>CM053655.1:36042-1466172 GCA_028654395.1 Scutellaria barbata | reverse complement strand
TTTCTCTCTCTAGTGAGGCGACAATGGTCTGTAAATCCACAACTTGCTTCAGTGGGAACCTGCTGTTTGGTAGGGGTGATATGCAACGGGCTTCTATACGTTGCCAATGCTGGAGACTCTCGAGCTGTGTTAGGCCGTACAGATAAGACTGGTAGAGGGGTTGCTGCTGTTCAATTATCGACTGAACACAATGCCAATCTTGAATCAGTTAGGGATGAACTCCGAAGCTTGCATCCTGATGATCCACAGATTGTCGTTTTAAAGCACAAAGTTTGGCGAGTCAAGGGTATTATACAGGTACATTATTCTTTTACTTCCTCTAGTAACCCTTTTCGTATTCTCAGTGTTTATGAATCGAAGATTGTTTTCTTAACAGGTGTCAAAATCCATAGGAGATGCCTATCTTAAGAGGTCGGAGTTCAACAGAGAGCCACTGTTGGCCAAATTTAGGTTATCGGAAGCCTTCAACAAGCCGATTCTTAGTGCAGAACCATCAATACTCGTACACAAGCTCAATCTGGAGGATCAGTTTCTCATTTTTGCATCAGATGGTTTGTGGGAGCAGCTTAGCAACCAAGAGGCCGTTGACATTGTCAACAGTTATCCACGTCATGTAAGTTTCTATACATCTAATAATGTCGAGAAATGTTGATCACTGTATGAGCTTATGTTGTGATTTTGTCAAGTAGGGCATTGCGAAGAAGCTTGTGAAAGCTGCTCTTCGAGAAGCAGCAAAGAAGAGGGAAATGCGGTATACAGACCTCAAGAAAATCGATAGAGGCGTAAGAAGGCATTTCCATGATGATATTACAGTTATAGTCGTGTTTATAGATCGACAATCGTCAATTAGAAGAAGCGCTTCCACTGTTTCCATGAGAGCAGCTGGTGGCGCTCCCTATTCTACTTATTCTTGATGTAGCTTTATCAAAGCATCATGTTCTTCTGAATCACATCTTTGAAGAGTGTTTTTTCTTTCCACTGATGATTCTGATTTCTAGTCTTTTTTTATGGTTAACTAATCATTCCATGATAACTCCTTTCTAGCAATCTCTTTAAAGTTAAAACCTTTCAAAGTAGCCGACAATGAGAGAAATTTGAATATTGAAATTTTGTTTACACCTTAATCCAAAAGGGTTTCAACTCGACTGAAATTACTAAAGAATACTTCCAAACTAGAGTTCAAATCCTTTGATTTAAACGTAACTTGTCGCGGTAATTCAATACGGTAAGCACTAATTCGATTAAAAAATGGAATATCTCGTGTGTATGTGTGTGTGAACATATATACAACAAATACAAGAAATCACATCACAACTAACAATTATGATAAAATCAATAAATACTTCAAAGTGAATACAGTAAAAATTCGATAAATGAATGTTAGATAAATAAATAACTTCGATAAATGAATAATTTTTTTCGATCCCAACTTAAACCAATGAAGTAAATGAATAACCTCATTAAATGCATTAATGAATTTTTTTTTTAAATTCTTAAAGGCCCTATGTAAATATAAATGAATAATTTATTCGGAACTATTAAAGCGGGATCTACTTTTTGGGGAATATGAGTAGAAGCAATAACAAGAATATTTCTAGTGGAACATCTTTCAGAGAAATGGTTCACTAATAGACCGAGGGATAAGTAATTCGACTCATTCACATCCAAATCATGAATGTTTGGAATCCATATTATGCAAGGAGACATTGTTTTTGCCAATTCGAATTGAAGGGTGATATAAAATCGATCTATTTCCGACATCATATCCATAGTTAGCATAAATACCCTAAAAAACATGTGTTTCAATAAACAAATACAAAAGATCATTTTTTAATTAAAAAATCATCTAATGTCGTTTGTTTTTTTCTTCCACCAAAATAAATTAGTGCAAACAAAACTTTTGAAATATTTTGCTCATGTTGTAGCAAGTAGTTTCGTAAGGTGATTACAGCTTGAAAGACTTATTTCGATGACACATTTGATGTGACACCACTATCATCTAGTTTTTGATCATTTTCATCATTTAGTACAGATTCAATAATTTCTTGGTCTGTAGGCAAATATAGAATTTAAATATTCCATTTATAGAATCTTATAAATACATGATGCATGTACATATAAAATAATTGTAATAACAAAAATATATATATAAAAATACCCTTTAAATAAATAAAAATTCAATAAATGAATAATTATTCATTTATCGATAAATTAATAATTTTGCTAAATAAATTTTTTTTTTTAATCCCAAAGATATTCATTTACAAATGTTTTATTGTAATACGATACTTTCACAAAAAAAAAAAATATATATATATATATATATATATTAAAAACAGTAACACAAAAAACAAACTATCGAGATCCTGGTTCAAAAGGAATTACCGCAACTCGCAGGCCGCAGGGGCGGCAAAGATTCTGTAGGTAAATTAGATTATACTGAGTTTATTTTTTTATACATTTTTCAATCTTGATGCTATTTCCAATGCATTTATTATACATCTCATACATTATGGATTTTAACAGTTTCAAAACTCCCAAAGCAAAAGATGTTAGAAACTGACGAAATCCAAATTTAGAACCATTGCAATCAATCACCTTGACTGTTACAAATTTTAAGCATCAATACAAGTGTTTCTTTACTAATGTATTGCAATCAACCTGAAAAAACAAAATAACTGATTTCTGCGCGTAGAAGAACCCTAGCGGATTCACCTGGTGAGAACATGAACAAATAACAGGACACCTCCTGCGTGGCAGTATCTCAAAAGTCCAACCATTTCAAATTACTGCAAACACACTATTACTAGACTACTACTATACTAAACAAGTTAGGAGAGACGAATACTACAGATTCTCCAATATACCGACATTTTCTTTCTTTGATGGCAATACTAGATACATAGCAACTCTAACTTGATTAACATGAGACCATAAAACCCATGCAAGTCCACAATCTCTATCAAGTACCAAGTAGTAGATATAAACAGTTCTGAAAAGTACTTACCATGAAGCCATTAAATCCATGTGTTCCTTTCAGAATTTTATAGAAATAGGTGCAAGAGACCCTTTTGTCCTGACATCCCAAGTGAACTTGAGCAAAACAATGGTTTTCATTTTATTTCTTTAAGGATTTAAAAATAACACTATTAAGTGGAAAAGCATCATAACTTAACAAACTCATTAATGATCTTAAAAACCTAGCCTCCACAACTATTTATTATCTCTAGCATAGGTGAATCATCACAGACACCAACATAACAGGCGCTCAAAAACATACAAGATAAAGCCACAATTTCGACATTTCACAAATTTCTGACACTGAAAATCTTCAAGAAAGCATATAATGGATCAAATGACTCTAACAAAAGACTTCCTATACATCACAAGTTTTCGGATCACAATTTATGGTTGCAATCTATAAAGCTCAAATTACACTAGCTGATTCATGCAAGAGTTGTAAGGTAAATCTACATTAGCAATCAGTCAATGAAAAAGGAAACAAATAGTAGAAAAAAGCACAAAGACAACACTGAGGTTTTACACATCTTAGACAAGAATCCTAAGACCTTCCTACATGAAATAAAAATTTTAAATGGTTGATAGGCCAATTCAGATGCATTACACAAAAGGAGGTGTCTGTTAATTGTCTCAGGACTCTCACCAGGAAAACCATATCTAACCGAGTCAGGATTGGAGAAAGGAACAATCCCTTGTACAATTGAAGTTTATGCAAAAGGATGGTGGCGGTAAAGTGAAGGAGTCAGCATGAAAACAACTGGGAGGAAGACGTTAATCTAACATACCATCCTGAAAATAGAAGACAACAAATACAATTAGGAATAGCAGGAATGGATAGATAAATGAACTCTAGACTGGTATTAATTAAACAGATAAAAACAATTTAATTTTCAAAAAGTAAATTCTAGATGAATGTCTTACGGTCGATCATATACCATAATTTATTTAGGTTCCAGCACCAGCCTTGCCAGCAATCACTTTCTTCTGAAATATAAGGACCCAACAATTAGGTAGGAGAGAAAGTGAGAGGGGGGGTAAATGACAAATCTCATTCATATAATCCATATTTCCACATCTTACTACCTCAACATTTTCCTCGCCATTAGCCTTCACACTAGAAACGGGCTGTGAAAATCTGCAGCATATTATAGCCCAAACCAAATTAACTACCAATAGTTTTCCACCACTTCTTCAATTTCATTTGTTTCATTTTTCGTAGTAATAAATGCATTCAAACTATATGTATCATGTTGACCCTAAAACAAGGAAGAGAAGTATTGAAAGTGCCAATACCTGAGTGCCCTTGCTTTCTTCTTATCTTCCTCAGCCGAATCAGTCACAGAAGAAGACCCAAACCTAGAAAGTCTAGCCTTTTTCTTAGCTTCCTCATCAGAAGCTTGGGCAGTTGGTGAAATCCCAAACCTGAAGAACATTTGGGAATGGGTCAATAAACCTAGAAAGACACATTCCCAGAAACTAATAAGAAAGGGTAAACCTCTCCGCTCTAGCCTTCCTCTTCAGTTCCTCTGCTTGCTTTGATGAATCTATTTCATCAATAGCAGAAACAGTACCAAACCTTCAGTAAAAGGACAAATGCAGAATTTGATCAGTAACCTTATTAATTGAGTCAAGAAATAGATACAAAATTCATTGATCTTTTAACTTTAATCGTTATATATGAAATATATACATTTTTCATGTGCGTATGGATGGACAATATGTAAGCTGTACCCTGGTTTTCAATACACCTTAGCTGCCATATATCCTTAATTTTTAGAAAGCAACATGGCATATAACATGCTAGCTCTAGATCCAAATGAGAGTAAGTACAGAGCCGACACTGAAGTTTCTAGAACTCAGCTGTTTAAAACGCCTAATATTTAGGATGAAGGAAACAATGCAAAAATGATCATGAGATGCCAACATACATCCACTAAAACAACTATATGATGAAATGTCAAGTTCTCAAACCCTAACCCTAATAAACTCACTCAAGTAGTTCAGAAGAGAGAATACCTCTCTGCGCGAGAATTGCGCTTCTCCTTTTCGGACAGATGCACCGTCATCCCGAACCGCTCAGCCCGCTTCATCTTCTTCTGGATATCAGTAACTGCATCGCCTCCATCGCCGTCGCTGGATTTCACCGCCACCGCATCCTGAATGCCCTTCGTTTCGACGTCGTTGCCGCCGGGAGATGGCGATTCCTTAATCGACGAGACATCATCTGCGGATGGCGGCGTCAAATTGAGATCTGTAGGGTTTTCAACTTTAGGAGCTGTTGCAGTCGCCATTGTGAGTGAGCTTGTGGAATGGAATGGATAAAATGATAAAAACTTTAAGACACTTTATATGTAATCAAGTAGCATTAAAATAAAAATATAAAAATTATTATATGTATTAAAAAAAATTAAAAATTTATGTTATACCTAACCCGAGCCAAACAAAATTAGATATATGGAGGATTAGAAGTGGCCAACCAAAAATCAAATAGAACTCTGATTGAGAAGTCAATCAAAAAAGCTCGACTCGATCGGACTCTTGACCAGCTAAAAAGGCCGACCAGAGATGAATCTTTACAGGATCAATTTGGGACTCGACCGGCTATAAATAATCGAGTCGATTAGAGATAATTGGCTCAACAAAAAATACAAAAACTTAGAAAGCCTAAAGAATTGACGGTCCACGTAAAGAAGAGCTAAAACCATTAGAAACTAAGATGACCAGAGAACAC
Organism: Scutellaria barbata; assembly: GCA_028654395.1. Taxonomy (NCBI): domain Eukaryota; kingdom Viridiplantae; phylum Streptophyta; class Magnoliopsida; order Lamiales; family Lamiaceae; genus Scutellaria; species Scutellaria barbata. The sequence continues at coordinate 1,460,420 of CM053655.1, read as the reverse complement.
AAAATCAATCTCATATGATAAGAACTTATTGGACCTCCGATCCGAACTCGGTAGGACATAAGACCAGACAACACAAAATCAATCTCATATGATAAGAACTTATTGGGCCTCCGATCTGAACTCGGTTAGGACATAAGACCAGACAGGTAATTGGGAAGAGTCGACCTCATGTCTGTTCCGAAATGACAATTATCGATCCTACCAGGATCGACTTAGTGTCTGTCCCAAAATGACAATTACCGATCCGACCAGAACTTGACAAGGAAGACTGGGAAAATGAATGGACAAAACTCAAAGAAGACCATTTTGACAACTATCCTACAAGTGGAGCAAGTAAACTCTCTACTTCCTTGAAGATTGAACATAGGAGGGGTTAAAGAAAAGATTACGAAGAAGTGAGATCATCCCCACTACTTGTATTATTTAGCCTAGTAGAAAGTCATTTGTAAAAAAAAGTTTGAAAATCATTATATTCACGCAAGCTCAATTCTGTTAAGCAATATATATAAAATATGTTATGATCGGCCACAATTGACCGACCATAATAAATCGAATTAATTTGTCCGTATAGGCCCCGAACATAGTGTTTTCTCCATATTTAATTCGATTTCTTTACTCAATTCGGACTGACCGACCAAAACAAGCCGACTAATTTGTCCGAATAAGCTCCGAACACATGTTTTCTTCATATTTAATTTGATTTCTTTACTCGATTTGGTTCTTTTAAGCCGGATTAATTTAATTTACGTATTTGAATAGAAATTTACATTCAAACAAATTTCCACTTCAACAATTTTAACTAAATAAACCCCAAAATATTAAATACTTTATGACTTAACAATTTATTTTACATATTAATTGTAAAAACAACAATAATACAATAAAACTGAGAATGTAAATTACAAAATGATAGATATTAACTTTATGAATTAAAAAGTTCTTTTATAAATGGTCAGTTAATACATCTCATATGCTAATTTATAATAAATACCTTTTAATTTTTGTAATGTTTCAATGAACAAGTAGGATTGTAGAAGAAATTGTTGGCATTTACAAAGAAAAATTAATTAAAAAATGTTAAACTTAATATTAAAAATTAAATGAACAAGCGAAAAAAAAAATACTATATATTAAGAGCAATTTGCCTCTCTCTCTCTCACAGAAACACGCACTAATGTGGCGAGTTAGCCGAGCTTCTCCCGCCACGATGAGGTCGCGCCGCCATATTTCCAGCGATCTGTCGGGGGAGACGACCGGAGACTCCAAGTTCATTGACTCCATCCCCTCGCAACTCACTGGCAATTCAGTTCTTCCTTACAATTCCGTTTTATCCGCCGAAGAGGTACCTACACATAATGCTCGTATATGCTTACTTCATTACTGTTACTTTTTTTTTTTTTTCCAAATTTATACGCTTATTTATCGCTCTCTTGAGTTACAAATATGTTTCAGTTGAAGTGAATTAGTTTGAAAGATTGATTTGGATTAGTTTCTCTGCGGTTATACGGTATTATTTCTGTCAGAAGTGTTGGCTATGGATGTATAAATTGTTGAAACCTTTTGTTGTGGAAGGTATGTACGAAGAACGCTGCCAATGCCCCAGTTCAAAAGGCAAATCGCAACAAATGCAAGAAAGCCCGAACCATGGCCGGGCTTATCAACACCGATCCCTGGTCGGCACAACTCGAAGCCGGCCTATCCACCCAGACACCCCTCTCCCAAACAGCCTTCTTTCAAACTCTTCGCCGCATCAAAACCCCTTCCAAAGCCCTCCGGTTCTTCAAATGGGCCCAGGACTCGGGCTTTACCCATAATCACCAATCCTACTTCTTCATGCTTGAAATCCTGGGCCGAGCCCGACACCTCAACCCGGCTCGAAATTTCCTTCTTTCCATTCCCAAGAATTCGAACAATACTGTTCCGCTAACTGACAAGTTCTTCAACAGCTTAATTCGTAGCTATGGTGATGCTGGCCTTTTTCAAGAATCAATTAAGGTATTTCAGGCTATGAAATCCATGGGTATTTCACCTTCTGTTGTTACATTTAATAGTATGTTTTTGATTTTGCTTAAAAAGGGTCGAGTTGGAATGGTCTTTGAGTTGTTTGATGAAATGCTTAGGACATTTGGTGTGAAGCCGGATTTGTGCACTTTTAATGTTTTGATTAGAGGCTTTTGTATGAACTCTAAAGTTGATGAAGCGTTTAGAACATTTAGGGAAATGGAGAAGTTTGAGTGCGAACCAGATTTGATAACATACAATACAATTGTTGATGGGTTGTGTAGAGCAGGGAAGATGAAAATTGCACGTAATGTGGTGAAAGGTATGCAGAAGAAGTGTGAGAATTTGAGGCCAAATGTTGTTACTTATACCACTTTAATCAGAGGGTATTGTGGGAAGGGAGCTATTGAGGAGGCATGGGATGTGTTTAGGGAGATTGTTGTTAGAGGGATTAAGCCAAATCAAATTACTTATAATACAATTATACAAGGGCTTTGTGAATCTCAGAAGTTGGAATTGGTGAAAGAGATTTTAGGGGAATGCGAAGGAGTGGGTGTAGGATTTGTTCCTGATACTTGTACTTTTAACACGGTGATGAGTGCTCATTGCATTCGGGAGAATTTGGATGAGGCGTTGAACGTTTTTGAGAAGATGAAGGAGCTGAATGTTGAACGGGATTCAGCTACGTACAGTGTGCTTATTCGTGCTTTGTGCAAAATGGGGGATTTTGACAAGGCAGAAGAATTGCTGGATGAGACATTTGAGAAGGAAATTTTGTTGCGTGATGATGATTGCACGCCTCTTGCTGCATCATACAATCCGATTTTTCAGTATTTATGTGCAAATGGGAAAACTATGAAAGCTGAGAAAGTGCTCAGGCAGCTAATGAAACGGGGCAAACAGGATGCTCTTGCTTTTGAAACTTTGATATTGGGTCATTGTAAAGAAGGGACATTTGAGGATGGGTATAAGCTCTTAATCTTGATGCTGAGGAGAGATTTTGTGCCAAGTATCAAGATTTATGAGTCTCTAATAGAAGGTCTGACAAGGAAAAGGGAAGCAAACCTCGCCCATAACACTTTGGAAAAGATGTTGAGAAGCTCCCATCTGCCAAGAGCCTCAACGTTCCATCGTGTTCTTATGGAACTTATTGAAAAAGGTTCTGCTCATGAATCTGCGAACTTGATGATCCTAATGCTGGATAAAGAAATCAGACCAAACATCAATCTCTCAACCGATGCCATCGGCGTGCTATTCAAGAGCAGCATGTGCGATAGGGCATTTCATCTTGTTAAAAGTCTTTATGAAAAGGGTTACGTTGTAAACATGGAAGAACTGATATGCTTCCTTTGTGAGGATAGGAAATTATTAGAGGCATCCGAGTTGGTGCAGTTTAGTCTGAAAAACGACCAGAACATCAGTGTAACTGTATGTGATACCGTTTTAACCAGCCTCGTTGAAGCTCAGAAGCTATCGGAAGCATTTCACCTTTACTATGAATTGCTGGAGAAGGGTATTGAACTTCCTTTGAATAGCCTCGAGGAGTTGAGAAACGTGCTTGAAGGTCAAGGAAAATTGAAAGAAGCTGAATTTGTTAATAAGAGGATCATGAAGTCCTAATCGATGGACGTCCAGGCTAGATTTGTTCTTCGCCGCTCTCACGCCCATTTCTCAGGTGTATGCTAGATTTTGCATGCATGCATATGTGATTTTTGTTAAACTATCTTGATTTTGAATATGTTTCTTTGAAAATTTTCAGGTGGTTGTGATTGCGGTGGAAAGTACTATCACCAAACACCAATGATTTCGACGATTACTTGCATGAGGAGGAAGCCTCTGCTTCACGAGATGATATAGGTTAATTTGTTGGGTTCTTATTGTTAGTGATGCTTCATAGTAACTAGTGAAGTCTGCTTTTCCTGTCAGATTTGAGTGTGCTTGTTTTTCATGGTTGTTTTTGATAATGAAGATTGTGGGGTGTTTGTTGTGTTGTGTGTGTACATTCATGTTGTTAACAGACACTTGGCACTTCAAATTGTATTGGATGTTAAAATGGAGAAAACTGATTATTCTTCTTTTTTGCTGATAGAATGCATTTGAAAAGGATACAAATATAATTGATACCTAATGGGAAGGCAAATGAATTGTGCATGTAGAAGTGTGCCGTTTACTTTGCTTGCATTCATTTATTGTGCATCACTTATTGCACAATGAGTGTGGATTTTGCTTGAAGTGTTAGTTGTCCGTCCATATTGTAAACTGAAATTCAATAAATTGTTAATTCTCACTGTGGCTTTCAATTAGTAAAAGTGTGTATGCTGAAATATGATACATGCTGATATCTTGCTGATAATTGAAGCTGATCACCAAATGTTGCAGCAAGGAAAGCATCTAGACTTCCGTCACCCAATGGCATTGATGACAATGGGAGCTCATGCGACGAGGATGACTTCATTGCCCCTTCTTTAGAGACTACTTCAAAAACTGCAGATTATGCTCTTCCCTCAGAACTGTAGGCTTTTGTGAATGTATTTTCTGACCTTCATCATGACCCTGCTGATTTTCACTAAATCATGAGTAAGACGTGGATTGCCATCTGCCATTACTATATATATTGTAGAGACATACACTTGAGGATAAAATTTATGGGCATTCTTGCAAATTTGATTTCTTCATCCGCACTTGAAATGTTTTTTTCAATCTTTGTATATAATGATTGTATAATGTAGTGTAGAATTAAAGCGTGTAGAAGAGGACTTAGTGTTTTAGTGAGTGTAGTGTTCATAGAATATAAAAAATAGAAGTGATTATAGTTTTTTTTTGAATGTGATGAGTAGTTTTCATAAAAGTGAAGGACACTAGATTTTGTTAGAAAAAATAGAAGTGATTATAGGTGTTTTGAATGTGATGAGTGTTTTAGTGAAAGTGATGTAGAAGAGGACTTAGTGTTTTAGTGAGTAGTGTGTGTAGAATATAAAAATAGAAGTGATTATAGGTGTTTTAAATGTGGTGAGTGGTTTAATGACACCAGATTTTGTTAGAAAAAATAAAATAGAAGTGTTTATAGGTGTTTTGAATGTGGTGAGTGGCTTTAGTGAAAGTGATGTAGAAGAGGACTTAGTGTTTTAGTGAGTGTAGTGTGTGTAGAATATAAAAAATATAAGTGATTGTAGGTGTTTTGATTGTGGTGAGTGGTTTAATGAAAGTGAAGGACTCCAGATTTTCTTAGAAAAAATGGAAGTGATTAAAGGTGTTTTGAATGTGGTGAGTGATTGTAGTGAAAATGATGTAGAAGAGAAGTTAGTGTTTTTGTGAGTGTAGTATGTGTAGAATATAAAAATGAGTTCAGTGTGTGTAGAATATAAAAAGTAGAAGTGATTATAGTTTTTTTGAATGTGGTGAGTGGTTTTCATTAAAGTGAAGGACACTAGATTTTGTTCGAATAAATAGAAGTGATTATAGGTGTTTTGAATGTGGTGAGTGGTTCTAATGAAAGTTGTCAGAGAGATAGTAGAAATTATATTATTGTGTGTACCAACAGGTAAAGAGACTCTCTATATATAGGGAGTAGAACCTAGGTTATAATCTAACAAGGAAACCTATATATACAAGAAAATATATATCAAATCTACAACAAAACTGATGGACTCCAGATTTTCTTAGAACAAAATTAGAAGTGATGAAAGGTGTTTTGAATGTGGTGAGTGGTTTTAGGGAAAGTGATGTAGAAGAAGACTTAGTGTTTTGTGAGTGTAGTGTGTGTAAAATATAAAAAATAGAAGTGATTAAAGGTGTTTTGAATGTGGTGAGTGGTTTTAATGATAGTGAAGGACATCAGATTTTGTTAGAAAAAATTGAAGTGATTATAGGTATTTTGAATGTGATGACTGGTTTTAGTGAAAGTGATGTAGAAGAGGACTTAGTTTTTTAGTGAGTGTAGTGTGTGTAGAATATAAAAAATAGAAGTGATCAATGTGTTTTAAATGTGGTGAGTGGTTTTAGTGAAAGTGATGTAGAAGAGGACTTGTGTCTTTGTGAGTGTAGTGTGTGTAGAATATAAAAATGAGTGTAGAGTGTGTAGAATATAAAAAATAGAAGTGATTACCTCGAAGCTGCAATTGTTGCCTGTGTGCAGAGTAAAGTGCATATCGATGTACATGGTGAAACTGAATTCAAGAAATTTTGGCTGCTATAGAAGCTGGTTTGAAGGAACCCATAGAGGCTGAGCCTGAGGTTGTTACCTTAATATGTTTATGTGGCCATGGTTGTAAAAGGGGTACAGCAGGGTGGCCCTCTATTGTTGCCCTCCCTTTAGAGAAAGATAATATGTTTCTGCATAAAAACGTTCTGTTTTAAAGTCTGCCATTTCCTGTTATTGTTTTACTGGTAGTATTATCTCCTCCACATGCTCAGGCATTCATATTCTATAGAAAAGTAGGAGTGGAAGGAGAAATGGAAGTTGCTTCGTGGCTATACATGTGACTGCAATCCGTTTTCTCTGTGCCACTTGAGATACCGAAAGAGTTGATGTCCTCAGAACAGCTGCAGGAATATCTGTTGCAGCAACACCCCTCCTTCACTGCTGTTGACCAAGAAAAGAAAATGACCAAATTTTTATCAAGGCTTAATATTGACCCAAGTCACTGGACACTCTTCATAGAATATGTCCCAACTGTTTCTAGGGCCTTAAACGGATTTCATAAGATTTTGTCGAATTAATTTATAACTTGGTTTCTAACAGGAGTCAAACATTTTGGGCTGGCAACACCTTTGCTTCTGACAGTAGCAGTTATTGAACTCAGAGACATTGCATTTGCTGTAAGTATCCTATAAACCTGCAAGCTGAAACACACATTTGCGAGCTTGAAGTTTGGTTTATTATTTTCATGAATTTTTTGTTTTTCCATGTCAGGTGGATTCCATACCAGCGGTTTTTGGTGTCACGCGCGATCCTTTCATAGTTATTTCATCTAATTTGACATTTTAGGTGCATTCCTGTCCTGTGCTCCTCTCTCATAGTTTTCAATGAAGCTGATAATCTTGAGGCATTACAGATTATAGTTCTAAAATCAAGAATATTTGGAGTTTTCTGAAACAAGAAATCAAACTATACTTACTTTTGCTTCCATATTGATATATAGTCAAGATGCCATATTTCTGTAGGGTTATGATCAGTTTTCTTGGAGTAATGGACATATGAACCTGGTTTAATATATTGAAATTGGAATGGTTCTGTTTCTGTTTATATGTCGTAATCTGGTTCTGTAATGGCGATCTAATTTTACTAGGATTAATATCCTTGTTCTTTTACTTTGTAGGTTTAAGGTCATATTTCACACTCATCTCTGAAACCATGGGAGATTTGGAGTATTTGCAGGTGAATATTTTTCACTCTTAAAAGTGTCAAGCTAAAAGCCTAATCAACAAAAATAATTACTTTTATTTCATCTGGTTGTTTTAGGTGTTTCTCTTGTGACATTTCTGATTGTCTGTGTCAAATTAACTCTTCTTTCTATGTTGATATGCCACATGATGCGATCACCGATTTTGTTGGTCAGCCAGCTATTGCGGTCGTTCTAGGATTCATTGGTTGTATACTAGATTTTTTTGGTAAAATAAGCCCTGTTGCTCAAACACACAGCTATGTAATTTTACGTGATTCGTTTCTCAACTTTTCATATACCCACCGATGTCTCCCTTGGATATTTGCTAACAACCGGGGGTTTTGCCGAGTTATATTAAGGATTATGTGACGCATCATGTGGTGTAACATGTATATGTATATGTAAAATTAATATGCATATATCGTTTAACATGCATATGTTATGTAACGTGCATTAAAAATTACCATGCATATTAACGATGTCGTGAACATGATAATTAAAGAATTAGTTTACAATGCATGATATATTGTGTCGTGTAACATGTGTAAATATATTTTTGTGACAAGGATATCACGTCATGTATATTTATAAAGTGTAATTTTTTTTTATGTAAATTCAATTTAATATTAAGATTATAAAGTATAAATAATTTATGTCGTGTAACATTATATTGTAGTTCTGTAAAGTGAACAAATTATGATAATTACACTAAACAAATTTGATGTGATGTAAAGTGAATAAATATGCATATTAAAAGTGAAAATTTATCATGTTGTGTAGTATAAAAATTACACTCGACAATACTAAAAGTGCATGATACAGTTCTTAAATATATCAAATTACCGACATAATCATTTTTTATGTTGTATACATGGCATGTATATTACTAATTATGTATATTTGACTTTTATATCGTGTGGACGTTTGTATATTGCTTTACACGAAATTGTTTTACACAATCCAAGTTATATATTAGTATAGTGCACAAAAGAAATTGGATTCGACGAAAATTTAATGCATTACATAATATATTGATTAACACGACATAAATTATTTACACAAAAATTCGATGTGTTATCAAAAACATTTTAATCTTTTACATGAAATATGGCTAAAATGATGAAACAGTTTAAATTAGTTAATATAAAATAAGAGTTACTATTAAATAAACAAATAATTTCTTAAGTTTTTTCGTACCTATGAATAAACATTGAGTTAGTTTCATGTGTAATTGGTGATCCACCTGGATCCGTGCATTTTATTTATTTATGTGTTTTTTTTATATTATATTAATGTGATATTTATGTTATATTAGTACGATCTTTATTTATTCATGTGTTTCTTTTATATTATATAAGTGTGACATTTATGTTATATTAGTATGGTCTTTATATATTTTGTGTGATATTACTTATACTTATATTTTATGTAATAAAACTAAAAGATATAAAAGGTATTAAAAGTGTGATTAGAAAAATGTAAAAGTAAAAATATGAAAGTCATTAACATTAATTAAAATGTATGAATAATATAACTAAAAGATATGAAAAATATTACTTTATGTCTAAAAAAATGTGAAAATATGAAAATATGAAAGTTATAATATAAGATATACATAATAATTCATATTGTATAAATTTTAGATTCGTGCATCAATTATAAAAAAAATTTGTAATAAATATTTATTATGTCATCAATGACTATGGTATCTCGCTTTTTTCACCTAGAAGCACAAACCTCGAACAATATATATAGGTACAGGAACTGGCATTGCAAATTCTGGAATAATCTTCTTCAGATTTAGCTTTAAGCTTCTGAGCTCGATCGGATACGCTAATGTCTGCCAAGTAACTCCTCTTATACTTTTCAAAATTTCTACTTATCTCTGTTTAGTTCTCCATATCTCGCTTTCATTTTTAAACACTAAAATTATTAATTTAATATTGTTTCTCTTACCTTTCTGTGGTTGGTAGATTCTACTCTCTCCCCCTTAAAATTTTGTATTTTTGTGGTGAATCAAATTATCAATAGTACCCGAAAAATTGTAAAGTTTATAGTGTTAGTGTTAAATGAATATTGTGTTTGTTGAAATTCACAGTTATGTAGAAGAGGTTCTTCCTCCGCCGCTGGATTCTACTTCAGACGCACCACCTCTCTTTGATGGCACCACCAGGTACTCTCTTTCTGCCCAATTTACTTCCATTCCTTCTTTTCTTTCTTCCTTCCTTCTTTTGCCTGTGATATGCATTTGCTTTTATGAGTGATGCATAATTAGCGCTTTGAATTTATGGCTTATGATCTGCAATTGTGAAGCGTGTGCTTTTGATTTCTGTAGATTGTATACCAATTACCAGTGCCCATATGCTCAGCGTGTGTGGATTGTGAGGAACTATAAGGTGTGTTATAATGTTGTAGAATATCTCTCTAGTCAATTTTGGTTATTTGTGTTTTTTTCTTTCTTTATCTTGTTCTGTTTGTAGGTTGAACTTTCTTCTACAAGTAAATTTAGATTGCATGATTCTTGTTGCTAATGATTTTTTTTTTCTTTTTGCAATTTTGAGATGTTTAACGCTATTATTATACTTAGATGATACTCGGCAAATATTTGAAATCAAAATGAAACTTGGAATCTAATGCGGCATGACTGAACGCTGTTATTTTTTTTTGTTTTAGAATATAAGTCAGGTCTAACTGAGCTTGTTCTGCAACCCCTTCGAAATATTCAGGGCTTACAGGATGAGATCAAATTGGTTCCAATTAACCTTCAAAACAGGCCGGCTTGGTACAAGGAGAAAGTGTATCCTCGAAATAAGGTATGTATTCTTAGGGATGATGAGAACTTGTGTCTGCACCCAGCATGTTGATTGCTTTCTAGTATCTGAATAATCGAATGACGGTATTTTTTGCTCAAACATGATGGTTTCTCTCAAGCACGTGCCCCTACCCTTGACCTTTCTTTGTACAATGCTCATAATTTACATTACTGATATGGATGAAAATGTTTTGAACTATATCCAGTTGCTACCTAGCAAACAAACTAAATGCTCGATTTTTCTGATCTATAGGTGCCATCATTGGAGCACAATGGCAAAATCATTGGTGAGAGTCTTGATTTGGTAAAATATGTAGATGCCAACTTCAAAGGACCCGCTCTGTTACCTGATGTAGGTGATGGATTTGAATTTATGTTATTGTGATAAACTTTATTTTTTCCTTTTGTTTCCTCTTCATATCTCACATTAATGATGCAAATTATAATATGAAAACACTTAGGATTCAGCCAAATTAAAGTTTGCCGGGCAGCTGATTGCCTACTCTGAAACATTCTTGAAGAACGTGTATGCCTCGTTCAGAGGAGATCCTGTCAAACAAGCAGGTAATCTATCCTGCATCCTCTCAATTTCATTACAAGAATCTGTATCTTGTCTTATATTTGGGTTTAAACTTAATGGGGTTATGGTATTTCTGCGTCCTCTCAATTTCATTACAAGAATCTGTATCTTGTCTTATTTTTGGGTTTAAACTTAGTATTTCTGCGTCAGGTGGTGAATTCGATTACTTGGAAACTGCCCTTCATGAGTTTGATGATGGGCCTTTCTTCCTTGGTCAGTTCAGTCAAGTAAGTCAAGGATTGTGCACTTAAATATCTTATGAATAAAATGTTGGATTTTTCAATCATTTAGTTACTATAGTTTAGTTCTCTTTTACAGGTAGATGCTATCTATGCTCCATTTATTGAGAGATTTCAGATCTTTCTCCATGCAATGTGGAAATACGATATTACATTGGGCAGGCCAAAATTAGCCAAATGGATCGAGGTACTTCATCCATCATCTATTGGTAATCGGTTGATATTACTATCAAACTCTATATGAGCTATATCTCAATTTTCAACTACAGATATTTGAGTAGAAACACTCACTTTTCCTCTATTTTATTCATTCTGACTAATGACATCACTGAAAACCGAATTTTGAACTACTTATTCTGATGCTTGAAAATACTTGTCCAGGAAATAAATAAAATTGATGCTTACAAGCCAACAAAAATCGACCCTGACCATCTTGTATCGCGCTATAAAATCCGTTATCTGGTAATTCCTCATGACAGTTGATGTTGCAACTTCACAAGGTCTTTCTTTTTCTGTGATTGCTACTGAAATTGCTTAATTCACATTCTTTCAATTGCAGGCATAAAGTCCAATAATGATGATGTCACCTTGCTTCTGTAATAAAGGCAGTACCTTATTTTACCTGTGAGCTCAAATCAGATTCTAAGCAGCATGCTCAGAATGTGTACAAACTGCTCAAATAATAATTTCAACAATTTTTATAAATTCATGTCGCTGGAATTCTTAAACCATAATTCGTGTAATTCTGATGAAAACTTCATATTATTTTAGAATCTATTAGCATTTTTCTTCAAAAGCTGGCATTCAAACAGCAGTGCCAAGAATCAGTACATTGTGAATTACTATAAATTCCCTATCAACTTCATTCACTAAAATGTCTTAGCAACCGCATTATGTAAATCAAGTCACTCATTATAAGCTATCGTGATATCGACATGATATCGCTACATATATTCTGAAACTGTACAAAATCAGGCACGTATACTGTTCTATCGAATAATGTGTAAACACGATGATCATGAAAAAGATACTACTAAACTGAAGTGCAGAAGTCCATGTTCAACTAGCAGTTCAAAAAGCACCCGTATTGTGCACAGTAAATTACGCAGAGAATAGCACAAACCTCAATAGGGTTTGTTGGTCCCTTTTCTTTTCTTATCAGCATCACCCTTTGTTCTAGATGGGGTGCCGGGTCTCCAGTGTGGGCTCTGAATGGGATGTATTTGGGGGTCATATTTCTGCGAAGACAGATATGTCAAAGCTGTGACAACATCCGCAATATTGGGTCGTAAGTTGGGTTGCTCTTGAACACACATTGCTGCAATAGCAAGAGCTTGGAAGAGGCCTCTTGTCGGATATTGACCTTGCAGTGCAGGATCAGCAATCTGCGAGAATTTACTCTTGTCCTTGAACAACGGTCTCGCCTGAGAGAGAGAGAGAGAGAGAGAGAGAGAGAGTAAAGATGAGCACAGTTGGTGTTTCTACCCTTCATACATAACAGAAACTGGAAAATACTCACATAGTAAAAATACGTTTTCTATCCAAATTTGAGATCAAGTTACATAACTACCCTTACACTTAAGTTGGTCTTTTTGTTAGATCACCAACGTGAGATAGATAACCTAGGTTAGATCACAACGATCAGCATGGATCACGAAGCTAAAAGGCATTAGAAAAAGTTTTGGGAAAAACACTTATGTTTTTATGAAGTGTGTAAAAAACTTGTTTTGTTACGACCATTGGTTAGAAAGACACAGGACAGGACAACTTACCCATGTGACCAAACTATGGTCTGTACCGTTTTTCGAACTGTCAACGGCTTTCCTACCAGAAATGATCTCAAGAAGTACAACGCCAAAGCTATAAACATCTGACTTGAGTGTCAGCTGCCCAGTCATTGCATACTCAGGTGCACAGTATCCATATGTACCCATAACCCTCGTAGATACATGCGTGTTATCCCCAACGGGGCCTAGTTTAGCCAAGCCAAAATCAGACAGCTTTGGATGATACCCTTCACTAAGCAAAATATTAGAGCATTTTAAATCACGATAAATAACGGGAGGGCTTGCTTTGTCGTGTAAATACTCCAATCCTTTTGCGGCCCCAGCAGCGATTTTCATCCTCGTGTTCCAATCGAGTGGTTTCTTGCAAGGCATGGGATCTGCAAAAGAATAATTCCAAACCATTAGAACTGTTTACTGGTTTCAAATACTTAAGCAAATGCGGAAGTCATGCAACGTACTATGAAGATGGTCCTCCAAAGACCCTAACGGCATATATTCATAAACGAGAAGTCTTTGATCTCCATCAGCACAGTATCCGATTAGATTGACGAGGTTAGTGTGGTGGAGTAGACTCAACATCAACACTTCAACGAGAAACTCTCGGTTCCCTTGAAGGCCATTTCGATCAAGTTGCTTGATCGCCACAACCTTCAAATTTTTAAACAGAATTCCAAAAAATACGATGATGATAATAATAACAAAGAAAAAATAAAAAACAAGATGGCGAAAATAAATAGAATAACATACTTGATTGGATCCCTCCAGTAGTCCTTTGTACACTCTACCAAAACCTCCCTCCCCCAAAAGAGAATCGCAGCGAAAATGTCGAGTAGCATCTGCCATTTCTCGGAAAGTGAATGTCTTGGCTGCAATTTTATCCGACGATCCATCTCCAGAGACTTCTTTGAATTTACCTATATACAAAAGACAGATAAATTCAACAAAAATTATATACTGATGATTTGCAAAGGAAAATAGAAGCTTCATCATCAGACCTACCCATCTTTCTTCTCCAAGATTTCATTTTATTTCTTATATTTTTGCTCAATACAGTTTAAATAGCTCAATCCAACAAATGAGAAGATATTTTCTTGAGTGAAATTTGAAGGAACAAATCACTATATACAGTAGGGTATGTTATGAATTGTTGAAGTTGAACAGCAAGTCACAGGATAATCTGAATCTCTTGTTTAGTTTGACAAATATAAAAATATTTTGACAATACCTCTAACTATCAAAATTCCACGGGCCAAATTCATCCATATAAAAAGTCACTGAGTTAGTGCCTAAGTCAAGAAGGTGATCCATCTTGGGATCCATACATCCAACTTAAAGCTGACTCCAAAACTCCACTACAAAAACTTTTCTTTTGCATGAAGTGAAATTTGGTAGCTAAACTAAAATATGTCCACAAGACAAGAAAATTTTCGAATAAAATAAACTCACTTCTTTTGGGGGAAAATAAAAATAACTGGTAGCCAAAATAATAATTGGTCAAAAAAAAGGCAATAATATTAAAGCAATATGATGTGTTTTGACTAAAAAAAAACAGAGCCAAAATCTAACCCCCAATCATGTCTTCCGAGAAAATATGTAAAGAACACCAAAATAAAATGTTTGTTTCAGATTGCATATTAGTAAAATAAAATTGTGAACTGGAGATGCTAAACTCCCACATAATCATATCGATTCAGTAAAGTTGGTAGACTTCGAAGTAACCCTAATTTCAAGAAAAGATTGAATTTTTACACGTAAAAAGAAATCGATCAAACGAAATAATGAAAGGCAAACCTGAAGAGGGTTCGATTGGATCAAGGGCTTTATTCTTCTTCCTCGTCTTTTTTGATGTCTGATTTGACTGTCCTGAGCATGGGAACCATCCCATTTGCTCTCTCTCTCACTGCTCTCTCTGTGACTTTGAAGTCCAAAATGGCAATACAGAGAGTCAGAGATCAAAGGCAAAGGAGGGATTATCAATCAGTGTGTTATTATTTATCCTTTTGTTGGATAAGTAAGTAATCAGTGTTTTAAATGCATTCTACTAATGGTCAGAGAACACAGAATTTGGATTTAATAATAATTTATTGGATTTTTTTATGTCTTATTACAATGATTCATGTAGGGTGATTGTACAAATCTCCATCAACAACTTGTCTTCATCCCCCCCAATTGACATAAAGATTTCAAATTATTACTTAAAAGAAAAGGTAAAAAGAAAAGCGATGAATAATAAAGTTAGAAAAAGTTAAGAGGTTCTTGCTCTTTTAGATATGATGATGAGTATGGCAAAACCATTCAAAATTGGACAATTAAAAGGACTGGATAAAGAATCACAAACTGTTGTGTTCAAGTTTTAATTTTTCAAGAATCAAATAAGTGAACTCAAGTCTTTATGAAATTTAACACATTGCCATATAACATTTTAAACTCTCAACACTTGATCATCTAAATTTTAGGATTCTCAATACCTCGTCACTTTTAAATTAATTCATAGTATGATTAGGAAAATGAGTTATTAGTGCAAGGGCACCTCGTACATGTGTTTCTCAACTTCATTGCTAAAAGCAATGATATGGTCAAAACACGCTTTTCCAATAAAGCAAATTCTCCAACAAGCCATTGTTTTAAAGTTGAACTTCATTACTCTACACCTCTCTTGAGCACCTTCATTTGTGGACACTTGCTGACGTGTCAACAAAGCAATAATGCCACGTCATGGGCAAAAAATTAATTCTTTATTCATGCAACCAAATCATGTTTCCTGGTCAAAAACGGAGAATTATAAAGGAAACGGTCAATAATCAGAATGGAGGAGAAAGAGAGCCTGATCTTCAGAAGTTATGCTCTGCCACTAATGTATGCTAAAATACTACGTTGACCACTCCAAACTTCAACAGTCAAAGTGAAATGTACGATAGAATTGTAGAAACGTAACTACCAAAGTTGGGTAAAATTTCGAATAATGAACCTACAGGACAACGGGGAATATAATATACTTAATGCCTCTCAATGAAAGCTTTTAGTACATGTTCTTCTCATGGGGATTTGCTCTTAGGGCCAGTCTTGGACACGTCAGCATTTGTGTTTCTTTCGGGCATGGGATGGCTGTGTTTACCCTCGTAAGTTGTCATAAAGGAGGCTGGATCATCCGATGTTCTTTCCACGTACTTCCTCACCTTGCACTTAGGGTTGGTGCATCGATAGTAACTCCTGTGAGGCCATTCAAACCATAGCAGGATAAATGCTTATAAAAAGCCACTAAAGAAAGACTGATCATTGAGCACTTAAGCATTAATTGACCAAAATACCCCATTGCACAATTATGCTGCTATTTCGTTTTCGTTGAAAGAAAAAGAGTTTATGGCTGCAAAAGTGCAGTTTATGTAGTAAACTAGTGATATTATTAGTTTACATATCACTTAGCTGGATTGTCTTGTAGTTAGAACAAAATAGTATTCATCTTGATGGCCAGATATATTCTTGACCTTCAACATTCTATAACAGGCTATAAGACATGAATCAGGTTCGAATGCTTTGAAATCAAAAGGGTATTTTTGTCATTGTGAATGGTGAAAGAAACCGAACCAGAAATGTCAGAGAATGGAGATTTATCAAACACATAAATTGAATTTGCAAAACCATTCTAGGTATACATGTGGATCCTAGGGAAATAGCTATTATATAGAATTTGTAGACTCTGCTTATAACTTCTAAAGCAAATTTAATACTAACCTTGGGTAGATCTTACCCTTCACTGCTTTCTGGCCATACTTCCTCCAGCGAAATCCATCCCCGATTGTGCTGGAATCAGCATTGTTCTGAACAACAATTTGGGGCTCAGATGAGGCTTCCATAACTGAACTTGCTTTGAGTAATCGGTTGTCACATTTCCTAGAAGAAAAAAAAAAAACAACTTGAAAGCCTGATTAGATTACAGGATAACAACTAATCTTCTACTTATTTGTAAAGTCTGATCAGCATTAAACAATACTATAACCATGCAAGAAAATGGCTTACATTCTTTTGCTTTTGAATCCACCACCTTCTGCCTCATAATGCTTGCTTACTTCCTCACATTCCCCACCCGGACCCAGAGAGTTATTGGAAGTTGAGGGCCCACCATTGCATGCTGCAGATGCAACGGGATGATGTATTGGCGGTGCATCAGAAAAAGCTGATTGGGTAGATGACTCATTAACATTCTTATTTTCTGATTTGCCTTCATTATCTTTAACTGTCTCATCTTGATGACTAGTCAAACAGTTTATCTCCTCTTTCTGAGTGGCATCATACGAAGGTTTTTCCGCATTTCCATCAGATGGCGTGTGATTAAGAGACTGAGGTTTCAAGTGGCTGTGCTGACCCTTGTAGACTATCTCAGCAATTTGACCATCAAGTGTTTTCTCTACCATCTTTTTCACAGGACAATTTGGGTATGTACACTTGTAGTAACTTCGTGGATACTCACTTCCTTTAACCTGTTTCTGTCCATACTTTCTCCAATTGTATCCATCATAAGAAGTCCGATCCCTGGTATTTGCCGGTAACAAAAACTTGACGTCCTCTTCACAGTTTTTGAGTCGAGCATTTGCCTTTTGTTCTGACCGTGGTTGATCAACTTGATTCGCTGGTTGAATATGAGCACCAACCTCATCAACTTCTTGTGTAGGAGTAATAACATGACCCCCCTGAATAGTATAAAAAAGATACATCCAGATTTGATATCAAAAGCATGTATAGAGCACACATAATAAAGCCAGTTCACAAGCATTTTTGCAATATATATTGTCGATTATACGTACCAAATTTGCCAAGAGAGTAACAGTTGTCTTTGAAACAAGCTTAGCTATTGGTTTATATACCATGTTGGATTTTGGGGAACCATGTACATCAGCCTGGAATCATTAGATAACTATAAGAACAACAAAAATGATGAAAGTTCAAAGACAAGAACCAAAGGTAGGTAGTGTTTGAGGAAATGAGCACCCCATGTATATCAGTGTTGTTGGCGGGATTAAACCGCACTGTCCTTGGTCTTATGACTGCAACTGCAGATTCAGAAAAAGCAGGAGGACGGGGTGAGGGAGAAGCATTAATTGCACCAGAGAAAAACTCCGACAAGGATTTCAAATTGGAAATGCGAGGTCTACATGCAACTGGTTTTGATATCACTATTTTCTCTTTCTCCTCGATTTCCATCACAACCGTGGCAAATGTGTCAAGTCTCCTGAAAAATATAGCATCATAAGTGGGATTCTCACACATCATTTCTCATCTAGACCTACAGATAGCAGCTTCTAAGAGAATCATACTTCCATAGTCTTTAGAGTCGAAGTGAGGAACACAATAATCAACAAGAATTGAAGATAGGTATCTTACACAAGCTAATAGCCCTATTGTCTGATAAAGATCAAGAAGAAAGTAGTGCATGGAAACATCTTGAACTAACAAGCATGTTAGACACTTTTGATCCACGTTATTCTTAGAGTTCTAGTTATAGTATATTCACGAGCAAAATCCAAAACCAAATTTCTACTGATCTCTCTAGCAATTACATGCACAGAAAACATATCTTTCACAAACAAAACATTGTTTTTCCAGCTAAGTTGATATAATAGCATAGAAGGGCTTATTTTCAAGAGCATAAAAACACTAAATGTTACACAATGAGAGTAATCTTGATAGAATATTTAGAAGTCTAATAACGCAAAGTTTATCCTTGCGTAAGAGCAAAGCTCCGATTTCTTGATTAGAACTATACTCAACTTTGATTGGAAAATGACAATCTGCAGCGCCCTTCATGAATGGCCTATTTTACTATATTATTTCTGATTTTAAGCAATCAATATCGCTACCTTAACAATCAACTAATTTGGGTATATAATTTTACACTAATGAACACTCATAGAAACACATAAACAAGAAGTTGGACACATCTTCCATGGAAAATAAGTGCACAATTCAAACAGAATGAAGCCACAGATCTCCAATAATCTAAGAAATATAACAGCTCATATAAATAACTCATAATCATCCTCATCATCTAAACTGCATAAACAACAGAAATTTCTCCTAGAAAATAAGAACACACTAACAAGTGGCTTACAAGAAAATATGAAGAGCCAATCTGCATCCATTTTCACTTCAAGGTATCCAAACACAAATTTATCAGATATTGAAGAATCCCAGCAATATATACAGCAGCATTTTCAAGAATTTAGTGTAGAATTCAAATGCAAAAATAGAACTTTAACCCCACTCTCTTTATCCTAAACACACATACTCTCTCTCTCAAAACTTACCCAGATAGATATACAACATAAAATTGGAAAAAAGAATCTAGAATGGGGGATTTTACTGGAAGAATAGCTTTAACATTTTCTTCTTTTTTTTCCTCTTTTTCTAAAATTTTAATCTTTAATTGCAAGAGCTGGTGACGGTGGGTGGGTGAGAGTGAGTGAGAAATGTGATTCTGTGAAATTTATGTCAACTAACTTCTCCTCTCTTGCTTTGATAATTCGATTTATTTGCTATTTTGTATTTATTTTATTTTATTTTATTTTGCCATACATTTATAAGAATCTTGATTATAATATATTTATGGAAGAAAATATAAATTTTATATTATGCATTATTTTATTTTATTTTTAATAAATTGAGAATAAAGTATATACAATTTGAGTTTCTTGTGATATCAAAACTGTATGTAAATTTGTTCTTATCTTTATGTTGACCTATTAAATTTTTTAGTCGTTACACCCTTTATATTACCAAAAATTATTTTTTGATCTTGAAGTTTCAAAAAAAAAAAAAATTTACCCACAATATTTGCATAAACTTTTTAATATATCAGTTTGATAATTTCCAATTTTTAAAATAATTTTACATTTTTATTTATATTTTGAAATTTATCAAACAATGAAACTTCATTTTGGTAATTTTAGATCTATTAAATTATTTCAAAAAAAATCCAAAACTTCTTGATGCTCAACCTATATAGAAAACATATCCACGTAGCTTAACACAATATTTTGTATTACCCCTAAATTTAAATTCCATTTCATACATATCATATTATCATATTTAGTTCAATAAATATTAAATTAACCTTGCATGTTTCAATGAAATAACAAGTAATTTTGAGCCCTGAATCTTGCATCGATTGAAGTTAGTACTATAAATGATAATTAATAGTGTATATATACTTGTAATTATGAATAATCAAATACTACCAATTATCCTAACCATTAATTAACATAATTAATTTGTGACTTTATGGACCCCCTTTAAACAATGTCATAAATGAATAAATTGAAGCATCTAAATATTATAGCCAAGGGCATAAATTCTCAACCAATTTAATAACGTGTTCAAGTGTGTATGGAAGGAACTATGGGTAAAATGGACATTATCCAATTCTTGATCCTTTTTTTAACAGATAAATTCTTGATCACTCATTCCTGAGTTGAGATTTTTGGAAGGATATATTGTTAATAGTTACAGTTCCTTTGTTACCCACATATAAAAATTAAATTAAATCTTATCCCAAAATTTTAATTGCATTTGTCATTTCTTGGTATCCATCAACTCATCCATGATGGTACTTTTCAAATTAATGTTATATTTGATTTCTATAATCTATGACAGAATTAGAGAATTTGGTATAGATCTATGCACGAGGAATTTGGCAGGACAATATGGATGTTCGATCATGTCTTGTATTACATAAATAAAAATAATAATTTTTAAAAAAAATATTAAATAAAGTTATGAGATCATAATCATCTGAATTTTAAATATTAATTACTATGATTTACTTTTTCATAAATATAAATTACAATCAAGCCATAAATTAAAATGCTAATAAATACAGATTTTATCCACACACCATTTCTATAATCCTCTTTTATTCTGTTTTTGTACGAAAATTATATAACTTTGAAAAATTACAATATTTATTTTTAAAATATTCATATGTTAGGTAAAAGCATTCCTTAATACACTTAATGCAAAGCCCAACGAATCTTATGAAAAATATAGAAACAAGTATTTTGTTTTATTGAATAGATCCCACAATTTCTACATGGACACTTCATAGTTTGTTTAAATTTATTTTGAAACCTATTTTAATAAAATATGTTAATATATCTATTAAATGTTGGGTAGCAGTATAATAATTTAATGGAGTATTTTGAAATGGATTGGGTGGAAGATAAGGAGTAGTGATTGCGCATGGGAAAGAATGGTTGTTGAAAATTGTTCTAAACTGCACGTGCTTATTACCATCTACCCTTAGTGTACACTATGCCACATCCTCCATCCCATAAATTTCAAATTGAAAATTGTTCTAAACTACCCTTAAGGTGTACACGATGGGCACATCTGAAATTGAAAATTAAACCTTTTTTTTTTTGAAAATTGAAAAAAAAAATGAAAATTAAACTTAGACTCTCGATATTAGCAATTTATCTCAATCAATTTAAAATAAAATATTAATTTTTCTTTCATTCATCAATTCAACTTAATTTTATCTTTTCTATATCCACAACTCAACCCAACCCAACCTAACCTAAAATAATAATAATTATTTTATTTTTTATTAATTACAAAAAAATTTAATCAATATTTATTATATTTAAAATGTACAAAAATTACATTAAGTAATTTAATATTCTAAATCTATAAGTATATTAAGGAAAATAATTTAAAACACATTTAGAATAAGATACAATAACGAAATTACAATTACAAAAATTGAAATCTGAAAGAGGAAAAGATTGAGAGTTAAAAATTGATTGAAAACTTTGATAATTTTGGGAGTTTGGAAAATAATTACGATGGTTTGGATTTATGATAGAAATTGAGAGATGAATGATAAAAAATAAAAGAGAAAATAGAGAATTTAAGATGTTTTCCAAAATATGTCTATATTGGTATCTATTTATATACTATTAAAAAATACAAATTTTGATATATATATATATATTTTTTAAATACATATTATCCACAATATTTAAAATATACATTTTATTCATATAAAATCTAGTTGAACCAATCAAAAAAATGACATGTGTCATCTTTTGATTGACCAACCCAAATTAAGAGAGAGATTGAGATTGAGACCTCAATCAAAATTGTTACAACCTCTAAATTTAAATTCTATATTTTTTTTTATCTTTTTTTATATGGGTCGACGATCCGAATGATGTTAGTAGTTAAAGGTGTACAATATGGGTCACATCCTCCATCTAATACTCGTAAATTTCAAATTGAAAATTGTTCTAATCGTGCTTATTACCATCTATCATTAACACTATGGGCACATCGTTCGTGTTTCAGCCATACACATCAATTCAATATTCTATCATTAAGATCATTTTATTTGTGATTATATTTATTATTATTAAATTATTATTTTTAGAATGAAAGGTAATATGTTGAAGCATTCCTACAAAAAAATACTACAATTTCTGCATTATTTTAATATAAAAATGATATTTTTTAATATAAAAACTAACATTTATCACTAAAAGTCTACACTATTTTTTACACTAAACATAATATATCTTATTATTATTATTAATTTACTTTTTTTATTTATCATATATTTACTAATATTCTTAAAATATATTAATAAATAATTTTTTTATTTGTTACGGGATGATATATGTTGACGTCGAAATTTGTAATTGATTTAATTCCTAATCTAACACTCGAAATGATCAAATTTGGATTGAATTAGTGAAATCGGATGAAGAAACAAAGCCAAAATGTGTAAAGGAAGTGTAGAAAACACTGGCCCGAAGCATACTCGGACAAATTAGGTCGGCTGATCTTGGACGGTTTTTAGTGACCGGGCAGGATCGTATATAATTGCTTTAGAGAAATGAGCTCTCTGCTTTGTACAATGAAATGTTCGAAAAATACTACTATTTATAGCTAGAGTCCAAGTAGTGGGGATTGTGTCCACTTCCTCCATGATTTTTGCCCATTTCCACGGTAGTGGGCGGTTTAATCACCCACGATCTCTTGGCAGTTGGTAATTCCCTACTACTCGACAAGTCCTGCTCAGGCCGGCCAGATCCATTCGTACCCCATTTCATCCTAGACAGCCTGTCGAGGAGACGTCTAGGTGCGATATCTTGACCGGCTTAATGAACTGTCCTGAAAGCTCTCTTTGAACCGCCAAGGTTCGATATGCTGACCAGCTTAGTCGGGTGTCCAACAATATATGTTATATTATTTGTAATGTTATAAATTATACCTGTGATATCTATTATTTTTTAGAATATAAATGAAATAGTTAAGATCTTTTTATGTTGATATTGAACATTGTACCCACAATTTTATTAAAATCTTAATCTTATAATTAAACTCTAAATTAATTACCTAATGATTTGGTATAAAAAAAGACATATCCTACTTTGTTAAATACATTTGGCACAAATTAGGAGAGTGAGGAAATTGATTAAGAAAGCAATTGAAAGGAAAATAAGAAAAGTATCTCTCTCCCCCTCACTATTCCCTCACCTATCTTTCTCTTCAACACTGTCGTCGCCTACATTCTTCCATCATCACCGATGAAGCATTTCTGGCAAAATAGACCTATTACGATGTAGTATTCGTCGAGCTCATCACAAGTATGGGCTCGGTTTTTTAATCCGGTCGTGTCTCCGCCGCATACGACATCTGAGGAGGTATATATATATATCTGTAAGCATGTGTATGTTTATATATATATATATATAATTTGTCTACGTATATATATGTATGTATTGGTGTGCTGCTGTGTGTGGGAGAGGATGATGGGGGAGAAGCCAGCGCCGGAGGTTGTGCCGGCATATCTGCTGTGAGTCGCCGCCACTCGGTGTGTGTATATATATATATATATCTGTAAGTCTTGTGTGTGTTGATGTGGAGTCGTCGGCGACGTAGGTCGCCAGCAGCGGCAGTGGCAGGCGACAGGACGGCAACAGCGACAGGACATCGACGAGGGAGCTGTAGAATGGGTTTTGGGGCTGGGGTGGTGTTTTGCAAATTTGATTAAGCCCAGAGACTGATTTGCAAATCCTAGGATTTTACTAAATAACACTTAGACCCTGAACTTATGGATAATTACAGATTAGTCCCTGAACTTTATAAGATATGCAAAATGATCTCAAAACATCTCTGAAATAACAAATAGACCCCAGAACTCTTTGAAATTACAGAATAGTCCCCAAACTTCTCTGAAATTATAGAATGGACCCTAAACTTTGCAGAAATTATAGAATCACCCCTAGACTTTGATAAAATGACAGAACGACCCCTAGAACTTGCAGAAATTATATTATGACCCAAGAATTTGATAATTATTGTATTTTATGCCCTACAATAGAATAAAATAGAAGTTTGACCGCAATTTGAATTTAAACGTGACGAATAAACCCTTAAGCAAGAAAACCCTAATTTAGGGGTGTGATCCACAAACTCTAGTTTTCAGTAAACCCTAAATTTAGAACCTTCGTCTATCAACCTTCTCAAGAGTCTTTCTTTTATAGGTTTTATTGGTTTTAAGCAATTAAATCAGAGGATAAGTTACGCTTTCATACTTTGTAGGAAATACAAGCAAAAGATAAGAATAAGGGGAAATAAGACCGAAAGCTTTTGACCAGTATTGTCGAGTTTCCAAGATAGGGGTAAAATCTTATTTATGTTTTAAATTGTACAGTTTTATGAAAAATTACGTGACTATGTGATCTGAATTCTGTCATTATGTGGTGTCGATTTAAAGTGAAACGTTTTCACTACGTGAACAGTATTCGAGTAAATTATATGATTTTGAGAGCTATTGATTTCAAATGATACAAATGCGACTGGTTTCATATGATGAAAAATTGGGATAATTCCCGCACAAAAGAGATATTTGTAGAAGCCTACATATGACAGGATTTTCTTTACCTATGTATTATGTGAATTATGTGGCCAACGTGAACTTTCTTTACCTATGTGTTATGTGAATTATGTGGCCAACGTGAACGTGACCAATGTATACTATGTGTTATGTGAGAAGTATTATGTGACAATTTAACTGTACATGCGTCTTCACGCCAAGTAGGGTATTCTTTGTTGGAAACCCATCAAAGGGGATATTTTTGGGAATCCCAACACAAAGGGGTGTAACAATCCAATCGGGTCGATTTGGGATCCTGATAGGTCTTTTTCGAAAACTTATCCACAGTTTCATTGGGACTACAAGATGTTTTTATGGCGGTTAAGACCCGCGTTTTCACGACGATTGAAAATCGTAAAAGAAAGTGATATGTTTGAATACGATCTATGTGTTGTTTTTGTTAAATGATAAACGTATTATTTCCAACCAATATCGAGAAGTTATTTGATGTTGTCCCAGGTTTCCCCACTGAGTGTATTTCAAACACTCACTCACCCCTCTTTTTAAAATGTTTTCAGTTTAAAAGGTTAAGGGCGTGGCGCGCGAGCAGTGGATGCTAGTAGCCGATGATTAAAGGTCAAAGAAAATTTTAATTTAAAATGTTATATTCCATAAATTTCGAAATGTATATTTCATAACAATTTATTTGGAATTTATTTATCTTTATTTTCTTAAAAGAGTGAATTTTATACGTAAGTAACGCCTCAGCCAAGGCTTACCTTTAAAAAGAAACGGGGCGTTACAATATATCAATATTCATATTAGTTACCATATATATCCATTTATATAGAACTTGTGGATATTATAAACATTAAATATCTATATCAATATTTAATTTCTATATAATTTGTTCATATTATCGACATCAATTATATTAGTTGCAATATCTATATATATAGATATTTAACTTATCAAAATTGATCATATCTGATGCGATATGCATAAATTAATATATAAATTATCATTCTTTATAATTACATCACATTTTTATAAACAATTATTTTTTAATTTTTCTTTACTTTTATTAGTAATTTTTTTAATTTTTATTTTAGCAGTGAGGGAATATTGTATCTTTACTTTGATTTTATCACCAATTTTTTAATTTAATTTTATAATTAATTTTATTTTATGGTCATTCAATTTACTACGAAAAATATTGTAAGTTTAGGTTTATTTATCATAGTAAAAACATATCTAGAAAACAAAAATCAAAATAAAAAATGGAAAAAGAAAATATAAAAAGTAAAGTAAATGAATTTAAAAACTAATGAATTTTTTTTTTAACCCCGTTAAATCCAACCATGTCCCCTTATTGATGTAAAATGATTTGGAAAGAAGATATATTATTTATAATTTTGATCTTTTTTTTAAAATTAGCTTCTTAATTTTGATGTGTTATGTGTTCACTTTCTCTTTCCCAACAAATAACATGATATTCATCTGAATAAATATTATTAATAAGAGGTATAGTTTTTATTGTACCAAAATATACCGATTAAGATTACTGATTAACATTGATAGGAGTGCCACCTGGACCATATTTGTAAAGGAAGATTAAAATAGGCTAATCTCATCAACTAACTCAGCAAAATCACCACTTCTTCATCATTATCATCGAATCCGAAGACGAACAATACATATAAACAACATAGTCGATTAGGATCCATCTATCAAGAAGTGTCATCTAGATAATATCGTAAATGGTAAAGGAAGATTAAAGCTCCTCAAAAATCACCTCTTCGTCATCATCGTCAAAAAGTGCCACCTAAATGATATCGTGGTTGGTAAAGAAAGATTAAAGATTGGTAAAAATCAGATTAGAAAACAAAGATTACATTTAAACCGTCACCAGAGATCAAAAGACGAAGATTACATGTAAATAAGGTGGCCAAGTGTCACCTAAGTGATATCCTGATTGATAAAGGAAGATTAAAGATTGGTAAAAATCACCAGTCATCAGATCAAAAGACGAAGAGTATATATAAATAATATGGTCGACCAAGTCAACCAGACTGGTCATATCTCCAAATACTATATTCTAACTTCATTATCATCGTCAAGAAATGTCACTGCTAAATGAAGAAAGGAAGATTATTCTGGTTGGTAAAGGAAAATTAAAGCTCAACAAATTAAAATCACCACTTCATCAATATCGTCATCAGATTAAAAGATGAAGAATACATATAAACAATATAGTCGACCGTCATATCTCCAAATACTATATTCTAAGATCTTGAACAAGTCCTTCGAGATCGATCTTGAACGAGTCCTTCGAAATCGAAAGTATGTCACGGAACATACATGTAATGGCAGAAGAAGATTAGTTCACCAACTTCTATCAACATAAATCATTGTAAACTTGCATTCTAAAATTATAAAATTATACAATAATTTCTTCCAATCATCCATACTATAAATAGCACCTCAAATATAACAAATTTATTTTACTCTCAAGAAGCTCTCGGTAAATTTACCTGACCACAGCATATTATATAAGCAAGGGCTCCCAAACCACTTTCCTGCACAATTCCACCGTATTTTTCATACATTATTTTGACATTTATCTTCTTTACCTCATTTATTACTTAAATACAATTAGTTGTTTGACTTTCATACATTGTTTTGCATTTGTCTTATTTATCTCATTTACTACTCAAATACAATTAGTTTTTTGACAAAGTTCACTTACAGATTTTACACGACAAATTTTGTAAATAAAATTTATTTTAAAATAAATATCATTTTAAAGTTTCAATATATATTTATCAATAATCTATCAAAAATATCATCATTCATTTCTAATAAATTAAAAACGTTACCAAAAAAAAAAAAATTTACAATAATTAAATTTAAATAAAAGTAAATTAATCTTTTAAGCAATTTTCTTAATCTGTGTAAATACATAAAAAAAAACAGACATTTATTTTAACATAGAGGAATATATAACTTTTTAATATTAAAATGGACCACCAACTTTTTCTATACTTAAATCGGCATTTATCTAAAAAAAAAAAGAGCAAAAACTTGACATTAATGTGAGAAAAGTCGAACCCAGAAATACGCATAACACTGCATAGGACAGAGTTGATAAAATTATGCCCAAATATTTAATGAGTTAGTATCATATGCGTGCATCCAATTTTATTTATATATTATTTTTATGTTATATTTATTTGATTTTTATGTTATATTAATATAATATTTATGCATGGGTATCCTTAGTTTTATATTCTCTAACATAAAAAAAAATTAGCATAATTTATGTATATATTTTTATATAATATTACTTATACTGTATATTACTTATAATTTTATATTAATATATAAATTATATATTATAATTTAATTTTAATTAATTATAATTTAACATAAATTAAAATAATAAGAAAAAAAATTAATAAAATAAAATCGATCACACATACAACAAAAGCAATGATTTAAAATATCGTCAATAACATCTTCGTGCACCAAAATTTGGTCGGTAACTTTTCAAGCACAAAAAACAATATGAACTACTCCACACCTATGAAGTTTCAAAATTGTTTTATCTAATTTTATTAATTTAGGATTTAGATTTTATAAAAGATTTTTTTTTCAATTATTTATATTTAAAACATTGACCATCTTTTCTTTTTGCATCTATAATTTTTAAATGTAATTGCTTTAAGATTTGTATTATTTTTTTATTAAAATTTTGGATTTGTTTGTATAAGTGAATAAAGCTATAGTTAATTTCTTGCTTTAAGTTTTTTTTATATTGTGTTGTTTTCTTACATTATATATATATATATATATATATCATTTATTTAGATTACAGTGTGTTAATTCATAATTAATTATTTAATTAATTTTAAGTGATGTATTATTTATATATTATCTCTGTGACACCTTCATCACCTCACACATAATCTAATTTTAACCAAAATTATAAATTTACTAAAATTGAAATCAATAAATTAATTCATGATTATAATTGATACTTTTAAAAGAATTTGTTAACATAAAAACTACAATGTAAGACTTTGGATTTTTTTGCTGTGAAGCCTAAAAAAATCTCATTGTTACTACTGATATAAATAAATAAAAAATAGATAAGATAAAATTCTAATTGCCCAAAAAAGATTTATTTTATTTTCATTCATACCTGACTTTTTTTTTTAATAGGTTTGGAGGAGTGGAAGGGAGGGGAACAATAAGAACTAGAAAACTTGCGTGACCCGGGTTCGAACCCTAGTCATCACAATCTGCACCTTTATAAAGGTGGGATACCACTTGAGCTACAAGGCTCGTGGTTCATTCATACCTGACTTGAAACAAAGTATTTGGCACAATCAGTCAAAATCTTAATAGATAAGATAACAGCTTCTGTTAATACAATTTAAATTGGATATTATAATATATTAATTTTTAAAAAATAATGATGTACTCAGAACGCGTGAGAATCGTTCAAATTCTTTAACACACCAATGTCACATAAAAAACTCACAATATCCATTTTGTTTTTTCTAACTTTTTAAAATATATATTTCGATGATTTAAATTTTGTTGATATTTTCTCTAAATTTTCAATATTTAAGGATTAGTATATTTGAATATCGATGCAAAGAATACCAATATCTACATTTTCTTGATTCTCTTATTAAGAATATATAGTAATATCAATATCTTTTGATATTTTATGAATATTTAAGAAAATCATATTTATCTGAGTATCATAACTAACCTTTGATATTGGTAATATAAGTATTGATATTGAAAATATCGATGATGTATTAAATTTAAAAATCAATAAATATTTATAAGGAATTATAAATATTCTTACATTTTAAGTTTCGCAACGAATTATTTTAGTATTTAAAAAAAAAATTATCAAGATTAATATTATGTAGTACAATTTAAATAAAATATTGAAAAATATTAGTTATTCTTAATGAATTTTTTTTTATTTTTTTAAACAAGGCAAGAGAATAGCTCAAATCATCCACTATTTTCTCTGAAAACCATTTTTTTAAAAACACGTTTGACATGAATATCCACGATTTTTCTGAAAACACGTTTGAGTATTTTCTTGAAAAACACACTTGACATACTCATATCTACAGAAACCAAAACAGATGAAATGGCCATGACAAACAGAAGTATACTCATGTCTGCAAAAAATACAGATGACAAATCAGAAGTATCATGGCGCAGGTAATGCATAAAAGACGATAATCTCCACATTATTATTCATGTCTAAATGTCTACATAATATTCATTACCTGCATAAAAGATGATAATCTCCACAGTATTATTCATGTCTAAATGTCTACATATCTCTGATATTCATGTTGGGATTCAATATGCATGCATAAAAACAGATGATTATCTCCGCAGGCGATCTCTGATGTGTATTCCACAATAATACAGATCTCTGATTTGTATTCTACAATATTATTCATGTCTACAGACCTGTATTCATGCCTACAGGTGGGATACAATATGCATGCATAAAAACAGCACATAAAACAGATGATAATCCCCACAATATTATTCATGTCTACAGATTTCTCTGATATGTATTCATGCCCACAAATGAGATACAATATACATATGATACGGCCATGGCAAAACAAATGATTATCTTCAGAGTATTATGAATGACGCGGGTAATGCATAAAAACAGATGATAATCTCCACAGTTAGCTCGTGGCCACTACGGAGGAAAGTGTGTTTCTCCCAGAAACTAATCCAGGTAAGTATATAGTCCCTTCATGTATGCAATGTAGTAAATAGAGTAAATATGTTAAATTTAAGGAGAGCTCATAAAAATTACACTATGTCATTCCAATAGAACCCATATATATATAACATTGTAAATCACAAAAGGTCAGACTGAAAAGTTTTGAATGCAAACTCTCCAAGACTAGAACGATTTGTTCATATAAACAGGGCATATACTAGCACTTGAAAAGAAAGAAAGACAGTAAGACAATCATCTTTTGGAAAGAAAAGAGTAGGCATTAGCAGAAGAGGTGATTGGTATTATTCATCTCCAGTTCTGCTTGAACTTTCAGTGCCACTCTGCTTCACGAATTGTCCTCGAACACGGGGCCTCTGTTCTGCCAATTTCTTTCTGTTCTGATACCGAACCTGAGAAGTTGGCACATTTGTAGAAAGACAAGAAAAAAGAAGAGACCATTAAAATAGGATGAACGTAGAACCAATAAACTCAACTAGAATAAAGTTATCTGAATCTTAAAAACACCAATTTCCTGAATAATATACTTGCATAGACATCTATGAAAAACTTATTCCAACCCGAAAGGAAAATAAATGAATCATGGAATTGAAAGCCACAATCAAATTGACCACCTTTTTCTTAAAGCATCTTTCCTTCCTTTTCTCCCGGAACTTGATGAGGGCAGCTTTCCGCTGTGCAAGTTTATTTTCATCAATTTTATTTCCACTACCACTGCCGCTAGCATCTCTGCTTCCACTTTTTCCAGCTTGACCGGCATCACTTTCTGCATTGTTTCCTACAGTGTTAATGGCAGTGCTGCTTCCATTCTGTCCATTACTTCCATGGTTGCTTCCTGAGGCGCTTCTGTTTAAACTACACTTCTTAGGGTTACTGTTCATAGGTGCACCTAAAACAGTTGTTGATCCACATTGTGGAGCATCTAAAGCCAACTTCTTTAAGGATGATTCATCGTGGTTGGGTGATGGTTGATTTTCAACGTGGAAATGATGGTGAAGATAATTTCGTTGATGAGGGAGCTGAGTTTGGAGGTCCTGATATGAGCCTTGGCATAAGTCTGCAGATTGCATTCCATTAGGTAGGAGACTGACTTGTTGTTGACTGTGTCTTACGTCATTTTTTACATGTCTGAAATCAGAAGGGTGTAAGCCATTAATTGCTGAAGTTGCTTCGGATTTATACTTAGGAAGCTTATTGGTGGTAGAGCCCACATCTATGTTGTTATTGCTAACTCCATTTGAACTTTGATATACAACTTGTTCAGTTGAATATACTTGTACATCACCAACTGACTCTCTTTTAGCAACTTCTATACTATTGTCAAGTATGGAACTACTGCCTGTGATTACATTAGGAGCCTTGAAAATGTTTGTGGATGTGTTATACCTGCATTGTGTGAATGAGCAAATAAAGGCAGATCCTATGATCAAATCTATTAGTGAAATAATTTCAGTATGAATGGGAAAAATAAAGAAGATGCTGAATTATCTGTGCTTTTCCAAACCTTGAGAAGGCTGATTGTTCAGAACGGCGCAAGACATACCGATCATCTTGAACAGATCTCCCCGTGTCCTGTACTCCTCTAAGTCTCTTTAAGCTAAACTCGAAATTTGGCTCTTCACCATCATCAGTAGCATCATTGTTGATGTCTATTTTAATAGT
Source organism: Scutellaria barbata (assembly GCA_028654395.1). NCBI lineage: Eukaryota > Viridiplantae > Streptophyta > Magnoliopsida > Lamiales > Lamiaceae > Scutellaria > Scutellaria barbata. Next base: position 1,428,283 of record CM053655.1, on the reverse strand, counting down.
CACTTCTCTCGTAGAATCAGATTCTCTACCTAAGGGATTGTGCTGTACTTCCACATGATTTTCATATTTAGGTTCCACATTTCTATGCACAGCTGTCTCCAAGTCACTGCCCTTTCCAAGAGCATCTGCAGTTGCATTCGCACTTTTCAGAGAAAGGAAATGAACAAAGCCAGAAAGTCGGTCGTTCATACATACCAAGCTGATTTTGTCCATGGCCTTCCCTTGCTGCACTAGTTCGCACCTTCTTGTTATCAGAATGCTCAGCATTTGAGCGAATAACTTGAGCACATGTACTGTCTGCGCACTCAGCAACTTGATCCATTGGAGATAAAGCTCGAGAGCTGTCAACTTCTACAGCTTGCTTTGTCCAAGAGCTCTGTGAAACAATAGAAGTTTTGGGTTGCTCAACAAAAAAACTTCATAGCTTGACCTTAACAAAAAACTAAGCCTTCATCCCACCATTTCAGGTCAGATATATGGATCAGCTGGCCATCATGACCCATTAAAATACAACTTCATTTATAACTTATCTATTCAAATGTTTCTTTACAAGTGTTTTAGGTCTACCTCTTTTCTTTAATCTAACCTGCGACTCAATTCATTACTAGTGGACTCCAAGTGATTAAGTGCAGGTCAAAATATGCCGTGTTTTATCAAAATCTCCAAGAGAAACTAGTCTTAACACATAGATTCAGACGTGGTGTCGAGTGATCATATTTTTCTTTCCACATAAATAATACTCCCTCCGTCCCTTAACACTTTGCACACTTTCCTTTTTAGTTTGTCCCCAAACACTTTGCACACCCAAAAATGGTAAAATTTATCATAATTCTTACCCTCACAATACACACTTATTTACACACAATGCCATTACTTTTTCTCACACAATGCCATTTAATATTAAACTAATCACTCTATTAGAAAAAGTAAATTTGACCATTATACCCTCAATCAAAAAACAAATATTCACTTTTTCTTAAAAATTGTGCCCAATTTGATGTGCAAAGTAATCCGGGACGGAGGGAGTACAAGATATAATTGCAAGCTAGTATGGTTTTTTCCCTTTCAGTTTTGCTGTAGGTGGTAGATAACTGTTTTCCTGTTGTCCATTTTATGGCTTTTTCACACATAATATTTATATTCTGAGATAAACTTGCAAATATCAGAAAATTATCTTTTTTCCGAGTTTGTGCATGTTGCACCAACTCTGCTAAATAGAGACTAATAAAGTTCGAGCAGCATGATAATGAAAAAGAAGAAAATTGTAAACATTAAGAACGTACTACCTGTGCTCCACTACCATCGTCGCTTCCATCTCCAACAGTTAAGCCATTGCTTGCATCATTTTCACCATCATCACTTGCATTGTTGCCTGATTTCTCACTACCTTTTGATTTTACATATTTTTGAGTTTGTGTACCGCTTTCACTCCCACTTCCACTAGACTGAAAAACATATTAAACCATGAGGAAAAATAAATGCATACTTAAATTGTAAGTCAACCCAAAAGAGCCAAAAGTTCATTTATGTCCAGCCACTGAGTCCTATTTATTTATTCGGTCAACAGGAAACAGTCTAGACTGATCTTTGCAGTTTTCTAACAGTTCCGTATCCTTTCTTATTCAATGTGCGCCTCAATCAGTATTTGATCAGACACATATTGAAGGAACAAAACAAATACAAGAGATACCAATCCAGAGGTAACAGAAGTTTCAGTCAAGAAAATCTAGATATCATGCATGACAGTTTTTGTCAGTGAATACCAACTAATATAAGTAGTTGGGAGAGTCCAATCAACTGGGAAGTGGATACAGAGTTTATAAAGAGTATATGCTATGAATATGATGGCTTTCACTACATGCAAGTCCCATGTTAGGTTACTCTGTGCAGAGAAAGGTATGATGACTCACGCTGTGGCATCTCCTCCATACATGCTGCCAAAGGTTTTTAAGCTCATTCTTTCTTATAGGCTTAAGCAAGAAATCAACTGCTCCTTTGGAGAGACACTTAAAGACTATACCCATTGAATCATGAGATGACATCACTGCACATAAATCTCACACAGCTTTAGGGTTAATAGAACCTATAGTGTGGCAATAAACTTGTTATAAGATGACAATTACTTACTAATCACAGGAACATTCTTGCGTGTTTTGTGGTTCATAATCTTGCATAGAAGTCCAATTCCGGATAAAGATGGCATGACTACCTCAGTTAGCACAATGTCGATATGGTTATTTAAATCTTCCAGAACCTTCCATGCTTGCTGTCCATTAGCTGCCTCTAGTACTGCATTGACCAGTCAACTAGATTTAGATACATCTAGGAGAATATGATCAACACATATATTACAAAAAAAGATCCTTAATGGCGATATCACTGCTAGATAATACAATAAAAGATTTAATACTTTCCCAGTGTTCCTCCAGATACAGCAGTCAAGGCAAAAGCTTGAAGTGAATAGGATGAGATAGAAAGAACAGCAAAAAGGATGATGATGTTTCTTGACTTTGGATTTCAAAGCTTATTTCATACAGCATTACCCCCAAATTAACAGTCACTGGAGGTTGAGGTAGAAGAAAAAGGATGATGATGTTTCTTGACTCTGGATTTCAAAGCATATTTCATACAGCATAACCCCCAAATTAACAGTCACTGGAGAAGAAGAAGAAGAACGATGGGAATTAGTCAACTTTGAAAATGAACATAGATAGGAAGAGGTTTTGGGACAGTTTCACTTGGCACACCATTACTCCATTAGACTACCACATGATGAAAAAAAAAAGATTAATAATGTTCATGCAAGATTTAAAATGTCATGTTTCATTCCAGCAGTGATACCAGTAACTTCTTGAGATTTTACTAATGATTTTTCTCTCTCAATATATTAGAGGGTGTCTATTTGTTGAAAACATGAAAATGAACAGTTTGGGCCTATATTTTTGGTGTAATATATCATAACTTCGAGTATTTCAGAACAGACATGTCATGAGAAAAAAAGAAAAAAAGATATAACATTTTAGAGATACCCTGGTAACGATAAACCTGAGATTCATCTAATTACAAACTTTTACATATGATTTAATGCAAGCATGCTTCAGTCTTTCAACCTAGCTCAAAATTCTTTTAAAGATATGTTTCCATTATAGCATCGCCTAAAGTCACTACCTTCATAATTGCAGTTTCGGAGCAGAGCAGTGACAATATGACGTGTGGAATCATCATTCTCCACCAGCAAAACCCGAATGGATCTAACGTGAAGGAACCTCTCCCAGCAAACCCCTGTCCCCTGAGTCAGCTGCTGCTGTTGCTGCACTTGTAAAATTCCCAGACCTTGCAACCCACTAGTTGCTCCATGATTTTCAACTTTTTTGGCTGAGCCAACCTTCAACTCGCTGGCCTGAATTGAACTACATCTCTCGCCTGAAAATCCATCTCCTGTGAGCTTGTCTTCACCTTGTGACTCCTTTTCCTCATTAACATCAATATTCATCGATTACTCCCTGCGAAGCAGATCCAAAAACAATGTTGATGAGGGAAGAAGCAGAATTATCTGCCTCAGAGAACCTCTCTGATAAACCTTTGTCAAAGAAAACAAATAGTAGTTCATAGCTAGCTAATAGCAGTGTTAGCTTCTTTCCTCAGGAACCCAAATCTTACATTACAGAACCATCCTAATCCACCAAAAAAATTTGTCAAACAATGAACAGAGTAACATCAAGAAAACTTTAAACTAAATTAGAAAAATAACTGTACTTTCACCCCCAAAAATCGAATCAAATGACACTGTTTAGTAAAGACTCCACAAATTCCTGTCCGTTCTCATAACATACCCTGCAAACAACAGAACAGAGCATCAGCATCCAACTCCAAACCCTGATGCTCACCACCTGAGAAATTAGTTAAATAACTGCTCTTTAACCAATCACTAAACAGTCTAAACCCCAATATTAACCCCACATAATCACCATAACACAAAAATTTACCACAACCACAAAAAATAGAGAAATCTCTAGCAATCAATAAATAATAAATAATAATCACAACATCCAAAACAAAATCTCCATAGATTTAGAAAAAGCACTTTCAAAAATCAAACATGAATTACAATCATCCGGCAACATTACCTTAAAGCTCATCAATTTACACTGAATCCAAAGTCAAAAGTGTTCAAACTCCGCCTACAAAAATCAACAAAATGAACAAAAAAAAAAAAAAGAGCAAAATCCAATAAAATCACTCCTCCATGGAATTGAAACTGAGATTAGGATTTGGATTTAAAATCTAGATAAGGCTTATCGAATATACTTGTTTCTTTTTAAGGGTTCTGTTTCTTCTATACTTTTTTGGAAGGGCGAGACAGAGAGATTTTAGGTTGAATGTTTTTAAATGCTTACGTAGGATTGATGACGTGTCCAAATTGCAGGCTATTAGGAGGCCACGTCAGATGGGTGAGTGACATGTGTGTGGTTTGAGTGACGTGGAATGATGACATGGACAAAATCTAAAGGCGACAACTCTGCGGTTTGGGCCAAATCAAAACAGATTCGGAGCGTCAAAACGGGGCGACACCTGGCGGGTCTTCTACGAAAAATATCTCGATGGATGGGCAACAAAACGCTGTTATAAGGCCGTTAAATTTACCGGACTAGGCCGTTAGATTTTTTTGACGGAATTGGCCTTGAGAGATGGATATACTGAAATACATAATGCAAATTTGATTATGTGCACATTTTATAATTGGGATAATCACATGAGATACTTTAAATTACAAATAACAATTATTCGATCCTATTTTATAATTTCTAACTTATTGAATTTTGATGTGGGAATCAATCGAGAATTCATTTTTTATAAGAAAATTTGATCCATTTACGATTCATAATACAAATGAATATCTTATTGTGAACTATAGTATTTACATGAGTTTTTTCTTTTCTTTTATGATTGTAATATTCATAATAAATTAAGGAAGTGTTTAAGTTAAAAAGAAACATAAATTTTTGTATATAGGTCAAAAATCGAAGATGACTATTGTAATTCATCCTATATAATTTCCATATGGTTAGGCAGAAAAATCTAAGGAAAAAAAAAGATAAAAAAGGAGGGAACACATCCAATTATGTTATTCTCGAGTACCATTTAATGATACAATATAAAAGGTAAATGTAATGGTGCATGAAAAAAAGTATTTTTCATTTTTTATTTAGAAACCAATTCAATTTAGTGTTGGTATTATTAGGAAAATAAATAAATTGATGAGGTGCAAAATATGGCTGCAGCCTGATGTCCCTCTTTGTAGGTAAATAGACATTTTACTTTTGTTTTTTACTTATTATATAATCAATAAATTTAATAGACAGCTATGTCAACTATAATCAATTAGATTACTTGATAAAACTAGAAAAATAAAATAGGAAACTTGTTTGGGTTTGGTTTTAAGTAATTTGACCTAAGTTTACAAATTTAGCTATTTAACAATCACAAAGATTAGTTTACATCATCAAATAGTAGTTAATGGTTTTAATTGCAACTACTTAAGGGTTTTAAGCAAAACCAATTGAGAAGTCATCATGTAGATATAATGTATTTAATTAATTAAAATATGCAAATGACAAATTAACATTAATTTTGCAAGGGTAAATTCACTGACAACATTAGCAAATTTGTTGTATCATTTATACATTTTTACCAATCAATCTTGTCCGTACAACCTTATCCATCTGAAAAGAACAAGATCGTCTTAATTTTCAAATAAGAATATTTTCAAGATGAGATTCATGAAAAGATATAGATAATAAAACTCACTAAGAACGGCATCGTTGCTCTTCTTCATTACCCCTGCATTTTCTCCATTTCCCTGCATTTTGTGTGTGTATGCGTGAGAGAGATGGAGAGAGAGAGAGAGAAAAAAATGTGTTATCATTTTGATGAGAAATTAAGAATGTGGAAAATGTGAGGTATTACTACTCAAAACTTAGTTAGAGTCCCATCGCATTTATCTCAACATAGTTAGCTATTTGACGTATGTAGATACCTAATTCCTGCTTTTGTGTTTTGGTACATTACGTAGCAATAAAAAAGATTGCAAATTTTATATGTTTACTTTATTGATTCTGCCATGGAATAACTAATACATAATGCAGATTTGAATAAACTAAAATGACCCAAAAGGGAGCTAAACACTACTATAGATTCTTGTTCCACTTTAGTTATAACTTTAGCATCATAATCTTCACGTAAATTCCTTCTAAATGAAACGATATGAATATAGCTTCTACACATGGAACTGCTACACTCTACGCATTATGAGTGTGGTTTAATTTGTTTATTTTTAATATGGTTCAAGAAGGTTAATTTCAAATCATGATCTTGAAAATCACCTTCATTATTTTCTTCACAGTATAAATTAAAATACAAGCCATAGCCACTACATAAGTTTGAATGTTTATTTTGTTTCGAGTCAACATTCCTTTGAACATTTTTACATTATCCACCTTCACCTCCACCTCCAACCCACGCAAAATAATTCTATCATGTCAATTCATACCATTTAAATTAAATCTTCCAACCCAACTAACCAAGACCCAGAAGGCATAATTGACAAATAAATTTTATGGTACAAAAAAAGTTTAAAACTAAAAAAGATTTAAAAAGAAAACCATTTTTTTTTTTAAATGAATTTAAAAAAAACACCTCTTGATCGAAATACGTATATAGCAGATACAAAAACATAATAAAAATCTTTCTGGAGTACTATTCTATTACAGTAGGTTAATGAAAGACAAATATTGTCCACAAATTAACTCCTAAACAATTGATGATACAAAAGAGCATAAAAAGATGTTCTAAGACCTAGGCTTTTCCTTCTTCCTTGAAGAGGGCCAGGAGTGACACACCAGACACCTTCACCACTTTAAATCGAACACCAGGAATATCTCCTACGGCATGTCCTTTACGTCCGAAACCAGCAATCAGCACTTCATCCTGTAGCAATAATAATGCAGGTTTTTCATTACAAAGAAAAGATATTAAAATAAATCATTGGGATGGAAATTGATGAAGGGAACTCACATTCTCTTCAATATAGTTTAGACATCCATCATTAGGAACAAAAGCAGCAATCTTCTTGCCATTCTTGATAAGTTGCACTCTAGCACATTTACGGATGGCAGAATTTGGCTGTTTAGCTTCAATGCCTCTGCAAATCATACCAATATAGTTAGACAAGACCAACAGGGAAACAACCAGAAGATATGCTGGAAACAGTCAAATCTTACATTTTCTCGAGCACAATTCCTTTGGCATGAGATGACCCAGCAAATGGTTTTTTCCACTCATTCCCAAGGTGGGATTTCTTGTAAGCCTTGTCAGCCCATCTCTGCCGAATACGGTGAGACTTGAGCTTGCGACCAGCTCCCATACCACGTGTCTTCCTGAAAGATCATAAAGAAGACCATGAGTTACATAACAAGATTATGACATCCTGGCTCCTACAATTTCAAGAAATTTCACTTTTTGTGCAATTTATTGCTTTCAATAACTGAAACAATTCAAAATTAAAAACAGTGATATTCCATTACCTTGTGAGATTTTCATTATTGGCCTAAGAACCATGAAACTATAGAGCACTGCTGCTAATGAACACTTTCAATTCATGTATAGAATATATAAAGGGTTTGGAGTTATCAATGCTGCAGCTAACAACTAGAGGCTACCCAAATGGACAAAAAAAAAGAGGAAACAGGCAAGACGGCATTAATAGCAGGGAAGTTGAATTAGACAACACATCAAAATCAAGATCCTTGAAACAGCTGAGTTCACCACAAAATACAAGTTCTAAAATTATAGTCGAATTTTGAACACCACCACTGGACAGAGACATGCATTTTTCCCGCAAGGCCACAACCAAATGCTGGAAAGAGCGAACAATTGCCAAATAAGGAATCTACGATTAACATCAGAGCTGCCAATTCTCCATGACTAACACTCCCTATGTGACATTTCAATACATTAACACTGAAATTAAGTTTCAAAAATTCAAGATCATCTTCGTTATGGTGATAAACTTCTGTTGTCAGAAAGTAAAGATACATCTTCGTTAAACAAAAACCAAAACCATTCCAAAATGCCGAATCAACAAATGTTTTGATCAGTGACTCAAAACTACAAATCATGCGCAGCAGAAACTCAGGTTCATAACCAGGAAAATAAATAACTAGATAATAATTGAAAACTAAATCCGCGCAAAACCAAACAAAAAGCATAATTTATGAACACCATAACAACAAAATGAAGACAATGAATTCGCATACCCCATGATTGCAGAGTAGAGAGAACAATGGGAACGAGACTAGGGCTTGATTGTAGGAGTGACGGAGGTGTGAAGGAGGAACCGCCGCTGAATCGCAAGGCTAAAACCCTAATTGAGTAAATGCACTCGAAATCGTGGATACCATATGTTTATGTTAGGTCCTCCATTTGGGCTTGTTTGAAATACTAGATGGGCCTTTCAAAAATTAATTACTATTTGGGCCATAGGCCCATTAAATTTTTTCATATTCTCCGTTAAGCCTAACTACTTGCCAATTAAGAGGGTGTTGGATTTTTTTTTTTCTTTTTTAGGTGAAAGGAAGGGACAATAAAAATTAGAAAATTTGTTTGATCAGAATTTGAATTCTAATTATGAGAAGCTGCATTTTTTAAAGATAGGATTCACTTGAACTACAAAGTTCTTGGTTGTGTTTAAATGATTGTGTTCAAGTGAGTTTATAAATCCTTCGAAAATATTTGATGAAATGACAAAACAATATATCACGAGATTATAATTTATAAGTTATTTTTAAAAAATATTAAGATCTCATCCTTTTTTTTCTTTTTTTATTAGGTTTTTATGAAAAACATACTGACTTATTATTTCTTGCATGGTTATATTTTTATATATTAGATTTTTTTTTTTTGATGATCAAGTATTTTTATTAAAGCTAGTGATATACCTGTATGATGTACGTTTTTAAATGTTGATACATAAGAATCGGCAGACATGTATCAAGAACATTGGTTAACAGATTTAGGTTGACAAATACACAATTTATTGATAAAACTAAATTAAAATAATATATACTATAAATCTAAAATATTAATCTTAAAAAAATAAGATAGTTATAAAAATAGATAAGGCAATTGGAATAAAGTAATTTTTACAATGTAGTTTACGTGTTTCAGAACAATTTTCCAGTCATACTTGTGGGCATGTCAACAAAATAGCATAATCATAATTAATGTTGTTTATATATACTTAACAAAAAATATGAATATTATTAATAAGTTCTTTCCATATCCCACATTAAGAAGTTTACTATTGATGTTGCTTTATTTTTGTTTTTTATTAGGTTTGGATCCGTGTAACACACAGGTTTCACAACTCATCTAATTTATATTTGATATGTATTTTATGTGTTTGTTATTCTATTCATATCATATTATTATTATATTGGATTTGGTTTGTAATTTTAAAAATATAGATTTCTGGTATCATCTCATTTAAATGACTTTAAGATAGCTAAAAATACTTTTCTAAGACTTAAATGAAGTTGAGGTCTGAGAATTTGTCATCTTTATCACTGGTTAGGGGAAATAGTACATAAAAAATCAAATATTTTATGTTGTATGAATAAATAACCAATTTTTGTGAAAATCATGGAATGATTTTCTTAGTACCCTAAAACGAAAAACATGGAGCCAAAATTAATAGTAGATAATTGGTGTTATTATTTACTCTGAAATATGTACTTTCAAGACACGTAATAGTTTATGATAACTCAGAATAAATGTCTACACATGCAATATTTAACTCAAAAAACCAAACAAAAATTCAACACGAATAATATTCCTTCAAAAATAAATTATCCGCATCAAAGTTGATTGAGAGCCAAAAATGATGGGAGGAAACGATAGAAAGCGATGAATTCAGAGTTGTAATCTTATCTGATAATAGTTTTCTCGATATCCCCGATTGTCTGGTCCATAATAATGAAATTAAATTTTGCATTCATATTCATTAAAAGAGATAATTAATCAATTTTTTTTTCTGTAGATCAATATATATCAATTTACATATATAATAATATAATCTCGCAAGTCTATTCAGTACATGTATATTAATATGTGTCGGATATTCAACATACATATAACTTTCACTTTCCATATAATTAAGAAATAAGATTATTGTACATCATTGATGAGCGTATGAACAGTTGGCCATTATGGACATTTTTGTATTTTTTTTATAATAATAATAAGAAAATCTGGACATAATGGTAATTTTAATAGTTATCTAGATAAAAACTGGCTTCCATTGATGATTTACATGAACACAGTTTGTTTAAAGTTATAACAGACAAATGACCAGTTTGAGTTCGGAATAGACAGGTGGCCTCATGATTAAACATTATGCTGATAATAAATTACTTATTTTAGGAAATTAGTTTAAAAGGGTTACATTGTTTTAATAAATTAGTATTTGACTCGTGCGCATTGATATAAATTTTTATATAATATATTTATATAGAATATAGTAATATTTCATATTCAAATATTGGCATTGGTAATGAAATTTAACAATATATAATAAATTTTATACTTTTTAAGTATTGGTATAATTTAATAAATCATGTTACAAAAATATAATCAGGTGATATTGGTATAAAAAGTTGGAATTGATTGAAATGGTTTATGTAAAACTAAAACAATAAAATTATAAGAAAAAAGCAACTAGAATAAAAATTAATCTTATAAAAGGGAATATTTCCACAATATAGCCTCAAGAATTTTGAAAATGTTGCATCATTTTGAGTGAAACTATTTAACATATACTAAAATAATAATTATCAAAAAGACACTTATCAGTCTTACAATTTTCTCATATTAATCTATCATTTAAGTTTTAACAAATTAAATCTATTTAAAACTAACTAATATGCCTATTTATATTCCAACTTTTTTTTTAAATATAACTATTTAATGATATCAAATATAATGTTAATAATATACTTAAAATAGATAATGAGATAATTGGACAGTTAAAAGGGTGTTTCCTTGTTGATAGATCCACTAGCAGTCCACCCCAGAATGTGAGTTTTTTTTTCTTCAAATGTATAATATTATAGAATTTATAATAATATAATGACATTTTAGAAATTAAATGATTATTTATTATTTGAAAACATGTACAATATGTATTTCTTTTATTTTTTAAATTATATTTTTCATTTTAAGAAAATCATTGTATAAAGTGAAAAAACAATAAATAGAATAAATCATAAAATGAGTTAGGATTTGCAAAAGGACCATGAATCATAATCCTAACACCCTTGTGAGTTGTGACCATCATAAAATATTATTTTAAATCCATTCACTCCATCAAATTCGCCATCTAAAATCAACGTTGTCGCACTTTAGGATTGGAATTTAGGACTTTAATTTTAAAATTGTACATTATTTTATTTTTTACATGAAACGTGACACGAACACTATAATAATTCCATGCATATCATTGAAATGAGGTGGATGCATAGAAGTTAGAATTTTCTGTTACTCAATAATTGTGAAAAATGTGCACACAAGTATATAAATTCAGATATATGTATAAACACAAGTTTGCAGTTATGACTAAAATATTGGATGTGTATGAACATGACAAATAGATAAGGTAACTAATATTGGTCGACTAAAATATAAATTAGTGACTAGCTAAGAACGAAGTACGATGAGCATTTAACCATAAAAAAATCTTCGTTTTCTTTTTATTAGTTATGAATATTATCACACCGTAATCATAAACAAATATAGTGAAATGTTGACATGTTTTTTTCAAAGAATAAATAAAAAACCAAAATTCAAAATACAAGTCCATCATGAATCTATAAATAAATAAATAGAGCAATTTTTTATAAATAAGAAAAAATGCAATTAGTACTTGAATAAGCAATAAATTAATCCAAAAAATGACATGATCAAATTCTTTGGCAAGACATTTTTAAGACGAAAAATCTATTATTCCCACCTATTATAATATATATTAATCATGGATATTTTAACGTCAAATGAATGCTATTTTAACTAATTTTATTTGATAATATTAGAAATTTAAACTAAAAACAACAACATTCAAAATTTTATAGCTAATAATCTAATTTAACATCTTCGTTGATCTTTCTTTTTTAATTTTTTTTTGATTTATTTTTATATTTATAATCATATAGATTTAAATTATTTCAAGAATTTTTAATTAATTTCAACCTTTTAGATATATAGATAGATTCTTCAAAATATTTATCAAACTTTTTAAAAGATAAATTCAAGAACTTTTAAACATTTTCCAGATTAATTATATCTTTCTTTTTATTCAAACTATTTTTAAGAACTAACCATTAATTTAGGTTACATTTTTATAATCTCTTAAACATTAATATTTCAATTTTTTTGTAGTTTATTTATTTATTTTCTTAGACCAAATAAATAACATAAATAACACCTAAATTAACGTTTTGAATTTTGTTCCCAGTAGATTAAATGGGTCAATTGAAAGTGTAAATATTAAATTAGTGAATGCCTAATTAAAAGGCCTAATTATTAAAAAGATTATATTTGAGGCCCAAATGTATAAAGTTGCCCTATTTGAGATTCGATATATACATATATACTGCACATTAGAAACCCTATAAGGTGCAAAACCCTAGGCACGCCCCTTCCCCCATCTGCCGCTTCCATCGTCGCCGACCTCTTTCATTTCCCGCCACTCTCCGCCTCCTCCTCCCCCTCCCCCTCCCCTCCCCCTCCCCTGTCCTCTTCGCGGCTCCTCTCTACTTCCACCCACCATCGCCGTCTCATCCTCCTTTTCTCCGCTGCCGCCTCCTTTTCGCCGCCACTCGCCTCCTCCTCTCCACGACCAGCCTCCTCGCCGTCCGGTTTTCTCTCCACGACCACGGGCAGCCTTCTCCTCCCCATCGCCGCGTCCCTCGTCCTTGTCTTCCACCACCACCGACCACAGCCCTCTTCCGTCATATTCTCATTCCCTTATCCCCATCTATTTCTTTCTATGCCTATTATGTATTTGTTTCACTCGTGTTTTGCATTGATAGCTTGATATTTCTGATCCGCCGGGATTCACTAGGGCTTCCTGGAACAGGTGTGCTTGAGTTTCGGGAATTCAATTTTATGGGGTTTTTCTTTCTGGAGCTACTGGGGTTGAACTATTATTTTAACTGGAATGCTTTGATCTTCTGCGTTAGGATGATTCTGCTTTGAGTAAACATAATAAGGATGCTGAATTAAATTGGAAATCCCTGGAATAAGATTATGCATAGTAATCTTAACTGGGATGTGATTTTGCTTGAGATACGCTGTGAATTTGGATGCACGATGTGTTCTGATATGAGTGGTTTTAATGAAATCTGAATTATTGTTGATTGATTATGTTATGTATTTTGGTTCTAGATCAAATAGTAACTAATTCTTTAATAAAAGAGATATTAAAGACGAAATAGACTCAGTATTCCCTAAAGTCTTATTGTATTAAGTTGAAGCCAATGTAATTTAGTTACTTGATTCCCTTGCTTCGTTATCAAGTTCATTTGATTTTTTACTTTCTCAGATGGTAGGAAGGTAATAAGTAGATCAAGATTTCGTATATTTACTAACGAAAAAAAGAGGGCCTTTTTGTTTTCTCTGGAAAAATCTACCATTATCTCTAGATCGCTCCCTGTGCACTTCTCAAAGGTTATTTAGTCATTTCCGAAATTGTGTTCCCTTTCTCAACTTGTGTTGTATATTGTGTATTTCAATTGATGTTCCTTCAAAGCATCTATTTGTACCATTTTGGCTGTTAGCCCTAGATTTTATTATATTTGCAACAAAAGAATGGGTTCAGAATATCTTCTGAATGCTTGCAGTTGGTTCTGCTAATGGTAGCTAATTAGCCAGTCATACATCAGCTAAAAGCTGTTGTGCTGTGTGAATGGTCAGTAAGCTCACCTAAATCAAGTTGTTGGTGGCCTTCAGGTTGGGAAATCTCAATTTCTCACCGAGGTTACCACCTACAAATGAAGCTACATGCTCTTTTTTCGTTTTTCTTCTTGTATAGATTTTATCCTTGTATAGATCTACATGGTGCATCTTGAATGATATTACTATACGCTATTTTGTGTTCTTAATTATCTAACTTCAATCTTCTACAATTGTGATAATCTAACTTCAACCTTCTGTTGTTGGAATAATCTAAAGATAATGGCTGAATAAATTGATCTTATCAATATGAAAAACATTGAATATTTGTGACTGGGATTATCTAACTTTAGCTGCGAATGAGAGAATCTAACTTTTCTATCTTCTGTGGCTAGAATAATGTAAAGTGAATGGCTGAATGATCAGATCCTTATCAATGTGAAAAGCTTCAATTATCTGTGGTTGGGATTATCTAACTTCAATCTTCTGCAATTTAGATAATCCAACTTCAACTAACCCTGGCTGGGAAAATATTGAGGGAAGGGCTGATAACATTGATCTTGCATACTAGATTTTGACCCTTATCTGAAAATCATTGATCTCCTGTGACCAAGATTATCTTACTTCTATCTTCTTCATTTGATTTTGACCAAATATCCAAATTGACCGAAATTGCAACAATTGGTGTAATTGTCAATGAATTGACAAAATATCAACTTTTGGTCAAAATAACAATAAATCAGAAGGTCTGGATTTTTTGACTATTTGGCCTTCAATAAATGTGAGATCAAATGATTTGTTTTTCTCTTGTGTTTGGATTTTCTCTCCTCCATCTCTAACAACATTGTTCTCGAGCCCTCTCTTCCTGGTATACATGTTTAGTCGCTAATCTCAACCGCACACATCCAATTTGTATTTTTTTTTTTGTGGAAAAATGATATCTTTGGGGATTAATTGATGTGTGTTTTGATGATTTTCAGATGTGTTTGTTTGGGATGTTATCTTGGAATGTTCAGTTTGGTTACCTTTTTTTTTTGGTTCTGATTATGTATTTTCTTATTGGTTTGTTATCAGCAATTGTTGAAATTTTGTGTTGTATTCTTTGATGAGTAACAGTAGTTTTAGGCTAAAACATGATACTGTGAATGAGTAATGAATAGATATTATGAAGGATTGGATGAATTGTATTCATAAAATGAGAGTAATAATCTAAAGTGTAAAATATGCTAAGAATCTGTGCTTTTTAGTGTCTTTTGTGCTGTGATGTGCATGTAAATCCAATGACTTGATGTTCTTGTTCTTTCAAAAATCCTCTTGATGTTTTCATTTTGTTGTGAAGTATTAATTTTCTTGTTAGAAATTACTTGCTGTGAATTCTATTTTGGACGACAAATTTATCTTTGAGTTAACTATTTATCTTAACAGCTTCGCTTACATTTTGTTTCAGTCCCTTATGATTTTAGCATATAGATTTCAATTAAGGTTTTATTTTCATGGTAATTTGGCATGAACATCTTCATGATTCATGTAATGAATTTCAATTTAATTATAATTGCAAATCTGCTTCACCATAACTTCTGTGTTAATTCTGTGTTAACTAGAAGGAACTCATATTGAACGGCTTTCATATGCTTTATTCAATGATGCTTTTGTTATGTATTTTATATTGACCAAGTTATTTACAGTATCTAAAAGATGAAAATAACTTCAGAGATAAATAAGACTGGTGCTACGAAAAATAATTGTATCACTCAATTTCATTTTACGTTTATTCTCTCATATTCTTCGTCATGTTGCATCTCCAGTGGGTTGTAGATTACATATTATAAGTATTTTAATTATAATTTTCTTATTATTAATTTCAATCACCAAATTTGATATTAAATTAGTTGAATAAAAATTATTGAATTTTGGTTATAGATTTGATTGTACATATTGGCTATAAATTATTAAAATTATATAGCTGTGTCCAAATAAATCACAAAATCAAAATTGAACTGGGTCAATGGTTTGTGGGCAGTTGACCGGTTTCGATTTCGAATTTGTGAATTGTATAAACCCTGTTACGTGTTCTTTTTATTTATTTTACAGTTTATATTTTATATGAAATGTTATTCTACCTTTTAAATTTATGATGTAATGATTTTTTTATTTGTATTGTAAGTTATAAAATTTCTAGGTTTATTGATTGTATTTTGTTGTACATAAATTAAAT
The DNA here is from genome assembly GCA_028654395.1 of Scutellaria barbata. Classification (NCBI taxonomy): domain Eukaryota; kingdom Viridiplantae; phylum Streptophyta; class Magnoliopsida; order Lamiales; family Lamiaceae; genus Scutellaria; species Scutellaria barbata. The sequence goes on along the minus strand of CM053655.1, from coordinate 1,412,064 downwards.
TTTCTAATTCTTTGAAGTTGCAATTTTTAAGTTGTATTGTTATAACTTGTAATTTGTGTGGTAAGGTATAGTTAACAATTTATTTTATTTTATTTTATTAATTTAGACCTAGAAATATAAATCAATTATCAATGCAGAATATGAAAGTATACCTTCACAGGGTTGAAAGATTGAAAACAATCAAATTAAGGTTTTAAATCCGTGCTCCATTAATATTACGTATTAGTAGTTATCTTTTTCTCTTTTGGTAACCATTTTAAATTAATTTCTTGGAAACTTATTATTTTTCTGTTTTGCATGATGTATGGTTGAGCAGGAACCAATTTTCGTGTAAACCCAAAATAATAATATTTTTCTGTATGAATTTGATTTTAAATGGTTTATCTGTAAATAAAATCGAATATGAAATGATTTGCACGAACATTAATTATTATAATGCAAATCATTTCATATTCATTTTTATTTCAGATAAACCATTTAAAATCAAATTCATACAGAAAAATATTATTATTTTGGGTTTACACGAAAATTGGTTCTTCCTATCAACCATACATCATGCAAAACAGAAAAATAATAAGTTTCCAAGAAATTAATTTAAAATGGTTACCAAAAGAGAAAAGATAACTACTAATACGTAATATTAATGGAGCACGGATTTAAAACCTTAATTTGATTGTTTTCAATCTTTCAACCCTGTGAAGGTATACTTTCATATTCTGCATTGATAATTGATTTATATTTCTAGGTCTAAATTAATAAAATAAAATAAAATAAATTGTTAACTATACCTTACCACACAAATTACAAGTTATAACAATACAACTTAAAAATTGCAACTTCAAAGAATTAGAAAAATTTAATTTATGTACAACAAAATACAATCAATAAACCTAGAAATTTTATAACTTACAATACAAATAAAAAAATCATTACATCATAAATTTAAAAGGTAGAATAACATTTCATATAAAATATAAACTGTAAATAAATAAAAAAGAACACGTAACAGGGTTTATACAATTCACAAATTCGAAATCGAAACCGGTCAACTGCCCACAAACCATTGACCCAGTTCAATTTTGATTTTGTGATTTATTTGGACACAGCTATATAATTTTAATAATTTATAGCCAATATGTACAATCAAATCTATAACCAAAATTCAATAATTTTTATTCAACTAATTTAATATCAAATTTGGTGATTGAAATTAATAATAAGAAAATTATAATTAAAATACTTATAATATGTAATCTACAACCCACTGGAGATGCAACATGACGAAGAATATGAGAGAATAAACGTAAAATGAAATTGAGTGATACAATTATTTTTCGTAGCACCAGTCTTATTTATCTCTGAAGTTATTTTCATCTTTTAGATACTGTAAATAACTTGGTCAATATAAAATACATAACAAAAGCATCATTGAATAAAGCATATGAAAGCCGTTCAATATGAGTTCCTTCTAGTTAACACAGAATTAACACAGAAGTTATGGTGAAGCAGATTTGCAATTATAATTAAATTGAAATTCATTACATGAATCATGAAGATGTTCATGCCAAATTACCATGAAAATAAAACCTTAATTGAAATCTATATGCTAAAATCATAAGGGACTGAAACAAAATGTAAGCGAAGCTGTTAAGATAAATAGTTAACTCAAAGATAAATTTGTCGTCCAAAATAGAATTCACAGCAAGTAATTTCTAACAAGAAAATTAATACTTCACAACAAAATGAAAACATCAAGAGGATTTTTGAAAGAACAAGAACATCAAGTCATTGGATTTACATGCACATCACAGCACAAAAGACACTAAAAAGCACAGATTCTTAGCATATTTTACACTTTAGATTATTACTCTCATTTTATGAATACAATTCATCCAATCCTTCATAATATCTATTCATTACTCATTCACAGTATCATGTTTTAGCCTAAAACTACTGTTACTCATCAAAGAATACAACACAAAATTTCAACAATTGCTGATAACAAACCAATAAGAAAATACATAATCAGAACCAAAAAAAAAAGGTAACCAAACTGAACATTCCAAGATAACATCCCAAACAAACACATCTGAAAATCATCAAAACACACATCAATTAATCCCCAAAGATATCATTTTTCCACAAAAAAAAAAATACAAATTGGATGTGTGCGGTTGAGATTAGCGACTAAACATGTATACCAGGAAGAGAGGGCTCGAGAACAATGTTGTTAGAGATGGAGGAGAGAAAATCCAAACACAAGAGAAAAACAAATCATTTGATCTCACATTTATTGAAGGCCAAATAGTCAAAAAATCCAGACCTTCTGATTTATTGTTATTTTGACCAAAAGTTGATATTTTGTCAATTCATTGACAATTACACCAATTGTTGCAATTTCGGTCAATTTGGATATTTGGTCAAAATCAAATGAAGAAGATAGAAGTAAGATAATCTTGGTCACAGGAGATCAATGATTTTCAGATAAGGGTCAAAATCTAGTATGCAAGATCAATGTTATCAGCCCTTCCCTCAATATTTTCCCAGCCAGGGTTAGTTGAAGTTGGATTATCTAAATTGCAGAAGATTGAAGTTAGATAATCCCAACCACAGATAATTGAAGCTTTTCACATTGATAAGGATCTGATCATTCAGCCATTCACTTTACATTATTCTAGCCACAGAAGATAGAAAAGTTAGATTCTCTCATTCGCAGCTAAAGTTAGATAATCCCAGTCACAAATATTCAATGTTTTTCATATTGATAAGATCAATTTATTCAGCCATTATCTTTAGATTATTCCAACAACAGAAGGTTGAAGTTAGATTATCACAATTGTAGAAGATTGAAGTTAGATAATTAAGAACACAAAATAGCGTATAGTATATCATTCAAGATGCACCATGTAGATCTATACAAGGATAAAATCTATACAAGAAGAAAAACGAAAAAAGAGCATGTAGCTTCATTTGTAGGTGGTAACCTCGGTGAGAAATTGAGATTTCCCAACCTGAAGGCCACCAACAACTTGATTTAGGTGAGCTTACTGACCATTCACACAGCACAACAGCTTTTAGCTGATGTATGACTGGCTAATTAGCTACCATTAGCAGAACCAACTGCAAGCATTCAGAAGATATTCTGAACCCATTCTTTTGTTGCAAATATAATAAAATCTAGGCTAACAGCCAAAATGGTACAAATAGATGCTTTGAAGGAACATCAATTGAAATACACAATATACAACACAAGTTGAGAAAGGGAACACAATTTCGGAAATGACTAAATAACCTTTGAGAAGTGCACAGGAGCGATCTAGAGATAATGGTAGATTTTTCCAGAGAAAACAAAAAGGCCCTCTTTTTTTCGTTAGTAAATATACGAAATCTTGATCTACTTATTACCTTCCTACCATCTGAGAAAGTAAAAAATCAAATGAACTTGATAACGAAGCAAGGGAATCAAGTAACTAAATTACATTGGCTTCAACTTAATACAATAAGACTTTAGGGAATACTGAGTCTATTTCGTCTTTAATATCTCTCTTTTATTAAAGAATTAGTTACTATTTGATCTAGAACCAAAATACATAACATAATCAATCAACAATAATTCAGATTTCATTAAAACCACTCATATCAGAACACATCGTGCATCCAAATTCACAGCGTATCTCAAGCAAAATCACATCCCAGTTAAGATTACTATGCATAATCTTATTCCAGGGATTTCCAATTTAATTCAGCATCCTTATTATGTTTACTCAAAGCAGAATCATCCTAACGCAGAAGATCAAAGCATTCCAGTTAAAATAATAGTTCAACCCCAGTAGCTCCAGAAAGAAAAACCCCATAAAATTGAATTCCCGAAACTCAAGCACACCTGTTCCAGGAAGCCCTAGTGAATCCCGGCGGATCAGAAATATCAAGCTATCAATGCAAAACACGAGTGAAACAAATACATAATAGGCATAGAAAGAAATAGATGGGGATAAGGGAATGAGAATATGACGGAAGAGGGCTGTGGTCGGTGGTGGTGGAAGACAAGGACGAGGGACGCGGCGATGGGGAGGAGAAGGCTGCCCGTGGTCGTGGAGAGAAAACCGGACGGCGAGGAGGCTGGTCGTGGAGAGGAGGAGGCGAGTGGCGGCGAAAAGGAGGCGGCAGCGGAGAAAAGGAGGATGAGACGGCGATGGTGGTGGAAGTAGAGAGGAGCCGCGAAGAGGACAGGGGAGGGGGAGGGGGAGGGGGAGGGGGAGGAGGAGGCGGAGAGTGGCGGGAAATGAAAGAGGTCGGCGACGATGGAAGCGGCAGATGGGGGAAGGGGCGTGCCTAGGGTTTTGCACCTTATAGGGTTTCTAATGTGCAGTATATATGTATATATCGAATCTCAAATAGGGCAACTTTATACATTTGGGCCTCAAATATAATCTTTTTAATAATTAGGCCTTTTAATTAGGCATTCACTAATTTAATATTTACACTTTCAATTGACCCATTTAATCTACTGGGAACAAAATTCAAAACGTTAATTTAGGTGTTATTTATGTTATTTATTTGGTCTAAGAAAATAAATAAATAAACTACAAAAAAATTGAAATATTAATGTTTAAGAGATTATAAAAATGTAACCTAAATTAATGGTTAGTTCTTAAAAATAGTTTGAATAAAAAGAAAGATATAATTAATCTGGAAAATGTTTAAAAGTTCTTGAATTTATCTTTTAAAAAGTTTGATAAATATTTTGAAGAATCTATCTATATATCTAAAAGGTTGAAATTAATTAAAAATTCTTGAAATAATTTAAATCTATATGATTATAAATATAAAAATAAATCAAAAAAAAATTAAAAAAGAAAGATCAACGAAGATGTTAAATTAGATTATTAGCTATAAAATTTTGAATGTTGTTGTTTTTAGTTTAAATTTCTAATATTATCAAATAAAATTAGTTAAAATAGCATTCATTTGACGTTAAAATATCCATGATTAATATATATTATAATAGGTGGGAATAATAGATTTTTCGTCTTAAAAATGTCTTGCCAAAGAATTTGATCATGTCATTTTTGGATTAATTTATTGCTTATTCAAGTACTAATTGCATTTTTTCTATTATTTATAAAAATTGCTCTATTTATTTATTTATAGATTCATGATGGACTTGTATTTTGAATTTTGGTTTTTTATTTATTCTTTGAAAAAAACATGTCAACATTTCACTATATTTGTTTATGATTACGGTGTGATAATATTCATAACTAATAAAAAGAAAACGAAGATTTTTTTATGGTTAAATGCTCATCGTACTTCGTTCTTAGCTAGTCACTAATTTATATTTTAGTCGACCAATATTAGTTACCTTATCTATTTGTCATGTTCATACACATCCAATATTTTAGTCATAACTGCAAACTTGTGTTTATACATATATCTGAATTTATATACTTGTGTGCACATTTTTCACAATTATTGAGTAACAGAAAATTCTAACTTCTATGCATCCACCTCATTTCAATGATATGCATGGAATTATTATAGTGTTCGTGTCACGTTTCATGTAAAAAATAAAATAATGTACAATTTTAAAATTAAAGTCCTAAATTCCAATCCTAAAGTGCGACAACGTTGATTTTAGATGGCGAATTTGATGGAGTGAATGGATTTAAAATAATATTTTATGATGGTCACAACTCACAAGGGTGTTAGGATTATGATTCATGGTCCTTTTGCAAATCCTAACTCATTTTATGATTTATTCTATTTATTGTTTTTTCACTTTATACAATGATTTTCTTAAAATGAAAAATATAATTTAAAAAATAAAAGAAATACATATTGTACATGTTTTCAAATAATAAATAATCATTTAATTTCTAAAATGTCATTATATTATTATAAATTCTATAATATTATACATTTGAAGAAAAAAAAACTCACATTCTGGGTGGACTGCTAGTGGATCTATCAACAAGGAAACACCCTTTTAACTGTCCAATTATCTCATTATCTATTTTAAGTATATTATTAACATTATATTTGATATCATTAAATAGTTATATTTAAAAAAAAAGTTGGAATATAAATAGGCATATTAGTTAGTTTTAAATAGATTTAATTTGTTAAAACTTAAATGATAGATTAATATGAGAAAATTGTAAGACTGATAAGTGTCTTTTTGATAATTATTATTTTAGTATATGTTAAATAGTTTCACTCAAAATGATGCAACATTTTCAAAATTCTTGAGGCTATATTGTGGAAATATTCCCTTTTATAAGATTAATTTTTATTCTAGTTGCTTTTTTCTTATAATTTTATTGTTTTAGTTTTACATAAACCATTTCAATCAATTCCAACTTTTTATACCAATATCACCTGATTATATTTTTGTAACATGATTTATTAAATTATACCAATACTTAAAAAGTATAAAATTTATTATATATTGTTAAATTTCATTACCAATGCCAATATTTGAATATGAAATATTACTATATTCTATATAAATATATTATATAAAAATTTATATCAATGCGCACGAGTCAAATACTAATTTATTAAAACAATGTAACCCTTTTAAACTAATTTCCTAAAATAAGTAATTTATTATCAGCATAATGTTTAATCATGAGGCCACCTGTCTATTCCGAACTCAAACTGGTCATTTGTCTGTTATAACTTTAAACAAACTGTGTTCATGTAAATCATCAATGGAAGCCAGTTTTTATCTAGATAACTATTAAAATTACCATTATGTCCAGATTTTCTTATTATTATTATAAAAAAAATACAAAAATGTCCATAATGGCCAACTGTTCATACGCTCATCAATGATGTACAATAATCTTATTTCTTAATTATATGGAAAGTGAAAGTTATATGTATGTTGAATATCCGACACATATTAATATACATGTACTGAATAGACTTGCGAGATTATATTATTATATATGTAAATTGATATATATTGATCTACAGAAAAAAAAATTGATTAATTATCTCTTTTAATGAATATGAATGCAAAATTTAATTTCATTATTATGGACCAGACAATCGGGGATATCGAGAAAACTATTATCAGATAAGATTACAACTCTGAATTCATCGCTTTCTATCGTTTCCTCCCATCATTTTTGGCTCTCAATCAACTTTGATGCGGATAATTTATTTTTGAAGGAATATTATTCGTGTTGAATTTTTGTTTGGTTTTTTGAGTTAAATATTGCATGTGTAGACATTTATTCTGAGTTATCATAAACTATTACGTGTCTTGAAAGTACATAAATTTCAGAGTAAATAATAACACCAATTATCTACTATTAATTTTGGCTCCATGTTTTTCGTTTTAGGGTACTAAGAAAATCATTCCATGATTTTCACAAAAATTGGTTATTTATTCATACAACATAAAATATTTGATTTTTTATGTACTATTTCCCCTAACCAGTGATAAAGATGACAAATTCTCAGACCTCAACTTCATTTAAGTCTTAGAAAAGTATTTTTAGCTATCTTAAAGTCATTTAAATGAGATGATACCAGAAATCTATATTTTTAAAATTACAAACCAAATCCAATATAATAATAATATGATATGAATAGAATAACAAACACATAAAATACATATCAAATATAAATTAGATGAGTTGTGAAACCTGTGTGTTACACGGATCCAAACCTAATAAAAAACAAAAATAAAGCAACATCAATAGTAAACTTCTTAATGTGGGATATGGAAAGAACTTATTAATAATATTCATATTTTTTGTTAAGTATATATAAACAACATTAATTATGATTATGCTATTTTGTTGACATGCCCACAAGTATGACTGGAAAATTGTTCTGAAACACGTAAACTACATTGTAAAAATTACTTTATTCCAATTGCCTTATCTATTTTTATAACTATCTTATTTTTTTAAGATTAATATTTTAGATTTATAGTATATATTATTTTAATTTAGTTTTATCAATAAATTGTGTATTTGTCAACCTAAATCTGTTAACCAATGTTCTTGATACATGTCTGCCGATTCTTATGTATCAACATTTAAAAACGTACATCATACAGGTATATCACTAGCTTTAATAAAAATACTTGATCATCAAAAAAAAAAAATCTAATATATAAAAATATAACCATGCAAGAAATAATAAGTCAGTATGTTTTTCATAAAAACCTAATAAAAAAAGAAAAAAAAGGATGAGATCTTAATATTTTTTAAAAATAACTTATAAATTATAATCTCGTGATATATTGTTTTGTCATTTCATCAAATATTTTCGAAGGATTTATAAACTCACTTGAACACAATCATTTAAACACAACCAAGAACTTTGTAGTTCAAGTGAATCCTATCTTTAAAAAATGCAGCTTCTCATAATTAGAATTCAAATTCTGATCAAACAAATTTTCTAATTTTTATTGTCCCTTCCTTTCACCTAAAAAAGAAAAAAAAAATCCAACACCCTCTTAATTGGCAAGTAGTTAGGCTTAACGGAGAATATGAAAAAATTTAATGGGCCTATGGCCCAAATAGTAATTAATTTTTGAAAGGCCCATCTAGTATTTCAAACAAGCCCAAATGGAGGACCTAACATAAACATATGGTATCCACGATTTCGAGTGCATTTACTCAATTAGGGTTTTAGCCTTGCGATTCAGCGGCGGTTCCTCCTTCACACCTCCGTCACTCCTACAATCAAGCCCTAGTCTCGTTCCCATTGTTCTCTCTACTCTGCAATCATGGGGTATGCGAATTCATTGTCTTCATTTTGTTGTTATGGTGTTCATAAATTATGCTTTTTGTTTGGTTTTGCGCGGATTTAGTTTTCAATTATTATCTAGTTATTTATTTTCCTGGTTATGAACCTGAGTTTCTGCTGCGCATGATTTGTAGTTTTGAGTCACTGATCAAAACATTTGTTGATTCGGCATTTTGGAATGGTTTTGGTTTTTGTTTAACGAAGAAGATGTATCTTTACTTTCTGACAACAGAAGTTTATCACCATAACGAAGATGATCTTGAATTTTTGAAACTTAATTTCAGTGTTAATGTATTGAAATGTCACATAGGGAGTGTTAGTCATGGAGAATTGGCAGCTCTGATGTTAATCGTAGATTCCTTATTTGGCAATTGTTCGCTCTTTCCAGCATTTGGTTGTGGCCTTGCGGGAAAAATGCATGTCTCTGTCCAGTGGTGGTGTTCAAAATTCGACTATAATTTTAGAACTTGTATTTTGTGGTGAACTCAGCTGTTTCAAGGATCTTGATTTTGATGTGTTGTCTAATTCAACTTCCCTGCTATTAATGCCGTCTTGCCTGTTTCCTCTTTTTTTTTGTCCATTTGGGTAGCCTCTAGTTGTTAGCTGCAGCATTGATAACTCCAAACCCTTTATATATTCTATACATGAATTGAAAGTGTTCATTAGCAGCAGTGCTCTATAGTTTCATGGTTCTTAGGCCAATAATGAAAATCTCACAAGGTAATGGAATATCACTGTTTTTAATTTTGAATTGTTTCAGTTATTGAAAGCAATAAATTGCACAAAAAGTGAAATTTCTTGAAATTGTAGGAGCCAGGATGTCATAATCTTGTTATGTAACTCATGGTCTTCTTTATGATCTTTCAGGAAGACACGTGGTATGGGAGCTGGTCGCAAGCTCAAGTCTCACCGTATTCGGCAGAGATGGGCTGACAAGGCTTACAAGAAATCCCACCTTGGGAATGAGTGGAAAAAACCATTTGCTGGGTCATCTCATGCCAAAGGAATTGTGCTCGAGAAAATGTAAGATTTGACTGTTTCCAGCATATCTTCTGGTTGTTTCCCTGTTGGTCTTGTCTAACTATATTGGTATGATTTGCAGAGGCATTGAAGCTAAACAGCCAAATTCTGCCATCCGTAAATGTGCTAGAGTGCAACTTATCAAGAATGGCAAGAAGATTGCTGCTTTTGTTCCTAATGATGGATGTCTAAACTATATTGAAGAGAATGTGAGTTCCCTTCATCAATTTCCATCCCAATGATTTATTTTAATATCTTTTCTTTGTAATGAAAAACCTGCATTATTATTGCTACAGGATGAAGTGCTGATTGCTGGTTTCGGACGTAAAGGACATGCCGTAGGAGATATTCCTGGTGTTCGATTTAAAGTGGTGAAGGTGTCTGGTGTGTCACTCCTGGCCCTCTTCAAGGAGAAGAAGGAAAAGCCTAGGTCTTAGAACATCTTTTTATGCTCTTTTGTATCATCAATTGTTTAGGAGTTAATTTGTGGACAATATTTGTCTTTCATTAACCTACTGTAATAGAATAGTACTCCAGAAAGATTTTTATTATGTTTTTGTATCTGCTATATACGTATTTCGATCAAGAGGTGTTTTTTTTAAATTCATTTAAAAAAAAAATGGTTTTCTTTTTAAATCTTTTTTAGTTTTAAACTTTTTTTGTACCATAAAATTTATTTGTCAATTATGCCTTCTGGGTCTTGGTTAGTTGGGTTGGAAGATTTAATTTAAATGGTATGAATTGACATGATAGAATTATTTTGCGTGGGTTGGAGGTGGAGGTGAAGGTGGATAATGTAAAAATGTTCAAAGGAATGTTGACTCGAAACAAAATAAACATTCAAACTTATGTAGTGGCTATGGCTTGTATTTTAATTTATACTGTGAAGAAAATAATGAAGGTGATTTTCAAGATCATGATTTGAAATTAACCTTCTTGAACCATATTAAAAATAAACAAATTAAACCACACTCATAATGCGTAGAGTGTAGCAGTTCCATGTGTAGAAGCTATATTCATATCGTTTCATTTAGAAGGAATTTACGTGAAGATTATGATGCTAAAGTTATAACTAAAGTGGAACAAGAATCTATAGTAGTGTTTAGCTCCCTTTTGGGTCATTTTAGTTTATTCAAATCTGCATTATGTATTAGTTATTCCATGGCAGAATCAATAAAGTAAACATATAAAATTTGCAATCTTTTTTATTGCTACGTAATGTACCAAAACACAAAAGCAGGAATTAGGTATCTACATACGTCAAATAGCTAACTATGTTGAGATAAATGCGATGGGACTCTAACTAAGTTTTGAGTAGTAATACCTCACATTTTCCACATTCTTAATTTCTCATCAAAATGATAACACATTTTTTTCTCTCTCTCTCTCTCCATCTCTCTCACGCATACACACACAAAATGCAGGGAAATGGAGAAAATGCAGGGGTAATGAAGAAGAGCAACGATGCCGTTCTTAGTGAGTTTTATTATCTATATCTTTTCATGAATCTCATCTTGAAAATATTCTTATTTGAAAATTAAGACGATCTTGTTCTTTTCAGATGGATAAGGTTGTACGGACAAGATTGATTGGTAAAAATGTATAAATGATACAACAAATTTGCTAATGTTGTCAGTGAATTTACCCTTGCAAAATTAATGTTAATTTGTCATTTGCATATTTTAATTAATTAAATACATTATATCTACATGATGACTTCTCAATTGGTTTTGCTTAAAACCCTTAAGTAGTTGCAATTAAAACCATTAACTACTATTTGATGATGTAAACTAATCTTTGTGATTGTTAAATAGCTAAATTTGTAAACTTAGGTCAAATTACTTAAAACCAAACCCAAACAAGTTTCCTATTTTTATTTTTCTAGTTTTATCAAGTAATCTAATTGATTATAGTTGACATAGCTGTCTATTAAATTTATTAATTATATAATAAGTAAAAAACAAAAGTAAAATGTCTATTTACCTACAAAGAGGGACATCAGGCTGCAGCCATATTTTGCACCTCATCAATTTATTTATTTTCCTAATAATACCAACACTAAATTGAATTGGTTTCTAAATAAAAAATGAAAAATACTTTTTTTCATGCACCATTACATTTACCTTTTATATTGTATCATTAAATGGTACTCGAGAATAACATAATTGGATGTGTTCCCTCCTTTTTTATCTTTTTTTTTCCTTAGATTTTTCTGCCTAACCATATGGAAATTATATAGGATGAATTACAATAGTCATCTTCGATTTTTGACCTATATACAAAAATTTATGTTTCTTTTTAACTTAAACACTTCCTTAATTTATTATGAATATTACAATCATAAAAGAAAAGAAAAAACTCATGTAAATACTATAGTTCACAATAAGATATTCATTTGTATTATGAATCGTAAATGGATCAAATTTTCTTATAAAAAATGAATTCTCGATTGATTCCCACATCAAAATTCAATAAGTTAGAAATTATAAAATAGGATCGAATAATTGTTATTTGTAATTTAAAGTATCTCATGTGATTATCCCAATTATAAAATGTGCACATAATCAAATTTGCATTATGTATTTCAGTATAGCCATCTCTCAAGGCCAATTCCGTCAAAAAAATCTAACGGCCTAGTCCGGTAAATTTAACGGCCTTATAACAGCGTTTTGTTGCCCATCCATCGAGATATTTTTCGTAGAAGACCCGCCAGGTGTCGCCCCGTTTTGACGCTCCGAATCTGTTTTGATTTGGCCCAAACCGCAGAGTTGTCGCCTTTAGATTTTGTCCATGTCATCATTCCACGTCACTCAAACCACACACATGTCACTCACCCATCTGACGTGGCCTCCTAATAGCCTGCAATTTGGACACGTCATCAATCCTACGTAAGCATTTAAAAACATTCAACCTAAAATCTCTCTGTCTCGCCCTTCCAAAAAAGTATAGAAGAAACAGAACCCTTAAAAAGAAACAAGTATATTCGATAAGCCTTATCTAGATTTTAAATCCAAATCCTAATCTCAGTTTCAATTCCATGGAGGAGTGATTTTATTGGATTTTGCTCTTTTTTTTTTTTTGTTCATTTTGTTGATTTTTGTAGGCGGAGTTTGAACACTTTTGACTTTGGATTCAGTGTAAATTGATGAGCTTTAAGGTAATGTTGCCGGATGATTGTAATTCATGTTTGATTTTTGAAAGTGCTTTTTCTAAATCTATGGAGATTTTGTTTTGGATGTTGTGATTATTATTTATTATTTATTGATTGCTAGAGATTTCTCTATTTTTTGTGGTTGTGGTAAATTTTTGTGTTATGGTGATTATGTGGGGTTAATATTGGGGTTTAGACTGTTTAGTGATTGGTTAAAGAGCAGTTATTTAACTAATTTCTCAGGTGGTGAGCATCAGGGTTTGGAGTTGGATGCTGATGCTCTGTTCTGTTGTTTGCAGGGTATGTTATGAGAACGGACAGGAATTTGTGGAGTCTTTACTAAACAGTGTCATTTGATTCGATTTTTGGGGGTGAAAGTACAGTTATTTTTCTAATTTAGTTTAAAGTTTTCTTGATGTTACTCTGTTCATTGTTTGACAAATTTTTTTGGTGGATTAGGATGGTTCTGTAATGTAAGATTTGGGTTCCTGAGGAAAGAAGCTAACACTGCTATTAGCTAGCTATGAACTACTATTTGTTTTCTTTGACAAAGGTTTATCAGAGAGGTTCTCTGAGGCAGATAATTCTGCTTCTTCCCTCATCAACATTGTTTTTGGATCTGCTTCGCAGGGAGTAATCGATGAATATTGATGTTAATGAGGAAAAGGAGTCACAAGGTGAAGACAAGCTCACAGGAGATGGATTTTCAGGCGAGAGATGTAGTTCAATTCAGGCCAGCGAGTTGAAGGTTGGCTCAGCCAAAAAAGTTGAAAATCATGGAGCAACTAGTGGGTTGCAAGGTCTGGGAATTTTACAAGTGCAGCAACAGCAGCAGCTGACTCAGGGGACAGGGGTTTGCTGGGAGAGGTTCCTTCACGTTAGATCCATTCGGGTTTTGCTGGTGGAGAATGATGATTCCACACGTCATATTGTCACTGCTCTGCTCCGAAACTGCAATTATGAAGGTAGTGACTTTAGGCGATGCTATAATGGAAACATATCTTTAAAAGAATTTTGAGCTAGGTTGAAAGACTGAAGCATGCTTGCATTAAATCATATGTAAAAGTTTGTAATTAGATGAATCTCAGGTTTATCGTTACCAGGGTATCTCTAAAATGTTATATCTTTTTTTCTTTTTTTCTCATGACATGTCTGTTCTGAAATACTCGAAGTTATGATATATTACACCAAAAATATATAGGCCCAAACTGTTCATTTTCATGTTTTCAACAAATAGACACCCTCTAATATATTGAGAGAGAAAAATCATTAGTAAAATCTCAAGAAGTTACTGGTATCACTGCTGGAATGAAACATGACATTTTAAATCTTGCATGAACATTATTAATCTTTTTTTTTTCATCATGTGGTAGTCTAATGGAGTAATGGTGTGCCAAGTGAAACTGTCCCAAAACCTCTTCCTATCTATGTTCATTTTCAAAGTTGACTAATTCCCATCGTTCTTCTTCTTCTTCTCCAGTGACTGTTAATTTGGGGGTTATGCTGTATGAATATGCTTTGAAATCCAGAGTCAAGAAACATCATCATCCTTTTTCTTCTACCTCAACCTCCAGTGACTGTTAATTTGGGGGTAATGCTGTATGAAATAAGCTTTGAAATCCAAAGTCAAGAAACATCATCATCCTTTTTGCTGTTCTTTCTATCTCATCCTATTCACTTCAAGCTTTTGCCTTGACTGCTGTATCTGGAGGAACACTGGGAAAGTATTAAATCTTTTATTGTATTATCTAGCAGTGATATCGCCATTAAGGATCTTTTTTGTAATATATGTGTTGATCATATTCTCCTAGATGTATCTAAATCTAGTTGACTGGTCAATGCAGTACTAGAGGCAGCTAATGGACAGCAAGCATGGAAGGTTCTGGAAGATTTAAATAACCATATCGACATTGTGCTAACTGAGGTAGTCATGCCATCTTTATCCGGAATTGGACTTCTATGCAAGATTATGAACCACAAAACACGCAAGAATGTTCCTGTGATTAGTAAGTAATTGTCATCTTATAACAAGTTTATTGCCACACTATAGGTTCTATTAACCCTAAAGCTGTGTGAGATTTATGTGCAGTGATGTCATCTCATGATTCAATGGGTATAGTCTTTAAGTGTCTCTCCAAAGGAGCAGTTGATTTCTTGCTTAAGCCTATAAGAAAGAATGAGCTTAAAAACCTTTGGCAGCATGTATGGAGGAGATGCCACAGCGTGAGTCATCATACCTTTCTCTGCACAGAGTAACCTAACATGGGACTTGCATGTAGTGAAAGCCATCATATTCATAGCATATACTCTTTAAAACTCTGTATCCACTTCCCAGTTGATTGGACTCTCCCAACTACTTATATTAGTTGGTATTCACTGACAAAAACTGTCATGCATGATATCTAGATTTTCTTGACTGAAACTTCTGTTACCTCTGGATTGGTATCTCTTGTATTTGTTTTGTTCCTTCAATATGTGTCTGATCAAATACTGATTGAGGCGCACATTGAATAAGAAAGGATACGGAACTGTTAGAAAACTGCAAAGATCAGTCTAGACTGTTTCCTGTTGACCGAATAAATAAATAGGACTCAGTGGCTGGACATAAATGAACTTTTGGCTCTTTTGGGTTGACTTACAATTTAAGTATGCATTTATTTTTCCTCATGGTTTAATATGTTTTTCAGTCTAGTGGAAGTGGGAGTGAAAGCGGTACACAAACTCAAAAATATGTAAAATCAAAAGGTAGTGAGAAATCAGGCAACAATGCAAGTGATGATGGTGAAAATGATGCAAGCAATGGCTTAACTGTTGGAGATGGAAGCGACGATGGTAGTGGAGCACAGGTAGTACGTTCTTAATGTTTACAATTTTCTTCTTTTTCATTATCATGCTGCTCGAACTTTATTAGTCTCTATTTAGCAGAGTTGGTGCAACATGCACAAACTCGGAAAAAAGATAATTTTCTGATATTTGCAAGTTTATCTCAGAATATAAATATTATGTGTGAAAAAGCCATAAAATGGACAACAGGAAAACAGTTATCTACCACCTACAGCAAAACTGAAAGGGAAAAAACCATACTAGCTTGCAATTTATCTTGTACTCCCTCCGTCCCGGATTACTTTGCACATCAAATTGGGCACAATTTTTAAGAAAAAGTGAATATTTGTTTTTTGATTGAGGGGGTATAATGGTCAAATTTACTTTTTCTAATAGAGTGATTAGTTTAATATTAAATGGCATTGTGTGAGAAAAAGTAATGGCATTGTGTGTAAATAAGTGTGTATTGTGAGGGTAAGAATTATGATAAATTTTACCATTTTTGGGTGTGCAAAGTGTTTGGGGACAAACTAAAAAGGAAAGTGTGCAAAGTGTTAAGGGACGGGAGGGAGTATATTTATGTGGAAAGAAAAATATGATCACTCGACACCACGTCTGAATCTATGTGTTAAGACTAGTTTCTCTTGGAGATTTTGATAAAACACGGCATATTTTGACCTGCACTTTATCACTTGGAGTCCACTAGTAATGAATTGAGTCGCAGGTTAGATTAAAGAAAAGAGGTAGACCTAAAACACTTGTAAAGAAACATTTGAATAGATAAGTTATAAATGAAGTTGTATTTTAATGGGTCATGATGGCCAGCTGATCCATATATCTGACCTGAAATGGTGGGATGAAGGCTTAGTTTTTTGTTAAGGTCAAGCTATGAAGTTTTTTTGTTGAGCAACCCAAAACTTCTATTGTTTCACAGAGCTCTTGGACAAAGCAAGCTGTAGAAGTTGACAGCTCTCGAGCTTTATCTCCAATGGATCAAGTTGCTGAGTGCGCAGACAGTACATGTGCTCAAGTTATTCGCTCAAATGCTGAGCATTCTGATAACAAGAAGGTGCGAACTAGTGCAGCAAGGGAAGGCCATGGACAAAATCAGCTTGGTATGTATGAACGACCGACTTTCTGGCTTTGTTCATTTCCTTTCTCTGAAAAGTGCGAATGCAACTGCAGATGCTCTTGGAAAGGGCAGTGACTTGGAGACAGCTGTGCATAGAAATGTGGAACCTAAATATGAAAATCATGTGGAAGTACAGCACAATCCCTTAGGTAGAGAATCTGATTCTACGAGAGAAGTGACTATTAAAATAGACATCAACAATGATGCTACTGATGATGGTGAAGAGCCAAATTTCGAGTTTAGCTTAAAGAGACTTAGAGGAGTACAGGACAGGGGAGATCTGTTCAAGATGATCGGTATGTCTTGCGCCGTTCTGAACAATCAGCCTTCTCAAGGTTTGGAAAAGCACAGATAATTCAGCATCTTCTTTATTTTTCCCATTCATACTGAAATTATTTCACTAATAGATTTGATCATAGGATCTGCCTTTATTTGCTCATTCACACAATGCAGGTATAACACATCCACAAACATTTTCAAGGCTCCTAATGTAATCACAGGCAGTAGTTCCATACTTGACAATAGTATAGAAGTTGCTAAAAGAGAGTCAGTTGGTGATGTACAAGTATATTCAACTGAACAAGTTGTATATCAAAGTTCAAATGGAGTTAGCAATAACAACATAGATGTGGGCTCTACCACCAATAAGCTTCCTAAGTATAAATCCGAAGCAACTTCAGCAATTAATGGCTTACACCCTTCTGATTTCAGACATGTAAAAAATGACGTAAGACACAGTCAACAACAAGTCAGTCTCCTACCTAATGGAATGCAATCTGCAGACTTATGCCAAGGCTCATATCAGGACCTCCAAACTCAGCTCCCTCATCAACGAAATTATCTTCACCATCATTTCCACGTTGAAAATCAACCATCACCCAACCACGATGAATCATCCTTAAAGAAGTTGGCTTTAGATGCTCCACAATGTGGATCAACAACTGTTTTAGGTGCACCTATGAACAGTAACCCTAAGAAGTGTAGTTTAAACAGAAGCGCCTCAGGAAGCAACCATGGAAGTAATGGACAGAATGGAAAGCAGCACTGCCATTAACACTGTAGGAAACAATGCAGAAAGTGATGCCGGTCAAGCTGGAAAAAGTGGAAGCAGAGATGCTAGCGGCAGTGGTAGTGGAAATAAAATTGATGAAAATAAACTTGCACAGCGGAAAGCTGCTCCTCATCAAGTTCCGGGAGAAAAGGAAGGAAAGATGCTTTAAGAAAAAGGTGGTCAATTTGATTGTGGCTTTCAATTCCATGATTCATTTATTTTCCTTTCGGGTTGGAATAAGTTTTTCATAGATGTCTATGCAAGTATATTATTCAGGAAATTGGTGTTTTTAAGATTCAGATAACTTTATTCTAGTTGAGTTTATTGGTTCTACGTTCATCCTATTTTAATGGTCTCTTCTTTTTTCTTGTCTTTCTACAAATGTGCCAACTTCTCAGGTTCGGTATCAGAACAGAAAGAAATTGGCAGAACAGAGGCCCCGTGTTCGAGGACAATTCGTGAAGCAGAGTGGCACTGAAAGTTCAAGCAGAACTGGAGATGAATAATACCAATCACCTCTTCTGCTAATGCCTACTCTTTTCTTTCCAAAAGATGATTGTCTTACTGTCTTTCTTTCTTTTCAAGTGCTAGTATATGCCCTGTTTATATGAACAAATCGTTCTAGTCTTGGAGAGTTTGCATTCAAAACTTTTCAGTCTGACCTTTTGTGATTTACAATGTTATATATATATGGGTTCTATTGGAATGACATAGTGTAATTTTTATGAGCTCTCCTTAAATTTAACATATTTACTCTATTTACTACATTGCATACATGAAGGGACTATATACTTACCTGGATTAGTTTCTGGGAGAAACACACTTTCCTCCGTAGTGGCCACGAGCTAACTGTGGAGATTATCATCTGTTTTTATGCATTACCCGCGTCATTCATAATACTCTGAAGATAATCATTTGTTTTGCCATGGCCGTATCATATGTATATTGTATCTCATTTGTGGGCATGAATACATATCAGAGAAATCTGTAGACATGAATAATATTGTGGGGATTATCATCTG
The DNA here is from genome assembly GCA_028654395.1 of Scutellaria barbata. Classification (NCBI taxonomy): domain Eukaryota; kingdom Viridiplantae; phylum Streptophyta; class Magnoliopsida; order Lamiales; family Lamiaceae; genus Scutellaria; species Scutellaria barbata. The sequence goes on along the minus strand of CM053655.1, from coordinate 1,393,093 downwards.
TTTTATGTGCTGTTTTTATGCATGCATATTGTATCCCACCTGTAGGCATGAATACAGGTCTGTAGACATGAATAATATTGAAGAATACAAATCAGAGATCTGTATTATTGTGGAATACACATCAGAGATCGCCTGCGGAGATAATCATCTGTTTTTATGCATGCATATTGAATCCCAACATGAATATCAGAGATATGTAGACATTTAGACATGAATAATACTGTGGAGATTATCATCTTTTATGCAGGTAATGAATATTATGTAGACATTTAGACATGAATAATAATGTGGAGATTATCGTCTTTTATGCATTACCTGCGCCATGATACTTCTGATTTGTCATCTGTATTTTTTGCAGACATGAGTATACTTCTGTTTGTCATGGCCATTTCATCTGTTTTGGTTTCTGTAGATATGAGTATGTCAAGTGTGTTTTTCAAGAAAATACTCAAACGTGTTTTCAGAAAAATCGTGGATATTCATGTCAAACGTGTTTTTAAAAAAATGGTTTTCAGAGAAAATAGTGGATGATTTGAGCTATTCTCTTGCCTTGTTTAAAAAATAATAAAAAAATTCATTAAGAATAACTAATATTTTTCAATATTTTATTTAAATTGTACTACATAATATTAATCTTGATAATTTTTTTTTAAATACTAAAATAATTCGTTGCGAAACTTAAAATGTAAGAATATTTATAATTCCTTATAAATATTTATTGATTTTTAAATTTAATACATCATCGATATTTCAATATCAATACTTATATTACCAATATCAAAGGTTAGTTTATGATACTCAGATAAATATGATTTTCTTAAATATTCATAAAATATCAAAAGATATTGATATTACTATATATTCTTAATAAGAGAATCAAGAAAATGTAGATATTGGTATTCTTTGCATCGATATTCAAATATACTAATCCTTAAATATTGAAAATTTAGAGAAAATATCAACAAAATTTAAATCATCGAAATATATATTTTAAAAAGTTAGAAAAAACAAAATGGATATTGTGAGTTTTTTATGTGACATTGGTGTGTTAAAGAATTTGAACGATTCTCACGCGTTCTGAGTACATCATTATTTTTTAAAAATTAATATATTATAATATCCAATTTAAATTGTATTAACAGAAGCTGTTATCTTATCTATTAAGATTTTGACTGATTGTGCCAAATACTTTGTTTCAAGTCAGGTATGAATGAACCACGAGCCTTGTAGCTCAAGTGGTATCCCACCTTTATAAATGTGCAGATTGTGATGACTAGGGTTCGAACCCGGGTCACGCAAGTTTTCTAGTTCTTATTGTTCCCCTCCCTTCCACTCCTCCAAACCTATTAAAAAAAAAAGTCAGGTATGAATGAAAATAAAATAAATCTTTTTGGGCAATTAGAATTTTATCTTATCTATTTTTTATTTATTTATATCAGTAGTAACAATGAGATTTTTTTAGGCTTCACAGCAAAAAAATCCAAAGTCTTACATTGTAGTTTTTATGTTAACAAATTCTTTTAAAAGTATCAATTATAATCATGAATTAATTTATTGATTTCAATTTTAGTAAATTTATAATTTTGGTTAAAATTAGATTATGTGTGAGGTGATGAAGGTGTCACAGAGATAATATATAAATAATACATCACTTAAAATTAATTAAATAATTAATTATGAATTAACACACTGTAATCTAAATAAATGATATATATATATATATATATATAATGTAAGAAAACAACACAATATAAAAAAAACTTAAAGCAAGAAATTAACTATAGCTTTATTCACTTATACAAACAAATCCAAAATTTTAATAAAAAAATAATACAAATCTTAAAGCAATTACATTTAAAAATTATAGATGCAAAAAGAAAAGATGGTCAATGTTTTAAATATAAATAATTGAAAAAAAAATCTTTTATAAAATCTAAATCCTAAATTAATAAAATTAGATAAAACAATTTTGAAACTTCATAGGTGTGGAGTAGTTCATATTGTTTTTTGTGCTTGAAAAGTTACCGACCAAATTTTGGTGCATGAAGATGTTATTGACGATATTTTAATTCATTGCTTTTGTTGTATGTGTGATCGATTTTATTTTATTAATTTTTTTTCTTATTATTTTAATTTATGTTAAATTATAATTAATTAAAATTAAATTATAATATATAATTTATATATTAATATAAAATTATAAGTAATATCACATAAAAGTATAAATAATATTATATAAAAATATATACATAAATTATGCTAATTTTTTTTTATGTTAGAGAATATAAAACTAAGGATACCCATACATAAATATTATATTAATATAACATAAAAATCAAATAAATATAACATAAAAATAATATATAAATAAAATTGGATGCACGCATATGATACTAACTCATTAAATATTTGGGCATAATTTTATCAACTCTGTCCTATGCAGTGTTATGCGTATTTCTGGGTTCGACTTTTCTCACATTAATGTCAAGTTTTTGCTCTTTTTTTTTTTAGATAAATGCCGATTTAAGTATAGAAAAAGTTGGTGGTCCATTTTAATATTAAAAAGTTATATATTCCTCTATGTTAAAATAAATGTCTGTTTTTTTTTATGTATTTACACAGATTAAGAAAATTGCTTAAAAGATTTTATTTAAATTTAATTATTGTAATTTTTTTTTTTTTGGTAACGTTTTTAATTTATTAGAAATGAATGATGATATTTTTGATAGATTATTGATAAATATATATTGAAACTTTAAAATGATATTTATTTTAAAATAAATTTTATTTACAAAATTTGTCGTGTAAAATCTGTAAGTGAACTTTGTCAAAAAACTAATTGTATTTGAGTAGTAAATGAGATAAATAAGACAAATGCAAAACAATGTATGAAAGTCTAACAACTAATTGTATTTAAGTAATAAATGAGGTAAAGAAGATAAATGTCAAAATAATGTATGAAAAATACGGTGGAATTGTGCAGGAAAGTGGTTTGGGAGCCCTTGCTTATATAATATGCTGTGGTCAGGTAAATTTACCGAGAGCTTCTTGAGAGTAAAATAAATTTGTTATATTTGAGGTGCTATTTATAGTATGGATGATTGGAAGAAATTATTGTATAATTTTATAATTTTAGAATGCAAGTTTAGAATGATTTATGTTGATGTTATGTTGATAGAAGTTGGTGAACTAATCTTCTTCTGCCATTACATGTATGTTCCGTGACATACTTTCGATTTCGAAGGACTCGTTCAAGATCGATCTCGAAGGACTTGTTCAAGATCTTAGAATATAGTATTTGGAGATATGACGGTCGACTATATTGTTTATATGTATTCTTCATCTTTTAATCTGATGACGATATTGATGAAGTGGTGATTTTAATTTGTTGAGCTTTAATTTTCCTTTACCAACCAGAATAATCTTCCTTTCTTCATTTAGCAGTGACATTTCTTGACGATGATAATGAAGTTAGAATATAGTATTTGGAGATATGACCAGTCTGGTTGACTTGGTCGACCATATTATTTATATATACTCTTCGTCTTTTGATCTGATGACTGGTGATTTTTACCAATCTTTAATCTTCCTTTATCAATCAGGATATCACTTAGGTGACACTTGGCCACCTTATTTACATGTAATCTTCGTCTTTTGATCTCTGGTGACGGTTTAAATGTAATCTTTGTTTTCTAATCTGATTTTTACCAATCTTTAATCTTTCTTTACCAACCACGATATCATTTAGGTGGCACTTTTTGACGATGATGACGAAGAGGTGATTTTTGAGGAGCTTTAATCTTCCTTTACCATTTACGATATTATCTAGATGACACTTCTTGATAGATGGATCCTAATCGACTATGTTGTTTATATGTATTGTTCGTCTTCGGATTCGATGATAATGATGAAGAAGTGGTGATTTTGCTGAGTTAGTTGATGAGATTAGCCTATTTTAATCTTCCTTTACAAATATGGTCCAGGTGGCACTCCTATCAATGTTAATCAGTAATCTTAATCGGTATATTTTGGTACAATAAAAACTATACCTCTTATTAATAATATTTATTCAGATGAATATCATGTTATTTGTTGGGAAAGAGAAAGTGAACACATAACACATCAAAATTAAGAAGCTAATTTTAAAAAAAAGATCAAAATTATAAATAATATATCTTCTTTCCAAATCATTTTACATCAATAAGGGGACATGGTTGGATTTAACGGGGTTAAAAAAAAAATTCATTAGTTTTTAAATTCATTTACTTTACTTTTTATATTTTCTTTTTCCATTTTTTATTTTGATTTTTGTTTTCTAGATATGTTTTTACTATGATAAATAAACCTAAACTTACAATATTTTTCGTAGTAAATTGAATGACCATAAAATAAAATTAATTATAAAATTAAATTAAAAAATTGGTGATAAAATCAAAGTAAAGATACAATATTCCCTCACTGCTAAAATAAAAATTAAAAAAATTACTAATAAAAGTAAAGAAAAATTAAAAAATAATTGTTTATAAAAATGTGATGTAATTATAAAGAATGATAATTTATATATTAATTTATGCATATCGCATCAGATATGATCAATTTTGATAAGTTAAATATCTATATATATAGATATTGCAACTAATATAATTGATGTCGATAATATGAACAAATTATATAGAAATTAAATATTGATATAGATATTTAATGTTTATAATATCCACAAGTTCTATATAAATGGATATATATGGTAACTAATATGAATATTGATATATTGTAACGCCCCGTTTCTTTTTAAAGGTAAGCCTTGGCTGAGGCGTTACTTACGTATAAAATTCACTCTTTTAAGAAAATAAAGATAAATAAATTCCAAATAAATTGTTATGAAATATACATTTCGAAATTTATGGAATATAACATTTTAAATTAAAATTTTCTTTGACCTTTAATCATCGGCTACTAGCATCCACTGCTCGCAGCGCCACGCCCTTAACCTTTTAAACTGAAAACATTTTAAAAAGAGGGGTGAGTGAGTGTTTGAAATACACTCAGTGGGGAAACCTGGGACAACATCAAATAACTTCTCGATATTGGTTGGAAATAATACGTTTATCATTTAACAAAAACAACACATAGATCGTATTCAAACATATCACTTTCTTTTACGATTTTCAATCGTCGTGAAAACGCGGGTCTTAACCGCCATAAAAACATCTTGTAGTCCCAATGAAACTGTGGATAAGTTTTCGAAAAAGACCTATCAGGATCCCAAATCGACCCGATTGGATTGTTACACCCCTTTGTGTTGGGATTCCCAAAAATATCCCCTTTGATGGGTTTCCAACAAAGAATACCCTACTTGGCGTGAAGACGCATGTACAGTTAAATTGTCACATAATACTTCTCACATAACACATAGTATACATTGGTCACGTTCACGTTGGCCACATAATTCACATAACACATAGGTAAAGAAAGTTCACGTTGGCCACATAATTCACATAATACATAGGTAAAGAAAATCCTGTCATATGTAGGCTTCTACAAATATCTCTTTTGTGCGGGAATTATCCCAATTTTTCATCATATGAAACCAGTCGCATTTGTATCATTTGAAATCAATAGCTCTCAAAATCATATAATTTACTCGAATACTGTTCACGTAGTGAAAACGTTTCACTTTAAATCGACACCACATAATGACAGAATTCAGATCACATAGTCACGTAATTTTTCATAAAACTGTACAATTTAAAACATAAATAAGATTTTACCCCTATCTTGGAAACTCGACAATACTGGTCAAAAGCTTTCGGTCTTATTTCCCTTATTCTTATCTTTTGCTTGTATTTCCTACAAAGTATGAAAGCGTAACTTATCCTCTGATTTAATTGCTTAAAACCAATAAAACCTATAAAAGAAAGACTCTTGAGAAGGTTGATAGACGAAGGTTCTAAATTTAGGGTTTACTGAAAACTAGAGTTTGTGGATCACACCCCTAAATTAGGTTTTCTTGCTTAAGGGTTTATTCGTCACGTTTAAATTCAAATTGCGGTCAAACTTCTATTTTATTCTATTGTAGGGCATAAAATACAATAATTATCAAATTCTTGGGTCATAATATAATTTCTGCAAGTTCTAGGGGTCGTTCTGTCATTTTATCAAAGTCTAGGGGTGATTCTATAATTTCTGCAAAGTTTAGGGTCCATTCTATAATTTCAGAGAAGTTTGGGGACTATTCTGTAATTTCAAAGAGTTCTGGGGTCTATTTGTTATTTCAGAGATGTTTTGAGATCATTTTGCATATCTTATAAAGTTCAGGGACTAATCTGTAATTATCCATAAGTTCAGGGTCTAAGTGTTATTTAGTAAAATCCTAGGATTTGCAAATCAGTCTCTGGGCTTAATCAAATTTGCAAAACACCACCCCAGCCCCAAAACCCATTCTACAGCTCCCTCGTCGATGTCCTGTCGCTGTTGCCGTCCTGTCGCCTGCCACTGCCGCTGCTGGCGACCTACGTCGCCGACGACTCCACATCAACACACACAAGACTTACAGATATATATATATATACACACACCGAGTGGCGGCGACTCACAGCAGATATGCCGGCACAACCTCCGGCGCTGGCTTCTCCCCCATCATCCTCTCCCACACACAGCAGCACACCAATACATACATATATATACGTAGACAAATTATATATATATATATATAAACATACACATGCTTACAGATAATATATATACCTCCTCAGATGTCGTATGCGGCGGAGACACGACCGGATTAAAAAACCGAGCCCATACTTGTGATGAGCTCGACGAATACTACATCGTAATAGGTCTATTTTGCCAGAAATGCTTCATCGGTGATGATGGAAGAATGTAGGCGACGACAGTGTTGAAGAGAAAGATAGGTGAGGGAATAGTGAGGGGGAGAGAGATACTTTTCTTATTTTCCTTTCAATTGCTTTCTTAATCAATTTCCTCACTCTCCTAATTTGTGCCAAATGTATTTAACAAAGTAGGATATGTCTTTTTTTATACCAAATCATTAGGTAATTAATTTAGAGTTTAATTATAAGATTAAGATTTTAATAAAATTGTGGGTACAATGTTCAATATCAACATAAAAAGATCTTAACTATTTCATTTATATTCTAAAAAATAATAGATATCACAGGTATAATTATAACATTACAAATAATATAACATATATTGTTGGACACCCGACTCAAGCTGGTCAGCATATCGAACCTTGGCGGTTCAAAGAGAGCTTTCAGGACAGTTCATTAAGCCGGTCAAGATATCGCACCTAGACGTCTCCTCGACAGGCTGTCTAGGATGAAATGGGGTACGAATGGATCTGGCCGGCCTGAGCAGGACTTGTCGAGTAGTAGGGAATTACCAACTGCCAAGAGATCGTGGGTGATTAAACCGCCCACTACCGTGGAAATGGGCAAAAATCATGGAGGAAGTGGACACAATCCCCACTACTTGGACTCTAGCTATAAATAGTAGTATTTTTCGAACATTTCATTGTACAAAGCAGAGAGCTCATTTCTCTAAAGCAATTATATACGATCCTGCCCGGTCACTAAAAACCGTCCAAGATCAGCCGACCTAATTTGTCCGAGTATGCTTCGGGCCAGTGTTTTCTACACTTCCTTTACACATTTTGGCTTTGTTTCTTCATCCGATTTCACTAATTCAATCCAAATTTGATCATTTCGAGTGTTAGATTAGGAATTAAATCAATTACAAATTTCGACGTCAACATATATCATCCCGTAACAAATAAAAAAATTATTTATTAATATATTTTAAGAATATTAGTAAATATATGATAAATAAAAAAAGTAAATTAATAATAATAATAAGATATATTATGTTTAGTGTAAAAAATAGTGTAGACTTTTAGTGATAAATGTTAGTTTTTATATTAAAAAATATCATTTTTATATTAAAATAATGCAGAAATTGTAGTATTTTTTTGTAGGAATGCTTCAACATATTACCTTTCATTCTAAAAATAATAATTTAATAATAATAAATATAATCACAAATAAAATGATCTTAATGATAGAATATTGAATTGATGTGTATGGCTGAAACACGAACGATGTGCCCATAGTGTTAATGATAGATGGTAATAAGCACGATTAGAACAATTTTCAATTTGAAATTTACGAGTATTAGATGGAGGATGTGACCCATATTGTACACCTTTAACTACTAACATCATTCGGATCGTCGACCCATATAAAAAAGATAAAAAAAAATATAGAATTTAAATTTAGAGGTTGTAACAATTTTGATTGAGGTCTCAATCTCAATCTCTCTCTTAATTTGGGTTGGTCAATCAAAAGATGACACATGTCATTTTTTTGATTGGTTCAACTAGATTTTATATGAATAAAATGTATATTTTAAATATTGTGGATAATATGTATTTAAAAAATATATATATATATATCAAAATTTGTATTTTTTAATAGTATATAAATAGATACCAATATAGACATATTTTGGAAAACATCTTAAATTCTCTATTTTCTCTTTTATTTTTTATCATTCATCTCTCAATTTCTATCATAAATCCAAACCATCGTAATTATTTTCCAAACTCCCAAAATTATCAAAGTTTTCAATCAATTTTTAACTCTCAATCTTTTCCTCTTTCAGATTTCAATTTTTGTAATTGTAATTTCGTTATTGTATCTTATTCTAAATGTGTTTTAAATTATTTTCCTTAATATACTTATAGATTTAGAATATTAAATTACTTAATGTAATTTTTGTACATTTTAAATATAATAAATATTGATTAAATTTTTTTGTAATTAATAAAAAATAAAATAATTATTATTATTTTAGGTTAGGTTGGGTTGGGTTGAGTTGTGGATATAGAAAAGATAAAATTAAGTTGAATTGATGAATGAAAGAAAAATTAATATTTTATTTTAAATTGAGTTGAGATAAATTGCTAATATCGAGAGTCTAAGTTTAATTTTCATTTTTTTTTTCAATTTTCAAAAAAAAAAAAGGTTTAATTTTCAATTTCAGATGTGCCCATCGTGTACACCTTAAGGGTAGTTTAGAACAATTTTCAATTTGAAATTTATGGGATGGAGGATGTGGCATAGTGTACACTAAGGGTAGATGGTAATAAGCACGTGCAGTTTAGAACAATTTTCAACAACCATTCTTTCCCATGCGCAATCACTACTCCTTATCTTCCACCCAATCCATTTCAAAATACTCCATTAAATTATTATACTGCTACCCAACATTTAATAGATATATTAACATATTTTATTAAAATAGGTTTCAAAATAAATTTAAACAAACTATGAAGTGTCCATGTAGAAATTGTGGGATCTATTCAATAAAACAAAATACTTGTTTCTATATTTTTCATAAGATTCGTTGGGCTTTGCATTAAGTGTATTAAGGAATGCTTTTACCTAACATATGAATATTTTAAAAATAAATATTGTAATTTTTCAAAGTTATATAATTTTCGTACAAAAACAGAATAAAAGAGGATTATAGAAATGGTGTGTGGATAAAATCTGTATTTATTAGCATTTTAATTTATGGCTTGATTGTAATTTATATTTATGAAAAAGTAAATCATAGTAATTAATATTTAAAATTCAGATGATTATGATCTCATAACTTTATTTAATATTTTTTTTAAAAATTATTATTTTTATTTATGTAATACAAGACATGATCGAACATCCATATTGTCCTGCCAAATTCCTCGTGCATAGATCTATACCAAATTCTCTAATTCTGTCATAGATTATAGAAATCAAATATAACATTAATTTGAAAAGTACCATCATGGATGAGTTGATGGATACCAAGAAATGACAAATGCAATTAAAATTTTGGGATAAGATTTAATTTAATTTTTATATGTGGGTAACAAAGGAACTGTAACTATTAACAATATATCCTTCCAAAAATCTCAACTCAGGAATGAGTGATCAAGAATTTATCTGTTAAAAAAAGGATCAAGAATTGGATAATGTCCATTTTACCCATAGTTCCTTCCATACACACTTGAACACGTTATTAAATTGGTTGAGAATTTATGCCCTTGGCTATAATATTTAGATGCTTCAATTTATTCATTTATGACATTGTTTAAAGGGGGTCCATAAAGTCACAAATTAATTATGTTAATTAATGGTTAGGATAATTGGTAGTATTTGATTATTCATAATTACAAGTATATATACACTATTAATTATCATTTATAGTACTAACTTCAATCGATGCAAGATTCAGGGCTCAAAATTACTTGTTATTTCATTGAAACATGCAAGGTTAATTTAATATTTATTGAACTAAATATGATAATATGATATGTATGAAATGGAATTTAAATTTAGGGGTAATACAAAATATTGTGTTAAGCTACGTGGATATGTTTTCTATATAGGTTGAGCATCAAGAAGTTTTGGATTTTTTTTGAAATAATTTAATAGATCTAAAATTACCAAAATGAAGTTTCATTGTTTGATAAATTTCAAAATATAAATAAAAATGTAAAATTATTTTAAAAATTGGAAATTATCAAACTGATATATTAAAAAGTTTATGCAAATATTGTGGGTAAATTTTTTTTTTTTTTGAAACTTCAAGATCAAAAAATAATTTTTGGTAATATAAAGGGTGTAACGACTAAAAAATTTAATAGGTCAACATAAAGATAAGAACAAATTTACATACAGTTTTGATATCACAAGAAACTCAAATTGTATATACTTTATTCTCAATTTATTAAAAATAAAATAAAATAATGCATAATATAAAATTTATATTTTCTTCCATAAATATATTATAATCAAGATTCTTATAAATGTATGGCAAAATAAAATAAAATAAAATAAATACAAAATAGCAAATAAATCGAATTATCAAAGCAAGAGAGGAGAAGTTAGTTGACATAAATTTCACAGAATCACATTTCTCACTCACTCTCACCCACCCACCGTCACCAGCTCTTGCAATTAAAGATTAAAATTTTAGAAAAAGAGGAAAAAAAAGAAGAAAATGTTAAAGCTATTCTTCCAGTAAAATCCCCCATTCTAGATTCTTTTTTCCAATTTTATGTTGTATATCTATCTGGGTAAGTTTTGAGAGAGAGAGAGAGAGAGAGAGAGTATGTGTGTTTAGGATAAAGAGAGTGGGGTTAAAGTTCTATTTTTGCATTTGAATTCTACACTAAATTCTTGAAAATGCTGCTGTATATATTGCTGGGATTCTTCAATATCTGATAAATTTGTGTTTGGATACCTTGAAGTGAAAATGGATGCAGATTGGCTCTTCATATTTTCTTGTAAGCCACTTGTTAGTGTGTTCTTATTTTCTAGGAGAAATTTCTGTTGTTTATGCAGTTTAGATGATGAGGATGATTATGAGTTATTTATATGAGCTGTTATATTTCTTAGATTATTGGAGATCTGTGGCTTCATTCTGTTTGAATTGTGCACTTATTTTCCATGGAAGATGTGTCCAACTTCTTGTTTATGTGTTTCTATGAGTGTTCATTAGTGTAAAATTATATACCCAAATTAGTTGATTGTTAAGGTAGCGATATTGATTGCTTAAAATCAGAAATAATATAGTAAAATAGGCCATTCATGAAGGGCGCTGCAGATTGTCATTTTCCAATCAAAGTTGAGTATAGTTCTAATCAAGAAATCGGAGCTTTGCTCTTACGCAAGGATAAACTTTGCGTTATTAGACTTCTAAATATTCTATCAAGATTACTCTCATTGTGTAACATTTAGTGTTTTTATGCTCTTGAAAATAAGCCCTTCTATGCTATTATATCAACTTAGCTGGAAAAACAATGTTTTGTTTGTGAAAGATATGTTTTCTGTGCATGTAATTGCTAGAGAGATCAGTAGAAATTTGGTTTTGGATTTTGCTCGTGAATATACTATAACTAGAACTCTAAGAATAACGTGGATCAAAAGTGTCTAACATGCTTGTTAGTTCAAGATGTTTCCATGCACTACTTTCTTCTTGATCTTTATCAGACAATAGGGCTATTAGCTTGTGTAAGATACCTATCTTCAATTCTTGTTGATTATTGTGTTCCTCACTTCGACTCTAAAGACTATGGAAGTATGATTCTCTTAGAAGCTGCTATCTGTAGGTCTAGATGAGAAATGATGTGTGAGAATCCCACTTATGATGCTATATTTTTCAGGAGACTTGACACATTTGCCACGGTTGTGATGGAAATCGAGGAGAAAGAGAAAATAGTGATATCAAAACCAGTTGCATGTAGACCTCGCATTTCCAATTTGAAATCCTTGTCGGAGTTTTTCTCTGGTGCAATTAATGCTTCTCCCTCACCCCGTCCTCCTGCTTTTTCTGAATCTGCAGTTGCAGTCATAAGACCAAGGACAGTGCGGTTTAATCCCGCCAACAACACTGATATACATGGGGTGCTCATTTCCTCAAACACTACCTACCTTTGGTTCTTGTCTTTGAACTTTCATCATTTTTGTTGTTCTTATAGTTATCTAATGATTCCAGGCTGATGTACATGGTTCCCCAAAATCCAACATGGTATATAAACCAATAGCTAAGCTTGTTTCAAAGACAACTGTTACTCTCTTGGCAAATTTGGTACGTATAATCGACAATATATATTGCAAAAATGCTTGTGAACTGGCTTTATTATGTGTGCTCTATACATGCTTTTGATATCAAATCTGGATGTATCTTTTTTATACTATTCAGGGGGGTCATGTTATTACTCCTACACAAGAAGTTGATGAGGTTGGTGCTCATATTCAACCAGCGAATCAAGTTGATCAACCACGGTCAGAACAAAAGGCAAATGCTCGACTCAAAAACTGTGAAGAGGACGTCAAGTTTTTGTTACCGGCAAATACCAGGGATCGGACTTCTTATGATGGATACAATTGGAGAAAGTATGGACAGAAACAGGTTAAAGGAAGTGAGTATCCACGAAGTTACTACAAGTGTACATACCCAAATTGTCCTGTGAAAAAGATGGTAGAGAAAACACTTGATGGTCAAATTGCTGAGATAGTCTACAAGGGTCAGCACAGCCACTTGAAACCTCAGTCTCTTAATCACACGCCATCTGATGGAAATGCGGAAAAACCTTCGTATGATGCCACTCAGAAAGAGGAGATAAACTGTTTGACTAGTCATCAAGATGAGACAGTTAAAGATAATGAAGGCAAATCAGAAAATAAGAATGTTAATGAGTCATCTACCCAATCAGCTTTTTCTGATGCACCGCCAATACATCATCCCGTTGCATCTGCAGCATGCAATGGTGGGCCCTCAACTTCCAATAACTCTCTGGGTCCGGGTGGGGAATGTGAGGAAGTAAGCAAGCATTATGAGGCAGAAGGTGGTGGATTCAAAAGCAAAAGAATGTAAGCCATTTTCTTGCATGGTTATAGTATTGTTTAATGCTGATCAGACTTTACAAATAAGTAGAAGATTAGTTGTTATCCTGTAATCTAATCAGGCTTTCAAGTTGTTTTTTTTTTTTCTTCTAGGAAATGTGACAACCGATTACTCAAAGCAAGTTCAGTTATGGAAGCCTCATCTGAGCCCCAAATTGTTGTTCAGAACAATGCTGATTCCAGCACAATCGGGGATGGATTTCGCTGGAGGAAGTATGGCCAGAAAGCAGTGAAGGGTAAGATCTACCCAAGGTTAGTATTAAATTTGCTTTAGAAGTTATAAGCAGAGTCTACAAATTCTATATAATAGCTATTTCCCTAGGATCCACATGTATACCTAGAATGGTTTTGCAAATTCAATTTATGTGTTTGATAAATCTCCATTCTCTGACATTTCTGGTTCGGTTTCTTTCACCATTCACAATGACAAAAATACCCTTTTGATTTCAAAGCATTCGAACCTGATTCATGTCTTATAGCCTGTTATAGAATGTTGAAGGTCAAGAATATATCTGGCCATCAAGATGAATACTATTTTGTTCTAACTACAAGACAATCCAGCTAAGTGATATGTAAACTAATAATATCACTAGTTTACTACATAAACTGCACTTTTGCAGCCATAAACTCTTTTTCTTTCAACGAAAACGAAATAGCAGCATAATTGTGCAATGGGGTATTTTGGTCAATTTAATGCTTAAGTGCTCAATGATCAGTCTTTCTTTAGTGGCTTTTTATAAGCATTTATCCTGCTATGGTTTGAATGGCCTCACAGGAGTTACTATCGATGCACCAACCCTAAGTGCAAGGTGAGGAAGTACGTGGAAAGAACATCGGATGATCCAGCCTCCTTTATGACAACTTACGAGGGTAAACACAGCCATCCCATGCCCGAAAGAAACACAAATGCTGACGTGTCCAAGACTGGCCCTAAGAGCAAATCCCCATGAGAAGAACATGTACTAAAAGCTTTCATTGAGAGGCATTAAGTATATAATATATTCCCCGTTGTCCTGTAGGTTCATTATTCGAAATTTTACCCAACTTTGGTAGTTACGTTTCTACAATTCTATCGTACATTTCACTTTGACTGTTGAAGTTTGGAGTGGTCAACGTAGTATTTTAGCATACATTAGTGGCAGAGCATAACTTCTGAAGATCAGGCTCTCTTTCTCCTCCATTCTGATTATTGACCGTTTCCTTTATAATTCTCCGTTTTTGACCAGGAAACATGATTTGGTTGCATGAATAAAGAATTAATTTTTTGCCCATGACGTGGCATTATTGCTTTGTTGACACGTCAGCAAGTGTCCACAAATGAAGGTGCTCAAGAGAGGTGTAGAGTAATGAAGTTCAACTTTAAAACAATGGCTTGTTGGAGAATTTTGCTTTATTGGAAAAGCGTGTTTTGACCATATCATTGCTTTTAGCAATGAAGTTGAGAAACACATGTACGAGGTGCCCTTGCACTAATAACTCATTTTCCTAATCATACTATGAATTAATTTAAAAGTGACGAGGTATTGAGAATCCTAAAATTTAGATGATCAAGTGTTGAGAGTTTAAAATGTTATATGGCAATGTGTTAAATTTCATAAAGACTTGAGTTCACTTATTTGATTCTTGAAAAATTAAAACTTGAACACAACAGTTTGTGATTCTTTATCCAGTCCTTTTAATTGTCCAATTTTGAATGGTTTTGCCATACTCATCATCATATCTAAAAGAGCAAGAACCTCTTAACTTTTTCTAACTTTATTATTCATCGCTTTTCTTTTTACCTTTTCTTTTAAGTAATAATTTGAAATCTTTATGTCAATTGGGGGGGATGAAGACAAGTTGTTGATGGAGATTTGTACAATCACCCTACATGAATCATTGTAATAAGACATAAAAAAATCCAATAAATTATTATTAAATCCAAATTCTGTGTTCTCTGACCATTAGTAGAATGCATTTAAAACACTGATTACTTACTTATCCAACAAAAGGATAAATAATAACACACTGATTGATAATCCCTCCTTTGCCTTTGATCTCTGACTCTCTGTATTGCCATTTTGGACTTCAAAGTCACAGAGAGAGCAGTGAGAGAGAGAGCAAATGGGATGGTTCCCATGCTCAGGACAGTCAAATCAGACATCAAAAAAGACGAGGAAGAAGAATAAAGCCCTTGATCCAATCGAACCCTCTTCAGGTTTGCCTTTCATTATTTCGTTTGATCGATTTCTTTTTACGTGTAAAAATTCAATCTTTTCTTGAAATTAGGGTTACTTCGAAGTCTACCAACTTTACTGAATCGATATGATTATGTGGGAGTTTAGCATCTCCAGTTCACAATTTTATTTTACTAATATGCAATCTGAAACAAACATTTTATTTTGGTGTTCTTTACATATTTTCTCGGAAGACATGATTGGGGGTTAGATTTTGGCTCTGTTTTTTTTTAGTCAAAACACATCATATTGCTTTAATATTATTGCCTTTTTTTTGACCAATTATTATTTTGGCTACCAGTTATTTTTATTTTCCCCCAAAAGAAGTGAGTTTATTTTATTCGAAAATTTTCTTGTCTTGTGGACATATTTTAGTTTAGCTACCAAATTTCACTTCATGCAAAAGAAAAGTTTTTGTAGTGGAGTTTTGGAGTCAGCTTTAAGTTGGATGTATGGATCCCAAGATGGATCACCTTCTTGACTTAGGCACTAACTCAGTGACTTTTTATATGGATGAATTTGGCCCGTGGAATTTTGATAGTTAGAGGTATTGTCAAAATATTTTTATATTTGTCAAACTAAACAAGAGATTCAGATTATCCTGTGACTTGCTGTTCAACTTCAACAATTCATAACATACCCTACTGTATATAGTGATTTGTTCCTTCAAATTTCACTCAAGAAAATATCTTCTCATTTGTTGGATTGAGCTATTTAAACTGTATTGAGCAAAAATATAAGAAATAAAATGAAATCTTGGAGAAGAAAGATGGGTAGGTCTGATGATGAAGCTTCTATTTTCCTTTGCAAATCATCAGTATATAATTTTTGTTGAATTTATCTGTCTTTTGTATATAGGTAAATTCAAAGAAGTCTCTGGAGATGGATCGTCGGATAAAATTGCAGCCAAGACATTCACTTTCCGAGAAATGGCAGATGCTACTCGACATTTTCGCTGCGATTCTCTTTTGGGGGAGGGAGGTTTTGGTAGAGTGTACAAAGGACTACTGGAGGGATCCAATCAAGTATGTTATTCTATTTATTTTCGCCATCTTGTTTTTTATTTTTTCTTTGTTATTATTATCATCATCGTATTTTTGGAATTCTGTTTAAAAATTTGAAGGTTGTGGCGATCAAGCAACTTGATCGAAATGGCCTTCAAGGGAACCGAGAGTTTCTCGTTGAAGTGTTGATGTTGAGTCTACTCCACCACACTAACCTCGTCAATCTAATCGGATACTGTGCTGATGGAGATCAAAGACTTCTCGTTTATGAATATATGCCGTTAGGGTCTTTGGAGGACCATCTTCATAGTACGTTGCATGACTTCCGCATTTGCTTAAGTATTTGAAACCAGTAAACAGTTCTAATGGTTTGGAATTATTCTTTTGCAGATCCCATGCCTTGCAAGAAACCACTCGATTGGAACACGAGGATGAAAATCGCTGCTGGGGCCGCAAAAGGATTGGAGTATTTACACGACAAAGCAAGCCCTCCCGTTATTTATCGTGATTTAAAATGCTCTAATATTTTGCTTAGTGAAGGGTATCATCCAAAGCTGTCTGATTTTGGCTTGGCTAAACTAGGCCCCGTTGGGGATAACACGCATGTATCTACGAGGGTTATGGGTACATATGGATACTGTGCACCTGAGTATGCAATGACTGGGCAGCTGACACTCAAGTCAGATGTTTATAGCTTTGGTGTTGTACTTCTTGAGATCATTTCTGGTAGGAAAGCCGTTGACAGTTCGAAAAACGGTACAGACCATAGTTTGGTCACATGGGTAAGTTGTCCTGTCCTGTGTCTTTCTAACCAATGGTCGTAACAAAACAAGTTTTTTACACACTTCATAAAAACATAAGTGTTTTTCCCAAAACTTTTTCTAATGCCTTTTAGCTTCGTGATCCATGCTGATCGTTGTGATCTAACCTAGGTTATCTATCTCACGTTGGTGATCTAACAAAAAGACCAACTTAAGTGTAAGGGTAGTTATGTAACTTGATCTCAAATTTGGATAGAAAACGTATTTTTACTATGTGAGTATTTTCCAGTTTCTGTTATGTATGAAGGGTAGAAACACCAACTGTGCTCATCTTTACTCTCTCTCTCTCTCTCTCTCTCTCTCTCTCTCTCTCTCAGGCGAGACCGTTGTTCAAGGACAAGAGTAAATTCTCGCAGATTGCTGATCCTGCACTGCAAGGTCAATATCCGACAAGAGGCCTCTTCCAAGCTCTTGCTATTGCAGCAATGTGTGTTCAAGAGCAACCCAACTTACGACCCAATATTGCGGATGTTGTCACAGCTTTGACATATCTGTCTTCGCAGAAATATGACCCCCAAATACATCCCATTCAGAGCCCACACTGGAGACCCGGCACCCCATCTAGAACAAAGGGTGATGCTGATAAGAAAAGAAAAGGGACCAACAAACCCTATTGAGGTTTGTGCTATTCTCTGCGTAATTTACTGTGCACAATACGGGTGCTTTTGAACTGCTAGTTGAACATGGACTTCTGCACTTCAGTTTAGTAGTATCTTTTTCATGATCATCGTGTTTACACATTATTCGATAGAACAGTATACGTGCCTGATTTTGTACAGTTTCAGAATATATGTAGCGATATCATGTCGATATCACGATAGCTTATAATGAGTGACTTGATTTACATAATGCGGTTGCTAAGACATTTTAGTGAATGAAGTTGATAGGGAATTTATAGTAATTCACAATGTACTGATTCTTGGCACTGCTGTTTGAATGCCAGCTTTTGAAGAAAAATGCTAATAGATTCTAAAATAATATGAAGTTTTCATCAGAATTACACGAATTATGGTTTAAGAATTCCAGCGACATGAATTTATAAAAATTGTTGAAATTATTATTTGAGCAGTTTGTACACATTCTGAGCATGCTGCTTAGAATCTGATTTGAGCTCACAGGTAAAATAAGGTACTGCCTTTATTACAGAAGCAAGGTGACATCATCATTATTGGACTTTATGCCTGCAATTGAAAGAATGTGAATTAAGCAATTTCAGTAGCAATCACAGAAAAAGAAAGACCTTGTGAAGTTGCAACATCAACTGTCATGAGGAATTACCAGATAACGGATTTTATAGCGCGATACAAGATGGTCAGGGTCGATTTTTGTTGGCTTGTAAGCATCAATTTTATTTATTTCCTGGACAAGTATTTTCAAGCATCAGAATAAGTAGTTCAAAATTCGGTTTTCAGTGATGTCATTAGTCAGAATGAATAAAATAGAGGAAAAGTGAGTGTTTCTACTCAAATATCTGTAGTTGAAAATTGAGATATAGCTCATATAGAGTTTGATAGTAATATCAACCGATTACCAATAGATGATGGATGAAGTACCTCGATCCATTTGGCTAATTTTGGCCTGCCCAATGTAATATCGTATTTCCACATTGCATGGAGAAAGATCTGAAATCTCTCAATAAATGGAGCATAGATAGCATCTACCTGTAAAAGAGAACTAAACTATAGTAACTAAATGATTGAAAAATCCAACATTTTATTCATAAGATATTTAAGTGCACAATCCTTGACTTACTTGACTGAACTGACCAAGGAAGAAAGGCCCATCATCAAACTCATGAAGGGCAGTTTCCAAGTAATCGAATTCACCACCTGACGCAGAAATACTAAGTTTAAACCCAAAAATAAGACAAGATACAGATTCTTGTAATGAAATTGAGAGGACGCAGAAATACCATAACCCCATTAAGTTTAAACCCAAAAATAAGACAAGATACAGATTCTTGTAATGAAATTGAGAGGATGCAGGATAGATTACCTGCTTGTTTGACAGGATCTCCTCTGAACGAGGCATACACGTTCTTCAAGAATGTTTCAGAGTAGGCAATCAGCTGCCCGGCAAACTTTAATTTGGCTGAATCCTAAGTGTTTTCATATTATAATTTGCATCATTAATGTGAGATATGAAGAGGAAACAAAAGGAAAAAATAAAGTTTATCACAATAACATAAATTCAAATCCATCACCTACATCAGGTAACAGAGCGGGTCCTTTGAAGTTGGCATCTACATATTTTACCAAATCAAGACTCTCACCAATGATTTTGCCATTGTGCTCCAATGATGGCACCTATAGATCAGAAAAATCGAGCATTTAGTTTGTTTGCTAGGTAGCAACTGGATATAGTTCAAAACATTTTCATCCATATCAGTAATGTAAATTATGAGCATTGTACAAAGAAAGGTCAAGGGTAGGGGCACGTGCTTGAGAGAAACCATCATGTTTGAGCAAAAAATACCGTCATTCGATTATTCAGATACTAGAAAGCAATCAACATGCTGGGTGCAGACACAAGTTCTCATCATCCCTAAGAATACATACCTTATTTCGAGGATACACTTTCTCCTTGTACCAAGCCGGCCTGTTTTGAAGGTTAATTGGAACCAATTTGATCTCATCCTGTAAGCCCTGAATATTTCGAAGGGGTTGCAGAACAAGCTCAGTTAGACCTGACTTATATTCTAAAACAAAAAAAAATAACAGCGTTCAGTCATGCCGCATTAGATTCCAAGTTTCATTTTGATTTCAAATATTTGCCGAGTATCATCTAAGTATAATAATAGCGTTAAACATCTCAAAATTGCAAAAAGAAAAAAAAAATCATTAGCAACAAGAATCATGCAATCTAAATTTACTTGTAGAAGAAAGTTCAACCTACAAACAGAACAAGATAAAGAAAGAAAAAAACACAAATAACCAAAATTGACTAGAGAGATATTCTACAACATTATAACACACCTTATAGTTCCTCACAATCCACACACGCTGAGCATATGGGCACTGGTAATTGGTATACAATCTACAGAAATCAAAAGCGCACGCTTCACAATTGCAGATCATAAGCCATAAATTCAAAGCGCTAATTATGCATCACTCATAAAAGCAAATGCATATCACAGGCAAAAGAAGGAAGGAAGAAAGAAAAGAAGGAATGGAAGTAAATTGGGCAGAAAGAGAGTACCTGGTGGTGCCATCAAAGAGAGGTGGTGCGTCTGAAGTAGAATCCAGCGGCGGAGGAAGAACCTCTTCTACATAACTGTGAATTTCAACAAACACAATATTCATTTAACACTAACACTATAAACTTTACAATTTTTCGGGTACTATTGATAATTTGATTCACCACAAAAATACAAAATTTTAAGGGGGAGAGAGTAGAATCTACCAACCACAGAAAGGTAAGAGAAACAATATTAAATTAATAATTTTAGTGTTTAAAAATGAAAGCGAGATATGGAGAACTAAACAGAGATAAGTAGAAATTTTGAAAAGTATAAGAGGAGTTACTTGGCAGACATTAGCGTATCCGATCGAGCTCAGAAGCTTAAAGCTAAATCTGAAGAAGATTATTCCAGAATTTGCAATGCCAGTTCCTGTACCTATATATATTGTTCGAGGTTTGTGCTTCTAGGTGAAAAAAGCGAGATACCATAGTCATTGATGACATAATAAATATTTATTACAAATTTTTTTTATAATTGATGCACGAATCTAAAATTTATACAATATGAATTATTATGTATATCTTATATTATAACTTTCATATTTTCATATTTTCACATTTTTTTAGACATAAAGTAATATTTTTCATATCTTTTAGTTATATTATTCATACATTTTAATTAATGTTAATGACTTTCATATTTTTACTTTTACATTTTTCTAATCACACTTTTAATACCTTTTATATCTTTTAGTTTTATTACATAAAATATAAGTATAAGTAATATCACACAAAATATATAAAGACCATACTAATATAACATAAATGTCACACTTATATAATATAAAAGAAACACATGAATAAATAAAGATCGTACTAATATAACATAAATATCACATTAATATAATATAAAAAAAACACATAAATAAATAAAATGCACGGATCCAGGTGGATCACCAATTACACATGAAACTAACTCAATGTTTATTCATAGGTACGAAAAAACTTAAGAAATTATTTGTTTATTTAATAGTAACTCTTATTTTATATTAACTAATTTAAACTGTTTCATCATTTTAGCCATATTTCATGTAAAAGATTAAAATGTTTTTGATAACACATCGAATTTTTGTGTAAATAATTTATGTCGTGTTAATCAATATATTATGTAATGCATTAAATTTTCGTCGAATCCAATTTCTTTTGTGCACTATACTAATATATAACTTGGATTGTGTAAAACAATTTCGTGTAAAGCAATATACAAACGTCCACACGATATAAAAGTCAAATATACATAATTAGTAATATACATGCCATGTATACAACATAAAAAATGATTATGTCGGTAATTTGATATATTTAAGAACTGTATCATGCACTTTTAGTATTGTCGAGTGTAATTTTTATACTACACAACATGATAAATTTTCACTTTTAATATGCATATTTATTCACTTTACATCACATCAAATTTGTTTAGTGTAATTATCATAATTTGTTCACTTTACAGAACTACAATATAATGTTACACGACATAAATTATTTACACTTTATAATCTTAATATTAAATTGAATTTACATAAAAAAAAATTACACTTTATAAATATACATGACGTGATATCCTTGTCACAAAAATATATTTACACATGTTACACGACACAATATATCATGCATTGTAAACTAATTCTTTAATTATCATGTTCACGACATCGTTAATATGCATGGTAATTTTTAATGCACGTTACATAACATATGCATGTTAAACGATATATGCATATTAATTTTACATATACATATACATGTTACACCACATGATGCGTCACATAATCCTTAATATAACTCGGCAAAACCCCCGGTTGTTAGCAAATATCCAAGGGAGACATCGGTGGGTATATGAAAAGTTGAGAAACGAATCACGTAAAATTACATAGCTGTGTGTTTGAGCAACAGGGCTTATTTTACCAAAAAAATCTAGTATACAACCAATGAATCCTAGAACGACCGCAATAGCTGGCTGACCAACAAAATCGGTGATCGCATCATGTGGCATATCAACATAGAAAGAAGAGTTCATTTGACACAGACAATCAGAAATGTCACAAGAGAAACACCTAAAACAACCAGATGAAATAAAAGTAATTATTTTTGTTGATTGAGGCTTTTAGCTTGACACTTTTAAGAGTGAAAAATATTCACCTGCAAATACTCCAAATCTCCCATGGTTTCAGAGATGAGTGTGAAATATGACCTTAAACCTACAAAGTAAAAGAACAAGGATATTAATCCTAGTAAAATTAGATCGCCATTACAGAACCAGATTACGACATATAAACAGAAACAGAACCATTCCAATTTCAATATATTAAACCAGGTTCATATGTCCATTACTCCAAGAAAACTGATCATAACCCTACAGAAATATGGCATCTTGACTATATATCAATATGGAAGCAAAAGTAAGTATAGTTTGATTTCTTGTTTCAGAAAACTCAAAATATTCTTGATTTTAGAACTATAATCTGTAATGCCTCAAGATTATCAGCTTCATTGAAAACTATGAGAGAGGAGCACAGGACAGGAATGCACCTAAAATGTCAAATTAGATGAAATAACTATGAAAGGATCGCGCGTGACACCAAAAACCGCTGGTATGGAATCCACCTGACATGGAAAAACAAAAAATTCATGAAAATAATAAACCAAACTTCAAGCTCGCAAATGTGTGTTTCAGCTTGCAGGTTTATAGGATACTTACAGCAAATGCAATGTCTCTGAGTTCAATAACTGCTACTGTCAGAAGCAAAGGTGTTGCCAGCCCAAAATGTTTGACTCCTGTTAGAAACCAAGTTATAAATTAATTCGACAAAATCTTATGAAATCCGTTTAAGGCCCTAGAAACAGTTGGGACATATTCTATGAAGAGTGTCCAGTGACTTGGGTCAATATTAAGCCTTGATAAAAATTTGGTCATTTTCTTTTCTTGGTCAACAGCAGTGAAGGAGGGGTGTTGCTGCAACAGATATTCCTGCAGCTGTTCTGAGGACATCAACTCTTTCGGTATCTCAAGTGGCACAGAGAAAACGGATTGCAGTCACATGTATAGCCACGAAGCAACTTCCATTTCTCCTTCCACTCCTACTTTTCTATAGAATATGAATGCCTGAGCATGTGGAGGAGATAATACTACCAGTAAAACAATAACAGGAAATGGCAGACTTTAAAACAGAACGTTTTTATGCAGAAACATATTATCTTTCTCTAAAGGGAGGGCAACAATAGAGGGCCACCCTGCTGTACCCCTTTTACAACCATGGCCACATAAACATATTAAGGTAACAACCTCAGGCTCAGCCTCTATGGGTTCCTTCAAACCAGCTTCTATAGCAGCCAAAATTTCTTGAATTCAGTTTCACCATGTACATCGATATGCACTTTACTCTGCACACAGGCAACAATTGCAGCTTCGAGTGATAATCACTTCTATTTTTTATATTCTACACACTCTACACTCATTTTTATATTCTACACACACTACACTCACAAAGACACAAGTCCTCTTCTACATCACTTTCACTAAAACCACTCACCACATTTAAAACACATTGATCACTTCTATTTTTTATATTCTACACACACTACACTCACTAAAAAACTAAGTCCTCTTCTACATCACTTTCACTAAAACCAGTCATCACATTCAAAATACCTATAATCACTTCAATTTTTTCTAACAAAATCTGATGTCCTTCACTATCATTAAAACCACTCACCACATTCAAAACACCTTTAATCACTTCTATTTTTTATATTTTACACACACTACACTCACAAAACACTAAGTCTTCTTCTACATCACTTTCCCTAAAACCACTCACCACATTCAAAACACCTTTCATCACTTCTAATTTTGTTCTAAGAAAATCTGGAGTCCATCAGTTTTGTTGTAGATTTGATATATATTTTCTTGTATATATAGGTTTCCTTGTTAGATTATAACCTAGGTTCTACTCCCTATATATAGAGAGTCTCTTTACCTGTTGGTACACACAATAATATAATTTCTACTATCTCTCTGACAACTTTCATTAGAACCACTCACCACATTCAAAACACCTATAATCACTTCTATTTATTCGAACAAAATCTAGTGTCCTTCACTTTAATGAAAACCACTCACCACATTCAAAAAAACTATAATCACTTCTACTTTTTATATTCTACACACACTGAACTCATTTTTATATTCTACACATACTACACTCACAAAAACACTAACTTCTCTTCTACATCATTTTCACTACAATCACTCACCACATTCAAAACACCTTTAATCACTTCCATTTTTTCTAAGAAAATCTGGAGTCCTTCACTTTCATTAAACCACTCATCACAATCAAAACACCTACAATCACTTATATTTTTTATATTCTACACACACTACACTCACTAAAACACTAAGTCCTCTTCTACATCACTTTCACTAAAGCCACTCACCACATTCAAAACACCTATAAACACTTCTATTTTATTTTTTCTAACAAAATCTGGTGTCATTAAACCACTCACCACATTTAAAACACCTATAATCACTTCTATTTTTATATTCTACACACACTACTCACTAAAACACTAAGTCCTCTTCTACATCACTTTCACTAAAACACTCATCACATTCAAAACACCTATAATCACTTCTATTTTTTCTAACAAAATCTAGTGTCCTTCACTTTTATGAAAACTACTCATCACATTCAAAAAAAAACTATAATCACTTCTATTTTTTATATTCTATGAACACTACACTCACTAAAACACTAAGTCCTCTTCTACACGCTTTAATTCTACACTACATTATGCAATCATTATATACAAAGATTGAAAAAAACATTTCAAGTGCGGATGAAGAAATCAAATTTGCAAGAATGCCCATAAATTTTATCCTCAAGTGTATGTCTCTACAATATATATAGTAATGGCAGATGGCAATCCACGTCTTACTCATGATTTAGTGAAAATCAGCAGGGTCATGATGAAGGTCAGAAAATACATTCACAAAAGCCTACAGTTCTGAGGGAAGAGCATAATCTGCAGTTTTTGAAGTAGTCTCTAAAGAAGGGGCAATGAAGTCATCCTCGTCGCATGAGCTCCCATTGTCATCAATGCCATTGGGTGACGGAAGTCTAGATGCTTTCCTTGCTGCAACATTTGGTGATCAGCTTCAATTATCAGCAAGATATCAGCATGTATCATATTTCAGCATACACACTTTTACTAATTGAAAGCCACAGTGAGAATTAACAATTTATTGAATTTCAGTTTACAATATGGACGGACAACTAACACTTCAAGCAAAATCCACACTCATTGTGCAATAAGTGATGCACAATAAATGAATGCAAGCAAAGTAAACGGCACACTTCTACATGCACAATTCATTTGCCTTCCCATTAGGTATCAATTATATTTGTATCCTTTTCAAATGCATTCTATCAGCAAAAAAGAAGAATAATCAGTTTTCTCCATTTTAACATCCAATACAATTTGAAGTGCCAAGTGTCTGTTAACAACATGAATGTACACACACAACACAACAAACACCCCACAATCTTCATTATCAAAAACAACCATGAAAAACAAGCACACTCAAATCTGACAGGAAAAGCAGACTTCACTAGTTACTATGAAGCATCACTAACAATAAGAACCCAACAAATTAACCTATATCATCTCGTGAAGCAGAGGCTTCCTCCTCATGCAAGTAATCGTCGAAATCATTGGTGTTTGGTGATAGTACTTTCCACCGCAATCACAACCACCTGAAAATTTTCAAAGAAACATATTCAAAATCAAGATAGTTTAACAAAAATCACATATGCATGCATGCAAAATCTAGCATACACCTGAGAAATGGGCGTGAGAGCGGCGAAGAACAAATCTAGCCTGGACGTCCATCGATTAGGACTTCATGATCCTCTTATTAACAAATTCAGCTTCTTTCAATTTTCCTTGACCTTCAAGCACGTTTCTCAACTCCTCGAGGCTATTCAAAGGAAGTTCAATACCCTTCTCCAGCAATTCATAGTAAAGGTGAAATGCTTCCGATAGCTTCTGAGCTTCAACGAGGCTGGTTAAAACGGTATCACATACAGTTACACTGATGTTCTGGTCGTTTTTCAGACTAAACTGCACCAACTCGGATGCCTCTAATAATTTCCTATCCTCACAAAGGAAGCATATCAGTTCTTCCATGTTTACAACGTAACCCTTTTCATAAAGACTTTTAACAAGATGAAATGCCCTATCGCACATGCTGCTCTTGAATAGCACGCCGATGGCATCGGTTGAGAGATTGATGTTTGGTCTGATTTCTTTATCCAGCATTAGGATCATCAAGTTCGCAGATTCATGAGCAGAACCTTTTTCAATAAGTTCCATAAGAACACGATGGAACGTTGAGGCTCTTGGCAGATGGGAGCTTCTCAACATCTTTTCCAAAGTGTTATGGGCGAGGTTTGCTTCCCTTTTCCTTGTCAGACCTTCTATTAGAGACTCATAAATCTTGATACTTGGCACAAAATCTCTCCTCAGCATCAAGATTAAGAGCTTATACCCATCCTCAAATGTCCCTTCTTTACAATGACCCAATATCAAAGTTTCAAAAGCAAGAGCATCCTGTTTGCCCCGTTTCATTAGCTGCCTGAGCACTTTCTCAGCTTTCATAGTTTTCCCATTTGCACATAAATACTGAAAAATCGGATTGTATGATGCAGCAAGAGGCGTGCAATCATCATCACGCAACAAAATTTCCTTCTCAAATGTCTCATCCAGCAATTCTTCTGCCTTGTCAAAATCCCCCATTTTGCACAAAGCACGAATAAGCACACTGTACGTAGCTGAATCCCGTTCAACATTCAGCTCCTTCATCTTCTCAAAAACGTTCAACGCCTCATCCAAATTCTCCCGAATGCAATGAGCACTCATCACCGTGTTAAAAGTACAAGTATCAGGAACAAATCCTACACCCACTCCTTCGCATTCCCCTAAAATCTCTTTCACCAATTCCAACTTCTGAGATTCACAAAGCCCTTGTATAATTGTATTATAAGTAATTTGATTTGGCTTAATCCCTCTAACAACAATCTCCCTAAACACATCCCATGCCTCCTCAATAGCTCCCTTCCCACAATACCCTCTGATTAAAGTGGTATAAGTAACAACATTTGGCCTCAAATTCTCACACTTCTTCTGCATACCTTTCACCACATTACGTGCAATTTTCATCTTCCCTGCTCTACACAACCCATCAACAATTGTATTGTATGTTATCAAATCTGGTTCGCACTCAAACTTCTCCATTTCCCTAAATGTTCTAAACGCTTCATCAACTTTAGAGTTCATACAAAAGCCTCTAATCAAAACATTAAAAGTGCACAAATCCGGCTTCACACCAAATGTCCTAAGCATTTCATCAAACAACTCAAAGACCATTCCAACTCGACCCTTTTTAAGCAAAATCAAAAACATACTATTAAATGTAACAACAGAAGGTGAAATACCCATGGATTTCATAGCCTGAAATACCTTAATTGATTCTTGAAAAAGGCCAGCATCACCATAGCTACGAATTAAGCTGTTGAAGAACTTGTCAGTTAGCGGAACAGTATTGTTCGAATTCTTGGGAATGGAAAGAAGGAAATTTCGAGCCGGGTTGAGGTGTCGGGCTCGGCCCAGGATTTCAAGCATGAAGAAGTAGGATTGGTGATTATGGGTAAAGCCCGAGTCCTGGGCCCATTTGAAGAACCGGAGGGCTTTGGAAGGGGTTTTGATGCGGCGAAGAGTTTGAAAGAAGGCTGTTTGGGAGAGGGGTGTCTGGGTGGATAGGCCGGCTTCGAGTTGTGCCGACCAGGGATCGGTGTTGATAAGCCCGGCCATGGTTCGGGCTTTCTTGCATTTGTTGCGATTTGCCTTTTGAACTGGGGCATTGGCAGCGTTCTTCGTACATACCTTCCACAACAAAAGGTTTCAACAATTTATACATCCATAGCCAACACTTCTGACAGAAATAATACCGTAT
This sequence comes from Scutellaria barbata, assembly GCA_028654395.1. Taxonomy (NCBI): domain Eukaryota; kingdom Viridiplantae; phylum Streptophyta; class Magnoliopsida; order Lamiales; family Lamiaceae; genus Scutellaria; species Scutellaria barbata. Next base: position 1,364,323 of record CM053655.1, on the reverse strand, counting down.
AACCGCAGAGAAACTAATCCAAATCAATCTTTCAAACTAATTCACTTCAACTGAAACATATTTGTAACTCAAGAGAGCGATAAATAAGCGTATAAATTTGGAAAAAAAAAAAAAAGTAACAGTAATGAAGTAAGCATATACGAGCATTATGTGTAGGTACCTCTTCGGCGGATAAAACGGAATTGTAAGGAAGAACTGAATTGCCAGTGAGTTGCGAGGGGATGGAGTCAATGAACTTGGAGTCTCCGGTCGTCTCCCCCGACAGATCGCTGGAAATATGGCGGCGCGACCTCATCGTGGCGGGAGAAGCTCGGCTAACTCGCCACATTAGTGCGTGTTTCTGTGAGAGAGAGAGAGGCAAATTGCTCTTAATATATAGTATTTTTTTTTTCGCTTGTTCATTTAATTTTTAATATTAAGTTTAACATTTTTTAATTAATTTTTCTTTGTAAATGCCAACAATTTCTTCTACAATCCTACTTGTTCATTGAAACATTACAAAAATTAAAAGGTATTTATTATAAATTAGCATATGAGATGTATTAACTGACCATTTATAAAAGAACTTTTTAATTCATAAAGTTAATATCTATCATTTTGTAATTTACATTCTCAGTTTTATTGTATTATTGTTGTTTTTACAATTAATATGTAAAATAAATTGTTAAGTCATAAAGTATTTAATATTTTGGGGTTTATTTAGTTAAAATTGTTGAAGTGGAAATTTGTTTGAATGTAAATTTCTATTCAAATACGTAAATTAAATTAATCCGGCTTAAAAGAACCAAATCGAGTAAAGAAATCAAATTAAATATGAAGAAAACATGTGTTCGGAGCTTATTCGGACAAATTAGTCGGCTTGTTTTGGTCGGTCAGTCCGAATTGAGTAAAGAAATCGAATTAAATATGGAGAAAACACTATGTTCGGGGCCTATACGGACAAATTAATTCGATTTATTATGGTCGGTCAATTGTGGCCGATCATAACATATTTTATATATATTGCTTAACAGAATTGAGCTTGCGTGAATATAATGATTTTCAAACTTTTTTTTACAAATGACTTTCTACTAGGCTAAATAATACAAGTAGTGGGGATGATCTCACTTCTTCGTAATCTTTTCTTTAACCCCTCCTATGTTCAATCTTCAAGGAAGTAGAGAGTTTACTTGCTCCACTTGTAGGATAGTTGTCAAAATGGTCTTCTTTGAGTTTTGTCCATTCATTTTCCCAGTCTTCCTTGTCAAGTTCTGGTCGGATCGGTAATTGTCATTTTGGGACAGACACTAAGTCGATCCTGGTAGGATCGATAATTGTCATTTCGGAACAGACATGAGGTCGACTCTTCCCAATTACCTGTCTGGTCTTATGTCCTAACCGAGTTCAGATCGGAGGCCCAATAAGTTCTTATCATATGAGATTGATTTTGTGTTGTCTGGTCTTATGTCCTAACCGAGTTCGGATCGGAGGTCCAATAAGTTCTTATCATATGAGATTGATTTTGTGTTCTCTGGTCATCTTAGTTTCTAATGGTTTTAGCTCTTCTTTACGTGGACCGTCAATTCTTTAGGCTTTCTAAGTTTTTGTATTTTTTGTTGAGCCAATTATCTCTAATCGACTCGATTATTTATAGCCGGTCGAGTCCCAAATTGATCCTGTAAAGATTCATCTCTGGTCGGCCTTTTTAGCTGGTCAAGAGTCCGATCGAGTCGAGCTTTTTTGATTGACTTCTCAATCAGAGTTCTATTTGATTTTTGGTTGGCCACTTCTAATCCTCCATATATCTAATTTTGTTTGGCTCGGGTTAGGTATAACATAAATTTTTAATTTTTTTTAATACATATAATAATTTTTATATTTTTATTTTAATGCTACTTGATTACATATAAAGTGTCTTAAAGTTTTTATCATTTTATCCATTCCATTCCACAAGCTCACTCACAATGGCGACTGCAACAGCTCCTAAAGTTGAAAACCCTACAGATCTCAATTTGACGCCGCCATCCGCAGATGATGTCTCGTCGATTAAGGAATCGCCATCTCCCGGCGGCAACGACGTCGAAACGAAGGGCATTCAGGATGCGGTGGCGGTGAAATCCAGCGACGGCGATGGAGGCGATGCAGTTACTGATATCCAGAAGAAGATGAAGCGGGCTGAGCGGTTCGGGATGACGGTGCATCTGTCCGAAAAGGAGAAGCGCAATTCTCGCGCAGAGAGGTATTCTCTCTTCTGAACTACTTGAGTGAGTTTATTAGGGTTAGGGTTTGAGAACTTGACATTTCATCATATAGTTGTTTTAGTGGATGTATGTTGGCATCTCATGATCATTTTTGCATTGTTTCCTTCATCCTAAATATTAGGCGTTTTAAACAGCTGAGTTCTAGAAACTTCAGTGTCGGCTCTGTACTTACTCTCATTTGGATCTAGAGCTAGCATGTTATATGCCATGTTGCTTTCTAAAAATTAAGGATATATGGCAGCTAAGGTGTATTGAAAACCAGGGTACAGCTTACATATTGTCCATCCATACGCACATGAAAAATGTATATATTTCATATATAACGATTAAAGTTAAAAGATCAATGAATTTTGTATCTATTTCTTGACTCAATTAATAAGGTTACTGATCAAATTCTGCATTTGTCCTTTTACTGAAGGTTTGGTACTGTTTCTGCTATTGATGAAATAGATTCATCAAAGCAAGCAGAGGAACTGAAGAGGAAGGCTAGAGCGGAGAGGTTTACCCTTTCTTATTAGTTTCTGGGAATGTGTCTTTCTAGGTTTATTGACCCATTCCCAAATGTTCTTCAGGTTTGGGATTTCACCAACTGCCCAAGCTTCTGATGAGGAAGCTAAGAAAAAGGCTAGACTTTCTAGGTTTGGGTCTTCTTCTGTGACTGATTCGGCTGAGGAAGATAAGAAGAAAGCAAGGGCACTCAGGTATTGGCACTTTCAATACTTCTCTTCCTTGTTTTAGGGTCAACATGATACATATAGTTTGAATGCATTTATTACTACGAAAAATGAAACAAATGAAATTGAAGAAGTGGTGGAAAACTATTGGTAGTTAATTTGGTTTGGGCTATAATATGCTGCAGATTTTCACAGCCCGTTTCTAGTGTGAAGGCTAATGGCGAGGAAAATGTTGAGGTAGTAAGATGTGGAAATATGGATTATATGAATGAGATTTGTCATTTACCCCCCCTCTCACTTTCTCTCCTACCTAATTGTTGGGTCCTTATATTTCAGAAGAAAGTGATTGCTGGCAAGGCTGGTGCTGGAACCTAAATAAATTATGGTATATGATCGACCGTAAGACATTCATCTAGAATTTACTTTTTGAAAATTAAATTGTTTTTATCTGTTTAATTAATACCAGTCTAGAGTTCATTTATCTATCCATTCCTGCTATTCCTAATTGTATTTGTTGTCTTCTATTTTCAGGATGGTATGTTAGATTAACGTCTTCCTCCCAGTTGTTTTCATGCTGACTCCTTCACTTTACCGCCACCATCCTTTTGCATAAACTTCAATTGTACAAGGGATTGTTCCTTTCTCCAATCCTGACTCGGTTAGATATGGTTTTCCTGGTGAGAGTCCTGAGACAATTAACAGACACCTCCTTTTGTGTAATGCATCTGAATTGGCCTATCAACCATTTAAAATTTTTATTTCATGTAGGAAGGTCTTAGGATTCTTGTCTAAGATGTGTAAAACCTCAGTGTTGTCTTTGTGCTTTTTTCTACTATTTGTTTCCTTTTTCATTGACTGATTGCTAATGTAGATTTACCTTACAACTCTTGCATGAATCAGCTAGTGTAATTTGAGCTTTATAGATTGCAACCATAAATTGTGATCCGAAAACTTGTGATGTATAGGAAGTCTTTTGTTAGAGTCATTTGATCCATTATATGCTTTCTTGAAGATTTTCAGTGTCAGAAATTTGTGAAATGTCGAAATTGTGGCTTTATCTTGTATGTTTTTGAGCGCCTGTTATGTTGGTATCTGTGATGATTCACCTATGCTAGAGATAATAAATAGTTGTGGAGGCTAGGTTTTTAAGATCATTAATGAGTTTGTTAAGTTATGATGCTTTTCCACTTAATAGTGTTATTTTTAAATCCTTAAAGAAATAAAATGAAAACCATTGTTTTGCTCAAGTTCACTTGGGATGTCAGGACAAAAGGGTCTCTTGCACCTATTTCTATAAAATTCTGAAAGGAACACATGGATTTAATGGCTTCATGGTAAGTACTTTTCAGAACTGTTTATATCTACTACTTGGTACTTGATAGAGATTGTGGACTTGCATGGGTTTTATGGTCTCATGTTAATCAAGTTAGAGTTGCTATGTATCTAGTATTGCCATCAAAGAAAGAAAATGTCGGTATATTGGAGAATCTGTAGTATTCGTCTCTCCTAACTTGTTTAGTATAGTAGTAGTCTAGTAATAGTGTGTTTGCAGTAATTTGAAATGGTTGGACTTTTGAGATACTGCCACGCAGGAGGTGTCCTGTTATTTGTTCATGTTCTCACCAGGTGAATCCGCTAGGGTTCTTCTACGCGCAGAAATCAGTTATTTTGTTTTTTCAGGTTGATTGCAATACATTAGTAAAGAAACACTTGTATTGATGCTTAAAATTTGTAACAGTCAAGGTGATTGATTGCAATGGTTCTAAATTTGGATTTCGTCAGTTTCTAACATCTTTTGCTTTGGGAGTTTTGAAACTGTTAAAATCCATAATGTATGAGATGTATAATAAATGCATTGGAAATAGCATCAAGATTGAAAAATGTATAAAAAAATAAACTCAGTATAATCTAATTTACCTACAGAATCTTTGCCGCCCCTGCGGCCTGCGAGTTGCGGTAATTCCTTTTGAACCAGGATCTCGATAGTTTGTTTTTTGTGTTACTGTTTTTAATATATATATATATATATATATATATTTTTTTTTTTTGTGAAAGTATCGTATTACAATAAAACATTTGTAAATGAATATCTTTGGGATTAAAAAAAAAAATTTATTTAGCAAAATTATTAATTTATCGATAAATGAATAATTATTCATTTATTGAATTTTTATTTATTTAAAGGGTATTTTTATATATATATTTTTGTTATTACAATTATTTTATATGTACATGCATCATGTATTTATAAGATTCTATAAATGGAATATTTAAATTCTATATTTGCCTACAGACCAAGAAATTATTGAATCTGTACTAAATGATGAAAATGATCAAAAACTAGATGATAGTGGTGTCACATCAAATGTGTCATCGAAATAAGTCTTTCAAGCTGTAATCACCTTACGAAACTACTTGCTACAACATGAGCAAAATATTTCAAAAGTTTTGTTTGCACTAATTTATTTTGGTGGAAGAAAAAAACAAACGACATTAGATGATTTTTTAATTAAAAAATGATCTTTTGTATTTGTTTATTGAAACACATGTTTTTTAGGGTATTTATGCTAACTATGGATATGATGTCGGAAATAGATCGATTTTATATCACCCTTCAATTCGAATTGGCAAAAACAATGTCTCCTTGCATAATATGGATTCCAAACATTCATGATTTGGATGTGAATGAGTCGAATTACTTATCCCTCGGTCTATTAGTGAACCATTTCTCTGAAAGATGTTCCACTAGAAATATTCTTGTTATTGCTTCTACTCATATTCCCCAAAAAGTAGATCCCGCTTTAATAGTTCCGAATAAATTATTCATTTATATTTACATAGGGCCTTTAAGAATTTAAAAAAAAAATTCATTAATGCATTTAATGAGGTTATTCATTTACTTCATCGGTTTAAGTTGGGATCGAAAAAAATTATTCATTTATCGAGGTTATTTATTTATCTAACATTCATTTATCGAATTTTTACTGTATTCACTTTGAAGTATTTATTGATTTTATCATAATTGTTAGTTGTGATGTGATTTCTTGTATTTGTTGTATATATGTTCACACACACATACACACGAGATATTCCATTTTTTAATCGAATTAGTGCTTACCGTATTGAATTACCGCGACAAGTTACGTTTAAATCAAAGGATTTGAACTCTAGTTTGGAAGTATTCTTTAGTAATTTCAGTCGAGTTGAAACCCTTTTGGATTAAGGTGTAAACAAAATTTCAATATTCAAATTTCTCTCATTGTCGGCTACTTTGAAAGGTTTTAACTTTAAAGAGATTGCTAGAAAGGAGTTATCATGGAATGATTAGTTAACCATAAAAAAAGACTAGAAATCAGAATCATCAGTGGAAAGAAAAAACACTCTTCAAAGATGTGATTCAGAAGAACATGATGCTTTGATAAAGCTACATCAAGAATAAGTAGAATAGGGAGCGCCACCAGCTGCTCTCATGGAAACAGTGGAAGCGCTTCTTCTAATTGACGATTGTCGATCTATAAACACGACTATAACTGTAATATCATCATGGAAATGCCTTCTTACGCCTCTATCGATTTTCTTGAGGTCTGTATACCGCATTTCCCTCTTCTTTGCTGCTTCTCGAAGAGCAGCTTTCACAAGCTTCTTCGCAATGCCCTACTTGACAAAATCACAACATAAGCTCATACAGTGATCAACATTTCTCGACATTATTAGATGTATAGAAACTTACATGACGTGGATAACTGTTGACAATGTCAACGGCCTCTTGGTTGCTAAGCTGCTCCCACAAACCATCTGATGCAAAAATGAGAAACTGATCCTCCAGATTGAGCTTGTGTACGAGTATTGATGGTTCTGCACTAAGAATCGGCTTGTTGAAGGCTTCCGATAACCTAAATTTGGCCAACAGTGGCTCTCTGTTGAACTCCGACCTCTTAAGATAGGCATCTCCTATGGATTTTGACACCTGTTAAGAAAACAATCTTCGATTCATAAACACTGAGAATACGAAAAGGGTTACTAGAGGAAGTAAAAGAATAATGTACCTGTATAATACCCTTGACTCGCCAAACTTTGTGCTTTAAAACGACAATCTGTGGATCATCAGGATGCAAGCTTCGGAGTTCATCCCTAACTGATTCAAGATTGGCATTGTGTTCAGTCGATAATTGAACAGCAGCAACCCCTCTACCAGTCTTATCTGTACGGCCTAACACAGCTCGAGAGTCTCCAGCATTGGCAACGTATAGAAGCCCGTTGCATATCACCCCTACCAAACAGCAGGTTCCCACTGAAGCAAGTTGTGGATTTACAGACCATTGTCGCCTCACTAGAGAGAGAAACTCCTCTTCCGTTGCCAAGAAAGCCTTTTTAATAACGTTTGAAGACATCTCTTGATTCTCAGAGGCAAACCCTGTACCAAGAACACGATCAGGAAAAACGAATTTTGAGTTTATATGTATGAACCTAAACTTTAGAAGGACATAAAGATTATGATTCTTGTTCTCATAGGAGCATTGTCCTTCCTTCTCTTGGCCATGGGATTGGTTTTGTATCAAAGTGATGACAAAATAGTGCAAGAATCTATATCTTGTAAAATTTCCATTTTTGCTACCTCAGTTACAGAACGATTTCTAGTCATCAATATGCTATAAACATTGCTTCCATCTCAACAATATTAATCAGACCATCACATATTAGTGAGTGAACTAATTGTTTAGAAATCACTTCTAAACTCTAACAAATAAGTAGATGTAAGTATCATCCCTAATTACATTTTCTTCTCTATATGCCTTTCCTTAACAAACAAACACATGGAGTTTCTTTAATAGTTGGATCTTGAAAGCTACCAATTGACAAGCAAGTCAATCAGAGGAGAAGAAACATACTCTTTAGATTGGTGAATATGTTATCATTTACAAATCTAGATGTCTCTGGCCCTCCATGTCCATCATAAACTCCAACAAGAGTACCACATGGTCCTGAATCGAGCGAGCTCAATGGCCCCGATTCGAGCTGGCTTTGATCCTCCAACAAACTATTGGCTTGAATCACAGCCATGGAGAAATCTCCATTAACATGCTGTCCAAGATCCTTGTACCATAACAAGCCATCAACTCTACCATTTGGATCACCCCCTCTCCTACTTCCATCACCCTCAACTGATGGTCTCCAACAGGGCTTCACCATTTTTGGCACAAGGGCTTAGTAGGGTGTGTGTGCTACTTTAAGTATAAGCTACATATCCAAATGAATAAACAAGAATCAAGATTCATGAAAACTTCAACAATGTGCTGAAATTAGCCACAAGTTTCAAGACAAGTTATAAAACACAGACATGAAACACACTTGACACAATCATCCAAGAGGAGACAATATGTTGATCACCAATCCCAAAATCAAGAAACCCACAAGCCCAATTAGCAGAAGTATATACCCAACAGCACTACAAGGGGCAGACACCATTAATATGCAAGAAACAAAGGGAGAAAGAGAGGATAAAATATGAAGAAACCAAAAGGGTATGGGCAAAATTAACCAAGAAAATGTGTGTATCTCTCTCTCTCTATCTCTCTAAAGACAAGGAAGCAATAGTTAAATTAGGGAGAAGTGAGAGAAAGTGGAACGGAGGGGAGGGTGGTATTGCATACCTTGAACCTGGAGTGAGTAAATGTGGACCTTCCATGGTTTTTGTGTCACCTTTCAACAACATCCTTAGCTGTAAAAACCCATATAAGATTTGATGGTGACAGAGTTTGTTCCTAGATCAGAGAGAGATCAATACAAAGAAGCTTGCAGATGGATAACAAAAAGAAAATAAAAACTGCGTCTTGGAATTTTGCTGGCAGAGAGAGAGAGAGAGAGGATATGAATTCGTTTTGGATTGGTGTCAGAATGAGATCTCAGATTATTGTTATTATTATAGAGATGAAGGTACACAAAAATAATATTACCAATAATTAAAAGATTGGAGAGAACTGTTTTCAATTCAAAGAACCAGTTTTTCTCTGACAATTTGTTTTGGAGTATTCTAGTTTAATTCTGCCCTTCCTCCTGGGCCCCCCCCCCCCCCCCCCCTCTTTTATTTGATGAGCGTTGGTATTGGTTCGTGTGGCCAGTTAGGATTTCAGGGTTTTTACCTACATGGTAAGATTTGAGTTTCTTTTGTAACCTTATGAGCAGCAAGCCACCATTTTAGGCAAGTTTTCCTCCACCTCTCTCTCTCTTTTTTTAAATAATTATTTATTTTTTATTTTTTATTTTTATCTAATTAAAAAAGAAAAAAAAACTTTTGTTTAGTTCCTTCACTACTTTATGGAATCTTCCCACTAATATAGTTGATGAAAGTTACAATCTTTATGAATTCCAATTTGGACTTTAAGATTTAAGATTGTAATAGTAGTTAAAAATAAATTATTTCTTGGATGATATATAATCAATCGCATATGAATAATCAATTCTTAGATCCCTTTATAGAATCAGAAATGTTTCAACTTGGCTAGCATTCAAATTGTGAATATATTCAACTTCAACTTGCATTTTGAACTCAAGTATATATATAATTAAATAAATAATAATTTTTTGAACAAAAAATTGAATGGGAAATTGGGATATAGTGAGTAGTAAAAATGAAGCATATAATTGGTTAACTGATGGAGAATATTAATCGGCTATTAGGTAGGGTATTATTGGCACAATCAATGCTGGAGTCAGTGTCAAGAATGTACTAGAAATTGATTGACAGTGATATTATTTTCTGTTTTAGGATTGAATTTTCAGTACATCAAAATATTACAAAGTTTGATAAATCAATTTTGTATATGGGAAAAAGGGTAGATTCATTTACTCATAAATCATTCACTTGATTGGTCCCCAACTGGCCAAAATTTCTGGTGATTTTCTGAGTACAAAATGGTGCCACACTGAACTTAATCTCATTTTAGGAATGCCAGTGTATGGTTGACAGGATACAGAGACTGACAGCTCATTTGCACTCTTTTTTTTTACTATTTTTCCTTCTTTTTAATAGGTAAAAGTTAATATTTAACTTATATACTAATAGCATTTTGATCTACATTAAGAATATTGTATTAGGGTTTCTGATAAGTTTAGCAGCATTTGGTGTTATATTGATCGTAGTTGATATCTTGATTTAGTTGTAAACTTTTGATCCTGTAAAATGACAATTTATAATTGACGTAGGTGGTGATTGTAATTGAGTCCCAAGAATCAATTAGGGTTTATATATTTCATGAATATATATATATATATATATATATATATATATTGAGGAGTTTGTATTTGATTCGTCTTGTAAGAGACTCACCCTCCATAGTTTTGAGTTACCCTCCAATATTTATTTAAATAAGTTATGGTTGCATTTAAACTATGTATATGTGTTTGAAAATGAAAATCTAAAATTTTTATAGTAGTTTTTGCATTAAAAAAGAAGACATTTTAAAATGTGATTATATTTGCAGATTAATTTTGACATTGATACTGATGGTATGCCTGGAAATGTACTCGTTTCTTTCTTTTTAAGGCCAGGAAATAGATTAACAATGAATATAAAGTATGTTTTCAATGAAACTGAGAAAAACCAAAATAAATATATAATTTTCAAATAGTAAAAAATATGAAGAGATTTCATCGGAAATGAAAGCAAAATTTTCAAATGAGAGTGGCACATTGTAACATATATTAAACTCCAACTACTCGATAATTATATAAATATACATATACATATAATATTGTATAGTTTAGCATGAATACATGATAGACCATGTAACACTAATGAAGGACATCATGTTTATCTATAAATAGGAATACAAATATTTTGTATAAAATGACATCCATAGCAACTACCATATTTAAAGACAATAATTCTCAATGCAAGTCCCAAATATCACATAATGAAGGAAAAAAAAAAAAGGTTCATGGACTAGTCCAACATGGTGTCCTCTTTGTATGCTGTTTCTCAGAAAACAATATGCTCAATAATAACTCAAGTATCACAAAATTAACTCACTTACAATGTAGAAATAATATGAGCTAAAACCCATTAATTAAGTCAAAATCATGCATGATAAGAATATCATATGAATTAGCCATTAAAGGCATTGCTATTTCCCGGATATATGATTCTCTATGTGCAAAATTATGCATATTTGATCATATTTTCTCTTAGTTCACATTGGCAAACAAGATTACAACGTGCAGCTCTTCAATATTTTACCTTTTTTTGTTTGTTTATTATTATTCCTAACCTAACAATCCAGGAGCAGCCCATAATTGCAAAGTGATATTTGAGCTGATTAGCCTTATTTGACCCAATAGTTGAAACGCAGCCCAAACATTAAAAGCCCATATCAGCCCATGCCCATTTGAAAGCCTACGTAGATTAAAACCGGCAGAGGCCCACAATTTTAATGAATTGGAATTTGGAACAAGTAATACTTTCCTTTAAAAAGAAAAAACGACAAAAAGCACAATCTAAAAACATGAGCTCAAAAAGAAGAAAAGATACAATAATGCTTTATTAGGTTGATAGAGAAGACACTATGTTCAAGAATGTCTCTTGCTCCGTCATTTAACAAAAAAAAAAAGAGAAAATGTGTAATTTTAAAATTTCATTAACACCAAAGACAAACCACCAAAGAAAGATTCATAAATCTCATTCATTAAGCATAACTCAAAAGAAGTTCTTCATTAGTGCATACTACAATTTGAGCCCATCTATTGTGTTCAATATATGTCCCTCTTAAGTCTTACTCACAAAAATATGAAGTGATTTATAATATTAAGGCAAATGAAACCAAAAAAAAAAAAAAAATTCTAACCTACTTTAATAATGCTCATACTCATCATCTTCAACCTCCTCCTCTCCTGCATTGATCTCTGAAGTTGCTCTTTAGCATCGTTCAATGATTGAAGCACTTGTTGAACATTCACATCTATGACTTCTCCATCATTAATTCTCTTCTTTTCTTTTCCCATTTCTACTGAAACAAACGGCGTCGTATTATCCATCTCATCTGGCCAACTTGAATCATTTTCCTCTGAATTTCCAAAACATCCAACATTTTCAAGCCTCTTCATCAGGGATTTCAGCTTCTTTTCAGCCCTCTTTCTTGATTTTGACTCTTCATTCAACTCATGTTCCAGTTCTTCCAGCTGTCATTATTTGCAGATATTTAAGAGAGAGAGAGAGAGAGAGAGAGAGAGAGATCAAATTGAATTGCATGATTAAAAAAGAAAGACCTTATTCTGCAAATGGTCAGCCTCCTTTGTTGCATTTCTTGAAGCCAATCTCTCAGCAAGCAATCTCCCTCTTAAGCAATTCACAGTCCTCAAACTATCATCATCTTTTTCTTCTTCAATTTTATTTTCACTGAGAAAAAAGGGGAAAACGCAGAAATCAAGATTTCATTTTGAAAACAAATTAAGATAGAAATACAATTAGATATGTGAAGAAGATCACCTCCAATTTCTATCTGCATTCCCTTTTCCTCTCATCTTCTATGAATTCTCCTCAAGTACCTAAATCTGTTAAAAATCACATGAAACTGAACAAGACATCTTTTCTTTGCCCACTTCTTTTACTTTTTATTTATTTATTTATTTTATTCGTATATGTGATCATGCTTTAATAAATCTAATAAAAAACTTATACAACCGGTTTGGTCTTATTTTCAGTTACAATTCCACCATTGTTTACGAGGTTTTATATATATATATATATATTTTTTTTTTAATTGTGTGAAAATTGTATATACAGGAATTACATTTTAAAAGTTTTTATCCCTCCAAATTGCCACGGATATCACAATTAAAAATAAGTAATGAACTTGGTAGAATACAAATAAGTAAAAAACAAAAGGGTTTAGTTATTAATTTTATATAGTTTGTATTTGAAATTTGAATGAGAAGAAGACAATCAAATTGTGATGGGATTCCTAACTCTCACATGGTTGTTTGGTGTCCATGCATGTTCAATTATATATATTCATCCCCACTTCTTCACTTTGTTAGCCCCACATTTAACTTGCTGCCTTTTTAGTTAACATTACAACATTGCAGATTTGCATATGCATATTATTAATGATGTGTTATGTTAGGTTTGAAATATCTGCGACATTTACCGATAATTTTCCAATATTTTCAATTTTTTGACATGATTGAAATCAGTAAAGAAGATTATTTCCGGCATTAAAATAATATATAAGTAGATATGGATATAGTTAGTTTGTAACACAACTTAAAAACCAACAATATAAAAACAACTACAAACATACCTTGAAACCAAATTTCTCCTACATTTAATGTAGCATCTCAATGGCTACAAACTAAATTCCACTTGAGCAAGTGATACCACAATTAAAACATATATGTACATATTATATAATTCGATTTTTTTAAATAGTTAATTAATAAAAGCAATATTTAATCAAGAAAGAAAATTAACAACAAATGGACGTGGGCTACATTTAGCCATCAAAGGTTGAACCTTAGGCGTCGTCGTTCCGGCCCCTTCACTCATATCAATCTCCCCATCTTTTTCCCAGTCAAAGCATTGGATCAGTGAGCCCAGGCACAGCGCAATATTCAAGAGGCCCAAATTCTCACCTGGACAGGCCCGTCTCCCCAACCCAAAAGGAAAAAACCTAAAGCCCAAATCCTTCTTCCCTTCAAAGCCTTCAAATCTCTCGGGCCGAAACTTCTCAGGGTCGGCCCATATTTCGGGGCTATGGTGAATTTCCCACACGTTGACCAAAAGTACGGTCCCCGCCGGGACCCGGTAGCCGGCAACGGCGCAATCAGCCGAGGAGACGTGGGGCATCAGAATTGACACCGGTGGATGCAAACGCAGCGTTTCGAGTATGATGTGGCGGAGATACGGCAGCTCTGCCACGTCGGACTCGGTGATGATGCGGTTGTATCCCACGTGGGCGTCGATTTCGGATTGGGCCTTTTTGAGGATATCTGGGCTGTCCAGTAGCAGAGAAAAAGCCCATTCTAGGGCGATTGTTGACGTGGAAGATCCTCCTTGAAGTAATACCTGTAAATGAGTGGATTCTATTTTTCATGAAATAATTTCACAGTCAAATTATTGAATTTTAAATAATAAATGCCCTATAAACACACCTTAAAAAATATATTTTGGTTCAAAAAAAAAATTACAATTACCCATTACTTGAATATTGGTAAAACAGAAAGTAGTTTTTTTTTTTTTGAAAGAAGAGAATATTTTAAGAGACTAAAAGTCACAAATTTCATCGATCTTTTTTTCTCTTCTTTTAATGTTGAAGGTAAATTTTATTATTATCCTTATAAGTGGAAGATGAAAAAATATTGTAAGTATGTTTCAAACAACAATTTGATTAGAAAATAGAAAAATGTATATAGTTTTTAGAAATTAGAAATTATATCATATACTATAAATTTGATATATTTTTCCTTATATTTTAAAAATTATATATATATATTATATATATTTATATATATAGACACTCACATGAAAAATGCACACTTTTTTAAAATTTCATTTTTTTAATTTTTCATATCATTTTCTCACGCTACAACTTCATAACTTTCTTATCAATTATCATCTTAAATATAGATCTGTCCCATCACCAATTTTTTTTTTTTATCAATTTTCATCTCAAACTTATAGACTTAATCAATTATCATCTCAAATCTATATACCTAACCCCTTATTAATATAATTTTTTTTTAACAATTCGCATGTTAAACATGTAACATATACAAAAATTTGTTGTCATAAAAAAATCATTTGTTAAAAATTACAAAATATCAGTTGCTTAACAAATAGGATAAATCCTCAATAAATCTTCCGACCTATTGTAAACCACAATTATAGAAAACAATAAAAAATATTCATAATCGTCAATCAATCCTCAATAAATTTTCAAGATCAATTTTATTGTAGCCAACAATTAAAAACAACAATGAAAAACATTCAATTTAATCAATTCTAAAAAAATTTTAAATCCTAATCAATGTTAATAAAAAAAATTATGTATAATATGAAATATAAAAAATTAAAAAAAAAGAATTCTTACCTGAACAAATATATATATATATATATATATATATATATATATATATATTATGTTACCTTGCACTTTAATCTTAATTTTTTAGTGGAAATTAGTGATAATATAAAGTCACATCAATTGCTAGGTACAGACTAAACAATTTTAAAACGTCATTATAAATGTGATGTTTTCTTTCACTTGTTGGGAATATTTTAAATTATCTCCAAATTAAGTTGAGTCTTTGATTAGGACAGTTTCCTTTCACACTAAACTTGAAGATTCCAAACATAAGAACACACTAAAAGTCATTAATTAATTTCTGTACAAAAATAATTAATGAATCTATCATGCAATTTAAAATGGAGAATCAATGCTAATAATTGAACACAAATAATTCAAATGCATGCATTTTCTAATGGCACCGCTAATAATTGCACCAAAATCAATCTACATGTTCACATCAGCAACTTGATTCTAACATAAAATCATTTAACAGATCATCACAATAATAATAATAATATATATAAAACCATATATTTCATTAATTTTATCAGAATTATATATCTTACCAAAAGGAGATTCTTGATGGTTTCATCCGTGTAATACTGAGGATCTGATCTTTGCAAATCGAGCAACACTTCTACCATGGTTTTCTTCTTCACTTGATCACCATCAAAAGCACCATGATTTCCCATCATGAATCTTCGATTATCTTCAATTACATTCTGCATAAACCTGTCTCTCTTTTCATGGATCGAAAACAACTTCTTTTCAACATCTTTGAACCCAAACCACTTCATGAATGGCAAGTAATCAACAACGTTGGTCTCAAAGGCCACCTTCGATGTCTCCAATGTTATCTCTTCAAGCATCTTGGCTTCTTTTGAATTCTCTACATTCTTCCCATAATACCTAAATTAATAATCAAATAATTATATATGTAGTAGATTAATAGTAATTATTAATTTTAAGTATCCGTTTTTTTAATATTGATTCACTATATTTTAATTTTTTCAAATATTGTTGACATGACAGTCAAATTCTGACGATCACGTCAGAAATTTTGAAAATTCTAATTAAGATTGAACTAAAATAGAAAAAAAACTAAAACATAAAGATGAAAATTGAGAAAACGGATACTTTGGTTGTAAATAATTGCAAATATCTTATATAAAGTATCAAAATTGAGATTAAATGAAACATTATTTTGGATCAAGTTATACCTTTTTCCAGTGATCATCCTAGTCAAGACATTGAAGCTGAACTCAAAAAGGGCTGATTTAACTTCCAAAGCCTTGTCTGGCTCTTCCCTGGTGAGGTGGAACAGCTTGTGGACTAGGTTTAGGGTTTCATCGGCCCGAACATGGGAAAGCATTTGTATCCTTTGCATTGACAAGAGTTCTAGAGAAGAAATCCTCCTAAGATTCCTCCAATGCTCACCATAGGAGGACCAAGAAAGGCTGGTGTAGTTGTACCCGAAGTATCGCCCGTTAAGGAGATCGGGCCGGTTGGCGAAGATGACGTCATTCTTGTTGGTCAAGCATTCTTCAGCCAGAGATGGTGAGGAAATGAGGAGAACGGGCCGGGAGCCCAGTTGGAGGAAGAGGGCCGGGCCGTGTCTTCTTGAGACCTGTGAAAGGCTTCTGTGGAAGGGCTTCTTGAGAAGGTAGATGTGGCCAATGAAAGGGAGGGCCGGAAACGGGCTGGGAGGATGGTTTCTTAGCTTGTTCAGCAAATGAAGGATTGTTGTATAAATGGCCAAGATGATAAAGGGGGATAGATAGAAGCCAAGATTTTCCATTGCAGATGATTCAACTTGATTTTTCTTGAATGATTCTTTGTTCACACACACACACATATATATATAGTATTAATAATGATGTAATGTAGTACAAAAGTCAAGAGTCATCTGAATCAGCACTGTAACAACCATAAATAAATTAATATAACAATAATTTTAGTGGAATACTTGCTAACGAAGTTATATTTCAGTTAGTATATAAATACCATCACTAATTAATACATAAAAAATAATAAAATATTAAAATCTAATAAAGGATTCTGATCTAGTTACTTGTTATATATAAATGGAACAATTAGGTTTTGATATGAATGTAATACAAGTTTTTGATGTAATTACTTAATAATACAATATAAGATAAAATATCATTAGTTGATATGAATGGAACAGTTGGTGAGTGTTGTTTAATTTTGCATGTGATGAAGCATTATAGATGACATACGAAATGATTAATTAATATAGAGGGAGGTGGAGTGTGAATGCCAAGATGTTGAAGTTTTTATTATTTTATATTTAAATATTATAAATGCTTATTTAGTAAGGGATCCGAAGCTGACATCAAAAGAGTAGAAAAAGTCAACGAAAACAACCAATAGAGTATCATCCCCTTCTCATAGAACATGTTCAGTAAATATTAAATAGTAAGTAATGGTGAATAATAACATGGAGAATCCACCTTTGACTTATCCACCTGAAATATGATTAAATTATAGTTACCACTAAAATTATTTTTGGTATGTTACTATAATTATCATTTAAGAATCTTCTCTACTTACCTTTCTTGGCCTTCCTTCACTAAAGCTTATCAGTTGGAAACCTACCATTTTAATTCATTCTGAATCAAACCTACCATTTTAAATGTCTGAGAACAAAGGTTGTGATATGGAAAAAAAGGCCAATTTCAATGAGTGTTGTGTTCAACTTCATTTGTACCTACTCATATATGTTAGAGAAAAATGCCTAATTAATGGTCCTTATGAAAGTGGGGTCTTGTAAATCAAGCTAGTCCTATGAATATAAAATTTTGCAATTAAATCCTGCATTTTTTTATAATTAATATTCATTCAACTACTTGTGTTTTTTTTTTTTTCCTTTTAGCCGACAAGATAAGTTCTTTTAGCAATTTTTTTCAATTATGTCCTCTCAGATTTGGTGGTATGGGCTAGAATGATAAAATTTGAGTGTATATAGTATGAATTGATATAAGTGAAACAATCCAATTATGGCAGGAGATTTCCTCTAAAATTCGATCATACAAGCTGATTTATATAGAATATCCCGATTCTCTTGATTCTTGATCGAGAATATGAATCGAACTTAAATTATATGAAATAATATGGTACTAACTTAAATTTTAATAATATGAATTTGTTTAGCTGGTACGAGAGGAAAAAATGCATGATCAAAGAAACAATTGTATATGAATGAGTGGCCTAAAAACATAAATCATTGCTTCATTAATAAAATATATATGTAAATTGAATTTTTGATCTCATTGATTCATCAATAAACATTAATTCCCATCCACAAACGAGGGTAAAATAGTAATTTCAACGGCCTCATAATTTGAGACCATTGAAGGGATTAATACCAGGAATTAATCCGGCAGGATCATACGCACAGACAACGTAAACCCCCTTCTGATTATCGCAGTAGGTGGCGCCGCTGCAGCCCACGAGCCGGGTGGTGCTCCACACGACACTCAGGTAGTGTCCGCACTCGCAGCCGGCCCTCTCCGGCCGGCACCGGCACCGGTGTCTCACGCCGTCGTAGAGCTTATACTCATTGAACCACCACTGCACGACGTCCCTGGGGCTGAACTCCTTGTAGTTCATCCAGAATATGTTCTCGCCGTACTGGCCGCTCGAGTGGTGGCGGTAGTTGCAGTCCTTCCGCCGGAGCATCGCCCAAGCGTGAGCCTCCGCCGCCAGCACGGCGCTCCACACCAGCGGCGGCACGCCCACCCGCCGCCGGAGCTCATTGTGGGCGTTGAGGTACTCCTCCTGCTCCCAGTCGAAGGTGGGCAGCAAGGATGCTATTGGGGCGAGGGGTACCGCCGGCTGCCGCCGCTTCAGCTGGCTTCTCGGGGTTTGGTGCTGCACCGCCGCTGCCATCGAGGCGATTGACACCGTGGCGGCAGCGATGATGAAGCAGCCGAATATTGTAGCCCTTGACATTGGTCTTCCCATGTTTTGCTCCTTTCTCTCTATATCTCTGATATTTACGTATTCGAATTTGGAGAGAATGGAGGGATGAGAGGTGAAGATTTTGTTGGTTTTTGTGGTTTGAATTTTTGTGGAGTGAAAATTCAATGGTTGTTATTTTGCATTATGAGCTTTTGGATCGATCAATCAGATGATATATTTTATTGATTTATTTGCTTCAATAAATTCAATTTAATTAAGAGTGTAATAGTGGAATTGAACGAGATTAATAAGTTATTTTGATTAGTAAGAGTTGATTAAGTTAAAATTAATTTATTTGAGTTTAATTTAATTGGATTCGATTAAGGCCCTTCGCTGGCTCTATTATGAACTTAATATATTATAAAGATTATAATATGTATTGCAGTATAATTAAATTTGTTGGACTATCCGGATAAATAAATATATCAATTAAGAGATATTTATGAGATAAATATATTTGATATGATTTTATTCATATATTTTTCCTATATGGAAAATGAATCTTGTAGAGTAAGAATAGGAGTTCTAAAACTCCGAGGTTTTTATTTTATAAAATAGTTCATAATATTATATCGTGTCCACACACATATACTGCAGAAAAGTTTTAGAGAGAACACCGGAGAAGGCTTGACGGTTTGAGGTATGCAGAGAAACTACAAATACAACACCGAAGAAGGCTTGAGGCGTGCAGAGAAACTACAAAGGTTTGAGATGTGCAGAGAAACTACAAAGACAACACCAAGGCGTGTAGAGAAACTACAAAGGTTTGAGGTGTGCAGAGAAACTACAAAGACAACACCGGAAAAGGCATTTGAGGCGTGCAGAGAAACTACAAAAACGTTAAAGTACAAAGGTTTGAGGTGTGCAGAGAAACTACAAAGACAATATCGGAAAGGCGTGTAGAAAAACTACAAAGGTTTGAGGTGTGCAGAGAAACTACAAAGACAACATCGGAGAAGGCGTTTGAGGCATGCAGAGAAATTACAAAGACGTTAAAGTACGCTACAACACCGGAGAAGGCATTTGAGGCGTGCAGAGAAACTACAAAGAGACGTTAAAGTACGCTACAACATCGGAGAAGGCGTTTGAGGCTTGCAGAGAAACTACAAAGACGTTAAAGTACGCTACGAAAGGTATTTCGTTAACCTTTTTATACAAGATTAATTATCATATAGGATATACATTATAATCGATCCTATAACGAGATTTCTAATTTAATCAGATGTAATTCTCGAGGGTTAATTCCCATCACATACATGTTTTTGTTGCATTTAATTCCATCCTTGTCTTTATTAATTAGGTTATTTAAGTTTTTGTTAGTTTATTTTTATGTGCATGTATTTTGAAGTCATCAATAAACTTGTTCTTATTTGTTTGATTACATTTGTACTTGATTTTTGTTTCAATTTTATCATTTTTTTTTTACCTTCTTAACTTATTATTTGTATTATATTTTTATATTATGATAGATGTTAGCAGCTAACCAGAAGAAGAACCGAGAGCTTACTGAGTAGATTTTCAATTGTATAAGTGTCATTCAATAAAGAGATGCAGATTACAAAATATATACAATAGAGAAGAAAACTCTAGAAATCAATTACTCCAATCACTCCTAGAAATATGGGATGCTAATAGATACAGACAGAGGAAAAAAATACATGATCTCATATATATGGTAATGCAATATTCAACACTCCCCCTCAAGTTGGATCGTGAAGATTACGAACGCCCAACTTGCCAACAAGAAGTCGAAAACGTTCTGTTCCAAGCGCCTTGGTAAAAACATCAGCAACTTGATCAGATGTAGAGATCATCTTTGTCGCTATCTCCTTTGATTCAACTCTCTCCCGAACAAAGTAACAGTCCATCTCGACATGCTTCGTGCGCTCGTGGAATACCGGATTGTTCGCGATTTGCCTCGCGGCTTGATTATCGCAATGCAGTGGCGTGGCTCCACTTTGAGTAGCCCCAAGATCACGTAATAACCATCTGAGCCACAGTACCTCACTAACTGTTGTGGCCATCGCCCTATATTCTGCCTCGGCTGAAGATCTAGAAACCACTGACTGCTTCTTCGTGCGCCAAGATATAGGCGACCCTCCTAGGGATATAAAATACCCAGTGCTCGATCGTCTAGTCATTTGACATCCTCCCCAATCTGAGTCACAAAAGGCTTCAAGAGTCAAATCCCCACTTGCAGGAAGAAATATACCTTGGCCTGGTGTTGCCTTCAAATAACGTAATACTTTGTATACTGCATCCATATGCGTCTGGCGTGGTGAGGTGATGAATTGACTAAGCATATTTGTTGCAAATTGTATATCAGGCCTCGTCACTGTCAAGTACATCAATCGTCCTATGATGCGTCTGTATCGGGTCGAGTCCACAGGTGGGCTCTCCTCATCGAGTGTAAACCGGGCATTTTGCTCCATAGGAAATGCACTTGGACGTGCCCCTTGCAATCCGTTGTTTTCCAAGATATCCAAAGTGTATTTCATTTGACTCAATACTATCCCGTTCGCCGATCGGGCAACTTCAATGCCAAGGAAATATTTGAGTGGCCCCAAATCCTTGATGCTAAACTTTTGATCAAGATATTCTTTTACAAACTGAATGTAATCTTTGTCATCTCCTGCCAAGATTACGTCATCTACATAGATGAGTGCAATTACATAAGCTGAACCTCTTCTATATACAAAGAGAGAATGATCGGCCCTTGACTGACGAAATTCGATGTCTAATAAGGCACGTGTGAATTTGTAGTACCAGTTTCTCGAAGCCTGTCGTAATCCATACAAGGATTTTCGGAGTTTGCACACCCTTGTGTCTCCATTCTTAGTGAAACCTTGCGGTACTTTCATATATACATCTTCAACCAAGTCCCCGTGTAGGAACGCATTGTTGACATCCAATTGGTGGATAATCCAATTTCTTTTTGCTGCAACTGCTAGCACACTTTTAACAGTGACCAGTTTCGCAACAGGTGCAAAAGTTTCATGGTAGTCAATCCCCTCTATTTGTGTGAACCCTTTTGCAACGAGTCGTGCCTTGTACCTTTCAACTTCTCCGTTTGGTTTGTATTTTATTTTATACACCCATTTGGAATCTACGGGGCGTTTTCCCGCTGGCAACGGCTCCAAGGTCCACGTTTCATTTGCCTCAAGTGCTTCAATTTCTTTCTTCATCGCTTCTCTCCATTTCGGATCTTGGATAGCCTGTGAGAAATGTTTAGGCTCATCACGTGAAGTGATAGCAGCAAGATAACACTTATGTGCATGAGAAAACCTTTTATATGAAACAAAATGAGACAAGGGATGCACCGTGGAGGATCCTGATTCAGGTATGGGTTGCGAATGGTCTATAGACTGTGGCAAGTTAACTTCATATTCTTGCAAGTGTTTAGGCTGCCTTCTCACTCTACCACTCTGCCGATTATTTCCGTCCACACTTTGTGAATCTTCTGTCCTGGGCTGATTTATTTCTATTGATTGACCATCCATGATTTCACTGCCTTTACTTGTTTGATACAGATCCAAGTCATCAAGAACATTCATTTTTTTATTGCCCATGTGATCAAATTCATACCCTTGCAGACGTTTTTCAGCAATATCCTTGAGATGGAATTCTTTATCATATGGAAACACATTCTCAAAGAATTTAACATCTCGTGAGGTTGTGAAGCTTTTATTTTTTAAATCAAAAACACGCTACCCTTTTTGGCCACTTGGATATCCAACGAAAACACAAGGTCTCCCCCTTTCACTGAATTTATCTCCACATTTTTTATTATCTTTAGCATAGACCAAACACCCAAAAACACGTAAATGGTTATAATTGGGTTTTCGCTTGAAAAGAACTTCATATGGTGTTTTGTGTTGGAGAATTTTTGCAGGCAATCTATTTATTATGTATGTAGCAGTTAAAACACACTCGCCCCAAAACTCAATGGGTAGTTCAGCTTGAAAACGGAGTGCCCGTGCTACCTCCAAGATGTGTCTATGCTTTCGTTCCACTACCCCATTTTGTTGAGGTGTGTCTGTACAAGAAGTTTGGAGCAATATACCATTATTGGCATAAAACTCAACCATTAGATTTGACTGAAATTCAGTCCCATTATCGGATCTAATCTTCTTGACTATTTTACCAAATTGAGTTTTAACCATATTGCAAAACATGACCAAATATTTGCTCACTTCGGACTTGTACCTCATCAAATATACCCAAACACCCCTGCTATAATCATCAACAATGCTAAAAAAATAATAAGCTCCAGTAGATGAAGGAGTTTTATAAGGCCCCCAAATATCACAATGTATCATCTCAAAGCAATCATTCATTTTAATAGAACTAAGAGAGAAAACCATACAAGTCTGCTTAGCTCTCAAACACGAATCGCAATAGTCATCATCAAAAACTTTATTAACAGAATCCACATGCTGAAGTTTTATTCTAGATGCATGACCTAATCTCTTGTGCCAGGTTTCCGGACTCACCATAGCTGACATGGCTCGATGTTCTGTCTTTGCTGGCTCCAAGAAATATAGACCATCGCGCTGCTTACCCAATAATCCGAGAAAAATATAAGAGCACAATTATGATCCTTAGTTAAGCGGCTGACAGATAACAAGTTGCATTGAAAATTAGGAACATGTAAGACACGTTCAATGTTGAGTCCATTGGGAAGTTGGATGCTCCCAATGCCTACAATGGGTACACTGTCACCATTCGGAATTTTTACTGGGGTCTTTACATCTGGATTTGTCCGATGATTCAAGATTTCTCCATCATAGGTAAAGTGTTCCGTAGCACCGGAATCTATTACCCATGGTTTATCTAAAAGGACCTTACCAGCCATGTTGACCGAAGTTGATTGACCCCCACTATCTTTCGTCATGGTCCCAAGATACTCAATCAATTTAGTCAATTGTTCTTGATTTATTCCCGGAATCGAACTTGAGCCTCCCTCAACATTTGCTGCCTTCGGATTAGGCCTCTGCTTGTCAGCCACTTTCCCATAAGTTTTCTTCAGTCTTTGTTCCCTTTTATCCGGATAACCTATAATCTCATAGCAATATTCGATGGTGTGATTATTTCTCCCACAATTTGTACATACTTTTTCACGTTTTCCATCCTTGAAATCACCACCGTTTCGTTTGCTTTGAGGTTGGTGTGCTGCATTACACAAGTGTCCTTCTTGAACGTTATTGGCTTGAAATGCTGCTGCTTCAACCGTCGGCTTCTTGGCAGCAGTAATGATTCGCTGTTGTTCATCTTGTGCAACAAGATGATAGGGGGCTCCTATCCCAAGTGTTGGCTTTGTGCTCAAAATTTGAGTCTTAACGGTATTAAATGTCTCGTTCAAGCCCATGAGGAACTCATAGAGTTGTTCCTTCTCACGCATCTCCACCAACTGTTTTGCAACATCACATGTGTATTTCCCACAAGTGCACTTTGGTGTAGACGAAACAGATTGTATTTCGTCGCAGATTCCTTTCAACTTCGTGTAATAGGCAGATACAGACATCTTCTCTTGTCGAGTGAGGGTGAGCGTTCGCTTCAACTCATATGCCCTAAGCGCGCTTTCTTTCCCAAACCTCTCTTCTAAATCAAGCCAGATTTCACGGGCTGTTTTACCATGCTTAACATTGTTCCGGATTTCTTTCTCCATTGAAACAGTAAGCCATCCTTTTACCAAGGCATTACAACGCTTCCACAGAAAGATCTCTGATGACCCTTCCGCTGGAATTGGCATTGTGCCATCGACAAACCCAATCTTGTTTTTCGCAAATAAAAAATTTGTGATCTCCTCCATCCAGTCTGCATAATTGCTATCGCGAAGAATTTCGCTCACACATACCTGTCCTGGATTATCGGACGGGTGAACATAATAAGGCGACATAACATCCACTATGTTGGATGAACAAAGTGATATTGATGATTGTAATAATTTTGTGTGCGGAGGTGTGTATGATCAGACCCGCTCTGATGCCATGATAGATGTTAGCAGCTAACCAGAAGAAGAACCGAGAGCTTACTGGGTAGATTTTCAATTGTATAAGTGTCATTCAATAAAGAGATGCAGATTACAAAATATATACAATAGAGAAGAAAACTCTAGAAATCAATTACTCCAATCACTCCTAGAAATATGGGATGCTAATAGATACAGACACAGGAAAAAAAATACATGATCTCATATATATGGTAATGCAATATTCAACATATTACATAAGAGACTTTGAAATTATTCTAAACAATTATGTATTTTAACTCAGTTTTTTTTGTTTTTGTTTTTTGAAAGTCCTATATTTGCTGCATAAGAATATA
Source organism: Scutellaria barbata (assembly GCA_028654395.1). Taxonomy (NCBI): domain Eukaryota; kingdom Viridiplantae; phylum Streptophyta; class Magnoliopsida; order Lamiales; family Lamiaceae; genus Scutellaria; species Scutellaria barbata. Next base: position 1,339,036 of record CM053655.1, on the reverse strand, counting down.
AGTTGACTATGTTAAGGTTGTTGGAGATTTGATTTGTTGGAGTCATTGTAACTCTTCCAGCATAAACTTATGTTTCTTTTGTATTTCACTAAAATTTTCAACAGTTTTCTTGAAAGAAAAGATTCCGTATATAATAGTAAATTACCATTTATTCATAGCAGCATTATGAAAACAAGAAAAAAACATTGGGTATAGAGCAAAGATTGTTTGATACAAGGACATGGTGTAGGAGGTGTTAGTATGGTGAGAATCACTTCCCACTCTATCTTGAGTCAAGTAACTCTCTTTCTTTCTCAAAGCTGCTTCTTCAGGGTATAGTAGCTACTATGATAACCAAGGCAGGTCCCATAAAATAAGGGAATACTCAAGGTGTGAAGGGAATACATAAAAAGACATAGGAGAGTATTCCCCACTTTATTCATCATCAAAATGACGAGACAACAATCACAAGTCTAATTTATGTAATTTTTCCGGTTGAGTAAACAAAAAGCCAAACGACAACAACTTGGGAACAATAGTCGGTCAAAGTACACCAAAGGTCAAACACGTACAATGTCAACATTATGCCAAACTAGCGAGATAACAACACTATAATATGGTACCGTACAGATAAACCAACACATAAAAGTATGTAATCAAATGAAACTTGAAAAGAAAAATATCCCCAACATAACCAACATAACTAGTCCAGACTTTAGATTGTGTTTTCATGCTTTCAAGGAGATTCACTGCCACGTGGGGAGCGAACTGGATCCTCATCATCAACGGGGCTCCTGTCATCCCTTGGGCTAGGGCTGCGGTTACGCCCATTAGCAGCATAAGGGGGGCTCTCATCAAACCTTCTAGCTGAAGGACTCACAGGGCTTCGGCTTGTTTCCTTGGGGCTGTTGTCACTGTTATACCCATCTTGCTCAGTCTCCATTCTGACCCTACCTGGAGAAGCACTTCTCTCTCTAGCCACATCTCTATCAGGAGAAGGAGTGAGCTTCCTCGTCTCAGAGGGAGAAATACTCCTCTTGGGCTCAGGGCTTCCAGCCTCAGGACTCCTTGACCTCCTTTCTTTATATTCACTATCACGTCCTCTTCTGACAGGGGACCTTGATCGGCTGCAAATGAGACAATTGGGAGGGGGGGTCAGGTCCAAAAGTTTAGGATTCAAATTTAATACATTTATAAAAAAAATGAACAGGAATTCCAGATGCAAAGTTTGAAAGGGAAAATCTACAAACCTGTAACTACGACTTCTGCTAAAACTTCGGCTTCTACTGCGGCCACGACGAGGAGAACGGGACCTCACAGGTGAATGTGAATAACTACGTCGTCCGCTGAAGTATCACAAGGCGGAAAAGCAGAAGCTTAAATTAGAAGTTTTGTAGAAAGCCAAACTTTTTGCAGCAAGAAAAGTCTGACAAAAACAAACATACCTAACTTTCTTAGGACTGTTTTGGCAGTTCCTCTCTATGTGACCCCTTTCTCCACAACGATAACATTTATTTTTCCAGTCTCCAGCCTTGCAATCACGAGCCCAATGACCATCAATGCCACAGTTGAAGCAGCGGCCAGAACCCGGAGCAGGTCCTCTACCCACATACTCTCGAACTCCTCCTGGACCCCGTGGCACCTATATTCAGGTACGGAAACATCAGACAAAATTACAAAAAGACATTGGCTTTTCAATATACATAGAACACTTTCGAACAAATTAATTTGATAACATGCAATTTGTAGAATTTAAAGAGTCACTAATTTTGATTTATATCATTTTATTTTTAATTATAGGGAGTCACTGCATCAGAACTACCGAATCAAATTCCTGGGTATGTCAGGCTGCAGCCAAAGAAACCATAAAGTGCCAACATATACAAAGTGTAGTATTACATTTTTTTAGTGAAAAGAAACCATATCAGAGATGATTGATAAAGAACAGTTGCAATGATTACAAGGAAACCCAATTGTAACTTACCCCCTTAGCAAATTCCACAATAATGCGACGTCCATCAACATCTCTTCCATCCAAGTTATATCTTGCATCATCTGCATCCCGTGGATCACTAAATTCCTGTGCAAATAGAGAAAAAAAGAAAACCCAACGAGCAACCCACATTGTGTACTTAAAAAACATATAGTAAAGCTTAATCTTAAGAAGGGAGACATAAGAGGTGTTATAACATTCAGAGAGATGGAGAGAGAGAGAGAGTACATACAACAAAGGCATAGTCTCGCTTCATATCCACATCGCGTACTCTGCGGAAATGGTTTCCAGAAACAGTAAGGCCATCATAACACTACTTACGTACTGCAGTTCATGAAACTTGGTCCTCAAGACGAACTAAACACCCAGTTTGATTGTTGCAAATTCCATAAAAACATGCAAACACAACATAGAAAATCGCCAAAGGCTTCTAACAATCGCCAAGAAATTCCACCAAGTCCACCCTCTCACCATTGACCACCAGGTCAGGCATAGTCCACCCTCCCACCATTGACCACCAGGTCAGGCAAAGGCTCAGAAAACCTTCAATAGAATCATTAAAGTCAAACTCAAAGTAACCTAGGGCAGATTTTTCCTTCACAAAAAACAAGCGCACAATGATACCCAAGCAAGAACCATGCCTGGAAAGCAACTATGCTCTACGGAGGTGGGGAAGCGAATCTATACCCTACACAGCAGTCCTCAGTTGTAGAACCAAGTTAGAGGGAACAATTGTTGGAATGCTAATAAACACTTAATTATAAATGTAATATACCAACATAACGAAAATCTAATATCCTTGAAGATAGATGCTTAGTTCACAAAGGTTGTTTGCTACAAACTCAATAATATCACTAAATTATTATTAAATACCATTTTAAAGAGCAAACACTACTACCAAAGTACTTCCATAAGTACCGCCAACAGTGATAATGGTATCTCTTTGCAAAAATCACAAGACAATCTACACTCAGCAGCATTGTTGCGATATAAAAATGAGAAAACATAAATAGAATTTGGAACAGTAAAAGGTTTAATAATTCACTAATAATCTGTTGATAGAGTGAACCATATCTCCACACAAGCCACTTGTAAAATGCATCAAGAAAAAGATTTAACAATTCAAGAAGAAAAAGGCAGCAGAACTGTATCACCAGAAGTACAAAATAATTACCTCCCATATCTACCGAATATGTGCTCCAAATCCCTTGAGCGGGTCCTCGAAGACAAGTGACCAACATAGAGGCGAGTAGTGGTCCCATACCTATCCTCATAACGCGGCATTGCTGAGCAGCAGGATCAAAAATAAACATGAATATCAGAAGCAAAATGGACGGACAAAAATATAAAACATACCACCAGAGAGAGATAATCAACAAAAAAGAGCATTCAATGCCAAGTCAAAGAAAAAAAAGATAAATAAACCCATAAACACAACAGTATGACACCTCGAATCACAGAAAGTGCCACGATAAATACCAGAATCTCTAACCCAACCCCATTATCATGAAAAAAGTTCGCTTTTTTTTTCTGTACATACAGATTATTTGTGTTATTATGAGTCGCGCGCCCATCCAAGATCGAGAATCTAATCGATTGATAGACGGGGAAGACGCATTTCAGCAGCCCTAATTAGGCAACAAAATTAAATCTAACCACACGCTACCGAACGATTTCGGAAACAATAAGATGAATTCAACCGTCAAATTAAACTGAACCCCCACAAAAATCATCACAACAGAGCAGATAACAAGAAAGCACAAACTGAAATCAAATCGTCAACAGAGAAACGGTAAAAACCAAAGTAACATCTTCAACATAAACAAGCATGTATGTCAGTATGAAAATCCAACCTGATCTTAACTCCCAACTTCAGACTGCAACCCTAATTTAAAAGGACAGCTTGAATGGGGCGAGCGTTGAGATCTCGATGGCCTTTTTATAGTCCCTAACAGACATATTAAACGGCTAAGATTAGTTGGTTGAATCCAAGGGTACGAAATCACACTCAGTGGGCCATAATGGATCAGTAGACTTATAGGCCCAATAATAGGTGTCTGACCATGAGCGATAAGGCCCTGAGCGATTAACTATTAATATGGCCCAAATTTTCCTCCACAACTAATATAATTTTCTATTCATATGGTTATAAAAAATATTTTTTTCTATTCATTTAGGCATAAAATTATTGTTTATTTCTCTAAAAAAATGAGTTAGTCCCTCCATCCCGACTCAACTTGCCTACTTTGATAGGGTATGGAGGTTAAAAAACCACAATTGACTCAATTAAATATGCTTACTTTTTATTTTTTTACTTACTTTTTACTTTTTTTAATTAAATATGCTTACTTTTTTCTTTTTTCACTTTAATAAAGTTGAAAAATAAAAATATTTTGAAAAAAAAAATTTTGTCATTTTGATTGACAAGTCCGACTGGAATAAACATAAATGACAAATAGACAAGTTTAGTTGGGATGGAGGGAGTATTTCCTTATTGAGTTATATTCTTTCTTATTTCTTGGACTTTTTCGTTCCTTAAAAAAATATTTTTACTCTTTTTTTACTACTGTAACTATATATATTTACTGGGAAATATAGGAAAAATATGCAATCAATGATTTCCATTAATGAAGAACTAATTACAAATACAAGGAATTAATCATTGATTAACGAAATTTTACAAGTGAAGATGACTAGATTTGATCAAAGATAGCTGTGATCCTCATTCTTTTCAGCTTCTCCTATTTCTGCTTCCAATCAAGAGAGCAAAGTAAAACAAAATCCTAAACAAGAACCCCAAAGCAATAGTAATCCACAAGCAACTCCACTTGTCTATATCAGTGACCCCAGCCTGCTTCAGTATATCCGACCCAGTGGTCAAGCACGTGGAGCTCGTGATGTTCATGCCCAGAGTCTTACTCATAGATTTCAGCAGATTGAGCTTCACTGAATCAGGCACACCTCGCAACGGTGAGCTGTCGAACACCTGAATCCCTCTCACGAAGCACTTGGAAGGGTCATCGAACTCGTTCTGCATCACGCCTTGGTACGGATACTTCACCAGTGAAGCGTAGTGGAACCATATCCAGTACGATGGGATCCTGTCTCTAGTTATGAACAGGCCACTGAAGAGCACGAAGTAGGCTAAAATGGCTACCACCACTGTGTATGCCATCATCAGGTTGAAGATGATTCCGGAGAGGAAGGTGACGAAGGAGCTCCCAGCCCAGAATGAGGCAAGGATGAAGATGAAGTAAAGGAAGAAGCCTGAGCCTCCGCCGGCCAGCCCCACCGCCCAGTAGGTGGTGGCGGCGAATGCAAGGGAGAGAATCAGGAGAGAGGGGATGGAGATTATTGCGTGTGAGAGGACGTAGGAGGATCTTCTGTAGGCGTTGTAAGCTGTCTCTCTCATGAAGATGTATCTTTGGAGAAGAAACACTGGTATAGCCTCTGCACACGTGTAGAATGTCGTGGACATGGCGAAGGCGAAGAACCCTAATCTTTCTTGAACGCCTTTTGGTGAGTTGTCTAGCTTCCAGAAAATGGTCGCTAGTATGATGCCTGTGATGAGGACTGCCCCGAATCGAGCTCCGAATAGTTCAGGTGCCCTTCTTGAATTCGTGATCGATCTGTCTGCGATCACGATCATTTCCTTCCAGAAGGGGTTTGCGTATTTTGGAACAGAAGATGAGAGGTTTGAGTACTCCATGTTCGTGGCTCCGGAGACGAGCTTCCCATGGAAATGCTTGCACTTATGGCGTCCTTTAGAGAGAGCTTTGGCGCCCCGTTTGGGTTCGTACTTCTAGGGTTTCTCTTTCTCTGCCATGTCTTGTTGAAGTCGACTAGGTTTTGTGTTCCGCCATGACTGGTCTCGAGCTCTCGAATGTAGTCGAGAGCGAACTCGGTTTTGTCCTCGTTGGGAGGGATTGGGCTGCCGAACTCTTGGAAGAACTGTGGAAGAATTGCTGGGGAGCCACTGTAGACAGTCTGGCCACGAGAGAGAATGATGAGACGATCTAACAGACTGAGAATTCTGTAGCTTGGTTGATGGATCGACATGATCACGATGCTTCCACTCTGTGCGATTCTCTGCAAGACCTTGACCACCATGAAGGCGCTCGTGGAGTCGAGCCCTGAGGTGGGCTCGTCGAGAAACAGTATGATTGGGTCGTGAATGATGTCAGTGCCTATGGACACGCGCCGCCTCTCCCCGCCGGAGACTCCGCGGTGGCCCTCGTCTCCGATCACTGTGCTGGCGGCGCTGCAGAGGCCCAGCTGGTCGATCAGGGCGTGGACCCGGGCTCTCTTGCGAGACCGGGACATGGTCCTTGGAAGCCTGAATTCTGCAGAGAACATTAGGGTTTCCTCCACGGTTAACATGGGGAATAGCAGATCGTCTTGCATGACGTATGCTGAGATAACTTTTAGAAGCTTCGATTCCAGGGCTTCTCCATTGAGAGTGACGCTTCCTTTGAGGCTTTCTCGGGATATCCGGTCAGCCAGGGCGTCGATCAGGGTTGACTTCCCGGAGCCACTGGCTCCGAGCACCGCCATGATCTCGCCTTCCCTGGCTTCACCGGAGATTCCGTTCAACAAGACCTTCATTTTGGATACGTTGATGTTCTCGGACGAGCTTCCATGGTTGCCACCTCTGCTTCTGTGAAAGAGCCTGGGGAGGATTCTTGGCCGGATTTTGACACTATAAGTGAGGTTATGGAAGGAGAGAACGAAGGGCATTGAGGAAGGTTGAACGAGAGGATCGTGGATTTGAAGTTCGACTTGGTGGGACGAGGGGTCGTCGGAGGAGTCTCCCACGCGCTGCAAAAGCTCTCGGAGCGTGTGGGAGACGCTCCGTTTCGGCCTTCGACTCAGTTCCTGGACCTCCATGGCTTGTCTAGGGCCAAGGAATGGAAGATCACTCTCCATGGATAAGCTATCACTTTCACCGCTACTCCGCATGATTTATTTTTTCTTCTTCAGTATCAATTATAAAAGAGGGGATTTTGGAGTACAAGATGGGTTATTGTGTACTATAGGTTGAGATTTAATTTGTTTCATGAAATAGGTAATGTTTTTTTGTCACATTATTTGTCCACTATATGATGAAATGATTTGATAGTAGGTTGGTTGTTTCGTGTGGGATGAGTTTTTATGGGCAGGATTAGGTGAGGAGTTGCACTGCTTTTAACAGTTCTCTACTTGTTAGTTATACATATGTGTATTGTGATAGCTATTTCAACCTCCAAATTCACTACCAAGTCTACCATGCCAAGATTTTCTTTGAATTGGACATTGTGCGATGGGATGACCTTTTAACTACTACAAATTAAATATTCCTATGCTTAATTATTCACTTTTATCTTACTTCACTTGTGCAAACAAGAAAAGTGGGTTAATTGTCTTTCCACCCTACTCGTTTATCCTATTCAATAATATCGAACTAAATTCAGAGAGAAAATAAAACAGACAAAGACATATCTATTCAGATATTGTTATATGTGAGTATTCTATTCCATACAATATGCATATTATGTAACATAACTACCATATTCGTCACATACACTAAATGATGGAAGAACAATAAAAGATATAAAGTTAATTAAGGTAATAATTCTCAAGCAAAAACTCAAGTTTATTTGTTTTGGTAAAGTTAATTCAGTTCAATACTATATTTGAATAGTTTTCTAAAGCCTAGTTTCGTTTCGTATTAGTAAATTATCATGTGATGTTGGATGTGGTGGCCAAAATTTCCTAATAATGTCTTTTGTATTGGACACGCAAACAATGGAATGTCAATAATTGTTTTTCTAGTTATACAATGAAGCTCTAATTAACTAATAAACCTATACCTTTTATCTTTCGTGATGAAATGGATTTGCAGTAGGTATGGGATGTTCATCTATTCTCACCTTTTCTTTTTATAGCTCATATAGATTAATAATAAATTGACTTCTTTTATTAATAGCCACAGTTCACTTAATGGAAAAGGATAGCATAATAACTCCTGAGAAATAATCTCACATAATCTCACATATAGTTTCAATTTTAATCTTGTAAGAAATTTCAATTTTTTGATAACTAGGTATTTGTTTTCTAATTTAGATTCGATTTTTTAAAATTACTGATATGATCGTTGAAATTTGACTGTCACGTTAGAATTTCTGACGGCCACGTTAGCTATTTTGAAAATTTCATGGGTTGAGATTGAAAAAGTTAAAATATAAATGATCAAAATTGAAAAAATAGATAATGTCTTGTATGCGAAATTACCCAATTAATGTTATCATTTGCGTTGGTTGATTGTTTCTATTAGACACCTAGATGTAGGGTAATAAATTATTTATTTAGTTAGTTCAAAGAAGTAATTAAGGAAAAGAGTTAGGCTTTACAATAGAGCAAGACAAAGTAGTCATGCAATTAGTTCATCGTTAGATTCAAAATGGTTCTCTCTTTTTCTAAAGAAACAGTGACTTGCATTATAAAAGTTTCAATAATTTAAAGGATGTTAAGAATAATTCCTACTTGTCCTTATGAATTTATCCTAAGATTTGAGTTGAGATTCTGGTTTTATCAAGGAAAGAAACTAGATTGTAATATAGCAGTATTTAATATAAAGATGCATAGGAAACAATTTTACAAGAGAACTAATGAGCTACATATAATCAATAGTTCAACACTTGTCTAAGTTAGTTGCTAATTAGTACAACAAATTCTTCAATAGTCTTAATCTCCATTTTCTACCATTCTTTTGTCATAAACTTAATCATGTTTAGGCTTCCTCAAATAGCAATCAGCAAAACCTGCAGAATTCCTACCAACAAACTTGAGAGCTTCATCGATCAATATCACTGGAAAAGCAACGGCGAAAACCAACATCCATTCGTTCAAGCTCAGGTGAACTATACCAAAAACGTTGGCCAAAAACGGAACATAAAGGATAACGAAGTGTAAGCCAAATGAGATTGTCATGGCAACGAGGAGCCATGGATTCACCCACGGTGGCATAACGAGCAGGCTCGTCTCGTCCGAAAGGGCATTTAGGGAATTGAACATTTCAATGGCAACCAACACTGATAGAGAGAGTGTAGTAGCTTTCACCTTCCCATGCTTGAAGTAATCACAAGGGTTGTCATCGAAATGGAATGTCCGTGATCCGGCCGTGAAGGGCAAAACGGTAAAATTCTCCCATGATGAGCAGTGGCTCCAATTTGCAAGCTCAGAATATGTGACTAGAGAGTGCCCATCCCCACTTAGGTCTATTCCCATGAAGGAATCATGAGTGTACCAAATTACAAAAACTCCCACCGTTGCCACCCCAACGTACGTTCCAATAACCTGATCAAGAAAACGGATCAAATTATGTGAGACGAGACAACATTTCTAGTTAAGACAACAACAAATAGTACAATACCAGGTAGCGAAACAATGTCCAAGCTGAGACGAGGGAGTCATCACTACGTCGAGGTGGCTTCTTCATGATGTTTTTTTCGGGTGGATTGAACCCCAAAGCTGTAGCAGGTGGACCATCAGTTACAAGGTTAACCCATAGCAACTGAACCGGGTTTAAGCCTTCAGGAATCCCCAAGGCTGCTGTCAAGAATATTGAAGCAACTTCTCCAATGTTTGAAGAAATCATGTACCTAATTAAATTTGTTTCAACACTTAGAATAATAAGTTCTTATGATCATCATGGTAAAGATTAAAGAAGGGCTAGTCACAAACCTTATAAAAGCCTTCATATTGTTGTAAATGGATCTACCTTCACCCACAGCAGCAACTATTGTACTAAAGTTATCATCAGCAAGAACAATATCAGCTGCCTCCTTTGCTACCTATACAATTTCATGAAGTTGATTAGAAACATATCATATATAATCTTCTGATCTTTAAGAAGCTACCAGAATGTTCTTACCTCTGTTCCAGCAATTCCCATGGCAATTCCAATGTCAGCTAGTTTAAGAGCTGGTGCATCGTTCACTCCATCCCCTGTCATAGCAACAACCTCACCATCGTCTTTAAGCAACCTCACGATCTCTTGCTTATGTTTCGGCTCTGCTCTAGAGAACAAAAGCCCTCCATTTTGTCGAAGATGGGATTCTTTATCTGGTAATGCAATGAACTCTTTTCCAGTTAGGCTTTTGGTAGTGATATCTTCTTTGTGTCCAAAAACACCTATTTCACGGCATATAGCTTCAGCTGTATTCTTGTTATCTCCTGTTATAACTATCACTCGAATCCCTGCTTCCCTGCAACCTTTAATGGACTGGAAAACTTCTTCACGAGGAGGATCTCTAAGCCCGACAAAGCCCACAAACGTGAGATCACTCTCTATTGATGGATAGTTTGATGCTCGAGCAGAAGACTATGAGCTGGATGATCTTCATTGCCATCATAGGTTTCAAACTCGTGAAGCTCGTCTTTGTATGCAAAACCAAGACAGCGCAATGCAGTTGTCGTCATTTCTTGAAGGACTTGTAAAATATTGGCCTTCGTAGTTTCATCCAAATTCACAACAGAACCATTTTGTAATTGGATGTATCTGCTTCTCTCTAACAAATTCTCTACTGCACCCTGTCATTGTAAACCTTCTCATTTTAGTACCATTATCCTATACTAAATGAATCAAACCGTAGCAATATAACTGTAGAGAAAAGAAACACACAAGCAAGAGAAAGGTGAAACCTTCACTAGCAATGTTCTTTTCCCAGATTGAGATATGGCAATGACACCCATAGACTTCCTATCTCGATCAAATTCAAGTGTTGCAATTCGACAGTTTATGGTATTCCACTTCTTGCAACATTCTTGATCATGCAATAATGCAAGTAAACATGTCACAAGATCAATCAAATTTAAGGATAACAAAATATTATCTCCAATTGACAACATTACCTAATGTATGTCCATGAGACAAAAATCCATGTCTGAGTTCTTCGGGGAGCCCCATTTTCTCAACGACAACCTGAATTAAGCAACACAATAAAATCAAATTAACTCACAGAAATCGTATTTAAAAAATAAAAATAAAAAATTTGCGTTGTGATTCACCTTAAGAGCAGCCTCAGTTGGCATCCCATTGGCAACATATTTGCTACCTGACCAAAGAACACTAGAATCATTGCATATAGCAGCTATCTTTGCAATCATTTGAAGATTAGCATCCATCTTGTTAGGCCATTCTTGAATGATCCCATCAAAGGGATTATAAGTAGTTCCTTCCACCTTAAATTTCCTCACACCACCCCTCGTCTCCCCCATAGCAACAAGCTTCACCACCGCCATCTGATTGGTCGTGAGGGTCCCAGTTTTGTCCGAACAAATGACCGTTGTACAGCCTAAAGTCTCAACACTCTGCAGTTTTCTCACAAGAGCATTCTTACGTGCCATTTTCCGGGTCCCAAGCGCCAAGCAAGTTGTGATCACAGCTGGCAAGCCTTCTGGTATTGCAGCCACTGCTAATGCCACCGCGACTTCAAAGTAATACGTGCATTTCTCGAACGAGAAATTGAAGTTCTTAGGCCATCCATTGGCATATTCCCATGTTAGAAAGTATTTGATGTTGATTAACCAAACCAGAACACATACCACACCGATTATCTTCGTCAATGAATCTCCAAACTCGTTTAATTTCTTCTTCAATGGAGTGTCGTCCTCACTTTGAGATGCTTCGTGAATCTGCTCATGAACTTTGCCCAACTCTGTTTTCATCCCTATATGAGTCACCAAACAAATGCAGTTCCCATTAACCACAGTGGTCCCTGCAAACACCATGGATGATTTGCCTTGAATATCAGCATCAACAGCAACCACTTTATTCGTCTTGTTAACGGCCTCACTCTCCCCTGTCAACGAGCCCTGTTCGACTCTCAAAGTCGAGCTAATCAACCTCACAACTCTCATATCTGCAGGTACTTTATCCCCAGCTTTGAGCTCAACTATATCCCCAGGGACCAACTCCTTGGCAGGGAACGAGGGCATTTTCGTCCCATCACGAATTAAAGTGGCTTGATCCGATTGGATTTCCTTCAACGCCTCCAACGCCTTCTCCGCGTTGCTCTCTTGCCAAATCCCAACTATGGCATTGACAATCAGGATTAAGAAGATCACTACAGGCTCCACAAAAGCTGTCAATTTATCGCCCTCGTCGTACAAAGCTAGCGTGAAGGACACGATAGCTGCGGCGAGGAGAATCCGAACGAGAGTGTCGTTCAATTGATCGAGAATCAAACTCCAGAAAGATCGATCTTCATGCTTCTCCAACTCATTATACCCATGAATTTCATGCTTAGCAATCGCATCACGCGATGTTAATCCAGATTCTCTGTCGGTTTGATAGTATTTTTCACATTCCTCGATCTCTTTAGCCCAAGGAGAGAAGATTTCATCATCTGAACCACTTTGGCAATGATTCAATCCCTCAACCACGCTGTCTCCACCTTTTCCCATGTCAAATAACTAGACTCAAAACCTAAAACAAAAAAGTTGTGAATCGGAAAGGGTTTTGTATGGAAATTGTGAAGTTGATAAATATAAGAAACAGAAACAACATGAAAACCGTATAAAAATCACAAACACTGCTTACCATATATATAGACTTTTGCTCCCACTTTTTTTCAGATAGGTAAACTTCGAAGAAGGTTCGTTCATGGCGGTTTTCAGTTTGAAAAATGTGAGATTTGGTAGAAAAAAGAGGGAAGTTACAGTTAAACCCGATCACTTTTATCTTGGTAACATTTCCTAGAATTTTACCCCTCCAGTTAAGAAACTTTAACCGCCGTTAAAACACATTCTTTTATTTTTCTTGGGAAATGAAATCTTTTATTTTAAGAACAGGAAACTTCGTGGAATCATCGTCTAAGATCCTATCAATAATTACTTAAATTAACAGTTGACTAAATAGCCTTTTTCATTTGCAGGTATTTGCAAGAAATCAGGTGAAGATATTTGAATAGTAAGCATTACTTTATATAGATTGACACCGTATCACGAAGGGATTCATGGAACGAATACGTTATACGTGGCCACCTTTTACAGTGTTTTCATTTAAGTGTTTAGGAATACCATCGTACATCAAACACACACCAATATAAATATATCACTAGAAATATCATTCATGTTGTAGTTCAAAAAAAAATGTTGTAGATTTTTTTTTTCTCCATTTCGACGATTAGTAGGCTTTACGTCATCTTATTCATTTGAACCTCATACGATTTCATTAATTTTATACAAATTTTGTCATGTTATAGTTTATCTCTATATTTGGTGTAAATATATCATTTTATTTGAAATTTTAAATTCAATATATTTATTAATGTTAGTTATAATAATCTGTAAGCTACTAGATATATTTTCTAATATTTTTATAATATTTTCATTTTTTTTTAAATGTTCAATATTTCCATCGAAACCGATATATTCACTGATATTTCTGTAAAATTAAGGTATAATATTTCTATTGAAACCGATATTTTCATCATTGCATGAAACTATCGTGAACGTGTATCTTACGGAAGGGAGTAACTCTAGATTGAGCATCGTTAATTTTTCCAATTAATTGACGATAGTTGGTGAATCTGATTATCATAAAATTGCTTGGCAAATGCCAACCTACATAGTAAAAATAGCATTTTCCATAATCTTGAAACCCCTTAATTAATTTTCTTTTTTCCTCATCGAAATAAATGAATTTGGATCTTCTATTATATTCAGTGTTACATCTTATATTACATATTATTTAATACACTCTACATATTAATTAATGATATCATTGAAAACACATCACATGTAATGATTGATTTGGAAAGAAAATGTACATTTAATAAATAAAGTGTGTAGTTAGACTAGTGAATCAAATTGATCTCATGACCAATTATCGATTTAATTAATATTCCAATTGATTTTATCCATTTTTCTCGTGTCTCACCCCATGCTATTATGTAATATGAAATTTCCATTGAGATTAATGACCATTACAAAGTTATAATTGCCGACTTATAATTTGGAGAAAAAGGAAAAAAAAAAAAAATTATAGGGGATGACTATGAAAATGTCACGCGTATGTTAGCATGTAGATAGGGGAATTACCAATAGGGCAGCCCGCCCCCTAATTTTGTATCCCTACATATTTTTAATTAATTCAACATTAATTTTATATTGATTTCCCTGAAGATATTTATGAAGGAAATCATTTTTTAAATTAAATAGTTTAAATTGTAAAATAAAAATTGATTTTTAAAAAAGATTATAATTTCAACAAAAATTTAAAATTTTAATAAAATAAATTATAAACTTAAAATGTTATCTTACAATTCGAATCACAGTCAACTTTTCAATAAAAACTTGTGGATGTGTCCGTTCAATGTATTTTCACTAATTGTTATATCATCGATCAAACAACATCGACTTCTATTTTTTAGCGATGAATAATCTTGAGTAAACATTGAATAAATAATAAATAATAAAGAATGCAAAGCAATGACAGAGAACAAAAGGTAATAAAATTTCTATTATTTAGCCATAAATAATCTTGAGATCTATTTAATATAGTTATTACATTGAATTTTGTTTTAGAAAAAAACTCAGTTCCATGACATATTGTCATAAGCTCAGTTTAAAATATCTTCAGCTACAATCTGAATCTGCTAGAAAATTTTCCCATACAGTGCATAAGAATAATGGAGAAAAAATGCATTCATCACTTCCTTCTTTAATTGTGCATGCGCTGCCACCCAATCAATCATCACTTTTTTGCCAAAGTAAATATCATTTCTCTATTTTCTTTTTTCTCCGTGTGTGTGTTTTTTTTTTCATTTCTTTCCAAAGTACTTATAATAGATATAAATTTATTTATTAACAATTATACAACTTGCAAGGGAGTGTTTGCAAATAAAGGTTAATTTCAATTTGTTTTTTGAATTATAACACTTTTTTTAGGGGGTGTCTAAATTCAAAAAGTTTTTCGATCATTAGTCAATCTTTTCAAAAAATTTCAATATATTTTCATTTCGAAATTCATCGGAAAACTTGAAAAATGCAATTCACTTTCAAATATTAGTAAAAAATGCATGATTCTTACGTCAAAATGACCCTTATTCGAAGTCATATAATAACCTCATGACAATTTCATGATTCTCATTCAATTCAATCACGAATCGAATAAAAATCATTTTAGGATTTTGAACATTTTTTATTCGATTCGAATTTAAATCAAACAAAAAAATTTAAATTAATTTAAGGCTATACTTTGATTTCGAAAGATGATCATTTTGGCATATGAATCATGAATTTTTTAGTTTTTCAATGAATTTTGGTCCGAAAATATGTTTTTAGGGGTAGCAATTAGAAAATTTTAAAAAAATTGGTTAGTGATTGGAATTTTTTTGAGTTTATACACTTATTAAAAAAAATGTTATAATTCAGTTGCAAATTGAAATTCACCCTGCAAATAATTATACTCTTGAACCAGTAATTTAATTTGGAGATTGTGGAAAAGTAAATGTTCTATTTATAAAAATCTATTTTTAAATTTTTCACAAACTTATATTGATACCACATCTACTGTGTAACATCTGAAAGAGCATCTTTGTTGTTCCACTAATCATCATTGCGTTGAGGACCTGAGGTGCACACAAAAATCTGAGAAAACATGATGAAGGCAAATTATGCTTAATAATTACTCTACGCCAAATATCACGAGAAAGATGTCCATCTCAAATTCCACTCTCAACACAAAGCCCATATTCACCTTCACAGTTTCCTTCTCTGTTTCGAGAGAGATCAGAAATTCCATTAACCAACTGATTTAATGAGCAAAATTTGCATATCAAAATGCGTAAACGATGCAAGAGTTCCAGTAAGGGCCACTTATGTGAACCTCTACAAGTGGCCGGAATCCGATGCGGAGTTCATGAAATCGGCCGCCATGCACGGCGGAGGGCGGCAGGATAGTAGGGTGGCGAACAGCCTTTCATGCAGACAAACCTATCTCAAAAGCTACACTTTCTCCAGAGAGGAGACTATGCCCCAAAGAACAATCAAATGCTTTGGGAAGGTTAGAGGGAGGATGGCCGCCGGTAGAAAGGAGGTGCTGATGAGACGAAGACGGAGGCGCTGCGTCCTTGTCAGGAGAGTGAAGGATTTCTCACGCACCGCCTTGCTCGCTATTTTCCGAAGGTTGCTGTTTTGTACTACTAAGGTCGATGTTGCTGATGCTGCCCTTTAGCTTTTTGTTCGTTTCTCTGTCTTGTTTTTTCCTACTTGGTTTTATCGTCCTTTTCATTCTAAGTGCTGCGTAGTTTCTCCTCTAAAAACGTCAGAAAATTTCATAATTGAATCCTGGAAACTAGTGTACAAGAGATCCTGATACTGCTTTTTTTATAATCGTGTATTTATTCAGTGGTATTTTCCAAGTTCAGAGGTGGGATGGGTTCGAAGATAAAACAGATATTGCATCATCACTCTCTGATAGCTGTCTTCCAAGAATTTAAATTTGTTGCTTAATAGCCTGCAATCTACACTTTTTTCTGATGGATTCATCCATCAAGAGAGAAGAGGCAATTGCATGAATATGCACGAGGAAAACAATCCAGAGTTATTGCATCAATTGCTGATTATGTACTAAATGTACCAAGAACGTTCACCTAAGCAAAGGCCAATCTCAAATATAATAAATACAATATATTCACCATATATATAGATATAGGTGTATATGCAGTATACCATTCTTACAGGAGCTAAAAATCTAAGTATTGGGAATCAGTTAAATGTATAAATCACAGCATATCACCATCGATAACTAAATGATGCACAATGTCTATTTTCTACTGTTTCCAGAGAATGGCTCCAACAGATTCTGTCTAGACAACAAACAAACCAAATTCATAAATATGCACACCACAATATCGTAGGCAATTAAATTTCAGATTCAAATTAAGTAAACTGAAAAGAGATCTGAAGATGTATTATCAGGTAGAGAAGTAGATTATGGGCATACCCAAGAGGAAAGGATATACTCCGTAAGGTGTCCAAAAGTTAAAGTGGGATTCACTAGTAATATGCCAAGTTTAAGAAATTTCACCCAAGTTAAATGTGGATCTCACCAGTACTAGGTCTAAAGGTTTGCTCATTCATCATGAAACCCAGTTCCCAACTACACCAGTATTCTAATAACAATCTTGTAGTTACAGTACCAAGAGAAAAAATAATATGATGTGAAATCTAGGTGAATATTTGACAGGTTGAGATAAGCTACCTACTAGAAATCTCTACCGTATCAGATGGGTAAAATCTTAAATTAGTCCTGCATAATACATAATTTCAGATTATCAGAACTACGGGAAAAACAGTGAGCTCATGAATAGCTATAACTAGCTTTCAGCACCTAAAAATAAGAAGGTAATAATTTCTCTTCAAGCTCATTTAGCTTTTCATATAACACAACTCAGAACGTGCTTCAGTTGCATATCAATATTTCACGATATTGCTTATCTGAGGATTCACTAAAGATAACACAAAGGCATAGATATGCATACAGCACATAGCATGCAAACAATGTATACACATACGAGAATATTATAGGAACCAATCAAGCAAAAGAGAACGAAAAACATGCAATATCGAAAAAGATATTTGATTGCGTCTTATTAGTTATAACCCCAGTCAATAGTGATTGGTGAAAATAGAATTGCAAAAGACATTGACACACTACAAGAAAAGAGCAAGAACCAATAAACAGCTACAAAAAGACAACCATTTCCTGCTTCACGATACAATTCAGCAAAGATCTTAAGTGGAGAAGTAATGACATTTAATGAAATGACATAAAAATTACATCATGCAAAAGTCAAGGTCACTGTCAGGTAAAACTCAATTCTGTCTCTACGAGAACTTAAAAAAATAAGGATTGAAACAAGTACACAAATCGGAACTTTGCAACAAATCTATCCAGTATCCATATATTCGCTAGGTACCTCACAATCTGTAGTAGTATTCAAGCAAAAACGAGCAGCACTTGGATCTCCAACTTCAAAGCTCAAATTCTTCGTCTTTAAGAGCTAATTCCGCAGCCTCTTCCTCCTCCTCGTCAAGTACAAAGTACTCATTCTTCTCGACTGGCCTAAACATGTAAAAGATTATGGCGTAAAAAGCAAGACTTGCAATCTCCTCAGCTGCATTAGACACCCACTGGTACTTATAAGCTGCAATGGTCTTGAGAGCAAATACTACAATCCTCGTGAAGTATAAGTACCCAATAACAACAATGTAAAACTGCCTAAAGAGCGTTAGCTTAGACAGATTCCTTGCAGCCTTCCCATCAGTCTTTGATGTCTCCCTCAACGACCTAATAGACCACACAATCGGAAAAATAATCGCACAACAACAAATAATATCAACCAACAGGAACACCTGGTTCCAAGTTACCCAATCCTTGATAAACGGACCAGTTTCCCCAATTACAACGGATGCCACATTTGCCAAAACCTGCAATGGGATCACAATCATCAACACCTTCTTCTCCTTATCCTGCAAGAATGGCTTCAGAAACGACCACCCAGTACCGATCAAAACAATAACAGTAAACAACAAGACAACCCTAATAAACTGGAAAATGTAAAACAACACATCCCATCCATGTGGCGTCCCGGTGACCTTCACGTAGTGTTTATCCTCAGCAGCACATAGCAGATTCAATGCCTTCATAACAACTAGAAGGCCCATCAGTAAATGGATCCTATGCACAGTCTTCTTGTTTTGCAAACAGACATAAATCCAATACGCCAAAAATGCAAAATAAAGAACAGAGAAACAGAAATACAACGACGGCAATTGAGTTAACCCGGCCGATAAAAAGTCCTTCTCTCTTCCACGGCCATCGAGATTATAGAGCTCAGTCCGCACATTCATCGACACCGTAGATTCAGGTGCACAATTAGCGAAGAACAGCGAATACTCATTAGGAGAAGTGATCGGATACGAGTGGTTGAACGAGGAGTGAGGCGGCGGGGACAGATCACGAAATGTGAAGAGGTAATTAATATACTTCGAATCAAGGACGCAAAACGAAGGATTCGATTGCAGTTCAAGAAGAACCTGAATTAGGGATTCCTCGGACAGGAGGAAGAAACCTAATCGTGACGGGTCCGGGGAGCCAACGGTGGACATTACCGAAACCGACGAGACACTGATAGTGGCTTGGCCGGTATGCGTGAACCCAAAGCGTTCGAACAGGATCATCGGCCGAGAATCGGAGGAGATTTTTAGGTTTTTGATCTCGGCGGAGGTGAGAGAGACGAGGAGGAGGAGGGCGAGGAGAGAGAGCATCTTCCTCATCTTGATTGGGCGGCAGTGGATCAGAGGCGGTTGTGGAGGAGAGTGGATGTGATTTGGGGGAAAGGGAAGAGATGAATGAGGAAGTGCCGGTGGAGTGAATTTCACGACTGCGGCCCTTTTCTTTTCTTTTTATTCCGAAAATACCCCTAGATCTGCTTCCAATTCCATTGCAAGTGTTGGATAGACCGCTGACCAGAAAGTAGGAGATGTGAATTTCTTCAAATTGCAGTGAGGTCCTCCTATTTTTAACTTAGCTCTCTTTTGCCTCACAAATTTAAACTCTACCCCCAAATGAGAGGCTCGGATCCTTTAATAAATTTGGTATTACATGTCACGACATTTAATACATGTCACATGTTAATTAATGATAATATTAAATATACACATGATGTGTAGTGATTATTTTGGAACAAAAAATATAACATAAAATATAATAAAAGATTACATGTGCCAAATTAGAGGAGGAAATGTGTGATCAATTCTGAATGTTGGATTAAAAGTCAACTGAAAAACTCGAAATTCAAACTCATCTCGTATTTAAAACAAGCTTAATAGAGAGCTCAATAAAAAAATTCGATGTATTCTATATCCACTTTATTGTAAACGATTATTTATACAAATTTTTGCATGACTTTGTATAGTCAGTAAGTTGAACATCAACTTTAACTTTAGAGCTACTCAAGTTAGAGTTAATTTGATTAATTTCAAATCGAATTCAAGATTTTTTTTAAAATTTTCATATCGATCATAAACTTAAAAATTGGCTCTATTCAATTACACTTATCTGAAGTTAAGAACATCAACTAGACATATCAAAGATTTGATCAATTAAAAGATCTACCTAACTTGCTAAGAAATATCTTCATCTGAACTTGTTGAAACCAACAGATCCATCTTACGAATTTTCTAACTATTTAAAAATTATATCATATGAACTTCTTTAAAAAAAATGTTGATAATGTCTACTATTTTTTTTAAAGTAAAAACTTCTGATATTTTTTAAATTTAATAAGTAAATCATAAAAAAAAAAAAAAAAGTATTCACTTTATCTTCCAATGAAAACGAGTGTTAAAACCTAAGAAGCATTAACTCTCACTGAATGCAATAAGCCAATAAGGCCCTTTTAATTTCTTTGTGCCTAATTTCTATTTTCATATTCTTAAAGTTTATGATTTCTCTCTCTATTTTTAGTTGATAACTACCCTTTCACAAATTTAAATAAATTACAGTTTTCCCTTAACAATAGGAGTGTAAATAAGGAAAACTGTATATAAATGGACTGTGGAAGAAATTCAAATAAATAAGTATAATAGAATTGATGTATAAGTTTCAAGATTAATTCAACTAAAAAATTAGACTTTACTCAAAGGGAATTGAACATAAGGTTTAGAGATCATGTTTGCTCCACATATCAATGTCAAACTTGAGTTGATCTTGATTATTTAACTAAATAGTTAAAATCTTAATTATATATATATAAATAAATTGTAAAGAATAGATTCTCTTATACAAAATATGCTAATGTGATATTGATACATATACATTAACATATGTCCATTATAGTAGAAAATCATTTTCAAATAGTAAAATATATTAAGAATTGATAGTCAAATAGTAAAGTATCATAAACTCAACAAAATTTGCAGACTTATTTAGTAGTATATTATTGAAATCGGAAACTATTCAAATAGTTAAATTGGAACTCAACTTAATTAACATCCAATATAAGGTATTGCTTCCTTTCAAAAGAAATAATTTTTATATAAAATAAAATGAAAACAAGAAAAAAACAGAAAACAATGGAGCGCGTCAGTTGAGAATCTGAGATCAACTGTTGAGGGTATTTATGGGAAAACACACAAACGCAAGGCGCGAAACAAATGGCTCAAGACTCGAACTTTTCCATAACGCTCATCTCCTCGCGGTCCTCTTCTCGTCTCTCTCTCTCTCATCAAACTCATTCTTCATACCTTTTCTCTCTCTAATTTTTGCCGCGATTAATTATCTCCAATTGAAACATCAAAATTCAGTTCGTACGATGTCGTGGATTCGATCGGCGGTGAACAATTTGGTGGAAGTCGGTGGTAATAACAACATCAGCCGCGCAGTACGAAGCTATGCTGACACCGTCGTCAATCAAGCTGTAGTTGGTGGCACCAAGCTGCTGCAAGATCGCATTGTATGATTCGTTAATCTCTTTGTTTTTTTTTTCGTGGAATATGACTGTGTTCTTTTGTTAATTGAACGTATCAATTTTTTATTATCCATAGTATTCGGAAAATCGGTTTGCTTTCATTAATGAAAGAATATTTACACCTCTACAATTGATTCAATTGATGGATGAAGGTCATAAGTTGGGAGAAATTGCTCAGTTTGAGTCACCAACTAAAATGTTATGAAATTAAGATTGAGAATGTTGAGGCACAAATGATTTAGTTTGAATTATGCAGATCCTGAGATTCTTATATGTGCATCTATAAATCAGCAGTGTAATATGTGCAATGTAAGCTACGCACCCGAAAACCTTAGCATCTTGATTTGCTATAACTTATAAGATTGATAAATTGGAAGAGTTTGAATTATGTTTTACCAAAGATTCTATATATGATATGTTGCATTGCTTAAAATTGTTGTATTCAACTATGCTCTAACCTGCATGAGTTTGTCAGAACTAATGAACGTCAATATTGTTGAACTCTATGTTATTTTGCAAAACTCCTTGAACAAGAGTTTGGAGTCTGATCTGTATTCTTGGTTTACCGTTTCATTTATTAACACATAACGTGGTTGAAAATGGTAATGTGGATTCCTACGTCCATTATCCTGTGTACTAATGTGTATTTTATTAAAAAAAATTTACATCTTTCCTCTTTTGATTCTTTTCATACATTGAATGGATTGATGAAACTATGCCCACATCTTTCTTTTCTAGTCTCAGAAAGAATTATTTTTCACTTAGATTCTTCTGGAATAACTTGAAGCATGATTGATATTATTCTCTTCAATGTTTCCGGTACTGTAGGGAGGTCGGAATTTCCAAAATTATAAGCTTGCGGCAAAACGATTAGAAGAAGTTTCTGTTTCATGTAGGGGAGTCGAAAGAGTTCAGTTGCTACGAAGATGGTTGGTTGCCTTAAAACAGACAGAGAGACTTAAGGAAGCTGCCAGCAATGAATATCTTGACAATTTTCAGCCAACTATGGTATGTCTTTTTGCTAAGTGTTTTACTCATTGTCGAGTTTCTTAGAGTGTAATTGAAATTTCACTTGTAGCTTTTATAATCATTTTCTCTCAATTAAAGTTTTGAAACCACCTGAACAGAGTTGGTTAGATTCATTTCATCGTCTTCTTGGGCACACCAAAAAATATTAAATTTCCTATTTCCTCTAGCTTGTTCTTTCTCCTCACTATGTGAATTTGAATAGCTTTACCAGATTATTTTTTACCTCTAATAGATATATTTTTTTTTGCACACTTCACTGTCAAAGACTCAAAACCTTGCTATACATAATTCAGTCCTGTTCTGAGTTGTAAAGTATTGCCATGCTTGTCACAAGGCAAATTCATTTTGTCTTTCTCTATGTATTGCATAAGTCACGTGTCTGTAGTTCTTTATTACAATTCCCAGGATATGTATTATGATCCTGATCTTGATGGAGAACCAATGAATTTCCGTGATGTGTTCCTTCAAAGTCAAGCTCTTGAGGGAATCACGCTGTCTTTGGTAAGTGCAGAAGTTTTAGTTCCCTTCTTTGTCTATTTTGGTAGCCGACACAGCTAATTCTTTTGTTTGTCTGGTTCAGATTCTTGAAGAACCCAATGAAGAAGAACTTTCTTTGCTTCAGGGGATATTCCGGTGATTTTTCTTTTGCTTAAATATTTTGCTGTGGTTCTTGGAAAGATCACCAACCACTTACAAATATCACGTTATTGCAATTCATGTCTTAGCTGCTGCCTAGCAGAAGATCTAAAACATAAGATCCTCCTCCCTCCTCTCCTCTTCATTTTTCGTCAGGATTTGCCTCATGGGTGGAAAAGAAGCTCTTGATGTGACAGTGAGCAGTGTACAAGATTTGGCAAAAGCCTTCTCAACATACACTGAAGAAATACTGGTATGAACCACATGACCTTGTTAAGTCATTCGTATGATCTATGCCTCTATGGGAATATGTTGGTAAGAGTTAAGCATCTTTGAACATCCTTTGTTCCGGTTCCAGGCAAAGAGGGAAGAGCTACTTCAATTTGCACAAGACGCTATGGCTGGATTGAAAGTAAATGCTGAGATAGTAAGGTGGTTAGGGGTATACCTCCCATATTTTCATTGCTTCTATTTGTTTTTTTTTAACTATAGATAAATACATTGAGGCTGGTGCGCATGCAGTACATTGAGTCCTAAGATGATGTTCTCCATATGACCTTTCCCCTGAAACCAAGGCAAAGCTGCATGCAGGGGGCTGCAAAATAGCAAGGACTAGAAAACTCTACATGATATATCATAGAACTGTAGTCTTTGTCAGAATTGTTTTCAACTACTTCAAAAGATTCCCCCCCCCCCCACACACACCATAAAAGGAGATGCAATTGAAAATGATATGGAACTACCAGTTTTTAGAAATCAGTGTATTGTGAGATGATGGTTTCTTTTCAATGACTTCGCTTCATCATGTAATTTCTCGTTTATGGATAAGTTAGTGTACTTTGAGCTAATTAATTGTTGAAGTGCCAGTTTCCAAGAATACATAAGCTGTGGATCGAGTAAACTAATTTACCTTAGTACAGTTTTCTTTTGGTCTTGAATATGAAAATTACTATTTTAATTATTTCTCTGTGTGTGTTTTCATTTGCTCTCAGAATAGATTCTGAAGTCTCAAATATACAAAGAAAATTAGATGACATGAAAAACCAGCTGCCTCTAAGTGGCAAGATGTCATCTGAAAAATCATATGGGATGTCAATGGAGGTGAGATTGTTTTCGTTTTCAATTGTTAATAAGAATCTCTATGTGGCACATTTGGAGTTTGAACTTTGTTTAGAAGAATGATTTATTCATTCCTGATGGAGCATAGCTTCGAAGCACTACTAATATGATGAATCCTTTTGTGAAACTGGGCGCTTTAAACTAATCATGTGCATGCAAAGCAAACTTGATAAAGTTCATCATCATTAAGTTTCTGAATACTATTGCTGAGAATTTCTGTTCTTTTGAACAGTTTCTCTTGTGCATATAATTAGTGGTTGCAGACATCTGATAAGAGCTGTGGGAATCTATACTTAATGAAAATTTTCAGGATAATTGAGGTAATCTTATTCTATTCTTGCAGAATCTGAACAAAGCACTTGAGCA
Organism: Scutellaria barbata; assembly: GCA_028654395.1. NCBI lineage: Eukaryota > Viridiplantae > Streptophyta > Magnoliopsida > Lamiales > Lamiaceae > Scutellaria > Scutellaria barbata. The sequence continues at coordinate 1,314,391 of CM053655.1, read as the reverse complement.
TGTTGGACTTTGTTCCCGTTTGGCAGAGCTTCTGTTGCGCAAGAAACTGATCATGAAGAATGGGTACTCTCCAGCTGCTCATAATCAAAAGGTATTTAAAAGATGTCTTTTCTTTTTCCTGGAAGAAAGTGTCAAAATTAGACAATTAAACAATATTAAATCTGGATCCTTTGTAATCTCCTCTGTAGTGTTTATTAGATGTAGCTAAACTCTAGTTTTAGAAGTTGGTTTGAAAGTGAAGTCTCTTTTGATAGCATCTAAATAGTTCCATTCTTCTTCTTCTTTCTTGTTTGTCCTGAGGCTTAATGTTCATCTTCAGCATGCCTTTAATCTTCATGCAGGTCGACAAGCTAAAGGTGTTGTCTGAATCTCTAGCAAGCTCTGTATCAAAGGCTGAAAAGCGCGTTTCCGAAAATAAGTTTGTAGCTTCTTTATTGCCTCTTTTAAATGTATCATCTCCTTCCCCACCAAACAAAAGAACAATACGATGCTCTAGAGTTCTGATGAGTCATCATTTTTTTGTTCTGCATTAATCTTTTGCACATTTGCGACAATTATGTATTTTAAGGATATAACTCATCATTTAAGATAGAAAATTTGGTGTTTCAGTTTTATATGCAAACAAGTAGTTCTCTTATATGTTACTTTGTTCATTCTGCTAACAGAATACAAAAAGAAGATGCTCTGAGATTTCGTATAACCAAATCCAGTGAAGTCAGTCTACTTGAAAAGGTGAAATATTTCTCAACAAATGTAGCTGCTAATTAGATATAAATGCTTTTTTACAGGATGGAATTATTAGTGGCTTGCATCTGTTAATGCAATGGCAATATATAGATTATGTCATCTGCCTAAACTCAGGAAATGTGTGCTTCAAACATATATTGATTGCAACCTTCAAATTTTATACCAATGTACTATACGTTACATAGTCAACTGAAACGCCTTTCCCAGGAATTGTCCGCTGAAATCAAAGTTCTTGAAAAGAGAAAAGATGAGCTTGAAGAAGAGCTGAAAAAGGTATGTGTATTCCTTAATTCTCCTTTTTTACTGAAAATATATGATATCAAACACATAAATATACTTTGGACGTCATGATTCAGAAAATTTATTAATTACAATCATGTCAGTCATACTTGTTTGCAGATTCTGTCATGATAATGCAATAGTGTCTTGAAGAACATTTTCCATCTTTGAGCAATAATGAGTTGATATGTAGGTTACGACTGCCTTGATTTCTGCTCATTCCCGCCTTCACAATGCCAGGGAAGAAAGAGACCAGTTTGAAGAAGCTAGTAATCAGATTATCCAACATTTCCGCTTGAAGGTAAGATAACTTTTCTTTCAAGATTAGAATAAGATAGCTTCATTTTGGGAGTACCTATTGTGTAATCTCTAAATTGATGATACTGCTCAGGATGATGAGCTTTCAAAATCTATTGCTTCACACAGAGCAGAAGCCAAAGTTTGCAATACATTTATTAATTTTCTGCAAAGCACCTGGGCTTTCCAGTCATCATGTGCTGAGCAAAAGGAGAAGCTGCTCAAGTAGGTCCTCTTGCCCTCATTGAAATGCTTTTTCACTTAAATTATTATTATCAATTCTGGCATTTTAATAACTAATTTCAACTTTTTACATGTTAGTGTTGAACTGGAAAAGCATGAGGAGTACTTTGTGAATTGGACCATACGCATTTTATATGCACTCAAGGTATTTTATTGCTATTTAGGTAGTTGGAAGTTCAAATGCCAAGTATGCATTTATACTTGTTTATATCTCTATATTCTTGGCCAATCAGGAGGAGTTGGGGCATTGTGTTTCTCTGTTTCGGGAGCTTGTTAAGAAACTGAATAGGTATTCTATTTGGTTGAGTTTAAAACCCTCCCATCTCTGATCATTCGATTCAAACACAAAACTATTAAATTTCGAAAGTGATCTCAACCAAAGCACATATCTGATATCCAGTTCTACCAGGTTAGATGGGATAACTGCTGTAGAGGGAAATAATGATGCACTTAATTCAAGGTTAACTCTTCTAGAATCATGCCAAAGTATGGAAACCAAGGTAATAATCATTCTACGTTAAGAAGTAATGATATCTGCATACTATATTTGATTTCATCTGCTAGAATAAGGCAATGTTTTATGGTAGATGACAACGGCGTTCTGCCTAATGGAGAGCATTAAGAAACAGTTGGCCAAAGATTCATCAAGGTGAATTATGTCTCTCATCAATATTTACTGTTAATGTCTTTGCTTAAAACATCTATAATTGGAGACATGACTCATTCTGGACAGAAAGAATGATGAAAAAGTGAAAGAGCTAATAGATGCACTGGAGAAGATGAAGCAAGAATTCGAGTGCATTGAGAGACCAAGTTTAGAATCAGAGACTCTAAGTATGAGAGAAGAGACACCAAGAATAGCAAAGACTCCAAGAATGTCGTTTCTTTCAAAGCAGAAAGTGGAAGTGAATGCTGAGTCAACCTCAGAGAGTGGTATGTCATTGCCTTTGATTGCTCTTCCTTTGGTTCGTAGCCGTTCAATGAAAATACCAGTGATGAAAGAGGTTGAACATTTGGAGTCTTTTGGAATTAGTCGTACTAAGTCATCTGATGCACAGGCTCAATTGTCTAAGTTAAAGTTGGAGTTGGAGTTGGAGCTTGAGGATAGTAGCAGAAGCAATTCCTTTGATATGGAGGGTAATATTGATTGGGAGTTTGATGAAAAGATTGAACAAAAACCCAGAAAGAGTATATAATAATAATAATAATAATATTAATGATAATCAAGTAATTTAATCACCTTAGGCCAAAATTTTGATGAGGAGGGTGTTTTTTTGGGTGTATAGGCATATACTCTCTTGTATATTTTGTTTCTTTCATAGCCTATCCTTGATAAAGTTTACCATTAAAAGAAATAAAAAAAAGAAATAGAAAATATAGCATACCCTAAAAGTGGTTGAAATTCTTGGGAGTTTCGAATTCTTTCATGAAAGAGAAAGAGGCCACTCGTAGGCCATTGGAAATCTAACTAAAATTATTTTGGACCATTGTAAGGTAAGTTAGACATGTGAAGGAGCTTGTCATACATGATATTTATACTTGGTGCTTTATGAGAGGGTTTTTTTTTTTCTTCTTTTTGACAATCACAAATTTACAAATGTAAAGCTTGAATTTTTTTCATGAAATAGTTTGCAGTACTAGTTACACTAAATTCATTGTGTTATACATATGAGATGATATCATTAGTACACAAATTACATATCCATACAACTAAATATGAAACAAAACAAGGTTTGATGATGAATGATGGGAGTTGGGGTTTTGAAGTTGAAGTGTTGTATATCGTGGGTTGGATGAAAATTTCGTTTCGATGAAAATTTTATGGAAATATCGATATATCATATTTATTGATATTTTTTCGATATTTACCAATATATCCTGATATTTCACCGATTTTTTTATAATTTATATTATAAAATCACTGATATTAATATCGATACTTTAAGATATTTAACCATCCTTTGTCATATTTCACCTATTTTCCTACAATATTTCACCTATTTTCTTACAATTTATATCATGGAGCCACCTGACATATTGATAAATTGATATTTTGATAAAATTTTTAATTTTTTTATCGATTATATGAAAAAAATGAAAATATCAAAAATATATTGATGTATACCTTTTTATGAAAATATTGGGGAAATATCAGACATATCATCCTTTGAAAAGGGGCATTTATGGAGCTTGTTGGTACCACAAGCATATACCATTTTTAGTTAAATATACTTTGGATGGGGCCATTGCCATAGCCAAATGGCAATACACTTTTATCACTGTAGAACGACTTAAAAGTATAAAGAGGCCATCATATTTCAAGTCAGAATAGGCCTATAAGAAGCCAATAAAATTGGGCCACTTTAGAAGAAGAGCTCAGAGCACCTCTTTTTTTTTTCTTTTTTCTTTTTTTAAATTTGTCAGATCACATGTGATAAATCCTGACGTTGAGTCAATCATCCTCATCATTCTCGAAACAATCAAGATTAACATGAATGAAAATAGATAATAAAGGTTTTAGGAATGGAAAACGAAAAGTAACATTGTTTTTCAATTTATTCTTGAACGAAATTATATTAAAGTGGCCGAAGCAATCAAGATTAATGAGGTAGTTGAGAAATTAATATCAATTTTAAGAATGAGAAACGCAAAACAACTTTATTTCTTTACTTTATTCTAGCGAGACTGTTGAGAGATCAATGTCGATTTGAAGAATGACAAATAGAAAATACTTTTTTTTATTTTACTTTATTCTCTAATTAAAATATAATGCTAACATCCACACTCACACCAAAGTCCAATTTTTTAATATTTGATAAGTATTTTTTAGAAAAATTTGTAAGTATTTTTTAGAAGAGTTGCATTTTATGTCATTGTTGTACAAATTTTAGATTCATACAATATGGATCGAATCGGGCTCAATCTGATCTGAATCTTCATTTTTTTTTCTAATTATTTTAGTCATATTTTTATATTATGTTAAGCATATTTTTATATAATACTTTAATTTAAAAAATAAAATCCTAATTTTAGCAATAAAAAAAACTCTAATTTCAACAAAAAAATCTAATTTGTACATATTACGCATACCTTTAAATTATATTAGTCATGCATTTATATAATATATAAAAGTATAACTAATATGACCAACATAACATAAATGTATGTTCAACATAACATAAAAATCCTAAAAATATATTTAATATAACATAAAATCATAAATATATGGTTAATATAATATAAAAACACTAAATGTATGACTAACATAAGATAAATGTATGTTTAACATAATATAAAAGTATGTTTAATATAACATAAAAATATAACTTAAAACGCATTTGGGTAGATTTGAATGTACCCACTCAAACGCATGAGGGCGTATGTTCGCGCGTGAAATGGCACATGGATTGGGTCGGGTCAAGTATTTTTAGAATTGTATGTGATAGGATGCAGGAAATATATTTATTAAACATAAATAAATTTCAGAATGGCCCAAAATGGAAAAGTATCAAAATGTTCCATATTAATGAAAGAAACGTTCAAAATGATGACCGAAATGATACTGATAATTCAAGAATAAAGTTTTCATGACTAGTTTTTGAAAATGTTCCCTTTTTCTTATTCCAAAAGAAAAAAGAAAAAACCTGTTGAACAACAGAAAGCAAAAATTCTTAAAACTACGTTTGGACAACAGAAAACTGTTGAACCTGGCTAACGGTAATTATATTGGAATCGGGAAATATAGTAAAAGTAAAAAGACATTTAATTTTGATTTCTCAAAGATGCCCATGTTTTGACCAAGTCAGCTCTGAGATCCATAAGACTTAATTTCTCGTCTATTTTCGACGGTTTAATAAATCGGTTGAAAATAAATTGGAATTGAACCAGAGGAATATCGATTCCAGTTTGAAAACCAATGGTTTGTCCTTTTTTTTGATTTGTCCTTATTTTTTTCCATGTCTCATGGCCCTCCACATGACTTTTTTCAAAAAAATAATAATAATAAAATTGAACCGACTGATTCACAATGATCAAATCGTTTCGACCGTTGATGATCAACGGTTGACTCATTTAAGTCATTCAAGTGTCACAATCCTGAAAAAAAAAAAAAAACGGTTCCGGTTCGATATTATAATTGATATTTTAATTCATGAAACAATTTCTTATGATTTTTGTTTTTTTTTTCATCAATTTCTCAATCTTTTATATTATGTAATTGAGTTTATGAAAGATTAATGAAAATCAAGAATATCACTACCTGTTCTGGAAAGATAGTACATTACTTTTTTTATGAGTCATAAAATCAATCTACAATCCTTATTGAAAATAAATTAAAATTCTCGTTTAATGATATCACCTTACCAAATACTGTTAGGAATTAAGCATTTAAAATAATACAAAACCCACATATAAAATGACACAAACTACAATATAATATTTCATAAAATAGGTATTCACCATGAAATATGCATTCTAAGATTTCAAAATCCCCGAAATATCCTTTCATGCCTTTTTCTGACTTGGAACCATCCTTCCTTTAAACGATTCTCTCCTTTCCCAGTTTCTCACTAATAACTAAGAATCATCATCTAGAGAGAGAAAGAGAGGGACTAAAATGGACGAGAGAAGAAAAGCTTCAGAAGGAAGTGGCAATGGAGGAGGTGAAGAAGAAGAAGAAGAAGAGTACATAGACATGGAGTTCTTATGTACTTGCTCACCTTCTTCATCCAATACTCACCAAACCACAGAATTCGAGTTCCAAATGTCTCACACTTCCACCACCAAACCCACCACCGCCGACGAGCTCTTCTTCAAAGGTCAGCTCCTCCCTCTCCACCGCCACCACGCCGCCCCATCGGAATACTGCAGACCCAGCTGCGACGACTTCTTGGAATGGTCAAACAAACTCAACTCTTTCATCCACCCCACCATTAAAACCCCACCCTCCAAGAAGCTCAAGCTCGTCTCCATTGTTGCTCTCAAGCTCAAAGCCTCGAGTGCCTTCCTCAGATCCTTCTTCTCCAAATCCGCCATTGGAGAAGCTGATAAGGTCTCCAGGATTTCGACAATAGCTTCGATAATGAAGATGAGCATTGACATCAGTGATCAGGAGAATTTGCAGAGAAGATCGTTTTCCGGCGCCGTTAAACGGCATTGTTCGTCGGCGTCTTCGTCTGGAGCATCGTCATCGTCGTCGTCATTCTCTTTGAATGGGTGCCATGATCAGCTGCAGTTTCTAAGGAGGAGCAGCAGCGCCACTGAGATTGAGGGTTCCATTGAAGCCGCCATTGCTCATTGCAAGAAATCTTACCAACTTTAGATTCATTGCTGCTTATTATTTTGAGACAAAATAAGTTGGTTGTTTCACTGTACATAAGTTTTTGTATAAATTATATAAGTTCATGTTTGATTATTAATTCACTTCAATAAAATAAAGATATTGAAAAATAAATGAAGTGATTTAAGTCTTGTTTGAGATCAATGTCATGTGAGTTTGAATATTTCTGGTATAATCAGTTGATTTAATTTTAAATTCGGATCATTAAAACATTTTTCAAATTGATATTTAAAAAAAAAAAATACAGAAATCGAACCAGTTTCTGACTTTATTGCTCATCAAATAAAGTATTCCATTACAAGATTCTTTGATTTGGGCATGAAAGGACTAAAATGCTCTTAATGGCAGTTTGACTTGAGAATCAAGTACATAAGAAATAGTTTTTAAATTTTTTTCTTTCTTCAATTCATTTCCTCAGCAATCGTCTTCTATTGTTGCGTAGTCTTTTTATTTTGTGCATCCTCTTCTCCTTAACAATCTTCTCAACATCGAATTTGCTATCACCAATAAAAAAAAATCTCAAACGATGAAAGAGAAATGAAAAAGATAACAAACATCAAAGAAAATGATTTTATGAGGAAGTAGAAGAATTCGTGAGAGTGAATTGAGCCTCGTTATTAATCGGGGAAGAAAACACATATTTAAAAATGAATCTAAATTGCATGAATACTAGAATCAATACAATTGGTGGTTAAAGTTTTAACTAGTAAAATGGTCATGGTGAAATAGTGAAAAGTAGTTGAAGGAATCTATCTATCTTCTCATTACTTACTTGGATAACAGAACCTTTTTATTTGAAAAAGCTACTTTATAGTAGTATTTTGCAAGTGATAAAAAAGGTTTTGTGTTCTCTCTTTTTCAGAAAGCTGGATTCACCTATCCAATTCAAATCTCTCTCTCTCTCTCTCTCTCTCTCATCAGATTAAAGATTACAAGTTCCAAGAAAATAGCATCGATTTGTGTGTAATATGAAGAAGTAGCAAGTAGCAACTCTTCTTCATGAATAGGCTTAAAAAGGAAAAAAATGTGGCTCCCATTAATGTACACCACCACTAGAGTAAAGTTCCGAATGTAAGGAAACATGTTTTTACCTTTATTTTTTTATTTGACATAGAAGAGAAATTCAAATTGATGCTAAATACTCTGATCTATGAGGAATAATTGTTTGTCTTATGGTTATTTTGCAAACTTTCCATTTGAATAATTAATTGGTAGTTTTCAGGTAATGACTTTAATTAATGGTTCATCATAATTATTTATTTTCTTAAATGAGGTACGTGCTAAAGAAGAGTAAAAAGAAGACAGCAAAAGAAAAAAAAAACAAATAAGCAAAAAGTACAATAATTAGCAGTAATAATGTACGGTTAACCAATATAAAACAAAAAAAGAGCACATGCTTTCTTTGGTCTCAGATATTGACTAGACGTAGTTTTAATTTTCCATGTCATCCTGATTCTTGACAAACTCACTCTAAGAAAATATCTACACATAAATAATATGTTTTCTTATGTTCTTTTGGATGTAAATCATGATATCAAATTGTATTTTTAATCCCCAAACTTTTAGGAAGGTTGACGTTTTAGTCTCATACTTTAGTTGGTGACACTTTTAGTCCTAAAATTTAACGTGATTTCAGAATAAATCCATTAATTAACGACTGAATTTTGTGTGTCATTAAGCAAATCATATAATTAAAGATAAAATTTTAAAAACATTTCTAAGTATTATCGAAAATAATCAAGAACATATTTAAATTTTGAAATAAGTCAAAGTTTCAAAATAAATTTGAAATTTATTTAGTGACTCTACAAAATTTTAAAAATAATTTTGGAAATTATAAAAAAAAAATCTTAAATTTCCTAAAGCATGAAAAAAAACTTGTCAAGTATATTTCCAATTCTGAGTGTTAGATTTTAAAAAAATATTCAGAGTTTTGGTATTTTTAATTATTCAGTTTTTAGATTCTAATTATAATAATTTATTTTTTAAATAATTCAGACTTTATTTATATTTATTAAAAATTATTGTGGGTAGGTCAACATTCAATTTCAAGCTATAGGACAAAATTGTGACACTATCCAAACTTATTAAGTTTTCTAATATAATGTCTCCAAAAAAAAAAAAAGTTTTTATTAATAATATAGTATGGATAACAGTGGTTCATGTATTTCTATCCATTTATAGGGAAAATACAAAGAACCATCTATCTTCTTTTTCAAATTCAGATACTGTGTGCCTTTTGAGTCTTTTCTGCAAAATGCTCTTAATCTTTCAGCATTATGACATCTTCACCGTATATCCAATCCAAATATCCAATACATATAGATATAGTTTACATGTCTCCTTTTGTAATTTGTACGGTTAAGATCTAAGCATATTATTATATTAGATGAGACTATTCTTCATTGTTCGTTCATTTTTAAGAGTTGTTCATGTTCGTTTACTTACTGATCTAATGTGCTAATCAATGTTTGTGGATAAAATAATAATATAATCTAAGTGGGTTGTTTTGAAAGGATATTAAATCTATACAATCATAATTATTATTGTTTATTCTTCTCTCAAAATAAGTAGTTAAATGTTTCTCCAAAAATGGTAGTTAAGTATACATTTTATTCTTCAGTCCAATTTTTGAATGATTCAAAATTTGAAATGCATGGGAATTAGAAGGCTTGAAAGATGAAGATGGACATATAAAACAAACACTAGATACAATGTTGCATTGGCCATGCAATTTAGTTAGCAAATTGCCAAAAGAAAGAAGTGTCAAAGTTGATAGTTCCAAAAAACAAAACAAAGTGGTTGTTGATTGCAGAATATATATATATATATATATATATATATATATATATATATATGTGTGTGTGTGTGTTGTTTTGGCACTTTTGGATCGACCCTCTTTTTCTTGGGTCGACCCACATCATGGTCCATTTACCCATATTTTAAGAATAATTTATGATTTTTTGTTCAATGAATTTGAAAATGCTTGAAAGCGAAAACTCAGGTATATGATAATCACTTCATCATCAAAATAGCCTAGCTAGGTAGGGTGGTTCAAACAGAGAAGTGTCAATAGAGACAGTTTGATGATGAACCAGTTGTGTAATAATATTAAGTTGTAGGAGAATGCAAAAGGCTATGTTATGTTATGTATTTGTTCTTAGTTTAAGAGAATTCAAAAGTCTTGATTAATAAAACCCAGCATTGCTTGATTTTAAGTTCTTAACAAAATTTACCTTCAAAATCTGCAGAAATAAAAATTTAAAACTAAATCCTTTTAAAATTCTTTTTAATGAATCAAAATTATCGCCAGAGAAATTGAAAACGAACCAATAATTTTGGTCTTACATAGCACAAAGGACTATATTTACTTTTCTTTGGGTTTTGAGATCATTGGTACATTATTTTTGTATGTTTATCTAAGAAGCCCAGGACAGGTCTCAACCCAAGTCCACATACTCTGCATTATTAGTTTTAAATAAATAAATAATAATCACAACTGACTAATTATATCAGTTGATTTTTATGCATAATGCGAAAAACTGGAATTTTAAATTTTATTATCAGAAAACAAAATCATAAAATACAAACACCTTAAGATAAATCTATTATCTCAATTAGTGTGTTTCTTCAGTTTAACTTCTTCAATCTTATTGCAACTCAATTTTTATAAGAAAAATCCATACTTTTGTTCAAGTAATATTTATAGCATCAAATAGCATATATTGGATTAATCTCTGATTCAGTATCTGAATAACGCAATGAGTTAATTCCACTTCTTGAATGCTTCTCCTTCTTCCTCACTCTCCTTATTCTCCTGGATTTCACCACATAATAAGTCATTGCACTCAAAACCCCAGCCATTGTCACTCCCCCCACCACAGTCACAAGAATTGCAGCCCATCTATGGTGCCGTCCCACGACTATATACGACGAAGAAACAAAAGCCAACGTAGTGCAAACCGAGGCCAACCACATCAACTTATTGATCACCTCCACAACCCGTCTCTCCGATTTTATCTCACCTCTCACAACAGTAATTTGCACAACAACAACAGCCAAGGAAGTGAAAAGAGCAAAAGCATTAGCGATGAAGAATACCTTGAAAGCCGGGCTGTTCACCATGACGGCCGTTCCATTGTCATCATCGCCACCTGGAACTGTAAATATGGCGGCGAAAGCAACTGTGGCGAAGAGGACGGCCACCACTGTGACTGAATTTGTTGCGTTGTTTATCCCTTCTCTGTGGAGCTTCCTAAGCTCCTTTGCTATGCCACTGACGTTTTTGTTGGTTTTACGGGCTTGCTCAAGCTGAATATGCACGTCCTTCTTGATTTCTGAGACGGTTTTCTGAAGCTCATCACGGGGCTTGTTCAGTTCATTGGCTCTGACAGCACCATAACGAGTCAAGCATTCTTTTATTTCCACTGTTTCTTCGGATAGAGGCAGTCCTTCAGCTATGTCAAGCGATGTTTTGTGATCTCTTGTCAATGCATTGACATTTGTGTCCCGAAGTAGTAAGAGCTCATGCACAATCTGCAGTAACCACGAAAATGTCAATAACCAAATTGCAAGTTAGAAACATTTTTTTATACTCCAACAGAAGTAAGAATCAGCAATTCGAAAGGCTCAATTGTAAATATGAACAAAATAGTATCAATAGCATATGGAAGAGACAGGAAAAAGTAAGCAAATAAGGGCTGCTAACGTGTATCTATCACTTTAAAAATCACTCGAAATAATAGGTTTTTCTCATATCATGGGACTGAAGCTTGATCTAATGTCTTGACCATGCTCAGTGAGAATCAACTGAGGCCTGGAACACTTACCTGCTTTTAGGTAAAATTATATATTTCCAAATGAATTATAGCAAAATAGATGTTTAAAGGTGGGAGAAGAAGCAAAGGCAAACAATACCTCAGCACGTTTTTTCCTGGTGGCAATATGTAATGCAGTATTACCAAATTTGTCTGGGAGCATCACAATGGCTGGATCTGCCTGGAGAAGCAACTTAACTGCCTCACAACTAACGCCTTTAACAGCCATATGCAATGCAGTCTGTCCTTTCTTATCAGTCCTTCTGGCCAGCTGAGGGTCAGTCTCAAGCAATGATTTGACAATATCAACATGGCCTTGGCGGGCAGAGAAATGCAATGCGTTTTTACCATTGGATCTTGGTATCTCTAGCAAACTGGGATCCTTTGACAGCAATTCTTTGACAACAGCCAGATGCCCTTTTGTTGCTGCAGTTACGAGTGGAGTTGCATTTGATTGGCCCACTGTTTTGCTTAGCTCAGGATCATGCTCTAAAAGCATCCGGACTATATCTGTAAGATACAAATGGAAAAAATACAGTTAGTATCAACAAATAAAAGAAAAAGGTTTCAAACAATTCAGCTCAAAGATAGGAAGGATAAGATATAGCTTTAAATCTAAAGACTATACAGTCCATTTGCAATATTACAAAGGGTTATTATGATTGAAGTACCAAGCTAAAGCATTCAATGTTTTGCATGCTATTCTCCTTAAACTATCAGTCTTCATCTGGGATAAAAACTCCTGATCTGCCTCTAACAATATTATCGAGTTTTAGTAAAATACCAAGCGCCTAACTAACTTCAAAACAAATATCTTTCTTTCTTTTAGTACTTCACTCATAGCATGAAAATATATACACAAAGATAACAATAATTAAAGAACAACATAAACTCAGAAATTCACATTGTATGACTGATCATAACCCGCACGAAACAATCTGACAATTCAAGCACAATTCTTAAAAACAGATCAGTTTTCAATTATCTGAACCTCAGAGAAAGAGTTCGATTACCATGATGGCCTTGACTGGCAGCAATGTGCAACGGATCCAAACCTGTCCTGTTCTTCAACCTAATACCTTCCTTGGTCGAATAAGGCAACAACTCCTTTACTATATCAATGTACCCTTTCTCAGCCGCTATAAATAATGCAGTTTCCCCCAATTCATTGACCTCATTCACCACAACTGTTCTAATTTCTACCAACTCAGCATCAAAATCAGCACCGTTCAATGTCTTAAGCATTTGCTCATCAATTTCCCCCAATATTTGCCTCACTGCCTCTACATCACCCTTCTGAGCTGCTAAATGGAGCTCTGTGTCGTTGTGGCGCCCCGTTACCTGCTTCACATACTTCTTCTTTCCAGATTGGTCAATTCTTTTGCCGGAACTCGAAACTACTAAGGCTTTACCGGAATTCGAAACCACCAACGCTTTACCGGAATTTGAAACCACCAGCGCTTTTGCGGAATTTGAAGCAGCTAATGATTTGCTTGAACTGGATATTACCAATGGTGGTGCCCGGTGTGAAGGTGAAGCCAAAGAAGCTTCAGCGTTTAATCCCATTCCGAAATCTCTCACGCCTGTTTAGCAGAATTATCATCACCGCATTTATACATATCACGTTTGATTTTGATATAAATTAAAATCAACGAAATACAACAAAATTGAACGAAAAAATGTTTAAATTTGAAATCGGAGCTTTCAGTTAGGGTGTAGCAAGGAATTGAAGCATCAGCATCTGAATCAGAACGCCAAACAGAAATTTTTGATAATTTGTATACGTTTTCCAGCCAATCAAAATCTTCGAACTCATTCATGTAGACCTAAACATAACTCATTTTCATTTAGAAATTGCCAATATTCATTCTTTTTGTCATTTCAAATGGCTGTTTACTGATGCGTACCTTCATTGACGGAAGCCATTGGGTATTCTCTTTATCAGCGCTTTTCATTAATTTATTTATTTGCTAATTAACGCCATTTAAATCTGGTTCATCCGATTGTGTGATTTTTCTGTGTAAATTTGTACGCTAAAAGGAAGGGTGCAACGGCCGGGGGAGGAGGTGGTGGTGTCGGCGGCGGCGGCGGCGGAGGAAGAGGAAAGTGATTTCAGAAGGATCGGTGAGGAAGAACTGTTGGCGCCGCCGGGCCCACGGTGCCCAATTTTTAATTGTTCCAATTGCAATAAACTTATATAATTTAAATATTGACTATATTAAGAAAAAAGTAACCATATAATACAAAGTGTAAAATCTGTGTATAATATACCGGTTGGTTATTTTAATACATATATATTTATATATTAAATATAGTAATGTAAATTTTAAATTACTAGTTACTATGATTTAAATTTTATGTTATATAATATTATTTTTAAAATAAAAGAATGCTATGTTATTTAATTAACATAATTATGCATGTATTATTACATAGAGTAGGTCTTGTATGAGATTCTCTCACTAATCCTATATAATACTTTTATATATATCATGTGATATTTTTTTAAAGTATTAGATAATATAAATAAAAATATTACATGGTGACATTTTCAAAAAATATTATATTTTGATTTATTCTTATAATATAATATAATATTTTCATATATACCATATAATATTTTTATGTGTATCACATGATATAATATTTTATGATGTTTTATTCTCATAATATAATATTTTTATGTGTATCATGTAATACTTTTATGTATATCATGTGATATTTTTATAAAATATTATCTAATATACAAAAAACTATTACATTTGATTTTTGTTAATCAGATATTGACTTTGACCGTTAATTTTAACTTTGATTTGTTGATTTTGACTAATCATTAACTTTAATCCATTAACCGAATCATTGACTCAATCGATCTCATGAAATAGAATTTGTAAGATCCTCTTACGCAAACTTTACCTATTACATAATCTACTATTATTTTATTCCTCCCACAACACTTTTTGACAATCGGTGATCTAAAGATTAGAATTTTTTATTTTTTTTTTATCAAATCACAATATAGGAAAAAGAAAGGTGATGAAATTTTAGGCAGGTCCCATTACTGTGTGCAAGAATTATGAATATAAGTCGAGATAAATAATTTAATAATTTTAAAAAGTTATATATATATATAATTTGAAATAGATATGAATTTTTTTCTTTTTTTTTTTAATGAGTTGGAGAAAGTGGAATAAAGAAAATAAATATTAAAAAATTTGTATGATCCAAATTAAAAATCTGATTATTACAATCTATATAAAGGTAGGTTGGATAACATTTAATATGTCTATAATAAGTAAGAAAATAAATGTAGAGTCATAGCATTATCTAACTTAACTCTCATCTAGTAAACAATCCAATGCAATTTCAAAATTAGATGGAAGACTTATTTGACGTATCTATAAAGGCAAAAGGTCTAACCACACATCAATTACATATTGGTCATTTCGACCCATTTAGAATTATAAGATGGATGAAATGGTACAAGTGCATATTCATCATTTTATATCTTTCAAATTTTAAATAATTTTATTAATATTATAAAATACAGAAAAAAAAAAAGAAAAAACATAGAATGAATTTATTTCAAACTAGCTCGATGAATTTCTTGATACATCGAGTATATAATCGTCATTGATTTGTACGTAACTATGAATACATTTATATATTATGATGTGGATGGAGCTTAAGCATGACCATGACCCAAAAATGCCGGTGAAATTGTCAACAAAAAATGCAAATGTCTTATCACCCAAATTTGTCCAAAAAGATGTGGCAGAACTGATCACGCCAAAAACTGTCTAGCAAAAGACTGAAGAGTGAACTGAAGGGATGAACTAAATGTAACGGGCTTGAAATAATAGGAAAAATATCCATCATACACTTTTACCTAAAAAAAGAAGATATAAATACTTCAAATTGTATCTTGTGTTATTAAATGAATTGATTCACTATTTGCTCAAGCTTTTGTCATCACTCTTATTTTGTAATTTTCATAAAAAAAGTATAGATTTTTAGTGATATGCATCCATATTATATTCAATATACTAATATATTATCATAGGTGTGTAGGACTTTAACTTTCATCACGAAACAACCCCCACCCAATAAGACGTGCCCCCCCTCCCCCTAACCCCTCAATATAACAATAAATATCTACAAGATAATGCTATAAAAGCAAATATCATACCCAAACCAACAAAGATTGGTCACAAAAATCTACAACCAATACACATGGCCTCAAAAAAAAGGGTTAATTTAATTACACAAATATAAAAGCGAAGAAAAATATGGCAATCAAGCTATCTACAACTATCTCTCAAAATAGTCAAAGAGACCGATCCTCGAGGTCAAATTAGTTAATATAGATGTGAAATAAAAGAAAAAAAGGGTATTAAAATTTTATTTTATTCGATTTTTGATTTTTGATTTTTTGATTTTTTTTGTCCTCTATATTTAATAAATACAAAGTTTTAGTCATCTAATATCAAAATTTTTTTTAATTTGAGAGAACATTAATTTTTTTTATAAAATGTTTAAAAGACTGAAAATCAAAATATGCAAGATACATGATCGGAAAATCTAATAAGCCAAACTTAAGAGTATTTCTAAATTATTTATAAAAAATAAATAATGTGATGCCAATAGTGTCGGTCGGTTTCATGTTTCACTTTCCCCATTAATAACAGCCACGAGATAAAAATATCAACCCATCATTTAATGGATAACACATTCAGTTTCAATTCAAATCCCATTTAAAAAGTTTTCCAATTCATTTAATTTAGGAAAATTGCCATGCCCGTTTCTTTTTTCATAACCGTTTCTTGAATTCCATATATATTATATATATGAAAATTGAGCACCAAAATTGGCAAAATCCCATTTGAGAATTAAATCCAACATGGGTTTGCAATTACCGTACGGAGACGTGGATTCAAGCCTGAGAGGCATAGCAGGGCGAGCTGAGGGCTTTGGACGTTTCGCCGTCGGCGGCCTAAACGGCGCCGTTTACTGTGTCACCACTCTAGCTGGTAAGCATACACATATTTCAATTCATTACTGTTTTTCATTTGTGAAATTGATTCATTGAAAATGAATTAGTGTATATATGTCCTAGATGATGGGCCAGGGTCACTACGTGATGGGTGTCGTAAAAAGGAGCCACTGTGGATCATATTCGAAGTTTCAGGCACCATTGAGCTCTCATCTTATGTGAGTGTATCTTCTTACAAGACCATCGATGGTCGTGGTCAAAGGGTCAAACTGAGCGGCAAAGGTTTAAGGTTGAAGGAGTGTCAGCATGTGATAATCTGCAACCTGATACTTGAAGGGGGCAGGGGAAAAGACGTTGATGCCCTTCAGATCAAACCCAACTCACAGCACATTTGGATCGACCGTTGCAGGCTCAGTGACTACGCCGATGGCCTCATCGACATCACTCGAGAGAGCACTGATATAACCGTTTCACGGTTAGCTAGGGCTAGCTGTCACTCCTGTTCTTGTAGGCTGTAGCTAGTGACTGTTGCATGTTTGATTGAGGTTTTTATTGTCTGTAGGTGCCACTTTGTGAACCATAACAAGACCATACTGATCGGGGGTGACTCGTCCCACACGGGGGACAGGTGTATACGGGTTACCATTCATCATTGTTTCTTCGATGGGACCCGTCAGCGTCATCCACGTGTCAGATTTGGGAAGGTGCATTTGTATAATAATTACACTAGAGATTGGGGGATTTATGCTGTTTGTGCAAGTGTCGAGTCGCAGGTCATCTTTCATTTATACTTTCTTTGATTAGATAAATATATGCTTGCTTGTTGCTATGATTGATCGCTTGTTCTTCCTTTATAGGTATATTCACAGTGCAACATTTATGAAGCTGGACAAAAGAAGGTGGCTTTTAAGTACTACAAGGAAAAGGTCTAATAATATCTACTCATGTTTAATCTCGTTATTCAATTCTTTCAAGTTGAATGAATTTGAAAATGTAGGCAGGTGATAGGGAGGATGAATGCACGGGACGGATCAAATCGGAAGGCGATGTGTTTGTTTGTGGGACTGAAGCGGGCTTAGAGCACGGGCCGGGTGAGTCTTGCGTGTTTCACGTGAACCAACACTATGAGAGGTGGACAGTAGAAGCACCAACCGATGATCTCAAACACTTTCTTCAACACTGCACTGGATGGCAGGATATCCATCGACCTCATGATATACCAATTTCTTAGTTCTCTTTTATTGTTTCTGTATTTAACGAATGGGACTATTCCTAGTTTTATAGTATATACATGTATGGGGTGAAATAATGTGAAAAGATCTATTTATTTCTTTTCTGTAGCCTATAAGTTATAGAGTTTTTCATTCTTCTCATTGCCATTCCAGTTGAAGGATAACTAGCTGGGCTTTGTTTTTTGTTTTTACTGATTTAAATTAGGGCTAGTTTAAAAATAATAATCATGAATTACAGGTGAATTTTCAATTGCGAAATAATGAGCTTTAATATGTATCAATGTTAATCAAGAACTATAAAAAAATTAATATCTCACACGGTCTACTTTTTATCTTTTATCTTTTAATCCTTCAAATTAATAAATTCATCATTAATACAAGTAACTAGTATTCCAACGTATATGCATTGAACTCAAAAAAAAAAAAAAAACACAGAAACAAAAACTTAATCAAATCTTTTTCAGAATCGAATTTCAAGTAATTTACGAGATGGTCGAAAAAAACATTTATTAATTAATTTATTTATTTAGAAAGGACTGTGATATCAAATTTTAAATTTTCGGAAAAGAAAAAAAAAAACCGGTGACCCATTTGTTTCTGACACGCAGAGGTTGAGCCGCTGAGATGTCCCAACGCCACCCTCCACCGATCTTCTTCCCACTCACTTCCTTTCTCTCTCATCAGTAGACATCACCTGAATCTTATTCCCAACGATTCTCGAAATTCCTCGCAGCAATGAAGCAATTACACAAGCAATCATCAATGCCAATTTCGCGAACCTCGCCACCCTACTCTCCAAAATCCCTCAAACACCCTCGATCCATCCCCAGATCTCTGAGCTACCTTCTCAAGGAGCAGCGCCTTCTCTTCGTCTTCATCGGAGTCTTAATCGGCTCCCTTTTCTTCCTCCTCAATCCCTCAATCTCCCACCTCTCCTCCGCCGCCGATCACCACCCCCAGGTTTTCTCCACAGATCGCGAATCGGTTGCTCAATATCACGACCCTAATTATGAGAGACATGCGCTGAATCGTGATGTGTATAAGAACTCCAATGGGGTGGGGAGAGTGCCGGTGGGGTTGGGGAGGAAGAGGAACAGGGTGGTTGTCACCGGCGGGGCCGGCTTCGTTGGGAGCCATTTGGTGGATAAGCTGATCGCCAGAGGCGATGATGTGATTGTCGTTGATAATTTTTTCACTGGGAGGAAGGAGAATGTGGTGCATTTGTTTGGGAATCCGAGGTTTGAGTTGATTAGGCATGATGTTGTTGAGCCGATTTTGCTGGAGGTGGATCAGATTTACCATTTGGCTTGCCCTGCTTCTCCTGTGCATTACAAGTACAATCCTGTTAAGACTATCATATCCTTTCTCTCTCTGACATATTGAATTAGATCAACTCTTCAATGGCTATATAGTAACTATTTAGAAATGAGTGTGCATTTGTATGATCTTGGCATTTACTTGCTTAATTTCATGTTTCTTCTTGCTTAGTTTGTTTTGACTATCCGAAGTATACAATTTCATGCTTCTAAAGTGTATTAGAGTTGTTCAGGCTTTGTTTGTACTTTGCAATTGGTTCAAATCCTTGACTTCTTGATTACAAGACGAATGTAATGGGCACACTTAATATGTTGGGCCTTGCAAAGAGAATTGGTGCAAGGTTCCTTCTGACCAGCACGAGTGAGGTGTATGGTGATCCTCTTGAGCATCCACAAAAGGAGACATATTGGGGGCATGTGAATCCAATTGGTCAGCAACAATGTTTAAATTTTATTTATTTGTTGTCAATGAAGGCTTTAGGGAGGGAATGTTCGATTAAGAAGTCTCATATCATCAGGTGTACGGAGTTGCTATGATGAAGGGAAAAGGACAGCTGAAACCTTAGCAATGGACTATCACCGTGGTGCAGGTGTTGAGGTACTATGTCTACTTTAAACTGCCGGTTTTTGGACTCTGAATTTGTACTGACCAATTTGATTTTTCCTAATGGCATTCCCCTGCTTCAAGTATATAGCACTAGGTATGAATTTTTTTTGCCTAAGTGTGTCAATCAAATAAAATGGCAATTTACTAAATTATTAAGGTGTAAGATGTTCCTGCAGTTTATTTTCTTTTGTGTGTTGGTTTTAATGACTACTGTGATGGAAGAAAGAGCTTACACTGTATGTTATTGTGATCATCACTGAAGTGCCTCAAATTACATTGATTGACATGTAAAATGCCCCTTAAGATTTTCAGTTGTGGAGGTGCTTCTGTATCTTGGCTGGTACATTGTAATATGATAGCCACTCATTATAACAGAAACTATAATCATTTGGTTTTAGAGAATGTGGAAAGTCAAGTAGCTTGTGTGGAAATACAATATTGAACCCAGCTACTGGGTTGTAATTTTTAACTTTTTATGTATGAGGAAAGCATTCAATTTCTGTCAATATTATATGAGTGAGTTTTTCAAATAATTTGGGAGTTTGATGAATATGTGAATACTTACCTGGAAAATAAACTATTGTGCAAAATTGCATCTCTACTCTACTTCTGCAAAAGTGTGATCCATGTTTTGTTTTATATAGCCATCTTTCTGTCTTTCATTTCAGGTGCGCATTGCACGCATTTTTAATACATATGGACCACGTATGTGTCTAGATGATGGGCGAGTTGTTAGCAACTTCGTTTCACAGGTTTGCTAAAAGTGCTGTTATGAATTATATGAAAAATTAAAATTGGCTTTATTTTAGTTACATTTTCTTACTACAATGGATTTTCTATGCAGGCTATACGGAAAAAACCAATGGCAGTCTATGGCGATGGGAAACAAACACGAAGCTTCCAATTCGTGTCTGATTTGGTATGTCATGTTGTTTTGTCCTACAGAAGTTATCCTACCTCTTGTGGCCCCAATTTGATTAGAAATTGTTAGTCTTTCTGTACATACCAAGGAACAAAATATCGCGATATTTCGGCGATATATCGCCGAAATATCGCCAAAAATGGGGAACCGATATTTAAATATCCACCGCAATTTTTTTTCGTCAAAATATCGGCGATATATCGGTAATATCGATATTAATATCGATATCGGTAGTGTTTAGTGTATTTCTCGTGTTATATCGCCGATATATCGGTTGTGTCTAAATATCGGTATTCTAGGTTTTTTTTGAATTTTTTTTTTTGTAGTTTGGCTGCATTATGCTACATAATTTATGCATAATTAGCAATAATTCACAATTGGCTTGTATAGTATGTCCAAGGCTTGGATGTCTTCTTTATCAATCCTAATTCCTAGGCTCCTTGCTATATTTTTGTTTTTTTCATTAAATACAATGTTTATATAATCTTTTATCTATATATTAGTTGTATCATTTTTTTAAATTATAAGTTCAATATATGTATTAATGTTAGTTATAATAATCTATAAACTAGTAGATATAATTTTTCAATTTTTTAAAAAATTTTAATATTTTTAAAAAAAATGTCCGATATTTCCACCGATATCGATATCGATACCGATATATCCGTAAAATCAGGGTACCGATATTTTAACCGATACCGATTTTTTCATCCTTGGTACATACAATATCATTGGTTCAATATCAATCAGAACTTCTTATTTCAGTACATTTCTGAACTGCCAATAAACAAAATAAAAAGCTTAATTCTTTTGGTAGTGTGGGATGCAAATACATAACATACCACCCACACTTTGATACCAACGTCCGTGTTGGCCCACTCTTGTTCTAGGTCGCCCCTTTGGCCCTTTTTGCCTCTTGACCAGTCTAGGTCTAAGTCTCCTCTTCATCAAGGTGGGCCCAACTCTAGTACCACTTGTTACAACCTCTTAGGTAGAGCTCATTCTTGAGCAATGTGGGATGCAATTGAATCATATCACCTTCCAAAGACTTGATTAAGTTTCCATCTGAAACACATTCTCTAACAGTAAGACTTGTCGAAACGAAAATTTCCTATATTTCCTTAGTTTGATCAATGCCATATGGATATCAGAAAATAGATGTTATATGCCCACTACGATGAATGGATAATTATGAATGCGGTTTATGATATCAGGTTGATGGATTGGTGGCACTGATGGAAGGTGAGCATGTGGGCCCATTCAACTTGGGGAATCCTGGAGAATTCACAATGTTAGAGCTTGCTGAGGTTCGTGCTAGAATATTTCGTTGTTTATGGTCCAAGAGTCTAGATACGTCTAGTTTTCATTGTAGATTAGTTAACTTTCACCTGACCAAACAGGTTGTCAAAGAAACCATCGATGGTAGTGCAACAATTGAATTCAGACCAAACACTGATGATGATCCTCATAAGAGGAAGCCAGATATTAGTAAAGCAAAGGAGCTTCTGAACTGGGAGCCGAAGATTTCCTTGCGAGAGGGTTTGCCACGAATGGTCAGTGATTTTCGAAACCGCATCTTGAATGAAGATGAAGGGAAAGGAAACTAATGAATATACAGGAAATTAAATAGCATGTATAGAATGAAAGCATTTTTTTCAAATGTTAGTTATACCACTTTGCTACATTTAATTTTCTATATCTGAAAATTAAGAAATACACCATGGCATTACAAACTCATCAGTATTTTCTTCTTTTTGAATTTCAAACATATTTGTAATATTAGCTATAGACTTCTTGAAATGGATACAATTTTGTGCAATTATGGGTAAATGACATTTACACCTTTGATCTTGTGTAATTGTATTCATGTTTCTTCTTTAGTGTTGTTTACTTTGACAGTGAGTGTGGGTTCCACTTCTTAACATACAAAAATGTAGAGGATAGAAGCTTAACAGAGCAATGTCAATGATGATGTTTTTTTGGTTCAGGTGTGGATTTATGATGGGCAGATGAAGTAATTATGATTCATATTCAATTTGCAATTCTATGTCACTCCTTCCAATATGGCATTCCAATGACATGGGTAAAATTATATTGCCCCTAAGAATAATTTGACTACTTTGGATAAGAAGCTTTGAATGCACACACACAGGCATCTCTCTCTCTCTCTCTCTCAATTAATGGTATTGCAATTTCAGATGAAATATCAATTATAAAGAGGAAGGACTTTCTTTGTGGGTGAAAAACATATGAAAAAAGTGAGAATAGATATAAAAGTAAGGATTGATGAAAAGAATGCAATGACAAGATGAGAGAGAGAGAGAGAGAGAGAGAGAGAGAGAGACTTAAAGCAAAGAAGAACAAAGTGCTCAAAAGGATCTGATTCCTCCATGGTTTTCTGGACCATTGCCAACTGCATTAGATGGATTGGAGGAAAAGTGGCTAAATGTATATATCATTCATCTAAAAAGGAAAAATTCCAAGATCATTTTTTCAATTCAAGAAGCATATATTCCAAAAGCATCTCATTCTTCAGACCCTTCTCATTATTCTTATTCTTGTGTACAAGTACAATAAAAGCTCAAATCTTTTGTTTGTTGTGGAAAATCACTAAGCAATGAAATACCCTTTTCAATATTTGTAATAATAAAAATCAGATCATACACTCTTGAAATTGTAAAATCAAGAAGACAGGCACATTGAGGAGCATGCACCATTTTAACCGTTGCTTTTTTGTCTCTTATGATCATATTTAATTCATCCACTGTTTCCCTCTGAACAATTTCATTTATTTTTTGGACAGGCCTGTAGATCAACCCAACTGTTCCCTATTAATTAACAGTAAAAAAAAACATTATTGAATTCAGTAAAATTTAATTTAATTTCAGATGGGAACTGTGACTGATTGTTGCAGGGAATCCATAACCACGAGTGTCTCTTTTCTCTTCTTGGGCTTTGTTCTTTTCCCATTTTTCCTCTCATTACTGCAACAACTGTTCATCAAATTTTTATTACACAAACACACACACACACACAATTGTTCAATATTGTACCAAATATGGAGGACCAAATGTCTACTTTTTGCCCAAAGTACTTTTTGTCTGCTTGGTTTTCTTCTATACCACATTTTATTTGGTAGAGCCCTACAACTAATCAATAACATTTTCTTTTGAAGAGAGTAACTGTATTTTATTTTACATCTTTTTTTTTTTTTTCTCAGTAAAAGGGGAATATATTTCCAAAAGTAGGGCAAGAAAATTACCTCAATAGTACACCTTACCAATAACTCAAAAATACCTTGAAATTAATACAACGAATACTCGCTTTCCTTGACACTAGACACTACAAAAAACTAAAATTAAAATTTTTTACATCTTTTATTATGTTCATATAATGTTTGTTTAATGCACTTACAATGACTCTAATTCAAAAGTTACAGAAAAAAATGAAAATATCTGAACCAATTCAAACAAAACTAAAATATAGGGCCTAATTAGAAAAGTTATAACACAATATCTACACATACAGATCTAATTAAAAAAAAAAAAACCTTAAAATTTTATTACAGTACCAAAATCAAGAATTCAGGTGAAACTGCCCGGTGACATTTTAAGAAACGGGTCCCATCAAATTTATTTCACATTATTATCAAATTAAAATCGATCATCTTTATTGAATCATCTAAATAATAATTAAGAGACCATATCCATTTATACTCATTTACATATACCATTTTTTTTTTTCGCCATGTTTTCTGACGGTTTCTATAAAACCTTTTCAAAAAAGTATTTTAACAATAACATCCATTTCTATCCATCAATATAACAACACATCTCAATATACCTATAAATATAATAAAACATCCCATTTTACCCATTTTTGATAAAAACATGTTATTTTATTCTTATTGACTTTTATTAATTTCCAAAAAACCACAAATATCATTAGCCATTTTTCATATTTCCAATTCATACATTTATGAATTTATTAGATCTGGATTAGTCCTCCTTTGATTATTCACTTTGGTTTATTAAGGGATATTTAGAGAGTATTTCAGCTGATATACCATTATGGTTAAATTTGTTTCAATAAATATGACTTAGCAATTTGGTTTGGAAATAATAAAATTAGAGTGAAAATAACAATTTTCAATAATTAAATAATGATTATTTATGAGATGTTAAAAGATTTTTTTGGTTTTTTTATCAAAAATGAATATTTTTGGACTTATTATTATATTTATGGATATTTTGAAATTAAGTTATATAGAAATGAATATTTTGGGGCCATATCTCTAATAATTAAACTATCAAATTGTCAATTTTGATCCGACACGCACCTACTTATGAGTTTTTCACCCAATTTTTCATTCTTTTTATCATAACTAAAGGTATCTGATCAAAACCGATCAAATTGTAGCACAAGACAAAGCTCACCAAGAATCTAGGTTGAAAGCATTTATTTTTCTCTCTTTTCTTCAACAAAATTCTGATTCCCTAATCCATTATCACTTCAAACACTCTGTAAAAACAATGAAAGGAATCGATATATTCTGTGCATCACAATCTGCAACTGCTATTTCCCTCACCATGGACCAACCCTCCTCCTCCACCACCCTCCACGGCGGCGGCAGCCGCAGCCCCGCCATCGACCGCTGCAACCCCATCATCACCGACTCCCGGAGAACCGCCAAACCACCGCCGCCGCCGCCGCCGCTCATTCCCAAGCCCCACAGAAATCGCCTCAAGAAGAAGAGCAAACAAATCCCTCGTAAGGAAAACGGTGATCAAGCCAAGAAACATGACAATGATAAGGAAATTGATAACACAATCAGCTCAAGCAATGGTGGTGGTGGTGCTGTGAGGAAGAGCTGGAGTTGCACCAAGCCCGGTGATTTTATCAGCCCTCCTGGCTCGACTAGGTACTTGTTGAGTGAAAAGGTTTTGGTTAATGCTTTGTCTGATGGTGATTTGAAGATGAATGAATCGCTTGATGAAAAACCGCCATCTTCATCTCCCTCTCCTAACCAGGTTTGTTTCTTTCTTTCTTTTCATCGCATGAAGACTTTAATTTTAACTTCTTTTTTATTTTATTTTCTAATATCGACAATAATATGAGTTTTTTTTTTTTTAAGAACAGAGGAGGAAATGGATTTGGAATATTGAATATGTGTTTGACAAAAGCTTTTGAATTTCTTTAAATGTGACAGAAAAAGATTAGATATAGGTATTGTAGGAGCAATAAAAGTTATTAACATAAAAATGGACTAACAAAATAAAATTTTAAAAAACCAGGGAAAAAAAAAATAGGGAAAGAAATTAGTAAAAAATTGAAAAAAAAATAAAGAGGGGAAGGGGTTAAATGGTTTTTAAAAGAGAATTTCATGAAGGGAAAGATTAAGAGTATTCAAAACGATTAGATATAAATACTGTAGGAGCAAAAAAGTTATTAAAACTATAATAAGGGGAAAAAATGGGGGAAAATCAAGAAAGAAATTAATAAGGAAAAGTAAAACCCTTGAATCAAACACACGATCTTCCATAGCTAAAAGTTAAGGGACTCTTAAAATCTCCAAAGTGTATACAATAATAATAATAAAAAGAATTTTTAACTTATGTTAAATTGTAAATTGTAAATAAAATAAAGGACCAATTTTATCATACATCTGCAATTACAGGACTGATTCTCCATTTTACCCTTGTGTTTACTTTAAATTGAAATTTTAACCCAAAGAATGGATTGTTTTGCAGGTGGTGGTTCTAAGAGTGTCATTACACTGCAGAGGGTGTGAAAGAAAAATGAGAAAACACATCTCTAGAATGGAAGGTCTGTTTTGTCACATACGAATCACTACATTCTATATTTCAAGAGAATCACTACATTAATTCTGTAAATTTACTTAACTACCCTTCGATTATATTTTCGAGTCATTTAACTTCATTTATGCTTGGATTTTATACAGGGGTAACGTCTTTCAACATAGATTTCGCGGCAAAGAAGGTAACAGTAACGGGCAACATAACTCCGTTGGAGGTTATTTCAAGCATATCTAAGGTGAAAAACGCGCAACTATGGTCGCCTACCGTATCATCATCACCATCAACATCATCGCCAATTAATATTCACAGCAATTCAGAATTGAAGAATCATGAGTTAAGAGGAACTAATAATGTATGGGTTGTGGATAAAGGGGCTTTTGTTGGATTAGCATCTTGACTTAAGATATCTAAATTCATTGCTTTCCATATACCTTTTCCAATTATATTTCAGCTTCTTTTATTTTAAATTTACTTTACAATTTCGAACTTTTGGTGTGAAGTTTTTGCGATTGTTTATAAGGTCTGGATCTTCTATTAATTGCAGTTACTATATTTTGAATTTCCTAGTTATTTTTGTTAATGATCAATGTTTGTTTGTATTTGCATATCAAGTTCTTAAAAGTGTAACTTTATATATTTAGGTCACTTTTCTTTCATTTTTAAATTTTTTTTTTTTTTTGACAATTTTGAGTATTCCTTATTTATTGAGTGAAAGGCCTTTTTTTTAAATCCAAATTAAACTCCTAACTAGCTATGTAATAAAACAATTTTAAGTTTTTTTTTTAAATGAAACAATCATGAGGTTTTCCTAAATGAAACAATCATGAGCTTTCACTTGTGGAAGAAAACATAATGTTTATAAACAAATTAAATTTCATATTTTTTTAGTCAATATTTTTAATTATGACTTTAAATGTAAGATACAATTTAAAGTGAAACGATTTGAAATACATTTTTAAGGAATATGAGAACTCCATATGAATTCCCTATGGGCCTATCATTGGGCTCATAAATCAGCCCAATAATATTTGTACAAGGTTATCGTCTTAAACCCAATAGAAACTTGAATAGGCAGTGTTCGGCCCAAAACTAAAAAATCACGAGTTCAATGCTCATCTTCAATTTCTCTCACACGTTTTCATATTGCTCATTGATCGTAATTTTAAATTAAAAAAGGCACTCAGTTATTATTTTTTTAATAAGTCAACAACAAATAAAAAGTACATCTCGTGAGATAACTAAGAGCACATTTTCAGAAATAAAAGAAATTTTCAATTACTAATTTATTCTTAGACACGTGCCCCCAATTAAAGTCATACAAACATGAGATTCAATTAAAGTCATACAAACATGAGATTTAAAAAAATAATAATAACGTTAAAAAAAAAAAATTCCGACCTGCCGGATTCGAACCAGCGACCTAAGGATTTCAGCAAACAACTACAGTCCTCCGCTCTACCAACTGAGCTAAGGTCGGCTTGGAGATTGTATTAAGTTTTTTATAAATAGTATTTATTTTAGAATTAAGGTGTAATAATCACAATATTTTATTTAACACCAGCAACACACGTGCATCTGAGCCAAACTGTTGGACTGATTTTTTTTTAAATTTTTATTTTGGCATAAAATATTCTTATGCATTGAGTTTATTATAGGGTTGTAAACGAATCGAATCGATTCGAATATCATGATATTCGATTCGTATTCGTTTAACTATTCGAATATTCGTATTTGTTTAACTATTCGAATATTCGTATTCGTTTATTATTCGAATCAAAAAAGCAAATTGTATTCGATTCGAATAAACTATTCGAGAATATTCGAATATTCGTATTCGAAAATTTTAAACTTAAAATTTTAAAAAAAATTCAAAAACATATTTATTTCCAAATTAATATATGTACATAGTACTTAATAAACAATAAAATTCATCAACTGTTCATTAACCAATTGCAAATTAACATTCAAGATTCAAATTGCAAATTAATTTAGGGAAGGAGATTGATTTCCCCCTTTACATATTTTAATTTTAGTCTATCTCTGAATATTTCCAATAAATATACTAATATGCAACAATTATTTCAATTCCTTTGTATAGCTCAGGTTCGATCCTAGTGGTTAACATTTTTTTTGTATATATATATATATATATATATATATATATATAAATTATAATTATTCGAATATATTCACGAATACTCAAATCGAATATTGTCATATTCCTATTCGTATTCGGATAATATTCGAATCTGAAAAGATATTCTTATTCGAATTCTTATCCATATTTTTCGAATTCGAATCACTATATTCGAACACGAATATGGAATCGAATCAAAAAAGTTCGATTCTTTTACAACCCTAATTTATTATGCTCGAATATTGAGATGGAAAGATATAATAAACTGACCGTTAGCTTTAATTATAACCACTAAATTAATGAATTTCTGATAAAAAGAAATTAGAATTATTAAATTTGTTGCGTAATTAAGTTTCAAATAAATGTTTCATCTCATAATTGAGGGAATGTATTATCTATAGATATGATCTTGATACGTTAAATTTTACATTAAGTACTGTGGATAGTATAGAAGCATTTTGGATAATTAACATTTTTATATTATTGAAAGCTTATAAGTTCAATAATTTTTGAAGGGAATTCATACACATTGAATTTCAATAATATATACATCAAGATAATAAAAACATCAAAGAGTCAGTCTAAGATTGTGCTTGAAGTTCTAACTAAAAAGATTTTAATTCTCCCATGCGATCTTCTACAACATCAACAAACTAAACTAGCTAGGGTTTTATATTCCGATCTAGGGTTTTTTTCAAATTTAAAATAAGAAAAGATTTGTTTTTTTTTTTTTCCTTCAGCGGAACATCAACAAACTATCACAGATAAACTAGGGTCCTTTGTTTTGTTGAATTCCATATATTTCTAACAGATAAACTAGGGTTTTTGTTTTGATGAAATTTCATATATTTCTCAGAGATAAACTAGGTATTTTTGTTTTGTTTAATAACAAACTGTCCTATATCTCTCAGTGTCCTTAATTAGAATACATAAATTTCTCATTTTTCTTGAAAATCAAAACAGAAATTCCAATTCCTAAATTATATTTAAATCGATAAATTTCTTCTCCTTCCCATTCCCATTAAAAAAAAAATGGCTCTTCGAATTCTAGATCTTAACCTCTCCCTTGGCACACGCTCCCCGCCCCCTCCTCAGCCCGCCACGTCAGCTCCGCCGTCTCGCAAGCGGCGTTGCATCAACCAACCACTGGACAGAGAGAAGTCGGTAGAGATCACTCCGCCGTACCCCTGGGCGACGAACCGGCGCGCGATGGTGTTGAGCCTCCAACAGCTCCAATCGATGGGCATAAACAGCATCAGCGGAAGGGTCCAATGCAAGAGATGCGAGAGGCAGTTCGAGATGGAGTACGACCTGGAGACCAAGTTCGCGGAGGTGGCCACATTCATCCTTAAAAACAAAGACGAGATGCGACACCGGGCCCCACCCGTCTGGACCAACCCGACCCTACCCGACTGCAGGTTCTGCGAGCAGACCAACTGTGTGAAGCCCATATTCACGAAGAAGAAGAGCATAAACTGGCTGTTCCTATTTCTCGGCCAGATGGTGGGGTGTTGCAAGCTCTCTGAGCTCAAGTATTTCTGCAAGTATACCAAGAAGCATCGAACTGGGGCTAAAGATAGGGTTTTGTACCTTACTTATCTCGAATTGTGCAAGCAGCTTCATCCTCACGGTTCTTATGATAACTAATGTATAATGTGTGTATTATATCGACGTCGCAATGTACAATATATTAAGATTTGAAATATTATGTTTTCTTTATGTCCTGAGTTGTAATTGGATTGGATTATGTAGTTTCAAGTTCTAAATGACTGTCGAATACATATTTGTCACTTTGCTCGAATTATTTATTGACTCTCACACGCCAATTCCACATAAAAGGAAGGGAAAAAAATGAATTTCCAAGATTCTAATAGAACAAACCAACTTTCAAAGATAAAGAGAAATTACATAAGGACAAACAAAACACTTTGAAATGAAACTACAACAAAGAAATAAAAGATGTTTGAGGATACTAATATTTTACAAACTCACAAAAGAACCTTAAAGGTAGTTCGAACTCACAAAAGAGCTCACCTAAGAGCCTTGAAGGTAGTTCAAAGTATAATGACTGTGTCTACAATTAGTATAATAATCCCATAAATTAAGATAGACAACTTTCTTTTTTGGTTGTCCCAAATTATAGAAATTTTCTTTATTTGTAGAATTGAAGTACACTTAATTAATGTTAGAAACTTATGTATGGATATATAATGTTGGTTGCTTTTTGTTCAAACATCAATGTGTATAAATAAGGGTGTAATAGGAAGTTTGTGGACAAAAATTGCTTTCACAAGTAAATTAAAAGTGTTTTTGTTTTTAGTCGGTATGACATATGAAGTGTGTCTATCTTTATGAGATGAAGGGAATATAAGTTATAATATGTAAATAAAATATAACTATAGAATAGAGAAATCTATGTCTTTGAACTCATTATATGTAGCATTAGACAGGGCGTACATATCATAATTTTGGCTCTAAGTTAAAATTTCAAAGTAGGCCCCTAATTTTCTAAATACCACTATTGTACAAATTCAAAGTAAAGTTTTTTTTTTTTTTTTAAGAATTTATAATATTAAAGATATTTATACTATGTTAAAAAAACTACTTAAATACAACTCACCTTAGAGTTTTAAAGAAAAATATGTTAACCAAGACTATACAATCAAGTTGTTCAATAATTTTTTTTTTCAATCAATAACATAGCTAATCCATTCAATCTTTCTTGACATATAATTTTTAATAAGCTTCAACTTTGAAAAACTTTTTTCTACACTCGTTACTTTAACTGGCATCGTTAATATGATCTTATAAGTAATGTAGGCGGGAAAGAACACTTCAAAAATGTTAATTTTTCCATCCTTAATTTTCTTTTTTCTTTTTTGTTATATCCGGAGTCATACTTGGGAGACATTGTACAACGACTACAAATAATTTAAGATTAAAAACTTAAATTAAAAAATCATGAATTATTTTATTTCTAAAAACTTTAAAAATAAAACATTAGTAAATATTAAGTTAAAAACTAAATTATGTTCTCAAATAACTATTAATAATCTAGTGAAGAATTATGTTTAAGAAAAAAAAATTATATGTTCAAGAATTATATATGCAAGATATGCTGAAAGTGAGAGAGTCTTTATATTTTTAACAAAAAAATGCTGAGAGCAGAGCCTAATCTGATGAGGGGAGGCACGGATCCGCTGGACTATTTATCAGTATCTTCTAGTCACTTCTTTTATACTCCTCCTATAATATGTGATTGCATTATGCCCAACTACATTGTGTTCTGATGTTGAGTAATGGGTCTTAATTATTTTCAAATGAGACTCATATCCCACAATTTTGTGTTCCATTCATACATTTGATTATAATTATGTAGTAATTTTGACATCTATACAAATAACATTTTAATCATCCATCAAAATAATGTAATTAATTTTGTCAGTTTTTATACAAGTGAGACTTTGAATTATGGGACAAAGGATTCAGGCTGCAATTTTGATAACTTGTTATTTTCTTCTTACCGCTACATTTGTTTGAATTATACATTTCAATCAAATCAGTCAGCTTTTTTTCATTTTTATGTAGTTTTTATGGTATAAAAATTAAAAATCATTTTATTAAGAATTACTATAAAAAATTACTGCATTTTTTTATAATTATGCATCAATTTGTAATTATTAGATTTTTCCTTGTTTAATTTATAGGTGATATCAATAGTAAACAAAATTTAATACAATATACCAAAAATATATGCATGGATACATGGGGCCAGAGGATCAGAATGATATTAATATAAGATATTCAAAGTTGAAACCTTAAACCTATCCCAATAAGCAAGAGAATAATTAAGGAGAAATATAATATAATTGGTGAACATCTACCATTCAATATATTTCCTCTGAAACCTTCATTTTCCATTAAAAGCTCGACCTCATCATATATACGTTCCTTATTTGTTTCAAAAATAAAATATCTGCTCCCTATTTAAAGCACCTCAAATAAGAGCAAAATCATTCGTAATAAGAAAATGAAGGCAACTCACATATGTCTGTTTGCATTTCTCTTGCATGCCATTCTTGTTCCAGCATTTTCCGTAAACCTCCAAAACGACGTCGGAGGAGGAGCACTGACCCACCGGAAAATTGCATTCGGGCAGCTGCCCAAAAACGTGCCCATTCCTCCGTCGGGTCCATCCAACAGAACAAGCTTTTACCCACCGCCGCCGCCGCCTCACCGCCGCACCGGTCAGGAGAAACTGGAGTTCGAGCAGCTGCCCAAAGGGATTTTTCACCACTCAGGTCCATCCACCAGAATGAGCGATTCACCGCCGGGCCCTCCTTGCCGCAGCCTCGAAGCCGCCGGTCAGGAGAAACTGGCGTTCGGGCAGCTGCCCAAAAACCTGGCCGAATTAAGATGTTAAAGAATTATAGTATTAAATATCTTATTCATTAAGTCAATCCTTATGTTTTTGGTTTTTTTTGTTTAAAAAAATATTATTACGAAACACAAGCAGAATATATAATTTGAAGTATATGTATCTACCATATCATCTGGTGGTTCAGTTCAATTAAACGGCCTCAAATGAAAAATTGAGTCTCTAGCATGATGTCCAACAATAACATTAATTTCATGGTTAATAAGATAAACCATAAAATTTGGGTTCAATAGATGCTTGCAAGACTTGATAATGTTGTCAAATCTGTCTCACCAACAGCTGGACGATTTCAAATCAGATATTTGTTTAGATAAATCTCGGAATTATAGATGAAATTATTTAATAGATCTATGATTACAAATATAATTAAAAAATTAAGTTCATAAATTAAAGTTTACACCATTCGTTTTAAAATAATTGTTGTTTTGAAATTTTTGTCATAGATCAAATAAAAAAAATGGCACATACCCTAACTAAACAAGAAATTTATGATTAAAAATGAAAAAGGAGAATCAAATTAATTTTAAAAAATATATTATATTAAATGTCTAAATTTTAGCTAATTATTATTTTGATAGGGAAAATTTGGAAATAAATTTGTATAAAAATCTAAAAAAAGATTTAATTTACAATAAATTAAAGGACAAATAGTCAAAAAAATTCAAAGTTTTTCGAGTTTTTGCTATTTTAGTCAATTCTTTAAAAGTTGTCAAGTTAGTCATATTATAGCAAATTAGTTGCAATTTTAGCCAAATTTCAATTTTAGTCAAAACTAAATTGTATATGTCCTATGTGGCGGATATATGGATAAAAAAATTATTTACACTTCATCAAAAAAAAAAAAAACACCTTTTTTATTTTATTCTCCATAACACTCAAGTCCAATTCTCTTTGTTTTTTTTAATCTATAAATTCAAGATAATGTGTTTATTATTTTATTTTATTTCATTTTTTATGAAGTGTAAATAATTTTAAAATTGAAATTTGGCCAAAATTGCAACTAATTGGCTATAATATGGCTAAATTGCCAATGTTTAAAGAATTTGCTAAAATAACAAAAACTCAAAAATATTTAGATTTTTTTACTATTTAGCGTAAATTAAAACTATAAAACAATCTTATTTTAAAATAGATAAAATAGTTCATTTAAATAAATTAATATTAAAATCTGAATTTAGATAAGTGAATAGAAATCACTGAATAATTCATTAGAATTTACAAATAAAATCGCTCAATGAAAATGGCACACGTTAGCAAAATTAAATACAAGATGAACTATATCTTGTAACTCAAGTATTTCATTCAAATTCAGGTCAAATAAATTTTCGAATTCTTATTATTCTCGTTGCCTTCCACCCCAAACTTAATAAGTAAAAGAAAAAAAAAATTGAAGATGAACTAGATCTTTCCTTTCTATTCAAAGCATTCATGAAAATACGATTTGCGTAATCTTATTATAATTTGAAATCTTCGTTTCCTATAATAAAAAGCACATCCTTGAAGATGACAAATCATTTACAAGAAAATGAAGGGAGTTCAGGTTATTGTATTTGCACTTGTTTTGCAAGCCATACTTCATACAGCATTTTCCCATAATAATCTCCCAGATTATGTGACCAGAGAAACACTAACTCACCGGAAAATTATTTTCCGGCAGCTGCCCAAAAATGTGCCGATTCCTCCGTCAGGTCCATCCAACAGAAGTAGCTTTTACCCACCACCGCCACCTCATCGCCGCCCAGTCGGTCAGGAGAAACTGACTTTCGGGCAGCTGCCCAGAGGGCCGGTTCCTCCGTCAGGTTCATCCACATCGCCGCCGCCTCCATGGAACCACCAGTACCGGTGATTCGCCACCACGAAATCATTAAAGTGAGATAAATATATATATGATATTTATATGTGGAATAAAACCTTTTTGGTAATTTGTATTTCTTTAACTGGTTTATAAATTAATAATTCCAGTATATGTTTCAATTTTTTATTATTACTATTATTTTATTTTTTGATAAAAACACGTATGGTTGCTAGAAATCAAATTAAAATACCTTCCGATCGATAGTCAAAATTACTAAAATTTGATTAGATAAAATCATCAATCGACTTATTTGATGTCGTGCGTAATTATTTAAAGGGAAAATGTTCAAATAACCACTAATGTTTTCTATTAGGTATATATAACCCACTTATATGTCTTTAGGTATAATAATACCATTAATATTTATCTTTAAATACATCAGATTATTTTTAGTACAATAAAATCATTAATATTACAAAATATTTCATTTAAACACTTAAATTATTTTTTTTACCTCATATTCTTTTATTGTTTAGTACAAAAAATATATTTTATATAAAAATAAAAATATGAAAATTAAAGCTTTACTTAAATTTAAAAATAGTATCCAAAATATCATGTAAAATTATTATCAAATAAATTAATCTAGGTGTTTAATAGTTTTAGTCTTACAAAAAAACTGAAAATAATAATAATAATAATAATAATAATAATAATAATATATTAAATAAATATATGTACAAAAGAATAAACATGAGTAGGTTATTTTACCATTTTCCCTATAATATATATATATATATATATATATATATATATATAATATGCATATAATGTTTATCCTTTGACCCTTATTAATGCATTTTTGTAACCTCATATTTTTCTCTTTTTTGCTAAAAAATAAATAATTTCATGAAAATATTAATGCATTAGTTTACTATACAATAAATTTAAATAATAATAATAATACATTAGTTTAATATAATCAAAAATTTAAGTAAAACTTTAATCTTCATATTTTTATTTATATGAAATATTTTTTGCACTAAATAAAAAAACATGAGGTAAAAAAAAGAAGAAAAATTTAAAGTATTTATATGAAACATTTTATAATATCAATGGTATTATTGTATTAAAAAAAATGAGTAGGTTATATGTATCTAAAAATAAACATTAATGATTGTATCTAAAGAAACATGAGTGGATTATATGTTCCTACTAGAAAATATTAGTGGGTTATTTGACCATTTTCCCTTGTTTAAATAGCACAAAATTATTTGATGATTTTTACCAACCATATATATAACATGTTAGATGGTGGGTTATTTCCTCTTCCCATTATAAATTGTTAAAAGTTGTAATGGAGCACTAGAAAACTCTTGAACACTACTAACTCTAGAAATTTAGATTGAACAAATAAATAAAATTTAAAATTATATATATTTAAACAGCATATAAAAACGTAATGAATCTCTAGAATCGAAGTTATCCATAAGAATTGAAATATTTTTTAAAAAAAAATTAGGTGAGCTATATTTTTATATTGATGAAAGATGTGGTCATTTGTAAAATGTCATCTTATTTCAAAAATAATCTTGAATCAGACCATTCTGTGTAAGATTATAATTTAGTACATGAGTGAGATTTCTGTAACTTAAATTAAATTTCTCAGTGTAATCACTTATACTATTACTCGATTTCATGCGTGCATTCAACAACATACAGACACTTTACAACTAACACCAGTTTGCAATTTCTAAAAGAAAATAACTCAGCTCATAAGCAACAGCATACTAATTGGCTTATTTTGTAACCTTTTTGATTAAATCTGAGATTTATTATCAGTTCTCTTTGTAACCAAGCTACTTTACCAACTAGCCTAGGTCTCGAAAAGCTAACTACTTAGTTACATATAACCTCAATTATCATATCGTCTATCAACAATCTCTCGATTTCATTAACTAATGTCTCGATTTCTCCTTTAGAATCCGACCACAGCATCTCCCTATCGAGTTCTCTATCCAATGCCTCCCTGTTGGCAAAGTCTTGATAGATTCGTTTCTCAACAGCATCTTCAATGTCTTCTTTCAGCCAGTTCGAATTCAATCCTGCTAACTTTGGCATCACCCAGGGACACAAATCGATGTGCTCCTTGAACATCTCCAAGAGTGCTGAATTTATTCGGTCAAAAATCCATCTCCTTTCTGATCTCGATCCACTTGTCTCATCTTTGTATTTCTTCTCAAGGTTATCGAACAGATTGGGGTCCAAGGGGCAGTCTGCAGAGTGCCACGTTGTTTTAAACATATTGAAGTCCGATTCTTCAAGACCAGAGTTGATTAGCACATCATGGGCATAAGAAGCCTTCCAGTCTTCAGCTCCTAATGCATAGTTCTTCTCAGAAACAATTGGAGATTGCTGCGTTTCTTCTTCCTCAATGGGGAGAAGCATGGCTGACTCAGCATATGTGCCTGACTCCATTTTGAGGAGCTGCAGTTGCATTCGGAGTTCTACAAGGAAATGATCGAAAGTATGTTCAACAAGATCATATAGTTTTAATAAAGAATCAAGAAAAATAAATCTAAAATTACAGGTAAATCGCAATGTAGATGAGTTCTGTGGTAAGACAGCCACTGAGGGAAAGGAATGGATCAATCAACTAAATAAAATAGACCAATGCAGTGCAAGTAATAAATATATAATTGAATATCAAAGGCACTATATTCATGATAGAGATTCAGACCAAGGAGTTATTAACAAAATGCCACTCCGTGGGAAAATAAGGGGATGGAAAACCTTTTATTCCAGAACAGTCATGCTAAGCCTCAATAAATATAGTACCTATTGATCAATAAATAGTTACCATAATTTCATTATGAATGGATATACTCAGTTTGATGATCTTATGTTCATTACAGCTTTTATGAACAAAGCATCAATAATGTGCCTTTTGGAACAGATTAGAAGGTCAACATTAGCAAGCAAAACTTTTGCATAACATTCACAAGAGAATGAAGGTAAAATTATCATACCATGGAGTTCCACGCTGACTCTCTCAAAACTTTCAGAAGATGATGTATCTTCGGTAAAAGGAACCTCAAGCACTGAAATTGGACTAGGATGATCAGCTTCCTTGAAGCATTCTGAAGATTCTATCTCAGCTCCCAGGCACTGCAAGGAAGAAGATCCTTGTGTAGGTGGTACCTTGTGCAATTCCTGAAATATAAAAAAGTGAAGTACTTCTTAATTATGAAGAATTCAGACTTTGAATTTGTAGAGCGCCCACATCATTAGTAATCAAAGCAGCCTAACTAATCTCAACTTGACAACTCATGTGCTTGATATAACTACCAGATGCTATTGTGCCACATTCAAACATGCCCTCCAGCATGTAATTCAGAATAAATGCATTAAAACTAAACAGAAAAACAGAAGAAGAGAAAATTAGAAGGGAGCTTGCACAAGAAAGCATGTTTCTGCAGCCACATGTCGACAAAATAGAGAAAGTACAGAGCATTGACAACTTCAAAGTAAAAAGGAGAATAAAAAACAAGAGACATACTATCATAGTCCTGCAATGTTGAAGGCTGAAGTAAAAAGTACTTCCATTCAGGCAAGTGAAGGGCCATACCTGGAGACTGGGGTCCTCTTCATTACGAGAAGCAGTTTTGTCACTATCTAAAGTTGAAGGTGACTGCTTTTGAAGCATCTCAGAAGATTTTGACGATGTGGTTGTGCTTCCAGGTTCAGGAATAATGATTACATCAACTTCAGGGATTTCAGAAGTGCCGACCTTTTCGGGCATCTGAAACGTGGAGTGATGTTCAGATAAGTCCTTGGTGTTTGGCTCCATTTGAATCTCGAAATTGGCTTCTGATGAGGAGTCTATCTCACTAGTAAATAGGTGCTGACAGGGATGAGACTTCTTGATCTTGGACTTTGAACCTTTAGATACACGATCTTCTTTAATACTTGGATTTCCCTTCGAAGCCTTGCTTCTACCACAATGTATGGTGTCACTATGTATCAGATTATCTTGCTCAGCCAATTTACCATGATATGAGCTTCTTCTATAGCTTCTCCCTCTCCCACCAGTAGATGGGGGAACAGATCTTGATCTTGATGAATTTCTGCATATCTCATCCTTCCAGCCATCCCTACTACTGATACCTAAAGGACTATCCAGCACAGCAGCTTCACTATTGCTACCAAGTCGATTGCTTGCCCTTCCAAGACTTGACTTAGGATTCAAGTGGTTAGGCTTATTTTCCTTATCACGCAATGAAAGCATTTCACCTAATGTACTCCCCCTACCAACCATTTCCAAATCTTGATATTTGTGAGTCATCTTCCATCTCTCAGATAGTCGCTTTCTTGCTTCCTTATTTACAGATGATTCACCCAAATGAGAAGTAGATGGATATCTGCACAAGTTACCATCATCAAAAGATCTTCTAGAAGATAATTTAAACATCTCAGTCTCGCTGTCAGAATCACTTTCGTTAGCATCAAACGAACTCTCATCTCCTACATATCCTCTGTAGCCAGTAGACTTTGCATCCATAGTCTCATCATAGCTGTCTTTCATCCTCATTGTAATTTCCCTGGCTACTTCTCTAGCTTCCTTACTCGTGGTCCTCAATAGTCCCATATTATGAGAAGGATCTTTCCTTCTCCATGGCGAAGTTTCAGCACCTCCAACACTTGGATACCCCTTGATTTTTTTGGAGCTGTGAAGGTAACAATGTGAGGGATCAGGTGATGAAGATGTACCAGCACCCTGCATCTTCCCTAGG
The DNA here is from genome assembly GCA_028654395.1 of Scutellaria barbata. Classification (NCBI taxonomy): domain Eukaryota; kingdom Viridiplantae; phylum Streptophyta; class Magnoliopsida; order Lamiales; family Lamiaceae; genus Scutellaria; species Scutellaria barbata. The sequence goes on along the minus strand of CM053655.1, from coordinate 1,274,618 downwards.
TTTGGCTTCAGAACAACAATTCTTGTAGGAAGCATATTATCTTCGTTCATCTCCTCCACTTGAATCTTTGATGAATTGCGAGAATTACGAACTTTGTGGCGACTGTGTGGTTCAAGTAGAAGACCATCTTCACGTTTCAGGTGAGAAGTAACATGGGTTTTACTAGAAGTATCTCTCTCTGATCTCCATGCTTTGGCTTTGCTTTCCTGCTGCTCAGAGTTCAATGGCTTCAAAACTGCTATATGTCGCCCAAGAGAACTGCCAGGATTATTTTGTAGATCATGAAAATGCTTGGCGAATAAGGAATCTGGTTGCCCAAGAAATTTCAAGAGTAAGTCCTTATTGGAGTCTAGCATCTCTAAGGTATCATCAAGCTCTTTAGAATGCTGAAGCTTTTCATCAGTGGAAAGACGTTTTGCATCAATGAACTTCTGCTGAATCAATGACATCTCAGGCTTTGTAAGAATTGAGTTTGCATTCCATCTTGAAGAACATCGGCGGTTCGCAACATGTGATGCTTCCAAATCCTCATACACATCCTTGAACTCTGGCTGCTCCATTGAGCTTCTCCTGTTTGATCTACAATCATACAGTTGGTTATTTCTTTGATTAATTGAATTTTTTTGTTGACAGCCATCAGAAAACCTTTTTTGTTGTCCATGAACATGCCGAGGGGATGGCAGCCCTTCGAAACCCATTAATTTGGCAATAATACTTGGCGGTCGTCTCTTGGATTCAACATCTTTTGACATTTCTTCTGCCAGTAACTTCTTCATTGGTATACCAGTCCCTCCTCCTAATGAGCTCTGCCCCATGTCAAGTATAAACTGTACCGACAAAAAACAAGAGTATCAAATTTCAAGGTCACTGCAGAATTAGAGTAAATCATTTGGGTCACACAATTTGCCAACGCAAATTCTTGAATACTGATAATAGAAATAGAAGTACGTTGTGACAGACCATATCATCCTTATTGCTTCCATCAATATAAGAATGAGAATCTGAAGACAATCTCGAAACAACTTTCTGCTTCTGAGTCTGTCGAATACCTGGTTAAACAAGTCCAAATAGAAACGGTTAACTCTGCTCAAGTTAGAATACACAACTGATGCAAATTCTTTAGAAAAATATCCCTATGACCAAACTCTTAGAGAAAGCAGGAATAGAAATTTGAAAAAAAAAAAAGTTATAGCTAATCTTCATGAGTGAAGACACACGACAAAGAGAAGTGTATTCTGTGTAAGCATCAAAAACTCCTTAATAATGTAGGCAAAACTCAATAAATCATCAAAATAAAATATTATAAACTGGTATTTACTCTTTATAAACAGCCACAGTTAAACAGTTGTCAGAAAATTGAAAAGGGATACTTAGATACCAGCAAACAAGAAAGGAGTTCGTGGACAAATTTAGCGCAGCATCTTTAAAGGACTAGGCCCAGCAATTATAACCCATCATAAGTCGAAAATTCCAAAGAGCAACAAAATTATGATGATACCACCATGGAGGAGTCCTTTTCATTCAACTGCCAACAAAACATGCTTTAGTAAAGCATGAGCATCGCTAATAATCAATCTATCTTATTAGCGAATTCACGCTTCACGGAACAAGAAAAAGAAGCTAAGCATCTCGACAAAGAAAACTTTATGCTTTCCTCCATATGACTTAATGATGTAATCTCTTAGACAATGCAACAAATGCTATCATTAAAGTTCAATGCAAGGGAACCAAAGGTATAAATTGAACTTCGAGATTCTGATTAGAAGGAAAAGAAAAATTAAAGAAAATTTAGAAAATGTTAAAGTTTTGGACACATCTTACTGTGGTTTAAAGAAAAATAGGGGAAATAAGACAAAAATTAGTCACATAATTACTAGATATAACTAATGAGACAAGATGATCTGAATTCTCAAATTAAAACACCTCATTTCCGATAATTATGTACTTAACAACAAAAAAATGCTCCTCCTGTACTTTTTTTTTAAGAGAGTTTTAATTGCAGTTTCCCTTTCCGGGAAAAGAGGAAGAAGAAGTAAAGGAGGAAGAAATGCACGATTAATTTAACCGAAAACTAATTTAATTTTCAGAAATAGAAATTAGCTGAAAATCCTGCAACAACAAAAGCACACAAAAAAAATCGCAAAGGAACAAAACAGCTAAACAGAGAGGAGAGATCGAGCGAAAATTACCTTCAATGCCAGAAGCACTTTTCGTTTTCCTGTGTCGAGCTCTCTCCATTTTTCAAATTTCAAATTAAGGACAGAGCAAGAGCAAAAGGATAAAACAATATACAACAGTATTATTCTATTTTTTTTCAAAAACAATAAAGAAGACCTTTATCTTCTTCCGAGAAGCACACAGCAAACACAAATTTAAAAAAACGGGGGAAAATCAGATCGGAATCATCTGAAAAAGCACGTCACCACCTCGAAAACCATCACCGTTCGTAACCTAACTATATCTCAGCTCATTTTGAACACCTCTAGTTCATCAAATATCAGAAGATAATCCTCTGTAAACGGATGAATCTTCTTACACATTCTAGAGAGAGAAATACTACGGCTACAAGAACAATTGTACTAGCCGCAGAAGAGAGAGAAAAGAATCCATTGGTGAGATACAGAAGGCCTATACATCCAGCAGTAGTCTAGAAAGACACAGAGACGAAAAAGCGCTGCTTCTATACACACACATACTTTTAGAGAGAGAAGCACGGAGAACAAGTGAGAGAGAGGCAGGCGGACATTAATGACTGAAGTGTGAGTGTGAGTGTGAGTGTGTGTGTGTGTGTGTGTGAAAACAGTTGTTATTTTGAATTGGACTTGGAGTTTGAAATATTGCTAGCATAATTCTTTTTTTTTCTAAATAAATAAGTTGACACGAGGGAAGTATACAAAAACTGGGCCCTGCGCGGTGAGACCTAGATGACACGTGGACGATGGGAGTTGTGCCACGTAATTTCTAGTGGATATTACATATTCGATAAATAATGATTTTTGTTTTGTTTTATGTATATACAGAATGATGATAATGATAGTACGATAAAATTGGGGATTTGTTCAGGATATAAGTAGGATTCTCAAAATATTAAAATAATGATAGTATTGAAAAGCTTTATTATTTATGAGACTTTATAAAATAGTACTAAGTTTTGATTTAGAATTTTGTGTAGAGATTTAATTACGTGAATTATGAGACTATTAGCTGGCAATCTTCTGTTTAGTACTGATTTGAATAGGCTTAACATTCATGACATTTGGTGAATTTATTAAAGTCACTATACTAGTAAGTGATTATTTAACTCTCAATTATGAGGGTAGGTTGACCCAAAATCTATCAATTTAGTGAACTTGTAACAATTTTCACTACTAATATCATATATTTTCATAATATATAAATTCATAAAGTAACATCGATAAGTACATTATTCGAATGATAGTCCACCTGATAATTTCATGTGTACACAAATTAAATTAATAATTGAATAGAGGAGTTGATTTTATTACAAATACTCATCCCATAATTGTATGAACCTTGCTTAATTAATAAAAATACAGCTTTGCATTAATTATGTAAGAAAATAAAGTACTAACAAATAACGCGTGACCTAAAATTTCGAAAAAATAAAAGTTCACTTTGAGATCTTATGATTTAGTAAAGCTGATGTGATTACAATAAATATTTGGTTTAACGGTCGATTTTATTCTAATACTAATTTCTATACCTAATTCATTGAAAAATAACTATAATTCCAATCTAATATGGTCACTTAATTTCATGTTATATACTATCGTGTTTCTATGAAAAATATTAGCAATTAGGAAAAAACTATTGTATCCTAACATTCGTGTCTCCAATTCGATTTGATGTGTTGGTTACTCACGTTCATTCATGTGCAACCATACGATAGTTATATGCATCACGCGCCACCTAATTATATATATATAATTAGATATTAATGATTATAGGATTGAGGTATTACATACTTAATTTTAAGGTATTAATGTTTATAATATAAGTTATTACATATATACATATTTAAGATATTACATATTTATCTTTAAAGTATTAATGTTTATAATGTAAGGTATTACATACATACCTTTAAGATATTACATATTTACCTTTAAGGTATTAATATTTATAGTATAAGATATTAATGTTTATAAATAGTGTTTTTTTGAGCTAAGAAAAAAATTAAATGGGTTCATTCATCAATTTTACATTTGATAGGTTTTATTTTTTAAAATTAAATGCCAAGAGAAACAAACAAGAATGTTTGAATTTAAATGATTTAAAAATATTCTAGTCACCTAAATTGTGAAGATTATGTAAAAAAAATTATTTATTTTTATTTATGTAAGAAGGACAAAGAAGAATGTGAATTTAAATGATTTATAAATATTTCAAATTAATAACTATTATTTATACATATAAAACAGATGTCTAAATTACATCATTTTATGGACAAAAATTCGGTTAATTGATTACTTGTATGCTTTATTTGGATATAATAATTTAAAATTCAAAATTTGAAATGAATGAATTCAGGATGGAGTGGATTTGAAATCCATCAATACTGATAAAAAAATAAGTTCAAAATAAAAGTGATATATTCATATATGTATCTATTCAAATATTATCAATGAATTTATTGATAGAAATTTCAAATATCTTCTCAATTTTTTTTTTATGGAGCCAAAAAGGACACTTAAAAAAGAAGGAGTTGTGTTTTAATATAGAGACAAACATTTCAATAATAATTTTTTAATTTTCAAAAACACATGGAGTGAAACAAATCGTATTTTGTTAAAGGACAGTGACAAAATTCTAACCATGTTCAACTTTTACTTACTATAAATTCTAGATTGAAGTGTCCTGACTTTAAAAACCAAAAATAGTTGAAAATGAAGGTCAATTTATGGGGAAAAGAAGGTAGATTATTATCGAAAAAGACAAGAATTACTTGTTTGAATTAGGAGTCGTAAATCAAACTCTCAAAAAGGCTAAGAAGGCTACGAGTCATATTGTCAATAGATGATAGGGTAAAATATTGTGACAAAGATTAAAAAATTACGATTCTTGTAAGGATAGATCTGTTTACCTGAACAATATTGACTTAGACAGGAATCATAGTAAAAGAACAGGGTTAAAGTTTATTGCCCTAATTAAAGTAATATAAGTAGGTCCAAATTAAAGTAATATAAGTAGGTCCAAATCCACTTAGATTACTTTTTAGGGCAGCCATAATTACGGTGGAAAATGCCACCTAGTTGGTGGTTCATGAGACCAAAAAAAAAAAAAACGAAGTTAAATGACAGTATAAAGAAAAAAGTATAATTCAAATAAGATAAAGTGTTGTTACCTATATAGACCATCTCCAATATTATATTTTCTTCTCCAATCTATATATATATATATATATATATATATATATATATATAAAGATCACAAACAAAAATATTATAAGTAATTTCTCCCCAAATTGACGTATTATAAATGGAAAGTGGTTACAATAATTAAAAAAAAAAAATCAAAAAAAAAATTATCATTTCAAGAAGTGTGGGGTCTTCTGAGTTGGGTTATGACTTATTGGTAGGTTTTTGTAAATTCTTATTTCATATAAATCATAATCTTTATTTAAATTAAATAGTTTTTTATTTTAAATTTTTTTTAATCTATAGTATATTTAATTTATCAGTTTTATTATTTTAAATTGATTGTTATTTTTATTTTGTATATATAATTTTGATAGGAAGTGGGCTCGAGCGAGTGTATTTCTAAAGCAAATTAAATAAAAAATTATGATTTCAAATTAACTAATTTATTTATTAAAACTTTGTTTTTAATGTATGATGAATCAATTGTTTTACCATTTATATTTGTAATTTGTTTATTATTATTTTTATTTTGCATTTTAATTTTGATAACGTTGTTAGACAGGTGTTCAGGGATGTGAATTTGTTTAACAATTCATAATTTCAAGTTAAATAATTTCTTCATCTAAAATTTGTTGTTTATGCATGATATATCTAATTTATCATTTTTATGAATTTTGATTTGTTATATGCGTTGCACTGTAGAAACAAAACAAAGTATAAATTTGATATTTAGATTTTGGTGCATAATTATACTTAACAAAATTATAAATACGAACAAACAGACTAATTAAATTATAGAACTGAAAATTAGAAAAATAATATTTTGAAAATATAAGGTTTAGATTTTTTGAGAAATTAATTACAACGAAAAACATTTTAGTATAATTGTTTGGTCTAATTGTCAGTACAAGTCGGTTGTATTAAGTTATTTGCATTATTTAAATAGATATCAAGGTATTTGAGATATTTAATGGACAAATATATTTTTCTTCAAATTGAAATAATTAAGTTGTTTGCATTAGGTGGAACAAAAATTTCAAAGAAATCTATAATTGTGTACACCAATAATATATTTACTGATAACTTTTTAATAAAATCTATTAAGTAATAAATCAAAAAATATAATAACATATTTATCTTTATACTTATATCTACATTGACAACAGCGTGTATAACATATTTTTAGGAGTTGGAATATTTTTTAAAAATCAGTTACCTTTTAACATCATGATATAATAAATGTTTGTTGGTACTAAAATTAATTTATTTTTATTTAACTTACAGTATTAATGAATGTACGAATTTGGTGGTTATTTAACAACCTCCTATTTCTAATATAGATTTTTTAATTTGTTGTTTAATATTTTTTTTAAATGATTTTGGGGAGTGGAAGAGAGGGGAACAATAAGAATTAGAAAACTTACGTGACCCTAGTCATCACAATTTGCACTTTTATATAGATTTTCTAATTTATTGTTTAACACGTATATATACATTTATATTGCATTCAAAAATTATAATATTATTTAAAAAGATATAAATTAAAGATAAAATATCTAAATTTTTATTAATATATATATATATATATATATATTTTAGATCAAGATAATATTATTATATTACATTATTAAAAGTTTAAAATTAATAAATCTTATACGACAAATCATGCATCGCACGGATACACTGTTAGTAGTGTTGTATAAAAGGTGGCGCCAATCAATTTCTATTGTCATCTATGCAGGTTAATCAAATTTAAAACTTGCAACATTTTCTATTTCTTTTTATACTAAAAAAAATCATCAAATATTTTTTATTGCAAAGTATAGACAGATCACTTGAAATAAAATAATAGATTTTACAATAAAATTGTGCAGAATTTATGTTAAAATACGTATAGTCCCTCACAAATTATATTTTGATTCCAGATATATTTCTCAAAATAATCACAATTGATTTTCCCTAAAAAAATAGAAGATGAAACCAAACATTAGAATTTGTTGGGTTAGGTTTCAAGCATTTTGAATGGAGTGTAAACCAAGTTATGTAGCTTTTTAGGTTGGATGATCATGTTCCTTAATTAAACCTTTTCAACTTCCCATTAATTTTTTCACCATATCTCCTTCCAGTTTTCTCTGTATCCTAGAAAAGTAGGATGTCTTAGGTGTTATTTTTTACTAATATTGTAAAAAAAATAAACATCCAGTTTTGTGTTTTGTTTGTGTAAGGCATGCATGCTCATCATGTATAGGATTGTCTTATCTTGGGTTGAAATGTGACATAAAATAAATCAGAAAAGTCCAAAGAAGTGTGAAATGAGGTTTGTCATATACGTAGAAATGGAAAAGCTTATGGCCCTAAAAGGTCAAATTCAAGGCTCCATGCTTTAATTATTACGAGAAAGCCTATAAGTCTACACCCCTATGCATGCTATACCACCTCAGCAAAGCCCTTCTTTGCAAAACAAAAACAACATTCAAATTTAGGGTAAATATATTTCTTGCCCCGCACTTTATTTCTATTTTCTTTTTGGTGCTCTGCACTTTTACTTTTTAACTTTTACGGCCACTTTATTTTCCACTTTCCTTGCTTCATCCACTCTTTTTTTTTTTTACCCTTTATAATTTTGCCTATCTCTTCGTCGACAAAAAAAATAAAAGCGTGGGAAGTAAAAAATAGATAAGAAAATACAAGGAGGAAAAGAAAACACACACAAAGAACAACAAAGTAGACAGATCTCTAAATATAACAAGTCTTGAATATCTAAAATAAATGATTGTGGCTAATGCATTACTTCATCTGATAACATAGTTTAAATTGTAAAGTCTTTTTATTTTATTTTTAGCTATACACACTCCAAAACTTATTAACATACCTTTTCTTTTTTTAACATAAAAGATATTAAAATACAAAATTTGAAGTGTTTCAGTATTTTTGAGATATCTACAGCCCCACCTTTTTTTACATTTTGCTATCTAAGGAGTACCATTCAAACACATCACAGATGTTGGGATTCATGACGCATGTGAGCTTTAAAACAGCTTAAGATGGTGAAGTGCAAAAACTTGTATACTTCAAATGGTAAAGTGTTGAAAAAAAGGTAATGAAAAACTTAGATACTACAAAAGATAAAGTGTAATATCCCTCGAGCCAAATAAATAAAACATGTTGGCCTTGATATAGGCTCTGTCCTCCCTACCCATGCAAGTAATACATAACCCACAAGATGACCCATGCGAGTAATACATAACCCATAACCCACAAGATGTATGACACAGTTTGAAAAAATAAAAATAAACACTAAACATTGATTTTTGGTCCATTGGTCCTTTGGTGTGTGGGTAGGATATAACTAGTCCTTGATCTACAAGAGAGAGAGAGAGTGCGAAAGAAAACGAAACAATCCTCAGACAAAATATCAACATACGGAGGGAATTTCAACGGAAAACATGCTAGCAACAAGGTTTCCAGTAGCTTAACTGCTTCTGAATGCCATGGACAGTAGCTGATAAACATAGCTCATTCTAACCATGATTCTTGATTCTTTCAATAACCATACCGAACCATCATGTATGAACACAATAGCTCCAAATGAAGGAAAATGAGAAAACATTTGAATGTAACTTCAGCAAAAGTACCTCAATTCTATACTACATATTTAAAAGCTCATCTCCTACTCTTTCAGACTTGGACTTTGGAGAATTCTTAGACAGCAATCTATGTCATTTAAAATCATGTGATCTCTAGAAACTCAGAGTGAATGTCTTGGAAGCTTGAATGAGGATTTTGTATGTATCAAGACTAATTACAGAGTTAGAAAGGGGTATTCACAAACCAAATTCTTACACCTTTGACTTGAATGCCCTGATAAACTATTCTATATCCTTAATCCATTAATTGATTAAGGAACGAGTTTACTATAAGAACATGTAAAGAACCTAAACATACTTCGTAGGTTGCTGGGTGCAAATTTTCTGTAAAAATGATTATAAGATTAACAATCCAAAGCTTGAATATCTAACTTCTAGCACCATCACTTTGTTATTTAATTTTCATCATCAGATTGGAAGGCACAGCTGAGGAGGCCAACAAATTCTCAACTTACTTTCTTAACGGAGTCTGAGGGCCATCAAGCTGTTATTGCAAAAACATTTTAGCCCTAGTGTGTAATCTTTGTTTTGAATATGAAACAGCCATTTTTATTATTAATTTAAATTATAAAATGCAACAGAGTCTAACTTCATTATACACTAAATCCAATCAAGGTCATGGTATTAAAGCTAAATAAATACATACTGCAACTGGACCACAACATAAATAATCGCTCAGCTAAGGACAGCTAAATGGTATAAGCTCAGATCAATCTTTGCAATGTTATGATATGAATGTCATATGAAAAAATATTGCAGTTTGCACATTAAAACATCACTAAGCACATACCAAGTAGCATCAAATGAGTCAATACAAACATCAAGAAGCAAGAAGTTGAATATCGCTCATATTGTCTCTTCAAAGCCACTATTTCACTATGCAAAATCTTAATGCCCACTATTTTTCGCTTGTGTTGTTCACAAAATTCTACATTCCATCCAATCAAATATCAAATTTTATTTACTAAGAAAGTTCATGAGTGTATCAGGTTTATATTATATGTTGTTTTGTAATTAACAAATAATCATAAACATGCAAATTACAAGGCAGAACATAGCATAGCAAGGAACACAGACCTATATTGACCTGCTAATCATGTTAAAGGTTACAAATTTCAATTCCAAGACAAGTGGAAAGTGCAACCAAATCAAGTCTATCATGTCATCCACACACCTACACTTAACATATGCAAAACCCAATTCCACATGATTATTAAAAATAACCACCACCAATCAAGCCAACAACAGGGCCATTTAATTCATAATAACCCCAAGGTAAACAACAGGGCAAAATAGCAAACTTTTCTTCATTTCAACATAGCTATTGATATTGAAATGTCGCATAGTCCTTCTCAGCCACAAAACTTTAACGCCTACAATTCATCCATTATTTACTGCATTGCAGATAAAGATGGCTAAATATGAGCAGAAAATAAGCAAGAACTTTAGCAACAATCATTGTCCAGCTACAAGACAAAACAGCATACCTTCCCTAACTCTTTGCCATAGCTCTCTCATTCTCCATCTTCTGTGCGAAAACCTTTGTGGCGATCATATTATCATCAAAATAGCTTGCATAAGGGTGCCCCTTAGGAACCAATCTCTTATACTTCTCAAAATTCTTCTCAGCCTCACTGTTTTTCCTTAACAAGGTATAAATTATACCCTGACACAAATAAGGCCTAAAATCCCTTGGCTCCTCCTTCACCAACTCTTGATAAAGATTCAATGCCTCATCATAACTCCCCTCAAGAACCTTAATTTGAGCAAGCAACAGCTTAAAATCCCTCAGATCACTCTTCTTATTTTCCTTTTTGCACAATCTCATTGCCTCCTCAACCCTCCTCTCAAGTATCCCCAACTCTTGGCTCGATTCCTCTTGCGATGCCACCGTTACCAGTCCATGATAAGCCTCCACACGGAAAGGGTCCTTCTTCAACAGCTCATTGAACCCATTTTTAGCTGATTCAAAATCCCCATTATAAGCATAGAGATGGGATTTCATCATCGGCCACTCAACTTCCTCTGGCTCCAATTCTGTTAACCTATCGATAGTTTCGATAGCTTCAGGGAGCTTCTTCCCCTTTATCCTGACTTCCATCAAATTTTTGAGCGCATCAACATCGTATGGGTTGGATAGCAAGTGTTCTTCAAGAGACTTTTCCCTTTCTTCATCCAACACGAAATCCTTTTCAGCTGTTTCCACAGTGGGAGGCGGTGAAACAGGGGCGGCAATTGAGGGTTTACAAGGGAAACAAAATCCAGAAAAGAGAAGTGCGGCGGCGACAACGGAGGTGACCAGGGTGGTTCTGAGAGGGGCCAAAAACGGAACTAAAGAAATTTCAGTGGAATTGTTTTGGTTGGTGACCTGAAATTTAAACAATTTGGGGGTTTTACTGAAGGTTTCATGGTTTGAGCTCTGCAGAGTAGCTCTAATGGAGGAACGAGATAAGCTATGAAGCGGCGGCGTCGGGCATCTGAAGGAGGGAGAAGAGAGTGGTTTCGACAAAACCGGACGGTGGTGATTAAGCGGTGGTGTGAGCTTGGCAGCGGTGAAATGCAGAGAATTCATGGCGTTAGGGTTTAGAGGGATTCAAACAGTGAGTTCTAAACCCTCGCGGCAAGTCTCTGAGTGAGAAGATAAATGAGCGTCCGGTGAAATGGAACCACACTCTCTCCAGTTCTCTCCAATTCCAAACAAAGTCGCATTTTGAATTTAGGCCCAATACCTGCGGGCTGAAATGAATATGGGCCCAGTGTTCGTGGACGGCTCAAACGAAATGGGCTATGGAATGTGGACTACGAAACCGCGCTTGATTATTAAGGCCCAAATTCTGGTGTGCGCAAGTGTATAAATTTATAATTACGTTTAATTATTGTCTAACTATCATATTAAAATCTGGAATGTGACACGTGTCCAAATTATTATTACAATTGAAAACAAAATAGGGACATTTAGTATGGGACAAACTATGTGAAGATATTCGAATGGCTCTCTCAAAAGAGTTTGGATTGTATACTATAATTTTTTAACGGTATAAAATGGATCTTAGAATTTGGCATTTTATGCTTATGCATTTTGCACTACTCTATTCACACTCCAATTTTATAAATTGAGTTAGACTCCAATTTTGATTTTCTTTGATCTTGACATTTTTAACATTATTCTGTTAACAAGAAATCGTTGTATTTATCATTATAATTAGATGTCAACTGTCGTTATATTTTATACCAATAATAGGTCGACATTGTATGAGTCATGTTTTATTTTTTTGGTAATGCCAAGACATATAACAAATGTGATTTCATCAACTGAATAAATCCTAGTCAAAATATTGATAAATCACTATCCATGTCGTTATATATGTGGTCGTAAAAATGCTTGAAAGTGATGAATGATGTCTCTTCATTTTCGTAACACTATTCTTTAGAAATTATTGTCGATCCATTAATCATCGACGCACTTTCCTTTGTAAAAGAAAAATATGTGTACATTATGAAATATAAATGAAATTATTACATACTGTATTTCATTTGTAAATATTATTCAATTCAAAAGATAGAGATTCACAACTAAAAAAAATAATCTTTTAAAGAATCTCATAGACTCATATAGAATTCTATTTTTAATGTGAAATGATTATACAATGCAGTTTATTATTTAATTACACGGTCAACGTCAAACTCCCAACTTTTCTAATATTAGAAATAGGGTGGATAACAATTTAAATATAGGTTTTATGACGGGTTAATTCACAACAACATATACTTTATAATTCAAATATAAATTTGAGAAAATGAGTTTTATTTGTAAATAATAATGATTAATCTTACAGTAATTATAAGTTTTTGTACTTATTTAATATGTAATTTATTTTTAACATATTATCGACTTGTAGTCGTTGTCACTAATTTGTACAAATTTGTTGAATATTCAATTAAAAATGAGTTTTCAATAACACATATCTTTCATTCTAAATAGTTAGTATTGAACCACAAATTTAGCAATAAAGGGTTCTTGCAGATTGCATGAAATGACTATATAGCTACAATTAATTTCATCACCAATCTCATTAAAACACAAACTCAAGACTTGTTTCGAGTTCATAAAACTTCACCAACCAAATTAATTCAAGTTTTCTTATGCCATTAGTTGAATCAATTTATTTGTTGGATTAACATATCCGAATAATCACGTCCCAAATTAATTATCACATTCATTCTAAGGACATTACAGCTCACATAGATTCCAATTAAAAAAGAACGATAATTGATCACAACTCAAACTTGAATTTTTTTAAGATAATTTTTTTTTAATGATCGCAATATAAATTTAATTTCGATTTTATTTTTGAATATAAGATACTTTTCAATTTTGACAATTAAATATCGATTTTTTAATTTGGTTGCGACAGCTACATTCGAACAGTCATATCAGCGATTTTGAAAATTCAATTAAAATTGAATTGAGATAGAAAATAAAAATAAAATATGAAGGATCAAAATTAAGAAACATATATTTGATTATAAAAAATGAAAGTAGATTATATTTTCTTTTCTCGTACAATATTGTGAAACATATATACATGCATGCATGGTCCCCTTCCATGTATACTTCACTCCTCACCAAAATTTATTTGCCCCAAACAAGAATAAAAGAGATCCCAAAATTCAATTGCCCCAAACAAGATCATGAGAAATTGGGTTTCTATTTTCCTTTTTTTTTTTTTTTCAAACAATACTCATTTTATTCGAAAATAAATGTTGTTTTAACCAAAAGGAAAAAAAAAGGTCCTGAAATAGGTGTCATTATAAGGGAATTGGATCATCTAATTTCAATTTGGTATTTCATTATTTTTAATTCACATCAAATATTAATTAAAGATGTCGTTTTTATACTTAACATGTGGTAGTTATTTCAAAATACTAGATGAAACATAAAAGTAGAATAAATGAGCTTGTTTGCGTATAGGATTTTAAGAAATATTTTCTCAATTTCTACCAAAATTACCCTCGTTTACTTATACTCTCAAATTAAATTATTACAAAGTGATTATTAAAAATAGATAATACTTTAATTTTATTTAAATAAGGGTAGATTAGTCTTTCTATCAACTTCTTTAATTTGCGTGCAAAATCCTAACTTACATCAATAACACCAATTAAGAACTAAAATCGACAGATATCAACATAAAATCTTAGCTCTAAAGAAACAACAATCCCAAATCAGTTGTAAAACATAAAGAATATCAATACACACCTTCATTAGAAACAAAAGGAAAGAACCAAAGACTCAGAAATTAAAAATAAGGGGTTCAATAACTTAGTTATTTCTGAGCTTAAAATTTGGCATATAGTTTTCTGAGTAAAGTTTGATCGGGTAGGGAAAGGTGCACACAATATAGAGTGGTCCTCACTTGTGAACCCGACCCAATTACAACATTTAACATGAAAACTCATAAATTTACAGTTATCACACTTGTGATCATGAGTACATTGCATGCTAAGCTAAGCATTAAATGAAGCAAAAAAGGCTAAGGTACGAAGGCCCTATAATATCATATATATCGTTGTCCGATCAGACATATATATAAATAATGATATATGATCATCATTTTTTGTCATCTTTCTTGGAAGAATCCAAAAGTATATCGTGGATTCTTTGATCACTTGTCTCTATTGATATTTCTGATGATGATGCACCTGATCCCTCTTCTGATACACTCTTGTTGTATGCCTCAAAGAACTCCTTGTTCTCTTTCTCCAACTCTTTCCACACTATTTCATTTTGACACAAAATAATACTACTTGAAATATGAAGCAAACCGGCAAATAGTATTATTATTATTATTTTTATAATTTAGGTACTGAATAGTTTTAGTAGGTGGGGTACCTGTGGAAGTAATAATTGGCATGATATTTGCATGTTTAGAGAGAGCCTCCATGCATTCCTTTTTGCCCATCTTCATTACCATGCACTCTTCTATTAGGCGATGTACCTGTTTTTTATAACAATTATATTTATATCATCATCATCAAGAAGAGAGAGAGAGAGAGATATGATTGGTTTACCAAGTTGATGTAGTCAGAGGATTCTGATGAATTTGATCCCATGATTCTAGCTAGAGATGAGAATATAGAGGAATTGATTCAAAAAGATCTAAACTATAGTGAAGACTTGCCAGAGAGAGAGAGAGAGAGAGAGAGAGAGAGAGAGCAAAAGATGATGGAAAGAAGGTTAAAAAACAAATGGAAAGGTTGAGGCGACCCATTTATACAATATTTATAAATAATAAAATAAAAAAATTGATTTAATTTAATAGGTAGGAGTGGTGATCAGGTGATGTCATGAGGCAGTGGGGCCGGTTGTCCCACGTGGGATATGAGTTCTGATTGGTTGGGAGGGGATTAGAGGAGATTTTGTTAAGCAGGCCGTTGTTTCTTCTAATCCCCACGTGGCACTTTGGGCCCACAGCCAATACTGGGCGGCTAATTGGGCCCATTATTCACTCTATTGCATTCTTCTCTAAGTTTACAAGACATGTGGGCCACCTAAGATACTAAAGTGGGCCCATTCTGTGACATGTAAAACAATGCTACTTAGTAGTAGTTGGTACACTACCATTTCCAGTTCAGACACAACTCCCACAATTTTGTACCCTCAAAATGCACCAAAGATGAATTGATATATATGAAAATATCTATAAATATATTAATTTTAATAGAAATATTGGTTATTTTTAAAAAATATATAAAGATTTTGTAAAAAAAATTAAAAAATATATCAAGTAGTAACAAAATATTATTGCTAACATTTATACATATATTGAACTTAAAATTTCAAATGAATGATATATTTTCAATAAATATAGAAATAAATTACTACTAAATAGTATATACATTATAATGCTTTTATTAAATTCCAAAATATTTAACTAAACTTAATTAAATTATGAGAGGAATTTAAATGCTAATGTGTTAATTTATTTCAACAATTTAATTATATTTATTATTTATTCTATTTATAGACAAAAATATAAATATAAAAAGATAGATAGAATTTAATTTTAATAAATATCCTTTAAATACATATTAAAAGTTCATAATAAAAAAGAAAAAAAATCACTTAAATCTCCACCACTCTGCCACTGATTCATAATGAAACAGAAAAAAAAAAACATAATTTAGTGCCATTGTAAAAGAAAAAAGAGGAAAAAAACGAAATTGAGTAGCGCCAGTGAAAAAGGCCCCCAAAAAAAAAAACAGAAAAGAAAAGAAAACAAAAGGGAAAAAAGTAAAACTCAAGTTAGACGCATGAGTGAAAATACGCGATATATTATCCATATATTGTGACGATATATTATCCATATATTGTACTATATCGTCAATATATTTTCTAAAATGATAAACGATATATCATGATATTTTACAAAAAAAAAAAAAGATATTATTTCAGTTCTTTTCTTCATCGAAATATCACGATATTTTCTTCACTGATCCTAATTAAACTTGTCCAACTGCTTTTGCAAATCGGAACCGAATCATGGTCAACATGATTTCGATTTTAAATTAAACCGTCAACTATGTTTATATTGCTCAGGATATTTTCAAACCCACGTTGAATGGTGGTAACTATTGGTTTAATATATATTTTTTATATTATATAGAAATAATATTACATATTTTAATGATTATTATTTAAGTTTGTATTATAAGCTATTAGTTTTTTAGGTTTATGATTTGTATTTGGTTGTATTTACATTGCAATTTCTAATTTTTGAATTGTTACTTGTAAGTTGTAAGTTACAATATTGTATTTTTATAACTTGTAAATATAAGTTCTAATTTTAAATTTATTTTAAATTGTTAACTCAAACAAATTTTTTATTTTGTAATATATGAATAATTGTAATATTTATACGCAAATTTAATTTAAAAAAAAAATTAAACTGCCCAAATCAGAATCGAAATCGAAATCTCTATGGTACAATTCCGATTTAATCCTCCAAGATTTTATCGAACCAACAATTTGAATCATCTGAGCACCTCTAACGGTAATTGTTGAATCTTAACGATTTATGTATGATACGAAATAATTATTACAATTAAGTCCTATAACTTTTAGAATTTTGCTTTATCTCGAAAACATTGGATGAAAAGCAGGAAACACCCACCTCAAACAGTTTTTTTTTTTTTTAATGATTTGGTATTTTCTTAATAAATTTAAAATTATTTGACTATTTTGTTGCAAAGAATATTACCGCGTTAATTTGCATCTATATAATTAAGGGGATTTCAAGTTTTCCAACTGAAAAATACTTTTACTTCTTCTTTTTTAACTTACAATTAATTGTTATCTCAAACATTAGCTAGTTTGCTTTATAAGCAAATTTGTCACCATCTCTAAATTTAATTATGATTTTTTTAAAAATAAAATAATAGCAATCGCATATAATCATTTTAAGTACTTAGAGCGTGACCACTAGGATGGTCCTATTATTGTTCTATCAGAATAAGTAATTGATAGAAAATTAGAGGTAGTAGTGAGGGCAAACTTATTGTTTCTTTAATTGTATTGCACATTACAGGACAAACTACATCGAAAAGGTAAATCATATTACACAAGTGTCTAAAGGGAATGGCTTAATCAAGTTTGTACATTTGCTAAGATTTGAAATTGTTACAATACCTAATATTTTATTAGAATAATAATGTTAACTTTACAAAATACAAATGATACACACATTTTTGAATTAAGAAAATAAGTATGATGAATCAGCAAAACTCTTTAGTTACTAAACCCAAATTCTGACATGAAACAAATAACCAATTTAATCTTTGGACAACTCATTCTATCACATGATGGACAAACCCTAATGGTCATGTCAGGTATGAATAAGTGATGACGTTATCCACATTTATCTAAAGAATGAACTAAAAGGAAAGACATCCAATCTCGATTACAGCTAATATATCAAACATCCAACTGTTGTCTGATCAAAGGTGGAAATTGTTGTATAAACATTATCTTTGTGAAAAAAGCTTGTGCTTTAATTTACATATATGATCAATGAATGCACCTCACTCTTATCAGGATACACTTGTTAACGTGCAGTATTTTACATTTCTGACTATTCATACAAAACAAGGTTACATTGATTTCGTTTTTTAAAGAAATTGAAATTAACAGTTGTCTCTCCAATGTCACTTAAAGCTTTTACGCAACCAATTTGATATGTATTTATATACACCAAAGAAGGGTGTATAACTTCTATTCAAGTGGTTTATGTACCTGCAGATGATTTGACCGATCCCGCACCTGCTACAACATTTGCCCATTTAGATGCTACTACCGTACTATCAAAAGGATTGGCTGCCAAAGGGATCTATCTAGCAATAGATCCTTTAGATTCAACTTCAACCATGCTTCAACCTCGGATCGTTGGTAAGAAACATTATGAAACTGCGCAAAGAGAAGCAAACTTTACAACGTTATAAAGAGCTTCAGAACATTATAGCTATCCTTGGTTTGGACAAATTATCCTAAGAAGATTGTTTAACCGTATCAAGAGCACAGAAAATTGAGCGTTTCTTATCACAATCCTTTTTTGTAGCCGAAGTATTTACCGGTTCTCCAAGGAAATATGTTGGTCTAGCAAAAACCATTAGAAGGTTTCAATTGATCCTTTCTGGAAAATTCGATGGTCTTCCTGAACAGACCTTTTATTTAGTAGGTAATATCGAAAAAGCTACCACGAAAGCTATGAACTTAGAAATTGAGAGCAATTTGAAGAAATGACTTTAAATCTTTGTGTACTGACCCCGAATCGAATTGTTTGGAATTCAAAAGTAAAAAAAAAAAAAATCATTTTATCTACAAATAATGGTCAAATTGGCATATTACCAAACCATGCTCCCATTGTTACAGTAGTAGAGATTTTGAGAATACGCCTTAAGGACCAATAATTAACAATGGTTCTTATGGGTGGTTTTGAGAAAAGCTTGAGGAAAGAGTCAAATAATTGCATACACATATTGTTATTTTTGTTTCTTGTTATCAAGTTTCAAAAGTTGAGTTTTAGGTTTAGTTTGATGATCGTTGGCCAAGTTGACTTGAATCGAGTCGAATATCAGTAATACGAATAAACCAAACTTTTGTCAAGAAAATACGAATAAACTCAATACAACATGGATCACATTTCCAGACTTAATTGTAACGCCTCCACCTTCATGAATCTGTCATCCAAAATCCACCACCTATTTTCACCATTTTTAGTGACAAAAAACTTTAGTAATAATAGCAAATTCTCTACATATTTTTCCTTCAGTATTGAACATTAGTTTTTAACAGAATAAATGGCACAATCATACCAACAAGAACCGGAAACGGGCCATTGCAACGAACACCGTATACATATAGATTTATGCAGGGTATACGCAGGATACTTTTCCCAAGCAATCACCACACAAACAAGAATCAGAAACAATAAGGAAGAAAAGCACAACAATAGATACACACCTGCAAAAGCGGCATATTATACAACACGATCAGGAACGAAGTTAGTACAACGCGTCCAACCCCACCTCCTCCTTCTCTATCTAATTTCATTTACTTTTCCAATGCATGTGCATGTGAAGTTTTATTCTCTCTGCAATCTTCAATAAGGCTTCTTCCATTCAGAGGGGATATCCAAATCTTCTAAGGTCCCTAGTGAAGAAGGGGTGAGCTAGAGCTTCTCTTGCCTTTAGTCGCTCTGCAGGGTCGTACCTTAAAAGCCCTTGCAAAAGATCGATCAAATCTCCAGCCGAGTGGTCCACGTGCTGCATTATAAGGTTCTGTACACACAATCCGAAACACACAACTGAAATCGTAACATTCAAGAAAAGTATAGCATACTCCAAATTACTTCAATGATTACTTTTGGTTTAGTTCCATGGTAGAATAACAGAGTCGAATAACAGTACCTGAAGTCTGGGTAATTTCCAAACTGCCCTCATGCTTTCTCTGGACGTGGCACCTTCTGGCCAGTCCAATCTTAAACCCCTTCTGAAATATTTTTCAGCACGGCGACTGTAAAAGTAACGATAAGTTATCAAGCCTCAATCTCGCAGCTTAATCCATGTAAAAAGATAAAAAAGATGAATAATTAAAAATATTACTCGGCTCGCATGATCATATGTTGAGGTAGTGGGCCTAACACCCTTTCCATCATTGCAAGATGTTCTAAGTTTTCATGAGTCTGGAAAAGTGCCTCGCCCTGCAACAGAATTGTTAAGACATTCTTAATGTTAAGCAAGTTGTATTAGTGTCTGTTAAATATTTCATCAAAATCAACGAATTGAGCAAAAAAAAGTAAACAAAGACCCATTGACCTAAAGAAAAAATACAACGAAAAAAAAGGAAGACATAAGGAATATCCAATTGTAGAAAATGATGCAAAAGTATAACTAGTTTGTTACTTACAGAGCACAGTTCCACAAGTATGCAACCTATACTCCACATATCGCAGGGGTAATTCCATCCAAGACCTTGTTAAAATAAAACAAAGATCACCCACTGATATAAAATGCAAAATATTAAATGTAAAACGCTAAAATATGACAAGGCCCATCAATTACCCAAAATAACCTCTGGTGCACGATAATGGCGCGTAGACACTACATAGCTGTGATCTTGATGTTCAAACGTAGTACTACCAAAATCAATAAGCTTTATAGCACTTGACTTAGGTAGATTTCTGAAGTAGAAACCATCTTTTGTGGATCTACTGGACATAAACTTCATAACAGGCAGAAGTGGCAAAAGAAAAGTATCAGACATGAGATCTGAATAGCATTGCTAGATTTACGGTCAGAAAGCCCGTGTTAACCATAAAAATCATCAATTATAGGCTCATAGCAGACAGATTAAGATACCTTCATAAGATTCGAAGTAAATTTCTGAGGGCTAGAGGGAAGGAAGAACCATGTAGATAACGAGAAAGACCATAGAAAGATTTTAAGAGTTACCTTAGAATCTGGAACTTTGATATACTCTGAGGACACAAGAAGAATATTTTCTGGTTTCAAATCGGTGTGAATCAGGCGAAGATCATGCATGACTGCAAGGTAAACAACAATTTATAAGCAAGATGAACAAAGCTAATATTTTATACTTAATGCATAATATCAAGAGAGTGAGGTGTAAAAGCAGTGTAGTGACACAAAAACGTGGTGTACATTTAAAATAGTTTGAGCAATAAAAAGAAAAGAGTAATAGTGTTGCCAAGATATCTTCACACACATGCTACAGATTCCAAAAGTTGTCTGCCAAACTCCCGAACAAGATCAATGGGAAATGAACGATAGCTGTTTTTGCGTAGAAAATCATATAAGCTTGGACCAAGCTTCTCAAATACCTGTTAAGACCATTTAAATTCATCCGCAAGTATTTAACTCACAGAATATTCAAGCATGACAGAACATCATACAAATTCAAATTTAAGAGACCATAAATCACATTAAATACTTACAATACATATATGATTACGATAGTCAAACCAATTCCGTATTTGCACACAACTGCAAAGGATGAAACAACTTACACTGAAATCACAGTTTTTTCAGCGGAAAAGAGTATTGCAAAATGGAATAAAGATTCTCACCGTGTGCCACAGATATCTTGCCTTGCTAATTTCTGTAAGACATCAATTTCGATCATGGCAGCTTCCCGGTACTTCTGTATTGAACGAACAACTTTGATTGCAACTATCTCTTTCCTTTCATTGTCCAGACATTCTAAAACTTGCCCAAATGTCCCTGCAAACACACTCCACCCGTTAAATGGTAAAAGATTCTGCCGGATGGCCAACTGAAAACAAGTTTTGCAAAATGTTTATGGTATCAGAGAATAGATAAATAGCGAGAGAAAAGATTGGAGCACAATGAAATAACTAACCTTCGCCCATTTTTCCGAGTATCCTGTCTGCAATTTGACGGACAAGAGAATTAGAGATAAAGAAACAAATAAAAACATGAATATGAAGTAAATATATCACTAACCAAAAATGTAATAATAGATAGTCAACGTACAGCTGGGAAAGCATTTCAATGTGCACATAAGAATATAAGGTCAATTCCAGTAAATTTAGCTAATTATCTGCTATTGAGTTCTCGAATTACAAACTAATGTTGTTTCGCATAAGACTCAACAAAATTTTACAAATCAATCACTTTATTTTCTACATGTATGCTACCTGTACATTTATTTTTATTAACTTTTGACTCTTCATTAGGGAAGCAAGGGCTGAAAGTTTAAAAAAGAACTTGGGTGCAGGGGGTTTTCCATTACATAAGTACATGTTACATCCCACAGTCATCTCAAGGTTCCAAAGCTTTTACGGAATAATAATTATAACTGTAAATTTAGAAAAACAATGGCCATATTGTGATCTCCTACTAAGATGACCATATTGTGATCTAAAAAAAGTAATAGTGAGTAGAAGAGGATTTTTTTCCTTCAATAACAACAAAGAAATAATCATTTTCAGGTTGTAAAAATAAAACTTACACAATAGAGAACACTATGCTTCGATACGTAATTAGATAGATTGATTCAGATTCAACTATCAACTTCAACTTTTATTTTTATATTAATGCTCAAGCAACATAATTCTTCATACTTTTCGGCAATGGTAATGCTTTCAATCCACTTCATGATTGAACTAATAGTTTATTGTCTGATCATAAGAAAATGTTTTGCATTTGAATACATCATACTATAAAAGTGTTTATTTTTTTTCCCAAACTGAAATCATAAGTGTCAGCATTATAGAATTGTTTACTTAAAAAAGATTTTTTAGCAAATCCAAATAATAATCAGAAGATCTCAAACAACTTGTAACTCAAGACTCGTGGACCAATTCCATTCATTTTCCAGAAAAACTAAATTTTACTCAGCAGCAAGATCTCAATCTGCTCACTTAGCAAGTACTAATTTCTACTTCACGACATCATTTATTCCATTCATTCTAAGGTGGATGTATTGTCAAACAATCAGTAACGTTTTCAAATTTCTAATATGCACTCATTAGATTCATAAGACACTAACATTCATAAAAACACTTAAGGACCAAAAGAAGACATCTCTGGGAAAAAGAAAATCCAAGCATGTTTACATGATGATCCACAATTAGTTCAGGCCTGGTTTCATGGGTTCACAAAGTGCACAAATCTTTCATTAATTTACTGTAAGATAAGAGTAGGATGGATATAAAACTCCACATACACAAGAGCAAACAAAAGATGTCAAGTTCAATAATATTTCAGAGTAAGGAACATTAGATCTGAGACTGCAGGTAGCCAAGGGATTCGTTAATATAACTGAATCTCCAGAGAACTGAATCACAAAAAAACTTAGGGTGATGTATCCAACAATTCTAATAAAAATTAGGGTGACTGTTCATCCAAAGAAAAAATTCAATAGTCACTCGATCAATTTAACTGCTCTCAATTTACCCTGAAACACAGGGGCACACCTCCACAGCTCAAATAATTCAAGCATACAGAGAATA
Source organism: Scutellaria barbata (assembly GCA_028654395.1). Classification (NCBI taxonomy): domain Eukaryota; kingdom Viridiplantae; phylum Streptophyta; class Magnoliopsida; order Lamiales; family Lamiaceae; genus Scutellaria; species Scutellaria barbata. The sequence goes on along the minus strand of CM053655.1, from coordinate 1,251,038 downwards.
AATTCCAATAAAACATACTCAATCCTTCAAATACTCAGTATGTAGAATACACCATTTCTTGAAGAAGCAAGAATGTAAAACTTGAAAAGGTTACGAAAACGTGAAAACTGATCTTATCAGTGTTAAATTCGGAAGTAATAGACACAAGTACCACATTGAGAATGCTATAGGGCACCAGAAGCAACCCATCTCATTTAAAATTGTCTTAGGTATTTCAGCTGTACTTACAACGAGGAGTTAAGTTCTCCCCAATAGCAAAAACATAATGCCCATCTTTATCATCAGGTCTCAAAGGTGGAGAACCATTACGAGGAATCCCTTTATAATATATTGAAGAATGTGCATAATTAGGGACAGCCCCAAACTCTTGGGCACAGTGTATAGTTGGAAGAATCTGCACAAGAAACAAACTTCAAACTTCACAGGAAAAACAAATTATAAACAATCCTTTTGAGAATGTGTACTGCGACTAAAGAATCAACCTAAGTATTGGACATTTACTACGACAAACAAACACACCCAAAAAAAAAAAAAAAAAACCCAAAGCCAGCACATAAATGTCATGTAGCTTATTAGCATAAAAGGAGCCCACATACACCCACACAGCCTCACTCAACCTGATGAACATTAGCCGAATATCCAATTCCATATGAATTATCATATTCCAATTTGATAATTTCGAAAAACAGACAACAGTTCCACAATTAATTTCAAATACACAAAAGGCAGGAAAACAAGATCAGACAATCATAAAACACAGCACAGGATTTGAGCTAAATTTTGCATACATAACCGCATTAATCCTCCATGCTATTCAATATAGTAAAAAAGTTAAAACTCTCATTAACTCCACACCGATGCTTCAAGTACACTAAGAGCTCATGTCAAAATTCATTGTACAGAAACACAAAATCCATGAACAAACATTTTAATAAAGTGCAAATTTTGCAGCCAAAAAGGAAAAAGTAAAAATATCTGAAAATCGAACCTTCGGAGGAGCAGGAGGTACAGCAGGAGGCAGATCCCATGTTAAACGAGGTCGTTTTCTAGGTCTTTTATCCATGCTTCTGTGAGGGAAATCCACAACTCTTTGGGTCTCCATTCATACAAAAGAAATTAAAAATATATACGTATATATAATAATAGCCACATCGGCGGAGAAATTAAAGAAAAAATATTAATCAGTACAAGATGAAAAAAAAAAAAAAACACACCAAAATTTAAGAAATTACAAAATCAAATTTTCATCTAGTGCAAATCCTTATTATTATTAATTTTTTCCCCTTTTTTCTGAAGGTTGAACAGATCTGTATAGAGAAAAATGGAAAAAGCTGTAATGAGGAAGATGAGGTGAAAGTAACCGTGGTTAGCTAACCACAGTTCCAATGTAATGTGGGTTAAGGTGTGTTGGTCTATTTCTTTGTTTAAAATATGATTCGCTATCTTGTCCGGTTACCTTTGGTCCAGTTTTATCCGAGGTGCTCTAAAGTCGCTGATATTTCGGATTATTGTTTTGACCAACAGTTCGGCCTGTTGCGTCGTGTAAATGCTGACCTGTATTTGGAGCTCATGTTATTGGGCTTTGGAATTTACTCGCCGGATAAGGGCCCAGTAGTTGATTTATTGAACAGAAAATAGGCCTAATAATTGATTTGGTGAACAGAAAATAGGCCCATCACTACTATTAAGTATTAGGTATTCCAAATAACCCTAAAACGGCAGTTTGCTCCAGAGGTTTGCTCCAGAGGTTTGCTCCGTCCGTCTCTTTTGTACAGTTCTCTGCAGTGTAATTACGTAAGTATAAGGCATTCCAATTTGTCGTTTTTGCAGGAAGGATTTGTGTTAGGGTTTTGGATTTCTTCCGTTTCAAATGGCTCCAGCTAAAGGTACGCTATTTATCTATGGCGGTTTTAGATTTTGCAAAATGGCCATTGCGTTTCAGTAGAAAGTATTATCATTATTTGCAGTTCAAATAAAAATGTTAAATTTTCCAATTATTTGATTAATTTCAAGATTTTTGGATGTAATTCATAGAGATATGGATCAAAATCCTGTTTGCAAAATAACCATGACTTTATCACGTTTTCGGTCTGGTGATGAGTGTCGAAGAATTCAATGTTTGTTTAAAATATAATTGTGAGGTTGGAATTTGATATTTATGGAAACTGTTATGTTCCTTGAGCCTCTGTTCTAATGTGACAGAGGCAGGCAGTATGTATCAATCAAGCTATTTATAATTTGATACACTTTCTTATGGTTGCTGAAAATATTAATTATTGATCGATGTGAATTGCTGTTTCAAGTTGAATGCTAGAATATAACTTACCTGACAAGTTCCGATACTAGAACTTTATATGCAATTTCCTTCGTGCAAATTTTTCTGTATTTAAGTTTCATAGTGTTTTTTTTGGAAAGGGTTTAGTGCTTATGCTTACCATTTGTTTATCAGAGTAATTAGGATGTTATTCTTCTCTACTATGACTGTTTTGAGGATGTACCGTTCTATGAAATTTGCACCTGTTTATGTTTGTTAAGAGTAATTTTATTTTACTCATATGTGTGCAGTTGATTCAACAAAGAAGTCAGATCCAAAGGCCCAAGCCATAAAGACAGCAAAAGCTGTAAAATCAGGTTCGACCATTAAGAAGAAGTCCAAGAAGATCCGCACCAAAGTTACCTTCTATCGTCCAAGGACATTGAAGAAGGATAGGAATCCCAAATATCCTCGCATTAGTGCTCCTCCCCGTAATAAACTTGACCACTACCAGATTCTTAAGTATCCGCTCACCACAGAGTCTGCAATGAAGAAAATTGAAGACAACAACACATTAGTTTTCATTGTAGACCTTCGTGCGGATAAGAAAAAGATCAAGGATGCAGTCAAAAAGATGTATGATATTCAGACAAAGAAAGTGAACACACTTATCAGGTGAATAAAATTCTTCCATCTTCTGCAGTCTTCATTTTTTTGGTTAGATAGGTATCGGTTTTACTTTCTGTGCGATTATGTATTATTCTCAAGTGCTTTGCAAGTGCCCTAATGAATCAGTATTGTTCAAGTTTTAGAAAATTACCTTTTTAAGGAAAATTACTATACCGTTTTGTGGATTTGGTTGGTCCTAAATCCCTGCATGGAAATTTGAATCTTGTTCCTTGTGAATTTGAACTAGAACTTCTATAACTATTGTTTTAAATTCCATGCAGTTATTTTTGTTAGTTAAATATGTTGAGCAGTGTTATACTTATTATTCATTTAGTCAGTTACTTACACAATTCATAGGCAGACCTTGTTTTCTGAATGTTAAATTTACTTTCTTTGAGTTTTACATGCTTTCTTAGCTTGTTGATGATGGAATTTATTATCTCCTTTTTTTTTCAGGCCGGATGGAACTAAGAAGGCATATGTGAGGTTAACACCTGATTATGATGCTCTTGATGTCGCTAACAAAATTGGAATTATCTAAATTGTCAGATCAGAGCTCCCATTTTGTGATGAATCTTGTTTGGAGGATCAGGTTGAAGCACGTAGATTTTCGTACTCGAATGCAGAACCAAGTTTTATTTCATTTAGTTGTGGAAGATTATGTTGTGATAATTGCCCAAGTTATACAAATACTTCTGATTACATTGTATTGTTATTAGTTACTTCCTGGTTGCATGGTTCATGTTTTTGACTTCATTGTGTGTTCTTTATGATCTCATCATCGCTGGTACCTAGCTATGTGTATATTCTTCATTCATTTGGAACAGCTGAAAAGCCAATTGTTAAATAATACCAAACAGTCCCTAAAAAAGTGCATTATATCTCCAAAAATTTCCGGACACAGAATGCCAACTCAGTCAATGTCCAAATACTGAATCCTATCTTATGTTTACAGCTTTGTTGAAAAGCCCAAAGTACCTTCTAATGGCTTCATGGAAGTAGAATCCAACAATTCCAGCTAACATCGAGCTCTGAGAGCGTAACCAAAAATACCATAGCACAATAGGATCAACGAACCAAGTCAAAATTCAGTAATAGAGTCGGTATCTTGTCCATCCATTACATGATCAAGGAAGAATCTCAAGGTCACATAAATCTCATCCTTATTGCTGTGTCTCTTATCTCCTGTCACAAAGACATGAATCTTGCTTTTAATTTCTATCCAACTGCTCCCAGGTATCCTGCTCAACCCTTTCTCTCTCATCTTTTGTCTTACACTTAACACATTCTCCCACCTTCCAGCAGCAGAATGTGCATTCGAAAGCATCACATAAGATGACACATCTCCAGGATCCAACGCCAAGATTTTCCTCGCTACAACTTCTCCCAACTCTAAGTTCGAATGAACCTGACACCCTCCAAGCAATGCCTTCCAAAACCCTACCCCCAGATGAAAAGGCAAATCATCGAGAAATCTCTCAGCGTCCTTAAATCTCCCAGAACGTGAGAGTAAGTCAATCATGCACGCATAGTGCTCTGATTGTAAGAGGCCCGGATCTTCATTTTTTGCTCGGTTGAAATGCTTATAACCTTCATCGACAAGGCCAGCATGACTACAAGCCAATAGTAAACCAAGAAGAGTAACACTATTTGGTTGGATGCCTATCAACTTCATACTCTGATACATTTCTATTGCATGATTTCCCTGCCCATTCTGTGCATAGCCACAAATTAGAGCATTCCAAGATACTATATTTCTTTCCCTCATTTTGTTGAAGGCCAATAGACTCTCTCCCATGCTCCCACATTTTGCATACAAACTTATTAATGCATTTGCAATAAACAAGCCAAGCTTACCCAAGAACTTAACTGCACAAGCATGAATGCTCTTCCCCAAGCCTAATGATCCGATATTTGCAGCTGCTATAATTGCACACGGATACGTAGATTGAATAGGCACAACCCCTTCTCTTAGCATCTCAATAAAAAGATTCACAGCCTCCTCATTTTTCCCTGATTGGCTGCATCCACTGATCATGGTATTCCAAGAAACCACATTTCTCTCTGGCATTGATCGAAAAACTTCTCCAGCTTCGGCAAACCTTCCTTTTTTAGTGTACGCATGAAGCAACGTGGCGTAAGAGAACACATTCGGCTCATTGATATCTTGAAAAGCTCTTAGAGCATCGTCGATATTGCTTAACTTTACATAAAGATCCAATATTGCACTACCCACAAAGACATTTGAACCAAGACATACTTTCTTGGCAAAGGATTGAATTTGTTTGCCCAGATGGAGGTCTTTTAGAAGAATGGAAGAATGAATAACCGTACTAAAAGTGTACTCGTTAGGTCTAATGTCCAAAAGAAGCATTCTTAAGAAGCAAAAAATGGCTTCTCTATGTTGATTCTGTTTAGCAAAGCGGCCAATCAAAGCCGTTGCTGATTTGACATCTTGTTCAGGCATTTCATCGAGCAGCTGGTGTGCATCTGAGTTCGACTTTACAACTGTTGATGGTGGATTGCAATGTCTAACAGGCAGGTTGTGGCATTTTCTGGGAAATATATAGCTTATTTGGAGGAAGAAATGTTCAAAAATCGCAAGCTTATTATGCCCACCCAAATTTTGCACAATAACCATTTCGGTGGGAATATTTTACAAAAACTTATCTCTAAAACTCTGATTATTAATAAATAACCCTCTTTATTTTTTAATAAATACAACTAAAGAAGATAAATCAAAGAACACTCAGTACAATTTTAGATCTAGAAAATCTAGTTTTATAAAAGAAAAAAAAATGGTCAAATGTGATTGATTGGCATAATGTTCGCTTTTGAGGAAAATGGTTGAAAAACAATATTTTATTATCGCACATATTATACATATATTACAAAATACTATTATAAGATAGGTGGTTGGACCAATCAGCTTCTTATAATGCTTAGTTTTCAAGGAAAAAGAAATAATTACTTTCATTGTATGATTATCAATAGGATATACTTGAAAATACAATAATTTTAGTAACATTTAATTGTAATATAACCGTATTCTAGGGTGAAAGGAAATGTGAATATATATTATAAGAACTTTATTTAAGTATTATTAAAATACAAATCTAATTAGTATGCCCAACAAAGGAAAAATTGTTCTTCTACCTAAATATTATAAAAGTATATATGTGTTAAACTACTTTAATAATGTTAGGAGACTCTTCTTTATTCTGGAAGCATCTACATCACTAGAATCCAATGTAGGATTTGTGCTCGTAATATTTTCATAATCATTTTTGTTAAGACACCCTTTAATCTTTATACAGATTTTATTGAGTAAAAATACGAAAAATTGTTTTAAATGTAGATGAACTTGTAATAATGAAGGCGCACAAATAAATGAAAGATGTTTATAAATTCGAATGTACATAAATTTATTTAATCACAGATTAACATAGGGTTTATATATTCACTACATAAAATGGACTAAATATATAAATTATTTATATTTTTATAATAGTAATAAATATATACATTTTTTAATTAAATACCCATCTTTTCAATGTAGATGAGAAATTGATATAATAAAAAAAAATGTATGCGCTTAAAAGATTTAAGCTACGTGTGATTAAAATTTTGTATGTTTATACATACATATACACACATAAAGATGTGTCTGATCAAAATTTTGTATGTATATACATTCATATACATACATAATGTGATTTTTTTTTTCAAAATTTATAAAAAATAATGACAAATCACATATAATTGGGGTAATAAATTTTTTTTTATTTTTTTTTTGTTTAAATTTTGTTTATAAAACTCTCTACAGAGAAAGTTGTGAAGGCGCCTCAATTTGAATTTTAAGCGTAGGTCCACTTTAGAAAAGGCGACAGTGCAAATCGCAGGTATATTCACTAGCCGTTAGAGAGCTAAATCATATCAAACAATTCTCACTTGTCGTAGAAAAGCTACAGAAAGCCCTTGCTCGATCATCATCAATTAGTTCCATTTATCCCAATAACTCAGTAAGGTATTTATAATCTTTCAATAATGCTTCAGTTCTTGATGTTTCGTGTTTAGGATTGTTTCTTTGGGATTTTGAAGGTGTTCATTCGAAAGGCGAATAAAAAATGGGGTCATTGACGCCGGATTCGAGGAAGGTGGGGATAGGAATGGCGCCGTCGCCGTTGCCTTTTCTGACGCCGCGGCCGGAGAGGAGGCGGCCCGATTCAAGAGGTTCCGATTGGAATTCAATTCGGCAGGACAAGGATAAAGAGGTCAATGTGCAGGTTTTGCTTCGATGCAGGTCAATTAATGGATCTCTATCTATTCTTTACTTAAATTTTGCCGATAGTGTATTATGTTCGGTTTGTAGCTCTGATATTGGCTTCTGCAATGCTTAAATATGCGATTTTGAGTTGCTTTAAATTTGGAAGATTTTCATTGTAAAAAAATGAAAAATCTTTCTTGTTGGTAAGTTAAGCAGCTTTTGAACTTGGAGTAGACTTTGAAATTAGGAGCAGCTGCTAGCTTGATTACGTTGCCTGTCAAGGATATTATTTAACAGTAATTTATCCTTTGTTAGTCATAGAAGATGAGCAAAAGCTTGCACCATGATGTCTTGTGAAATTTATCTGATTTTGATTACAGGCCATTGACTGATGATGAGCAAAGGGTGAACACGCCCAAGGTAATAGCATGTAATGATAGCAGAAGAGAAGTGACTGTTTCTCAAAGTGTTGCTAGCAAGCAAGTAGATAGAGTCTTCACCTTTGATAAGGTATGGTTGTCAATTCCAACCTGTTTGTGATTGAAATTTTTGAACTTCATTTGATATTGCATAAATTCTCATCTATGATATCATCTTTTAACAAGGTTTTTGGGCCAAAAGCACAACAAAGGTCTATATATGATCAAGCTATTTCTCCTATTGTCAATGAAGTATTAGAGGGCTTCAACTGCACGGTTTTTGCATATGGGCAGACCGGGACAGGAAAAACTTATACAATGGAGGGTGGCATGAGAAATAAGGTGAGGAGGAATTAGATTGTCTTAGTTGTTGTCACAGTTTCTTAAATCTCTATCATGTAGATTCAATATTCTGTTACTTGCTGGTAGGGTGGTGAATTGCCTGTTGAGGCAGGTATTATTCCTCGAGCAGTTCGTCAAATCTTTGACACTCTTGAAGCACAAAATGCTGACTACAGCATGAAAGTGACATTTTCGGAACTTTACAATGAGGAAGTAACTGACCTGCTAGCTCCAGAAGAACAACTAAAGTTTACTGATGATAGGCCAAAAAGGCCTATTTCCTTGATGGAAGATGGAAAAGGTTCTGTGATTATAAGAGGCCTTGAGGAGGAAGTCGTGTACAGTGCTAATGAAATCTACAGCCTTTTGGAACGAGGTGCAGCAAGACGACGCACAACAGACACTTTATTAAATAAACGGAGCAGGTATGGTTTGGTTAGAGTTAGTGATGTGTGTTTCTCTTCAACAATCTAGGAAATATTTAGTTTATTTACTTTTTTTTTTTAACCAATTGCAGTCGTTCACATTCGATATTCACAATTACTATTCACATAAAAGAAGGAACCATTGGAGATGAGGAGCTCATCAAATGCGGAAAGCTCAATCTCGTTGATTTAGCAGGTTCAGAGAACATCTTCCGTTCAGGTGCTCGTGAGGTAAGAATTAAACCCCTTCTTTAAGTCACTGTTCCATTTTTCCTATTTCTATTCTTCTTTTTCTAGCTTGTAGAAAAGAGGTTTTGTTGTTTGATCATGGATTTTAAAATCGTTTGACAGACATATCGTCTCTTTCTCTTCAAAATACGATTTTTATGTCTTTTTGAAGCATTATTCATAAGTCCACACTTGCTTTGTGAAGCAGATATGATCCAGATTTTGTCTCTTTCTCTTCAAAATACGAGTTTAATGCCTTTCTGTTGTTGCATTATTCTTGATATAATGTCATACTCAATGCTGAAGTAAATTTCACTACATGCATAACTGGACATGGTACTGACTGTTTCTGGAGTTTTATTACCCATGATGAGTTCTAGTCTCTTGAATGCAAACCCATGTAACAGGCTCGTGCAAGAGAAGCAGGAGAAATAAATAAGAGCTTACTAACTTTGGGCCGTGTCATTAATGCATTGGCGGAGCACTCTGTTCATATACCTTACAGGTATGAGCAAGTGTCAGTCTTTTTGTCGAGGTAGAAAGAAATACATACTTCTTGAACAGAATGGCATCTTTCATTTCTCATGCAGGGATAGCAAGCTTACAAGGCTCCTCAGGGATTCATTAGGTGGGAAAACAAAGACTTGCATCATTGCAACAATCTCTCCCTCCGCTCATTGTCTAGAAGAAACACTGAGCACACTGGACTATGCTCACCGTGCTAAAAGCATAAAAAACAAACCTGAGGTTCTAGAAGCTTTCTATGCCTAATCAGCTTTCCCTTGGAACTTAAATTTTTGCTCCATAAGCTAAATCAAGCTAATGTTTTGAAGGCGAACCAAAAAGTGACCAAAGCTCTGCTGCTTAAGGATCTGTATGTGGAATTGGAGAGGATGAAGCAAGGTTCATGACTTTCTTTTACATCCTTTTATACATCATAATTTATGTTACTTCTAAAGCTCTCTCTTTTTTTTTTTGATGACTTTAGATATTAGAGCAGCAAGGGAAAAGAACGGTGTTTATATTCCACATGAAAGATTTCTGCAGGATGAAGCTGAAAAGAAGGTTAAAAAATTCACATCTCTTCTATTCTCTCTTCAGTTATTACTTATTGGGAGCCAAAAATTAGTATCGTGAATTGTCAATTGAGTACTTTTAGTTGTTGAAGTTATTCGTTCACTATCTCATTAAAGTTATTATTCCAATCTCCATGTGCTCTCCATGATTGCATAGGATATAATATTAAAGATCAGAAAATAGTTATCTGCACTTGAACATCTAATTATTTGATTAAATGGTTAATGTGCAAAACTTGCAGGCAAAGAATGAGAGGATAGAGCAATTAGAGGGTGATCTAAATGAGAATGAGAAGGTATATTTTGCTTGTTTCTCACTTTTTTCCCAATATACATTGTCTAATTTGTTTACTTATGCAGCAACTTGCTAAATTTCGTGAACTTTATCATATTGAACAAGAAGAGAAACTGAATATCGATAGCCAGCTTAGAGACTGCAAGGTACTAGAGAAAATTCATTGAAAGAGATTCTACTTTGTACACATCTGTAACCATTCATATGATTATGCAAATTTATTACAGAAAAATCTAGAATCAACACATAAAAGCTTGGAAGATCTAAAAGAAAACTATAAAGTAGCTCTTTCAGTGCTGAAGGAAAAGGAGTCTCTCATCTCCAAGCTACAAAATTCAGGTAGAAGCAATTTTTGTTAGCAAAATTCCGTATGATATCCACTTCTCAATAATGAAAAGCAAACTTGAATTCTCATTTTGCAGAGAATAGTTTGATAAATTGTGCAAAGAATCTACGAGTCAACTTAGCAGATGCATCTGAAGACATTTCTGCTCTTTTTGGAAAAATAGGTAGTTATGCTCGTTTATTTTCTGAATAAAAATAGATATGTTAAAATAGCTGGTAGTACATGGACTCAGTTTTCACCAAAAATTCCTTGCAGATCGTAAAGACAAATTGGAACGAAAAAATCTGAACATTCTCCTTTCATTTGAAGCACAGCTTGACCAAAGTTTGAAAGATCTCCACAAGATCATCCAGAGTTCTATATCCGATCAAGAACAACAACTGAAATGTGTTGAAGAGCATATCAACACATTTCTTGCTAGTAAATATGAAGTAAGATGCTTTGCTACTTGACATTCTGCAGTAGTTTATGCTTTTTCAAGAAGCTGATACATCTGATTCCTAATGTTGGCATGTCAGTCAAATGAGGCCATGGAAGTAAAAGTGAAGAAATTGTTAGAGACTTGTGCTTCAGGAAATCTGAAGCTGAAAAAGCTCACAGATTCGATGAAGACAAAAGCATGTTCTGATCTTGAGCACGTAACATCTATCATATCAGTCCAAACAACTTCAGTTGAGAATGTACGAAAAGCATAATTGTTGATATTTTGATGTAGATTCCATATAATTGCCTTAGAATATGGTGTTTTCTTGTGTACACAGTTCTTGCAAATTGCATCCTTGGAAGCAAAGGAAGTCCTCTCTGACATTCGAAACTCCCTAAACGAACAACAAAAGATGTTGGCTTTCTCTGCCCAACAACGAGCAGAGGTTTGCAAGACAGAATCATATTATTTCCTTTTTTTCCTGTCATGGAAACCTTAAAAACTTGTGTCTTGATACATTCAGGGACTAAGTCGGAGTTTAGTGTCAGCGCAAGTGATATCAAGTGCAGCCATAAGTTTTTCAAATGACCTCCACCAGCGAGCTTCTGAACTTATGAGGCTTCTTCAACAAAACCAAGTTGAAAATTCCCTCAGATTACAAAGTTTTGAAAAGACTTTTAAGGTCAAGCCAAAAGAAGTTTTAATGCAGCTCGACTGATTTTAATTTGAAGTTTATCTTATAATTCTTTGCTGTTGCAACAGGAAGAGGCTTCTAGAGATGAAAAACAAGCGATGGAAAAAATAGCAGGGATTTTATCAACTCTGACATCTAAAAGAACTGATATGGTCAGTCCATAATCTTTTGTCTTCTAAAGTCAATATCATTCTGGCATTTTCAGCGACATTTGATGCTTGGAATAAATAAAACTTCAGGTATCTAAGGCCTCGAAATGCTTTGAAGATTCTACCATTCAAGAAAGCAAGGAATTGCTGTTAGAGCTGTCCAACATGCAGCATGTTTTAAGTTCACAAAAGAGGGATTTAAATGAATATGCAGAAAAGGTCAAGGATCACTATGTGGATGAAACGTTCTCATCAACTGAATGCAGAGTTAATATGGAAAATAGCTTGCAGGAATGGTATAGTTTTTAACCTTTTAATCTTGTATTCTGGATTATTTTGTGGTTGAGACAATTGATTCTAAATCCTGAATATATCTCAAGAGAATCAAAGAGAGAGCTGTGTTTGATGAGAAATGTAACAGATCAAGATTATGTTTTTTATAAGTGAGTGTTAGTTTAAGATCTGTTTTAAGGGATTGTAAAGAAATCTTTTCTTTCTACACATGCAGTTTTGAACAGGTGGATAGGTCCAGTCAACAGTGGCAAAATGCACAATTGGGCATGAACGATCTTGCTAAGAAAGGCCTTGGCGACATAAGTTCTGATGTGCAGTAAGTTCATTGACAATATGGTTTCAATTAATGGCAATTGATGTTTCTATCCATTAACTTATCCATCATTTGCTTCTTTGATCTTTGTAGGATGAAAATTCTTGAAACTCATTCTATACACGACAATCTTGTTTCTGCTTCCTCATGTATGGATGCAGAATTCAATTCCCATTGCAATGAATTAATGACGTCTATGAATGGTAATTAAACATTACAATTTATTCAATTCCCATTACAATTCCCATTGTTACCATTTCGTTTTCTCTTAAGTTCCAAGTTTATTCAATCTTCACAAACTGTGTATACACATTTGCAGATTCTTTAATGATAGACAACACACATTGTAAGGAAATAAACACGATAACTTTGAGCAACTTGGATCAGCTCAAGTTAATAAGAGCGAACCATGGTGAACACGTATCAGATATCTGCAACAAATCAGAGCAGTGCATCCATTGGGATTACCTGGTAAGCCTTTTCCTATCATACTAGAGTAAGCGGAAGTTATATACTACAAAATTATGGTATAAAATACAAGTAAAATTTGCAGGAATTGAATGTTTTCGGTTTTCATCTTAAACAGGTTGAGCAGAAAACCAATGTGACTCCTAAAAAACGAGTAATCGCAATTCCCAGCTTAGAGTGTATAGAGGAGATGAGAACTGTGATAAGTGATGACATCAAGAGTAGATCAAAATTGGACAACATAGGAAACAAGAATTTGCAGGATCAACCTAGAACTCCATTTCAGGATGTTAATGGAGTAATATAACCAACCACATAGCAGCAATATTGGTGGTTGTATGTGGTTTGATATGATTTATCTTTATTGCTATTTGCACTCATCAGCTGATGAGTACCACATTGATAATCTATTTTGCAATATTACTATTTTAGGTGGACTTTGGGATCAAGATAGGGATTTAACTGGCAATATTGCCTTGTGTATGAAATCATAAATTGAATTTCCCACTTGTCTTAGTAAAATATGCTAGTTCAAAATTAAAACGAAAAACAAGAAAAAAGTCACATCTAATAATTTTCAATCCTAGGCATTTATTTTTTCTCATTGGGTTTATAACATCGTATTTACTTCATTATCATGTATCACATTAATATAATATTATATAATCTTAACGTTTAAGAAAAAGGTGTAATTTAGCCATAGAAATATGACCCCTTTTTTTTTTGGGATGAATGGGGTAATTGTAAAAACTAAATATGTGAGATTTTTTAATATATATTGTCTAAAATAGAGGTTCATGTGTCTTGTTTGACTGGCCAACCTAAGAAAAAAAAGTCAATCATTAGGGTTGATCAACACCATGCATATATGTGTGTGTGTGTTTGGGGGGTGGGTGGGTGGGGTAATCTTAGGTAAGACTTGTGGTTGAAAGACTGACATGAAAAGTTCTATTGGTGGTACAAATTTAATTTCTTAATGGTTCTCAAAATATTATTGTTATTTTGAGTAATTAATTAATTTTTTTCCTAAATTTGGATTTTTTTTACTTTGAAGAGGTAGAATCATCACATGGGACTCTCTAATAATAACTAATAAAACGAAAAAAGCAAAACTAGGCTGTTATTAGTTGTTGACTAAAATTAATGTCACATAAGTACTTTCTCTAATTAATATTGCATGTGACAATACGTGGTACAATAGACTTATAGTACCTCTTTGTCTACAAACCACATTATTCATTCAAAATTAAAATGCTTCAATCATGGTAATATAACATGTCTTGCCATAAAAAAATGCAAAACTACTATATACTATTCAATTGAAAAAGTATAGTTGTTTTATAAAATAAAATGGGTGGGCCAACACCTATATCACATATTAAATTACCTAATTCGTCCATAAAAAAATCAATTAATTACATAAATTAGTGTCAATAATAAATTAATTAACATAAATTCATAAGATGATAAATTTGTGTATCCAAAAATATAAAATTCTCGAATAGCAAAACATCACGACATCATTATGGATTCTCAAACTTTAAAAACGGACCGATTATTTCAATTTAATTGTTGCTTTACAAAATACAGTTTGTTTCAATAAATTTCTTTTTTTATTATGAAGGACGTCTAATGTTACATCTATTAACTAGTTCATTTCTTCATCTTTTTCAAAAAAAGTTTAATCCACAATTAAAATTGAAATGAATGGATCATTGATTTTTCAATCTAACTTATCTCCAAATTCTCCTGTATGCTAACCTTTGAAAAAGAACTTAATTTTTAATTTGCTTATAAGCTGGTCCCAACTAGCTTAATCACTGCTCGAAAGCATATATTAATTTAAGCCAAAAGTTTGTCTACATAATTATAATCATCATCAAAATATAAACATATAGAAATAAATATTGGTGTAGCTTTCTCCTCCAAACTTGGAGGCTTCTTTCCGTTCAAATCACTCCGCCATTTTTCTTTAATATTTACGAATAAGATTTTTAAAAGAGTGTTTTGTGAATCTAATTCTATAAAACGGGTCAATTTTAAAGAAACAAAAAAACTTGACTTATGAAAATCGTTTTAAATTGTGGGTAGAGACGTTTTCACGAATTATATTAATAAATTCGTACTAATAATTAGTAAAATCTGTCCTTAGTTGCGTGAAACATATGGTTAATAGAAAAAATAATCTTTTCACGTCATTGCTTAGCTATGTATGTAAACACTTTATTTTTATTTTAAGGTGTCCTTTTCGTGAAATAAATGACTCCAAATGAAGAAACCGAACAATTCATTTCAGCCTATTTGGACGAATATTCCCTTCGATAAAAAATTTAACAACACGATTTTTTTGAAAAAAAATAAAATAATAAAAGATTATAAAACGTTACTTTTGCATCTTTGATGAGATGATTGATGATTGTATCATTCACATTCACGATCTCCCAATAACTTTGTGAAGCCATGTTATGTTATGTTTGTCAATCATTGTTACAACTAATTGAATTATACTTTCTGAATTAATTAATTAAGCCCAAGTATTCAACAATTATTATTTTTAACTTAAAAAAAAAAAAGCAATCATGATAGTCATCACTTTTCTAAAATCATCTCGTGAATTAAATTTTTTAAAATAGAACAAACTATATTAATTTATAAAAATGAATTTGAATTGTGATTAATAAGATCTCATTTTATATAATTATATTTATGAAACAATTACATATATATATTTTTCTTGAAAATGGATTACTTCAATAAAATTTAATAGCATGAGTTTATAAACACCATGCTAATAATATTTACAAGCTTAATTCCATATTTACAAGCTTGTTAGAAACATTATTAGGATCAAACCATCCTATCTATAATTAGTTCATATGTATAAATGCCATCTATTGTTATTATGTCCTTAGTTAAGGACTCTTCCGTACATGTTCATAATAATGCAACCACATTCATTATTTTCTTGTCTTTGCCTTTTCTTTACACTATCTTACCCAAAGAAAATAGTATAATCCATATGTTGTTATATGTTAGTTAAATATGCACCTTTTTTTTTTTTGACAAAAAAAAAAAAAAACTAATATTACCATCCGTAGGCAAGAACTATATAAAAGACAAAATTAACGGAGATATGGTCCCGTTATTTAATTTTACATCTTTAAGGAAATAGACTTTAATTTATCACATCTACCACATGTTCATTTTGTTCCCTTTTGTTTTTCCCTATAAAATGAATACCTCCACCAATCTCATTTAAATATTATTTTAGAGCTCTATATAACTTACGAAACTTAATATTTTGACTGTTAAAATATTAACTAATCGATGAACTTAGATTGCTAGGTTGAAAATTAGGATATTTTTCGAATTAAGTTACATAAAAGTTTAAAATACAAGTAATTGAAAATAAAATTGGATGAGCAAGGCAGCAGAAAATAAGGTAACCAGGAAACCCAATAAAAATCATCCACGTAGCACTTCGGAGAAATTAACGTTCTCCATCTCTTAATTACTATAATGCCCCTCCACTCACACAGTATAAATAAAGGGCCAAACTCCAACTTTTTGGTTTTCCGAGGAAAACCTTCTTCTCCACCCCAACCCACGCAAAAAGGCAGAGTTGACAAGTTTTACTACTTCCACTCTCAATTTCTCTGCAACAACGAAGCTGGAAATAGTAAAAATATTGACGCCCACTTGTTCTCTATTCTCAAACCTGTCTCCTCATTCATTCATGTAAGTGTCCTTAACAGTAATTTTATCTTTATTTTTCTTTCCAAAAAAATAATTTTGCCTATCATCTTCAATGCGTTGACCACATTCCATTTTTCTCTTTACTTACCATTTTCATCCTTTTTTCTTTTTCTCATTATTGCCAAAATCACTAGTTTTTCTGCACAATCTCCTTTTTTGATATTTATTTAATAGAGTTGATAAAATTTTAAAAGGTAAATCCTTTTTATAATCTTTATGGTGAAGATTTGTTCAAAAAGCAAAAATTTAAACTTTTTTTATTTTTTTAAATTTCCTTTATTAGTTCATCCTCTCCACTCTGTCTTCCTCTCTGTAAAGTCTGAGAACCAAAACAACGTATATTATTCTTCAAGAAAAAGAAAATGTCTACCCTCTTTCTATTCTTTATTACTATATAATAAACTTCACATCTACCTATTATTATTTTAAATTTATTTACGTATGTATATATTTTTATTTGCATGCAACTTATTTATCTAATATAATATTAATCTGTTTCTTGCCTCTGTGTTCTACGCTCCTTGTTTATGCTGTCTCCATTTCTCCTGCAAATTGACCCTTTTTTATTCATAGTTGAATACTGCATTTATTTCTCTTCGTTTAATCACTCAAATTCAAACTATTTATCAGTTGACATGTTTCATTTTACATTATTTATGTAACACCCACTTGGTTTATTGCATAGACTTTCGTCCAATGATCTAAGGGAAAAGAAAAAACAAAAAATAATTTTAAAATGTTGCAAAATATCTTCTCATTTCGATTCATCTCTGTATAAAAATTTCAACAGGAATTAATTCATTGGTTACAGCTTTATTTTGGGGCACAAATCAATGAGAGAAGAAGGGAAGCATCTTAAGGTACATTAGTCCAATACAAGTCTGATTTTCTTGCAAATTATTTGGAGAAATTAAATTAGAAATTTCAGCAATTTTTTTTTTTAAATTTTAGTCCTCATGGCCAAAAGTGGTGGTGAGAAAATGGTTGAATATAAAGAGTAGCACTGAGGAATTTCACTCTGATTACAGATCAAATGGTATATTTTCTTTTAAATATTTCTGTTATTCTTTTTCTATTTTTATTTTTCTGGATTTAATTTATTTTCAAATTCAGCTGTGTATCAAAGGAGGAGGAAGAGTTGCTCAGATGATGGACACTACGTCGTCGTACCAGAAGAATTATCAGGTAATCATAGCCACAATTATATATATCATAATTATAATCATTTTTTGTTTCAAATACAGTTTCAAGGATCTAATTGTAAGACTAATATACAAATTGATCTCATTTTGCATTGATTAAAATGGGTTAGTAATTATAGGGATACAAATCGAGCAATTACGAGGAGTAGATTAAGTAATAATTAAATTTTGGAATGAAGTATTGATTTGTAATTTTTTGCTCTATATATTTCATAGGTCTAGGTAATGTCAAATTTAAGCCGAATCAGAAATAATAATCAATTTATTAATTTATCGTATTGTTGGATATTAGATGCTATAGTTTGCAAAATTATGTTAGTTTTGATTCAAAAGAATTAATAATATTTAGTGGATTTTAGAAAAATAATTAGTCTTAATTTCTATCATAACAAAGTAGTGCATAGTGTTTTGGCTCTTGCATTTTATTAATTAATAGCTTGTGGCAGGGGCTAAACTGTAAATTTCCAGATGATAGAAATAAATCTGTGTTTAGCTATGTATTTAGTCCCTAATTGAGTCCTAATCTAATCCTGCATCAGAAGAGTGGTTGATGGAAACGAGTGATGAAATTGGACGGCCAGGATTCAGCGATCAGCTTCCACCTCTTAACCCTAGTAACCTCAGGTAATGGAAAACTATTTTCTTTTTAAATTCTCTTTTTTCTATTTAGGTAGAAGTCGTATAGAAATTAATTGTTTTAGATTTAAGTAAAATATTATTTTATACCTCTCTCTCCATCTAGAAAAAGGCAAAATTAGTTTTTGAATGAAACTTTCACAACCTATTTATGACAAAAATAAGTATAGGGATATAAATTCAGAATTACTGAATCATATAAACAAGTTTCTATTTTGGAGAAAGGAGCAATTGATAATTCTCTAAAAATTGCAGTGATCATAACAAAAGATATGTCTTCTTATCACTTTTGGGTGGATCGACATATATAGAAGCTACATCTTAGTTGTACAAATCATTTGCCTACCTTTTTCCATGTTTAGGTACAACTCACTTGAAATTTTAAACTTCTACCATTTGACTATTTGTGGGCCTTTTTTTAATTGGACTTTATATCTCATTTATTACATATGTAATTAATTAACTATATAAATGATGTAGTTTTATGTCGAATTGCTTTATAGATAGTTCCTCAAACCACATTTTCTAAACGAATAAGAGATAGTTTAAATTGGTCTTATAAAAGATCCGTAAAATAAAATAAATAGGTCTGTCAACGGTGAAAAACTCACATTGTTATTCAATTTAGTGATCACCAATAACATTTTCTAAAACTCCTTCACCCCCAATTTTTTAGTAACATATTTTCCCGTAATACAACAAAAGAAGATAAAAATATGTACTAATATATAAATTTCACGTGGTATAATATTTTTGATTTATTTGATCATTCTTAACCTAAAGTTGGTGATTGATTTTGTAAGGATGTTCGTGGGAACATGGAATGTAGGAGGCAAATCACCACATGATGAACTTAACCTTAAAGATTGGTTAAGTACTAAAGCACCAGCTGATATTTATGTCCTTGGGTATGCTTTCTTATTATTCCAATCCAATATTCTCTTTTAATTTATACTTCATTTTGATTTCACTATCATTAATATTGCATGATAAATATATATATCATTTTTTTAGAATCAATTTAGTTTCTATCCTTCATTTACATTTTAAATATTAGTTCAAATAAAATATCTTGTACCCTTATGCCATATAAGAAGCAAAAAAGTGTTTTTTCCTAATAATCTTCAAAAAAAAAAAAAAGTTTTATATATGTAATTATTTAAATTCTTGTAAGGATTATCAAATTGAATCATTCAATCCAAACATAATAATCTCAATAAAAGTAAAAAAATTTGCTCTTTTTAATTCTTTTAATTTAATGTTTTCTACAGCTTCCAGGAGATTGTACCTCTGAATGCAGGCAACGTCCTTGGACCCGAGGACTGGGGCCCAGCTGCCAGGTGGCTATCCCTAATTCGCCAAGCTCTAAACGGGAATGCAGATAATCCAGTTGCCAAACAGTCCCCTATCCGGCACGATCAACGCCCATGTTCCAAATCAAGAACCAGATTCTCGGATTTACTTTCATTACAAAACGACTTCATCGAACATAAGTACTGTTTGGCAGCTAGCAAGCAGATGGTCGGAATCTTCTTGTGCGTGTGGGTTCGTGAGGATTTGTATCACCATATTAGCAGCTTGAAGGTGTCGTGCGTTGGAAGAGGTATCATGGGATACCTCGGAAACAAGGTGATTTTCATCCGCCTAATGCACACCATGTGTTTGCTGATATTCCTCCATGAAGTATTAATAAAACAGACTTGTTTTTCCATGTCAGGGATCGATATCATTCAGCATGATATTGCATCAAGCTACATTTTGCTTCGTGTGTACTCACTTGGCTTCTGGGGATAAAGAAGGTGATGCGATTCGAAGAAATTTGGATGTCGTGGAGATTTTGAAGAAAACGAGGTTCTCTCATCCCTTTGGAATTCCAGGAAAACGGGTTCCACCCGATACTATTTTGGATCACGAGTAAGTTTCATCTCATCGTTTTCCATATAGTAAAATCTATACTTATAAAAGTAGAGTTTAGTTCTCTCAAAATTCGTCACCTAAGCTTTTAGAAAAAATTTGGAGCACCTCAACATTTTGAAAAAATTTAGAGATGTCATGTCTCCCTCTTAAACAACCATTATAATATCTCTTTTTTCACTTCTTCCTCTTCTTATTCCTAAATATTATCTAAATCTAAATATCTAAAAACTAATAATATATAAATATTAAAAAATTAAAAATCAACTCGTAGAATATGCTATCAAATACTTAATTATAATTTAAAAATTATTGACACATTTCAAACAAAAATTTTAGAATTACTTGAATAAATTATATTAGACATTAATTTTAATTTGGCTTCCAATATTTTCAAATTTTTGTTGCCTCATGCACTATATTTTATGATTACTTATAAAATATACTTTTATTTTTGTTAAATTTTTATCTTTTCAAAGTAATAAAAAGAATGAGGATTAAAAATAATAGATATGGAGGCAAAAACCAAAGAAATTGAAAGTGCAAAGAGCAAATTTAAATCGTATCAATTTTGAAAGTAAACACGACGTTAACTTTTTTCGTAATGGAGATGAATTTATCAATTTGAAAATAAATACGTGCATTTATTCGAAAAATCCAAATTTTCATCAATGTCATAATCACCAACAACATTTGTGGAAAAAAAAAAACTAACACAATAATTAAAACAACAAAACTCCACCAACAAACAACTAACTTTGATATTTTTAGAAAAATAGATGAAAATAAAACATATCAAAAATAATGTTTTTCGGAGTAAGAGAGAAGTATCATAGATATGTATAAAATAATAAATATCGAAAATGATAAAATGTCATTTGTTGACAATTCTTCCTACCAATGACTGCAATGATCTTATTCTTTCATTATATGGAAAATTATTGTAACAAATATATAATTAACAACAAATGTTCATTATTAGTACGAAAAATACAACACATTTCTTTTATTAATATATATTTACGAAAAATATTGCTCGTTTTAATAAATGTTTAATCTTGCATCAAATTGGTGTTGATGTAGCAAGATAATTTGGCTTGGGGACTTGAATTATCGACTTGCATCAAGATGTGGGGACACTTATGAACTACTAGAAAAGAATGATTGGCAATCCCTCCTTGAGAAAGATGAGGTATGTAAACATGCCATCTATATATTCACTTCATTCTACTTCTTTTCAAGTCAGTTTTGTAAGAAAAAGAAAAGAAAAATGGCAATGTTTTTTTTTTATTTTTTTCCAATTTATAATCTATTCTTTCTGAAAGAAATATATATGTTGTGCAATATTATGGCAGCTGAGAGCAGAACAAAAAGCCGGTAGAGTTTTCAAAGGGTGGCAAGAAGGTGATATATATTTTGCTCCAACCTACAAATACATTACTAATTCCGACCGTTACGTTGTTCAAATCTCGACTTCCAAAGAGAAACGTCGAATTCCTGCTTGGTAAGACTTCAAAATCTTAGCTTAAATTTTGCTCCTTTTTCGTATATTATCCATGAGTTTTGATCAGATACACACTTGAACAATGCGCATTGATGCACGCCTTTTTAAGATTATTTTTTTTAATATTTTATATTTTATATTATACATATAATTTTTTTTTCACGCTACCACATTATATACAGATTTTTTTATTAATTCTCATCTCAAACAACAAAACCCTTATTAACATCTTTATATACGAACTCTCCTATTAATTCTTATCTCAAATATAGACTTAACCCCTCAACAACATAAACTTTTTTAACAATTTTCATCTTACACAAAATATTGAATTCAATAAATTGAAATAATGAAAAATATTAAATTCTAGAAATCCTAAATCTTAATCAATATTCGAAAAATTCTTAAAATTAATCATAAAAACTAAAATATAAATTGACCGGTAAAAAAAATAAATTCTCACTAATAGTTGTGTTGCTTATGACATTAGTGGGATGACTGGTATAATATTTTCTTATATTTTCTCTTTTCATAAATAATATTTTCTTATCTTTTCTCTTTTCTGAAAGTTTTTACATTTAAAAAATTATGGTACTGATTTTTTAAAATTTTTTCACATGTGTAAATTCATTATATTTGACAATATAAAAAAAAAAAAAAATAGACTTGAGATTTTGAGTATTGATTGAAGACTTCTTCTTAATAGATAATTGAATGAGGGGATATGATTTGTTGATTTTGAGAATTTCTCGAACATTGATTAAAATTTAGGATTTCTTGAAAATTGATTAATTGAATATTTTTTATTGTTTCATTTAATTGATTAATTCAATATTTTTCATGGTGTTTTTCATTATTTTATTTAATTGACTAATTTAATATTTTTCATGGTGTTTGTATGGTGTGCGATGTGAATTGTTAAAAAGGTTTATGTTTGATGACGTGTTAGATTTATATTTGAGATGAGAATTAATAAGACAGTTCGTATATAAAGATGTTGATGAGGGTTTAGGTGTTTGAGATGAAAATTGATAAAAAAATCAATATATAAAATGGTAGCGTAAAAAAAGAATTATGTATATAATATAAAATATTTAAAAAAAATCTTAAAAAGATGCGCACGGTGCGTATTCTTTCGATGCGTATCTGATTAAAACTCTATTATCCATATATTATTGTCAAAACTACTTTATTTTACATTGAAACACAAGACAAAATACAGAAAAAAGAACAGAGATTTCATTGGAAATCTTAATGGGATTCTCTGTCGTAATATATAATTTTTGACCAATGCATATATATGAAGCTAAAATAGTCCATATCAAGAAATTAGTTTCCAATGAAATTCTAATGGAGTAAAGTAATTAAGAAGAAATGTCAAATGAGAAATTGGGAACCATGAATTCTACGCAGTTAATTATATTAGAATATAATGGTCGGTGATTAAAATACCTTCTATTTTCAGTAATGTCGGCCTGTATTTAAGATTGTTAATCATTTAATATAGGTTCTTGAGTCTCACGCATTGTATTATTTAAAATTAAATCACTAGTACTGATTCCAACTTAACAATAATGACATTGCCAGTAATTTGCGTGTGCAATTATTTAAATTAAAATGGTCACTCGTTCTTTTACAAGTAACACTCTCATAGGTACTTGTACTATTACAAATTAATTTGAATTTTCCAAATAATCCGATTCAATTCCATATACGCACAACATTTTAGAATATCACATTGATTCCAAGTCAAGTACAATCAAGTCAAATCACTCGTCTATAATTATATCCCCACTTTTTTTGTAATATAAAGATCCAAATATTGATGCAATTAGCAAAGTGTTTGTCCTAACTATTCATGTATGAATTGATAGGTGTGACAGAATTCTTTGGAAAGGAGAAGGGCTTAAGCAAATGTGTTATGTTAGGGGTGAATCAACATTTTCGGATCACAGACCTGTTTATTCACTTTTCTCGGTGCAGATGAATTTACCAATCTACCCTCACCCGACCTCGGAAATTACTTCAAAAACACCCACAGGTGGATCATCTATTGAAGAGTTTTTGCTAGTAAGTAGAACCCAGAGTTTCATGCATGCCACCCAAAGGTTCTTCAAAACATAACAGCCCAAACATAACTAACCAACAACTGAATGCCACCTGTCATTTACCGACCACTAACGATGAACACATGAAGTTGTACATATGAGCAACCTTCATGTCACATACTTGGGTGTATATGTCCAAAAAAAGAAAAATTATAAATGTAATTTTATTAATTGAGTGTAGTTTTTATAAGGCGGGTTTTAATTTAGTGGACATATTATATTGGTGATTGGATAGCAGCTGTATTGACTTTGTCCATTGCAGAGGTTTCTGTTTGAAAAAATATTGAACACGTTTTTTTTTAAGTGAGAAAAGAATTTATATCCTTTTTTATTGTGAATGCTTGACAATTTTTATTTTTTCCGTAATACAATTTAATAAAAACCAAGTGTTATGTCAAACAGTGAACATAAGTGGGGAGGCATAGTGAGGATGTATATATATTAATTTGAGTTAATTAAATCATTACACTCAAATGCAACTTATGTATAATGCATGTGTAACTCACATTTAAAACATTTGACCTTAAAGTCTTAAAAAATATGCTAAAAATCATTAGTTCAATTGAAAGATCAAAGTCATGCAATTAAAGTGACGAGAAACTTAGTACAAGGCTTGTCTATTTCATCACCATAAAATTTTACATAAATTAACTAATTTTACATAACTAGATCGATGAGACAATATCATGACAAGAAAATACTATCTGATCAATAATAATTAAACAAAATTAACATTAACAGTTACTGGGGTGGAGTTACTACTCTCTCACTACCTTCAACTTCTCCTTTGGACAATGTGACCACTTCCAAGTTTGAAATAGACTCATCATTTGCATTTCTATTTTGCTTTACTGGGATTCCTTGTTCTTCATCATTTGCATTTCTATTTTGCTTTACTGGGATTTCTTGTTCTTCACTTGGTTGGGGTTTGTAGTCTTTCTGTTTACCCCACACCACAAAATAGAGGCCTATAACAATCACAATTGCACCAACAACTCTGCACAAACATAAAACATAAATTAATCATCTTGTTTATTAGCATTATTCGAAAGAAATATATTGGAGTATGATAATTAAAATAGACCTTCCCAAAAACATTTGCTCAGCTAGAATGAAAGAGCTCATAATAGCTACAATAATCATGGTCAAAGGGCTAAATGCAGTCACAAAAACAGGGCCCCTTTCCTTCATGACTGCTCCTTGTATGTAGTAACCCAACCCAGAACACACTACACCCTGCAATTAATTAATCGGTTTAGTTATTGGCATAAACGAGATTAATTAGTAGTTAATAATGTGATTAATTTAGGTACACTGTAGACAGCAGCAAGGAACTTGGTGTCCCATTGAATAGACCATGCAGCTGGGTTTCCCTTCTCTGCGATGAGTGCAACCACAGCTCCTTCTGCACTTCCCAGGAAACATATCCACGCTGTCAGTGACACTTCTGCTGGATATCTCTTTATTGTCACTGCCTGCAAGATCATGAATAAGGACCAGCTCAAACATCCAACGATGATCATGATGGCACCCTTGATTGAGTGGTCATGATTAACTTGACTGTCTTCTTGTATACTTCCTTCTTTGGTCCATGGAAGCCCAAGATTTGGGCCTTTTACTAAGGTCATTATCATGGCTCCTGCAACTGTTGCTAATGTGCCTATTATCTTTGCTTGGCTACGAATACTCAGTAATTTTACCTTCTCCAGCCTGAAAATTATATTACAATATTCATAATCCAATCAACTGAATATAATATAGTATTTCTTGGTGTTAGAAGAGAGGGAGAGAGAGAGAGGAAATTACTAAAATGCACCTGAAGCACCATGCCATGCCAAATGTAATAGCGGGAAGAACGTTAGCCATAGCAGCCGCAAACGTCGCCGTTGTGTACTTCATCCCCATGAAGTACAGAATTTGCCCTATTACAGGCCTTTTTTTTTTATTAAGAAAATAAATAAATTCAGTATGAAATTATTAATATTGCAAATGATGCACAATTAATTAATAAAATAGAAAATAACTTACTCCAATAAACCCAGAAGCATCATCATGAGAAATGTAGGGATGGTCATCTTTGGTCTTATTTTCCTGTGTGACAATAATATTAGAGACTGGCATCTATCATATTGAAATATGAAGCAGATAAATAAAATAAAATAAAGATAAATAAAATGAGAAAAATTATAAGAACCTGTCTAGGACAAAGGCAAAAGGGGCAAGGACAATGGTGGCAACAGCATGGCGATAGACAGCAAACACATAATTGCTCATCCCTTTATCGAATGCATCTTTGGAAATAATATACATCCCTGCAAGCCCTGCTTGTAAGAACACCACAGCAAGAAACGGCTTCGTCTTCCGAAAAACGAGCACCAAACTCCCTTTCGATACCGCCATTGAATATTTCTGTAACGAAATTCAATTGTCAATACTAGCATGTAATATTAATCATGCATATTTGATATCCGAGTTTTTTTTTAGTGGGTGAACTATGTGTAGTTCAGACATATTAAAAAGCTATCGAGCTGATCAGAAGGACGAGTTGGAGAAAAACCCGACTCAACCTGACCCGAAGAGTATGAAATATTCGTACATAGTAATGAACATGAACATGCGTATTAATTTTAGCAATCATAGTAAAATAATTAAGAAATTTTCATCACCTACTAGCAATCTTGTTGGTGTAGGAATTAGAGCAACATAGACAAGCTTGTGGATATATTGACTGGTATATATAGAACTTGAGTATTATAGGTCTCAAATTAGTATAACTTATAAGACAATTAAGCTTCTCACTTGTTATATCTATTTATAAAGAGAAAGTGACCATTGTTTTCCTCACACATGTTAGTACATAGGACAATATCACTATCTATGGTGTTGCGTACATATATATAAATTTAATTATTTAATTTTATGTTTAAAAAAGAAAATAAGAGCATAACTATTTCGCATTTCTGCCAACCATAAAAATCAAGAATTAAAATTTCGGCGCAAGAAAATTTAAGATCCTGTGTTGAAAATTAAGATTTCGGCGCAAAATATGTAGTCCAAAAAGTATAATCTATTTCAAGCTTTTGGGACGATACCAATTGCGAATGAGCCTAAATATATAAATTAAAAAAAAAAACCAGAAAATAATAGCATAAATATTTGGACTTTCTGTCAAAAGGAAAAAATAAAAAATCTTGTGTATATTTCGACGAAAAATATGTGGCCTGAAAAAAGGATCATATGCTTGGGGCAAATAGACAACTGCAAAATAACACATCTAATTTGAATCGAATAATCACATCTTGCACCGTTACACTAAGCAAATGAATTGTTGATTTTCAAGCACATTGACCACATCAGAATAAACTAATGAGCATAATGAAATTTCAAAATAGTAATTGTTATACACCATGTGTATAAATGATAAGATATTATTAATTAACATGCGACACTGTGTATTATGGATGATATTCAAATATAAGATAAAACAATGAGATTTATGTAATAGATGATGTAGATTGGTTTTTATAAATGTATTTCCTCTGTTTCAAAAAATAGATGTAGTGTGTATATATATAATGTTTTTCTTCCAATTATATACAATGTTTTTCTTCCAATTTTGTCAAATTTTCATTCTAGGTGTTCACTTATTAACTTAATCATACCCTTGATGGAAACTTAAATCTTTTGATATTTTGAAAAGGATATTGTAGTGATTTTTATACATATAATTCTAGTTATTAAATATTTTTCTAATTTATGTAAAATAATTTTAAACGATAGAAATGGAAGAAGTAATTGTATATTGTTGATGTATAAAGATTTTAAGAGATTTCTAACTTAATCTATATTGGGTATTTTTAAGAATTCATTAGGAGCTGAAAAAAACGAGTGCCATTTGAACATCATTATTAGAAGTCACAAATAATACTCTTTTCTAGCTAAATGCATAATAAAAAAAATTCTCTGAAGACGTTTTCATTATGAATATTAAAATACTTTTGCCAAACACATACATGATCCTCAATGGTCCCTCATAGTCTAAGGCTTAGACCTTGAAGATGAGTGGCAAATTTGAACTCAAGTTCGACAAATTTGAACTCAAATTAGAATTTGGTGGAAAATTCTTTTCTAATGTAATGACAAATTTGAACTCAAATTATCATTATGAATACTATTCAAAAACTCAAATTCACTTTTTTTTTTAATTTAATTTTGAGTTGCTTTTTTTTTTCTTTTTATTGTAGCAAGTTTCATTTTATTGTATCAAATATTTTATCAAATATTTTTTATATAATTATTAATTTATTTTAAATATTATGTCTACAATTATTTAATTTTAGAGTTTTGAAAATTAAAAAATTGAAAATATATAACTTAGTTGTATTGTAATATTTTATTAATACTAACGTATATTGTAACTAATAGAAATATAAGAAAATATCATTAAAAATTAAAATTACAAAATACAATAAAATTTACTATACTTGAAAACATTACTACATGCTAAATTTAAATTAAATAAAAAAACACAACAAACATGCTAAATTTACTATAACACATAAACATAAACGAAATACAATTAAAACAATAATAATATGAATTTTAGTAGTGCAATAGACCACTTCCAAACTTTCTAATATTATGAAAATATTGTCCAAAAGTGTTGGAGGAATTTTCAGGTTGAGATTGATGAGAACTTTATCGCATCATTTTGAATTATTCATTCCAAAATCATTTACGTTTAACCAAATCAGAAATATCCTCCAAATTTTTAGACATTATTTTATAAATAATTCTTCGTTCAAACCCTTTTAAATCTCTTTGTTGAAAGAACATGCTGATTTGGATTATTAATGATCATTATGTAATTTCTATTTATTTTTTCTAATTAAGTATTGCATTGTGTTGTATTACTATGTAATTTTTTTTTTAGTATTAATACATATTTATGATGAATTTTATTACAAGAATTTTTTATATCATTAAAATTAATATGTTTAATTTTTTTATTAACTTAGAAAAGAAATATTTAATAAAATTAAAAATTTAAAAGATAAAAATTAAAAATATTTTATAAGAATATAAATTTTAAATTCAATGATTGGAAACGGTGACAAATTGATTTTTTTGATGACAAATTTGCCATTAAATTAGCAGCGGTCTTATGTTGCCGTTGAAATTAAAGTATTTAACTTTATCCTATAATTATTCTTGAATTTAGCAAGAATTTGATAAAGATTGTTGGTTTACGTGTCATGTTACCTGACATGTAACATGACACGTACGAGACTATCAAATTGAAGACACTGAAAAAGAGGGTTGGATTTCGTGATGTAACATGTATGTACATAACTATCAAACTGGAAATATGGTGTTTTTGTTAGGAATTCAAATCATTTTCTGATCTCAATTATATGGGATTTGATATTTTTTTATATAAATTTTAAAATATAACATTTTTCCGTATTTTATATTTAATTGATAATTAATTAAATTTTAAAGTGAAATATTTCAAAAGTTATATAAGAACGTGTCAAATTATGTATAGTTCGGATGATAAAATATGTGCACATGACACACACATGACCCCCTAATTTATGAATTAGTAAATTTAAAATTTTATTATAACTTTGTAAAATTTTCATTTTTCAAAGGAAAGGTTGTAATTTTCGTATTGTGTAATTCAGGTTCTATAAAATTTTAAATATCAATTTTAATCCTCCAACTATCACTTTATCAACATTCATTTAATTTTACTCATAATTTCGTCTTTAACTTTGAAATTTCTCATTATGAAACTCTATTTTGTATAAAGTCGTACTTAACACACATTTTTTACAATTGAAATCCACAATTAACTTCTCATCTTTTTATTTGTTTACCCCAATATTATCTAAGAATTTATGCTTATATGACTCGTAATATGTACGTGACATGCACGTGACCCTCTAGTTTATGAATTGGTAAATTTCAATTTTTATTGTAGCTTTGTACAATTCTCACTAGAATTAATTTTAGTGGGAAAATAGTAATTTTTGTCCAGTAATCAAGATCTTGTCATATATTTACCATCAATTTTATATATTTCAATTTTGATTTTGGAATAAAGTGGTAGAA
Source organism: Scutellaria barbata (assembly GCA_028654395.1). Lineage (NCBI taxonomy): Eukaryota > Viridiplantae > Streptophyta > Magnoliopsida > Lamiales > Lamiaceae > Scutellaria > Scutellaria barbata. The sequence continues at coordinate 1,221,138 of CM053655.1, read as the reverse complement.
TACACATATAGTTTTTGCAATTAAAATCCACAATTAACTTGTCATCTTCTTTCCCTCAATATTATTTGTTAGAATATTTAAAACAAAATGTTAATTTGGAGTTATAATCTCATCTGCTCCTCCTATCACCTATACAACTACTCTTTCATCCCCTCCCATGGCTCCCACGTCATCATTTCTGATTTGCTTTACTGGTAATTCTTCTTCTTCAATCAATTGAGACTTGTGGTCCTTTTGTTTTCCCCATACTACAAAATAAAGCCCTATAACAATCACAGCTGCACCAACAACCCTGCATAAACGAGTCGAGTTCAAACGAGCTTACTTTCCAGTATCGAATAACTTAATTTAAAAGAATGTAAAGACTTTCATAAATTAATTTACCTTCCTAAATACATTTGCTCAGCCAAAATGAAAGAGCTAAGAATAGCAACAATAACCATGCTTAGAGGGCTAAATGCAGTCACAAAAACAGGGCCTCTTTCTTGCATCACTACTCCTTGTACATAATAAGCAATGCCCGAACAGAATACACCCTGCAATAATCAATTAAATTCCAATTTAATTAATAATAAACCAATTATGAATATTATGTAATGAATTGTAGGTTACTTGATAATCTTACACTGTAGGCAGCAGCAAGGAACTTGGTGTCCCATTTAATGGACCAAGCTGCTGCATTTCCCCTCTCGGCTACTATTGCCACTGCAGCTCCCTCTACAGTTCCAAACAAGCATATCCATGCAGTGAGTGACAGTTCTGCTGGATATGTCTTTAGTGTCACCGCCTATCAATCCAAAGAAATATGAGACAACATTGGACTATTAATATATAGCTATTATTATCATATTATGTTTAGAAAATAAACATAATTATTGATGCATACCACTGAATAAAAGTTTCATACACAAAAACTATGGAAAAATCATTAACTTTTCTTGATAATAAAAATGGGACTAATAAATTGAAACGATTATTTTAAACATAACAAATTTACTCAATTTTACAAATTGCGCCTACTTAAGGGCCATATATATCCGTAAAAAAAAAAATTCAAATTTAAATAGGAATTTTATACATGTATAATATACCTGCAAGATCATAAAACAGGCCCAGCTGAAGCATCCAACGGTGATCATGATGGCACCCTTGATTGAGTGGTCAAGATTAACTTGAGGTTGTTGATGTGAATTGGTGATTGCATGTTTAGTCCATGGAAGCCCAATATTTGGACCAGTTACTAAGGTCATGATCATGGCTCCTGCAACTGTTGCTAACGTGCCTATAATCTTCGCTTGGCTACGAATACTCATTAATTTTACCTTCTCCAGCCTGAAAATTATATATATATTTTTAGACAAATATTGCTTTAGTTATTAAACTACAAAAGACACTTTCTTTAAACATCAATATTTATCTTGTACCACCATATTACTTCGTATCATCGTTAATTTAGTCGACACCACCATATTACACCATTGTTTTATCATTATTAAATTCTATATCAGCATATTCAAACATGTATCACCATATACTTCAGTTTGTATCATAATATACTTAAGTCAGTAGCATCAAATGTTAGAAGGGTATAGTTGGGCAAAAATCATTTATTTTGATCTAAAAAGAACAATATTTACCAATTTGACAAAAATGAATGTTTTTAAGTAAAGATGGTTAAAATTAAAGATTCTCTCATATATATTATTCTACTCAGTTTTTATCGGTTCGAAGTGGCGACTCGGATGCGTTGGTATTTGACATGCAAGAAGGATTTTGCCATTCTGCATTAACCTCAATATCACCCGGCTTTCATTTTCTAACAGCCTTACATAATACATTAGGTCTTCATGTCTTTTTTGTCTCAATCTTCAACATGAAGGCCTTCTTTTTTGCTAAGTTTGTTATTTTAATTTTTTATCATTATTTTGTCTTAATCTTTATACTTGAATTTCTAGATGTATTTTTACTTTTTATGTTTCTCTTAGTTCTAAGCTGTTTAGGACAAGTAACGGTTTAAGTTTTGGAGGAATTGATAAGTAAAAAATCGTGCACTTATATATATAGTACACAACACATATGTATAATAAATATTGAAATTACTTTTATAACTAAATATACTATATATAAATTATTTAATAAAAAGTATGTAAGTTATAATAAAGTAATAACAGAAAAAGGACCTGAAGCACCATGCCATGACGAATGTAATTGCAGGAAGAACGTTAGCCATAGCTGCTGCAAACGTCGCCGTTGTATACTTCATCCCCATAAAGTACAGATTTTGGTCTATTACTGGCCTTTTTTGAATTTTAAAAAAAAAATCATTAAAATTATTCATAATTGTTCGATATATTTAATTTTCACATATATATTAAATCAACTTACTCCAGAAAACTGAGAAGTATAATCTTGAGGAATGTAATAGTAGTCATCTTTGGCCTTATTTTCCTGTCAAATTAAAACTAACTATTACATATGTATGTCCTAATTACGACATGTTTAGATCAGTATAATATATAATACGAGATGTAACATCGGATAGAAAAATTACTTGTCAAGAATGAAGGCGAAAGGGGCGATGACAATGGTGGCGACAGCGTGGCGATAGACGACGAAGACGAAGTTGCTCATACCCTCGTTTAAGGCAGCTTTAGAAATGATGTCCATGCCAGCTAGCCCTGCTTGTAAGAAAACCACTCCCAGAAATGGTTTTGCCTTCTCAAACATACTCTTCATACTTTCTTTTGATATCATCATTTAAACCAAAACCTATATATGTAAGGAATAAAAAGAGTCACATATATTTGATGTATTTGGAAGAATGAGAATGTCCCTTATATATGCACAGAATGGGTGGAAAAGAGTAAGATATATTAATTGGATTCCCTTTAATAATTAAAATCATTCTGTACTTAAGTGTCACATGAGAATTGGTGTCCTCGTTATATACATGTGACTTACCTTAATAAAATGTGATTATTTTCGTATTGATGCACTTTTTATTACAGCGTATCCAATACCACACTAAAAATATTTGAATTTTTTGTTTTCTACTCCAACAATATTGTTAAAGGTTGAGCCAACTTTTTTCAACTCTCATGTCCACCTTAGGTTAACATAGAATCAAAACATGTATTCTTTTTTTCTTCTTTTAATTTTTTTCATTCTTTTTTAATAATAATAATTAGAAATATATGAAATATTTTTTTTGGGTGAAATATTTTTTTAGGGTTAAACTCAATGACAATTATTACATTAGAATAGTGTAAAATTTACAGTAAAATGATGTATAGTATTGAAGATGTCTTTATATACTGTATGCACCAGATATATTTATACTAATAAGACTTATATATTGGTTTGTGTATAAATACAAGTCAAGTTGATAGAATCTTCTATCATATTATTATGTGTGTTGTTTTATATTTCATAAGAATTCACTACACATTATATGTATTAAACGATGTTATAAATTTAATATGTGATATATACATGTGATGTGTGTTAAAAATAGTGAAGTATAAAGAAAGATGGAATTTTTAAAGCTTTTAAGTGGAGAATTAAAGTTGGTGACTGCAAAATTTTGGACAGTTTCGAAGATGCCAAGTGCCCACTTAACCAATTAATCCCCAATGATTTGCAGTTTTGTTGACTCCAGACATACTTATTCATTTATATATTATATCATGAAAAATGATATAAATCCATCAAAATCATATCTTATAAATCTACGTTAATCATTACCAATATTATATTTTCATTACAAAATATTACAACCATCAACAATTTCAAATATTAATGATTTGTATATATTATGTTATTTTACAATCCAAAATTAAACATATTATTATTCAAATTATCAAGCATTCACTCTTCAATAATTTTAAAATCAGAATTTTCCTCAATCCATTTAAACATATTTCAAATAATACCCTTAGGGGATTCCTTATTGATTTGTTGAGAACAAAAGTAGATGATGAAGATTCTCTCTCTGCCCCTTTTAAAAGGAGTACTTCTAGCGATTAGACAATCCACAAAAAAAAAAAAAAAAGATGCTTGGGTTTTATAATTTAAATTTAAATTATGATAATTGACCTCATATATATTAGAGGCTTTATTTATTTTAAGTGTATAGAGTGATTGTTTTTTAGATAAAGTGTCTCATGTGATTGGTTTATCATTGTTTCGTTGAATGCCTTTAAACTAAGAGTTTATCACTCATTATGTTAAATAAATGTAATTTAGATCACTAATTTTTCAAGTTAGACAATCTAAAATATTAATTTTAAAAAGAAATCAGAAATATAAATCAATTTCAACTCAAATGGTTTAACTGAACTCAAAATTGCACGTGAATGCCTCTAATTTCACGTGCAATTCGTGTATAATTTTAACCTAATATTAGACAATTCATGTTGGAATTGTTTAATTTTCAAATTTTCAAAAATAATAAAAAAATTAATATTTTAGTCCTAGTTAAATTGTTAGATCACCCAATAAATTACTGGACAATATATATGAATATAATCTCTTAAACTAATTATCTCCATAAATGCATACTCTCCTTAATATTAACAATATACAAACGAGTATCTTGCGAGATTCCCACAACTCTAATTTTAAACGTAAAAAAATATCATCAGAGATAAAATTCCGAATGTATATACAAAAAGGGGGCACGAAAACTCTATGAAAAGATGGTGGTTTAATTTGATGGTCTTTAATAAGGAGTTAGAATGCAAGTATGAGATAAAGAAATTAATGGACAATCTTGGTCCTAATGAAAGTGAAGATCCGAATAGAAAAGGTAGGACTAACAACATTCATAGTTGGAGAGGTCGTGACAATTCTAGTTATAGTAATGTCGATCCGGCCAAATACATTCACATCCACATATAAATTTGTAAAATGGATTTGATTTATAGATACTAAGAATCTATTTCACAAAACCATGTCCACACCACCATGTCACATGATTTTTTTTATTTATATCTTTTACACAATATGAAATAAAATTAGTGTCCCACACACATGAAGCTTTAATTTTATAGTATGATAGATTATAATTGTTAAATAGACCCCTAGACAAGACACTATGCCCATAGTTTATGTAATATGCTCTTTAATAGTAAACTTTATATAGTATTTTTATTTATTTTGATGTTGTGGTTTCTGCATAAGCATTGCACCAACATTTGCATATATCTTTTGAAAATTTTGATGTCCTCATGAGGAGGAATCCCAAGTCTTGTTCCCATCATAACTAACACTGAATATCACCTTGCTTAATTGTGTGTTGGCCAGCTGGATACTATTAGTTTAGCTAATTTGAATAATATTTTAAGTCTTTTATTAATTAACAATAATCAGTATTTTAGATATATGATTGCAAGATTTTGATTAATAGAAAGCTGACCAACATGTATTCAAAATGTCTGCCCTATTTCTATAACTTTTTATTATTTTTTGTATACTTTTAAAATTAACATTAAAATTTTTGTAGTTAATTTTAAATATCACTTTGGTTGTATCACATGATATTTCTAATGATCATAATTTTAATATATATATATATATATATATATATATATATATATATATATATATATAAGAAAGATGCTTTCCATTACGTACACATATTGCTGTCCATATTTGGATAAATATTGTTACATAGTAGGACTCCACTTCTTTGATTGGATATTCTTTGTTGTGGTGAAATCTGATTCATTAACTAAAATTCTCAATTCCATTCATACAGAATATTTATTTATTTATATATTTAATTTGGATTAATAATCACTCAGTGTGTATACTACTGTGAGTGTAAAGTCATTTATATAGAAAAAGTATAGGGATTCAATTATTTATTGACTCAATCTTTACAAATACAGATATCCAAAATAAAATTCAACAAAATAAAAAGATAAAACATAAATCATCAATCAGATAAATGTCAAATTGTGAACTTTAATTTTAATGAAGAACATGGCCAAGTATAGAGACCCAATTCGTTCGAGATTGAAGGTCTTTTCAGAGTTGACAACACAATTATCCAAATATTATAAATAGACAACATCATCATCTTATATACTTTCCCGACATCTTTTTACAATTTCATTCACTCAACTTTACTCCACTTGTTATTATATTTTTTTTGAACAGCATGAGAAAAAATTATATAAAATGTCTCATGAATCTAATTTTAAGAGATATGTTCAACTCATAACTAAGTGAAAATGGACTTAAGCCGTATATTCGGATATCTCATTCTCTTTAAAAGTTTGTATCTTGTGATAGAATCCAAACACATCTTCTTTTAATTTTTGGCCGTGGAAAGATGAATCCTTCACCTCATTTCTCTCATGAGCATATTGCATGCAAGAACACAAGTTGTTATAAGGGTTGATCGTCAAAATCATTTTCAGACATTGCGTGTCGTCATGGAACAGTAATATTGATTCGCATTATTGAGAATACTTTTATGTTATCGTGACAACTTTTAAGGCTTTACTCTGAACTAATGCAAATATTTATTTATTTATTTTTTTTTTTGATTTTTTGGGTGATGGGTGCATAGTGTGTAGGCATACAAATTGACGTCTCTCCATAATCTAAAGAGACGCCAAACACCGCCTTGCCTTACCCTACCCTACCCTACTCCCACCCCATAATTATTTTGTACCATATGATATATATATATATATATATATATATATATATCCACTTCTAAAAAGGGAAAAACTTGTACATTTTAATTTCCTTTTATGTTTCTTCTCAAATAAATAAAGTATTTCCTTTTTTGTTAAGTGGAAGTCAAGTTTTCCATATAAATTCATTGTATATTTTAAACAATATTTGAGGAAATCTTATATATTCATTAACTAATAGCTTTTAAAAGTTTTACTTATCATACTTTCATCTTTACGACATCTATTTTAGTGTTTTTCTTTTTCTCTCTTTCCCTTTTATTTTTTTTGTATAATTTCAATTTTAAAAATTGAAAATAAATTAAGAATATAATATATATATATATATATATAAATTAAGAATATAATATAAGATAAAAGATTCCTTTTTTTTTGGGGGGGGGGGGGGGGTTCTTATAAATAATTTCAATAATTTCCGCTTTGGAATTCTCATGGACCACTCCCTTTGCTGCCAATTATTCATTATTCTTTTCATCGATCTGTTTCTTTTTCTTTTTTATTCTCACGTCATATTTCAATAATTAGTTCATCAATTCATGTTCACCTCAAGCTTTCTGTTTTATCATCAATGTTAACTTAATTGGATCCACTGATTTTTATTTGTATTTTTGTTTTTGTTTTGCAGCCTCTAATATTAGTTGTTCATTTTTCTAAAGCTTTTATACTTCCAATCATATCACCTTGTTTCTTTTTTCCTTAAAAAAAAAAACATATATAAAGAATCTCATAAATATAAATTGGTGAGACATGACTCATTATTCGTAAATAAAATTTATTTTATAAATTCATCTTTAAATTGCGATTGTGTTGATCTTTTTTGTGGATTTATATATCCATTATATATACCTGTCTCATAAAAAAAATTATTTAAAAAGAGAATATTGAGGTTAGGCAATCTTCATATATTTGCTGCCCAAGGATATACGGGGGAATCAAACGAGAAAGGGACGAAATGTAACCACTTTCAGTTGAAGAACCACTTTTCTTAAATAAATTTTTTTTTCTAGAAAAAAAATAAAATTCCATTTTTAATATCACAAAATAAACTCAGCAAATCAAATCGCACTCTCATTCTCTCAAGTTACAACAAATCCCAAGTGAAAGAACAGTGGTAATAATTATACGTAAATCTTTCTCATATATACGTAAATCTTTCTCATATAAATCTCTCATAGTACCTAAAACAGCAATTTAAAAAAAAAAAATTGCAATGTTCGAATCTAATAAAGTATTACGAGTGGTTTTTCACTTGATCCTCACAAAGATAAATGAGAAACATCGACAAGTTAGAATAATAATATATATATATAAGTAAGATGAAATATAATATATACCCCATGAAAATGGATTTATGCATTGTGTCCACGCACTATTTGACTGCATTTTATTTTATAGAGATACACATAAAGGGCTATCGTCATATTCTTGATATGACTTATTTATTATTGCTCCAAATTATCTTTAAGAAAAGGAAAAAAAAAAAAAAGCAATACTTCAAAAGTTTAAAGTACAAACTTCGCACTATCATAAAACAAAACATTTTGGACCAAATCAGCTTCATAGTCAAAAGGAAAACTAAATTCAAAAACGTAAAAGTTTTAACAATAATTTAACAAATGTCGGAGCCTTTACATAAAGTTGGAAACAATAATAGAAAGTTAAAAATAATTGGGAAGCAATTGGCCTGCTTCTAAAAGTTCCAAGTTTTGAATGAGACCACCTTTTTCTTTTAGCTGCACAAAATAAATTTTCATATCCTCATTATCATCAACATTGCGTAAATGTTTTGGGTCACTAAAGTTGTCATAACTTGTCATTCATAAGTATTGATGTACAAGTCTATTATTCCTAAACTCATTCCTATCCTGTTTATTTAACGCATACACATTTACTCTATCAAACAATTCTAATGTTGTATAGGAAAAGGCCCTAGATGTGAACATTAGCAAGAACTAAATGCACACAATTTTAATGAGTATTAAATTGTCAGGTACCCACGGATACTTGAGACCCTAATTGAAATGGGTTCAGATCAAAAGTAACCAAGGGTCAAACCCAAATCCCACCCGAACCCTAACCATATCCCACTAGGGTTGGTGGAGTGTACCCGCATGCACTCATCTAACTGTCATCCCTCATTAATCTAATCTTGAGCTGGTCACAAGAGATAACAAAACCGAGGCAATGACTTGGAAAAGAGTCGTACCAAGAAATTCTGCGTTAGCTTTTCGCATTGGACTGGGATTGAGCTTTCATAGTAACAGAAAAATGAGAAACAAATAAAATTAATTCATTCAATAAGGACCTTCCAATGAAATACAATCGTGTAGCGGTTAAAAAAAATTGAGAACAATAGCAAATACAAGCAATACCGATACTGTCATAACAAAGACTAGTTCCTCTGTCAAAATGGTAGAGATTCAAGGGATGAAGAGGCCAACCTATTTTAAGCATCTGTTCCGCTCAAGAACCACAGCAAGCTGATTTTTGTGCAGCTTGAGCAGCCCCTGCTGCCTGGTCCGGTTGGGTAATCCTAATGGTCTGAGGCTGCATTGATGAAGAAACATATTGCTCAGTTTTGGGGTGACTATTATTGACATGACATGAATCATGGACCCAATTCATAACATGAATCATAGAGATAGATGACATGAAATCACAGACATGAGAACACGAATTCTAAAATTTAGATAAAATTCTACTTATTTTTATATTTTATAATAAAAAAAAATTATAACTGATATAAGATTGCACGACACAACAACAAATTTTTTTCACCCCAGATCAGTCTTGGTTTGAGTGGCAGACATGTGAGATGATAAATATGTCTGCAAGTGTAACAAACATTTAGTACCTCAGTCCTTGAGTCGGTTTCAGCGAGTCTCTGCTTAATGTCTCTGGCAATTGAGAAGAAAACTTCTTCCACATTCATGTTTGTCTTAGCACTCTGTTTGACATCATGATATTAGAGTATTGTATCATTTGATATAGAATTCCAACATAAGCGATATAAGCTAACTTACAGTCTCAAAAAATTTAATTCCATATTCATCGGCCAGTGCTTGACCCTTGGATGTGGGAACAGCCTGTGAATGGTCAATTTGTTCAGATTATAGAACAAAAGAGTAATTTAGAGAGAAAAAATGTGCACATTAAAAGATAATAAATGGCATCAATTTCAAAGTTAATCTATACTGACAGCGATCATATTGGCCCTCCTCATCATTCACTTGTAATTTTTAAACTCTAAGTATTACATGGGAATCAATTGATTGAGGTGAAATACATGAATGCTAAGTTCAAAATGAAATGAGATATATGCATGTGTGTGAGAGAGTGAGAAAGAGCATATACCCTTTTGCTTTCATCCATATCGGCTTTGTTTCCCACCAATATCTTGTTGACATTGTCAGAGGCATGTTGTTCAATGTTTCTAATCCAATTCCTAATGTCTGAAAAAAGGATGAGGTCAATTTCGTCTTGGTAGAATATATTGCTACATATGGCATGATTCAAGTTTACTTAATACAAAAGGAAAACTTCAATGAAGAATCCTCTTATAGTGATTATGAAGATATAATACAAAGGTATGAATGAGGGAGATTACTATTGAAAGATGACTCATCGGTGACATCATACACCAGCAATATACCCATTGCTCCTCGGTAATAAGCTGCAAAAGAACATTTCTCAGGCAAATATATACATCTAAACGCAGAAAAATTTATATCATCAAGAAGTAGGTGGAATTAACATAAACAGAGTATGCCCAAGACACAAACAAAGCCCACGTATATTCAGACAAGATTCCAACGAAGAGGTGCCAAAATTGAGAAAATATCGAAACTCTTTAATTAATATCACATTTCCCAAAAATTATACTTTTCTTTTAGTTTAATAATGTTGCTGCTGATAAAAAATAATATATGAAAAGAACTATTATATCGATCATCTAATTCGTTTTGCAGTCTATTATATAAAAGGAGTTGCTAGTTTGCATCACATTTATTTTCCTTTTTCTTCTATTTATTTCACGCTTAATTCAAGCTTATCATTTAAGAGACAATTCAATTATTTTGTTGAAAACGCTAAATTTGAAGGCAAACTATTATCTTTTTCTTATTTTCTTTTTACTTAATCAATGTGCCTCACCATTCAAAATTGCTACTTATCTTATTCTAGCAACCAGATACTGCTGATACATGCCACATAACATTTCTAGAAGAAACAAGTTGCAACTGAAATGGAATTCCAATTTTGCTATTTTCCAGAAAGGAGAGGGGGAAAGGGAGTTCCTGCTCCTGTATTATTCAAACACATACCAGTTGTGATAGTTCGAAATCGCTCTTGTCCAGCAGTATCCCATATTTGCAATTTAATTCTTTTGCCATCAAGCTCAATAGTTCTTATCTTAAAATCAATCCTGTAAGAAAAAGCATGATAAAATACAGCTGGCTGGAGAACACTGAAGTCCCTAAGGCAGCAAGACATCTATACTTGAATGAAACCTACCCGATGGTTGTAATGAAGCTGGTGGTAAAAGAACCATCAGAAAAACGTAAGAGAAGGCAACTCTTACCCACACCTGGAAAAGCCATGAAAATATGAAGAACTTAATAGTTTCTACATCAAATGCCAATCAAAGTAATACATTACAGTTAGGTCAACAAATTGTCAAATAAAAGGTGAACAAAAGAATTTATAAAATATATATCCAAACAAGAGCCAACCTGGAGATAAATTACACAACACCATTCTATTGCTAGCGTTTGAAATATATATCCTTAATTGCCTCATGTGATCGCCAAATACTTAGTGATTTGATGCTCATAACAGTAAATTTGTGAAAACAAACACATACATATTATTCTATGGGAATGTAGGAGGATACACAAAAATCCTAGCACCCTATCAAGTACTATCAAGCACTAGATTTTTCTTATTACATTAACAAGAAAAAATACAGCGTTAATTACAGCACGTACACACGATAGCATTTATACAGCAACTAGCCAGCTTTCCCAGTGAATCGTACAGAACAATTCGATTTTAGTTCATATAAAAGCCCCATCAAATAAACATAATGAAGATCGTAATTTACTTAACACAAATAACTGAATGATCAGTGCACAAACAATACAAACATTTCGCATAAATGCACCCGGCACAACACAAAATCAACAAGCTAAATCACATAGTTCATATCCAACTGCAGAAAAGCCCTAAAATAACCAAAAAAAAAATCCAAAAAAAGTAGATAAAAATTGAGGGGAAAAAACAAACGAACCGCTATCACCAATCAAGAGGAGCTTGATGAGATAATCATAATCGGCCCGAGCCCTGGCGGGTGGAGCAGCCATCTGATTTGGATTTATCGTTTATGAAATTCCTCCAAAAAAAACCCTAGCAACAATAACGAGACCTATTTATTTTTTTTATATACGACGATGAATTTTGAAATTTGAAAGGATTGAAATGGAGCAATTTAGAGAGAGAAAGGAACGGAAAATAATTACCAGATCGCAGGAGAGAGAAATAATACGGATCTAATAAATGAGGAATGAGAAAAAAGAGGAGGGAAGCAGCAGTGGTCGGTCGTTGAATTCTATAAATTTTGTTAATTAATTCTTATAGATTAAGTAATATAAAAAATTTGACAAATAAATCATTTATTAATCAATTAATTAAAAAAATTATGATTCAAAATTGGAAAAGTAATCAAATTAATTTCATAAAAACAATCATATCAATTTCTAAATTCTAGTAAAAAGAATATTAATAGAGATGATTTGAAAGTGGCACAAAACAAAATTATACCTTTGAAAGGATACTTAACTGGGATTAGATCCTTGGATTGAGTATTTTATTTGTTTTGTAAATTAAATAAAAAATTAAAAGAGAATTTCTAGTATTCATTAAACTTTAAATTTAAATAAACATATAAATTAAATTTAAATTGGTGTTGAAACTTCAAAGAGGAAGGGATCAGGAATTTACTTGGACTCAATATTTAAGAATTGGCACCTCTTATAAATTGGTTTGAGTTTTACAGCCTGTAGCAGGCCCATTACTGCTGGATTGACACATTCTACTTTCTAGAAACTTTGAAATTTAAAATTAGTAAATTAAATTTGAATCGAACAACATTAAGATTAGTATTTTTATAATTAAAAATTTAAAGAAATGAAGATTTCATGTTGTACTGAGTGCATAATCCATCATTCGCTTACACATACAATCATGTCTAAATAAACTGTAAATACTGTACCTCATATAATTTATCAAATTCAATGATCATAACAACAACGATTGTATAGATGATAATGTTTTTTATGATATTTTTAATATTTTTTTCAATTAAAAAACAAAGGAAAATATATTAAACCTTGCCTTTTTTTTTTTTTCGAAATCAAAAATAGAATAAAAAGAGCAGGGGAAAAAAGGAACAAAACAAAACAAGAAGGAAAAATGAAAAACTAAGTTGAATTTGGGCTATATATGTCGGCCTTAACTTGCCCAGAATGAAAATTATAGCCCACATAGATGAGGCCCAATATGTTGATTGGCCCAGTATACAATTTCAATTATTGCAAAAAAAAAAAAAAAAAGGAAAATCATAAAGCATTCCAATCAACGGATACAAATTATTGGAATATTTTTATGAGTTTAAAATAATAATTCCAACTGCAAAATTTGTTGGATTTTTCCAAAAAGAACTTTCGAACAACTTTTCTTGTTGGAATATCTTACTTATTCCAACTATTTTGTTATATGTTGGAGTTGTGCGAGGAATTTTCCAATTGATTGCTACTCTTGGAACACTTTTGGAACTAAAAAAATCCAACGATTTTCTTGCTTAATTGGAAAATATGTATTGAAAAAATGCTTTTTAAAATAATATTTTGTCTTCTACAAATAATACATTTCGGTGAGAAGCATATGCCAAAGCATATAACTATATATACTTTTAAAAACCCCACGATTTTATGTTAGAAGATAATAACAATAATACCCCACAACAACTAATTCCCAACAAGATTTAATGTCTAATATATATTAATGTAGCGGGTTATATACGTTGATGTGCAAATTTGAACACCAAATAAATTGATAATTGGAAGAAACAAAGTTAAAAAAACAAATATACACATAAAGATTATGGAAGAAACACAAACATTAGGGCTCGAAAGTCTATCCAATCAATTCTATCTAGATTTTGATCAGTCGAATCGTATTTCATTGTTTACTTTTATTATAAATACTAGAATATTACCCTAATACAATAAAATTTTGATCCATGTTTTATATATCGATTCCCTAGTTATAAATCATTTTAAAGATTTTAAAATATAGAAAAGTATACCAATTAACCTAATTTTAGGGATTTTGCATGACCAAATCAGATTAAATCTCATTGGGATTGAATTTGATTCTAGCATCTGTTTCTTTTTTCGAAAATTGTTTGACTTTCAAAATCTCTTCCTAATATAAATTAATTAGAGACCCCGAATTGTGGTGAGGAGGGGAATATTAACCCCGAGCTTTGAGTCAATTCTGATCAGCTCGATCAATCTTGATCGACACTTGTTCTGATTCAACCCTTCACAAAATGGCTTTGGTCGGCCCTTACACAGTGCTCTAACCAACTCGTCTCCCGACCAGCTCTTATGGTTGGCCACATGCCCCGACTTTGAATGACTCGCTTCTGAGATGTAACAATTTATAATTATATAGTGAATATTAAACTAAATGTAAATTTTCTCCAACATTTATGAAGGGTATTATTGGAATAAAGTGGTTAAAAGAGATTAGGATGCCAGCAGTCAGCAGCATCGACGTGCTGTGTTATGCACTAATCACCTCCAAATTAACAGTTCATTACGCGCTAAAGAATGCGTCCATTCTAGGCTTCATGTTTCAACGAACACAATTGACATTTGACCACCCCTCTTACATATATTCTTAAATAAAGTTGAAAATATATTTTCTATGTTTTTTATTAATACACACGTAACAAGTTCGGTTTTAACTTAAGCAGGAATTATCAAGGTTGATGCCTGGGGTTGTTTTTTTTTTTTTTTTTGAAAATAATACTTATATAAATATATAATGCTGTGATATGTATTGTTTTAATAAATAGTTTATAAGTTCTTGTTTTCTTAATTAAAAATTAATTGAAATTAGTTTTGATATAATACTTTCGGTGGGAAAAACTTGGTTGAAATTTGTATTATAAATCACAATTTATTATTCAATTCATTCTATTCGACAAAATTTGATTTAAATGATTTAGTTTCATCCAATTCATTCGACATTATTATTACATCAAAGTATGTCATTGTACATCTAAATTCTTTAAATAGTATTTCACCTCATGAATTCTTGAATGGATCTTGAAAAAAAAAGTGTCCCAATTAAGGAACTTAAAATTGAATGAAACAATTATTAAGGTATCTCTCATTTTCCACTCATTCTAATGTATAATGAAAATATTGAATAAACAAGACACGATAAGTTGAAAAATGAAATATCTTTTAGGATATGTTTGGGTTATTTTAGGAAAAACTTATTTGAATTATTGTTAAAAAGATAGATAATTTTATATTAAATTAACCTTTTGAAAAATCAATCATATAAAATCAATGGTCCAATTACAGAAAAATCATGAACTTTTAAAAAGTTACAATTTCAATTGATTTTTTATTATTAATAAATATAAAATGACTTTTAATGCTTCGTGCATCCATGACTAATATACAGATTTCAAACTTTTTTATAAATAACTATATCATCTCATATTTCGATAACTCATATTCACTTTTGTTTTTATACATAATTGTTCATTTTTGCATTATTGTAATTAAGAAATTCTTATTATGTTAATATAGCAATGAATGAAATTTAGTCGTTGGTTACAAACATACGATACATTGAAAATAATATTATATTCAATTAAAATTACAATTTTTTAAAAATTCATGATTTTTGCTGCAATAAGTGCTACAATAAAGTAGTTAAATTGAATATTTTTTTCCTACTTTTTATATTGCACGCATGTACATAATTAGTAATTTTGGTGGAAAAATACGAATAAAACTTGAATTTTTTTTTTTGTAAAAAACAAAAAGGAACTTATTCGCGGATCGAAATTTGGCCGAAGCATGAATTCCACGACCGGGGAATTTAGTTCACATCTAAAGTCAGCTTCCACCATAGCACAACAACTACCAATGGGTGGCCGCCACGTCATTTCCCATCTGGAAGTAGAATTTTTTATTAGTTGTTTTTGGAAATTTATTCTCCCAAAACAGAAAACGAATTTTCCTTTTACTTCGGTTTTTGACCCTTTTTCTTTGAATATACCGTCTTTTAAATGGCACATGCACAATTCAGAGCGGGAACCTGCAATACCACCGCCGGAGTGAAACCTTCCTTGCAACCTCTTTCTCTCTCTAGGGTTTCTCTCTCTCCTTCCACTCGCTTCATCTATAAATATTCTGTCTTGACTCTTGCCTTCACTTCCACGCTCCGTGTTCTATTTGAGATCTGACCTTTATTCAGCTTCTTACCGACGCTTCTTTTAGCTTTGAGTTGCGTGTGCTTAAATTGCTTGAGGTAATCTTCATTTTCTTTGTGAGATGCACTAACTTCATCCTGTTCGACATTTCAGTGGTATTAAATTGTTTGAGGTAATCTTCATTTTTTTTGTGAGATGCACTAACTTCATCCTGTTCGACATTTCAGTGGTAATTTTCTGTGTTTTTGGCTCTTTTGTATTTCTATATTCGAACTTGTGCATGAATCAATTGCAGGTTACATGAATTTTGATGCATGTAGTTTGCAGATTTTCTGTTTATTTTATCAGGTTTTGCGGATAGTTCCTTTCTGAAATTCATATGTTGAAAATTGGAAGCATTTGGAACTCTTGTGTTGTTTTCATTTTAAAAAAAATTGTCGGGTTAATGGATCGAGCATGTTCCCTAGGCTACTTCATCATATTTTACGGCATCTTCTGTTGAAAATTTGATGTACTCCTAGTTTCAAATTAAAGGATCTGTGTGGGAATTAATAAAGGCAAAATTTAAACAATCAAGTTAACGAGGTTTCGACAATGCACATTCTTGCTTACTTTGATTTTGTGCAATAATTAACCTTGTCCATTGCACTCTGCTGGCTAGATTGTCTTGGATTAGTAATATGATTTTGGTGCCATTTCAGGTGTGTTTGGCTGTCAAAGTACAAATTTAGTTCAGGATTTACAGTTAATAGCTTTTTTTTTGTTTATGCCAAATAGGAACATGATAGACTATTTTGTATGATCCTCTTCCGCTCATTTTCTGAAAAATGGATGCATAATATTTCTGGAATCTCAGGGAGCCATTATTACATGATGTGGTCAAACTTTTGGAGCTGTAATAAACTCTTAGTCAAGCAAATAGCATTTTTTTTAATAATAGATCACTGCTACCAAATAATCATTTATAGTCATATCAGACCAACCTATTTTGATCAGATCCTGATATTCTGCCTGCAGTTATGGCTCCAACAGTCGAGAGTCTTGAGACGACAAACAATTCCTCTGATATACAGAAATCATCACATTCTCCTCTTAATGAAAGGATACTCTCCTCCCTGACTAGGAAAAGTGTTGCTGCTCATCCTTGGCATGATCTTGAGATAGGTATATATCTGAACTCTCTACCATCAATTTTGTATCTGAATTATCTTTCTTAGTTTAAATTTTATTTCTCTTTCTTGTTTCCAATGCAGGACCTGGAGCACCAATAATCTTCAACTGCGTAAGGATATTGATTTTAATTTAGACCTCTCTTTCTTTTATACGAATAGAAGATAGATGATAAACTGTATACTCGTAAATATGTCAACCCATGAGGTTTTGATTTGAGAATGTTATATTCAATTGTTATCTCATGAAAAATGACCCTGCTTCGTTTTAGAGCATTATATCAGTACGCACAGAGTTCATGCAATTTTATTTTTTGCCAACTGTTTTCTAATTAGAAATATGCTACTCCACTTGAATGTGGCCAACCAAACCTTTTCATGTAATCAATGTCTGATGACATGGCTATTTATGAACTCTTGTCTTTTCTTCTATTTATCTAGCATCATTATCCCTCAAAATGAAGCCATTGATTGGCTATTTATATTCCGTTTTCCCAGCAATTTCATCAAGTTTTTCCTGTAGTCCATTCTATCGGTCTGGTTTCTTATTGGTACTCCCTTCCAATATTTCTTTTCCCATTATTTTGTTCTGATTTTTTTTTTTTTTTTTTTTTGTCCATCTTGCATTGCGTTAAATCTCAATGGAGTGCTTCTTTCACATCATTAACCTGTTACATAGATACTCTTCTGGCATCTGAACAAACTCTTCTATCTTGTTATTGAGACTTTTAGCACCGATGCAGTTGGATTAAAATTACATTAAATTAGTATTGACCAATATAAATGTGCACCCTGTGTTTATCATGGATGAAGTAAATTGTGTTTTGAGAGTAGTGGAAAGTCACCCTGCTCAACTCAACACAGCCATAAGAATGAATACCTTTCTGGCAATATATGGATCAGTTGCTTTCTGCTATCATTCTTTGAAGGATTATAGAGCTTATGTCGAGTGTCTTTCTTTTCTCCTGAGATCATTCCAAGTTTTGCTTTACTCTTTCTGTGAAGCTTAGTCCAACTTCTGTCATCCCTGCAGGTGGTTGAGATAAGCAAGGGAAGTAAGGTGAAATATGAACTTGACAAGAAAACTGGTCTAATTAAGGTACGAGGTTTATTAACTTCTATAGCAAGTTATGTTGGTTGATCATGAAGTACCTAAAATATGCTTTCACCTGCAGGTTGATCGTATTCTTTACTCGTCAGTTGTCTACCCCCATAACTATGGCTTTGTTCCTCGTACTCTCTGCGAAGACAATGACCCTATAGATGTATTGGTCATAATGCAGGTATGATAAATCCTTGGAACTTCTCAGATATATATACTCAGATATTATAGACAGAAATGCATGATCCTTGGTTGGTATCACTTTTTAAAGAAATTGCGTTGTACATTATACATGTTCTTTTGGGTGGGTGGGGGGGGGGGGGGGGGGAATTGTTCTTAAGAGTGACATGTTGCAATCTGCCTATTACTTGGGTCACGCCATACAACGTAGAGCATGCAAGATAGATAACACATCGTAGGCTTGTTGTGTGTGCATTATTGGATTGCGTCCACTCTACTTGGAGTACTTTAACTACATGAATACATGATTTACTCTATGAGCAATTTTATTGCCATTTAACTAAGTCTACAAACGTATTCAGGAACCAGTAGTTCCAGGCTGCTTTCTCAGGGCCAAAGCAATAGGGCTTATGCCCATGATAGATCAGGTATAACTACTTCACCTTTTGATTACATTCATCTTACAGTTCAGGAAATCAACATTATGGACCCTTTCTTGCTACAGGGAGAGAAAGATGACAAGATAATTGCTGTATGTGCTGATGATCCTGAATACCGCCACTATACCGACATTAAAGAGCTTCCGCCCCACCGATTAGCTGAAATCCGCCGTTTCTTTGAAGACTGTATCCTTTCTGAAAATAATAATAAAACCATAATTCTAAATTCTGGATTTTAATTTTTTTCTATACATCAGTGTCTTGTTATCTTAACAACTTAATCAACCAGACAAGAAAAATGAGAACAAGGATGTCGCTGTTGATGACTTTCTTCCTGCCACAAAAGCTTACGAAGCAGTCCAGCAATCCATGTGAGTGCTCTTTCAATTCATATAGTTCAATGCTTCCGGAAATACGTGATTTCGTTTTAAGCAACAATTCCTTATATTGCTTCATTTTCCTATAACATATTCTCTTGTGGTTTAGGAACCTGTATGCAGACTATATAGTCGAGAGCTTAAGACGATAGATGGTTCGTCCAACACGCTGCAAGCAAAGGGTTGTCTCCATGTTCCGATTTTTCCACTGAAAGTAACTCGATACACACCACTATAGCTTCTACACAGTTTAAAGATGATGACGAATAACTATATTACATAATGGTTGATTGGTTATAATATTTTTACTAAGGAGGGAAACCCCAAATATATATAATGTTGGCTTTGTTTTGCCAAAAAGAGAATGATTTTTGTTCCCTCTATTGATATCATATTGAAGTTGTAATCGATATATATGACTCCACTATTTTGCACCATTCAATTGGATCAGGTTACTGAATCGAATTAACCAGGGTTTTTTCTTTTTATTTAAAAAATCTAAACTTGATATGTGTATGTTTTAGTCTTCGTTAATATATTTCTTATTAATCATTTATCATTTTGCTTTATCATTCAACTCTACTAAATAATAACATTTTAAATTATAATTTCGGGTGATAATTTCACAATCAAACTTGCATCATATTATGAATTATAATTATAGAAAAATCACGATACAAATATTGTATGCGCATGAATGTTAAAGCATGATTGATGGATTTTACAATAATAATTAAAAAACACATATTTTCAATTATTTAATATGTATAAGAACAAATAAATCCCCTCTAAAAGAATCTATACTCGATCCATTTATTCGTATTACATAGTTGACTACTACACATACGTTGACCAGTTGAAGGCGCTGAATTAATTTATTTATTTTATAAAAAATTAATAAAAATACACATAATTAATTATTACGTCATTTGATATATCTGAAATATCTCTCACAACATTACATTCAAGAGTTCCCTGACTAAAACCCTTCAAACCCCTTCCAAAAACCTTTCATCAAAGTCTCATCCTCAATCCTGCAACGATGAACGGCAGCGGCGGCTCTCCCTTCACCTCCTCCACCGCCACGCCCAGCTTCGACAATCTCCTCCTACAATCCCTTATGTCTCGCCTCCATCTCCGTCCCCCCAACCTCCAAGCCCCGCCACCCTTCGCCGCCGCTAAATCCCTCGAGGAGCTCCTTTTCTCCGATTTGCTTCTCAACCTCTCCGAATCCGATTCCGATTCCGAAGACGACTCCTCCTCCTCCTCCAAAACTCAGCTCGCGAAAGAAGAGTCCAAGCTCGAAAAGGAAATTGTCCGCACCATCCTCAGTGGCGAAATCGAGAAACTCAAACCTAATTCCGGTCAAGCTATTACGATTGGGGAGCACCACATCTGCGTAGGTTTTCAGGAGGAAACAGGATCTGATCATAGGGTTTGGGAGTGGCATGGGCATATCATGTTGTTTGATGAGGAGAATGGGTATACGCCCGAGTATATTTACGGGAATTACTTTGAGAGGGTCGGCGCAGCGAACAGGAAACTGAAGAAGATTGCGGAGAAGGGTAGTGGTGGTGGCGATGATGAAGAAAAGGAGACGGAGGAGGAGAAGGTGGGAAATGTAGGATTGAAAGAGCTGATTGAAAGTGAAGATTCAGGCAGCGGAAGGGTCCTTCATAGGAATTTGAATGCAAACTCAGGGCCACCGAGGTTCGTGTAATAGGCACAAATCCTTCTTTGTCGTGCTTTTATAATTACTATCTTTTTTCCTGTTTGAGTTATCTGCATTTGGTTTGCTGGAAATTTTTGAGGTCTAATGGTATTCATGTTAAAAAATGTCGAGATAAATTTTGTGAGTTGGTTGGTTCTTCAAATTTTGATGAACTCTCACGGTAGAAGCTTTGAATAGCATATTTTTACTTGATCGCGTTATTATGGAGTCCACTTTAAAAATAAAAAAAAATAAAAATTAGACCTTTATGTTAACATTTGATGTTTGATATATACCCTTTTCCCACTTCATGTTGTTTATGAAATATACTGAGTTTCTACGAGGACCCTTTCTTGACTTTGAGATGTTATTACCTAGAGTTTATATCAGTTGCCAATGTTTTTTAGAGTTTCTGTGGTAAGTTCCTCAGTTTCATTCGATATCCTAGTTGTTTTCCTTGTAGTTCTGTTTGCAACTAAGTTTCTCCGCATAGTACCTGAACAGAAATAGGGAGTTCTTAGTGTCTGTCTCATAGAATTCGTTGATCTATTATTCATGTTATTAATCTACTGGCATTTGTTAGCAGATGCCTGTGTTTCGTTCATGAATTCGTTGCCATTTTTGGCATGGACCTACATAAACGGAAATAAAACAGCTAGGTATTTAGTTTTTGGGTGAGGAATAACCTCAAAGATTCATTATGTAAGTGTCAATTAATGATCTGCGTGGTCAATGTGCGTGTCAAGATGTCTTTTATGATAATTTTCCTTGATAATTGGAAAACATTATTGCAGACTTGTGACTTTATACGTGGTATAACTGATGCAGTTAAGTGGTATCTATAAAATGACCGTCATAACTAACTTGAGATGCTGTCTATAAGCTGGATTCCCCCTTCACCTTAGTTCAAATGATGGTTCTAAATCCAATTATGGTATATATTGGTTTAAGCAATTTGAGAGGATTAACATAAAATATGTTCAAAATTCATGGTATGAGCATCCAGGTGTTCGTTACTGCTTAAAGTTGGTCGGTCAAATTTTATATGCATTATTTCGTATTGGCATTGGCCCCTTCTTCCAAAGTATCACGTTTCAAGTACTACACTTCAGATTTAAAGAACTTCTTGACTGTTGAATATTGTTGTAAACTATAACCTTGGAATGCATATACTTTTGAGATGCATGAAAAGTGGATGAAAAAATCAAAAAGAAACAACATTCAGTTGAACTTATGTTGGATTAGGTTTTCACTGTGTGCAAGTATGTGTTCATGGAGTCCACTACCTTTGTGTTTTACCTGTTCATTTGCATTTCGATTTCAAGTTTGCATCAGAGTGGCCTTACATTGAGTTCTGTATTTTCATTGTAATGGCAGGTTCTAGATGGGAGATTGAGGCAAAGCAGAATAAAGTTCGTTTTGTGGGATGAAGGTGGAAGTGATGATTAACTTTTCCCAACTGAATGCTTCAGATACAAACTCGCTTTTGCTTCTTCTTCTTTTTTTGAAAAATTACATTACTAAAATAGCGGAAACACATGCTCGTACTTGAGATCAGTATTTATGGAAATTGCTTCTTGCTAACGAGCTGTGACTACACTATATGCTCCTTTCTGTTTGAAAATTGAGTAAATCAATGTTTTTGGAAAATGCAAATGGCTCATTGTGAATTATCTTCTTGTCCGTCCCCCTTTTGGTGCTTGAAAGTTTGTCCTTGCTTCTGTTTTCGAGTTCTTTTAGTACATGCCATAATTCAATTGAATTCCACTTGTATCAACAAATTGATCTTTTATCTCAATGTTCTATATGATCAAAGGTTGTCGTGTATCCAGCAATCCTTCGACAGCCCTAGAAGTTGTATATATATTTGATAGAAAATCTTATGTTGAAGAGATTAAGAAACGAGTTAACCATGAAGGAGCCAAAAAAGCAACACAAATAATACGCCATGTACCTCCAAATTTTCACGTTATTTGTTGATTTCAACTTCCAAAATCTGCGTTGATGCTTTTTTGGCTCGTTTAAAATCCAACATTCAGTCTTTCTTGTTAATATGGATCTGTGTATTCTACTTATTCATACATAACTCTATAATAGCATCTAAAACCTACAGACTAGCAGAAAATACAATATAATCCAGCAATCACTATGCTACAACCAAGACAATACTTATCGATTCATGCATAGAATCACCTTAAATATAATCAATATAATAGATTCATGCAACAATCAGGACTTGTCCTGGGATTTGTAGGTCTGTCCTAGAGTTTGTATTTTCTTACACGGGTGTTTGTTATTCGAACATATTATTTGATTTATATCATATCCGATTGATGGATCTATATTCGGAGGAGCTCTTCGTCTCTCCATGGGAGAATCAAAAGTCTAAAAGAGTAGTTTTTTGAAGAATGGTAATGAGTTTTTTGTTGTGTTCTAGATTTCCTTTCATTTTCTCCATTCCATAGTGGCAATGTGCATGGGTTGATGAATTTAGCCTACTTTGTAAATTCTAAAATGAAACCAACAGATAATAATTCAAAATAAAAACAAATTATTCTCTCTGAAAATGCTTTAGCCTGTTACATTTCCTTTCTATGAAAACCTAATTTCTCCAATTAAAAAAAAATAAAATCACACTAGGAGCTAGTGAATTTGGTCACCGCCTTAGTCCCTTCAGAGACGGCGTGCTTCGCCAACTCACCCGGCAGGACCAGCCTCACGGCAGTCTGAATCTCGCGAGAAGTGATCGTCGGCTTCTTATTGTAGCGCGCGAGACGAGACGATTCCATGGCGAGTTTCTCGAAAATATCGTTGATGAAACTGTTCATAATCCCCATAGCTTTGCTGGAGATCCCGATATCTGGATGCACCTGTTTGAGAACCTTGAATATGTATATCTTGTACGTCTCCGTGCTCTTCTTCACCTTCTTCTTCCTCTTGCCGTCGCCTTCCTTGGCGGCGACGCTCTTCTCCGCCCTCGCCGGTTTCTTCTCCGCCTTGGGTGCCATTCACCAAACACGAGTGGAGTTGAGCGATTTCAGGACTTTGGTTTGTTGCAACTAATCCACATGCTGATGGTGTGGCTGCCCCTTTATATAGGGAGGCGAGCCGTGTTTGGATTAACGGGTCGTTGCGTTATTTGTGTTTGCGCCGTTCGATTTGAATTATTTTCTACTTATCCTTAATCGTCGGTTAGGCAGACTGAGCCTTAAGTATAAAAGAAAACCACCACTCATCATAATATATTGTTAATCTTTATAATATTGTTCTGTTTGTGTTTGTGATTTACTTTTGACATTTACAAACATGGATCATGTATATTTATGAAGAGGAAGATCGATTGGCAGATTGTCTAGGTTGATATTTTTCGATATTTAAGGACATACTACGTTCAAATAGTATGTTCTTCTTTTCAAATGGATCTGTTTATTATATTTATAGGAAGTATAATCGATGGACATATCATTTAGTTCAATGAGAATTTTCAACACCTATATCTCTTTCTATTCATTAACAAATTCAAATAGTTCTTTGGTTCGAATGTTTCAATTTGGTATGTTTATAGAGAGAAGAATCAATGAAACAAGTCCATTTTAGTTATTAACATGCATCATTCAAATAGTTCTTTCTTTGATTAGATCAATTTGGTATCAATTATCAAAACATTTTTCTTGAATGGGATATAGATTTAGATTTTGTGGATATTGGGTTACCATATGTGGTTATCCTTAATTGTCTCAACAAATTCCACTTGCAATATAAGATAGCTAAAACTTGGACATAAACATTGTATAGTAAAATAAACATGAGAATGAAGCAATATAAAAGGAGAATATCTTCATTGAATTGAAGAGAGGGTGATTAATCTAACATGGGTAAAATGGTAACAGTAGAATTTACTCCTGCTATAAACACATTCTTCACTACATACCAACAACACCTTATAATCTAACAAACAAACAACAAAGGTCATCAATTCTACATTATTCAAGCCTTCTTGGGAGACTTGGTGGCCCTTGCAGGGGATTTCACTGTCTTCTCCGCCGCCGCCTTCTCCGACTTCTTTGGCAGCAGAACCGGGTTGATGTTCGGCAACACTCCGCCATGCGCGATCGTCACTCCGGCGAGAAGCTTTCCGAGCTCCTCATCGTTCCTCACTGCAAGCAGCACATGCCTCGGAATTATCCTGTTCTTCTTGTTGTCTCTCGCTGCATTTCCTGCCAATTCCAATACCTAAGACCAAATTTTCAATCGATTAGATGCATTCACAGGCAATGCAACACTCAGGAATAAACCCTAATTGTTCCAGTTTCCAGATCTAACATCACGAAGGCGCCCAATTTTCGATCGAACCCTAATTCGGAGAGGTAAACCCTAAGCGAGACCAGCTCATTCAAATCGTAAACGAAATCAAAACTATTACTTCAATCCTATCACAGTATAAGCATGAGAAAGAAAGTAGATCACCTCAGCTGCAAGGTACTCGAGCACCGCCGCCATGTAAACCGGAGCGCCGGTTCCGACCCGCTGAGAGTAACGTCCCTTCTTCAGATATCGGCCGATCCTGCCGACCGGAAATTGGAGGCCGGCTTTCACGGATCTGGAAACCGGCTTCTTCTTCGGGCCGCCACCCTTCCTTCCGCCGGCGCCTTTCTTCAATTTACCACCGGCTTCCATTTCCTTTTAGCTGCAAATAGCGATTGATGAGGAAGAAGAAGATATGAGATTGAAAGCAGAGCTGCAGAATTCCTCGGTGTGTTGCTGGTTTAAGTAACAGAGTGGATTTGGGTAGGGATGAAAAAGGGTGGAGATGTTGGAGCGTTGGATTGGTTTAATCGACGGTTGTCAATGAAATTGATGGCGATCCACGTGAATGGGATTGGACCAATCAGAGGCGGTTATTACCAATAGGCCTATACTTACGTTTAAAGTGCAATAAAAGAAACACATTTCTAGGCATGTTTGGTTGCTTGGTTTAATTTTTTCTCACTTCATTTTAATATTTTAATGAAACTCATAATTTGTTGAAATCAAAGTAACCAGTTGGTTTCTTTTGAAACCATTTCAAAGTCTTAAGTTTGTAAGAAATAAGAATATAATTTTAAGTATATATTTTATTTTTAAATAAACTATAATTAATATATATAAAAAAATGTTCAAATATCTCGATAACGTATAATTATCTTTTCTCCTCATGAAAAGTGAAATTAATAAATATTCTTAATTTTTGACACATAATTGGCATATATTATACATATATGAGTTTTACACTTTAAATAAACTATAATTAATATAAAGGAAAAATGCTCAAATGTCTACTGTGAACAATCCTCATCAATAACGTGTAGTGATTTGATCTTCTCATTATATGAAGAGTAAAATTAATAGATAGTATTTTTTATTTTTAACACATCAATAATATGTATCTACACTGGATGGGCGAGTGCGACTGTTAGTAAAAATATGAGTTTTACAATTTTCAGCAATCATATTTGTATATGAGTTTTTGTGCATGGTAACTTAATCGAATTCCAACTTCAGCATATTTAACAATTATTTATCTTTGAAACTATTTATGATATATTAGTTAAAAAAAATTATACAATATATAGGTGTACATATATTCTTGAGGATAAATTTTACAATAAAACTCAATTTATAGATTAGTTTTCAATTCTTAACTCAAATTTTAAAGTTTCTCAATAAAATGCTCAATTTAACATTTTTTCTCAATTGAATGCTTGAAATTTAGATTGAATTCTCAATTTAAGACAAAATTTCATATTATTTTTCTTTTTTATTTATATTTCAATATGTATTCATATTTTGGATAAATTAAAATAAGTTAGTGAACTTTAAAAACAATTTTCATCTGACTTATTTTAATTTATATGAAATAAAGAAAAAAATATAATTAATTTAATTCATAAAATATAAATTATATTAAACTGATAAATATTAAAATCGATTTTATATACTTTTATTCATAAAATTAAGAAAATAAATGAATCTTAATTTTTTGAATTGCATATATATATATATATATATATAAATTCATACATAGTTCGATGAAGATTGCACAAACGTATCTTAATTTATTTAAAATATAAATACATATTAAAATATAAATAAATTTATAAAAAAAAAAAATTAAAATTTGTCTTGAATAGAAAATTCAATCCAAATCTTAAGTCTTAAATTGAGAAAAAATATAAAATTGAGCCACTTATAGAGAAATTTGAAATTTTGAATTTAAAATTGACAACTAATCTTTAAATTGGGTCTTATTATAAAATTTATCATTTTCTTGAACGGTAATTCGAAAAAAAAAATCTTAAACATAAAATTAGGAATAAATAAATTTACCAAATTTGTATTATTTGATAAAGAGTTACGTTAATAAAAGTAATTGATAAAATAAATCAAACAAACTAATTCAATCTTCTATTTCATTATTTCAAATACATGATTAAGTATTCCTATAAAAATTTCAATGAGAACGCTAGTTTTGTTTCAAAAGCATCTCCATTAATACGCTAAAATTTTAAAATTTTAAGACTTTAAAAGTTATTGTCAAACAATCTCAATCTTCAATTTTGTGTTGATCTAACACATGTCAAATCTTGAGTTTTTTTTTTTTCATTTTATTTGCTTTTTTATTTTATTTTCTTAAAAGTTTAATTATTATTATATTTCATAATTAATCTATCAAATATTAATATTTAATGTACTTTACGTGTATTCAATTAAAATGTTAAATTATATGAAATATTAATAAAAAATATAATTATCAAATATATAATAAATTTTAAAATTACACAAATCATAAATATTTTTTAAAATTGCATGCAAAATTTTAAAAAATCAAAATGATAATAGCAAAAAATTATATGAATATTAATTTTTAATATAAAATAGTGCAGTGAGTGATGGTTTTTATATCAAAATAATGTAACTACGATTATAAACAAATATTATATGAGTTTATTAATAGCATATGGAAATTAACACTTAACCGTAGGGGTGAGCATGGTCCGGAGCAAGTCGGGAAAAAGAAAATCTTCAGAATTGCTTCAAAGTTTGAAGAATTTCGGAGAATTCTAAAAATAATTCTCCAGAATTGAACCGTCACATCGGGTCGGTCCCTTCGAAAATTCGAGTATTACGAATCGGATCAATTTGAAATTCGGAGATTCGAATTTTATAATATAAAAATAAATATTTATTCAAACAAGTTATAAACTAATAAAATAAACTTCACAAATTACTAAAGTAGTCGTCTCTTCCCAAAATAATAAAATACATTCAAGTTTTTCTTCATATTTTATTTTTCGAAATTGTTTTAATCTACATCTCATAAGTTGTCATTTGAAATTTTCCATCTTGAAAGTGAAATAAATATAGGTTTTATAGTAATATTTGAAGGTAAGTATAACCTAAAATTAAATATATCATGCATTAGTTTATGTAAGTTATAAACTAATTATTTAATTAATATATATTGTAGTTAAAATAATTTATATTTCCAAAATATTCATTATAAATATTTTACTTTATTATTTAATTATTAATTATTTTATGAAGTCTTAAAATTATAATAGTATTAAATATTATTAAAATTCAGTTATATTTGTAACTAATTCAATATAACAATTCAGAAAAATGTATTAAATGATACATATAAATTTATAATAAGTCACTTTCTTAAAATCGGTTATACCGGTTTTGAGTTCGATTATTCGATTCAATACAGTTCGGTTGACATAAAAAAATATTCGGAACAGTTTGGTTCGGATAAAGTCAAAAAATCAATAATTCTTTCTTAATTCGGAGTGTTTCAGTTTGAATTTTTCTACACTTCAGTTATCTTCGAGATCCTTGCTCACCCCTACTCAACCGAGACGGTTTTGTCTTGACGTAAATGAAGCGGACACCGGACACCTCGATCCTCAAACTTTCCTAGATTAAATGTTTGTTTTCATCGTTGACCGAGTTTTATTTGTCCTAAAGTCATTTCATCTTAATAGCATGCTTAATTACCTTATTGGAGGTAACAATATTTTTCGAGAATATTTCCAAAATACATTCGTGAAGTATTGCGATGATAGTTTATATATATATATATATATATATATATATATATATATATATATATATAAAATTAACATAACTTAAAATAAATTGAATATAGTAAAATTAAAAAAGATATATTATTTATAATAAAAAATTTATAATTTGTGTTATAATTATCATCTAAGTTAATATTAAATATAATGAAATTGTGATTAATTATTATTTAACTATTAAAATAAACAATATCTAATGTGTGTGAATAAGTAATATTTTTTACATATTGTATTTTTTTAATTCTATTTCTAAATTTTTAAAATTTTAGATATAATATTGTAATCTTAATGATAATAATAATTATTATTATTATTAAGTCATGTATTTTATTGTTTATATTTAGAGAAAATTAACTTTAAATCTTTTTAACATTTTCATCATAAATTTAGTTTATATTTTTATTTACTATATTTTTAAAAAAATTATCTCAAATTTTAAAACATTTTATGTCGAAAGCCCATTACTTTTTTAATATTTCTTATGTTGAAAATCATTTGTCAGTCCATCATTTCATAATCATTGGATTTTCTAAACTTTTTATGATTAAATATATAATAAAAAATAAAAAATAAAACAACATTAAATGTGAGAACTTTATAGTTTGTCTCGTGTAATCTTACTTTTACATATATAAAGATTATCATATTTCACGTATAACTACTTTTAATGATGTCTAATCATAAAATGAAACCCTCATGGATGGATACTTAAAACTCTTGCTCACACCTTTCAAATGTAATATTTAATGAATTTAAGAAATACTATACATTACAACATATATTATTTGTAAGATTGAAAATAATATTGATGATTTGAATCCGTCCAAACAAGATTTAAGAAAATATTTATATAATCTCGTAATTCATTCCAAAGAGAAGAGCTAACATAAGTACGAGATATATGAACAGTATTATGAATTATGTTAACCTTATGAACAATACTCAAATAAAATTGAGTTACATCAAAGTAAAAGGTACAAAATCGATCTATATAATTTATACTATTAGTATTTATTTTCACCTATTTACCAGTAAATAAATGAATACCTAATTTGTTGATGCATTATAGCTACAAAACCATTGTCTAATCGTCTTATGGCCATGTTTGGAATAAAATTTATATGATAGGATTTTAAATTTTAAAATTCCAATATATATTTGTTTTTATATTTAAATTTAAATCATAAAATACAAATACAATCATTATTACTTATATTACAATTATATGATCATTATCAAATATATGATTTTCCACATTTTTACAATAAAAATTACATTAACCTACTTTTACACAATAAATATCATATTAACCCATATTTTAAAGCATTCATTTAACATTTATAATATAATAATACCATACCAAATCCTTAAATAAATATACATATTTATTATTCACGTTTACTATAAAATACAAGATTTATCCAATCCCACGTAAGCATCCCCTTCCAAACATAGCCAGAGATTTAGACCAGCATATAGGCATAATGTTAGATGAGGGGTAGGATGGGGTAGGATGGTAATTTCGGAAGAAGTTGCACGTACCTGAAAGCAATCCATTCTGATTATCTCCGAGAATTTGTTTACCTAGCTTTCTTGTTTCATCCCTCGCTCAGCAAATTGGTTGATCGATTTTGTTGAGATCTACGGAAAAATTGGAAAATTTTGATTCGAAGAGCATCGAAAGATGCAATCGGTGCTTTCCAACGATCATCTGCTCTTCGCGCACCCGCACGTCGCCTCTTTCTATGGCGGGTCGTCTTCTCATCGTCTGAAACATCTTCAGAAAAGTGGTCGGCGTGGTAATCTTTGTAGTTTATATCTGCCATAAGTTTTGGTTGATTTTAGGATCGGTTTCTTTCATCGCGGTTTTCCTGCGCTTTGTTTTCGATTTCCGACGGGGTATTGCTGACGCAACGTGAGAATAGTCTGAGTTTGACGCGGAGATAGCTTTGTTTTGAAATTGAGTCATTCAATTTGCTATCTCGTTTGGTTTTTAGCTGATTTGACGACGTTTATATTTGTTTGGAGGATTTGTAAGGGCGCTGTTGGTACTTTCTTAAGGTATTCTATGTTGATTTTTGCATCTTTTTTTCATAACATTTGAGTTGATAATGTATTTGTTGCGTTTTGAGTTTCTTTAAGATGCGTGGTTGTATGTTAGTTGATATTTCATGGCATCATTGTGCTTATTGTGTTTGCTTATTGTAGCTAACACGTTATCTCGTCTTAGTAGTCTATGTCAAGTTCATTGAATTTGTTATTTTTTGAGCTCATTGTACTTATCTGTTACTTTACACTCTCGGTTGAGCTCATTTAATTTCAAAATGTTAATTGAGCACAATGCTTCAGGTGAATCAAAATGGAGAGTGTAAAGCCTAAATATAGTTAAGAAATAGTGTATATCCAGCCTGTAATTGAGATCTTGGGTCAAGTTTACTGCATTTATGAGCTTTTAAGTTTTTAGTATTTGCTTAATGCATGAAAACAGTAACAGTGAAATAGTTGCCACTAAATGAATGGAGTTCGAGCTATTACTGTGAAAGGACATTCTGATTATACATGAGATTTGTGTGTTAATTGAATGACATCATTTATGCATCATACTGTCGATTCAAATTTCTCCATATCTATCTTTCTCTATGCTTGAAAACATTTATGCTCCTATTTCTGCATGATGGTTTACCTAATGATTTTATGTACTTATCTATCATGTTGGATTGCATTTCATATTCTGGTTGTTGCCCATCATGCATTGTTTTTCCCCATTTGATCTTCTTTAGTATGATGAACCTTTGTAGATGGAAGTATTTGTTCCTTATGATACATCAGCTTCTCTAGATATAAGAAGCAGCACCTGTGGTTCTTCATCAGAACCAGAACCACACCATTTAACTCAATATCAACCAGAGGATCTTTCTATGAATGACATCAAAACATGTTTGCCAAGAATTTTGAATGCTGAACATATCGGAACATCACATTGTCGCCTCAACCTGTCTCCTGGGGTAAATGATATAGGCAATGTGGTGAAAGAATATGAAATCACAGGCCCAGAAAAGAATACAACAGGTAATTCATCTTCTGAGAAATGCCTTAGCAAGTGCGCTACATTTCCACCTCTGCATGGGCCTACCTCCTCTGGAGATGTATTAATTGATGACCAAGGAAAGCACGGTGAAGATATCACTGATGAAGTCACTGAAATAAATGGTTCCACTAAACCTTTTTATAAGTCCTATTCACGATGCACGTCACTGCCTGTAAGTTTTTAATATCTCCTCGACTATATTCTTTTCTGTTTTCGTTTATTAATATATCATATGCCATTCCTCTTTTGTGAAATAAACTTAACCGAATAATGTCAGTGCTGGTTTTTCTCAGGCTAGTTCATTGTAGTGTACTGACATATCTTTACTGAAATTATTCTGATGCTGTTATTTGATCATGTAAATTCCTTGAATGAAGGGTTTCGTCCTATGCTCTGAGTTTCCAGAGGTACTTGTTTATCTGTCAGTGGGATTTTATTATTTGTATTGTGAAGTAGAACACTTGCCTCTAAAGAATTTCAATGGATATAATATAAATCTTACACATCAGGGACTAAACTTTATTACATCATTAATTCATGACCATTATGTATTCATGTAATTACATCTTGTTACTCCATTTATATATGTTATTAGTTGTTGAGTCCGTCATCCGTGCATTTCGGATGAGGCAGGCAAGTAAAGATTGTGCCTGTAATTTTGAACTTCCTCACAGTGTCACTTCATTAGTGAGATCACTGTTCTTCATTGTTTTTCTTCATCTGCCTTTTACCAGTCTGTTCCGAATGCAAAGATAATTTGTACGATAAATAAGCAATGATAAGGTGTTAAGAATGTCCCATTAACAGAGGCATCATTTTCTTTTGTGGTTGATGCTATTATCTCTCAGGTTCCTTTGAGTTCCGCCATGAAAGGTAGCCGTGAAAACCAGGGTATACTACCCAAGAAGCTATCTGTAACCTGGGCTGCAGATGTGTATGATCCAATTCCGACATCTGTATCACTCGTTCCATCAAATAAGAATCAAATCTATCGCAGTAAGAAGTCTGGCAAGTACAAGCACAAGAGTAACAGAAAATCTTCACGAGGCAGCAAGGGAAAAGAAAAAAAGAATATTCGGAAAAAGAGTGTCCGTTACGCAGCATTGCTTTCTGCTTTTCTTTTATGTTATTTCAGTTATTTGATTTTTATGTCAAGTATTTTAAGTTGGTAGGATTCATTTTAGGGATTGTCATCGAGTATAGTAATTCGTACGGCTTTGGCTTGGGCATATCGTATTATAATCTGTGATCTGCTTTTTGCTTGGGTAGGATTGCATCTCGCAATTTTGAATTTTTATCAATCATGGTTTCAGTGTTAATTTGTGTTGCATCCCTATCAATTTGCTCGAACTCAATCTGCCCATATTATTTGCTAGTCTGACTTTGATGGTTAAAGGACTGATTTAATACGAACTGGATTCTTTCAAGCTAGTATTTCATTTTATATTTCATTGTTCTTAATTTATGTTCTGTTTAAATTGGTGATGTGATATTTACACTTGGGGATATACTGCTTAGTGATGTGATCTTTACACTTGGGGTGGGGATATACTGCTTTTGTGCTTCAATTTATTTCAACTGAATCTTGTTCTTTCTATTATGTTAGAATTAGGGGTGGAAATAGGTTAGGCTGGACTGGGCTTTCTTGTGATCGGTCCAAGTTTTCAAATATAAGGCCTAAGTCTGGTCTATTATATATGATAGACTTTTTTATTTGCTTGAGTCCGATCTATTTTGTAGATAAGTCTGATTTGAAGCTACTATATACTTAAAATTCATAGATTAAATTCATAGATTTCACACAAAAATGAAATGTCAACACACAAGAATGGACCATTCAATGCAATTTGAGCTACATTTTAAATTTTAGTCATTTTCTTAAGTTTAGTACATTTGCATGATGAGAACCAATTACATAAATGTCATTGATGGAATCTAAACTTGTTAATAAATTATATCAGTTACAATATATAAATGACCGCGCTAATTTTCTTCCTAATCTTGCTAACTCTAGGATAAGTCGGAGTCGATCCTACGAGGAGTGTTGAATTAATTATATCACTTGTGTCCAATTCAATAAAATCATAAACGATGGGGGGTTTTCAAATTAATTAACTTTCACTAAATAAACTAATAACCTAAAAAATAATTAAATAACAAGAAATCGATAGATGAAAATATTTCAGTTAACAGTTCAGTTATCCCCCAATTTCAATTATGCCTTAATCAATGTAAGGCCCCTCTCTCAAATTATCATAAAATTATCATCCCTAATCTAAGAACAATCTCTATTAAACCTAATCGTCTCTTAAGATTAGTTAAATTAGGATAAGATCACTAATTAACCCTATTTAATTGAATAACCTAGAACAAGCTCTCTAAATTTAATTTATTAAATGCATTAATTACCAAGACGGTAGGGTGAACTAGACTCCGAATACACAAGTTCGATTCGATAATTTAGGATTATGTTACCCTAGAGATGCACACCTCTAATTTACCACTTATGAAAATTATCACTTAGGATTCATAATTTAAGATTTTAGCAATCAATTATCAACACTTAACCTAGGTGATTAGTGTAAATCAAGTATCAAATAATCGAAAATAATATTCACAGATAACATAATCAATTCAATTCAAATATCGAGAAGGGGAAACGAAATTAATTAAAACATAAAAGAAATATGCGTTCGAAAATCCCTGCTAACCGAAATTAAAAGATTAGCCGATCATCCTTATAATCAAATCCACAAAAGCAATTGAAAACTCCATTAAAATTAATCTCCAAAAATAAATAAAAAGGGAAAACCTCTCTCTATTTCTCTCTCTAGTCCCTCTCTTCTGTTTCCTGCGTGAATGTGTATTCCTTTATTTCCCAAAAAATCTTCCTCTTTATTCTCTCCCTACGTGCGCCAATATCCCCTCTTCTTTGACTTGGTGGCCAAGAAAAATAATAAAGCCCTAGTAGAGTTTTGGGCTCTTCTCTTTTGAATAATGGATTTTTTGTCTTCTTCGATTCAAATCCTCTCTCAAGTCCAACAAAATATAATTGGCCACATTCTTTAACTCCAAAATACTCCAAAAATTCTTAAATAATCAAGAAAATAAATTATGAAGTACTTGTAGTTCAAAAATACGTAAATGTAAGAAAACGGTGCATTCAATCATATCAATAAGCATAAAATCTCAAATTAATTCACAATAATATGCACCAATTTTCTACCTATCAATAAATTATCAATATTGACTATCATATCATTTGCAATATCAATATATATCATTATTAATAATTACTCCCTCCATCCCAACTCAACTTGCCTACTTGCCATTTATGTTTGTCCCAACTGAACTTGCCAGTCCCAAAATGGCAAATTTTTTTTTACCAAAATATCCTTATTTTTCAACTTTATTACACAAATGTCATCCAAATTTGTTGCATTAAATATGAAAAACGCAAAAAGTAAGTAGAAAGTAAGTATATTTAATTGAAAAAAGTAAAAAATAAGCAAAAAGTAAGCATATTTAATTGAGTCAACTGTATTTTCTTAACCTCCGTGCCCGGTCAACGTAGGCAAGTTGAGCCGGGACGGAGGGAGTACTTCACATTTTCTATAAATAGACGTCATATTCATTTTCATCTAACTTATCTATACTTGTCAATATTATTGACGTCAATTATGTTAGTTGAAAAATCTATATATATATGTATCAATATTTAACTTATGATATCGATCATATTAGTTACGATATGCATAAATCAATCTATAAATTATCGCTACCAATATCGACTACCATATAAGTGGGAGGAATGAATTTACTTGTGTTGTGTCACTTGGTGATATTTGTAAGGATGTGCGATTGTATGAACTCTTAAATAATGGATCATACATATATAAAATTAGAGCACAATTAAAAAATATGTATTATATATTTATATAATAAAAGACTATAAATATTTCGTGCTCTAAAGACCCTTTTTTTAGATTAAACCTGCCCTATTTTCATAAAAAGGCCTAACAAAAGGTCTTTGAGTTGACTCATTTATTAAATAGGTCGAGTTGAGTTGGGCCAATAATAGTCCGAGCCACAGACTCGACAGCTTGACTCATTTATTAAATAAGTCCAGCTGAGTTGGGTCAATAATAGGCCGAGCCATAGACCCCTGTTGAGCAGATCTATTTCGTTAGAATGAATACCTGTACTTTTATTTATATTTAAACCATTAATTTTAATGTTTATTATAAGGACTCAGTTGAAAAAAAATAAAATATATATATATATATAAAGAATAGCTTTAGGACATTTTTTTTACTTGTTATTAAGTTAAATACGAATTTTGTAGAATTACTCATTGTGTGCTTCATGAATCCCTTATTATCAAGATCCACATGACAGTATTTATGAAAAAAATATTTTCCTTATTTTAATACAAAATCATAATAAATATCAAATCAACTTCATTTACAGATCATTTTCAATGCATGCATAACCTATCATTATTATTTATAAATTTAAGGGTTTAAAATTAACTTATTCAATTAAAATTTATTTTTAAATAAATAGTATTTTGAATTTATCATTCTTATTTGTAATTTTGTTTGTTGCCAACTTTATTTCGCAGTGATAATTTTGAGGGTGAGAGTGATAATTTTTTTAAACAAATTTTTATTTCAAATTAAAACTTATTCATTCAAAATTTGTATTCCATTCACAATAAATCAAATATATCATTTTGGTGATTTTCAATTTGCTATCTACATATATATATATCAAAAGTAAAATGATTAAATCTTGATGCATCTTATTTTTTTTAAATTCATTTGTAGTAGTTTTGGCTATATTGGTAAACTAAAACATTGAAATTGAAAAACACTTGTTCTAAGTAAAAGTTATACTTTAAAAATTTACAATACAAAATAATTTGATAATAAATAAGATTATAAATTAGAAAATTAATAGAATATTTTTTTAGTATAGATTGTAAGTTATTTGAAAAAAGAATGATATAAATAAACTTTAAATATAATAAGTAAAATCTATCTACAAATATGATAATTTGTACAACGCAATAGAAATACTAGTGTAAAATAATAATCATGTAATGTCTTGAAAATGAAGCCAAATATAAGACAAATGGTGTGTACTTTTCAACTAGATTCCAACCAATTATTTTAGGGATAGCAACCTAATTTACTATAATTAATATTAAGTATGACCCAAAATAGTATTAAAAATAAAATTGATATTTTTTTATCATAAAAAATAAAAGTGAGATATTTTATATCATCAAATATAAAAGTAACGCAAAAAATATCATATTTTTTTATTGATTTTGATGATCAAATTATTACCCAATAATAATTTGGTTAAAGAGAATTTATGAGTCAATAAAGTTTTTCTCTTATCCCCTCAATTTTGAAACCCTTTCCCACATCTCCTTCCCAGTAGTGAAGAGTGCTCTATTTTCACCATTTTTTGGAGCTCAAAAATTGACCTAAAAAAATTATGTTTAAAGCTTTGATTTTTTGGTGAAAATTCACGTTTAAGACGAAGATGTCAAACCAAGATGGAGAGGTTAGTGATTTATCCCTCATTTTTTTAGAAAATTGTTGAAAGTAAGGTTGGAATTTGTTGAAATTTCTTGAGAATTTGTTGAAATTTTGTTGAATTTGTTGGAAAAATGTTTTAATACTTCGAATTTGTTGAGTATTAGTTAAACAAACGGAGGGTTAAACGTCGAATTCAATTACCATTAAACCCTAAATTATTTAGGGATTAGGTTTAATTTCTTTTCATATATGCTTGAATTTATTTTTGGAATGGTTAATTGGGTTTAAATTTTAATTTGATAGGGTTAATTTGTTTGAATATGTGCTTGAATTGATGTTTGAAAGGGTTAAACGGACATAATCGACGTTTGGAATGGTATAGATTTCGATTTTATAGTGATTATAGGGTTAAACGTGAATTTTCACGTTTAACACTATAGTTAAACGTGATTATTCCCTATAATCACTATTAAAATTGAAATTTATACCATTCCAACGTTTAACACTATAATTATAGGGTTAAACGTGATTATTCCCTATAATCAATATAAAATCGAAATTTATATTATTCCAAACGTCGATTATGCGACGGGTGATGGGAGCGCGCGCACCAGGAGTCCGTTCTCAGCAGCTTGCGTGCACGCACGGTCCCGTTCCCGATACCCACACGCACACGTCCCTAGTTCCCGGCACCCGCGCTCACACAAGGCCCCCGTTCCCGGCAGCCGTGGACACACACGGCCTCATTTTTAAAAATTCACGTTTAACCCTATAATTATAGTGTTAAACGTGAATTTTCAATTTATTCACGTTTAACACTATAATGTTTAACACTATAATTATAGTGTTAAACGTGATTATTCCTTATAATCACTATAAAATCGAAATTTATACCATTCCAAACGTCGATTAAGCGATGGGTGACGGGAGCGCGCGCATCGGGAGCCCGTTCTCAAAAGTCTGCGTGCATGCACGGCCCCCATTTCAGGCACCCGCACGCACACGTCCCCCATTCCCGGCACCAGTGTGCATACAATGCCTCCGTTCCCGGTAACCACACGCACACACGACCCCTGTTCCCGGCACTAGCACGCACATGATCTAATTTTAAAAAATTCACGTTTGACCCTATAATTATAGGGTTAAACGTGAATTTTCAATTTATTCACGTTTAACACTATAATTTATAGTGTTAAACGTGATTATTTCCTATATTACTATAAAATCGAAATTTATACCATTCTAATCGTCGATTATGCCCGTTTAACCCTTTCAAACATCAATTCAAGCACATATTCAAACAAATTAACCCTATCAAATTAAAATTTAAACCCGTTTAACCATTCCAAACATGAATTCAAGCATAAAAACAATAATTCTTAAACCTAATCCCTAAAAAAATAGGGTTAAATGAGGATTATTAACTATTAAACATACATTTCTTATTTGAACAATAATTATTCCAATCTTCGAAGAGCGAAAATGTCGGAAAAAAATTTCAGATAATTTGTTATTCAAAATGTTGTATGATAATTTCGTACTGAAATTATCAACCTATATAGATGAAGAATACAATTACAGGTGAATTCACATTATACAGTGAATTCACAGTAAATAATGAGAAAGAAAAAACAAAAAAATTGATGTGATCCAATTAATCCACGTGCATGACAATAAATAATGAGAACAAAAAAAATAAAAAAAATTGGTGTAATAGTTGCATGGCCAAATTAATTGTTACAACCCTATTACAACACGTGTCTCTTATCAATTGTTTCAAAAAAAAAAAAATTAATGAGGAAATATTTGTCCCAATTAACCAAAAAAAAAAAATATATTGATTATCCAATCATCCAAGTTGACTTTGACAAAAAATATGATAAAAAATGGCATACTATTATATTTTATGGTATAAAAATTTACACTATTATATATTATGATAATTTGGATGAATAATTATATTTTTTATGCTAAAATAAATATTTTCCTCATTATTTTAATTTGATTTGCTATCTAGAATATTGAAAGAAAACTATTTATAAATCAATTGGAAATTAGATTTTCTATAGTAGCCACGTGGACGGTTCTGATCAACTTTATCCAAACGCGACTTTGATTGTCCTTGTTGACCGACTACTTTATTTGTCCTAAAATCATTTCTTCTCAATAACATGTTTAAGATGAAAAAGAAAAAAAATTAAAAATCTTAATAATATGCTTAATAATTACCTTATTGGAGGAAACAATATTTCTGGAGAGTATTTCTAAAATACGTTAGTAATGGGTTGTATGTGAAATATGTGATGATACTTACATTTTTTGAAAATAAAAAAAATGTTTAATCATAAAATGAAATACTCACAAATAAATACTTAGTTTTTTTTGCTGTAAATGTGCTTTGAAATGTGATATTTAATGAATTTAAGAAATACTATATCATTACAACATATAATTAGAGCAGCGCTTATTATCCGGGGCATGGATTCTAAGATCAATGCCCCAACCCGCTTCATTCCTCTTTTTTTTTTTTTTTCTCCACAGTGCGTCACCTCTTTTTCTTTTTTTCTTTTTTTTTCCTCTTACTTTTCTCTGCATTGTTATTCCTTCTTTTTTTTTTTTTCTTTTCTTCTCCTTTTCTTCTCAATTTTTTCATATGATTGCTACAAATTTAGAATTTTTATTTTTTAAATACTCCAACAAGTTCTTTTCTTCTAATATGTATAAAAATCTAGGGTTTTCCTATAACTTGAAATTATTTCTATCTTGATCCGATTCATAGCAATATATGATAAAATTGATGCAACAAATACCATAGTTGGCTATTGATTGAGTAATATGATTTTAAATAAATTGTGTGGAAGAAGATGAAGAAAATCGTGTATTTCAAATTTTAAAATTTTAAACTCACTCTACAGTGATACCTTAAGAGTACACAAGTAATACCTAAAGAGTATACAAGTGATATAGAATGATCAACTAATACCTTAAGAATAAATATATAATACCTTATACTATAAGCATTATTACCTTAAAGATAAATATATAATACTTTAAAAGTGCATATGTAATATCTAAGGTACTTATATAATACTTGATAGGAACATGTGTAATACCTGTAAGGTATCTATGTAATACTTGAAAGAAATATCTGTAATACCCTATTAAATACTTATATAATACCTGAAATGAACATGTGTAATACTTGAAAGAAACATGTTTAATACCTATAAAAAACTTATGTAATACTAATACCTATTTTATGTAATACTTGAAAGGAACATGTGTAATACCTATAAGGTATGTATGTGATACTTGAAATGAACATGTGTAATACCTATAAGATGTTTATGTAATACCTTAAGAGCATACAACTAATATCCATTGAAAATCTTAAAATTTCAAATGTTTCGTAATCTCCTTTCTCAAAATCTGCAAATCATGATTTATATTGATTGAAGTAATTAATTTTCAATATTTTAAAATTATTGTAATAAATTTTGATTTGAAATCAATTATCTAAATTTACGAAAATGAGTAAAAGATAAGAGGAGGAAGAAAAAAACCTCATAAATGACTCATTGAAAATTTGAAGAAGAGTAAGAACAAGAAGATAGAGAAGAAGAATAAAAATATGAAGATAGAGAAGAACAAGAATGTACAAAACAAATAAGAAGAATAACAAATTGATAAGAAAAGAGATTAAAAAGAAGAATGAGAGAAAATGAAAAAAAAAAAAAAGCAATGTTGTTTTTACAGTAATACCTGAAGGGTAACAATGTGATTACCTTAAAAGTAATAGTGTGATACCTTAAGAGTAAATGTGTAATACCTTAAAATATAAAAATTCAGATGGTGCGCGGCGCACACCAACTATAATGTGGCCGCGCGTGAAAGCGACCACACGTCCAAACGGATTGGGGGCATGGATGATGCATATAAGTTTTGGTGTATAACTTACACTTCTACTATTAAGAATGAAAAAAATATTTAAAATTTAAGAAAATATCTATATGATTTAAAAACTCATTTTAAATAGAAAAGTTAACATAAAAACGAGATGTATGAACAAGATCGTGAGTTATTTCATTCCTGCCTTATAAACAAAACTCAAAAAAATGAGTTAATACAAAATCGATCCACACAATATTTACTAGTGAATAAATAAATATCATTGCAGCTACAAAACCGTCGTGTAATATTGTCTTAAGATTGGACCAGCATAATGATAGATGAGGGGTAGGATGGTAATTTCGTAAGAAGTGCACGTAGGCAATTTTATATAGCTAAAAGCATTTCTCTATCCGATAATTCATCTTCTCCTTCTCATTCTAACGCTTCATTTTCATCCTCTAGGGTTGCGTTTTCCGATACCGATGATTACGTCACTTCCCGTTTTACATGCAGATCTGATCCATTCTCTCTGAGAATTTGTTCATCTAGATTTGTTGTTCCATTCCTTCGCTCAGCAAATTGTTCGATCTATTTTATAGAGATCTACGAAAAAATTGGGAAATTTTAAATCGAAGAGCATCGAACGATGCATTCGGTGCCTTCCAACGATCTTCTGCTCTTCACGCGCCCGCACGTCGCCTCTTTCTATGGCGGATCGTCTTCTCATCGTCTGAAACATCTTCAGAAAAGTGATCGGCGTGGTAATCTTAGTAGTTAACATTTGCCAAAAAATTAGTTGATATTAGGATCGGTTTCTTTGATCGAGGTTTTCTTGCGCTTTGTTTTCGATTTCCGACCGGGTACTGCTGACGCAACGTGATAATTCTGAGTTTGACGCGGAGATAGCTTTGGTTAGAAATTGAGACATTCAATTAGCTGGCTTGTTTGGTTTTTAGCTGATTTGACGACGTTTCTATTTGTTTGGAGGATTTGTGAGGGGGCGCTTGTACGCTGTTGGTACTTACTTGAGGTAATTTATGTTGATTGTTGTATCTTTCTTAACAAAACATTGACTGGATAATATATTTTTTACGATTTCAGTTTCTTTAAGATGTGTGATTGTATGTTAGTTGATATTTCATAGCATCATTGTGTTTATTTGTTCCTTATTGTAGCAAACATGTTTTCAAGTCTTTGTTGTCTATGCCAAGTTAATTGAATTTGTCATTATTTTGAGCCCATTGATCTGTGCTTGTTACTTTCCATGTCTCTGTTGAATTCGAAAGTGTTAATTAAGTACATGCTTCAGGTGAATCAAAATGGAGAATGTATGTAAATATAGTTACAAACAGTGTATATGCAGCCTGTATCTGAGATCTGAGGTGTCAAGTTTACTGTATTTATGAGCTTTTAAGTTTTTAGTATTTA
The DNA here is from genome assembly GCA_028654395.1 of Scutellaria barbata. Lineage (NCBI taxonomy): Eukaryota > Viridiplantae > Streptophyta > Magnoliopsida > Lamiales > Lamiaceae > Scutellaria > Scutellaria barbata. The sequence continues at coordinate 1,177,850 of CM053655.1, read as the reverse complement.
CTTAATTCTTGGAAACAGAAACGGTGAAATAGTTATCACTAATTGAATGGTGTTTGAGTTATTATTGTTAAAGGACATTCTAATTATACAAGAGACGTGTGATCTTTAATGAAATGACAATATTTATACATCACACTGTCGATCCAAATTCCTCCGCACCTATCTTTCGTCTTGTGTTGCTCCTATTTCTGCATAAAGGTTTACCTAATGATCTTATGTACTGATCTATCATGCTGGATTGCATTTCATATTCTGGTTGTAGACAATCATGCATTCTGCTTCCCCATATGCTCGTCTTTAGTATAATGAAACTTTTTATCTCCAGGCAGCTGCATGTTATGTGGATATGTTTGTGTTCCGTAGTTATGTGGCTCATACTTTTCTGTGCTTGTGACTGATCAATTTTGATTTTTTTGCATTTGCAGCTCCTCTCTTCTGTTGATTCTGTTTGTAGATGGAAGTACTTGTTCCTTGTAATACATCATCAGCAGCTTCTCTAGATATAAGAAGCAGCAGCAGCAGTGGTTCTTCATCAGAACCACACCATTTAACTCAATATCAACCGGAGGGTTTTTCTATGAATGACCTCAAAACATGTTTGCCAGGAATTTTGAATGCTGAAGATATTGGAGCATTGACTTGTGACCTCAACCTATCTCCTGGGGTAAATGATATTTGCAATGTGGTGAAAGAAAATGAAAACAAAGGCCCAGGAAAGAATACGACAGGTAATTCAGCTTCGGAGAAATGCCTTAGCAAGTGCGCTTCATTTCCGCCTCTGCATGGGCCTACCTCCCCTGGAGATGTATTAGTTGGGGACAAAGGAAAACACGAGGAAAATATCACTGATGAAGTCACCGATATAAACGGTTCCACTAAACCTTTTAATAAGTCCTATTCACGATGCATGTCACTGCCTGTAAGTTTTTAACATCTACCCGACTATACTTTTTTCTGTCTTCGTTTATTAATTACCATTCTCTTTTGTGAAATAAACTTTATCGAATAATGCCAGTGCTAGATTTTCTCAGGCTAGTTATAGTAGGGTACTAACATATATTTAGTTGACCTAACTGATTATTCTGATGCTGTAATTTGATCATGTGAATTCCTTGAAAGTAGGGTTTCATCCTATGCTCTCAGTCTCCAGAGGTACATGTGTCTCTGTCAGTGGGATTTATTATTTTTATTGGGTTCCGGCTGAAGTAAAACACGTGCCTCTAAAGAATTTCAATGGAACTAAAATTTATTGCATCATTAACTCATGAACATTACGTATACATGAAATTACATTGTGTTACTCCATTTATTTAATCTTTTTGGTTGCTTGGTCCGTCATCCGTGAATCAGAAAGCTTTCTTCTGGATGAGGCAGGCAAGTAAAGATTTTGCCTATAATTTTGAACTTCCTCACAGTGTCACTTCATTAGTGAGAATTCACTGTTCTTCATTGCTATTCCTCGCAGTCTTTTACCAGTCTGTTACCAATGCAAAGATAATTGGTACGATAAATATGCAAAGACTAGGTGTTAAGAATATTCCATTAACAATGGCATCATTTTCTTTTTTTTGCTTGATGCTTTTATCTCTCAGGTTCCTTTGAGATCCGCCATGAAAGGTAGCCGTGAAAACCAGGGTATACCACCCAAGAAGCTGTCAGTAACCTGGGCTGCAGATGTGTACGATCCAATTCCAACATCTGTATCACACGTGCCATCAAATAAGAACCAAAGCTATCGCAGCAAGAAGTCTGGAAAGTACAAGCACAAGAGCAATGGAAAATCTTCACGAGGAAGCAAGGGAAAAGAAAAGAAGCAAGTTCGGAAAAGCAGTGGCGGGTCCACTAAGCTCAAGCCCTTTCTTGAGGACAATGGAGTTGGTTTTGGTGAACCCCATGTGGGCACTGTAGATTTTGATGTCGAGAGCCCAGATCCCTTTTGTGGAAGTAGCTTTCTGAAAAAATCAGTGGCAAAGATGCACTTTCCGGTGGCTGAGGCTACTTGATGACGCATGAATGCTTGGTTCTCTACCAGTGTAAATATAAATAATAAGAGGTTGAGATTTTGTTGTTCAGTGAAACTTTTACTAGGGAGATGTGTGCGATGTTTGTTTAGATAATAGCTGTGTTACTGTGGATTATGAGCATTTTGTGTGGATCTTTTCTTATGGTTTACAGCGGGCATTGGTGCTTTGGATTTTATCAGGATTTTTGAGGTCTTATTATTACTGTCTATACGCTTTCATCTTTGTCTCTCTTGCCATAATCTTAGCTAGTCTGACTTTGATATTTCAATTTATTACATCTGAGTCCTTGGTACTTAGGATCGTGTTTAATTGAATCCGTGTACTTTTCTTTATGCTAACATTTGTTACTTATGTAAATCATGGATTTTAATGTTTAAAAATGCGTTTTTTGGCCTTTTAAAAGGTTAAATGCGAATTTGTAGAATGACTTAATGTATGGTTCAAGAATCGGTTGTAATCAAGTTCCACAGAACATAATTGTTTAATTCACAACTGTTTCAAGAATATGAAAGAACCAAGGATAACTGAGTGATTGTTTCTACACTAGAATCTTGACCGGAACAAGGATAGCTTAAGAGCGATCGTTCCACCAAATAGTTGGTACCCAAGGAATTAAGTTGTGTACTCTGCATTTATCTTTACATAATCGTAACTAAGGTCACAACCCCATGCTTGTCCTCTCCCTGAACCATCACCTGTTTAAGACAACACAATAATCATCAGATTGAATAACTGGAGGAAAAAAAAAACACGAAACACATTTTGGTCATAATTGAGTGGTGATAGGCTAATGAAAAGCATTAGAAATAGCATGCGCTTCATGTTCTATATAAACACAATGCACGTAGTTGAAGACATTCATAAGCTTACCAATAGATATCTGAATTATAACCGTTCCATGCTTCTCGCCTGCCTCCCTAAGATAATTACTAGCAGCAGCTCTGCAAAAATCCTCTGTTTAGTAAGAGTGAAAGAAAAAGAATTCAACTGCTATTAAACTTAAGGTCCAACCAAGGATAAAAATTTCAGTTTTGATGGAAATATCGGTATCTTAATTTTACGGAAATATCGTGAAAATATCGTATATGTTGAAATATCGGTACATCATACTTGTCGATATTTTTCAGATATTTCCTAATGTTTCACCTATTTTCCTACAATAAATATATACCATGTAGCCACCAATATCAAAATTGATACCGATATTTATCAATATTTTGATAAAATTTCTTTTTTTTATCAGTTTAAGTGAAAAAATGAAAATATCATAAATACATCTGCAGGCTGTTTTTATATATTGGTTACGTGAAAAAATAAAAATATCGGGAAAATATCGAACATATTTCCGGATATTTTCCAACACATGTTCATTGGATGAAAGATTACGATTGGCTTGAAAGATTCAGCGAATGAGTTCAGAATCTATAATGGCAGATTCTATGATGGTTGTTTGGATTGAAATTTGAAATCTACTCTAATTTGATTGCACTGAATCCTTCATTTCAAAACTTCCAAGTATACCTATCAAATGGTAGTGGCTGACCATTTTCCATCAATAGAATATCACCAAGTTGTATTCGGAGTTTGTCTGGATTGAAGGGAATGCCGGCATAACCAGCAGCACAAGCTATACGCCCCCAGTTTGGATCTCTGCCATATACTGCAGCCTACTACATAGATAATGGAATACCATGGCTAAGTAAGTTGGAAATGGAAACTACTTGATTAGATATATCAACACACATGTCATGCCTTTGTTAATGAAGAAGATGCCACCGATCGTGCAACCTTTGCTGCTTCGGCTTCACTCCCTGCTCCAGATACTTGGACCTGCAAATCAATATTCAAGTTAAATCAGGCAAGCTATATATGGGCGGATTTTTCAATTGAATTGCTTGACTCACAAAACATTCCTCAGCTTTGTGTTCGGATTAAGGATTTTAAAATGAAGGGATTTCAGATTCACTCAAATCATGTTCAAGATTAAAGTGGTGGTTTCAAATCCATATCAATTCAATCAATACCAATGGATCTGCTATTATGAATTTCAATTCATACTCAAATCTTTCAATTCAAATTCCAAACACAACACAGTAAAGAGACTTTTATTTTCTTGCAACCAGTGAAACTTCTAGCACAAGGCTGTTAACATGTTCCACGAACTATCTTAAGTGAGCACTAGAGCGACAAAGCATAGTCCTCGACTTAAAGTATTGATGGCAAATATGTATATCAAGACAATACATCCGTAAATTGGAAAGGGTTATGAGAACATTTATAGCAAACCTCAATTAAGCACGTAGCACCTTCACCATCCGAAGCTATTGATTTTGCAAGACCTTGCATTACCTGACAAAAAAAAAAAAAGATGAAAAACAGCATCTTAAAACTATACTCTCTCTTGATATCTCAAGATGAAGTTAGCCAATTCAATGTCTCATCCAACCATATAAACTGTCCAATTCAGATTATCAAATCTAGTAAGTAAAAATAACGACACACTGAAGCAAATATTACATGTCTTTTATGGACGACTTTCTACCACAATTACGACTACTTGGTAAACTGGACTCGTTCCAAAACTTTGTTGATAGTGGTTCCATTAATAATATTGATACACCGTAAAAACTGTAATACTAAATTCCTTTCACATTAAAAGGCAGAAATCCCCAGTGGACAACTCTAAGAAACTGACACAAAGCTGATTGTCCCAACCAAGAAAAGTGAACTGCTTTAATGTGATAGTAGTTTCTCAATCAGTTTGTGTTGAGACAAACAAGAAATTCAAAATTAATAATAATAAAATTAGGTACAAATGTAATATACTCACAGCATCAAGACATGCTTGCAGTTGTTCTGCATCAAAATTATCAAAAGAAGATATCTTATTTGCTCCTGAAAGGCCACTAGCCAAAGCAATGACACAATCATTAGTGCTAGTATCTCCATCTACCTGTCAAACAAACATCTTCAAAGTTCAGATAGGCTGAGTGCACAAGATCTTATTTCACTCTCATTAATTGTTAGAACAGCATAATTGTAATGTAGAGTTGAGTAGGATTAATACATAAACAGCACTAACAGATACACATGAACTGTCTAGCAAAGATGGTGGTTTAACTTGTTTTGGTATAATGGTTTATAGACATATATTTATGTTTTTCCAGCTTTCAATTTACTCATGTTTTATCATATAAGCCTGCACCCTTAATCTAATCGACACACTGATCCATCAATGTTACACAAATATGACTTCAGACATTTTCTCAAGCAATGCACGTGTTGATCAAGACAATTTTAAACCTCAAACAACAAACGTATCAACCATGGACCAGGGAATAGAAGAAACTGCAAAGGTTTACGGACAAATTTACTTGTGGCAAGATGGGGATATCTATATGCAATGACAAGTAGCTCTGAACATTACAGGAGCTCGTATAGCCATATAATTGTTTGGAACCTTTTGATTTCAAGAAGATACATTCCTTCCAGATGCAGGAAATAGGATCACATTTGACACTTACAGTAATTTGATTAAAACTACGGTCCACAGCAACTCGCACCATTTGTCGCCACACATCACATGTAACCAAGGCATCGGTTGTTATAACCTGCAATATTAAAGTCATTACTAGGTACTATTTATTATTACAATAATGATAAAGAATCCACCATTGGGTTCCTTATTGAATGATGTGCAAGTCTTATTCATTTCAATTTCTTTCTTATTCTATATTTTTTCTTATCCATCTCAATTTTTTTTTTTTGCAAACTATCTCATTCTATCTCCTACATATTTTTAAGAAAAATAATTTCTTTCTTATTCTATCTCACACGATGTTTTGCAAACTCATCTCACTTTTAAGAAAAAATTATTTTTAAGACAATTAGTTGGTATTTGTTAACAAGGAACAATTTTTGTCTTATACATCTCAATTTCTTTCTTATTCTATCTCACACATCTTTTGTAAATATGTCTCATTCTACCTCCAACATAATTTTTTTAACTAAAAATATATTTTAAAGAAAATTAGTTTGGTATTCATTGACAAGGAACAAATTGAGATGAATAACAAAAAAGTTGCTCCTTAATGAATACGTGACTAATTTTTTTTTTTAAATATTTTTTTAAAAAAATATTTTCAGTTAATTTTTTTTTTTTAAGTATTTTCAGTTAAACAAAAAATATTGGAGATAGAATGAGATGAGTTGTTTTAGTCAAGAAGTTTTTCAGTTTTTCACTTGTACTAATTTTTAAAAAAAAAAATATTTTCAGTTAAAAAGAATATGTTTGATTTCATGATTGAGTACTCTATGATTCAATTTATTCCTTGTTAATGAATACCCAACTAATCTTTTTTAAAAATATTTTCAATTAAAAATATATGTTGGAGATAGAATGAGATGAGTTTGCAAAAGATGTGTGGGATAAAATAAAAAAGAAATTGAGATGAATAAGAAAAAAGATTTATTTAGAAAGAATGACACGGTAAATTCAATCAAAGAAAGAAATACTTAAGAAAAAAAAGGAAACAAGGCGTGGATTGTCACATCTGCGGATCAGGCTCTATAAGGAACCCAAATTACTGTTTATTATTAATTTATGTAGAAAAAGAAGATCGGAAATATCTACCCCAAGCATTGTTGCCATGTTAGGATGGATCATCCCAGAACCCTTTGCCATACCACCGACTCTAATTTGTGTTCCTCCAATCTAAAGTTGATAAAAATACAAGATAACCGATATTATAATGGTAAAGAGTAATATCAAAAGGAAACACATAAAGAACTGCTCCCAAACAAAACATCATAAGATTGGCACGCTTCCAGTAATTCAAGAGCAATGACTTGATATGTTAAGTCTTCAACTGACCAGCAGTTCAGTGTCAATCACAAATAGGATAATAGCCACATGCATGGATAAAAGAATTTTTAACAAACCTCAGATTCTATTGCAACACTTTTGCTTACAAGATCCGTGGTGGTTATTGCTACAGCGGCAGAATCTGCCCTGGAAATGCAGCGATTATCAAATTTTGTTGAGCAAGGGAATAAAAAAGAAGAAATAAAGGAAATCGAATAACATAAATTCTAGATATAATTAAAGGGAAAGTTTAAATATAGTCATTTTTCATCTCCGTCTAAAAAATCAGCATTGATGAAAAAATACATAAAAAGATAAGAAGTCTATTAAGGAGCTAAAATCTCTCAGAAGAAAATTTAAGTTATAAATCCATTTGGAAATATTACCCGTGAACAGTTGATGATAGCAGATCTATTAAATCTGGAAGGGACTTGAGAAGAGCCTCCTGCATGTGACAAGGAATAAAGATGAGATAAATACATTCATGCATTAAGTATAAGTATGAATAGATTATTGATGACTAGGACTTACCTTCTTGATACGTTTACCAATCACACCAGTGGATTCAATCAAAACTTGGTTCGGATTCAGTTGCAGCAACTGTATATATTAGCAAGTTAGACACTGAAAGTAACATCTTTCCAATTAATATATATTGAAAAAGAAAACTTAAAAATAGATACCTCGGCCAGGGCATGAGAACATTCTATTACATCCTGGTAACCTGCATCACCCTATAAACAATTTGAAATAATCTTAGCACTATCAGCTAGAAGTATTCATAAATGAATAGCAACTGGCAGTGAAAATAATCTAACATTCAGAAAAGAGAAAGTCACGGATGAAATCCTAGGCCCTCTAATTCATTTCTTAAGGAGTTTTTTTTTTTTTTTTACCATTTTTACTTTCACTGGACCAGGTAAGACCTGCATTTGAAATGAGCACTAGCTATAGTATAAAAAAATTTACCGTTGCTGCATTTGCTTGGCCAGCATTTATGAGTATTGCACGAGCCTGAAATATTACAGCACACATATCAGTTAAGTCGTCCTCTTCCTCCCTCATCCACTACAACCAACATGGATAGCTTGTTCAATAACATACTGTTGATGACATTTCCAGTGCCTTTTTACAGTATAACACAGGTGCCGCAGCAACAATATTAGTCGTAAATGTGCCTACAAAATAAGTAGAATTGTTGGAAAGTTACTCAACCAAGACTCAGAAAATTTGGTTCATGTAGCACATAAGGGTATAATATATCAAAACATTCCACATAGAAGCAGGTTTTAATTGTAAAGCACATGAACCACTAACTAAATATATGTCTACTGACTTTAAAATATGGAGAACTAAACCTGCAGATATGGCATCTACATCACAAGTGACCAGAGCAAGGTCAGGCTTCTCTCCTACTGCACGCAGTCCACCATACATCCCAGCAGCTTTGAAACCCTTTGCAGCTGTAACTCCGCCTGGAATCTAGAACTTTGAAGTACACATAAGTCTTGAACAAACCAGACATACTACACCTTAAATTGTCCAGTACAGGACATGTTAAATTTTGGCAAGAACAATACTCGAAGTATCATAATGTGATTACCAAAAGAGTACAATTAATCATCGAAGATTAAATGCAGTAAACTTGACTGCTTTAGCCAGTTCAATTTCTGGCATCCATTTCAACAGCACTGTATCAAATTAAGTGAAACTAAGTGCTTTTATTGAATCTATGTGCATCTTACAGGCTCAACTTCGACGTGCAATGAGTCTTCAAATTATACTAAGAATTAAATTCCACTGTCTGAACAAATTATCAGATTCCGATTCCAAGACACTTTATGCATACTTGTATGGACTAGACAAACATGACTCCTTTCAATTGCACTAGTTATAAGTGCATCATATAAGCTCATACACATATTCAAATACCCACACCTAAGCAAGACATACATCAAATACAAGCACACTCACTAAAGAGAATCAAATGCACTCTAGCAAAACAAAAGCTGAATTGAATCACTGACCTGACGCCATGTCCCTTCAGGCAGCAATATCGGAGCTGCTGGTATGTAATTCGACACATCTTCCGTAACAGATGCTGCGGAAAACACTCTGAGGCTATTCATTCTTAAATGACTTGCAGAGAAAAATACCTACAGTATAAAAGCTCCTTCATTATCGTCTATAAATCAATACATGATATATATTACAAAACCGAAATAAAAAAATCATCATTCATTTTTTGATAGCTAATGTCAAATCCTACTGCAATCAATTAAAGATTAAATCAATGTCTGAATGCAGAGAAAGAGCACTGCAGACCTTGGATTTATGGAGTTCTGAGAAGCTGATGGAGATATGGTGAGAGACACACAGTGACATCGTTATGGAATCAATCTAGAAGCAGCTGAGGAATGGATTTGAGGGTTTAATTAGGGTTTCTACGAGTCAAATGCAGCTCGATTTGAGGGGCTTTGCTGACTGTTCAGACTTCAGACAAGCGGATCCACGTGCGGTGTTGGCTCGGTTTCCAATTAATTTTAGGAGAAATTTATACATGCATAAAAGCAGAGAAAAATTACAACAATACCATTTCCCACCAAAACGTACTTCAATAAAAAAAATAAAAAAAGAAAATAAAAAATGGTCGATTCTCGAGAAGACAGACTAATAATCAAAGAAAAACAAATACTAAAAGACAGATGCTATATCCGTGAAGCTGAGCTACGCTAGAGCCTTAATCTAACCAAAAAAGAAACTTAAAAAGTATGAAGAAAAGAAACTTGCAGCAATCTCCTCTCTTTCTCTTTATAATCTAAATAAAATGTAAGATTATTTGAAAAAAACTTGGCTCTTCTCTCTCTTCAAATATATATCTGTATGGATAGGACAGAAACTCAGGAGATTTATGCTGGCCGCGATGGCTGGTAGGGACGAAGGCGGATGGCGATTGGAGTCGGAGAAGAAGAAGGGGAGGATGGGACGGTGGATATATGATGGGCTGTTCATTGGGCATTAAGAGAGTGGGCCGTTTTTTCTAAACAAATTGGCCCATTGATTTTTATAGGCCTTTTTTATTAGTAAATATTGGATTTGTTTATTTTAACGTCCACACACTCTTGATCAAAATTATATTAGAAAATCTGAAATAAAAAATAAAATATTTCGATATAATTTTAGAAATCTAAGAAAATAAATATAAAAATTAGTTTTAAATCTAAGAAAAACTATTAAAAAACATAAATAAAATATGAAAAAATGTCTATAAATTTGAAAATCATTATAAAACTCTAAAAAAATAACAAAATATTCTGGAATAATAATAATAAGGTGACAAGAATAAAGCTAAAAATGTAAATCAATAAATAAATTTCTGAAATTAAATAAAGCTATATATAATATATGAATTGTGAAAAAATATAAATAAAACAAATACAAATTTGAAAAGTATCTACTTATAATATTAAAAGGTAATTTTTATGAAATAATTAGTTTAAATAAATAGATAATTATAATTAATAAAAAAATTATCCAAAATTAGTTTTGAAAAATCTGAATATCATACAAACATCTATATATTATTTTAAAATTTGAAATGTATGTAAAATCTAAAGAAATATTTTATCTATCTATAATTTTTTTTAAATATATACTAAAGTTTGGAACAATTGTAAATATTATTATAAAATTAATATATCTAAATTTTATTAAATTAAAATTAAAAGCACTTTATATTTGATGTTACAATTACAAACAAATAATTTATGTGTAAAATTTAAAATTACTTCATATTATATGAGAAATCGTGCAACTCACGGGAAAATTGCTTGTACAATTTAAAGCCCCAGACCAAAGGTTGTTCATGTTTGTTCATTTATTTAAAAAGTTAATTGTGTTCTTATTTAATCAACAAATGTGTTTATTACTTTTTATAAATAAATATATAAATCTGTTTATGAAAAAAACAAATTAAAAGAAATAAATAGTGTAGCAAGTTCAAATGTAAATAGGTTGAATTAAAAGATGTTAAAGCTAAACTACCACTATTTTACTCAAATTTATATAACTAATAAATAACAAAATTAAATAATAATAATGATCATTAAAGGAATATTAGATGAGCATGTTTAGATACAAAGTAGTATGAAGTATAAACATATTTTTTGTCCAACCCAACTTATTTATGAGTTGTTTATTGGATGTTCTCTCATTCTTCATATTACAAAATTCAAGAGCTCTAACATATTATTTCTTTAAAATAATGAATTGAAACTTATCTCACACATTTAAACTAATCTTTGAGTGATTTTAAAAAGGCGTTGAACTGTAGCTCTACTATCAATTTCAAAATAAGCATATCAATTTCTCAATATTTCAGTTTAATTGTAGAGCTAGCACAAATGCAAGGACACAAGATAACAACCTTGTTCTGGAATTTGCAAACATGCCTCCAGAAATAAATAGCTCTACCTACTGCATTTTGTAATCCAATTTCAAGTTTTCATTAAGACATTCTCCATCCAGAATCGAATACAAACATCAAAAGCCACTCCATCCAACAGTCTTGTTGCTAGTGAAGCCAGCACCAGAAGACGGTTGGGGAGGAGGCTGTCGAGGCTGAGCTTCCCTTGGCCTGGCTGGGTCGACAAAAATTACCCAACCATCAAGGAACTTGGCGTTCATTCCTTCCCTTGCTTTCTCAGCTTCTTCTATGCTTTCATAAGCAACAAAACCGAACCCCTTTGATCTTCCAGAGCCTCTATCTAGGATGACTTTTGCTGGATAACCAACAAAACAACACAAGTCCAGGGAATGGATTTTGGGAGAAAAATCAAATTAAATCCATTAAAGTGTAAACTGCATACCTTCCTGAAGCCTGCCAAATGGAGCAAATGCCTCGCGCAATTTTTCATCAGTTGTGGTTCTTGAAAGACCTGGTCATGGGCATTAAGAAACCAATAGTCATTATTTAAACATCTTTTGAGAAAACACCTTAAATCATGAATAGTATTTATAATCTACAACAATATATCATTTGGTAGCTGCCATGACCACCCTAAATCTCTAAATTATAATAATTAAAACATTTTTGTTCAAGTCAGATGAGAAGGAGTTGGCATTAAGCTCTAGTGAAAACTGTTTCAAGGATATAAAGAGAAGGGCAAGAGATAGATAGAGTCAGTAACCTTGAGCATTTATCCTATTACAGTTCCTTGATTTTCAACTCATCTCACTACAATCAAGAAACCAAACAAGGCAATGCAGTGAAACAAGAAAGTGACTCTCACCAAAAACTTTCAAAGCATGTTGTTTCTCCAACTTTAAAACTGTCACATTTCACCTTCTGCATTTTTAAGATTTTAGATATAGATGGTGAAATCAGTTATCATTGTTTGTTTTCTTTTTTCTTTTTTCTGTTAAATTCATACCAAATAACGATTTGCGTCCACACTTACTCCGACCATATTCTCCTCTTAAAACTGCTCAGGAAATAGATCCTTTCTAGAAGCTACAGAATTTAACATCTCTTCTAAACCCCCTATAGGATTAAATTATAGAGTGCTAAATGAATTAAAAATCAGACTTGTTTTATTCAATCTTTATTTCATCTATACTTGTCCTCCTCCAGATTCTCGAGGCAGGGTTACTGAAACTCCTTACTCTCTCTTCCTCCCTTGCAGCTGCTACAGCTACTCATGACTTTGAATTGGCTTTCCAGGTATGAGTCGTTATCAGTTGAACCCCACACAAACCCACACTTTTACAATAACGCATTAGATAGTATAATTAGTTAACTACTTATCGTTTTATTATCACATTACAATACAAGATATTAGAAGGATCTACATGCACCAATATTCACATATGTAATTTCCATTTCTTTAAAAAAGTGAAGTATAATTGTAGTGAGAGATCATATAAATACATATAGATGTGTGCATATGTATATATCCATGAATCGATATCCATTCAATTTGAGAAGCAGGCTACAGCAAGAGGGAGCACATAACATGAAACAATGCTATTACAAGATACATACAAACGCACTTTCTAGTAATTGCACAACATCAGCTCATCATTCTAGATTCTTTTTCAATTCAGCAATACAGCAAAAAATTCAGCAAAGTATCACGTCCTGAAAAAAAAATTCAATTTAAAAAAAAAACAGCAGCAACAAGATGAAGAAACCATACCGCTTACAAAGAGCTTCGGAGTGGTTAGAGTTGCAAGCGTAGAATTAAGGCGAATCGAAGAGAATTGCGAGCGCATATTCAGGGAAGGAGCAGATGATCCGTTCAGAATGCGACGAAAAGCAGATGCAAATGCCATAATTGTTAATCTGATGGTGAGAGACAGAGGTTTTGGGTGTTAAAAGGGGAATAATCAGAAACCCTAGCAAAACCCCTCTTACGCTGCGAATTCCAGACTAGCTTGATTCAGTGTGCTGGGGTTCAATGTCCATCCGCTATATAAACCGTTGATTCTTTGACTTTGTACGAAATCTCATTTCAAATAGGGACTGAAATATAAATTTGAAAGGAAAGAAATTAAATTAGGGTGGGATTATCTCACTGAATCTTCTGTATTAAAATCTATATCTCATTTTTTATACTATATTAAAACTACATAATTTTAATATTGATTTTTTTATATCATAATTATTTTATTTTAAAAATTAATATAATTAGTTTTGGGATACAATTCACACATGGTATAAGAATAATTGGTATAAGAAATCTTATTTGGTACAAACGTGATATAAGATAAGAATATTTCGTACAAGAAATCTTGGTACAAGAAATTAGCAGACACCACCCTTTTCCTAACAATATTTTAATTAAAAATATTAAAATATAATTAAATTCCAATTTTACCTTTAAAAAAAAGTTGAAAACCCGTTCTCCGTCTCTCTCTTATCTGCTTCTCCCTCTTTTTTCTTGAATTTTTAAGAATAAATCAACAATATTACGAAAATCATTTCGTGGGCTATATAAATATTTAAAAGATAAATTTCGTAATAAAATCCAATTTATAAATTAGTTATCAATTTTAGATGCGAATTTTAAAGTTTTTCAATAAAGAGCTCAATTTAACATTTTTTCTTAATTCAAAGCTTGAAGTTTAGATTAAGTTCTCAATTCAAGACAAAATTTCATTTTTTTTTATGTATATTTATAAATTTATTTATATTTCAATATGTATTCATATTTTGAATAAATTAAGTCAAGAAGTGCACTTTAAGAACAATTTTCATCCGACTTATCTTAATTTATACGAAAAAAAGAAAGAAAAATATAATTAATTTAATTCATAAAATATAATTTATATTAAATATTAAAATTGATTTTCTATGCTTTTACTCATAAAATTAAAAAAATAAAAGAATCTTTATTTTTTTAATTGCATTTATTATATATATATATATATATATAAATTAATACATGTCGGATGAAGATTATTCCAAAATTGCACGGACTTTCTTAATTTATCTAAATTATAAATACATATTAAAATATAAATAAATTATAAATTTAATAAAAAAGAAAAAAATGAAATTTTGTCTTAAATTGAAAACTCAATCTAAATCTCAAGCCTTGAATTGAGAAAAAATATTAAATTGAGCCCCTTATTAAAAAACTTTAAAATTCGGATCTAAAATTAAAAATTAATTTATAAATTAGGTCTTGTTATAAAATTTATCCAATATTTAAGTATCATATGATAGGGTCAAACAAAATTATTCTATCTTATCGATTTTTAGCATATTTTTACACTGTATTTATGTGTTTAATTAACTTGGAAATAATTTTTATTTTATTGTTGTTTTATATCCCGACAATACAAGAAGAAAAAAAAAAGAAGAGGGTTTTGCCGTTGTTTTTTTTAACGGTATTATGAAAATATTTTTATTTTTGTATTTTATTAATTAAAAAATAAAGAAGAATTGGGGTGCGTTAAAGAAAAGTACTGGGTGTGGATGATCAACCCATTAAATTAGGAAGGAAGAGAATATATATTATTAGTTGGGCTTCAGCTAGCATGATTTAATATAATTGGGCCATCACTTAAAACTAATTATAGTTGGGCTTTGGCTTACAGTCTCTTTTAATTTTTAACAAGTTGGCATTAAATGAATTCCATTGATTTTATTTTTTCTCATGTCTTTTTTTTTCATTCAAATTTTACATATAAATTTCAAATTTTCAATTCCAAATCATTAAATTTAATTGGAAAAACGTAACAGTAAATAAAACTTAAATTTTAGGATTATTCAATCGAGTTTTAGGACTTTTTTTATTTAAATTAAAAGTTAAATCATTGAAGTTGTAATGATTTTTTTAGATTTAATTTGTTCTTAACTGCATAATGAACTTCATATATAATTAAAGCAATGATTGAAAAATAATGAAAATTATACGAAATTTTTCCAATTTTTTTATCAATGAAATATAATCTTGAACGTCTTTGCATTTTAAAAGAAATTCATGAATCGAGAAATATTTTATCATATTTGTGGGCATAATAAGTTAATGACATGCAAAAAATTAGTCAATGAAATAATAAATGAAAAAAAAAATCAAATACAACAAAACTTATTTTGGAGAGTTGAAAAAACTAATCATATATAAATAATTAGTCCTGCTATTGTATCCATTGTTCACACTTTTAATGTCCACACCTAATATATTAAAATTTTAAAATAATTATTAATTTTATTTTTTATATAATATGAAAATAAAAAATGGACATATTAAAAATTGTCACGATAATCATTTTAATTTTAACACGTTCTTATAAGTAATATGACTCTTCAATTTTCCCTGGTCATTGACGGCACAATAGAGAAAATATAAAATTAAAATAGCAAACTACAACCCAAAAAGAAATCTACTGGAATAAAAAAAAAAGGAAAATATTGAAAAAAAATTATGATCCAATTATGTAGTGAATCTTCTTATTCAATTTTTTTTTTTTGTACTTTCATATTAACTATATTTTATAATTTTATGTACCAATCAACGTTGTACACGAAGAATTCATCAAAAACAATGTTCTTAGTTACTACTAGAGAATTTTTTATGTTTTTTTTTTAATTTATCAAATATGAAGTTTTGTATTCATTGATATATAATTTCTTAGATTATCACCATAAATATCTTAATCCATGTTGAATGCTTGGGAGATAATTATTAGTATTATATAAAAAATGGTGCAACGCACGGTAAATAATAATATATAGAAATATGAAATTTTTTAATTACATTTAATACCACCCTAACTATAGCATTTTTAAAGTAGAACTCATGATTTTTATTAGGGTGAGAGCTATACATAGTCTATAACTTGCTAAAAACACTGCATGACTTTAAAAATTATAATTCTAAAAATATATTTTTCGTGATGTGTTTAGCATGATCGGGATGCATTTAGCCTCAACCTTTGTTGATATGGTCGAACTCAATCGAACCGGGTTTTCACCCTAAAATCGAACTAGTCACAGTTGTCACGTGGAGACCACCTTGATAGGCGAACTAATCTGTGATATTATTGGCGAACTAATTTCCCACCTTTCCTAGTCTTTGAAGGACTCCTATTTACTCATTTTCCAACTGCAACTAATCCCAGAGAGTATATATATCCTTGTTATATTCACTTTTACACACAATTTATATACAACACTACCAATCAAGATTTTTTCCACGTGCATGCAGAGACTGAGATGAAACAACTTATAAAGATCTTTGGCTCATCTTCAAGAATTCACTTTCTCGCCTATCATCAACGTAAACTTTCCATCATTTACATGCAACACTACCAAGCTATATTTTTTTCACGTGTAGAGACTGAGGTGAAACAACTTATAAAGATCTTTGGCTCATCTTCAAGAAAGCTCATCTTCAAGAATTCACTCTTTCGCCCATCATCAACGTAAACTTTCCATCATGCAGAGACTGAGGTGAAACAACTTATAAAGATCTTTGGTTCATCTTCAAGAATTCACTCTTTCGCACATTATCAACGTAAACTTACCATCATTTACATGCAACACTACCAATCAAGATTTTTTCCACGTGCAGAGGCTGAGGTGAAACAACTTATAAAGATTTTTAAATTAGATTTTTTATTTTATCTTTTTTGTACTTATTTAATCCTTTTTCACTTTTTTTCTTTCCACACTAAAACTCTTTTCAACCAAATTGTGTGGAAACTCTTTTCAACCAAACTCTAATTGGCCGATCTCTACTAAGGAATTTTAATTCAATCGACGACCAGGGGTGGAAAATATATTTTTCAAAATATTGCTAACTATATATTGGAAAATATCGACAAATATTCTTCAAAATACAAAGAAACAAATCAAAGGAAAATATATTGGAAAATATCGACAAATATTCTTCAAAATACAAAGAAACAAATCAAAGGAAAATATATTGGAAAATATCGACAAATATTCTTCAAAATACAAAGAAACAAATCAAAGGAAAATATATTGAAAAATATCGAGAAATATTCTTCAAAATACAAAGAAACAAATCAAAGGAAAATATATTGAAAAATATCGACAAATATTCTTCAAAATACAAAGAAACAAATCAAAAGAAAAATCAGACAAACATTCTTCCATGCATATCTAATCTCAATAGTTTGGCTTATTTTTTTTTTTTACATTCATAGTTCTTAGGGTCTAAATATATATTATTTGATATCGACAAATATTTTTCAAAATATTGCTAACTATATATTGGAAAATATCGATAAATATTCTTCAAAATACAAAGAAACAAATCAAAGGAAAATATATTGGAAAATATCGACAAATATTCTTCAAAATACAAAGAAACAAATCAAAAGAAAAATCAAACAAATATTCTTCCATGCATATCTAATCTCAATAGTTTGGCTTATATTTTTTTTTACATTCATAGTTCTTAGGGTCTAAATATATATTATTTTTGGCTTATTTTTTATTTTTTACATTCATAGTTCTTAGGGTCTAAATATATATTATTTGATATTTTACTTTTTTTTTTGATATTCAGATTAACACTTCATGGAAGGACAATCCACCTCTTGTCGTCGATTGAATTTTGAAGATATTAATGAAGAACAAAAAAAAGATTGAATTTTGAAGATATTAATGAAGAACAAAAGAAAGATAGTGTGTGTGATGTTAATGAATTCAGTCGTGTGAAATGAAAAAAAAAAAAAGAAAAATATAAAAGATTATAGTGTGAGGAAAAATAGAAAAAAAGATTACGGCTTGAACGCATTACTGAAGATTACTTACCGCTTATTAATTATATATGAAAAAGAATAAAAAAATAGAAAAATATAAAAAATTACAATGTGAGGACACTGAAATCTTTATTAATTATATATGAAAATGAATAGAAAAATAGAAATTTTTTATTAATTATATATGAAAAGGAATAGAAAAATAGAAAAATATAAAAGATTACAGTGTGAGGAAAAATAGAATAAATTTTTATTAATTATATATGAAAAGGAATAGAAAAATAGAAAAATATAAAAGATTAAAAATAGAAAAAAAGATACGGCTTGAGCCGCGCTGCTGAACCGCTGAAATCTTTATTAATTATATATAAAAACGGCGTCGTTTTCTAAATGGTACAAGACTAGTACATAGGAGTGGGTACAGAGGGTCCATCTGATTTAAAAGGGATAAATTTCATAACAAGACCCAATTTATAGATAAGTTCTCAATTTTGGATCCGAATTTTAAAGTTTCTCAATAAAGGGCTTAATTTAACATTTTTTCTCAATTCATGACTTGAAATTTAGATCGAGTTCTCAATTTAAGACAAAATTTTTTTTTTCCTTTTTTTATATTTATAATTTATTTATATTTTAATATGTATTTATAGTTTAGATAAATTAAGACAAGTTCGTGCAATTTTAAAATGATCTTCATCCGACCTGTATTAATTTATATATATATATATATATATAAAATAAATGCAATTAAAAAATTAAGATTCTTTTATTTCTTAATTTTATGAATAAAAGTATAGAAAATCGATTTTAATATTTAATATAAATTATATTTTATGAATTAAATTAATTATATTATTTTTCTTTTTTTTATATAAATTAAAATAGGTCGAATGAAAATTGTTCTTAAAGAACACTAACTTGACTTAATTTATCAAAAATAAAAATATATATTAAAATATAAATAAATCTATAAATATAAATAAAAAAGAAAATGAAATTTTATCTCTAATTGATAACTCAATCTATAATTCAAACTTTAAATTGAGGGAAAAAAATTAAATTAAATCCTTATTAAAAAAATTTAAAATTCACATTTAAAATTAAAAATTAATTTATAAATTGAATTTTATTATAAAATTTATTCTATTTAAAAATCTCATCATCAGGCTGCGTGTGGTCGATGCAGAATTTAGAGACAGAATTTGCCCTGCACTGGAGTAGACCCGTTATTGGTTATACATCGTATTCTTAATTTAACCAAACTAATAACAAAAATATAATTACTATTAGCGGCAAAAATATCTGAATATGCATGATTTGTCCAGGCCCAACTTGGAGCTGAGCCGCATTAGGCAAAACAAGTTTTCCGGCTTTTTCTTTATATTAATTAATTAATGTGTAAAACTTGGTATATTTGTTAATTTCAATATATATATATATATATATATATATATATATATATATATATATATACAATGATCTTATGGATGTATTCAATGAAATCGAGTCCTATTTATTATCAATTAAATCAATTTTCAGAAACTCAAATAAATTGTGGGTTGTAGAATGTGTGGCTATGTGAAATAAAAATTGTGGTTAGCAAGAGTTTTACTCTATTATGTTTTATGTATTTTTAATATTGATATGTATTTATATTTATTATAACAACAGTTAAATCATAACTCGTATTACCAAATAGGACAATGAAGTGATAGTAAATCAAAACACATAAACTCTTAGATGGAAAAAAATTAGATGTAAAATATTCTCATTTAAAATAGTGATTACTCAAACTATCAATATAAGTTCATAGAAATCAACTTGAAACCAAATATTGGATTTTATTCAAAGTTCATTCTTGAATGTTGCTTGTCATTCTCCCAAGTAACATCGAGGAAAAAAATTGTTATCTAATAAAGATTTAGTTGTAATCATAAGTAAAAATAAATTTATTGAGGCGATTCGTCAACCACCAAACGAACATTTTTTAGGTGTGATGATGTAGGAAGCTTGACTCGAGATGGTTACAAAAATCTCGAATGAGACATTTGCTTATCTTGATGTTTTAGATAATGATTTTCTAGGTATGATTTAAATAATTAAAATTTTAGATCCATAATTTAGAAAATAATACATTAATATATGATAGCAACTGAACATTCTTTCTTGAAAAATATATCAAAATGTATAAAAAATTAATTTTAAATCCATAAAATATTTAATAAACACATGATGTCGTTTATGTCAATAAACCAATTGTTGACAACCTATCTTATTTGTAAAAGAAGTAATAAGAAACAAATTTAGATTGGAAGTTTAGATTTTAGAACAAGGGAATACAAAATATTTATTGCATGGAACGTTCTAAAAATCAAAATAATTTTGAAATTATAAATTTAATAAATTGAAATCAGTGTAGTGGGTTCGGCTTGAGCGGCTGAGCCAGCCGCCGTAGTAGCAGCTTCTAAGTATCTTCAATTAGACTTATGGGGCGCCTCGCAATTGTATCAACCACATCCACACCGGACAACAGTACACCTGTCCACAAACCATAGAAACCCTCAACCTTCCGCTCAGTAAAGGAGAGCTATAAATCATATCAACACCGCTTCATCGGCGCTCTCGCATTTTCTCTCTCTAATATTTTTTTTCAGTAGAAGTTTTTCGTTGTTCATTGTTCATTGTTCGTCGTCTCTTTTCAAAACTAGAAAACTGCAACAATGGTGAGCTCTCATCTCCTTGATTTCCCTTATTATCGCCACACTACTTTTGAATTTTTTTCATATTAATTTATGGTGAACGAGCACTTGATCGGTAATTGATCTGATCTTCATAATTTTTTATAATCTGTTAAACGTGTTGTGATTTTGTGTGGTATGTTGTTTAATTGACAGTTTATAAGTTTGTGGTTATTCGATCTATTGTAATCTGTGTTTAGTGTGGATATGTAGACTGAGTACATACAATTTTGTCATTCTGATCGGAAAATCTTCTGTGTAGAGTTAAGATCATGGCCTGAAAATAAGTTATGCATGTACTTGGAAAAGATTAAGTGAAATTCAATGATTTCAAGGATAATAAATCATTATCTGAAATTTAGTTTATTCCAAGTGATAATGATGGGTGATTTGCAGTGCGAATTTTGTTTTTTAAACAATTAAAATTAAATCGCCAATTAAAAGGTAGCTTTCATTTGTTTATTTACCTGGATGACTTTTGAGTGCACTACTGATTCACCTGGTATCTTATTGATACTCCAAGGTAAAATGCTTTCAATCTAGTTACCATTTTTTGTGGAGATTGGTTGTCTCTTAGGAATACATTAGAAATTAATGACTGTTAAAGCTGTTGTTGGTGTTGTTTGATTGCTATTCTATGCTTTTTAGCATGTAAAATGAAGTTAGATTGTCTCTCTCTCTCTCTCTGAAATTGGGGGTGCATTATGTATGGTTTGTCCATGATTAATTTTTTTGTATCTGTTTCCTTTTGCTTTGCGGATTGTTAGCTCACTTTTATCTGGTTATTTACAAGTGGAGCTCTTTTCTTGTATGATGCTATTTACAGGCAAATGCGGCATCAGGGATGGCTGTCCATGATGATTGCAAGCTGAGATTCTTGGAACTGAAGACAAAAAGGACCCACCGATTCATTGTTTTCAAGATAGAGGAAAAACAGAAGCAGGTTATTGTTGAAAAAGTTGGTGAGCCAACTCAAAACTACGAGGACTTCACCGCTAGTCTTCCGGTAGATGAATGTCGATATGCTGTCTACGATTTTGATTTCGTGACTGCAGAGAATTGCCAGAAAAGCAGGATTTTCTTCATTGCTTGGTATAACTAGCATTCCATGCCTACCTTCTTACATGAACGTCACTAATTATATGTAATGCAAGCACACTGCTACAATCTCTGTGCATCGCTTACTTTCTTGCTGGTTGTTTTATATAAGGTCTCCCGACACTTCAAGAGTGCGAAGCAAGATGATTTATGCCAGCTCGAAAGATAGATTTAAGAGGGAGCTTGATGGGATTCAAGTGGAATTGCAGGCAACCGATCCAACTGAAATGGGGCTCGATGTTATCAAGAGCCGCGCCAGCTAAGTAAGTCTGTAGGCCTTCTGCAGCTGTGTTTGTCTTTACAAAGATCTTTACTTGAAAAGGAATGTCAATAGTATGTCACTAAGTAATGTCATACCATTTCTTTTGATTTTAAGTGGATTTACTTTGTCTCGTATGTGAAGCTATTTGCCTATTTAGATACTATTTGATCGGTGTTTGAGTTGTAGCTTGATAGTTACAACGTTATATATATTACATTACGAGTGGGGGATGATGATCTTAGCCCTCTTGGATGCTTCTTGTCGAGCAGCAGTTTTGGTGATCCTGCAATGCCGAAGATTGATAGATTGTGATTAAACCACTCGTTGTTATGTTTCTGAGTGTTCTTCTCTAATTTGGCCACATTTGTCTTGATTGTTTAAAGTATTTTTATTTATTCGGGCATATTGATCGTATCAAGTTTTATTACTTCTCTATTAGAAACAACATGATTGGAGGCAACACTGTCTGAACTTCTTAAGCTTTTGTAGGATGTGTTACAACGATATTGAGAGCTGTGGGAGAAGAGTGACCAGAAAACAGTGGGGATTGATTTGGGTCTAGTCAGATTTTAGATTTTTTATTGATACTTTCAAATCAAATACAAACTTTATTTATGCAATATATTTACGGTTTATTAGCTTATTTGAGTTTAAGTGAAAAATGTTATATACTCTTAAAATATACTAATAAACAAACGAAAATCTAAAATGTCGTGATAACAAATGTTTATATATATATATATATATATTATACGTTAAAGTGTAACAATTAATATATAATTATCAAACTGTTGGTATAGTATTATACGTTATTTATCAACCACCAACATGAATACTATCGCGTTTGAGCTTCATTCGTTTTCTTTAACTAAACTTATTAAATTAGTCTTTATCAAATAGAGCTCTAAATATTCCATTAGATTGATTCATTTATTCATTAATAATTATAATTATATTGACATTTAACTTACTATGAGTTAGTATATCACTTCAGTGCTTTGTCAATAATTTGAATAACAATATATTGTTCTCATATTTCCTGAAAAAAAAATCGCAACTCACAGTATATTCTTCATATGAATTGAATTTCTTTAAAAAATATTTAATTTGATACATTCATTTGCAAATAATGGATCATTGATCTTTAATTTATATCGAAATTTTGGCATTAGTACTATTTGCAATAAAATATGTCCTTATACCTTAACCTGTAATTAATGTGCACTTCCAATGAGTCATATCGGCCTTACATGATGACATCAAATATTCTTACATAAGGAGACAACATCTTAGTAAAAAATAAAAATTGTTAGAACTCAACATGTATAAATAAAAACACGGAATATAATGATTACAAATTAAAAGAGACATAGGTCAAAAGAAATTAAATTTAGAGAAAACCAAATATACACAGTTTCTTTTCTTTTATAAGAAAAAAAAAAATTAATGTAAGCCCAATGAAATAAAATTAAATTAAATTAAATTCATGAGTTTTTTCTTTCTTCAAGAAAATTCTAAAAAAATAAAAGTTAAGTTTGGAAAGTGGTCCAAACTTCAAAGATTATTACCTGTTTTCTTTTTCCCCCTTTTCCAGATTTAATCTTCAAGTTTGAACTACAGTAAGAATGCTTATCCTACTGCATTTACGTTGGCAACTCTGAAATTATCATATTTCTTCATCTTCTGCTTTTGCAATTCCACAGCCCAGAAATTTGATCCGAATGGGATTTTGGTGTTTCTCACTTTAGCCTGAACAAAATTGTAGTTACTTTCTCTGCTTAGATCAGTATATTTCTATCTGATGTAAGCAATCTCCAAAGTTCTTTCTCGCACTCCAGATGTTTGTTTAATTGCTTGAATGGCTTTCTCTTCTTGCCTGAGGTGCCACCCATGGCTTTCTCCTCAAAATCTCGATCACCCATTCCTTTGTCGTCAAGCTCCAAAACCCATAAGAGTTAATTCCTTCAATGTTTCACGAAACTGTGCAAAGCGGCATTCGACACTCTCATTTGCCGTTTCCTCAGGTGCTTCGGACCTTGCACTTGACCCGGATTTTACCCCGAAGCAACTTTTAGACACCCTCCGCCGTGAGGACGATGAAACAGCCCTTCGCCTCTTTCGGTGGGCTTCGAAGCAGACGAATTTTGTCCCTTCTTTGCCTGTATATGAGGAAATCCTTCGAAAGCTTGGGACTGTGGGGTCTTTTGATTCCATCAGGAATATCTTGGATGAGTTGAAGCATTCGGGCGTTGAGGTTGTTGAGGGTACTTTCTTTATCTTGATAGATAGTTATGCGAAATTTGAGCTGTATGATGAGGCTGTTGGTGTTCTTGATGTGATGGAGAAAGAGTTTGGAGTCACACCAAGAACTCATACGTATAACTTTTTGTTGAATGTTCTTGTTGATGGCAAAAAGTTGATACTTGTAGAAAGTGTGCATTCAAAGATGCTGAATAATGGTGTAAAACCTGATGTTTCAACTTTTAATATACTGATAAAGGCCCTATGTAAGGCACATCAAATAAGGCCTGCAATTTTGATGATGGAGGAGATGGCTAACTATGGTTTATCCCCGGATGAGAAGACTTTCACAACGATAATGCAGGGTTATATCGAGGAAGGGAATCTAGAGGGAGCTTTGAGGGTCAGGGAGCAAATGGTATCGGCTCAATGTTCGTGGAGTAATGTCACGATTAATGTCTTGATCAATGGGTTCTGCAAAGAGGGCAGGATTGAAGAAGCTTTGATATTTGTTCAAGAGATGGTTAATGAGGGGTTTTGTCCGGATCGCTTCACGTTCAATACTTTGATAAGTGGTTTGTGCAAAGTGGGGCATGTGAATCATGCTCTTGAGATACTAGATTTGATGCTCCAAGAGGGCTTTGATCCAGATGTATTTACATATAACACTGTGATATCCGGGCTTTGCAAATCCGGTGAAGTTGAAGAGGCAATGGAAGTTCTCAATCAGATGCTTTCAAGAGACTGTTCTCCAAATGCTGTCACATATAACTCCATTATCAGCACCTTATGTAAAGAGAACCAGGTGCAAGAAGCCACAGAGCTTGCTCGTGTCCTAACAAGCAAGGGTATTCTACCAGATGTTTCTACATTCAACTCTCTCATACAAGGTCTTTGCTTAACCAGAAACTTCAGCATAGCAATGGAGATATTCTATGAGATGAGTGCAAAAGGATGCCAGCCGGATGAGTTCACTTACAACATATTGATCGACTGCCTTTGTGCCAAAGGCAAGCTTGATGAAGCTCTAAGACTCCTCAAAGACATGGAAGCTAGTGGCTGCTCAAGAAGCGTGATAACTTACAACACACTGATTGATGGGTTCTGCAAAAGCAAGAAAATTGAAGAAGCAGAGGAGATATTTGATCAGATGGAACTGCAGGGGATTTCAAGAAACGTTGTCACATATAACACCCTTATTGATGGCCTCTGTAAATGCAGGAGGGTGGAAGAAGCTGCTCAGCTCATGGACCAGATGATAATGGAAGAATTGAAACCCGATAAATTCACTTACAATTCACTTCTCACTTACTTTTGTCGAATAGGGGATATAAAAAAAGCAGCAGATATAGTCCAGACAATGGCCTCAAATGGGTGTGAACCAGATGTGGTCACATATGGGACCTTGATTCAGGGACTTTGCAAAGCTGGGAGAATCGAGGTTGCCACGAGGCTTCTCAGAAGTATACAGATGAAAGGAATGGTTTTGACTCCACAGGCTTATAATCCTGTAATACTGGCACTTTTTAGACGAAAAAGATCCCAAGAAGCCATGAGATTGTTCAGGGAAATGGAGGAGAAGTGTCACCCGCCTGATGCTATATCGTATAAGATTGTTTTTCGGGGGCTTTGTTCTGGTGGTGGGCCCATCGGAGAAGCTGTTGACTTTGTTCTTGAGATGTCTGAGAAAGGTTATCTCCCTGAATTTTCGTCGTTCTATATGCTGGCAGAGGGGCTCTGTTCTTTGAACATGGAAGAAACTCTGGTTAAACTGATTGTCAAAGTAATGGAGAGAGCTAGATTTTCGGATAGTGAGATTGCCATGATAAAGGGCTTCCTTAAAATTCGAAAATTTGAAGATGCATTGGCAAGTTTTGGTCGAGTTTTGGACAGTCGAAAACCAAGAAAAGGTTACTGGTGAGAATACTCGTATTTGGTAGTTGAATTTTTTAGGTTTTGAAGATCAAGAGTCTTGATTCTGGGACAATATGTGTCAATGCTGTTTCTTTTGATTCCATAATTCAAGGAGAAGGTTCTTTATGCACTGTCTTATTTTGTTTTACTTTTATCCCTTTATGTCACAAATTCTTCTTGCAATCTAAGATGAAGCCAATTTTGATCAAAAAAATTTTGTTGCCAACTTTTTGTAGATTTTGCAAGAAATTAATCTCTCATCTGTTAAGTAGATGGTTTTAACTCGTATTCAAATGGTAATGGAAATGGGATTGATATTTAATTCAACCAAGAGCCCCTGTTCTCATAACAGCGAAGAAAAAATATATTTGTGTAGTATAGTAAATGTATTTTTAAGTATAAATAATTTCAACAATTAAAATTAAACTTTAGTGTTAAAATATTCAACAACTATAATTAAATAAGTCACACCCAACCTTACGCTAGACCATATTCTTGAAAAAATTATAATAATTTTCACACACAAATTATGTCTAGACGAAAATTTCTCAAAACTTTTTCCATTTGCAAAGAGACATTGACTATGCGACAAAATCCAGGATAAACAACACTCGTGTCTCTCTCCCCCCTCTCTCTCTCTCTCTCTTAGCCGTCTCAACATGGACTATCTTCAGATTCAGAATCTTCTCCGATGATCTCAATAATGAACTCCATAAACAACTCTTCCTTCTGTCCTCTTCCTCTCATCTTTTTCGCCGGCTTAATCATTTTCTGATTTCAACCTTGTGTTTAGATAAAACATTGTATTGTGTATATATAATGTGTTAGTTGTTATGTGAGTGATCGCACTGAAATCACTCTTCTTGTTCCTCAATGGCCATGGACGAGGAGACTCCACTAGTTGAAGAAATTCGCGCACAATCTCAGCCACTCAACCACAAAAGAGATGTTAATATTTTGTGCTGGGCTTTCCTCCTGATTTTCCTGGCTTATGGCGCTGTTCAGAATTTGGAAAGCACAATTAACACTGTATTCTTCTCTTCTCCCTTCTCCCTTCAGCATTTCTGGATTTTATCAGTAATATTTTTTTTCCTTTCCTGATGATAATATCTATTTTTTGATTTGTCGCGATTTTAGGAAGGGGATTTGGGTACTATATCACTGGGGATTTTGTATGTTTCATTTGCGATTTTTTCTCTGGTTGCTTCGTTGGTGGTGAGGAAGATGGGAGCTAAGAATGCTTTGGTTCTTGGTACAACGGGATATTGGTTGTTTACAGCAGCAAATTTGAAGCCTTCTTGGTATGTTTCTTGTTTAGTGTTGAGTGATCATTTGGTTGACGTTTTGCCTTTTGGTTTTATTGGTGAAGTTATTGCTGATGATTTGAAGTTTGGTGTTATTCCTTCTTGCTTGTGCGGTTGTGTAGAAGTAATCTGTTGGCTTAGTTTTAAGTGGTGATTCTTGAGACAATGCCATGGATGATTGAAAATTTAACTCAGCTCATGATATCTGTTGAAAAGAAACTTGTCTTCTCTATTGTTGGTTGTGAGAAAATTTTCTGTCATTTTTTGTTATTCCAAAGCATTCTGGGTGATCGAAAAAGAAAGTGGGGTAGCCTCAGAGATGAGAATATCAAAGAAATGCACTTAAGTTGGTTTGAACATATGTTTATATGTTTGATCACTTACTCATTGAGGCTTGAAAAGAGTTAAGAGGTCAGCAGTGATCTAATGGCCAAAGATAGAGCTTATAAGATATATTGATTGGGAGCATTTCTGATTCACTTTCTAGGTATACCATGGTGCCATCTTCTGCATACCTGGGATTTTCCGCCTCAATAATATGGGTTGGACAGGTATCGCTCATCTTTACTCTTTCAATGGTTTGGTTGTGATTTCAAGCTGCTATTCTATTTACTAACCTTCGGTTCTACCAGGGAACATATCTCACTTCTGCTGCTCACAGTCATGTGAGTGATCACAACTTGCACGAAGGAACAGTAATTGGGAGTTTCAATGGAGTATTTTGGGGGATGTTTGCATGTCATCAGGTGCATTACCTATGCTCTCCTTTGAAACCTTTAGCTGCAAGTTCTTACTTTGTGCAAATTTTTAACAAGAAATTTCTATTCTATTGCGAATCTGCAGCTCGTTGGAAACCTTATCACCCTTGCTTTATTAAGAGATGAAGAGGTACGTAGAGATTATTTTGGACCTCCTGTGTAGATCAACTTTCCTTGGTCTGAAAAAAAATAAAATTTTTTTTTTGCTTACTTACGTGTTATGATTCATCAGATAGGAATCCATACTCACAATGAAAGTTATTTTGCTTCCTATTCTTGCTTTATGCTGTCTGAGTTGGCACCCAACCTATTTGTGAGGGTTTCCTCATGGCATGATTGTAAAAATTATGGCAGTTCTCTACCAAATGGTATTTTAGATTTCGTATAATCATCATATATATTTTGGTATTTAATAATCATATGGCACTACAATTTGCAGGGAGGAGCTACCAGTGGCACAACTCTACTTTTAATAGTGTTTCTCTTTAGCATGACTATAGGTACAATCCTTATGTGCTTCTTGAGTAAGAGAAATGGTAAAGAAGAAAGGCTGCAAGGCTCCCCCGACACCTTTTCATCTTCAGTGGGTTCTTTATTAAATTCGATGTTGAATCTATTGCTCGACATACGAATCCTCTTGATTATCCCACTCATTGCATATTCAGGATTACAACAAGCATTTGTCTGGTAAATAGAAAATTACTATTTAAGCAATCCTCTTGCTTCTTATACCTCTATCTCATTGTTGTATTTTCCTTCTGCTGAAGTTGTATTTTTTCTCTTTCAGGGCTGTATACACGAAAGAAATTGTGAAGCCTGTCCTTGGGGAACAAGGTGTTGGTGGTGCAATGGCTGTTTACGGAATTTTCGATGCCATTGTAAGTTGGTTTTCAGAAATGGCAACTGATGCTTTTAGCGGTTTACTAAATGAGTTCTTAAGCAGTCAGTTAATGCATTTCAATTATAAATTACTTCAAAGATACTTTGCAATAACTACCTTATGACACTATGGCCCATGCGGGGAATTAAGAATTGCATGTAGACACGTATATTACAGAACACCAATTGTCATTTTAGCAGTTTCTTTTTCCCATTATGTTAATGGTGGCTTGACTTAACTGAAGTAAATTGCCACATTTGCCCCTGTTTGAACCTTTCTCAGAGTTCGCTTGCAGCTGGTAGGCTTACTTCTGGTCTTTCATCAATCACAATAATAGTCGTCTCTGGAGCTGTGGTCCAACTTACTGTACTTCTTTGGCTACTGCTGAGCTACAGGTTGATTCTCTCGTAAATATCATTCCTATATATTCATACAGTCCAAAGATATTGATTTTAATATTTGCTTTGTTCTCCACCTCGTCTCAGTGTGACTACTGGACTACTTGGTACATTTTTCCCACTTCTCATAGGGGCCCTTTGGGGAATTGGTGATGGAGTGCTCAACACACAGCTGAGTGCATTGCTTGGAATTCTATTCAAACATGATCTGGTATTATGTTAGAACTATAACATCACAATTCGTTATATGAACAATAATCGTGTAGCCAATCCTTCAGATGACCAAAATATTGTTACATTGTTGTGATTGTAGGAAGGAGCATTCGCACAGCTGAAGCTATGGCAGAGTGTGTCAATTGCAGTCGTATTTTTCATAAGCACGTCTATTTCATTTCAGACGATGGTCGTTATCATGCTCGTGGCTCTCTGCATCTCCATAGCTGGGTTTCTTTTTCTCACGCTCAAGGTGGAGAAGGTGTTCATACACCACACTTCTTGAGCTCCACCACAAGGTTGGATCGTCTTTTTTATCTGTCGTTCAAGGAAATTCCGGTGTGTTTAAACATGCATTATGAGCCTCTGCTTGCCCATTATTGTACATAACAATGATGTTTTCCCATATGAAAGAAAAGGAAGGAAAAAGAAAAGGGATGCAGATTTTATACACTCGTTTTTCATCTTTGTTTTTGCTGTTTTTTTTGTTGTAATTGTTCCTAACACTTGAGGAGGAATGTAGCACTTAAAAAGTTTATCTATTAAATTTGAAAATTCAAAAGCTTGTAAAGGTTGCTTCTAGATATTTATCGCTACATAGAAAATATTTAATTGTGTTTTCATACACTTTTTATTCCTACCATTTCATTTATTTACTATTAAGCAATTACTTCTTTTCTTAATGATTAATTAAATAATTTTTTTACAAATGCTGTCAGACTTCTTGAAATTTTTGTATACTTTCATTAATTTCCAATCAATTTGCTTGATTGGGCACATATTCATTTAATGGGTGTATTTTCTGGTTTGACTGGCAGCGGGCTCTAGCCAACAACCATTCCCACGGGTTTGAAACATTCCATCTATCCAATCCATTGGTGGGCCGGCCCAGCTAGCCCATTATTCCTTCTTTTATTTTATTTTATTTTATTTTATTTTTTAAGATAAGAAGTCAATCTATTTAATACTCCAATTTAGTTTTCAACCAAAAGTTTTCAATTTGAATATAAAAATCCAACCGAATTTTGGTTTTAATTTTCAATTCTCTATATTTATTACTTCCTCTATTCCAAACATAAAGATTAAAGAAGAAATTATACACACCCAACAAAATACTAAATGCATCCTAATTTGTAAAAAAAAAGTTAAAGATTAAGAACGAGACTATACATATTTCATAAAATACTAAACGCACACGAATTTTTAAATAATTAAAGGTGTAAACCATATTTTTGGTGTGTTTAGTATTTTTGGGTGTTTACAAAATATCCATACCATTATGATTTTATGTATGGAGAATTCTCAATAACGAGTTGGATTTTTTCACAATAATGCAAACATTATTGAAAAATCAGTAAACACATCAATTAAACTATAATTACATTTAATAGCAATTAAATGTAACTAAATGCTGCATTTTCGCTCCCAGGGTTGTTGCATTGAGGAGTCAGTGGGATGTGTTCACTCGTCGCCACCACCCTAACCAACCCAACTAATAAACCCTTTCTTCTTCTTCATCTTGAATGGAATTGGTTACGATTAGGTCCATCTAATCGCTTTAAATTACACCATTTCAGTAAGATTCGAAAAGCATACAATTCTCTCGCTCTATTTCTCTCGAAATGAATTCAAATTTCTGCAACTCGTTCCTCGAATCGCTGCCTCATCGACGGTTGCCTTTGCTACTATACGCCGCCACTTGGACGGCTATCCTGACGTTGACGGTGGCCTTAGCGTCGTTCACCCCGGAGATAGCTTTTGTTTCCACCATCAGCCCAACCTCGCGGCCGTGCGGCGAAGCCGGCTCCGTTAGGTTGCCGTTGGATATTCCGTCGGAGAAGTTCTGCTTTCCGGCTCGGCTTTTCAAGCGGTCCAGAACCGATATGATTGTGCCGCCGGTTTTCGCAGCTGTAATCGTTGCCGGCTCGGCTTGCCTTGTTAAAGCCATCGGTTTATGGGAGGCTGAAGATGAACGCCTATGATTCAATTTTACACGAGCAATTTTCATATATCAATTTTCTGATATTATATTTTGAGCCTTAAAATTTTAAGTACATTCATGCTTTTACAAAAGATTGATTTAGTTGTAATTTTTTAATCGAAAAGAAATTTATATTGTTTTGGTATTAATTTTTACATATATAAGTGGATATGTGTGGTTTGAGATTTATTTTTATTTTTTGGATTACCATTCTCATAAGAATTGAAATATAGTATGAGTTGAGATTACTATAAATTTTAAGTGCTGAATCACAATAGTCTTATGAAATGTAGTATGAGTTGAGACTACTCAAAATTTTAAGTGCTGAATCACAACAATAAAAAGTCATATCTAAAAGATTGTAATTATTATCAAGAACTGAAAATTTAGAATTGAATTTGTTTCAAAAAAACTCGAATCAAAACAAGAATCTAAAATGGGTAATTGAAAAAAAATGAAACATTCTATGTTTTTCTAGCGAATAATGTCTTTGTTTTGGACATTAACAACATAGTAGTTAACAACTCAACCACATTGTAATCAATTGCAGAAATTAATGATAAATTCATAACGACCACATTCGAAACCTTCAATCTTGTAAGTTGAAAGAAAATAAAAAACAACCTATCTTAATAGCTTTCCCACTTAATTATCTTTAAATGCATAAACAAGTGGAATGACAAGACAAGACACTCCTCTATGGCCAAAATCAAAACCAAAATTCAAGATTTTCCAACTGCATTAACCAACTTGCTGCTAAAATCCCAGAGCATCATTGCCAAACGATCGTCCCTCGCATAATTGCTTGGCTTCAACTCGTTACAATCGACAAAGTAATTACCGGAAACGCCCTTCAAGCTCGGATGAAGTGCAACGTAGCAAGTTGTTGCTGCCCCTCGAGGGACGTTCTTCCATAGGAAAGATGTGAAAAACTTGAAAATTTCTGTAAATAATTTATGTAAATCAATACGAGAATAAGTGAATGTCTAATTAGAAATTTGATCGAATGTAAATTTTGAGCTCGTACGTTTTATCCAAACACCCGAATATTTAAATAAATTTGTCATTATCAATCCTGGATGAACTGCATTTGCCGTGACATTTGCTCCTTCAGCCTATAAACACATTTTGTTCATTACCATTTAGAATTTTAATACTATTAAATAAATAATCATTAAAATTAGTAAATAATAAAATAACGATTATTGTTATTGCTGTTGTTATACCTTTAAGCGACGAGAGAGCTCTTTGGCATGTAATATGTTTGCTAGTTTTGATTGTCCGTACGCTCTCTTATCGTCATATCTTCAGAAAAAATAAATTGTAATGCAAAATTAAGATGTGAATGTTTTATTATGATATATGATAAAATTAATAGACAATTTATGAGGGAGAATATAGTAAATTTACCCTTGCTTATCGTTTATCATTTCATATCTGATTCCTCCTCTGTATGTATGAATATGAGCTATTGATGACAAATTCACGATTCTACCCTCAATCCCTGTTGACTTTGCTGTCTCTTTCATCTTGTCAAGGAGAAGGTTGGTCAAATAGAAGTGCCCTGATAATCACCAAGAAATTATATAAAAATTAAATTTCAGAGAAAATTACTCTATGCCCATAATTATGAGATCAGTTGAGAATTCAAGAACACTGTATATCTGAGCCGACAATATACAGAATAATAATAATAAAGAACTTTAAGTCATTGTCCAAAATTGTCAGTTCAAAAATCTAACATTATTCGATTTGTTAGATCCTGTAATTATGAGAACAATGAATCTCAAGAAATTTATGTTATAAAAAAAAAAAAAAAAAGTAAAAGAAATTGTGCATTTGTACCAAGATGATTAGTAGCAAACTGGATCTCAATCCCATCTTCAGACAACTGATGGGGACAAAACATGATCCCAGCATTGTTTCTGAAAATCCAAGCAACAACTCTTAATAAATCAGGCAAATTTAATTTGATAACTAAAATTTTGATATTTCATCTAAAAAACACGGTTTTAACAAGTAAATCGTGTAATTACATCAATATGTTGAGAGGGAGATTGAGAGCGATGAAGTTACGAGCAAAGGCCTCGACAGATTTAAGCGAAGCAAGGTCGAGTTTTAGGACGTCGACTCGAGCATTTTGGTTGTGTTTGAGTATAAGTTGTTTTGCTTCATTTGCAGAGTCCATGTTTCTTGCACCAATAATAACATGTGCATTTCTAAGAGCTAAAACTCTTGTTGTCTCCAAGCCGATCCCAGCTGCACCACCTACGTAAATAAATCATATGCTATTTAAGTTAAAAAGACTAAAATGCCCTTCTTGATAGCACAGTTCGTTTTAAAATGTAAAAATGAGGTTTTTGTATGTATGTAGTAAGGGTAAAATGGTAAATGTCCTAAAATAACAATTTTGAAGGAAGTGGTGAAATTAATGAATTTCTTACTTTGTAGAAAAAACCAACAGTCAACGTCATTTATTTTGTTTATGCCAGTTTTTTTTTTATATATTTATCTTAAAAACAAAAGGTTATAGATATATAGTACTCCCTCCGTCTCGTAAAACTCTGCACATCTTTAGCACAATTAATAAAGAAAGTGTGTAGAGTCTTGCGGGACAAAAGGAGTACAAAATAAGAGGATGTTTGGATGAACTTATAAATTCCTTAAAACACTTTATAAGATTTTGAGAGTTTATATACTTTTCAATAATATTTGGAAAGTTTAACAAATAAGATCTTATTTTATTCTAAAATAAGATTTTATATTTTAAAACATTTTTAAATTTAATTATTTAAATTACACAAGTTTCACAATTTTATTTATCCAAACATTCTTCGATAATTTAATTTTAAATTAATATTAAACAACTTATAAACTCTAAAAATCTCTTATAAAAATGTAACGTATTATAAATCAATCTATTATGTAACGTAACATAATTATATGGCTAGTGGCTAGGCTGTCCTTATTTGGGCCCCATCGATATTTCAGTATCTTGACACTAGTTAAGTCGATTTTCCTTATCAAGTAGAACAAGAAAACCCGAAAAAATCTCGTGTCTCACATTAAACCAGAATCTACTTTCTTTTTCTTTCTCCCAAAATAATAACTATTCCAAAAGAAGAGAGAACAAAACAAGTAGAGTTAGAGAATAGTAGACACCAAAGAGGCAATAATCTACCAATCCACTACAAAAGTACACAAAAAAATGAAAAAGATCTTATTGTGCAGTAAAATAAATGTTCTTCTAAATGCATCTATATATATATATATATGAGTTGATAAAGTCTAACCGGTAACAATGGCAGTGAGATTGGTAGCATCAATCCCTTGAGTCACTTCTTCAGCACTTGAACCCCATCCATAACCACTCTTCCCACGAATCCCAGTTATCAAACTAAATATTTGTCTGTACATTTTCTCTCTCTCTTTCTCTCTCTAAATTTTTCTTGAAAGTAGGTATGTTAGAAAAAGGGAAAACACACACACATATATATAAGAGGGGATGATGAGCAAGTTGTTATGGGGAATTAAATGGTGAAGAGTCTGAAAAATAGAACCTAATAATGAAGTGCATGGAGAAGAAATGTAAAAGAGAGAGATATATAGAGACAGAAGAAAAGTAAAGGAGATAGATACATGGAGTGATAGAGACAGAAGAAAAGGGATGGACGTATAAATAGTCATTAATGGCAACGGTGGATGATATAGGTAATGTATTGGTGAATGGGAACCTATGCTCATTTATTATCTCCTCTAAATAGCTTCACCCACTCTCTCCCTAATTTTGCCCTAACTTATTCCGCGTAAATGTGGGGATCACAATTACATGGGTATTTTTGGAATTTCATCACCTACAGGCTACAAGATACATCTTTAAGCCATGCAGTCATGGACTCATGTGAGGAAAATGAATTAAATTTTCACTTAAATATTGTAATGATTTGTTCATTTATATCCTACAAGCTATAGTTGGATGGTGGGAGTTTTTCTTGTATAAAATATAGTTTTGGTTGTAAGAATAAGATTAAAAATCACAAATTTTGACAATTTCAAATTTTAGCAATATATATTTATTTAATATAGTTTTTACAATTCGAAATATATATATTTCAGTAAAAAAAGTTACTCAGTTTGGCTCGTAATAATGAATACATGTGGATGTTTTGAATGTTTCTCATCAACCAAATTAAAACTAATTTTTCAATTAAAAAATAGTAAAAAAGAATGTCTTCATATTGTGGGGTACCTCAAAATAACATAGTATTAGATCCGTCGGTGCGAGAACCAATTAAAAACTCGAAACTTTGACTAGCGACTTGTTCTCATTACATACATTAAATTTCTTATTTTATATATAAATGCAAAATGATTTAATAATACATGCAATAAAAATCTTTAGTCTCATTTTTTTCGTGTTTTGTTTACATACACTATCATAACAACAACATTGTTTTAACGTCAGTTTAATGCGACAAGAAAGTTAAACCATATGGTTCAGATTATTTATATAATTTTATGAAATGAATAAAATTTTATAAAATGTTGTTATTACTATGAGTAATAGCGGTGATAAGTAGCGTAAGTTAAGCCGCTTTCACTGCATGTAATTGGGTCGGCTTGTTTGGACTTGTAGCCTACCCACGTTTAGGACTAATAAAAGTCAACTTGTGTATTCTACGACCAAGGAACCTAAATAAAATATATTAATTAATAACATCATATTTATACTTGGTCGTATAATATTTTGTTTTGAAACACGAAAATAGATAGGATATCTTGTCTGTTAAAATTAGAAACATCAATTTTTTTTTTTGTTGTTTTTAAGAATTTGTTGTTAGTATCTTTCTGTCAAACAATAGTAAACACAAAACCTTATATGAAGTCATCTCGCATATATAATTTCATGAAATTGAACTCAAACCATCTACGAGATCATAACTCAAACTAATTTTTACAAATCAATATTGATTTTTGTGGTTTATAGGTTCATCAATCTCATAACCTAATAAAAGTATTAATGAAAAAAAAAAAATATATATATATATAAAATATAAAATATTTGAGCACTTTAATGGAATTAATATGAAATAATTAAACTTCGTAGGCTGTATTATTGAATAGAAAGCTTTAAATTGTTGCAGAAGGCAAAGCCGTAGCCCATACCTCCCCATCACTATCCACCGCGTAGACATTCAATTCGAGCTGAGAGATCCCATGAGTCATGTGTAATGCAAAATCCCATTCATAACGTTACATAATTTAGGGTCAAAGGTGCATATTTAATATATATTAAAAAAATCATGAACTATGAGTTAATTTTAATTACTATACGATTAATTTATAATCAATATATTATCATTAAAAAAAAAGAATTATAATGTTGGTCTTTACACATCTTATTGTGATGTTACCGTTGCATCTTAGCATCTTAATAAGATGGTCCCAAATCCACTACTTATTTAATATCTCGTAATTAGTATTTGATAAATGTCAGTTTAGTATGTAGTGTTTGTGGAATCAGATCACAAATGGATAAATACTAAATTTTTTATCAATTAATATTAAAAGTAATTAATTCAAAGTTATTGAACAATATTCAAAATGTTTGATAAATATTTGATTGGAATACACGTAGTATATAGTGTTCCAAAAAATACATTGTGGGTCGATGATGTTTAGAACTATTTGGTTGTTTTAAATCCAATATTTATTGTTGAACTATGTTTTAACAACAGAAAATAAAAAGTAAAAAGAAAAAAACGTATTGCTGTTGACCTATAGACTTTGGTGATCCATAATTAATGTATTTGTAGATGTTTTTCTTGTTCATGAATAGATAAGTTGGAAAGAAGAGAAAGGGAGAGACATGAATTCTTTTTGTTTGTTTGTTTTTCTTTTTTAAATAAGCATCCACCTATTTTCTGTTGAGACATTAATATGTGTCTATGATTAATGTGTTAAAAATTAAGAACATTTATTAATTTTACTTTTCATGTAACGAAAAAATGAGATGATTACACGTTATATATAAAAATATTAAGAGATGCGGACAATTGACATTTAAGTAAAATCAAAATAAGAATTCAGTCATTCTATTTCATGGCATGTCATTTATTTATTTATTTTTTTTAGAGAGAGAGAGAGAGAGGGGAGAGAGTTTTTCCTATTTCCTTTCACGATTGCACGCCAGCAGTTATCGGCAATTTTCCCCCAATTTCACTTTCATCCATTCCCTTATCGCATATGCGATCCACGATCTGATCACCGATCCTTCAATCCGTTCAATCTAAGGCGAATTCGATCCACCGTATACGGAACCCGAATCAACCCCTAATGGCGGCGTCGCGTCGGCTCCGGGAGCTCCAATCGCAGGCGGGGAACAAGATCTGTGTCGATTGCTCCCAGAAGAATCCCCAATGGGCTTCTGTTTCCTACGGAATCTTCATGTGCCTCGAGTGCTCAGGGAAACACCGTGGACTCGGCGTCCACATCTCCTTCGTCCGCTCCGTCACCATGGATTCCTGGTCCGAGATTCAGCTTAAGAAGATGGAGCTCGGAGGTAATGAAAAATTAAATTCCTTCATTTCTCAGTACGGAATCCCTAAGGAAACCGACATTGTAGCGAAATACAATACGAAAGCCGCATCCGTGTATCGTGATCGGATCCAAGCGCTAGCCGAGGGGAAACCCTGGCGCGATCCTCCAGTTGTTAAGGAGACCTTCAAATCGAATAGTCATGATGTTAAGCCACCATTGGGCGGGGGCGCTGGTAGAAATGGTTATTTAGGGAATAGTGCGGAGTGGGATAGTTGGGATAGTTTTGATGATGGAGGGTTCGGGAATAATCCGAATAGCAACCTTAAGAGGAATCATACGGCGGGCGATTTAAGGGGTTCTGGTAGTGGTGGCATCGCACCGTCTAGATCCAAGTCCACCGAGGATATTTATTCAAGGTCACAGTTGGAGGCATCGGCTGCTAATAAGGAGACCTTCTTTGCCAGAAGGATGGCAGAGAATGAGTCTCGGCCAGATGGGCTTCCTCCTTCCCAAGGTGGGAAGTATGTTGGATTTGGATCGAGTCCAGCACCAACAATAAGAAGGAATAATAATTCGGACGGTGATGTTCTTTCAGTTGTTTCTCAGGTGAATTACACAAATGAATGCCTTTTGTTCACTGGTGTTTATGCGTGTTTAGTTGATGATATTTTTTTGCATGTACAGGGATTCGGTAAGTTGTCTATGGTAGCTGCATCTGCTGCACAATCTGCTGCTAGTGTTGTTCAGGCTGGTACTAAGGAGTTTACCTCCAAGGTAGTATATTATTTGATAGTGGATCTAATGTGTATTCTAATTGCGGCATTGTTTATGTGCAGTTCCTATAATTGTTAGCATTCCTATCTAGGACTCATGATTTAGAAGTGTGGCTAGTATTGAAGAGTCAAATCCAATGCTGTGTCCTCTGATTACATGTGACTCATGTATGTATTGTATTCCTATCTAGAATTCGTGCATGGGATGTGTGGCTGGTATTGAAGATTCAGATCCAGTTGTATGGAAGTGTTGATGGTTTAAGAATTTGCAGAAGCAATTGTATTTAAGTTTTAGTTTTAAAACTAGAGAACTGAAATTGTGCCTTTACCACTAATGGTTCTTTCTTAACGTTAGGACATAATTATTTCTCTTCTAGGATAGTGACTAGTGAGTGTCTGTATGTGATCATATATATAATATTTCCAATGGACTTTAGAGAAAGAGGCTTAGGATGGTGTTGATTTCTGTTGCATGTTAGTATAGATTGGCAAAATGGATTTTTCGTCCTACAGTTTTAATATTTGTGTCAAAGATCCTTGTACAATCTCTCTCTCTTCGCGTTTTTAGTAGAGTAAATTAGATAAAAACTAGAACCTAACATTAAAAGTATAGGGACCTAAAGATTGGATTTGTCTTATAGATATAGCAAAGCAGGTGATGCTGTTTGTTATTTCCAATTTCCCCATTGGTATGCTATTTTGATGGCTGAATTTTGCATCGATCAATGTCTATATTTTCATTATTTCAAATCTAGAGCTGGTTGCAGCACCTTGCTCAAGTCAGGTAGGTCCATATTTTTTTGTGTGAATAGGAAATTCCTGAGCATGTTAATACTCAACCGATTGTGATTTCTGATGTGCCCTTGTGGCCTAATATCAGAATTTTACTTCACAAATTGATTTTGTATTTACTGTAATCTTCTTGTATTTATTTATCCCTTGTGCGTAATGCCCTTTCTATCTCTGAAACTGAAGAAAACTTAAACATGTGTAGTTGACATAAAAACTAAAAAGTCTGAGCAGCTGAGGCCTGTGTGGATTTGACTCTACTATACTCTTTGAAATTCAAGATAAGCTGTGTTTAGTATATCCAGATTACTATGTACTAAGGTGATGTCAATGACCAAATTACCATCTTATCTCTCAGGTAAGAGATGGGGGCTATGACCAAAAGGTGAATGAAACTGTGAATGTTGTGTCCGCAAAAACTTCAGAGATTGGGCAAAAAACATGGGGGCTTATGAGAGGGGTAATGGCATTGGCTTCCCAGAAGGTTGAGGAGTTCACAAAAGAAGGCTCCGGCTCGAACAATGATGGCTGGCAAAGAAGAGAGAGTGAGAATAATGGTTACTATCAAGACTATGAACAAGAATCAAAAGGATGGAATTCTCCTGCTTTAGCACAGCACTCATCGGATCGCCATTTTAACTCAGTCAGCTCTGATTCTTGGGATGATTGGGATGCTAAAGATAGCAAGAATGAGCCCTCAAAGGGGACATCGATCCATAATGGAGAAGATAGCTGGGGAGGTTGGGATGACCCTAAAGATGATGAATTTTACCAAAGTGCCTCTGATCATAAATCCTCGACTAGGGGTTATAATGGGAATTCAGATTCGCAGTGGACCGATGGAGGGTTTCGCTAAATAGAGGTTAGCATGTTTTGTTTTAATGGTTTCAGAATTTTTTCCTTTCACAGGTTATGCTTGAATAGAATCTCACTGTGAAGGGTTTGTGTGATATAATAGTGGATAATATGTATAAATTGGCTGTAACGAATGGGTCTCTGCAAAATGCCCATGAAAACTACACCTACTGCGTTTAAGACTTTTCGTGTTCTTTTTTTTTTTTGAAATTTAAATCCCTTTTCGAATTTTAATGGAGACTAGATTCAGATTTGAGATTATTTTCATTGCTCTTTTGTTATTTACTTCCGCTGTTGTTGTTACAGAGCTACAGTGTGAAACAATGTAATTGTTAATAGGATATTATGTCCTGAAGAAGAACATGAGAATGCTTCAGGTTTAATTTTTTTACTTATTATGTTATTTCTTTGCTTATATCTCAAGTTCTTTTTTTTGGGGGGGGGGGGTGGTAGTTATCGTGATTAGCTGAAATGATTCACAGGCAATCGGGGCCTAGATCAACACATCTCATTCCATCAAATTGTGCAAAAAAAAAAAAAAAAAAGTTAAGATGTGTTGATTAGTAATTAGAATTGTCTTCAATACACATCAGAAATGAAATAATTATTTTACAACTCATTTTGGATAATTAGAATATAACTTAAAGAAGGGTCCAACTAAAGTCACCTCATGAAGTTCTAAGGACATCTCATTTTAGTGTAAATGTTCTAAAACTCCGATTATATCCTTAGAACTTCATGGGGTGCCTCTAGACCCACCCCTTAAAGAATTTAAGTTCCTCCTCTCAAAATTTTTAAGTATCAAACACTGTATTTTATCCTTCGTTTGTTAAAAAATTTCGTTTACTTTCGCTTCAAAAAAATAATAAAAAAATCATTCACTTTATTTGCAATATTTGTCAATTGTGTCTTTTTCCTAATATATCATCATTTTTTTAAATTAACACTATATATTTATCATCTTTCAAATAATTTTTTAAATAAGGGTATAATCTGTTATACTATTTTTATCCTAGAAAATAACAAATACTATTTAACTTATTTATAACCTGCTTATATATATACTATATATATATATATATCTTCTAAAATGTTTATAAAATAAAAACATTTAACTTCTAATAGTGATACTTGAAAAAAAAAAATTTGTTAAGAAACTTATCTTTGAACTACACGAGCCCAAAAATACATAAATTTTTTCTCTCTAAAATAAAAAAAGACCGAAATTTTTTATATGACAACGCAGGGAGGTTGTATGCCAGCCGAGAGGCGACCCGTTATCCCACTTGAAAGTGTCGGCCATTGCTTCTCTCTTTCATCCATTTCCTTCCCAATTCACCAATCCGATCACCCTTCCCTCATTCTCTTCACATCCAATACGATCTCCACCATATGGCGGCGTCTCGGCGGCTCCGGGAGCTCCAATCACAGGCGGGAAACAAGATCTGTGTCGATTGCTCCCAAAAGAACCCCCAATGGGCTTCTGTTTCCTACGGCATCTTCATGTGCCTCGAGTGCTCAGGGAAACACCGTGGACTCGGTGTCCACATCTCCTTCGTCCGCTCCGTCACCATGGATTCCTGGTCCGAGATCCAGCTTAAGAAGATGGAGCTGGGAGGTAACGAAAAGTTCAATTCATTCATTTCTCAGTACGGAATCTCTAAGGAAACAGACATTGTCGCCAAATACAATACGAAAGCCGCATCCGTGTATCGCGATCGGATCCAAGCGCTAGCCGAGGGGAAACCCTGGCGCGATCCTCCAGTTGTTAAGGAGACCTTCAAATCGAATAGTCATGATGTTAAGCCACCTTTGGGCGGTGGCGCTGGTAGAAATGGTAATTCAGGGAATAGTGCGGGGTGGGATAGTTGGGATAGTTTCGATGATGGAGGGTATAATTCGAACAGCAACCTTAAGAGGAATCACACGGCGGGGGATTTAAGGGGTTCTGGTAGTGGTGGTATTGCACCGTCGAGATCCAAGTCCACCGAGGATATTTATTCAAGGTCACAGTTGGAGGCGTCGGCTGCTAATAAGGAGACCTTCTTTGCCAGAAGGATGGCGGAGAATGAGTCTCGGCCAGAGGGGCTTCCTCCTTCCAAAGGTGGGAAATATGTTGGATTTGGATCGAATCCAGCTCCAACCCGAATTAATAATAGTACGGAGGGCGATGTTCTTTCAGTTGTTTCTCAGGTGGATGTGTAGACGAATTTTCTGTTTTTACTTGCGTATATGTGTCTACTTGCTGCTGATATTCTTTTGCATGTGTAGGG
Organism: Scutellaria barbata; assembly: GCA_028654395.1. Taxonomy (NCBI): domain Eukaryota; kingdom Viridiplantae; phylum Streptophyta; class Magnoliopsida; order Lamiales; family Lamiaceae; genus Scutellaria; species Scutellaria barbata. The sequence goes on along the minus strand of CM053655.1, from coordinate 1,134,704 downwards.
ATTCGGTAAGTTGTCTTTGGTAGCTGCATCTGCTGCTAGTGTTGTTCAGGCTGGTACTAAGGAGTTAACTTCCAAGGTAGTATAGTCCTTTGTTTGGATTAACTGTTCTTATTCTTCTTTGGTAACTAGATATGCAATTCTCTGGTGATGGCAAAGTTAGTGAATCCTATATGCAATTTTAAGTGGAGAATTGTTTATTGTATATCATTCCTATCTGGCATTTGAGTACAGGAAGTTTGGCTAGTTTTGAAGAGTCAAGTCCTCTACTGTGTAAATTTTTATTATGTGTAAATCATATAGTTGTATGGTGTTCCTGCGTAGCATTTGTGTAGGAAATATGTCTGCATTTAAGACTCAAATCCAACAGTGTAAAAATGTTTGATGGTTTAAAATTTTAAGTTGTAATTCTTAAATTAGGGAATTGAAATTGGTTCTTTTCCACTGATCGTTCTTTCTTAACCTCACTTCTTAATTTTTCCAATTCTAGGATAACATATCATAGACAGAATGTTTCAATGGATCATAGGGAAAGAGGTTCATGAAGGGCTTTAATTTCTGTTACATATTATTATAGATTGGCAAAATTTATCTTTGAGTTCTGTTAAAATTCGTGTTATTAGATCCTAATTTAATTTTCTTATTTATTTTAGTTCATCCGACCTTGTTCTTTTTTTTTTATTTACTTCCCAAGTGGATAATGTTTGGAGAACACAAGGACCTTATGAGATGAAAAATATAAGTTGAAGGACTGATTAGGATGAATAAGTGTGCAAGTACCTATTCTTTTTCCCTTGTAATGAAGGGAATGAATGACAAAGCCCCTGTTTGGTCTTCAATTCCAAGTTCCCAACTTTAACTAAGAGAACAGTAGTTTTGTTTGGTTAAGAACTCTAATAGAGTTCAAAGTAACTTTGTCCCCCCCTCCCTCCCTCCCCACATCCCCTCGTTCACATCAATCCCTCTAACATGCTCCTCTCCTTCATCTTTAATTATCATCTGGAACATTCCTCTCTCTACCCCCTATTATTTCAGTCTCAACACTGTGTTAGTTTGTGTGAGAGATGTCAGTAGCTTCTAGCCAGATTTTGCTTCTCCAAAATACGGTTGGGTGTTTGCAGTGTGGTGATCCTACTTTTAAGCTGTGGAAGCCAGAACGAAGAAGTAGGGGAGGGGGTGTTTTTGAGCTATTCTGTCAATTATAGTAAATAGATACACTTTTGAAAGAGATTTTCTACCAAACATATGCATTGTTTTTAGCATCTAGCAACTATTTTCCAAACAATACCCACTTTTATCACTTAGCAAATTTCCCACAATCACTATACTTACATCAGTTTTTCAAAAGCACAAGCTCTCACAAAATTGATCCATCTCCCATGTGGTTAATGATTTTAGTCTTTCAATCCTGATTACTAATGATAAGGTGATAACAATGGGCAAATGACACTTTTCTCAGGTAAGAGACGGGGGTTATGATCAAAAGGTGAATGAAACTGTCAGTGTTGTGACTGCAAAGACTTCAGAGATTGGGCAAAAGACATGGGGGCTTATGAGAGGGGTCATGGCATTGGCTTCCCAGAAGGTTGAGGAGTTCACGAAAGAAGGCTCTGGCTCTGGCTCTGGCTGGAACAATGATGGCTGGCAAAGAAGAGAGAACGAGAATAATGGTTACTATCAGAACTACGAACAAGATTCCAAAGGATGGAATTCTTCTGCTGGAGGACCACAGTCTTCAACAGACGATCATTTTAACTCGGTTAGCTCTGCTTCTTGGGATGATTGGGATGTTAAAGATAGCAAGAAAGTAGAGCCATCAAAGGTGACACCCACCCATAATGGAGATAACTGGGCAGGTTGGGACGATGCTAAAGATGATGAATTTTACCACAGTGCACCGGATCATAAGACAACGACGAGGGGCTATAATGGTAAACCTGATTCGCAGTGGACTGAGGGAGGGTTTCTCTGAAGAGAGATTAGCAAGAAGTGAGCAAATGAGAAACAATTTGCAATTTTTCGGCCTCAATATTCGTAGCAATTGGGACTCAAGATATTGAAACAAAATTAAAGATGATGAATTATGGTGTTAAGTTTTAAATTGATGTTGGAAGTGATTTACCCAAAGTTTATGAATTTTTATGTAGTTGACTTTTTTAACCAGGCATACGGTGGGATTTTTGGATTATATATTGTCAAATTTGATATTTTGAATTTCTAATTGAACTGCAGCTACAATGGGAGTAGTGTTCATGGATGGCCTACTGTTACATTTCAATAAGACCAATAATCGTATCATTAAAAAATAAGTCAAATTTACTTTAAATAAAAAATAGCCTAAGCTGACCAGATAATAGATACATCAAACTTCTTCCCTAAATCATTCGTTCTCCATGAATTCGACCTTAATTGCTACTATACTCGTTAATTGAATATGTAATATAAATTGAGTATAGATAATTTACTTTGGTTGGTTTGACAATTACATTGTTAGAAACAATAAAATAAAAAAAACTATTAAAAAAATACAAGACTTGGATATCTATTATTAACAAATACAATAATTTAATGTATTTCATTTGTAATTAAAAGACTCATGTTTTAACATTATACTCATTTTTTATCAATAGAACATACGTGCTAATTATAATCTTCACTTTCAAGATTGCATTTATTTATTTATTTATCCGTATTCATTTAAAGAATTTTTTTAATTTTTTTGGTAAAATTATTATGCCATAAAAAATTATTTAAAGACCTCAGATCAACTGAAACCGCTTCCCAATGAAAATAATTTCCCTCCTCTATTCGGCTCACACTAAAAAACCACGATCCGCGCCAGCAACACAACAACGATCCTGCACCGTACATCCACCTCTTATCAACGGTAGAAATATATCAACATTACACCTCGCAGATCCACATCTCGAACCGTTAAAAAAAATTCAAATCTAACGGATGTCAATACTTTCCAACTCCCAACATCTGCTATATAAACCCAGCCCCCCACTAGTCCTCCATCACTCACCCAATACAGCGAACTTCATTTCAGATAGCAGCACAAGGGGAAAATGTCAGGGCGTGGTAAAGGAGGCAAGGGTTTGGGAAAGGGTGGAGCGAAACGACATCGTAAGGTGTTGAGGGATAACATTCAAGGAATCACGAAGCCGGCGATTCGCCGTTTGGCTCGCAGAGGCGGCGTTAAGCGAATCAGTGGACTCATCTACGAAGAAACCCGAGGAGTTCTTAAGATCTTTCTAGAAAATGTCATTCGTGATGCTGTTACCTATACCGAGCATGCTCGCCGGAAAACCGTTACTGCCATGGATGTCGTTTATGCTTTAAAGAGGCAAGGCCGTACACTTTACGGTTTCGGTGGTTAGGGTTAGAGGTTTCTTTGTAAATTGTCTTCTGTTGTGGTAGAATTAAGGCTCATTATTTTTAGTTGTGGTTTGAAGATCAGTGTTTGGTGTAATCTGTACTAAATTTCATGGTTTCTTGAGTTTTCTTTTTGTTAATTTCATCTGCAAATTCTCCTAATTCACCAGCTCTATAAAACTTAAAACCATGTTTTCATCACGACAAATTTCACATGTATCTAATACCTAGAAGCATTTGAATAAGAGATAGAAGCCAATGTTACCATCTTAAACCATATTTATCTCATAACTAAACATGGCCAAAATAAGAGTTGGGTTTATAGGGTGACCTCATGATTTCAAGCTAAGCTTTGCTATGGGACCGAGTACGAGGAAGAAATCTGAGTCTGCCACTAGTGCTTCGATGATTGCCAACACCATTTTCTGAAAAATTTAGTAGTAGTCCTTAGGATTGTTAAAGGAAGCGTCAGCATTAACCATTCGTAGATGGTATATTCTTTTAACACTGATATTATTATCTAGTGTACCTGAACTTTTTGGAGTGCTCTTAACATTACCCTCCACGATATCAATTCCATCCAGTACTGCGATTCCTTAGTCTTCGTTTGGGTTGCATGTTCCTCTCAATTTCTTCTCGAGCAGCAGAACGTGTCAGCCTTTTTGGATAATTCTGTTCTGCATTGCCAATGAAGGTTCCCTTTTGAAAGAGGCTTTGGTCGGCCCTGTCAGGACATTCGCTGGTCTCACCATCGATTGGTGAAGCTACTAGTTTTAGTTTTTCTGACAAGCAAGTTTGTACAGATACAATATGCACATCATCATCAGTTCTTGCCACATTATATTCCTTGACATCAATTTTCTCTGCTCCATCAACTGTACACCGCGTAACCCTTCGTGTTTTAGTTGACCGTGACTCTGTCTCAATGGTGCTGCTCATCTGAGTAGCTTTCTCCATTCCATTACCTTTCCGAGCTTGTGAACGAGTAAATCTTGATTTTGAAGGCGGGGTAATCTTCTTTTCTCCAGTCTTTTTATCCTTATCCATTTTATTCTTTTGTGCTAAAGATGACAGATTGGATGATTCAATTTTTTGAGAAGCAGTGGATGTTGGGAAGAGTGTCTTCACGATGCTCTTAAACCCTGGACTTTTGTCTTCAAATGCAGGTGATATGTTTAGGGAAAAATCTTCTGTATTTGATGAATGATTGACATCAGAGGAGCTACCAGTAATATCTCCTTTCTGAATATCACTTTGGGCTGAAAAATGTGGACTTTGAGGAAACTCTGATCTTAATGAAGCAAGAGCCGCACGAGCTGCAAGAGGACTGAGAAATCTACTTCCTATGAACTCCCTTTCTATTGAAGAAATGCAAACTGGAGGAATTTCCACTGTTGTCTCTGTAGGTTGTTTATTCTCACTCCCATTCAAGTCCTTTATTGTATTCAGCAATGGAAATGCCGCATGTGGGTCTTTCGAGGAAGCATCAATTATCCTGGCATGACACTCTTCTTTAAAATCAACTGCATAGGAAAAACTTCATCATATCCTTAAAATAAAAGTAAGAAATCAAGAATTTCGAAAGAGCAAGATTGTAAGTGTCTTGAAATATACTTGCACTTAAACCTGTAAACAACCTTAGGAGCTATCTACTCATGGATTTTAACAGCCAGTTGATCATACAATTATACTAGAATGAAATGCTGCAAAGTGGAATAATCAGTAATAGTCAAAATGCATTATTGCATCTATCAGCACACATCCACCACCTTTCATTTGTGAGTGACTGCAAGAAGAATGGAAATGCAATGTTGACCACATGGTCGAAGAACACAGTATTCCGCTAACTCAAAATAGTCACATGAATGATGAAGGTCTGAGTAATTTGTTGTCTATATAAACTCCAGCTTTAATTTCATTGATAGGCAGTGATTATCTCAAATTGAATAGATCAACTCAAAATTCACGCATTGGCAAGAGAGATTTGTATCACAATGTTCTGAAAATATGTGAATAATTAGATCATTTCCAACATTCTCATGGCTAAGGGTAATACTCATAGTCTACATACAATAAGGACAATTTGCACATAGTTTATTGAGAAAATATGGAATGATAAATAAATATCACCTTCCTGCCTAAAAACGAAGCCCGGTGAAATTATCTCTTGAGAGATATCCGTTGAATTACTTATCTCTTTTATCTGTTTCTCAAGCAGCACATTAATATCCATTTCTGAATGCAATTCGTCAACAATCATTGAACAAGGTGTTGTGTGTAAAGTATTTGAGGATTCCAGCATACTGAAGAAGGTAGAAATGGTTGGATGGAGATGGATACTTTTTGTAGCTAGTTTCATGATTGAACTAGATGAAACAGTCGACGCTTCTTCATCAAAGGCTTGGTGAAGCCATTTGATTCTGAAAGAACATCTGCAGTAGATCCTCTTTGAGTGCCTCACGTGAATTGCCTGTTAATTTAGCATTCTGAAAGTAAACTGAGCTGCAGGAAAAAAGAACTCCAGAAGAAAAATACTGATTATCACATCAATCTAGGATCGTCCTATATTAAATATATATCAATATACCAAAATTCAGGAAATGCTTTTTGTATGGAATCAAAACTGAAGTATAGATTATCCAAGAAGTTTAATAAGGGAAACTGATCATCATTATAAATACTTGTTGAAGCAAGACCTTTTCTATTCACCCGTTCACATCAAATGTCAAACAACAGTATATAATGCAACTGACAGGATGAGGATATAGTATAGCAATTAGTTAAATTAGCTAAATCATATCTCTACATGCACTAGTCAAAAAGCAAGTAGTCAAAAGGATTCTAAATAAACGAAGTAGTGCTTGTGCTGATAGCTCTATTCCCTTATCCATCATAAAACATTTATTCCAATTAATATAATTCAATATGAAGCTTCCAGAACTAAATTATCCTTGTTTAACTAAGCTACCATCATAATCATTTTAGTGTCCAGCTAGTCTCTCAACTTACAGGTCAGAGAACAAAAATAGAACACTAATTCTTACGAAACAAATAAGTAAATATACCTCTTCAACACGAGCATCATAGAAGGCACCCTTAACACGTGAACTTTTGGTGGCAATCACAAGTTCGCCTTGTTTAATAGATGAGCAGTCATCAGCTTGTAATGGAGTAGAACGGATACGAATGCGTGCAAATACTTCCTCTTTATCTGTGATAATTTCTTCCAGATTGTTGTTTCCATATAGCACGATAAGTCCCGATCCTCTGGAGCTGCATGCACAGGAAACATGATGAAGTGCTATCCGCTACAACAGTTGGTCTCTTGAAAGCTCTTTCGAACTCATTTAATTGCCTCCTGATTTAGGCTTGAGCTGATTTTCACATTCAGTAAATGTTATACTCACCTAGTCCTTGGTTTGATAGGCCAACTTCGCATTTGTTCTGCTATACTATAGCCCACACAAGAATATAAACGAAAACAAACTAAAGTGATTTATTCATCTTATCATCTTCATTTCACAACAAACAATGTTAATTTAACTAAATTGAGAAGTGAAACTCATCTCAAATGAGGTATATTAATCAACATCAAACGTCAATTAAGATAATTAGAATATTATAAATACATAAAATAAAAAAAGCTGAACATTGAATCAAAATGTGAGAGGTATATGTAAGGTAAAATCTCTTATAACTCTGCGACAAGGAGTGAGAAAAATTATACTAAAAATAAAATGAGAGGAACTGACCAGAGAGAGACCTGGCAAGGGTGCCAGGAGAAGCTGTCTTTGCGCATAGCCTCGAGCTCAACTATGTCGTTTCCAGCACTGTTGTTGCACCCGTCATCGGCCATTGATCGGAGCTCGCGGCTACTGTTGATCGACATGAAAAATTTTAGCTGGAAAACGAAGGGATTAGACTATGGGGAGTGATGATAAACAGTTATTCTTCGTTATTGGAATAGTTGCGCCGATTATGCTTTGATCTACACAATACTGACGACAGTTCAATTGGGTTGGGGATGAAGATGCAGAGAGAAGAAAAATATTTATGAGTAGGTGTGAGATGGACGGTTTGGATTGAACATAATCTTTTATATAATTTTTTTATTTATATTAAGTAATTTTTTTTTATATATTGTATATAATTTTTTATGTAATTTTTATTATTTATATTAGGTAATATTTTTTTATAAATTAAATAAATCGGATATAAAAAATTATATAATATTTTTATGAGAGAATGACACGAAATACCCTATTTGCCTATATATGTGCCTCTAATACCCTTACATTTAAATTAATGTCCTAAATATCCTATTCCTTATATTAATGTCCCAATCTATCCCTTTTTTTTTGAAAACAGGGACGAGTACTGATGGCATTTGACACATCTCATTAACTTGTATATTAGTGTATTTTTTTTAATTAAATGACTTGTATAATGTATTTTTTTTAATTAAATGACTTGTATAATGTATTTTTTTTAATTAAATGACTTGTATTACTAATTAAACGAATACTCACATGAAATAATAAATTATTTATTAGTAATAATTTTAAATTTGCATCTAATTATTTATAATTTTAAATAATTAATAACATTATATAAATTATATAATAATTTATAATAATTAGTAACATTATATGAATTGAAGGAACGGCAAATTTTTATAATATTTAGGGGGTGGACGACATGTTTTTCAATAATTGTCGTGCCCCCCTTTATTTTTTCAAAAAAATTTGTAAAATTTTCTTTAGTGTTATAATTAGTGAAAAGCTAATTTTGAAATTTGTATTGTAATTATTAATAATTTTAAATGATTAGTATTAATTTTTCAATTTTTTCAAAATTGCCGTTCCCACTCTCTTATTAATATATATTTTATACGAATTAAATAATTATTTATCTTTTATTATATTATATATAATTACAAAAATGGCAATTTTATGCAAATTGTTATCTTATTTAATTATTATATTATAATTGCCGTGTAGTTTTTTTTTGATTTTACTTATTTTGTTAATTACATCTTATATTATTTAATACATTATATTGAAATCAAAAATAATAATAAGACTTATAAAATATTGGCACTAATATATATTGAAGGAACGGCAATTTTGTAACATATTTAGGGGGTGCACGACAATTTTTTCAATAATTGCCGTGCCCCCCTATATTTTTTCAAAAGCTAATTTTGAAATTTGCATTGTAATTATTCATAATTTTAAATGATTAGTATTCATTTTCCAATTTTTTTAAAATTACCGTTCCCACTCTCTTATTATATATTTTATACTAATGAAATATTTTTTTAAATAATTATTTATGTCTTATTATATTAGATTATATTATAAGTGGGAACGGTAATTTTATGCAAATTGTTATCTTATTTAATTATTATATTATAATTGCCGTGTAGTTTTTTTTTTTTTTGATTTTACTTATTTTGCTAATTACATCTTATATTATTTAATACATTATATTCAAATCAAAAATAATAATAAAACTTATAAAATATTGGCAATAATATATAAATAAGGAACGGCAATTTTTTTTTAATATTTAGGGGGTGCACGACAATTTTTTCAATAATTGCCGTGCTCCCCTATATTTTTTCAAAAAAAATTGTAAAATTTTCTTTAGTGTTATAATTAGTGAAAAAATTATTCAAAAGCTAATTTTGAAATTTGCATTGTAATTATTCATAATTTTAAATGATTAGTATTCGTTTTCCAATTTTTTCAAAATTGCCGTTCCCACTCTCTTATTATTTATTTTTGATACTAATTAAATAATTATTTAAATAATTATTTATTTCTTATTATATTAGATTATATTACAAGTGGGAATGGCAATTTTATGTAAATTCTTATCTTATTTAATTATTATATTATAATTGCCGTGTAGTATTTTTTTTTTTTTGATTTTACTTATTTTGCTAATTACATCTTATATTATTTAATACATTATATTCAAATCAAAAATAATAATAAAACTTATAAAATATTGGCAATAATATATAAATAAGGAACGGCAATTTTTTTAATATTTAGGGGGTGCACGACAATTTTTTCAATAATTGCCGTGCCCCCTATATTTTTTCAAAAAAAATTGTAAAATTTTCTTTAGTGTTATAATTAGTGAAAAAATTATTCAAAAGCTAATTTTGAAATTTGCATTGTAATTATTCATAATTTTAAATGATTAGTATTAATTTTCCAATTTTTTCAAAATTGCCGTTCCCACTCTCTTATTATATATTTATACTAATTAAATAATTTTTTATGTGTTATTATATTAGATTATATTACAAGTGAGAACTGCAATTGGTCAAAATTTTGAAACACTAATTATATTTATATTTTACAAAATTGCCGTACCCACTAAATATTATATTTTACACTTGTAATTAAATAATAATATATATTAGTGTTTAATTTATGTATTATTATTATTAAAATTGCCGTGCCCACTAATAGGACACTTATTAAATAATAATATATTAGTGTTTAATTTATGTATTATTATAATTAAAATTGCCGTGCCTACTAATAGGACACTTATTAAATAATAATATATTAGTGTTTAATTTATATATTATTATAATTAAAATTGCCGTGCCCACTAATAGGACACTTATTAAATAATAATATATCACTTATTAATTTATATATTATTATAATTAAAATTGCCATGCCCACTAATAGGACACTTATTATATATTATTATTTAATTACAAGTGTAAAATATAATATTTAGTGGGCACGACAATTTTGTAAAATATAAATATAATTAGTATTTCAAAATTTTGACCAATTGCCGTTCCCATTTGTAATATAATCTAATATAATAACACATAAAAAAATTATTTAATTAGTATCAAATATATAACTATATATATATTAATGTTATAATGTTATAATATATATAACTATATATTATATATAATTGCCGTGCACTATGTACTAACATTATATATTATATATTATATATATATTAATGTTATAATGTTATATATAATTGCCGTGTACCATGCACTAACATTATATATTATATATTATATATATTAATGTTATAATGTATATAACTATATATTATATATAATTGCCGTGCACTATGCACTAACATTATATATTATATTATATATATATTAATGTTATAATATATATAACTATATATTATATATAATTGTCGTGCACTATGCACTAATTAGTATATTAATTATATTATATGCTATATGCACTAATTAATATATTAATATATTATATATAATTAATATATAACATAGGGGTGCACGGCAATTTTAAAAAAAATTGCCATGCACCCCTATTTTTTTTTCGAAAATTGCCGTTCAACTATAGAATGCAAAAATTAGACTGCAAATTTCAAAATTAGCTTTTCAATAATTTTTTCACTAATTATAACACTAAAGAATGCCGTGCATATTAATAAAGGGGGGCACGACAATTATTGAAAAAAATGCCGTGCACCCCCTAAATATGTTACAAAATTGTCGTTCCTTCAATATATATTATTGCCAATATTTTATAAGTGTTATTATTATTTTTGATTTGAATATAATGTATATATAATATAAGATGTAATTAGCAAAATAAGTAAAATCAAAAAAAAAAAACTACACGGCAATTATAATATAATAATTAAATAAGATAACAATTTGCATAAAATTGACGTTCCCAGTTGTAATTATATATAATATAATAAGACATAAATAATTATTTAATTCGTATAAAATATATAATAAGAGCTAAAACGGCAATTTTGAAAAAATTGGAAAATTAATACTAATCATTTAAAATTATTAATAATTACAATGCAAATTTCAAAATTAGCTTTTCAATAATTTTTTCACTAATTATAACAATAAAGAAAATTTTACAAAATTTTTTGAAAAAATAAAGGAGGCACGGCAATTATTGAAAAAAATGCCGTGCACCCCCTAAATATTATAAAAAATTTCCGTTCGTTCAATATATATTAGTGCCAATATTTTATAAGTCTTATTATTGTTTTTGATTTGAATATAATGTATTATATAATATAAGATGTAATTAGCAAAATAAGTAAAAAAAAAAACTACACGGCAATTATAATATAATAATTAAATAAGATAACAATTTGCATAAAATTGCCGTTTCCAGTTGTAATTATATATAATATAATAAGACATAAATAATTATTTAATTTGTATAAAATATATAATACGAGCTAAAACGACAATTTTGAAAAAAATGGAAAATTATTACTAATCATTTAAAATTATTAATAATTAGAATGCAAATTTCAAAATTAGCTTTTCAATAATTTTTTCACTAATTATAACACTAATTATATTTTACAAATTTTTTTAAAAAAATACAGGGGGCACGACAATTATTGAAAAAATGCCGTGCACCCCCTAAATATTGTTAAAAATTGTGGTTCACTAGATATATATTATTGCATAGTGCATAGTGCATATTAATATATTAATTAGTATAATATAATATATTGCCTTTCCCACTTGCATATAAGCTTATATGTGCATATTAATATATTAATTAATATAATATAATATATTGCCCACTTGCATATAAGCATATTAATATATTAATTAGTATATCACATATATTGCCGTTCCCACTATGCACTAATATATTAATTATATTATATGCATTATGCACTAATTAATATATTAATTAGTATAGCACATATATTGCCGTTCCCACTATGCACTAATATATTAATTATATTATATGCACTATACACTAATTAATATATTATATATAATTAATATATAATATAGGGGTGCACGGCAATTTTAAAAACAATTGCCGTGCACCCCTATTTTTTTTTCGAAAATTGCCGTTCAACTATAGAATGCAAAAATTAGAATGCAAATTTCAAAATTAGTTTTTCAATAATTTTTTCACTAATTATAACACTAAAGAAAATTTTACAAAAGTTTTTGAAAAAATAAAGTGGGGCACGGCAATTATTGATAAAAATGCCGTGCACCCCCTAAATATTAAAAAAAATTGCCGTTCCTTATTTATATATTATTGCCAATATTTTATAAGTCTTATTATTATTTTTGATTTGAATATAATGTATTAAATAATATAAGATGTAATTAGCAAAATAAGTAAAAAAAAAAAAAAAACTACACGGCAATTATAATATAATAATTAAATAAGATAACAATTTGCATAAAATTACCGTTTCCACTTGTAATATAATCTAATATAATAAGAAATAAATAATTATTTAATTAGTATAAAATATATATAAATATAGGGGGAACGGTAATTTTGAAAAAATTGAAAAATTAATACTAATCATTTAAAATTATGAATAATTGCAATGCAAATTTCAAAATTAGCTTTTGAATAATTTTTTCACTAATTATAACACTAAAAAAAATTTTACAAATTTTTTTGAAAAAATATAGGGGGGCACGATAAATATTGAAAAAATTGTCGTGCACCCCTTAAATATTGCCAAAAATTGTCGTTCCCCCTAAAAAAATATTTTTTATCCACAATATTTTATAAGTCTTATTATAATTTTTGATTTGAATATAATGTTTTTTTTAATATAAGATGTAATTAGCAAAATAAGTAAAATAAAAAAAAAATTATAACTACAGGGCAATTATAATATAATAATTAAATAAGATAACAATTTGCATAAAATTGCCATTCTTGTAATTATATATAATATAATAAGAGATAAATAATTATTTAATTCATATAAAATATATATTAATAAGAGAGTGGGAACGGCAATTTTGAAAAAATTGGAAAATTAATACTTATCATTTAAAATTATTCATAATTACAATGCAAATTTCAAAATTAACTTTTCACTAATTATAACACTAAAGAAAATTTTACAAAATTTTTTGAAAAAAAGGGGGGCACGACAATTATTGAAAAAAATGCCATGCACCCCCTAAATTTTATAAAAAATTACCGTTCCTTCAATTTATATAATGTTACTAATTATTATAAATTATTATATAATTTATATAATGTTACTAATTATTTAAAATTATAAATAGTTAGATGCAAATTTAAAATTATTACTAATAAATTATTTATTATTTCATTCGAGTATTCGTTTAATTAGTAATACAAGTCATTTAATTAAAAAAAATATATTATACAAGTCATTTAATTAAAAAAAAATACACTAATATACAACTCAATGAGATGTGTCAGATGCCGTCAGTACTCGTCCCTGTTTTAAAAAAAAAGGGTAGATTGAGATATTAATATAAGGAATAGGGCATTTAGGGCATTAATTTAAATGCAAAGGTATTAGAGGCACATATATAGGCAAATAGGGTATTTCGGGCCATTTTCTCATATTTTTATTTATATTAAATAATATTTTGTTATATATTAGATATATAATATTTTTATATCAAATATGTACCTATTATTTGATATATAAAAAAATATTATATAATATATTGCACAACCCACACGTTAATGAGAAGAGCGAATAGCATAAAATACAAAAATATTACAAAATACAACCTACACGCTAATGAGAAGAGCGAATAGCATAAAATACAAAAGTATTACTAAATACAAACAAAAGTATTACTCCCTCCGTCCCATCTTATTTTGCATACTTTCCATTTTTGCTTGTCCCAACTTATTTTGCCAGCCCAAAAATGGCAAAAAAAAATTTACGACCTTACCCCTTCATTTCTTTCATTTTACAAAATTACCACTCAAATTATACCTTTAAATTTTGTTTATCTTTCCTTAATCTATTTTAATGCTACCTAACACTTATCTTAATTAATGATCCACTTAATCAAAAACAAAGCCCACTCTTCGTCTCTCTCTATCACTCTTCGTCTCCTAACCCTAACTCCTTTCGATTCCCTCTTCGATGCTCTATGAAACCCTAATGATTTGCTCACCGAAACCCTAAATCTATGGCCGCCGAAACCCTCTGCATGTCTTCTTCCTCCTAAATTTGTGGCCTCTGTAAAATCTGTCAGTTTCTTGTCCAAAACCCTCGTCGAAACCTTCTGCCGATTCTGTGTCCCTTTCCTGGCCGAATCGAGTGGTGATTTCTGAGTTTTGTGGCCGATTCGAGAAGGTTTAGGGGGTTTGATGCCATATCCGAGAAGGGAAGAGGGTTTCGTGCTGGGTTGTGGAAGGAAAGATGAGTTTCTGGGCGATTCGAGTTGGGACGAGGGTTGTTTGTCCGAATCTGAGTTTGAAGGGTTTAGGGTTGCTCTCCCTCAAGGGATCGAGGTACCCTCCTTCTGCAGTGTATTTGGCTATCTGGGCACCCTCAGTTCGAAAGGTTAAAGTACTCCAAACTTCTTGTGTATTTGATTCATGCTTGCTGTTTCTGTGATGTTTCTGTGTTGTTTATGATGATTTCTGAGTTTGCTGATGACTGAGAATGATAAGAATGGATGCTTGCTTATTATGCATGTTGATTCTGTGATGAAGTGTCTACACTTCTGATAATGGTTGGAATGTATGCTCTGAATTTCTGATGCATGCTTTTATGCTGATTTCTGAGTTTGCTGAAAGGCTGAAAATGATGAGAATGGATGCTGATTTCTATGTATGTTAATATGTTATGCTGATTCTGTGATGAAGTGTCTACACTTCTGAGAATGGTTGGAATGTATGCTCTGAATTTCTGATGCATGCTTTTATGCTGATTTCTGAGTTTGCTGAAAGGCTGAGAATGATGAGAATGAGTGCTGATTTCTGTGTATGTTAATGTGTTGTGCTGATTCTGTGATGAAGTGTCTACACTTCTGAGAATGGTTGGAATGTATGCTCTGAATTTCTGATGCATGCTTTTATGCTGATTTATGAGTTTGCTGAAAGGTTGAGAATGATGAGAATGGATGCTGATTTCTGTGTATGTTAATGTGTTGTGCTGATTCTGTGATGAAGTCTACACTTCTGAGAATGGTGAGAATGTATGCTTTGAATTTCTGATGCATGCTTTTATGCTGATTTCTGAGTTTGCTGAAAGGCTGAGAATGATGAGAATGGATGCTGATTTCTGTGTATGTTAATGTGTTGTGCTGATTCTGTGATGAAGTCTACACTTCTGAGAATGGTGAGAATGTATGCTTTGAATTTCTAATGCATGCTTTTATGCTAATTTCTGAGTTTGCTGAAAGGCTGAGAATGATGAGAATGGATGCTGATTTCTGTGTATGTTAATGTGTTGTGCTGATTCTGTGGTGAAGTCTACACTTCTGAGAATTGTGAGAATGTATGCTGAACTTATGATGCTTGCTTTTATGATGCTTTGTGATTATGTGATGACTGCTGGAGTCTGTCCAGTGTATTTGAAAGACTGCTGGAGTCTGTCCAGTTTATTTGAATGACTTGTGATGATTCCTTTCTGCTGATTTTTGATGTAAATGCATGGTAGCTACCTCAAAGCTGCCTAACAGTAATCTGTTGTCTCTGTGGAAAAAAATGACATGGTGTTGCATGTTGTAGCTTGTCATGGTCTGTTTTAGGACTACCATGCATTGCTGCTATCTCACCTTTAATATGAAAAAACCCAATGATAAAATCTTTCTAAGGGAAAATAAAACTGACATAAAATTAAACTGATTCAATTGTTTACAGTTTAAGCAAAAGGTACACTGCATGTGTTTACACTGTAAACAAAAAACCAGATTGTCAAAATGCATTCTAAGCCTACTTTACATGTACCCTAACTCTGTTAGAATACCCCTAATGTCATAAGATTCAGTGGCTGCTTCATTTGCTAAGATAAAGTCTATTGCTTGCCTTACTACTTGCTCATCCACTTCAAGTGTCAATGGCAGTGAGCCATTTCTTTCTTGTGCTGTCTTTCCAATGTGAGGCAGCTTGTAATTGTTGCCTCCATTTACCTTTAAAATGTCAACCATGCATGCTTGTCGTGTTAGAAATATGTTGTTCAATTTTGGATGCTCTAGTTCTTCAAACGATTGAAGAACATTAGCAACCAAGTCATCAACGTTGTAGGATCTTATTTCCCACTGCAAGGATTGAATAGCCCTGAAGTACCCTAAGTCCAACACATTAGTGTCCGGTGAATTTGGTGGTTGACACATCAACTGTATATCAAATCCATCTTGCATGGCAGCCATCCTGAAATCTGGGTCCATATTGCTTATATGAGGTCTTGCATTGTCTTGTTGGATGATGATTTTTTTACTTGCATTTGCTGGCCACATGGCCTTAATTGCTGGGAGTATCTGTTATGCCATGTGATGAAACAATAACAGCAAACAATTCACCATAAACTGTGTTAGTTATGTCACCAAAGCAGCCCAATAGTTAATCAAAACCGTAGGGCAGTTTTTAGGAGACTTACATAACACATTAAGTGATGAAAAATTTGTGTGTTTTGAGTTACATTTTCTAAAAGGCAGCTCTTAATCACTTCTTTGTTTATGGAGTCAATTGGTTTTGTAACCATTGCACCCCTTGGTCTGTTTGCTGACTTTCTGATGGCGGGAAGTTGTTGTGTGAATGGGAAAATTCCAATCTTCCCATCAAACAACAACTCCCCTTGTTCTGTGTATTGTGGCCTTGCCACAGCAGCCATAAACATGACTTTTGATATGAAACGCTTACTTTTACAAGCCCTGTATGGATCATCCTCTGTACTTAGCTTATAAGCCCTTTCACTTGTCAGTTGCATATAGAACCACTTCTCGTCTATATGAACTACGTTATGCATTGATTCAAAGCTGATCTTGTTGCTCATATGTTTGTGCAAGAAACATAGGCTGAATTTGATTCTGCTCACCTTATTTGAATTTGTCAATGCTGGTTTGATTGCATTTGTATGTGCTTTAAGTTTACCCGATTTGACCCACCTCCCCACTTCTGATTTACTGACTTGAAGTTCAGTTGCTAACCTCCTTATAGTGCCTCTCTTGGAGAAGAGAATGGCTTTAATGACTTCCTCATCAAACTGTTTAAGTTGAGATGAAGTATGACGTGACCTTTCAGGAAAAGAAATAGGCTGCCCCTCTAAAATTTACTTCCTTGCAGCTTGCCATATGAGTCGGACGGTACGAACGGACACTCCAAATGATGCTACGACTTCTGCAGTGATGCCATTATTCAAAACGCCGTTTTTGTTGTTTACGAGAAGCCGCTGAGCTATTAGAAGTCGTGCTGATGGAGTTATATTTGTTCCTTTTCGGTTGTTTGTCATTTTCCTTAAATCTGCAATTTTGTGTTGTTTTGGGTTGTTGGTTGTTGAAGATGCATTGAATGCATATGGTCTTGTATTTATAGAACTATAGGATTTGGATTTGCTTCTGATTTGGTGGGAAATTTGAATCTTTGCTGTAAAGATATTAACTGTAATTTTTTCAGATTTGGTGGGAATTTCTCACATGAAAATTTTAAGCAGCGCAGCCTCTGTTATGCAGTTTTTGTTTTATTTTATCTGCATTTTTGAGTTTACAATTAACATACTAATCAACTTCCTAATTAAAGTGAAAAAAACATAAACTTAAACATCCAATCAACAGTCAACTGTATTTTCTTAGGATTTGTGTCGGTCAAAGTAGGCAAAATAAGTGGGGACGGAGGGAGTATATAATTTCTTATGTTCAATCTAATCCATATCATGAAATGAGATCTATAAAACAATCTTACATAAGATTTTGCAAATATTTATTTGTTGTGTTTTTATTTATATTTATTTATTTATCTATTTACAACAAATATCATTTTATGAGGTTTGATGACATTATTCAATAGACCCTAATATTTGTAAAACTCACAATTAACCTTTTAATTATGATTTTAAAAAAAACTCACCCAACATTAATTTAATTTGAATTCACGTTTTTTTTTTAAATCTACATCGTGCTATATTGTCGTAGTTCAATTTAAAGAGAGAATATATTGATAATTTTATATTTGATGAGTTCTCCTTGTAATTTCTACAAACCTCCAATCTATTTGGTAATATAGTTTATCCATTGGCATTTAATGTTGCATAATACATCTTACCATTATATAGTATTACAAATATTAAATTTTCAAACATATAGTTTCACTATCTACGAGGATTTAATTACTAAACGTTGAAAAAATATCAAATAATCCATTAATGTTTCCTATAAGATATATATAATAAAGGACGAAAATATTAATTTTAATAAATATATTGGTATCTTTATTTTACAAAATATCGATGGATATATATTTCAATAAAAATATCGAACATTTTTTCAAAAATATGGAAATTTTGTAAAAAAAAAAGGGAGGGGGGAATATATCTAATAGTAAACATTATAACTAACATTAATATATATATTGAATTTAAAATTTCAAATATAATGATATATTTACAATAAATATTGAGATAAACTACTATTATATACAACATGATCCTTTTTTTAAATTTCAATAAAGTTAACTAAATTTAATTAAATTATGAGTGGAATCTAAATACTAGTGTGTTAATTTATTTCAAATAGTTTAACTAAATTTATATAATGTAATTATTTGCTATATTTATAGATAAAAATATAAATATAGAGTGAAATAACTTAATTTTGATAGATATCCTTTAAATATATATAAAAAAAGATATAAAAAAAAGAAATAAACAAAATTAGGGTCAATTTTGAAAAATTAAATTTATAAAAAAAAAAAAAAACACAGCACTGAAATACTCCACGTGTACTATCTAGGAGTCAACATCATATTTCGAAATTGTCTGGGCAAGCGGCTCTCTTTTATTGGACAACATGTAATGAGCATTATTGCATCATATTATATATATATATATATATATATATATATATATATTTTTTTTTTTTTTAAATATAATTTTAATTTTACAATTTATTTTAATAAAACTAGTAATTCACCCGTGCGATGGGAGACCTGAGCCCTCGTTACTTTTTGATTAAGATAGTTCATGCATCCATGCATTTTATGAATTATTACTTGCTGTTTATATGATACTTGAATTTACATTCATATCAATAATGTGTCCATTTTATTTATTAGATCTTGTGTTTGCTTGCTTATTTTTAGTAGTTAAAAAAAAATGAAAATGAAATAAATATATAAAATTAGATAAGATAAAATATCAAAATAATTAATAAATATATATACGTAAGTATGGCGGTTAGGCATAGAATAAAGGAAATCTACGTGTCTTCTTTTGGGCATGTTTAGTAAATAAAGGTGAATAAGAGATGTCTTATAAAAAAAAATCTAGGAAAAAAAAGGAAAAGAAGAAGAAATTGAAGAGATAACTGAACTGAGCTAAAGGTATGCAAATTATGATTTTAAATCATGAATTCAAATTTAATTCATTTCAAATTAACTGGAGGTGTGTAAGTAGAATTAGTTTATAATCTATTAGTCTGAATTTATGGATTTTTCTAACTTTAACTGTATTACATGAGGATTAAGAAATTTATATACATTTATGTATATCGATTATTTTCTAACCTTATGTTCTAATTGATGCATGCACTATTTTTGCAAACTATATCTTAATTAATTCTTTACAAAGCAATTTATAATTAGCAACATAATTGTGGTTTATCTAAATAATATAGTGTTAAGATATAATTACTCTTATCAAGTTGACTATAAAACTAATATCATGGCTTACAGTATACTTTTAAAAGTTGTGTAAAATACTTGAAACACTATTAATGTTTTTTTTCACAAAATAAGATTCAAATGTTATAGATTAGTTAAATTAATTAAATGAGTTATTTAAGTAAGATAGTAATTAAAGAGATATATAATATGCTGTAGAATTGATTTACTCGGCCAAATTACTGATCACATTGTTTTAATATAATAATTTTAAACTAAAAGAGATTTTATGAGATTTTAGATTGAATTTATCTTCAAACTAAATTGATTTATGAAATTGTCCTTAAATAAGCCTGTAAAATATATTAAAATTAAATAATATATTTATACACATCTTCTCTCGTATAAATTCATTAATAAAAATAAATGTATGGTAGGGTACGGATAAAGTACTGGAGTAAACTAAAATGCAAAGGTTACAGATTCAATTTATTCACACTTATCATTTTAATTAACTACAATTTTCATTTACGTGATATATAGGATCATCGAACTTTGGAGTTGAAATTTAGTTTGAATATAAAATCTTAAGAAGAAGCATCTCATCTTCTGAGTGTACTCGTTTCTGGAATTTGAGGTAAGTAGAAATTCATTTGCAACTACAATGCATAAACATAGTATTTTATGTGTCTACTTGCATTATATAATAAGAGTGAATTTGTGTTTCTTGATATTGGTGATTAGTTTTTATGTGTGATTTAAAGATGATACGTGGCATTGAATTTTGTACATATCATTCATGAGTATAGATAGGTGTATGCATAGAAGATATGTTGAGTTTATATGCACATTATAATCATACAAAGAAAAAAAAGTTAAAGCAAAGTTGACCGTTACTAATACATCAAGGCCGATGGCATGTGAAACATGAATATGGCTTAAAAGTAAAAGTGTGTCTATGGCATGCGAGCCATGGTTATGGTTCGAAGATATTGGGTCATAAACATGACTTTAAAGCAAAGTAAAGTAAAATACAGAGATTATTGAGCTAGCTCCTTTACGATGTACTGTAGATAGGTCAAGGGCCCAACATAGCAAAAGATATCAAAGCCACGCATTCACGATATTCTTAAAGTCTTTATAGTCATTTGTATGACAGTGCATACATGATTTCTGCTTACTGAGATTTAGCTCACCTAATTTATGCATTGTAGGTGAGCATGACAACGTTTGATGAGCTTTTGGGTCTTGCTAACATGTTTTGGGACGGTGTACATGGATGACGATTTGTGGGGCTAAAACTTGAGCTTATTTTGCTTTTGTCCGTGTTGGTTTTGTTAAAATTTTTGGGATATGTATAAAATCGTTGTGCCATATTGTTATATATTTGGGATAGGGGAAACTCTTATGACAGTTTGGTATAAGATATTGACTTATGCTCTGGTATAGATGAGGTGTTGCTTATGATATGTCGTTTTTGTTATTTTGATATTTGTTAGCTTGGAAAAAAAATATTGTTATTTGTTCGGAGTTTTGTATTTCAAATATCTTATAAAATTTAGGACGTGACACGCAATGCGCTATTTATTATTTGTTGTGGTAGTGTATAATTCGTAATTATATAATGAAATTGCTATATTATAAAGTTATTCATACATCTTTTATTATTCAAACTTTGTATAATATACAAATATATTTTTATATCTCTATTAATTTTTAAAGTTATATTTTATAATTTTAAAAAGTTGTTGGGTAAAGTAGTGTTTTAACTTAAGAAAATTGAATTTGGTTGAATTTCCCTATAGGGCTTCCTTATATATTTGTTTTTAGGTTGCATGTTATTCTAAATTCAAATAACACAAATTATATATGTTCTTCTAAATTATATTTGATAATATTAAAAAGTTGAAATACAAAATTTATAAATAATTTAAATGATGAACTTGATAGCTTACATTCTATTTGTTTGTCTTTTGTCGATAGATAATTTGATAAGCCAATGATTTTAAGAGTTAGTTGTAAGAGATCAATTAGCAATATAAGTTTTGAAATATTTATTTATATACAACATTTCTCATAATTACAAAAAGTACATTACTATTTCTTATAACTTTCAAATTGATAATATGAATAATTCTAGACATTAAGTAATTAAAGTTAACAAAAAAAAAAGAATTAAAAACTTGAAAGTTTACATTCTCTTTATTTCTATCTTTTACTGAATTTTTTTGTCATGGTTCGATAGATAATTTGATAAGACAATGATTTTTGGAGTTGGTTAAAAGTGACAATTAACAATAGAATTTTTGAAATATTATTTATATACAATATTTCTCATAATTACAAAAAATATCCTAAAATTATTTTAACTTTAAAATTGATAATGAGAATAATTATAGACATTAAGTAATTAAAGTTGACAAAATTTAAAAAAAGAAATAAATTATTGTTCAACAATGAATATCAGTCATCGTCAACAACAAATAATAATAATAATAATAATAATAATAATAATAATAATAATAATAATAATAATAATAATAATTAACAATATATTATATTGGAAAAGTGTTCTAAATAACATGAACAATTTTCTTAACAAAACTAATAATATTTGGAATTTTTTATTAATCCATATAATGATGTGACATTTTTAGGAGGGAATGTGGCAAAATTATAAATTTTATCAACTATTTTTCTTTTATATATAGATAGATTTGCATTTCATCATTTCATGAAGCAATATTATTATTTATGAAAAAATTATTATTTACTACATGTATATAATATAAAAGTATTTTTTAGGCTAAATAAAGTAAACATATTACATTAAATCACAAAGTACATTAAATTAAAATACATAAATCACAAAATACATTAAGGCAATTAGGCTAAAATGCATAAATTAAAATAAACATAAAACATCTAAAGAATGATTAGGCTAAAAAAGTACGATACAATAATTTAAACGTCCTAATTAATAATCTCCGAGATTACTTCCCGACCCTCCGAGATCTGGAAAATATCCGTTATACATATCAAAATTATTATTTGGAAAGGGGTTGCTGGGAAAGTTCTTCATTTTTTCGTATAATTTTTTTTTCCAAAAATATTCACGTCGGCGTGGATCTCCAATGCTATTCAAATCAATCATCATAATTCTTTCCTCTCATTCTTCTCTTCGCTCCTCACGGTCATAGTCTTTTTATTGATTTGTATAAATTTTAAATCAATAAAAAATAAGAATAGTAAATGTAGTGAAGAATATAGCGTTGATAATTGAAGATGAATTTAATGTAATGTGAATTTTGTTGTAGTGTAGTGTGAATTTTGTTGTAGTGTAGTGTTCTCCATTGAAGATGCTCTTAGATGTCAAGGTTTGAAAATTCGATATTGGAGATCGATATATTGTCGATATATCTCCAAAATATCATAATTTTATGTATGTTATTATCGAAAGAGATATTTTCATGATATTTCAATGACATATTGGTGATACATCGCTATATTTTGTTTGAAATAAAATGATAGCCTCATATTAAATTAGTTTATTAATTTTTGCGATATATCGTTGAAATATCGCGATATTTTTTTCCTTACATATAATTTACTCATATATCTTTAGATACAATAATATCATTAATTTTATTTAGGTACATATAATCCATTAAAGATTTTTTTTAGTATAATAACGCAGCTAATATTATAAAATTTTTCATATAAACACTAAAAAAAAATTAACTCGTATTTTTTTATTGTTTAGTACAAAAAAATATTTTGTATAGAAAAAAAATTTAAAGATTAAAGCTTTACTTAAATTTAAAAATAGTATCCAAAATATCATGTAAAATTATTATTAAATAAATTAATCTAGGTGTTTAATAGTTTTAGTCTTTATTTTAAAACAAATTAAAAATTTAAATAACCTCATACTTTTTTATTAAAAAAAGTCATGAAAACACTAATGCATTAGTTTATTATATAATAAATTTAAATAATAATAATGATGCATAATATGGATAACAATCAAAACTACCCACTTTGAGATAGTGTGTATTATTAATACCCAATACTATTTTAATAGTGTCTATTCTACCAAACTTCAAATAAAAATACCTCAAATTACCCTTTTTTTTTTTTTTTTATAACCACCCCTTACTCTCTTGATGTAGACCCTTTCACATCACTCAATACAATTAAATATATATTTAAAGTGAAAAGTGTAATTGAATTTCGTGTAGCCCTATGTACGAATTTCGTGTAGCCGTATGTTTGAATTTCGTATAGCTCTATATCCGAATTTCGTGTAACCTTATGAATTTCGTGTAGCCCCTAAAATGAAACTTAAGCCGATTTTCGTATATCCATTAATAATAATAATTATATTATAATGTTTAGTTCAACATTACTACACGAAAAATGTTATAATCTAATGTGCAATAATCATGTTCTCACCCTATTTTAGATTTTCATATATTTATAATCTAATGTTATATTTATGCAATAATCTAATATTGTAATGTACACGAAAATATAAATAATTTAAACCAAATAATACTTTCAAAATACATATCTCAACTTTCTATTTTCGTGTAAGAAATTCTAAAGAACATCAAAATTTCCTCTTAAATATATTATAGGGCATGTTATTGTGGTAGCAATTTTGTTAAATGAATTTCGTGTATTAAATAGACTCAATTTTACTGTTCAATTTGTGAACAAAGATAATAGATTCGTTTACTTTTTCAAAGTCATCCCATCTCATCCCATCACCAAATATACTTTTGACTCAAATATATATTTTTGGGTAGTTTGGGGTAAAAATATAGTGACTTGAGTATTTTGATATACACTTAAATGTTTTTGGATATTTAGGACCATTTCCTCAAAAAAAAAAAAAAAAAGGTAAAAAAAAGGGAGAATATTTAAAGTGTTTATATGAAATATTTTATAATATTAATGATGTTATTGTACTAAATTTTTTTTAATGAATTATATATATTTAAAGATAAATATTAATAATATTATTATATTTAAAGAAATATGAGTGAGTTATATACATCCAATAAAAATATATTAGTAGATTATTTGACCATTTTTCCCTAAAAATTTTAAAATTAGGATATGTTGTCCACTCAACATTAAATCAAATATACCCTACGAGATATATTTCGTATCTCTAACATTTACATGTCAATCCTCATTCATGGACACACAAAAATCATGATTGATTTTCTAAAAAAAATAAAAAATTCAAATTAAAATGAAAAGACATGGTCGGCAGCAACATTAGTGTAAAAAATATTGCAAATTTTACAACATTATAATATTAAATCTGCTACTCATCTCATATAAATAAATATTTTATAATAATTATTTTTTATCATATATTTACTAATATTCATTACTATTGCTAATCATCAATTTTTTTATATTTATTATTTTATAACTTAAGAAAATATGTATAACTTAAATAATAGTGTATAATTATTCGAATAACTTGTGAAATTATTTAACATTTTTAATTGTATACAAATTAAAATATCTTTAATATTATTTTTTGATAAATTAATTGTAATATAAATTGTAATATAAATAATTTTATAATATTTAATAACAATCAATGAAAAAAAAAAAGAATGAACAAAAAAAAAAAAAAAAAAAAAAAACAGGATTCGACCTGTGATTCTGTGAATGCGATTGATGTATTGCGAGAAAAAGGGTCAAAATAATTGAGGGCAATCATAAAGATCATAAATCAAAAAAAAACCGTATCCACTAGAAAAGTTGAATGAATCTATCACCGCTCGATACTTTTCGTAACCAATCCTACGGTTGCCAAACCATTTCGGTTTGCGAATATTCTAGAACGTGAAAACCAGCACAAGCATCACTTAGACTGTATATTGTACTCTCCAACTCTACTGTCATCTTCCTCTGAGTGAACTCTATTTAGTGTCTCCTCTTCCGATCTAGCAGTCAAGAGCAATGGCCGGAAAGGGAGAAGTTCCGGCGATCGGTATTGATCTCGGTACGAGTCGTATTCGGGCGTAAGAATCAGGCCGCCATGAACCCGACACACACTGTTTTCAGTAAGATCTATGATCCATTCTGACGTGAGATTGTGTGAGTTTCTGATTATTATTTGTTAGGTTAATAGTTTCACAGTGAAGCGTTTTAGTAGTGAATACTAGATCTCCTTTTGCTACTTAAGTTTGATCTTTGGATTTGCATGTCATTATTCTGTTATGGTTATGTAGTTTTGAGATGTATTTGTGAGAGCATTTAACTAGGTCTTGTCGTGACTATTGAATTTTACCTACAAGCTATGAAGATCTGGGTTTTCTATTATGGTCTGAGATTTACTCACAGTAGGGTGACAATTCCAAAATTAGATCTATTCTCATCTGAAAAATATTTTCATAATATGAATTTGGGATAATCAATTGATGAACATAAGTAATTTATTGTGTTTCTCTCTATTGCTGGCTATGTCGTAAGTGGGGGCCGCTGATTGCGCCTGCCATATAAATTTTAAATTTAGTATTGAAGAATTATGGTTTAATGAATTTATAGATTCTGACTAACCTTTTAATATGGTTTAATATTCAATTTATATTTAAAATTAGTATTGAAGTATTGTGGTTTAATATTCAATTTATCTCATTGTCCTTAAGTGTTTAAATTTCTTTTATGAGGTATTGGTTGAATATATTTGAATAATTGTCTATTTGATTAAATAAATTATATATCATGCTGTAACCTTAATAACTGTTAATATAAAATGTTTTTTTGACTGAAGAGCTACCTTTTTTTTTTCTTTTTTTAATAAATAAAATCTCGTTGTTAATGTTTAATAATTTTCCTTAAAATTATATTAATTTTTTGATTATCACTCAATTCAAGGTTATTTCCTAAACTACTATGTATAGTTTGTTGGTCTCAGCTTGGTATAATTTTTCATTTTAGTTTTGCGGAAACAATTCGTTCATCTTTTATTCTAAAAAATTTACTTTTGTAATAATTTGAATATTAAAATATGAAAAATATTTAGTATTTTTCTGTTAATTCACGTTTGAGGAAGGTCACAGAACAGGGTATACTGGTTGTACTACTGTTAGCTTGAAAAATATAGATGTTAGATTGTTATAAATGTTTGTTTGTAGATCTTGTTGGTGTTTGTTTTCCTTTGCCTCTTGGTAATTAATTTTAGGCTTCATTTGGATAGAGTGATTTGAAATCCAAAATTTGAAATGAGTGAATTTCAAATTCACCCAAGTTGGAGTGGATGTGAAATCCATTAGAATGACTCCAAAATTAGTTCAAAATGAAAACTATGGATTTCAAATCCATATCCATCCAAACACCCGGTGGATTTGCTACCATGGATTTTAAATCCCTCCTCACATCCACCTATCCAAATGGACCCTTAATTTTGTTGTTTTTTCTCACAATTGAGTGTGGTTTATTTGAGGGTGATAATTTCTCTTGTTTTATGTGATTTAAGATTCAGTAATTTGCAGTTGCAGTAGGGATTTCTGTTGAAATTGGATTGGTTGCTTTCCCTTTAATTATTTTTTTGCTTTTCTTGTAGAAATTGCTGTTTGATTTATGCTAAGTTAACGTCGTCCATACGCCACTTGTTCATCAATTAGAAGGTGAAATGGGAGGTAAAAAGCATACCATTGCTAACGAAGAATGTGAATATTCAAGTTGTTAATTTATTATTTTTCATTTCCTCATCTATTTTATTGTGGTGAATTATTTGCAGGTGGTGACGTGGGATGCTCAAGTTCAAATCTATGGTTGTCTCAAAACCCTAGCAAAAGATGGGGTGAAATATTCTTTCTTCTGTACACTCCCTTTTGGCTAACTCTCTGCCTTGGTGTTATTGTTCCCTACAAACTTTATGAGGTATGTGAATATTGTTGTGGAATTTTCCTTTTCTCGTTCTATGAGACAAAAAATTATGCTCCCTTTCCGATATTTTCATTGCTTGCTATGTCTAATACTTTTTAGTTTGATATTACGTTAGTGGATCTATTTGGACTTATTTCACTCAGCATCTTTCTGTTTCAGTAAATCTTGATTTGAAAATCTATACGGTTACCTTCTTGTGTGTGTGAAGATGGTCTTTAGGTATGTTTGATACATTTAACAGAACATGGTTCTTGGTTCAGTATTAATAAAGAAGGCATGTTTGTCTTATAATTGTTGCTTCTGAATGACCATGTTTTATACAAATCTTTCTTTGGCTGTTTGTCAGATATTTTCAGTGTGCTTTGACTTTATCAATATTATTTTGTAAAAACAAGTAATAGTTTGGTATTTATCGCCATGACTTTCGAGCTGTTTTGTATACTTTTGTTAAGCTTAGCAAGCAAATCCACTTCAGTATGACAAAAACTTGAAGTTGTTAATTGTGACACACTGACTGAATTTTCTAGCTTTTCGACCAAAGTAATAGAACTTGATTAATGGTATTTCCTAATAAATGTCATTCTTTTTTGGCCGCCAACTAATCACCTTTCTCACTATTGTCTGTCTCCTATATGCCATATTAACTTTTCATTTTCTCTGTTTTTTATTTTTATTTTATATTATTGCGACCAGAATTTTATGGAGTGGGAATACCTGTGTGTGGGACTTGTTTCAGCTCTCCCTGCATTCATAATACCTATGATTTTTGTTGGAAAGGTAAGTTTTTGTTTCCCTTTGTTTGATTAGATTACTTTTGGAGTTTTAGACTGAAAAAACTTGTACTGAACTGTGAGGATATAATGACATAGGATGCTAACGTTTTTCCTTCAATATGGTGGAGGGAGGGGGGGAAAACATAATCAGTTTTTTCTTCAATATTGTTCATTTATGTAGCATATTTTACTCTCAAACTTTTGCAGGCGGATCGTAGCATCTGTTGGAAAGATCGATATTGGGTAAAAGTAAGTATGATTTAGTAAACCAATCGATCATATAAGATTTATAGGAATATTCATCCTTAAATCCCTCATATTGGGCTATTATGTTCACAATTGATTTTGTGAAGATCCCTATAAAATAAGGCTAGCTGATTACATGCATGGCATATGAGATCTGATCATGTTAACATCTTACCTTTATATGAGATACCATTTTAGTTTTTGTTATACCTTTGTATCTGAAGTTGAGGAACTGAAGCCTGTGTTGGTGTTCAGCCAAGAGAAAATATTCTTCCTTTTGAATCTGTCATAAGAACACATGCTGCTCTTGCTCAAAAACTAGTGTCGTGCTAGTTAATTTAAAATTACAAATAACTCCTTTATGTAGGCCACAATAACCTGGCTCATCTGTTCACCATTCAAATCATGTGATGGTTCAGAGTTCCGACTAAGCCTTTTCTGTCTACTAGTTGTGTGCACCCATTTATAACTGCTTGCTATAATTTCTTTTGTCATTTGCTATTCTTTGTTATCTTTCTGTAACTATACAATTGTTTTCTGCCAGGCTAATCTATGGATCATACTTTTTAGTTACGTTGGAAACTACTTTTGGACTCACTATTTCTTCACTGTTTTGGGTGCCTCGTATACTTTCCCATCATGGAGGATGAATAATGTGAGCCAATCACTTGTGTTTGTTCATTCGATTGCCATTTTTATTATTCATAATTGTTGAAAGTTACCATAATATCCATTCGCAGGTACCACACACAACTTTCCTTCTGACCCACGTGTGCTTCTTGTTTTACCATGTTACATCAAATATGACACTTCGCAGAATCCAGCACTCTATTAAGCACTTGCCAGAGAAAACACAATGGCTTTTTAAAGCCGCCTGGATTCTAGCTCTTTCATATTTTATAGCATATCTGGAGACTGTGGCAATTTCCAATGTAAGTAAATGAATAACTATTAAAATATAGCTATACATTGAGTGTGTGTGTGTGTGTTTTTCTCTGGGTGATATATTTGATGTTATCTCAAAGTTCATTATAGTTTATATGTAAGCCCCTAATCATCTGCACTGATCACCTGCAGTTTCCGTATTATGATTTTGTGGATCGGGCATCCATGTACAAAGTTGGCTGCTTATTTTATGCAATTTATTTTTTCGTTAGCTTTCCTATGTTTTTGAGGTAAATAATTTATCCCTCTCTCACTCACTCAGTCTCTCTCACTGTCTGTCTCATTGTAATGGGTGTTATTTGCACAATGGGCAGGATTGATGAGGAAGGTGGTGATAAGTGGAACTTATCGAGAGTGGCGATAGATGCATTAGGTGCTGCAATGCTAGTCACCATAATACTGGACTTATGGCGTATCTTCCTTGGTCCAATTATTCCCGTTCCAGATTCTAAACAATGCCTTCAACCAGGACTCCCATGGTTTCCATCACCTTTAACATAAACTATGTAGCAGCACAAGTTCTTTTGTTCGTGTAATGTTGTTGGATTGATTACTTGCACACTTGTTTTGTAGAAAAGCTCTGCTCCTTCGTACCTTTCTATGTAATAACCATCTCATTTTTCTCTACCTATGTAACCTTGTCTATCCCATTGCTCCAAGTTTCTTTACAAGTGTTTTGTAATTTTTTGAATTTGGCCCTCTTAAGTTCATGAGTAACATTTTTAAATTGTACATATTAGCTAAGTGACAACAAGAAAACTCATGAGCTAACATCTTTAAAAAGAGACGAGTGATTAAGATAGAAATGTGAAGTAGAAGATAATTATTTGGTTTGGTTTTGTATTTATTGATCTATAAATTAAGTTTATGTTGTCTCAAATATAGTTTGATTTTGAACATTGTCAGATCTTTGTTTGAATAAACCTTCGAATCTTTAAGCTTGTACACTAATGTGGATACAATTTAGTTTTTCTACAATCAAAACTCTTATCGCATGTATGCTACCCGCACACATTTTTGCAATTTTTAATAAAATATAACTCATCTATTGTCGCTATGCATTTTCTAACACATTTTACCAGTTTTAACACATTTTAGTGTAATATAATATGATAAATTAAAAAATTTAAAAATATTATTTCAGTATCTAATGAAATTTAACTATTCAAGTTTTCAAAGTGAAGTATTCTCGATCCATTTATTTCTTAACGAAATATAACCTACGAGATATAATTCATACGTGTCTTTTTTCAAGACATAACAAAAACTACCGATCCTTATTTATCGCAACAAAAAAATTATGATATGATTTTCTAAAATAAAAAATATCCTGATTTAAGGAAATGGAAAAGCCGTGGTCGGCTACAACATTATTAACCAATCGAAAAACTGTATCCCCTAGAAAAGATGAATGAATCACTCACCGTCTAATACATTTCGTAACCAATCCTACGGCTACCAAACAATTTCACGGTTCCGAATATTCTAGAAGGCGTAAACCAACACAAGCATTACTTCACTATATATTGCTCTCTCAACTCTACTTTCATCCTCCTCTGAGTGAACCCTATTTCGCGCCTCCTTTTCTTTTTTCCATATTTTCTCTTTCGAGAAGTTTTCTCGCCGATCTAGCACTCCAAAGCAATGGCAGGAAAGGGAGAAGGTCCGGCGATCGGAATCGATCTCGGTACGACTTATTCGTGCGTAGGCGTTTGGCAACATGACCGCGTCGAGATCATCGCCAATGACCAGGGAAACCGAACAACGCCGTCATATGTCGGTTTTACCGATACTGAGAGGCTTATTGGTGACGCTGCTAAGAATCAGGTGGCCATGAACCCGACAAACACTGTTTTCGGTAAGATCTGTGTTCCATGTTAGGTCATTATTAATTTAAATGTGAAGCATTTCGCTAGTGATTATCTGGATCTCGTTTTCCTACTAAGTTTGATCTTTGGATTTGCATGTCATTGTGTTGTTACGGTTGTGTAGTTTTGAGATCTATTTGAGAGCATT
This sequence comes from Scutellaria barbata, assembly GCA_028654395.1. Lineage (NCBI taxonomy): Eukaryota > Viridiplantae > Streptophyta > Magnoliopsida > Lamiales > Lamiaceae > Scutellaria > Scutellaria barbata. Next base: position 1,102,834 of record CM053655.1, on the reverse strand, counting down.
TAAGTGGATCTTCTCGTGAGTATTGAATTTTACCTATCAGATTTCTCAAAGAAGCTATGGAGATCTGGTTGTAGATTGTCCTCTGAGTGTAGGTTGTTAATTGTATTATCGTGTTAGATCTAGCTATGTTTTCTCTGCCTGAACATTATTTTTATAATTTGAATTTGGGATAATTAACTGATGAACATAAATATCATATTCTAAAATCCATATTTTCCTACTAGATGTGGAATTACACTTTTCTATTATTATGGACTTATTGTGTTTCTCTCGATTTCTTAGGGTTTTGTCTGTGCAGACTTGATGTCTATTGCGCCTGCCCAATCAAATTTAAAATTTAGTATTGAAGTATGATAGGTTAATGAATTTATAGATTTTGTATAGCCTTTTAATATCAACTTATCTTATTGCTCTTTAAGTATCTAACCTACTAATATTTGTTGTTTTCTGCTTGGTATATTTTTATTATCTTAATTTATACCCAAAGTATCATAGATATAGGTTCCGTGTAATATAAGATAATGTATCTGTATTCATATAATATTAATTTTTGAGAGAAGCAATTTCGTTTGTCTTCTATTTTAAAACTTTGCACTTGTTGTTTTCTATAGTAAAATATGCGAAATATATAGAACATTTATGTTAATTTGAAATAGAGGGAGTATATTGTAGACAGTAAGGTAGCTTATAAATATAGTTGTTAGTTGCAATTAATGTTTGTAGATAAATCTTGATGATGTTTGTTTTTTTATTTGCCTCTTGATAATTGATTATAATTTTGTTGTTTCTTCTCACAGTTGATTGTAATTTATGTGGATATTCTCCAGTGTGTATTATTTTCGCTTGTTAATTATGTAATTCTGTTTTGTAGATGCTAAGAGGTTGATTGGTAGAAGAATCAACGACGCCTCTGTGCAGAGTGACATGAAGTTGTGGCCATTCAAGGTTATTGCTGGACCTGGTGAGAAGCCCATGATTGTTGTAAACTATAAAGGTGAAGATAAGCAATTTGCTGCTGAAGAGATTTCTTCCATGGTTTTGATGAAAATGAGGGAGATTGCTGAGGCATACCTTGGTTTAACAGTGAAGAATGCTGTGGTCACAGTGCCGGCTTACTTCAACGACTCTCAACGTCAAGCCACCAAGGATGCTGGTGTAATTGCTGGACTTAATGTGATGCGTATCATCAATGAGCCTACAGCCGCGGCTATTGCTTATGGTCTTGACAAGAAGGCAACCAGTGTTGGCGAGAAAAATGTCTTGATTTTTGACCTTGGTGGTGGTACTTTTGATGTTTCTCTTCTAACCATCGAGGAAGGTATCTTTGAGGTGAAGGCCACCGCTGGTGACACTCACCTTGGTGGTGAAGACTTTGACAACAGAATGGTGAATCATTTTGTTCAGGAGTTCAAGAGGAAGCATAAGAAAGACATCAATGGTAATCCCAGAGCTTTGAGGCGATTGAGGACAGCTTGTGAAAGGGCAAAGAGGACCCTCTCATCCACCGCTCAAACCACTATCGAGATTGATTCTCTCTATGAGGGTGTCGATTTCTACACCACCATTACCCGTGCCAGATTTGAGGAGCTCAACATGGACTTATTCAGAAAGTGCATGGAACCTGTTGAGAAGTGTTTGAGGGATGCCAAGATGGACAAGAGCACTATCCATGATGTTGTACTCGTTGGTGGCTCAACTAGAATCCCAAAAGTGCAGCAACTATTGCAAGATTTTTTCAACGGCAAAGAGCTTTGCAAGAGCATTAACCCCGACGAGGCTGTTGCTTATGGTGCTGCTGTCCAGGCTGCTATTTTGAGTGGTGAGGGTAACGAGAAGGTCCAGGATCTCCTGCTTCTCGATGTAACTCCTCTCTCCCTCGGTCTCGAAACAGCTGGTGGTGTCATGACCGTATTGATTCCAAGAAACACGACCATTCCCACCAAGAAAGAACAGGTTTTCTCTACCTACTCCGACAATCAACCAGGTGTCCTGATCCAGGTCTATGAAGGGGAAAGAACTCGCACAAGGGACAACAACCTGCTTGGAAAGTTCGAGCTCTCTGGAATCCCACCTGCGCCAAGGGGGGTCCCCCAAATCACAGTGTGCTTCGACATTGACGCCAATGGTATCCTAAACGTGTCTGCTGAGGACAAGACTACAGGGCAGAAGAACAAGATCACAATCACCAACGACAAGGGAAGACTCTCAAAGGACGAGATTGAGAAGATGGTGCAGGAGGCAGAGAAGTACAAGTCGGAGGATGAGGAGCACAAGAAGAAGGTGGAAGCAAAGAATGCATTGGAGAACTACTCGTACAACATGAGGAACACCATAAAGGACGAGAAGATTGCTTCCAAGCTGCCCGCAGCCGATAAGAAGAAGATCGAGGAAGCAATAGAGTCGACCATCCAGTGGCTGGATGGGAACCAGCTGGCAGAGGCGGACGAGTTTGAGGACAAGATGAAGGAGCTGGAGAGCATTTGCAACCCAATCATCGCAAAGATGTATCAAGGTGCAGGTGGAGATGAAGTGCCCATGGATGATGAAGCTCCCGCTCCAAGTGGTGGCAGTTCTGCTGGTCCCAAGATTGAAGAGGTCGACTAAATCATTGGGTTTTCATTTTTATCTAAAACATTTTCTCATAATCACTGCTGTGAGAGTATTTTGATGCTACTCATCTTTTGAATACATTTGCTATCTTTATCTATTATATCCCTTTTTTTTCATTCATCTTTAAAACATATTTTTCTTGTTTCAAACAGTTTATGGGATGACGTTTGCCTCCCGAGTAATGGTTTCGCAACCCATTTTGTAAACGAATTTCCCAACTTAACGAAACATTTTTGCTTTTTCTTTATTTATTTATTTATTGTAGCCGTTTTTAATAATTATAATTTGTGAACTTATTCCAAATTAATTTTAACTCTACTAAACACACAAATCGATTAAGTTGGAATAGCGATTGGTGGGTATATTGATGTCATGTAAGTAAATGTCCACATCGTAACAGCTAAAAAAAAAAAGGCGACAAGTGGAACAAGCTTCCAAATTGTAAATGAAATCACAAGCTTGAATTGCATTTTCTCAACATCTGATTACAGTTACACCAACTAACTAGAATTATTAACAAAGTGACGCATTATCAAGATTGGGTGTAATAATTGTTGATAAGTGGAACCAATCCTTGTCCACCCAAAAAACAGAATTGATGATACATGGCCCCTCTCAAACTATACGTACATCCCCATATCCATCATTTATGTAATTTTCTATACCCTCACCTCTCCCAATAAAGTTGACATTTTCCAATATATTTATTTCAAGATTCATTGTATTTTGAAAATGTAACCACTACTTGATGCCTCCGTCACAACCGCTGATTTCTCTTTTCTTATCACCAGATCTTGCCTTCCCCAGATAACTCAACCCCAAGATCTAAGGCTCCATTATAAGCATATCACCTCAATGGTATCCCTTTTCAATCACCCTTCACTTCACATGTTCACACCACCAACCTCAAAATATTAAAAGAAACAAAGTCTTGATTGATGTTAAAGATAAAGATAAAGTAATGATAATTTGGTCTAGTCTTCCAACGGGGCTAGCCCGTTTTAACCAGGTTTGCGGTTTTATTGTACGAAAACGATGTTTACTCTGTCAGTACACATTTTTGAATAGTAGTTGTGAATAACTTCTTGAATAGAAAATATGTCAGTTTTCCACACTTTTATCCAGCTTGACATAATAAATTAATAAGACGGCTAGTTTGGATGAGAAAGTAAGGATATGTTTGTTTAAGGATTCACCCCATCGAATTTGAGATTTTAAAATTCTAAATTCGTGTTTATTTGGAGAATTTGGTCAAGAATTATCAAATCCATCAAAAACCTATTTTATCTAAAAAAACATTATAATTAACCATATACTTAAAACCTATTACACATCAACTAACAATATAATATTACAAATACATATTTTTTCCAACATTGATTTCACATCTACAGTAATAATTTTATCTATAAAATCTCATAACAAACACATATTTTAACTATTCATCTTTATTACCAAATCACAGGATTTCAAAATCGAATTTCCCCAATCCTACATAATCCTTAAACAAACATATCCTAATGGATAATATCTCTTTCTACTGCAATTCATATAGTAATTTATTTTTTTATCATACAAGTTAAATAATATATATTTCTATCATAATTTAATAAAACGACAACTTTATCCTCAAATTCGAAATATTGATAAGAGATATTTCAAGAGCTTTTGTGGTAGAAAAGTCTTTCTTTTTAATATTTTACGATAGAAATAAAAGAAAGCTATATTATATAATAAAAAAATCTCATTTAAACATTTTGTGGTATTCAAGACATTTTGACTTATTTTAAACAAGTATGAAAAGCTATCTAATAAACTGTTAACTGGACCTATAAGATTCCATAAGTCGCATATCCACATGCCTATAATTAACACTTTCTTCTGTCAGATGTGACATGATAATCTAAACAAATCCTTGAATTATTTCCTTGTTGAATCAAAACATCTATATTAATCTCGAGATTTCAAACATAGAGATAGGTCAAATTGAAAATTATTCAGCATCATCATTACATAAAATATGCACATCATACCAAAATATAGACAGCAAATGAAATTAAAAAAATTAGAACACTAGCATGTAACAAAGTAATCCGACACATATAAGGGACTATATTTATTTAAATTGCATAGATAAGTAGATTGACCAACACATTGATCAGAAAGAGGGATATTTCCAATAATTCAAATATTAAACTTAAGATGGATATACTGTTTTCCATGGATTACAACACCACAAGCCACAAAAGTTAGCAGCAAATAATGTAACTTGATCGATGACGATTCACCGTGCAATCTTACCTAGTCGGCATTTAGGTCAACATAAGATCATTGACCCCATGGTGAGGACGAAGACACACACGAACTTCATGTTCTTCGGGTCCCTCCCGCAGCTTTGGCACCAATATCTCAAGCACAGTTCCTTGTCCGTCATAATATGCTTCGATTTTAGCATCTTCAGGAATTCGAGTGGAAAGTGGGATTTCTCGGACAAATTCCCCTGGAGGGCAGTGCTCCGAAGAGGGATCAGTAAGCTTGAAAGTCCTGTTGTGTCTCTTGATGAATGGAGTTCTTGAGGTACTGATACAAGACACCTTGATGATCCCATGGGTGAGAGTGTTTCTCCAAGAAACTTTTACCCTTTGAAGATCCACACATGGCAAGCTTATTACAATCAAATAACCTTCTTTGTCCTCATAAGTTGTTTTAGCAGCTGTAACAGGGCCATAAACATTCCTTAGCACCCCACTAAACTCGTTTAACCAGTGTGGCTCGTTTGGGTGGACTTCCAAATCAGGGACTCTATCGGGACCATTCACTGCCAAGTAACAATCATCACCATTTCCCTGTGGGAAGAAATCCTTCTTTCTTTTGTTGCTGACGGGTGAAAGGTCTATGCTGTCCCCATTGCTGTGGTTGGGCGGTTGAGTGGACAGATTTAGGACAGATCCGTTTAGCAACTTCTTCGACTGAGAATGTGGATTTGCCTTCAGTGGAGCAGGTGGCCTTTCAAGTTCAAATTCAGTGCTTGGAAGATTTCTCCATGAAGCATAATCACTAGCTTCAGTTGGAATGGTGAAATTGAGATCTCTCCCAGTTAGTTCCATCCATCTCTTTCGATCATCTTCATCAAGAACCATGAGACTCGGGGACGTAACGAGCTCAACACCATGAACGCACTGAGGATTTGAGAGCCCCCTGTAATGTTTCCGCTGCATTCTGTGGGACCTCACGAAACCCTTATCAGCGCTAAAGGGAAAGGGACGCTCTCCTTGACGAGAATGGCCATTCATATAACTCCGGAGCTGCATCTTACCCAGGGCGTTCTCGGGCCTTTCCTTGAAAACCCACATGTACATATTCTCCATATCATGCTGAACCATGAAAGTATCCAGCTGTAAATCAGATTTATCGAAGCCTGAAACTCCATTACCATCTCGGATTATTTTTGCTTTGGATTTCTCATTCAGTACAGGCTTAAAGTAAAAGCTGAAGAAGAACCAAGCACCCCATATGCTATCAACTCTTTTTGCGCACTTCCTCCCGACTTTGGGGACAGTTAGGAGAGTCTCGGTCTCGTATATCTGATGACCGAGTCCAACATCAAGAATCTCACATTGTTCAAGGTTCCAAGGCAGTGGAGGAGGGCTTCGCTCTGCGAGGGGTAAATTGATATCAGGTGGACGGGTTAAAACAACTTGACGATTCATCTCGAGTTCTAATTCGTCGTGTGTGGATGAGGCGCTTGAATCCATGGACAAGAGGGTTGAAGGGTGATGATTCTCCATTGACAAAGTTGTAAGAAGAGCATCCTCCATCTTAAATTCTCAGAGCAATATCTGAAGTAGCACAACCTAGTTTCACCCCAACAATCACTATGAAGAAAAACCAATCCTCATAAACACCTCCATCGTGTCAATCCCAGCTACAAACTCCCACCTCCATCAAAACCCTAAATTTATTCATTTTCAACCACTTCTCCACAATCCAAACACGAAACTAAATCCTAAACCCAAATCAAGGGAAACCTAATTCAAAGCCCCAATTTTCCCCAAAATCTAAACAAGAAAAAGAAAAAAAAGGAACAAAAGAAACACGAAATGAACGAGATCTTAATCATAAAGACAAAGCTAGATGAAGACTGCATCTAATCCTAACCCATCAGTCTCCTCGAACCCTCCAAAGTGACATTCTATCAAACACATCAAATGCATCGTTGAGCCAATGAGAAATGCCTAGAAAGAAAAGATACACAAAATATGTATCTCCTTTCTAAAATCCATTCTCCATTTTCATCTATCTATATGCAAATATGGTACAGAAGTATCCCAATCAAGATAAAATATTACCAATCTATGAAGCCAAGGCCCAAGAAAAGCACCAAATCAGAAGGGATCTTTGAAGAATACCTTTTGGGATAAGCTTCCACAACCAAAAACCCATACAAACATGGACAATCAATAGACTTCACAATCCTCATCTTCTTCCTTCTTTCTTAGTCAGAATAGATTTAATAACAACAGCTCCAAAAAAAACACAATCCCTTTTCCACTTCTAAAACCACAAGCTTCTCAATTTTCTAGCCCCGTGGAAATTCTGTCAAAAAATACGTAGCGTATGCGCTGTTTTGGCGTATACGGACACTCTGTGTAGATAGTGAACATGAGTAATTTAAAGCAAAAACGCGTATTTCAGGGTTTATTTGTTTTTTTCTTTCTATAAAATCATGAATTTTATCAAAAAAGGAAGTGCTACTGTGAAATTGAAGCTGAACCTTATAGAGGGTTGTGGCGTTGGGGGGGGGGGGGGGGGGTTGTTGGAGGAGGTTGGAAGAATGGAAGCTGTAGAATGGTGAAAGCTTTGCACTGAATAATGGTGGGCAAAACGGTGCAGTTTATGAATGTTTTATTTTACATTTTACGTATATAGAGTTTTTACCATTTGTATTTCACAAGAACCAAATTTTATACATATTTTTTAAGATTTAAATGTGAATTGTGGATTGAAATGTCTTAAAATTATCATCTTTGGATTTAAGGTTTTAAATGGTATATTTTGCCATGATTCTTGATAGCTGAAAAAAAATAGAATGTTTGTTTAATTCAACTATTTAATAAATAAAAAATTAAATTGCCATAATTTGGTTAATTGAGTATAAATTTGATCACTTTCTCATAGTGATCAGAATTAGCTGAAATGTGATAAATCTGATGGTCTTGTAAAAATATTAGGTGACCGGGTGTTGAGATTATGAATGAGGTCTTTTAATAATGATTTTCAATTTTATAATTCTTGGAGTGACTTTTTTTTTTTTCCATATTTACTTAGTCTATAACAATAATAGAGTTCCACCCCAAAAAAAAAGGAGTCAAATCAGTTTATTACATTGAATAAGGTAGGTAAGTGAATCAAGTTGGCTTATGAGCTACTTGCAGTTTAGTTTTCTGATTATTTTATCTTTTAACATATTCACTATATTTGAATGTATAAGTAATTCATGAGTACAACTTATCAAACCTTTTAAAATTGAATTACAATGGGTTAAAAAAAGGAAAATTAATGCAATATATTTGGATTCAAACTTGACAAATTTTCTATCAAGCTTGAACCTCAAAAGAGTTGAACTCAATTGAGTTCATATTAGGCTTAAATGTCGAAATTTTTAATTGAGTTTGAACTCAAATTGACACTACTTAATTCAGTTTTGGTAGATCTTGGAAGATCATATGAGAATTTAAATGCAAAGATATGAGAATTCCATGTGCTCTAGGTGTAAAATGTCAATATTAATTCGATTTCTCTAAATTAATGTGATTTTACTTATATTTGTTTAATTTTTGTTTAATCTTGAAACCATTTCCAAAACCCAATTCTTACAAAAGTAATATTTTAATAAAACATAATTAAAAGATTTCTTGAATACTTTTAGGACTAGATTAAATTGGTTACGTAAGATTAGTGATGTCCATATATTTCTGCAATCCAAAAAATTATTGAGGTATTATATTATTCATACCCACAAACTTAATATGATAATAAACTCATATCTTAATTTAAGTGAAATATCAAGTTCGACTCTTCAACCTCAGCCAATGAATTGTAAAATTAGGGGGAAGAAGTGGACTATTTGAGGAAAGAAAAAAACGTGTCAAAATTTGAATGATGTTTTGAATATTCAAATTTAGAAGGAATTAAAAATAAAACCCTTTTATTGGGTTGAATTTATGAGGTTACATAACCTCCATGTATTGAAGAGACTTTTTGTGACAATTTTTTTTATCTAAAGATAAGAATATGCAATAAATATCAAATTGTTAATTGTTAAAGTCAATATGTAAATAAATTTTGGACAGAAGCAAAGAATATATAAAAATAAATAAATATAAGATAATGTCTGAGCATGAGCTGGATAAAAAGGATTGATTTTTTATGGTGTTTGTGGCTATTAAAAAGATAAAATGGTACTACCCCAGATATGTTCTCCTCTTTTGTTTCTTTCATGTTTCAACCATCACTTCTTGTTTTTCTTTACTTTATATAGCAAAATTCTTATAAAAAAATCATATGATGTACTTTCACGAATATAATACATATAATGGTTAATATTAATTTTCTATATGTATTATACATAGTTTTATCATTTTGAAAGCTAAACTATTTTTTTTTTTTATCACAATTTGTATTATATATTATTTTTTCAATTTTACAATTTCTGACAATAATTTTTGGCCAAAAAATGTATATGTGATTTGCACATGCACATCTGGATATTTTTTATCATTTTCTTTTTGAGTACATGATTCACCCCAAAATCAATATTAAGTCTAATTTGTTTCTCGTCCTTAAAATCAGTCATAAATTCAAAACATTTATGTGTTTCTTTATTATTGAAAACTAATTGCAACATTAAATTTTCTCATGTCTTAAAAGGGAAAATGACAAAAATATCCTCGAAAGTGCATGTGCAAATCACATGTGCGCTGTTTGAGATTGTAAAATTTTTAAAAAATATAACTACAGATTGTGATTGGAAAAACCTAAGATTTCAAAATGAAAAAAAAAAAAAAAAAAAATATATATATATATATATAGTATAGATTGAAAATAAAATTAACTCCACTTATAAACCTTAAGCAACCAATTTGACATACATTGATATTATTCCATAATTTGATACAAACATATAATTTATCACCCATATTGCTAAAACAAAATAAAATAAAATTAATGTTTAGCCTAATTTGATACGAGATAAAATAAAGAAAAATTGGCTAGAATGATAGGCTAATTTGTGTATAAAAAGATAAGAGAATTGTAGTGTCTTTGGTTTGTGAACCTTTACAAACTTTTTCAATAGGAATTAGAAGATAGTGACATTAACGCGTTGAATAATGTTCATAAATATTTAGTCAACTTAACTCGTTGAATTACTGTTAACAATTCTATAATTATTGTTCAAAACTGTTTGTTATAAAGCTTCCAATTTGTATGGTTTATTTTAGTGAAAATTTGCTATAGCCTATAAATGAACATAGCCTAAGGCCCTAAGAGCTTTAATAGATAGAGTAGGTTTTGTGTGGGATCGTCTCATGGATTCCATTTCATGAGATGGGTTGGGTCGGATCGAATATAATAATTAAATAATATTTTTATGTGTATTAGGTAATGCTTTTCTATATTTCAAGTAATACTTTGTATTATATTATTTATTATATATGTAAAATACAAAAGTATTACATGATACATAAAAAAGTATTACATAATATACACAAAAATATTACATGTTGTATGAGGAGAAGAGAGCACCTGGAAGCCCTAGGATCCGCGTGTTTTTTAAGACCCGACCCAATTTGGTCATATATCCTATAATACAAAAGTATTACCTGATACACATAAAAGTATTACCCGATACACATAAAAGTATTACATATTTTCTTATACTCTGACTCAACTCAAAACAAAAGTATTACCTGATATACATAAAAGTATTACATATTTTTCATATGGTCAAACTCAACTCAAAACACATCTTATAATATAAAGTATTACCTAATATATAGAAAAATATTATGTAATACACTCAAAAGTATTACATAATTTCTTATGTTCGACCCGACCCGACCCGTCTCACAATATAGGATCCATGAGAACACACTCACCCAAAACTTTACCTAATAGATAATGTAAATAAACAAACACATGTTCCAACAAAAAATAATGTAAATTAAAAGACTTGAGTTCATGATCTAAAATTTGATAATATATACTCATGAATATAAACAAGGATGATTAAAATATCCATACAAAATATATCTTAACTAGAAAAATAAATATTAAACTATGGATTTTTTTTCCCCATCAATTTAATAGATATAATACCAAAATACCCCTAAATAATTTTCATCTCCCTATTGTCCCAAAGTTGAGAGTATAAATGAATTACGCAACTTCAGTTGCAATAATTGTGGATGTTTATAATTATAGTGTTGTCAAGTAGTCCACGCCTCTCTCTGATTTATATGGAATTTTCTGGCTTTTTAGTCTTGTCTTTCTATCTTTCAATTTTTTTTTAAATAATTATTAAGTTCATGTAATATTGAATTTTGTTTTGGTAAATCTTTATATATTTATTGAATTTTTAAATTTAATTTCCGAAGTTCTATTATTTATTTTGTTTTCTCAGCCCTTGATCTTTCATATTTTGTTATGTTGAACTTTGAAACATTCAAATTTCATTGCACTGCTCCTTGTATCAAATAGCAGAGCTTAGCTAAACAAACTTGAAAATTTACGAATTTAGTGTGTCTATATATATATATATAAGATAAACATAAAAGCACGTATGTAAAAAAATCTAAATTTGGAGGTTTAATGAAGAAAAATAAATGAACGTCTCAATAAAACAAATGTGAAAGTTTAGGAACTGAAAATGCGTTTTAGGCTTTTTAAATTTATTTTATCTTTTTAATTGAAGATGGGTAGATGGGGATTTGACCATCCACAAGTATATATACTCAGAATAATAAATTTCATTTAAAAATTAACAAAAAAAAAAGTGATAAATTGATCCAATCAACATCAACCAACCCTAAGATATTTCTAGGCATATATAATTTCAAGATAAATTTCATGTAATGCCGTTTTATGGATATTATTATGTGAGATTAGTCATTCTACATTTCACAATTTATATATTAATTTATGAAAATAAATTTTGTTCGTTGACAATAAAAATAGTTATATAGGACTGTATTCACACGTTTTATTTTAACTTTTGTATGTATTATGGGTGTGGAAAACGAGTGTTGGTTATATTTGGAAGCTAAAATCGGCAACGATAGGCCACACCATTATATGATGAGACTCTTTTTCTTTACTGAAAAGTTGGATTGGCTTTTTACATGCCGTGCTGCTTATTCATTGGTTTGAAAACTTCTGCTTTCCAAATAAGTGCTTCTTATAAATTAAATTAAAGAGATAATACCTCCAAATATCCTAATTTCTTATTTTAATAATCCCAAATACCCCATCAACTATAATATTATCCCAATATATCCCAAAAGTTGTCAAAGACCAATTTACCCCTAAAAAATCACTATTCAAAATACTATTTACACTCTTAATTTATGAATGCCAAACCATCTTGTTAAACTATGATTTCACAACCCGGATATAATTATCTTGGTATTTTGGTTGGAAACCTTTCTCGTGCCCCAAAAAACACTGGTATCTATACTTGTGATCTGGTCTGAAAGGTAAAACAATGCCATATACTAAACGATTATTATTCGGAAGAAAAATTTAATGGATTTTTCATGATTTATATTTATTGAGATCCGATGCAGGAATTGGTATCAAAATCAAGTTTTATTGAAAAAATAAATTAAATTATGTTGTACAATATTATTTTCTTGTGCCTAACGGAGGAGAAAATCAAAAAAATGTATCCGAAAATATTTCGAGATAACACAAGTGCAGGATATCTGTAATGACATCCAGCTCAGATTGGAATATAATTGTTCCAGACACATCTAAGGTCAGTCAAGACCTTAGGGAGATCCAGAAGACCATCATTTATTATGGTGGACAGATGGAGAAGATAGTCCAATCTCTATCCGAGATCCAAAAAGAGGTTTCAGATCTAAAACAAGAAATTGTAGATCTGAAAAGAAGATCATCTAAAGGAACTGGTAGATCCATGAATGAACGTATCATTTCCAAAGGAAAAGCTACGGAAATTCCAAAGCCCAAAAGTAACGACGAACTCCTACTTGATCTCATAAGACAAGTCGGATGGAAGTCTCAAGAGTAGATCTTGTAGAGTTAACTGAATCCCTTTCCAATCTTGGAATTGTGGATCTGGTAAACCTCAGGATGAACGAGCCGATTCCAAAGAAGGAAGAGGAAAGCACAAGTACGTCAGTACCTGAAGCACCAGTACCAGAAGTACTGGTTCCTCCCGAACCCAGGTGGTGGCAGGATGGGGTTGAATATGAAGAATACATAGCTCGACAAGCCAAAAGCCGACCGGAAAGGTTTAAAGGAGTATCCAAAAGCCCTTGGGCAAAAACGATGCTTGAACCAACCCATCCGTTTGGAGTGATGCTCACAACAGACATCATCGATTTCAGAAATATGGAAGTTTTGATCGATGAGTGGATGTCATCCATGAAAGTTGCTTCATCAACACTGGATGTTGATAACGATCATTTTTGCCAGATACTGGTAAATAGTTTGCAAGGTTCGGCCAAGAAGGCATGGGACATGACCGAAGCCTCTCTCAAACAAGAGATCTTATCCAACGATAATGTTATAACAATTGTCGAAAGGATGGGTCATCTACTCAAAATATGTTTCCTCGGGGACGGATATTTTGAGGAAAGAAAAGACGAGAAGAAAAGAGTATACGCAAGCTCTGTTTGCTCTCGAACTAAGAAATATATGTTATGCGGATGAATATATATATTGGTTCCGCAAATATTATTTCCAAGCAGATGTACCATGGAATGTGGCAACAGATTTATTCTTTGCAAAAATCTGCAGTCCATGGAGGGAGATGCTTATGCAAACCTACAAGGTGCCTACAGGCCGAGTCGATTCAGTGGCCAGAAGGATGTCCTTTTTTAAGGACAGTATACGAGAATGGTGTCAACAAACGACACTACAAAGGAACAAGAAGAAACTAAGAGGAATGGTAAAAAAGACCCCTCTTTGTTGCGACAACAATGATTTTCCTAGTATCATTGGAGAACCAAGTCGTGAAAAGAAGAGAAAGAAACACTTCCAGGGAAGGTTTCAATCTAAGTCCGGAGGATCCTACAGGAGACCTTCCAAACAAGGAAGATCATGGTGGTCCAAATCAAAGGCTAGATCTTACAAATCTGGTCAAAAGTCGGGTCCTTCCAGATTTTCTTCACAGGGATCTAGATCCACAGGGAAGCCATCAGGAGGAACAACCCGGAAAAGAACTTTCAAACGAGCTCACACTCGTGCAAATGAAAGTTTCAAGGATTGCAACTGTTGGACGTGCGGCGCGAGAGGCCATATTTCGCCCGATTGCCCACAGAAGGAGAAGGATGTGCGCCAGTTTGAAACTACAAAAGACATTCGTGATGCTGTCTTCTATGGTGATTTGGTGCCAGTCTACAAGTTCGAGGACATCTCTTTAGATGAAAGCATCTATGAAGAAGAGTTTGAATTTGATTCAGAAGGATACAATGGATCATCTACAGAATCAGATGAGTAGCTCCGGCGAACCGGAAGATAGACTCCAGACGACGGACAGTCTATCAGGATTCTTCTCAAAAATGACAATCTCTAAAAAGACGATGGAAAAAATCATGAGACAGGATTCAACATTAGATCCATATGATGGATTTAAGAAAAGGAGTCTTAATCGATTTTGTGACAAGATCGGGATAAGACAGCGCAAGCACCATATCATTTACCGGGTAAACTCAGGTGAGTTTTCTCTTCCAATAGATCTAACCGGTAATAGAGTTGAGATGCAACTTATTCCAAAAGAAGAAATTCTTGAGAAACTGAGTCATCTCAAAGAAGAAGTAGCGGTCACGATGAAATGGATCCATATTGGAACCATTGAAGTAGTGATTAAAGCTACATTCAAAGAAGGAATTAATTCTGAATTACATTTATCTGTAATGGATAAAAGAATCAATGATTTAAGAGAAAGTTGTCTTGGTACAATGGTAGGTAATTTGTATGCTGGCAAACTTATGTTTGACATTCATCCTAGGATTGCATACAACCTAGCTGACCAAGATTTTAGTAGAGTCTTAACCCTTCATCAGGATTTTAAAAGACCTGATCTTATGAAAGAAAGAAATAGTCCATATTCTATCACGTATAGAATTGTATATGCGCTTTCCAACACACATCATTCAGATATGTTTCTTAGGAAAGAGTATATAGAAATTCCTATAATTTTTAAGGAATTTGCAAATGTTAGAACACCAAACCCAATCCAAATACCAAGGTTAGGGGGTGTTAATTTGCTAATTAAGGATCAACCTATTTTAAACAATAGATCATTAAGGTTTGATTCAGAAATTAGTAACATGTTGTCCTTTTCTGAAGGTAGGATTCTAAGCCTAAAAGGAAAAAAATCATGTGAGGATTTGTATCCCCAAAAAATTAGGGTAAGAAATGTAAAAATCAAATGCCCTAATAATGAATGGAAAGAAATCCATATTGTTTTTGATATATCTAAAACTGATAATTTGTTTCCTTGTGAGGAGATATATCATTTACAACAACCAAGTATTAATAGATATGAAGGTATGTTAGAAATAGCAGGCTATCATGTATCTGTTACAGGAAATGCAGGCATAACTAAAGGAGTTATGACCCTAGGGTTAAGTTTCCTTGAGGAACATAAGCCCTGGAGAAGAGATGAGAAATGGATGGAGTTCGACCTTGATGGACATACAATCAGGGTAGAATAAAACCATTATGCCAGGAATCAAGCTAGACCAAGAGATCATTGATCTCACAATACAAAGAACCCAGACGATAACTTTGTTAAGATCTTTGCGAGAGCAAAATCTACCAGAACAAAGAAGTATCCAGGAAGTTATAAGGATACAAGAGGCTGCGTTAAAAATAAATCAAATAAACGCACGAATAGACATGCTGGAACGCTGGAGGAGAGGAATTTATCCAAACAATCCAGACAGATTCTAAATTATGCCAGGAAGGTGTATTGATGATGAGATCCAGGATCTCAAAAAAGAGAAAGATGAGTTGACGGAACGCATAAGAGAAATGCGGGATAATGGACAGACTCATCAAATAAGGTTTCAAGAGTTGATCCGTGAGCATAATGTTAGAAGCTCAAGGATAAACTTGTTAGAATCTTGGAAAAGAGGAATCTATCCAGAAGATTCTGAATGACAAATATTTTTTCTATATATATATCTGTAGGGATATTATATGATCAATATAAGACGGAATATTTTGCAGCTTATATTGACTTAGGTTCAGGCATTTGCACAGCAAAGCCAGGAGTTTTTCCCAGCGAAGCAGTGGAAAAATTACCTCTTATTGCAGGAAGAGACTTCTCACAGAAGATCCTTATACTCAATAAAGGTATTCGAGAATCACGAATAATGATCGGAGGAGCATTCAATGCCCCTTGGTATAAAGTAAGAATGCCACCAATCTATATTCATGATACAAGTGCTGATATTTTGCTTGGTAACAATTTTATCCAAACTTTTGCAAAATATGAGCAGGATAATCACAAGAACATGTTAACCTTTACTACTAACTGTGGTAGTATGATACAGGTTTTGTGGCGAGAAAAGACTTTTAATAGGATCATGCCTATTAATTTTCGCAGCAAACGTGGTGATAATGAAGCCAAGTTAACTCATTCAAAAATGCAGGATAAGAGGAAATTTGGTGAAGCTCTTCTGTCATATAGACAAGAGGGAATGGAGGAGGCACATGAAGAAGCTATTCAGTTTTTGAAAAATGTCTTACGAGAAGGACCACCCCAAATTGACATTGATGAGGAAAGTCTACTTTCTCTCGAAAATGTTAAAAGACTAATTCAGAGGAACTATAATGAAAATCCTTTAGTCTTGTGGGACAAAAACCAGATCGAAGCAACGTTGAAGGTAAAAGAACAACACAAATACGAGTTGGTTCGATACAAGCCGATCCAGATGAATCTTGAAGATCGAAAGGATATACAAAAGATTATCAAAGAGCATATCGATCTCAAGCTGATCGAAGCAGGTATTTCTCCTTATAGTAGCCCAGGGTTTTTGGTAAGAAACCATGGCGAAATAAAGAGAGGAAAAACAAGGTTAGTAATTAACTATCAAGGTATTAATAAGATTACCGAATTTGATGGTTATTTGACCGCGCGTCGCAACGCGGTAAAATTAATTATTATCTTTCCTAACCTAACCAACTAGTAGTCAGGGCAAGTCGGATGTCGATCCCACGGAGAATGCAGAACTAATTGTGTCACCTATGCTCTAATCAAATACGGAAAGGTTGGGGGGGATTTTAATCAAGAATTACTACCAACTATAAAACGAGAAAATAAATTAAGTGAAAATTCAATCTAAAAAGGCATCCCGGTTAACAGTTCGATTATCATCCAATCTCAATTATGTCCTAATCAATGTACACCCCTCTCTCAGATTATCATGGAATTATCACTCCTAGTCTAACAACAAGCTCTGTTAAATCGAATCGTCTCTTAGGATTAGTTAAATTAGGATAAGATCACTAATTAACCCTATTTAATTGAATAACCCAGAACAAGCTCTCCAGATTTAATTCATTAAATGCATTAATTACCAAGACGATAGGGTGAACTAGACTCCGAATACATAAGCTCGATTCGATAATCTAGGATTGTACTACCCTAGAGATGCACGACCTCTAGTTTACCGCTTTTGAAAATTAAACCACAACAATTAGGATTCATGATTTAAGATTCTAGCAATCAATTATCAATAACTTAACCTAGGTGGCCAATCTAAATTAAGCATCAACAATCGAAAACATTATGCACAGATAACATAATCAATTTCAATCAAACATCGAGAAGGAGATAAAATTAATTAAAACATAAAGGGGATATGGGTTCGAACTTCCCTGCTAACCGGAATTGAGGAATTAGCCGATCATTCTCGAAATCGAATCCACAATCATAGTTGAACAATCCATCATCAAATTAAACTAATGTCGAAATTGAAAATAATATGTTTTTCTCACTCTTCAAACTAATCTCTCTCCAACTAATTCTAATCAAAACTAATCTAGTCAAAGTGTGGATTAATCCCTATCTCCCTACCTCCCATTGCTGCCTGCCTAACTCCCTTTTAATTCTTCCAAATCCCTGCGTGAATAATGTTTTTTTTTCTTTCCAAAATTAACTCATTTCTTTCTTCCCCTCCAAGTCAAATGTTGCGGCTGAGACTTTGATATGAAACCTTTTTTTGGGCTTTGGCCCATTTCTTTCTCTTCTTTATAATTGAACTTTATTTCTTCTTCTTCTCTTAATTCTTTTGGGCCTTGCAACTTGAATCGGCCAATTGATTATTCTTCTCTCCACGATCATTTTCATCGACTCCAAAATACTTCAAAACAACTTAAAATGATCAAGAAAATAATTCGTGAAGTATTTGGAGACATAAAACACATATAGGTATAGAAACGGTGCATTTAATCATCTAAAATATTGTAAAATCATGAATATTCACTCGATAAAATGCACCAATTTCCTACTTGTCATTATTATATACCAAGTAGAGAACACTTAATTGATTGTATTAAAGGGTCAAAAGTGTTTTCAAAGTTTGATTGCAAGTCTGGATTTTACCAGATTAAGTTAGAAAAAGAGTCTAAGAAATTAACTGTTTTTTCTACACCACAAGGTCAGTATATCTGGAACGTAATGCCTATGGGTCTTGCGAATGCACCGCAGATATACCAACGAAAGATGGATAATCTATTTAAAGATTATTTTGAGTTTATGTTTGTTTACATAGACGATATCTTAATTGCCTCTAAAAATATGAAAGATCATTTAAAGCATCTTGAAATATTTTCAGAAGCATGTCATAAAGAAGGATTAGTGCTCTCTGAAAAGAAAACAATAATCGCGGTTAATAGAATCGAGTTTCTCGGTGTTATTATTGACCATGCAGGAATGGAACTACAGGAACATATTGTGGAGAAAATCTGCAATTTTCCAGATGTTCTTAGAGATAAGAAACACCTTCAAAGCTTCTTAGGAGTAATTAATTTTGCAGGTTCATTCATTAAGGACTTGGCAAAATATCGAAAGGATTTCCGTCCTTTATTACAAAAAGATGAGAAGACCAAATGGAAATGGGAATATATTCATTCCCAAAGAGTTCGTGAGTTAAAACAGGTTTGTAGTAACTTACCAAAGCTCGCGATCCCTCAAGATGAGGATCAGTTAGTCGTCTACACAGACGCTAATGATTTCAGATGGGCAGCAGTGCTCATGCGAAAGACATCTACGGGTGAAGAACCATGTAGATATACAGGAGGATTGTTTACAGAACAACAAGCCAGAGTTTGGCATATTAACGAGAAAGAATTCTTTGCGGTTTGGAAGGCTTTTAAAAAATGGCCTTTATTTTTATTAGCCAAAGAATTTATATTAAAAGTTGATAATACTAACGTTAAAGCTTTTTTAAAAAACAAACTTGAATCAAAGATCGAAAAAGCACGTATTATTAGGTGGCAAGCAGAATGCCAATATTATCTTTTTGATATTGTCATAGTGAAATCTAATAAGAATGTTCTTGCAGATTTCTTAACAAGAGATGGATATCCTTGAAGCAGATTCCATCACAATACGAGCAAGGCACCTTAGGGAAAACCTTGAGGAGCACTACAAGACATTTGAGGTGCTAAGGGTAAGAGCCGAAGCGGCATCTTATGTTCAGAAAGCTGATTTGGACAAAGTCCAAATGACGCTACGTGCAGCCATAACTTCAAATAATGATTTGTGGAATGCATTAGTAGAACCTGTAAACAAAGCATGTTCACCATCGGTGATGCAGAAAGAATTATACGAGAGGAGTTCATCATCGATGAACAAACATGGTACTTTTATACCCGAAACAGGACATCCTGCTGATAAAAGTTTTTCATCGGATATCGGTGAAAAGGCTGATGAGGCCAAACCAAGTGTTTTATCGGATTCCGATAAAATTATTAATTCGAAAGGTCAGGAAGCAATTCCAGACAACCCGAGTCAACCCAGCACCTCTGGGGTAAAAGAGGGAGAGGTTAACCTAAGGCCTCAGACTGGCCCTAGACAGGTTAACACTAATCAAGCTATTTCTCCTCTGCAGGTTTACCAAAAAACATGGGAGAAATTGGTGACAAGAAATGAGATCAATCCGAACAGAATTACTGCTGATTGGTCTGGCAAGTATCCAAGACTTTGGATGCTCCCGGGGGTAAACCCTCATGATGTGCGGGAATGGTTCGATTTTGGAGCAATTGCTTCAGTTTTTACTACCGCACCCAGCTTTCCGGAGATTTCCAAATTACCGGACTGG
Organism: Scutellaria barbata; assembly: GCA_028654395.1. Classification (NCBI taxonomy): domain Eukaryota; kingdom Viridiplantae; phylum Streptophyta; class Magnoliopsida; order Lamiales; family Lamiaceae; genus Scutellaria; species Scutellaria barbata. Next base: position 1,082,642 of record CM053655.1, on the reverse strand, counting down.
ATATCCACTGCTGTGCACGATTCATGGCAGAACAACCCATACTTGGGTCGAGGAGATATACTGGAGTTAAAAATTATCTCTGCTGCTCCAGAAATCATAGGAAAAGGGTCTCATCCGGTTTTTCAATTCATAAAACTACAGAGACCTGAGATGGAAGCAATAAACCGAGCCAAAACACCCCCAGAAAACAGCCCTTTGGTAGTCGTCTTGACTGAAAATGATATATCAACGAGGCGAGCATGGGGACTTTGGGTCTGTCTCACCGAGATGGACAAAGTGAAGTATCCATTCAAAATATTTCATAACTCTGTGAATGGATCATTCCTGTTAAATTCCATGACAGGAACAACTACCGGATTTGCTGAGAACCTCTTTGAAAATAAGAGAAAATTAATTTGGGAGAACAAGGTTCCAGCCACGGAACAAACAAGGAAGAAGATATGTAATATGATACATATCGGGAGATGGGGAGAGCGGATATGCTCTTACTGTCAAACACAAGAGAAACCGCTGTTTGGACAGGGTTTCAAAATAAAAAAGGACAAACCCGACTACCCAAAGAAAAAGGGAAAAGGGAAGGGTTTTTAGAAAATAAAAATCGAAAATGTAATAAGAGGAAACAGGTCTAATTAGACTCGATTGTAAACAAGCTGTAATGTATTCCAAACAATGTAATAGGGAAGGAATACAGTATAATCAGCATTGGATGCGAATTCAGACAGGGGATAGTAGTAGGTCCCGCCATCTTACAGAATCAGCATCTGGTCTAAAAGAACAAAAGTGGAGGACCCCTCCACTCACCAAGAGAGTCGTTGCCGACACAAGAAGACAACGAAGGTGGTAGATACACTTACCAAGCGGTAGGTGGGAAATAAAGAAGGTTGGCCCATTCCCCACTAACCAAGTGGAATGCAAGCTGACAAGGCAATAATGGATCCACATAGGAGCACATTGATGCCTATAAAAGGAGGACTTCAGCCTCAGAAGAGGATCATCGAAAACACACCCTTTCTTCTCCTTTCATAAGTTTTTCGAGAAATCTTCTCTCTAGTTTGTAATAGTTTAGCTTTCAAGCTTTCCTGTTCATGGGGGTTTCCCCTTCACGAGTCTTAGCCATGATAGGCTAATTCAAGTTTCTCTTCCAATGGCAGAGAAAATTTATATTGTAAAATAGTTTAGTTTATTTTCTTCAATAAACAAGGCTTTTGCTTTCCGACATTCTGTCCAAAAATTTATAATTTTGAGTGAAATTCATCCAACAGTGAGTCTCCCCGTGATCTCCTTAAAGGCAGGTGGCCTTTCAGAAGGATTGCGATCAGTGGTTCCAAAGGAATTGGTTTCAGAACCATAGACTGCGGGCGAGTGGTTGGATCTTTGATCCGTAAAACCTGAACCGTATTCCAAGGGAACTTAAGAGACAAAGGCGAGGTATGTTTTGAAACTCAGTTTTATTTATTTACGGAAGCATGTTGGGCCTGATATTGATCAGAGGGATAATCGGATCTAATAAATGTAAAGATTGGAAAAAGGAAAAATTGGCTAATGGCAAGCATGGTTTTTTGGAAGTTTTGGAATGTTAGTAAGGGTAAAATGGTATTTTATCATAAAAAATAGGTAGATAGAGATATTTTATTATGAAAGTGGGTAAATGGGGACTTTTGTTATATGATAAGGTAGTTGGGAAAAAAATATAAGAAAATTGGTTATGTTTGGATTTGATCTCTTAAATTAAATCTCAAATATGGATTATCAGTGACATACTTATATCCATAACTCAGTTACAATATCTTCTAGTTTATTATGTGTTTCATTAATATTTTATAATAATCGTTTTAGATCTTGTGAATACTATCAATAATTTAAACATAAAATAAATTAAAATAACTGGATTATCAGTGACATACTTATATCCACAACTCAATTACAATATCTCCTAGTTTACTATGTGTTTCATTAATATTTTATAATAATCGTTATAGATTTTGTGAATCCTATCAATAATTTAAATATAAAATAAATTAAAATAACGAAATATAAGATAAAATATTTGTTGTAATAAATGATTCTGATTGCTAGAGGCGTGACACATGTTAAGGAACAAATGGTGCTTCAATTATGCTCCTATTTTATTCTTTAAACTCATCATTAGTTGATTAATTTATATTCAAGTAAAATTGATATCTCTATACAATCAAACGTTTTAATACAAAATTCACACCAATACTTGTGTTGGACTGGTGGTTGTAAGAAATGAATATGATCATGGTTTATATTTATTACGATATAACAATGAAAGTAAATTATAATTTTGATTAAAAAAAAAAGGACAAAAAAAAAAAAGATGGATTTATTGAAACATATTAATTATACTTTAGTTAATGAAAATAGAACGATTTTTGCAAACATCTGATTACAATATATTACATTTGTTTGGAAAACCTTTTGACTTGCTATTATTAACATATAAATAAATAAAAAGAAAATTAGATAGTATATTAATTAGGGTGAGACTATACACACTTCATAAAATAATATCAAATACATCTCATTTTTTTAAAAATCAAATGTATAAGTATTTATTTTTTGAAATGTGTTTAGTATTTTTGAGGTATAGATATTCCTGCCCTATTATTGACGTGTGAAAAAAATTATGTCTTGTTTACAAATGTAATCAACTATTAAATAATATATTAATGAAACTATATTGTTGTTAATTGTTAAATAAGGTGATATGATATACCAAAATTATAAATATATTTTTTCATCAGTTTAAATAATATTTTGAATTTACTTTATTAAGTTAACTTACATTTTTTTAACTCATGTATTCCAATATACACGTACAGGTCGTATATGCTTTAATATACAAACTCATGGAATCAATAGTCATATCAAATATAAAATTAAATATAAATCATCAAATCATCAAAATTGTTTTAATATCAACATAGATGATGATAAAGTTGGTGTATTTACAACTATATATTATTATTATATATAGCATGTATCAATAAGATAAATAAAGAAAGTACAGAAGATTTTTACCCATTCAAAAGATATTTAAAATGGGGTGAGATCAGCAGTGACAAAACCAAAAGAAACAAAATTTGATGATTAGATAGCAAATTAGAGATGAAAGCTAATTGTATAAGCAAAATAATACAATTAAAGACTCATTATTAACGCGGGAACAAATAATGCATCTATATTTCTGTGCACGTTTTAAGCTTTTTCCCCTAAAGTGGCTCAAAAGGCTAATAAAATATAGCCAAATAGTAAATAAAAAGTGCAGTCTTATTAGGATTAACACCCAACACATGGTAATTATTCTTATTCTTTATAAATAAATAGTGGTGTCACGGGCATAATCGAATGAAAAATAAAAAGACTAAAACTTTTTTTGTGAGAATGTCACCTGGATTTTCTTTCGTAAGTTGGGTTAATCAATAAAATCCACCATACATATTACGAGTATTTAAAAATTGATTAAGTTGATAGTCTTGATTTAAGTAATATATTTGTGCAACTGTCATGTATATTTTATATAAAACGGTCTCACATGACATCTTACATGAGATGGAATTCATATGGATCGAATTAACTCATTCAATAAATTATATATGAAATCATATAAAGTTTTGTTTCAAGAAATCTTTTATAAAGTCTACTATTTCGAAATTAATTATACCAAAGTTTGGAATAGAGTGAAAAAAAAAATTATGGTTCTTATATGAAGACAACAACTACTAAATTATGGTTGAATAACGTGTCATTAATTAGAGGACTGGAATCATTAATCATAGATTAATTTAATTCTCCACCTGCTTAATTTAAGTACAGTGTGTGTAAGTTATGCAGAAGTTAAGCATAAACCATTCTGTATTTAGTATAATTAATTAGTGGGCCCACAGGGCCCACATATGACATCTACTTTTTTCTAGTAGAAGTCTTTTCCATCCCACCCACCCCAGGCGAAACTGTATACAAGATTCTTTTGGTAGGTTTTTTTCCTCTTTTTTTTTTAATAATTAAATTGGCTACTTAAATAGACTTCTTTTATTTGAGCTTCAACTAAGCCCAACAAATAAATGATTTCTTGAGTGGGCCTGCAATAGTTAATGGGTTATGTTTGGTTTCATCTTGCAATAGAAGAATTCTGCCAGAGGCCCAACTTATTATAAAAAAATTCCTAAAAATATGACTTAATTTTTAAAAATCCTTAATTCAATTGTTTGTTTTTCTTAATATTTTTTGTTCTAAAAGCTTGGTCAAATGTATAATACTTTTTGGTCATTTATAAATAATTTTAAGGTTGCACAAAATTCAAAACTAGGGTTTATTGGATCCAAAATAGTAGTCTCCCATATATACACTTATCAAATATCATATAGTATATTGCTCTAAAACGTGCCAGCAACGCTACATTGATATCAAGAACATGCATTAGAAACTCTTACAAACAAAACTGAAATCAAAATTAAAAAAAATAAAAATAAATCCTTATATATAACAAAGTGCTTCTATTAAGCCCTAATTGCCCTTTATGGACAATCAACACAATCACCACCACCATTGGTACGATATGAACCCGATATTGGTAGGCCTGCTCGGAATCTTTGCTGGTGCTATAATTGTCGCAATTTGTCATTGTATAGTGGTGTTATGCAATGACACAGAAAGACAAACGTTAAGTACGAGAAATGACAATGTTAGAAGACGAGATTCCACATCTACGGTTAATAGTACAGTGGAGCATCCAACGGTTCAAGTGATCATTCAATCAAATTATATCAAAGAGTGCAAAGAAGATTTATGTACGGTGTGTTTAGGTGAATTTAAGATAGGTGAACGTGTTCGCGTACTCACTGAATGTGCTCATATGTTTCACGTGTCATGTATCAACAAATGGCTACAAAATCATTCTAATTGCCCACTGTGTAGAACAAGTGTTGTCCCTTCATCATGTTCACATGTTAATGTAGCTTCGTCATCCGAATTCGATAGGACTTTGACAACAGAGATAAATAGAACACCTGAATCTGGTGAATATGTGGAGTGATTTTTTTTGGACTTATTATTAATTTTTTGAAATTATTATTAATATTTTGGTTGGTCCATTGAAATTGTTCATGTTAGATGAATACTTAATGATAATCTCACAATTTCCCCTTTTCATATGCATCAGGCTAAAAATTCTGAACATCTCAAAATTTTCAACGTGGGAAATTGGGCCGAAAATGGCTGAATAGAACTTAATGGGCTGGCTAAAGATGGATTATATATTTATGGGCCGAACATCTCTGTTGGCCCATTAATGATAAAAGCTTTCAAGAGTACAAATTCGAAGAAGTTTAAAATAGACAATGTCATATGTTAGAGATCAATAAAGCTAAAAGCACTAAAAATATGTTTTCATTGACACACGAAAACTTCACCTACTCTTTCCTCATCTCTTCAAATCTAGTTTAAATTCATCTTCTTGAAGAACCCGGAAAATCACAGGATCAAAGAAGTAACCCAGCAATGAAACGAGCTCACATCAATCGAAAATGTTCATTGCCCATTATTTTGGCGTCGATTTCTGCTCTGATTATGATTTTCATCTTAATTTTATCTCATCTCAAACCCAGCACTTCATCTTTCCCGATTTCGAACTCAGTTGACTCTGGTTCCGTGGCTCTGCCTGAATTGCCGCGATTTGCGTACTTCATATCGGGTACAAGCGGCGACAGCAGGAGGGTGAAGCGGCTGCTTCAGGCGTTGTACCATCCGCGAAATTACTACTTGCTCCACCTAGATTTGGAGGCCTCTGAAGCTGAAAGGCTTGAGCTCGCTAAGTATATCAAGTCGGAGGCAGTTATCAAGGGGTTTAAGAATGTGATGGTGATGGGGAAGGGTAATTTGGTCACTGCCAAAGGGCCGACGGTGATGGCGTCGACGCTGCACGCCATTGCGATTCTGTTGAAGCAGGGGAAGCGGTGGGATTGGTTTATTAATCTCGGAGCTTCGGATTATCCGCTTATGCCTCAGGATGGTGAGTTTTGTTGTGAATTTTATTAGATTATGCTATATGATGTTTATTGATGTTCTTGCATAATGTGGATATGTCGTGCCTGTAACATGTTAGATTTATTGTCTATGAGAAATTCGAGTTTGAATGTGTTTGAGTATGAGGTAGGTAGTGAATTTCAAGCATGTTGAATAGCCTTAGAACAATGATGTGTATTACAATCCTGTTTTCTTTGTTTAGATATTTGAGAGTGTTTCACTACGAGTAGTAAGTGAATTCAAATAAATTGAATAGTCTTAAAACAATGCTGTGTATTTCATTCATCTTTCTGTATTTCAAATATATTGAATAGTCTTAGAACAATGCAATGTATTTCTTTCATCTTTCAGTTCTTGGCTTTTGCTGGTTTACTCTTTTTCTTGATTTGTATGTATTTTTACAAGCATATAGCTTGGATAATAGTATGACACTACTTGACTAATGCTTTTGGATATGAATGCGCAGTTATTAACAATCCTATTTTCTTTGTCTTTAGATATTCTGCACATTTTCTCATACTTGCCTAGGGATCTGAATTTCCTCGAGCATACTAGCGATTTTGGTTGGAAAGAGTGAGCACCCAACTAATGCACTGAACTTGCCTAAATCACCATTTGAGTTAGCTGAAATTAGTTTGTTCTGTGTATAATTTCTATTAAGGTTCCATTTATGTGTTATTTGCAGAACCCAAAGAGCTAGGCCTATTATTATAGATCCCGGGTTATATCACTCAAAGAAATCTGGTGTATTTTGGGCCAAAGAGAAAAGATCGTTGCCTGCTTCTTTCAAGTTATTCACAGGTAACTCCTGAAACAGTTCAACCTATCTTCTAATTTTTTCACTTCTTAATTCCAAAATCCATTGGGTTAAGTGATATTATGTGGGAATGAACATATGATGATGAGGGTTTGCAGTATACGAACTTCCATTGATGCAAAAACTACAGTTCAATACTCTGTTTAAGGTTGAACTGGATAAACAATATTCAAAGTAGTCACAATTGGCATCAAAACTAGTTAGTGATTGAAAAACTTAAACCCCTTTTATGCTATGGATTAGATTTGTATTCCCATACTGTCCCCTTCTGTATTTTCATCTAAATATCATATTGACAATCATTTGGTTCTTTCATTATGGATATACCGATACTGATTTTGTGGTTGGTATATGGTTTATAGGCTTATTACAGATATACTGAAAGAGGGTAATCATTTCCATTAATACTGCTTGTTACTCTCTGTGTCCCAATTACACAGTCCACATTTCCTTTTCCTATTATGTTTCAATTAGATATTGGTTTTTTCTCAGGTTCTTCATGGGTAGTTCTTTCAAGGTCATTTCTTGAATTTTGCATTTGGGGGTGGGATAATCTCCCGCGCACTCTTATGATGTACTACACGAATTTCCTGTCATCATCAGAGGGATACTTCCATACGGTAATGTGTAACCACAAAGACTATCAAAACACAACGGTGAACCATGACTTGCATTACATGAAATGGGAGGATCCTTCCAAGGAACAACATCCTATGAACTTGACCATGGCCGATTTCGACAAGATGGTTCGGAGTGGAGCCCCGTTCGCTCATAAGATTTCTGAGAATGACTCGGTTCTTGATAGGATCGATAGGGAACTGCTAAAAAGATCTCACGGGCAGTTTACGCCAGGGGGTTGGTGTTCGGGCAGCTATGGGCTCAAAAAGGATCCTTGTAGGGTTTATGGGAGTGGAGATGCTATTAGGCCATCTTCAAGTTCACAAAGGTTAGAGAAGCTTGTCGTTCTACTTCTTGATTCTGACCATTTTCGATCTAAACAATGTAAATAATTCTGCAATGCCTTCAGCTTTTTTTAGTTACAATGTATATACAAAATGCTGGGAATTTATGTAATGTTCATATTGATGCTACATCAAATATTGTCTGAGAAAACATAACAAGAACAGTACTACTCTTGCCTGGGTTTTAATTTTTAGGGGGAAAAAGAATGAAAAAGTTCATTCAAATTAAAGAAGAATTCTTGTTCCTTATCAAATAGAATTAAAAACAAGTTATGTATAAGAACAGATTCATTGCCGTATAATTCCCTTTCCTTATCTAAAATTAAACAAAATTAGTAGGTTTAATTCGGTGGCCAAAAGTTATTCGTTCCTATTTAAGTAGGTCAAAAAATTCATGCCACATTTGTATTATCGAATAATGGTAAATAGATATACTTTCCTTAAAAAAAGGCTACATATTTGGTTATCTCTATCGATTACCCAGGTTTTTGCTTTTTTTTTTCTTCCCAATGTTGTCTAAGTTGGGACTTGGGACTAAAATTGTGTAGATAAAATTGAAACCATTCAATTTATAAAAAAAAAAAAACAGGATTAAAGCAATACAAATAATAATTGAGGGATTCAACATTTATAAATACAATTATAAAATAAAAAAATGCTATTTAACAAAAAGTGACTGGGATCCAAATTTGTAATTTTCTTTTCATGAAAAAAATAACGCAAACAACGTTTTCATTCTCGTAAAACGGGCCTTTTCTAGTTATAGATCTTTTTCAAATTTCGAGAATGAATCAGATTCACTCACTGTAAAGCTTAAATTCCAATACCTAACGGAATTCCCTGTTCAAAAATATCTGAGTGTGTCTCCATGGCCCAATTATTTAAAATTTGTCGATCGAACAATTTAAGTTTGGATATTTGGATTATTAAAGAAAAAATGTATGTTTTTCATAAATAAATTTACTGACGTTATATGTACACTATATAAATACATAAAACATGCATTAAATAATAATATTGTCGTTAAGAAAACAAATGCTGTGTTCCTTATAGAAATTATTATATATGTATATATAGGGTTTTAATAAAATAAAAAAAAATAGTGAAAGAGAATTGTATGGGTCTCAGTGTCATGATCAAATAAAAATAATGTCTGTTAACACAGGGAATTAATTAAGAGAAATGACTTGTTTAATTTGTATGATTCACTGCAACAATTTTTTTTTTTAAGAGAAATGACTTGTTTAACTTCTATTTTTGAGAACATCGTCCTGAAATAAATTACTAAAAGGAAAGCTAATTAAGTCATATGTGCTTGTTACTTTTGCATACCTATTTAGGTATCACTCAAAGAAATTTGTAAAAAGAGAACAATTCGTTATTTAATTTCATAAGAGATATTTATAACAATACAAATGAGCTTCCATGAGCTTATATATCACACTTTGTAGACCTATTAAAGGAACATTAACAATAGAATTAACATGTATATATAGGCTCAATCCAAGTACACAACTAATTTAATAAGACCTATATATAGTATTATTTGCAAATAATAACATGGGGATTGTGCTCATTATATCATAATATACAAAATTGTTTCAAGTGTAATAATACCTAGATGCCACATCCTATCCAATTAAACCACTAAAGTACACAGTTTCCACTGAAAATGAGTAACAGAATTATGAAAACATATGTAATAAAGTGGTAATAAGCTTGAAGCTGAAGCAAGCATTGCAGATATCCCAGAATGTACTGTTTCAGAGGATCCACAGGTTTTCAGCTTTCTCTTTTTTGAATCAACATTGTAAGAATGTATGCAAATACGTATAAATACACACAGTATATATATACGGATAGTAGGAGCAATTGCTAGGTGCTGGCATCATGTGCTAGTAGTCCCATGCAAAAATAAAGCTAGAGAGAGAGAGATGAAAGAGAGAGAGGAAGGCTTACAGAAACCCCAGCCCAAAAAAGTTTATCTTGGTCTGGACACTACTGTTTATTTCAACCAACGATGTACCTTTTTTCCCTTTTCTCCTATTTTTTTTTTATTATGCTCATTCTAACATTACTTTTTAGTTTTACACATCTATATAGTATATATTCGTAAATATAATATGAATCTATAGAATTGATGATCTATACAATATGGACACGTATTAATGCATGTTTTAAAATTATAAAATAGAAAAGCCATGTATTCTATTATCAAATTTCATGAATTCAGTATATATATCAATTACAATGAATATATTAAAATGTGGTTATTCCGGCATAAATGTATATGAAATTCGTTGAAAAAGTAAGACTAGAATTGGGCCATATATCATGGTTTGCTTAATGCTTGTGTCAAACAATATATAGTTGAATATATATTAGGGGTTAATTAATTAATAATGGAGCTGGGAACCCACAGTCTCAATCATATATTCTCCTCTCACTGTAAAATATGAATTAAGATGCATATAATATTAACCACTTTTTCCATGCAATCAGAGAAATGGCACCACAGAAAGAAGCTTAAAGGCTAAGTAATTAAGAACTTGAAAAACCCTAAAAAGCAATAAAACAAAACTAGAGACAGAGTGAAAACAAATTAGTACTTGGTGTTTGTGTGGGTACTCTCTCTCTCCCTCCTCTCCTCTCTCTCTCATCTCTTTATATATATATACAAGCATAAAGCCCCTTGCTTTATTTTAGCACCTATATTCTCATTCTCCCTTTATCTCTCTCTCTGAGCTAACCCTCCAATTGATGTGATTCTCCACTACACCTCCAAAAACCAAATAACCTTTACAAAAGAGAAAGAATTAAAGATCAAGAACCATGGTTTTTTCTTCCATTCCAGCTTATCTTGATCCCTCCAACTGGCAGCAGGTAAATCTTTTTTTTTGGGTTTTTTTTTTTTGGTATTATCATATGCTTCCATGGTTAGCTTCTTTGCCAAAAAAGCAAAAATTCAAAAGACAAATATTCCCAGTCCCCCTTTTTTTCTTGATCTTCTTTATTTTTCACCCCCTTTAATTAATTTCTTGAATATACCGCTTTGTGAAGTGATTTCATTTTCCTCCTTTTTTTTTTTTTCCCTGATGTTTTGTAGCAACAAAATCATCAAATAATTGGAAGCAGCAGCACAAACCCTCTCTTCCCTCCGCCACCACCTCCCCCACCTCCTCAGCCGCATGGCGGCGGCGGCAGCTCAATCCGCCCCGGCTCGATGGCCGAGCGAGCTCGCCTCGCCAACATGCCCATGCCCGAGACCGCTCTCAAATGCCCTCGTTGCGACTCTACCAACACCAAGTTTTGCTATTTCAATAACTACAGCCTCTCTCAGCCTCGCCACTTTTGCAAGACCTGCCGGAGGTACTGGACCCGCGGCGGTGCCTTGAGGAACGTCCCCGTTGGTGGCGGCTGCCGGAGAAACAAACGAAGCAAGTCCTCCAGCACCTCAAAGTCACCGGCGAGCAGCGACCAGCAAGCTAATCCCAGCTCCACAGCTCCTATGTCCACCAACGGCGGCGGCGGCGCCACCGCAAGTATGCTCGGCCTCACCACGCCTCTTCCGCCTCTGCGATTCATGTCCCCTTTAGGTCAACTCACCGATAGCTTCACCGGCGATATAGGCTTGAATTACAGCGGAATAACGGCTCCATCAATGGGGACGAACGAGATGAGCTTTCATGGGGCGAGCAATTTACTCGGAGGCGGCGGCGGAATGGCTGCGACGCTTTTATCCAGCGAAGGAGAAGGCGGCGGCGGTGGTGGCATTCAGCAGTGGCGGTTGCAGCAGCTTCAGCAGTTCCCTTTCCTGGGAGGTTTGGAGACGTCATCGTCGGGAGGGATTTACCAGTTCCATCACGGCGGCGAATCAGGGTTCATGGGCGGCGGCAGCGGAGAGACCAGTCATCATCAGATGAGGCCTAAGCTTTCGAGCTCAATGCTGTCTCAAATGGCGTCGGTGAAAATGGAAGATAACCCTGAGCATAGGTTTTCTAGGCAGTTATTAGGCGGCGGAGGTGGTGGAGGAGGAATTACAGGAAATCATGAGCAGTGGAATTCAGCAACAGCAAATTGGACTGATCTTTCCAGTTTCAGCTCTTCATCAACAAGCAATCCCTTGTAGAATTCGACACGATTTCAATACACGAAAGCTTCGAAATTTTTATCTGTGAATCAAAGCTTCACTCAAAGAGACTATGGTGGAAGAAAAGTGAAAACCCCTATGCAAAGATGGGAGCTTTTTCTGGGTAATCGTCTGAAAACCCTAGCTAGAAATTGGTAGGTTTGTGTGTTTCCATTAAACTTGATTTGTAGCCTAATTGATGCATGTGTACTCTCTCTCTCTCTCTATATATATATATGATGCCTGATAATGTTTAGAACACTAAGAGTGTTATTTCTTGTAGCTTTATGTTATTTCTCAGGAAAACTAATGTTTGTGAAATCTGATATATTTCAGGTTGATATATAAGAAAATTTCATCTTTGATCCATTTAAGAGTTGATACTAATTCTTGTTTTGGTGAGAGAGAGGTCCAGTTTTATTTTATATATATATGATCAAGAAATGTTATGCCCTTGTTTAACCCCTGCTAAATATTTTTTAGTATGACAACTTTTTTCCTTTTTATTAAAATAATAGCAATATAATTTTCTGTAGCTACCAAATTTTTCGCTAGTCTCTTCTATTTATTGTTAATTTTATTCCTTCATTAGATCAATTTATTTAAAGGATATAATATTAGCTTCTACAATCACATGAAACATTAGGGATCTAGGTGAATAAAATGATTCATGAGTTATAGTACTGATAACAGTTTACACAACAATTTTTACTTAAAACAATTCTCTTTCAACTGTTTTCTTCAACATTTATATATACTGTAGTGATATTGTGATAATAGTTGAACCTTTGAGGCCTTATTTTATCTTAAAAATGATCATTTTCTGAGCTTAATAGATCAATCTGTGAGGCCTTCTCTTTGCTGTAATTATATATTGTAAACTGTGCTGGGGTGAGGTATCTGTTAATAATTAATATTCTTAAATATCATAAGTTAATGAAGTAAATACAGATGAAATACATTATTATTATTGATGTTGTTGTTGTTTGTGTTGTGGATTAACAACCATTATATCATAGGGTTTTGCTTACAAAGATCTTAGATATATACTTGGCTCAGGATATCTGGGACTTCCACAATCATATGTTAAGGTATATATATATATATATATATATATATATATCTTTCATGATGTGTGTGTTTTGGTAACGTATTCATGAATTACAGCTAACATAACATGTTCATTAATGGTACAATTACGTGTGTTTGAATTGAATCGGATGATTTGAAAATCGTATATTAGAAATTCATTGTGAAAAATCTTTGATGTTAATGTTTGGATTTATATAGATTCAGAATCCATCATTCTTAATTTTAATTATTTTCTTAGTGATTTTGACGAATTTGAAATTCACTCTACTTTAGATGAATATAAATCATTTCAAATCTTAAATTTATAATACCCATTTCAAACACGATCACAAAAATTCAAAATTAATTAAGATGTTATATATATGACGATGTTGAGTCTTTTCTTATGCTATTTTATCTACATATATATTATATATATCGATCTACTGAGTTTTAAAGGAAGCTCATATTATTACCATTCAATGTATGAGGTTTGAGTAATTTACATCCTGTGCAAATTATACTCTACATTTATTTTTTCAAATGTATTGGATTTTTTAGTCATACAAACCTAGATATCCTAGAACTAAAAATGCTTTGAAATCCCTAACAAATATACACTAAATTGCAGAATTAACCATATCTGATTTTATTTAATCCCCAATTATTAATTACCTTCAGATTGTACCCCCATGTAATAAAATCCCAATTATTAACTTTTGCTCGATTCCCTGAATATTTTCAGAATATCTACCTAGAGGTTAGTAGTAGTGTCCAATTCCCCAAAAAAAAAACATCTTACTTAGACATGGAACCTTCAAGTAATCTCCCTTCTTCTTGCTTCTTGAATATGATTGTAGAGAGAGAGAGGTCTAGGAGAAATGATTTCTCAATAATATATATACATAGTTGCTAGGGGATGTTATATATGATTGAAAAATAGTAAGAAATCGTAGGTAATTAAGGAAGGTACAATGAAGAGATTGGACAAAGAGTCACAAAAGTCACCAAATTGTACTCAATTTCATACTATATATCTCATCATCATCATCATCATCATCATTCCTTCTAATTCCCAAACCCCAAAAAAGTGTTCAACATTTGCAGGAATTAAAGTTTAGAGAGAGGGGGGAAGAGAGAGAAATCTCGAATTCCGTTCCCCAAGAATGACGTACGTAAAGACTGCAAACCATAACGAGGAGCCAAAATGAACACAAGAATTCCAACTATATATGCATTTTTTATCTCTCTCTCTCTCTCAGATTATTTTAGCATGCATGAGAATTGAGAAATATCTCTAAATTAATGAAATGCAGGGTTTTGCATAACCTGATCTTTAAGTAGTGTTGATGTAATTAGTTCAATTATTCAACATGGTACGATTAAATATTTTTAACACAACATACTTGTAGTAACTTATCTGACATGAAATCATCAATTTTAGAACAAGGTTTTTTTGTGCCTTTATAAGTAGGAATTAAGTAGTCAGCTGATGACGTTGAGGCAAGGAATCTTTGGTATTTCACTTTTGTAAGGATCAAGGCTAGCTGCTTACCCCAAAACGAATAAAGTTACTAAAACAAAACCCCACTCTATATATATAAATAAAATTCATCTATAAAAATTGAGTCATTTTATATTAATTTGTATTGAATCTGATCTTTCTGTAGCCACTAAGTATATATGTGTGTGAATGATTGTATTTTAGTACAAATGATAACACGTGGACTCAAATAAAAGTATATAGATATAATTCAAACGTATTAATTTAAAAGTATAAAAACCTAGGATTTTTTAAGAACCCATTTAAAAATAAAATAAAATTGAAGGTAATATAGATAAGTTAATAATATATGTGCTTTTTACCCTAAATTAGGGCTAGAGAGAGAGAGAGATAATGATGTAGATTTGATTATATGTCGGTTACTTGTCTTCATTCTCGATTACGTGATTTCTTAAAGTAAGATTATTGAGTTGAATATCCAAAGATTGACGATCAATTATATGGATTCTGTGGATATACCGGTTTTGATATTAAATTTGATGTTAATATCGATCATTTTTTTAAAAATATGAAAATTTTGTAAAAAAATTAAAAAATATATCTAATAATATATAAAATATTATAACTAATATTAATATATATATTTAATTTAAAATTTCAAATCAAATGATATATTTACAATAAATATAGAGATAAACTACTATTATATAATATATAATATATATATTATAATTCTTTTATTAAATTCCAAAAAAATTAACTAAACTTAATTAAATTATAAGAGGAACCTCAATGCTAGCGTGTTAATTTATTTCAAGAATTTAACTATAATTATTATTTATTCCACTCATAGTCGAAAATATAAATATAGAGAAATAGATAAAATTTAATTTTGAAGATATTCTTTAAACATATATAAAAAAAATTATAATAAAAAAAAAATAACTTATCACAATGAAAAAGAAAAAAAAAGAGAAAGAAAAGGAAAAAACACAATTCAACAAAAAGAATATGGATGAAAAAAAAGGAAAAAAACAAAATGGGGAGAGCGAGAGGCTGAGTGCCAATAAAAAAGAAACGAAAAAAAAAAAAAGACTGTTATGGGGCGTGAGAAAAAACATGTGATATATTGATGATATATATTGTTTAGGCGATATATTCGCGATATATTATGATATATCACGATATTTTTATAGAAATAAAATTGTGGTATGATATTATATCAATCCTCCAATTTTCATGATATTTAAACGAAATATCACAAAAATATGGCGATATTTTCTTCTAATCAGACATATTTGAACCTTTTTTGTTGACAATCACTATATTTTAACAATTATATATTGTTAAGTACTTATATTATAGTGATGCATGTACTAAGATCATTGGAGTGTTTGGCTCTGAAATTCAAGCTAGATCTCTCCATATATATTCTAGAATCTACACCCACACACACACTACTTTGTGTACAGAATGCATGCAGCTTTTGCTTTTAGAACGTTTCTCGTAAAATATATGATTAATTACATAAATAAATGAGATCATTCATCACTTTCTTTTTTAGTTTAAAAATCATTTTTTCCCTCCATAATTATATATATATATATGATATCTTGCGATTTTAATTTCATAAATATTATGATTTTAAATTAATTTCACAATTTAAGAAATTGTTACAAAGTTTTGAGAAATATATATTAATTAAATAGGAGTAATTAAAGTAGAAGAGATTGAGATTCAAGTAGGTCATTGTACCATCACGTTGCCTCCTCCTCTCCTCAATTATATAACATGTGTCTCTGGAATCTGATTCCATTTTCGTTTTCCAGATTTATTTTTTTAAAAGAAAAGAAATAAACAATAATATATCTGACCCACCTATCAAAATAATATATCGCATGTACTCATAAAGTTTTTACCAACTAGCTAGTTAATTAATCTAGATAAAAAGCTGCATTTCTTCCAGTGATTGAATTATCTTTCAGAAAGTTAGATGCCCCCATATATAGTATAGCAATAAATAATTTTAATTTTGATTCACTTGGTGACCATCCATATTAAAGAGGTTTTGTCCTGTGAGTTGCAGCCTCGTTCACAAGATTAATCAAATGTAAGTGATTTATTTTGACTTATAATAAAATGAAATTAATTAAGTTAAATTCCATATTACAAAATGTGATTTGTAAGATGATTTCATAGGACCGAAGTTTTGTTGTCTCAAAAATTTGTGAGACAAATTAATGTAATGTAAATAATTGATTAATTAATTAAGTGTATCCCATGCATGTATATATTGGTGTATATATAACTGTAGAAATTACAGATCAATTTGGAAGTAATATTATTTCAAGAGTTTAAAAAAATTTGGAACTCATAGGACGATTTGATGATTTGTTCAAAAAAAAAAAAACTATTTAAGTTTATAATTACATAATAATTTAAAGAATTGTTTTTACAAGAATCTTAAATCAACACATCCAGAAAAAAAAAAAAAAATTGCAGAATAAGTCTTGAAAATAACCTATATATGTTATAAATTTACTATTAGAATTTGTAATTTTTGTTTCGACCACAAAGCCTCCATCAATTTGGCATAATTAATAGATTATAGTGGTACGATTGATGCCATTATTAAATCTCATCGAATAGAAGATGTACAAACACATAATTCTCGTGCTTTACAAGATATATACTCAAAACAGAACTAGCTAGCTAGGTTAAATAGTTAGCTTTCTAAATAAACAGATCCTAATTAATTAGCCAGTGAATTGTTGGATGCATGAAAGCTTGAAAACAAGATATTGAAAAGAGGAGAAGAGAAGTGTTTAATTATTAATTAATCTAAGTGAATGAGTACTCTATTATAATTAATTTGAAAAGGAGAGATTTTAATAAATAATTCCTCAAGACCAAAAATACTTTTTGACTACGTAACGATTTATTATATAACTATATCCTTTTTTTTTTCCCTTAATAACAAATCATTTTTGAGCCAATAGTTGGTTTAGGCCTAATAACATGGGCCACTTTACCTGTGGATGAAAAGAGATCAAAATTTTACATAATTTGGCATTTGTAAAACTCATAATCCACAAATTACAATTCATAATTAATTCGGCATTATTCATTTCATATATGAGACAATTTAATACGAGTTTTATGAATTTTATTAGTCAATTAGTACATACACTAATCTTTTAAAATTCTTCTACCTTTTTTTTTTTTTTTTAAATTCTCTATTTTGGAGTTCTTTTTCTGTTTTTGGTAATCTTTTTGATTGATTTTTTGATGATTGGTGGTATTTAATCAACAAAGGTAAAAGCTATCTAGTCTTTGTTGAAAGGTATGTATGAAGCATCCAATGTTTCCCTTGTTCATTTTTTCCTTTTAGAGTGTACATATTGACAATGAAAATTTAATCATCATCCCTTCCCCACATATGAACACTCAATAATACCAATATAAGATACCAAAAAAAAAATTATATATATATATAATAATAAATAAAATAAAACGTGACAATAAAAAAAAAAGTGTTTTAGTAATTATAATTAATTCATGGCTTCATTAATATATTAAAGCACATCCCTAAATTATTTTCAAAGAATTCTAGTAAAGGAAATTTTTAGGTCAAACTAAAGTGTTGTTTAATAGACTAAAAATTGTTCAAACACACACACATATATACGCATGTAATGGTAGCTTTTTGTAGTGGGTTGTCGTTTTGTTCATGAAAAACAAAAATATAGAATTGATTGTAAAATTAAAATAATAAATAAATGTAGCATTTCAAAATCATAAGAAACGAGTGACAAAATAATATTGGCCACTTATTGCTTAGTGGTTTGTTTTTATTTGGTGGTCGTGCTCAATCGCACCATGCATGCATGCATCATTTGCGTAACTAATCACTTACTTTTTCTTTTTCTTGATCGTCCCTCATCATATTTAAATATTCTATATGTTTTTTTTTTTGGATAATTGTCATTCCATATTTTATTCATAATTAATTTTTTTTATATACTATGGTTTATGGATGACACCATATTATGAGTATGACTTTTATACAATTATTTTATGAATTTAATTTCATGTAACAGATGAATCTATAACTCACAATTCATATATAAATTTGTAAATTGTGGTTTGACATATTTTTTTAATAAAATGGTTTCAAAAAATTTATATTCTTGATATTTAGGCCTTACCAATCACAAAAGAGAGATAAATAAATAAATATTAAAAAATCTTTGCTGCGGCAATGATGAGTGTAATATTCACACAATGTACAAATTCATATATTTTATTGATTAATTATTTTCATTAAAATCATATATTTTTATGTATAACAACACTATATATGAAGAACGTATTTACTAGCTCTTACTTAAAGCATAAGGTTTTACTTGAATATTCGAGCTCATGATACAACTCATAGAAGTCATAAGGGATGTGTAATTAGCAAACAAAATAGCTATTGTTAAAAAAATAGACCCATTATATATCGTTTATTATACATCACGATAAATAGAAAAACACTGATCAATCACTTAACTTTTATTTCTAATAGTTCATTCTCTTCAGTCAGATAATTCCACGTTAGTTTGCACTCAAATAAAAGTAACATAACTGATAAATATCTGTCCATAGCAAAATACCAAACTAATGAGTTATATATTCTATTTCTTCATATTTTAGTAGATAATAATAAATTGATGGGGCTAGTAACATGGAAGGGGCCCATAAGCCCATTATATAAAGCTCATGTCACAGTCGAATATTATCCGCGTCTCACTATTCTCCATTGGGCTTCATTTCTGTGGGCCCAATAGAAATTATAGCCATTTACCCAACTCCGTAGATTTTTTCCTAGAGAGAAAAGTCCACAGTAATTGTTACCAACCCAAATTTTTTAACTGCATATATTCATTTATATGAAACTACATACACCCAAAAACTTACTAAACATAGTTCATTTAAAATAAAAGAAATATATAAAAATATGAAATTCGAAGGTGTGTTTAGTATTTTTGGGTGTATATAGTTCCACTCAAGATATATATTGTTGTTTCTTCTTGATTAAATAAATAAATTATATATAATAATGTTCAAATGTGAATCGTGGATAAATCTTAATATGTTCACCTATAATGTGTAATGATCTTATTCTCTCATTATATAAAAAAATAAAATTAATAGATATTTTGGATTTTTAACACAATCAATTGTGAGCATATTAATATGTGTCCACGATTGGTAGGTGAGTAGAGCTATATATATATATATATATATATAATTTTATATGAATTGATGTTATTTTATTACAGTATCATTGTTGGCTAGGCATCTATTGACATGATAGTACTCCCAAATTTTGAGAATAAAATTGTCAAACCAAATTTGGGATAATAACTAATCAACTATGTATCGATTGGGTCATACATTCTTTTTATTCTTTATTTACCCTTTTAACTTTTTTTTTTCTCCTAAATGACATTGCCTTTTAAATTCGACATAAGTTACCAATATTGGCATTTACTATATTTTGATTGGAATGCCAAATTTGATATAATGAGTTTTATACACTTTCATTCACTCAAAACAAACAACATATGATCTTTTTTTTTTCCCATCAAATTATAAGGAAAATTCAATCAATCAAGACAAATGTAAATATAATTTAAATTTATCGATCCATGAAATTATGAAAAGACCATCATATTGCATTGAATCGATGGTAAAAATTCCTTCCTCAATATTAAACAAGGCTGAAGTGGAATTCAAACATTTCTTTCAAATTAAATAATATTGAGATATTTTTTTAAGAGGAAATTAAATAACTTGGGGGTGTGGGCCCACCCAGGAATGGTATCAATGCTGTGGGACCCAAGTGCGCCCCCAGTTGCAATCTTCTATTATGCTGAGTAGTGACGTGGCAATTGGACCACATGTATATACATTAGATTCTTCCAACTCTAATTATTACTCCTCGGTCCTTTTCTTTCTAAAATATATGTTGGTTATTGCATAAAGATTTAAGAAAGTATTTAATTGATATATAAATATGTGTATGAAATAGTTATATTATTCAAAATATAGTAGATATAACTAATATATAGTGCTGAATAAAAATTTAGTATAAATATTAAAATACTTGCGAAGTTGGAAAAAAGGTCATTAACACTTCTTATAATAGAAATATATATATATATATATAGATAAACCGATACAAATTCTATTTTTTTTACAATAATGGTGATTTCTATTTATAAATTAAATCAAATTTTAATTGAGTAAGACCAAATTGATCAAGAATAATATGGGCATTTGTACATCATCATTTCTTACAGAATAAATTGAATTTTAAATAATTATCAGACAAACAAAATCAGTTTAAGAATTGTATTATGTTAGTAGGGTTGAGGAAGACATAGCAGGAAAGCCCACTGTTTCTTTCTTTGTCGGAGACCCTAATGCTAGCCTTTCAATTAAAGTTAGAAAACCATTATATTCTAATAAATGAAATTAGAAAAAGATGTTTTAAAGTAAATACGAAAAAGCTATTTAATGGCTCACTCCCCTTCAATAATTTTTTTTTTAATTGTAGTAAATTTTTATTAGAAATAAAATCATGAATAAATTGGAAACAATTTTATTCTAAATTTTTATTAGAAATAAAATCATGAATAAATTGGAAACAATTTTATTCTTAGCCACAATTGAGGAAGATCCATAAATTAGGCGAATTAACTTTAAGAAATGATGGTGATCACCACTACCCACAACGTACAAGCATCAAGAATTCAAGAATCGTGTTATTGTGAAACACGATTATACAATGAATCGCGTTTTAATGAGCCAACTTTCCTTAATAACAAAGGAGGACAAAGGCCACACCTTTATTGACAAATCCATTTCAGGCAGAAAGTGTTGATTAGTACAACCATTATTTTACTTCACCTAATTTAGTAAGCAAAGGAGATATGCTTTCTTGCTTCTTCATTAAGTCCAAATATTCTATTCAACATATACAAAGAATTTTTTGGGATGATATTTTAGAATCAAATATTGTCACCTGGGTGACTTATTTGAATTTTGTATCGCATCAAAGTTTTATAATCTAGTAGGATGGAAATAATTTTTTTTTCTTCTTTTCAAGTCTTGATCATAATTTTGGTTTGTGTTTTATTCGTCTTATAAACAATACCATCTAAAAAAAGTAATGATTATAATCTTTTTTCGTTTAAAAATACATGAAATCCAAAAACACTAAACACATCCCAAATTTTGTATTTTTATACCTTTCATTTTTTTTAAAAATGAGGTGTGTTTAATAAAATTTTGGATGTGTGTAGTCTCCAAAAAAAAAACACAAGAGTTGTATTTTAAATGTTAAAATTAGTTTGTATTTGGAAATTTTATAATATTTTTATAATGAATTTGTGATTAGTTATAACAAATTTTGAAGGAGAGACTTGATGAAATATAAAAATAGGCAAAAACTTATATCCCAAAGTATGTACCAACAAAAAATATATTAGTTTGGTATTAGTTGTATATTTATAAGGTATTAATGGTGTATCATCGAGTGTATTAATTGTATATTTATAAGATATTAATTACATACTAATACGGTATTACTTACATAGAATTTAAATATATTATTAGTAATATTAGTTATTCATAAATTATTTCAGTTATATGGCAAATATATTACTTATTATATATAAATATATTGATCGTATTATTTAAAAATATTAAATTTTTTAATTAGGGCATGCTGTACTCAATGACACACCAACCCTACTCATAAAAAAATTATAGAAGTCTCGGTCATTTATTGAGAATGATGTGGAATAAAATTGTCATACTAAAGTAGATCCGCAATGGCTTGGGTCAATTATAATTAAAGAAAGGCATATTCGGATAAATTTGTTTTAGTCAACTTATTTGAACTTTATTCAAGAAGAAAAAAAAAATTCTTATATTTAGTTAATTACGTTTTTCTCCCTGTAGAAATATATTTATATTGTTTCTCGATAATATAAGATATAAAGAATGAGAGATCCCATGATAAAAAGCTTTTTTTTTTTTTAAATAACAAATTAGTTATGATGCTCTATATCATGATGCTAATATTATCAATCATTACATATATATTATGCAGCAAGAATCAAAGAGTACGATTATTTACACCAACCTATAGAAATGAAATTATTTCAGTTGCACTAATTTGAAATCAAACAATAAATTACAACTTAGGCAAAAAATAACTTTATAATTACAAATTAAACAATGTGGATTCTAAGCTTGGAAAAGATGATTCTAAAACTTAGTGTTGCAATTATATTTCACTCTGGGAAAGTTTTTTTTGGGCCGTAAATATTTTAGGCCTTAAACTTGGGCCCAATAGAAAAGTAGGCCATGGGCTTAGCCCAATTAATATCTGATCGTAGATTTTGTAAAACACAAATCCAACCACAACAATTTTCACGCGTTATCATAACATCAACCCAACCTATAACAATTATTAATTTAATAATTTAATAATTACATATATATATATATATATATATATTTTATAATCATTTTTTATTATTTGAATTATGTATAAAATATATTAAATTATATGATATTCCAAATTTGTAATTAAAAATATATATGACTAACTTAAAAATAAATTACAATCTGAATAACAAAAATAAAATTACAAGAATTGAAATACAAAATTATTGTTACATAAATCAAGCTACAAATTGAAATTAGGAGAAATAGTAGAATATGACATAAATTATGAGAGAATAGGAAAGATAGTACACAAAAAAGATAATTTGAGATTGTGATTCAAAATATATAAATATTAGTCTTTATTTATAAAGAAAAAAATTTCATGAATTTTGGTTTTTTTTTTATAGATAATTGGGTATGTAAAAGATATAAACGAAATTAGACGAACAAATCATAAAATGTCATGTGACAATATTCATGTCATGTGACAACATTTTGGATGAAAATTGACCTTGAAATTGATGTACAAATCGGGTGGTCAATCACCCCAATTGTGCAACCTTCTCTATCTTTTAATTTTTTTTAAATATTAAAATATTCACGAACGGGACGTGTGACTTCCTAATAAATATGATGTAAGCAAAAATATAAGAAAATTTGTTAACTGTAGCTATTTAATATTTTATTAGACCAAAAATTAAATCCGTACACCATAAATATATATTTTCAATTGTTCAGTAAATTCAGTAAATTATGCACAACTGAATATCCAAACCTCGTAAAATACAATATCATGGTCTTAATTTATTTAAATAGTGTTTGACTTCTGCATATGAATAAATTCTGAATAATGATTCATTTAAGTGATAGTTTCCACTTTCCACATCAAAGTTCAACTCGTCAAACAATTACTGCTCTTCTTCAACGACAGGTCTCGTCTTTTCCTATTTTCATCATTTTTTTATTACAACATTTCCAAATAAATTTATTTCTTAATTGCTATATATGTAAACCATGTATACATATTAACTTTTTGACGAAATCTGTTAATTACGTCAAGATTCTTGTGAAAATAGGTTAGGTTTGTGACTAATGAATTTTGTCTTGTCATATATAAAATTTTGTAAATCTAATTATAGAATTCAATTTTTAGAACCAACTTTTAATAGTAGATATTGTAGAATAAAAATCCAACAACTCTAATTATTTGGTGGCCCCTTTCTCCAACTATTGATGATGTATTCTACTTATAAAATTTAAGATCCAATAATTTTGATGTATGGTTTATCAAACACATATTCTTAATGTAGTAAATTATAAAATATATTTAAATCTATTTGATTTTGATCGTAATGGTATTACAGAGTAGTTAATTTTTAAAGGAGACTGAGGTAAAAAACGAAAAAAAAAGAAAAAAGAGTTCATTTTGACTTCCATTTAATAAAAAGGCATGCAAATATGTAAATTAAGATAAAAATCATGGTTACTTTGAAATCTAATACAGCAATTAAATCTGAAATCTGCCCGGAAACATACTTAGGAGTCTCTGAGTGGCTGCCCGTAAACCCGGCGGGCAGTCCAAACTCCAATACTACATTACTACCACTTTTTCATAACTTTTGTCCCCTCCACCCATCTCTTCCACCACCACCACCCACCCCCACCCCACCCATTCTCCACCGTGGTGGGTGGCGCGTGAATTCAAGCCTGGAGCTTCTCCAGACATGGGGCAGTCCTTAAGTTGCAGGGCGTTTGAAGAGTGTGAACTGTTCGACGCGGTTCAGAATGGGGAGCTCGAAAGGGTTGCAGCGATGGCGGATGAAGACCAAAATCTCTTGAAACTGAAAACCGCTCATGGAAGCCTCTCTGCACTCCACGTGGCGGCTGCTAATGGGCGGATCGAGGTGGGGTTTTCTCTAATCGTGTTGCTTAAGTAGCATGGTAATGTTATCTTTAAAAGTAGTTTGATGGGTGTTTTTTGGTGGATTTTGCATTTTTTATTAGGTTCTTTCCATGCTTTTGGATCGGTTTGGAAATCCAGATATCTTTAATCGACATAAACAGGTGCGATATGAATTTCTTTGTTTTAGTTAAATTTGATTAAGATGCAGTTTCTCTTTTGGCTAAATTATAGACATTGTTTTTTGTTAATCTGTTGGCTTAGACTCCATTGATGTTAGCTGCAATTCATGGAAAAAATTCCTGCGTGGAAAGGCTGATTCAAGCAGGAGCTAATGTAGGTCAAAATTCGTATCAAAATTCCTCTGTTTTTTGATCATTTTGTCTCAATTTGATTGATTTTGGTGGCGATTATTTCAGGTTTTATTGTTTGATACATTACATGGGAGAACTTGTCTGCATTATGCAGCTTACTATGGTCACTCAGATTGCCTTCAATTGATTCTTTCTGCTGCCAATTCCACCCCTGTTGCTCAATCTTGGTAACCATTTATATTGCTTGATTATTTTCCCCTTTGTTTGTGTGTTTTATGATCACAGTTCAAAAAATGGGGAAAGAAAAACACAATTATCTTATCTTTGGATTGCATTGGAGGTCAGGGGATTTTCAAGATTCGTTAATATAAGGGATGGAAGTGGTGCAACTCCACTGCATTTAGCTGCACGTCAAAGACGCGCAGACTGTGTTCATATTCTACTGAGCAATGGGGCTCTTGTATGTGCTTCTACTGGTGGATATAGGTATCACTTGATCTCATTGTACCTCCATTTTTGAAGTGCTTCGATTGAAGTGAAGTTTACAGTTATGATTTACAGCTATCCAGGTAGTACACCTCTTCATCTGGCTGCTCGTGGAGGTTCGTTGGACTGTGTTCGTGAATTGCTTGCTTGGGGCGCTGATCGTCTTCAAAGGGATTCGTCTGGGTGAGCCATTGAGTTTACTTGCTTAAATCTATAAGTATGGATTTGAAAGTCCTGTGGGTGAAAGAATTTTTGCCAAAACTCACTTTCTTGTGTGAATATTGAATAGAATTGTTACATTATACTGAATCTTGAATTGTAATCAGAGGTGTATAGTTCAATCGTACCATGCCTGTCACTTGAATACATAGTTCAATCCCTTTAGCAACCCTTTGCCTTTGCATAAATGATTTGGGAGCTTGATAATTTCAATGATACATTTATCGTTTCAAGGAGTAAAAGATCAAAATCATGACACTTTGCAATTCATTTGAGATCACATTAAATAAAGCAAATGGATATTTATGCTTGACTAAATGCTGTGGTGTCTTTGCAGAAGAATACCTTACATGGTTGCTGTGAAGCACAAACACGATTCATGTGCTGCTTTGTTGAATCCTTTGGCTCCAGAGCCTCTAACTTGGCCATCACCATTGAAGTTCATTAGCGAGCTTAATCCTGATGCTAAATCCTTGCTAGAGAAAGCCCTGATTGAAGCGAATAAAAAGAGAGAAAAGGCGATCTTAACGGAAACATCTTATTCCCTTCAACCACTGCCAGATGCTGGTGGTATTGACAATGAATCTGAGGTACAAAATCTGACTAAAGATAACATAATTTTTTACATTATGCTTTGCTTAACTGAAAATGAAGTGTCAAAATATTTTCCATATGTACAGGTTGGCGAGGTGGAGCTATGCTGCATTTGCTTCGAGCAAGCATGTACAATTGAGGTGCAACAATGTGGTCATGAGATGTGTGCTCATTGCATTCTAGCCCTTTGTTGTCATAGCAAACCCAATTCCTCTACCAACTCTGCTAAGATCCCAGTGTGCCCCTTTTGTCGAAGCAGCATCACTCGATTAGATGTTGCAAAAAGCAAAAATTCTGACAGTGAAACAGAGTTGGAGTTGAGCCCTACAAAGCCAAGGAAAACAAGAAAACCACTTAATCTTGGTGAAAGCAGCAGTTTCAAGGGTTTGTCTACGTTGGGTTCATTTGGGAGATTGGGCCGTAGTTCTGGAAAGGTTGCTGCTGAATGCAATGAGGAGTTTGATAAGCAATGATCATATAGATCGACTCTGAGGTGAGTTGAGAAGTGAAAGTATAACTCTAAATGAAACGAAGATTGTCGATCTATAGGGAGGTGTTTTTATTGTTACCAACCGGAATTGAACTTGAGAAAAAAAGAAAAATTGTTGAGGGTGGAAATTAGCTGATTATTCACCTATTATAAGTGCTCTAAGCTCAATTCATTTTGTACTAAGTTTAATATGAGGAGAACATTTCTTCTGAAGTTGGTTGCTTCAATGAATTGATTTCCCTTCGTTATCAATTATAGGGTTAATATCAGAGACTAATCTGAAGTATAACTTTTTCTCAGGTTGCAACCTTTTTTTATTTTTATTTTTTCTTTTTTCAGATTGCATTTCAAAGTTCACGGTTTTATCAAATGACAGCCTTTTCCAACCTAAATCGAAAATTCCGTTTGGTTTTTGCTCAAATTGAGCTTTGAGTCGAATATAAAACAGAAAATTGATTTTAGGCTTTCATTTGGTTTGAATCGAGGGGCGTTTCTTATGTTTAGGTTAAAAATAAGAACATGGATTTGATTTTTTGAAAAAAGTTTGTGAATCTGGGACAAATTGAGAAAATATTGTACTAGTGGGTTTTTTATGAGAACCATAAATTATAATGTTAAAATATAAGACAATTTTACTAAAATGCACAAACTTGCAACCAAAGCTATCACTATATATGTGAAAAACAATCACTTTAATAGAGCAATTTCACTGCAACTAACACACCAATGTAAGTGCTCACTGTACTGAGGGTATAGATCAAACAAAAGAATATTCAAATTTCATATAGTAGCTAGAGAAAGAGTGTAATACAAACAATTAAATGCAACTTTGATCATCATCAATGAGTAAGATTTCCACATAAACATGATAGAAGTAATGGAGATCCATCACCATTGGCATGGGACAACAAATCCCTACCATAGTTTCTTTCATCGATGGATCGAGGAGGCGCAACGTGCCCTCCAACAAACAACAAATTTGGGTCCGTAGAAACATGAGAGAAATCATCGGGCCCATAAGAACTGGGGCTAGGGTTGCTTCGATAACTAGTAGCAACAACCCTCCTTTCCGCTTCAAGAAAGTGGCCGAGAGACGGGGCATTGTTCATGCTCACTGCATCAGTGCTTAGCCTCGAGCACAACGACAAAAACCACGTCTTCGATTTGTAAATCTTCTTGTTTCTTGTGGGTTCTGGTAATCTTCCCCGTGTTGATCTTCTTGATAGCTCCAGAATGCTGGAAATGCCAATGAGGTTGCCTAGGGTGATGCTTCTATCATGAAAGAAAGAACCCGTCGACTGCAATAAAGGAACCAACATTACATAGAGTTCGGTCGAACTTAAAGGCACTTAAGAAACGAACTTAAAGGCACTTAAGAAAGCATTATAAGATGTTTAAGAGCTTATAAATTTGTTAAAAATTAAAAGTGGGTGATGTTTATCTATAGCACTCTTCGTTCAATTTACAAGATTTTGAAATATACCAAGATTAAGTATATTAGACATTTTTGCCCTAATGTTTGGTCAAATGTACAATTTGGTTTGAAAATACCCAAATCTATCCTAGTCCATCATTACATAACGAAATATTTTACAAACTATTAGGATGAAATTTTACAATTTAGAGTATTTCATTGGTATTTCTTGGGCGTGATGAATTAAAATAAAAAATGGAATCTAAAAACAAGAAACTAGAGAGAGAGAGAGAGAGAGAGTCAAAGACATGAGAAAACAAAATGATAGAGAAGGCATGTGAAAAGAGTAAAGTGTTAGCACACCTTTCAACTTTTAGCAACAATTTCTGACAAAGAAAACTAACCAACATCAACCTTGTTTAAACAATGTATGCATATCCAACTTTTCAGATATCTATGTGTACATCAATTCCTGATTCTCATTAACATAAATCGAATTACGTAATACGCAAATGCCATCAGTTTCCCATAATTAATTCTTCCTTTTCTTCAAGCATATATGTTTCTCCTTTTACGATGACAACTAGGACGAAAATATTTCACTACTTTCGTCTCAGGGACATGACTTTATCTTTATGGGACGAAGAAAATATAATAATAAAAATGTACGAAAACTAACCTGAGTATCAAGATCTGATGAGGAATCGGAGGAGGAAATAGGTGAAGAAGTAAGTAAAGTGTTGAATGAAAGTGAGGCATTGTGATCACGATTTCTTACTAAACCTACTCTTACATTCAATGGTTGCAATCCCAATGGCCATCCTTCTTCCTGCAAAAACACACACAAGAAAATAATAACCAATCAAAGAATGTTGAAGAAAATAAATAGTAAAAAAGAAAAATAAAAAGGAGAAAGGGTACCTCTTGAGCCATGGGTTTTGTGGCAGTTAGGTGGAGGATAGCTGAAGATTTGAAGGGCTTTTATATAAGGTGGGAAAAATGAATGTTCACTTCATCTCAGAGAAGACATTTGAGAGTGACTATAATAAGAATGAACTTCCTCTTTCTCTCTCTCTCTCTCTAAAAAAGAGAGAGAATCTTTTCTCTACATTGCTGCCATCTCTTTCAGTCTTTCATAGTAAACAAATGGCAATCCTAACTTTTTTTTTTTTTTTCCCTCATAAACATTAAATATTATAGTAATGTATGGTGTGTTCTTAGGGGGTGAGAGAAAAGTTTAGTGTGAGTGGTGATGAATTCAATGTTTTTTTTTAAATATATACGAATTAATTGGCTAAATAGATAGAATGGAGTTTATTTGTACATTTATGGACTTGCGGGGTATCTTAAAAGGGTTCCATTTATAGGAAAATGTTGAAATGTCTATTGGGGGCAATTTTTATTATAATCATCGATAACGTATAATAATTTCATCATTTCGTTATATGGAAAGTAAAATTAATAGATATTTAGGATTTTTAACACATCAGTTGTGAACACATATTAATATGCTAGTGGATAAGTAAAAACTGTTCATTTATAATGACTTAACCTCTATTTATTGGATTATAGATCATGAATTTGTTCATCTCACGAGACCAGATCTATCAAAAAAATTTAGAAATTAAAATAAATTAAATAAATTAATTAATTAAATTTAAGGATTGCTCAAATCGTGGGATCTACACATAAATTAGAGTCATTGTCACGACAGATCCTCTCTATAAAGTTAATATGAATTATGACAATAGGGAAAAAAAAAAATGAAAAAAAGAAGAATAATAATAGAATAAACAGAACAGGTAAAACTCTGGTCTCAGGGCATTTCCTTCGCCCATTCAGACTAATTTGAATTTTTTAATTGCATAATACATAAACATTAAATTAATATGTTGACGTTAACTTTTTTTTTTTTGGAGGGAAAATATTAACGTTAATAAAACTAAATTATCAGTTGTCGCGTCACGATATTTGATGTTGAAGTATTGTTTGTATTTTGAATCGTGGTTCATCTATTTTATACTAATATATCTCAATACAACATATAACATAGTACAACATTTTAGATACCTTACATATGATATAACGTTCATAAACTAAGGGCAAGTTATGAAATTTATTGTCATAATTATCATTCCAGAACAAGATTATAAAATTGGAACAGATAGAGTAAGATATGAAATGGAAAAACCTAAAAAACAACTAACCTTAACCATATAAAAGGTCGAGAATCCAATCTCTCCTAATCTACATTATCCTAATTCATTAAAGGAACTTTTTATATTTTTTAAATAATCGTTTATAATGTAGCACTAACCAATCGTAGAAAAGGTCATATGCTAAATGACAAATGTGCCATCCAAAAGAATGTGGTAGATAAGGAAGAAGCCCTAATGGCTAATGCCCCCTAAAGGATTTGTTTGACTTAAACATAGAAATTGTTTAGGCTTAAGATTCCATCTTATTACCTAAATCAAACCACTAAATGCCATATCTTAGTTGTAAGAACCTTCATTAACCTACCTAATATTCACGAGCAAATTTCAGCCAAGAGAAAATAGAGCTTTTAAAATATTAGTTACACTCGTTTAACTTAGATTTTTACTATTTCAGACAACACAACTACGTGGGATGGAGTTATAAAAAGTGCAAAGTATAAATAAAGCAGCAAGATTGGGAGAGCGATGGCATGGAAGCTTTAAAGAGACATCATAACTTCACTACACAAAGATCGAAGTTTAACAACCTGTAGTGTCGGTGTGATTGGCAATAATAATGTATAAATGAACAACTCTATGAAAGAAAAAGAAAAAAGAAGACATACATAATTGAGATTAAAGATCCATAACAGTCAAAAAAGTACATGGGGGTGGAGGGGTCCATTCTCCATTCTTCGAGGTTCACACGAACCATTAGGTAGAGAGAGAGAGAGAGAGAGAGAGGTGAACACAATATCATGTGAAAACCATAGCAGTTGCTAGAAGTTCCAAACATTTCTTGAAGGGAAGATTCGACTTGTCCAGAAAGCTAATCTTATTACAAACAGGACCCAGTAATCTTATCTGAATTCATGTACTTCATTATATCAAATAATTCACATTTTTTGGAAGATTTTAAGCAAACATGTGCTGTCTACCACTAACCACGATGTCTCTGTATCAACTATCAGCCAACTAAGACTTTATAATGAAAAACAAATAAGGATGATCGAAACTCAATGTCTGTTTTCATGTTTCTGCATGTTAACATTTTCTGATAATTTGAGTAAAAGGGTTTTTGATTGCATATGAGTGTCATCACCCTCTTAAGTGAGAAGAAACGGATTTGTATGTTTGGTTCATATGTGTACCTTCATAAGTTCATTCATGCGTGCTACAACTCTGATATTTGAACTTTGAAGGATATTTTATCCCTGAGCATGCCGGGCACCAGGTCGATACTCGCCAATTCCAAGCAAGTCCTGCAATTATTTGGTAGAGATCATTTGTGGATTTGAAAAGATAATTGATGTTGTTAGCATAAAATATGCAACACACTATCCTGGAATCATACAAGGCTTAAAATCACAAATTAGAGAACAGAGAAAATTATGGAGTTGCCTTGTAATTCATGTATCATTGATTAAGATTGAAATATTACATAAAGACTCAACAATAAAACTTTCACTACAGTGCCAATTCAACATAGTATCCTTAACATAGTATCCTTTAAAGCTCTTGATCCTTATTTGAACTGTGAATGGCTCATAGAAAATTGGTGGAACTACTTGCACCTTCTTAGTTTTTCCAATTTCACTAAGTACTGATGATAGAAAACATGTAAATTTTTGGTTACTGTATATTAAGATTCGACAAGCAAAAAAACAATCATTGCACTCTTTAATCTCTCAACCATTCACAGTAACCCCATGAAGTATTCTCTGTCTAAACTATCCAAAGGAAATCGTATACTGATGCTCAAGTGAAGAACAGATCAAGATGGCAACAAGTCAATCCAAAACGAATAATAAATTCAATTCATGCTTTATGTAATTAAAGTGAATTCACAGAGTAAAGAAACTAAGGATTAGTTTATACAGGAATATTGGGAGCAGATCAACATAAGTGTTCTGAAAAATATTAAAACCACAAACCTGGCATGCCCTATTTTTGGCTCTCGTTTCTGCTGTGCTAGGAATATCATGATTTGGTTTCTGAAACTTCTTCTCCCGTCGTTCACACGAACCCCATCCATCCGAGAACCTTCCACCACTATCAAGAAAAGAAAAACAAGAATATAAGAGGCTTATGTGTAAGCAATGAATTCCAAGATGAAAATTCACTAAATGGTGATATCCAACAGTTAAGGAACATACTGCATGTAAGCACGAACAATAAACTCAGCACGCTGAACATTGTGGCTCTCATCAAATTCAATGGTCTTGTCTTTAATTTCAAAAGACAGATTGAAGTAAAATGAAATCTTTCTCCAGCCTGTGGTTGATATATACATTAATACAACACCTTAATATCACATGCCAACTATTTATCAACAAAACATGAAGAACAGGTTTGTTATACCTGACTTCTTGATATAAGGACTCCCAGATATCATAGTGTAGTCACTTTTCTCCAATATCTGCCAGAAGATATCAAGACAACCGGTCATTTGTATAACAGAAAGTGCTACGATCATTAACATTGATGGGGTTAAGCTTATGATCTAGGATAAAAGAAATCAAAAAACTATAGAGATAACCCTGTAAGTTGCTTTCACTTAAAGAGATAAAAGAGAATGGACTTTGTGAATTGTGTCCATACATTTTCCCCAATTGAGAACTCCATAACTTGGGGTTAAGTAAATTGATAACCTAACTTTGGTGTTCCTGTGAAGAGATTGATCTTCATTCTTCAATGAAAATTCAAATTCAATGCAAATTAGCATCATATATTCCTCCATTTTCTTTTTACACAAAATCAGCCACCAGAAATTGGTACAACAAAATGAACAGATCAGTTCATTGCTGAATATACGCAAAGCAGTAAGCAAATATTTGAATTCACTGCTCCAACATAAATTCGCCAGCTAAAGATTCAAGCTCTCAATGAAATCTAAACAAGCACGCAACAAAATTGACTAATAACTCACCGCCATAGCTGCATTTTGATACTCCTTAAACAGCGCAACAGTCGGAAACTGACCGGCCAAACTATGCCTCACCTCTGTCTTCTCATAGCTAACAGCCGAGGAACTCGGACTGCAATAATTTGTCACCGGAAAACTTCTCATCTCCGGCGAATCAGCACCGTACGCCGGGGGAGTGGTTGGCGAGCGGTAGACATGCTTCACCATCATCATTTTCGGAGAATCGGACTCGGAAACACGCGGAGAGTTGATTGTCCTCGGATACTTGTGAGGACGGTGGTTCTGCAAAACCTCGCCGTCGTGGCTGTGGTTGTAATTACGGCGGTGGTTACGAGCATTGTTCCCTAATTGTGGCTGTGGAGAAGTGAGGGGAAAGGGAATAGGGGTCAGTGGTTTGGTGCGGGGTTTCGAAGCTGTGGTGGTGGTGGAAGTAAGGGAAGCTGCGGCCGCGGAATCTATCACGGCCCACAATGCGGCGTCGTCTAGGTCCTTATCATCGATCGGAAAATTCATTGAGTCAAATGAGGGATTTGACTTTCCAAATCGGATTCGGAGCTTCGATCTAAGCCTTTTCCTCTCCGATGGCGAACCGCGCACTGATCGTTTGAATTTGAAACGGTTAAACGACGTCGCTTCTCCGCAAAATATTTCCCAAAAGAATTAATTATTGTTTATTTCATTAAATTCATTTATTATGAAATTATATTTTAGTTTCCTTTGATGATACTTGTATAATATTATTACATGATTAATGCACTAGATTACTTCAAAATTTTGCTTCAATCGATATCTAATCCACACAAACACATACGTACAATTCCTACATACTAAATTAATCTATTTTCAGAAGATCTAGTCATTGCTTACAATGGAGGCCGATCTCAGAAGAGATAAGCTTGTCGAGCGACCTTTAATGGCAGCCCAAAGTTCTGATAAACCCTAATTTCACCTTCCAAGGTTGCTGCCACAATAACCATCCCCCATGCCGTTGCTTGAATCATACCATGACTACTGTTGCTATTTACATTCTCACTCGATTGCGTCTGCGTTGCAGAGCCGGACGACGTCGTTTCGCCGTCACTGACAGGGTCGTGGCTGCCCTTTCCAGGTGGATCAACGGCAGCCGTTGATTGAGCTGAGTCATCATCCGGACAGGTTACATTTTCCTCCGATGTCCCTGTCTTCTTCTTGGGAAGAGGCGGTAATGAACTGTTGCTGTTTGAGTTATCCGTTTCTTCTCCGGTGGCCGGATTCGGCGGCGGCGGCGCCGATGGACGTTTTGTGTTCTTTTTGGAATGTAAGTCAACGAGTGGCGGCTCGAATTTGCTACTTCCAGGCCACGTGATCGCCGTGGAAACGTCTTTGCAGTGGAAATGTTCATGAGCGTGGATTGTCACCGTGGTTTTTCTCTTTCCAGAGC
Source organism: Scutellaria barbata (assembly GCA_028654395.1). Classification (NCBI taxonomy): domain Eukaryota; kingdom Viridiplantae; phylum Streptophyta; class Magnoliopsida; order Lamiales; family Lamiaceae; genus Scutellaria; species Scutellaria barbata. The sequence continues at coordinate 1,047,642 of CM053655.1, read as the reverse complement.
TGGAATTCTTCGACTCTTCGACCTTCCAGATGGATATTTGAGAGTCTTCACTGGCGCTGATTATGTGCTTTCCATCTGGGCTGAAAGTTGCTGCAATCTGGCTGCTCGTGTTCCGAAATCCTGACCAAGATTTTTCGTTTTTATATATGCAATATGAATGTTAGATTTTTCTTGAATTGATCGTTAGTTTTGGTGTGGTTGTGTAATGAACGTTTATGTACTTACCTCTGTACTTTTGGATGAGGTCGGGGCCGTTATAGATTCCAATTCGCGAATCAGCTGAAGTGACAAGCACTTGAGATGGATCCCAAGGAGTAAACTGTTGAAGAACACTGATTGTGAATACGAGATGAAACACACATTGAAAATAGTAATAGAGGATTCGACGTTAAATACCTGAAAACCGGTTACTTTTCCAGGTGGAGCTGGAGACTGAAAACCGGGGATTTTTTTGGCCTGAGATTGGAATGCAGGGAATTTCGATTGAGACTTTTTCTTCTTCTGTAGATCCATATGATGTTCTAGTCTCGAATCTGTGTTTACAAACTAAGGTTATATTCAATCAAAACCAAACAATGTATGGAAACATGACTGTTATTCTGGGATGAGATAATAGTAGCGTTTCTTACCATCAATTGTATACATTCGACAACTCCCTTGTTGAGATCCGATTACAGCACCCTTGAACACGAAAGTTACGTAAAATCAGGACACAAGAAATGCAGAATTGTTCATTTCAAGATTCTCTAAAAACTACCTGGCCATCAGGGGTGTAAGAAGCAGCAGTAACCATCTCATGAACATCGGTCCAGTCTGCAACTCGATGGTCGGGTATGCTCCAAATACGAACCTTTCCATCGAGTGAACCACTGATGAAGTAATCTTCTGCTACCGGATTGAACTGTATGCAAGTCACTGCACCCAATCATCAGAGCTATGCTCTTTTAATTTTTATCATGAGTGGCTACAAATCCTGAGACTGTATGTAATGTAATATAATGTTTAACTAACTCACCATAGTCCTTGTGTGCAAATGTCTTCAAACAGCTCTTTGTTCCCAAGTCCCACAACCTCACTGTCTTGTCCATTGAAGATGAAAGCAATAGCTGATTGATCCACACACCAGTATGAGCATCATCTCATTAGTAACTTAAATGTACGTATGTTGCAATTTCCGATCAGTAATTTGGGTTTTATCCATTTTTTTACTTTATGTTTTCAATTTTTGGTTATCTAACTATCTATTTTTTCCAATTTTCATATGATTTTGCTCGAAATTTTGATTTTTGTTTGTATGGACATCAGAATTGACGTGGAATTCTCATTTCCACGAGGCCACGGGACAAGACAAGACAAATTACCTGAGTTTTAGACCAAGCCAAATCAAGAACTTCATCCTTGTGGCCTTGAAAGCTACAAAATGGTTTATCGGAGAGTGTTACGACAGTTTCTGGAACCTTAACATATTCAGGAATAGAGTTTCCTTTTCCGCTTTTCTTCCCCTTCTTCCTCATCTCAGGAGGCATAGTCGATAACTCAACAACCGCGGCATGGTTATTAGCATCTGTTGTTGAGTTATCGACTGTCTTAACTTCACATTCTTGAACTTCCCACACATGAACAACTGTATCCTCCCCACCACTCGCGAGATACCGCGAGTTCTCGCTGAATCTCATCGTCCATATCGAGCCCTCATGAGCTTGAATCTCTTGAGACAAATGCAGGGCTGTGAACTCCTTGTAGGACTTGCCATGCTGATGAGCATCCACCCATTGAGATGTCCCTTTCGAAGCTTTCTGATTCTGATGATCATGACCAGAATTTTCTTGATCTTCTTTTTCGACGACTAATAATCCACTCACTGAAGTTGCGACTCCCTTTATGTTCTTCAACAATGCATTCCCTTTCTTCGTGCTCTTCTGTGCGTCTTTCGATTTTCCGGCGTCTTTTCCGGCCATGTTTCTCGACACGCGCCGCATGAGTTCCTTCACCACCGGCGAATACCCGACGGACTTCTCGAACTCCTCCATCGTCAGCTGTTTCCCCGTCTGCACATCGTTCAGCTTATTCCACATTCCCTGTTCGTTGAACTCCTTAACAATGAAATCCTTTCCCGTGTCCAGATTCTTGATCAAGAAAAACGAACCGAACCCGTCGTCCGCCATGACGCCGTTTTCTGCCGTCAATTGCGCCTTCTTCTCACTCTCGGGAAACAATCGAACCGCGCAGGAGTACTGGCAGGGCCCTTTACTCGGCACGAGCTGGCCCGACAGCGTCCTGATGAGCTTACCCTTGGAAACCGGGCCAATGATCTCCTCCTTTCTCTGCTTCGTCCTGCTCGAGAAAAGATCGATGTCTCCATCCGATCTCGACCTGACTAGCACGATCGCTCGTATAGGCGAGGGCGGCGGATTCTTCTTCGACTGTTCCTCGACGGCCGAAGAAGAATCCACTACGGCCGGGGCCGAGGGTTCGGGTTTGGGGGCGGGGGGGACGACTCGGGCGGTGTCGGGCCCGAGCTTGATGGAAATGGCGCGGACATTTTTGGAGGTGGCGAGTCGGAGGAGGTCCTTGTTGCTGGCGAGGCCCATGTCGTGTAAGAGGCGCTTACGTCGTTCGCTGACGTCACCAGGTTCGGTGATCCACATGTCGTAGCCGGGTAGGATGATGGGTTGGGAGGGAGGGTTGGAGATAGGTTCGATGGAATAGATGCGTTTGAAGGGGGCGGAGACGAAGGACATTCGACTGGCTTCGAAGAACTCGTCCTCATCGTCCGATCCTGACCCTAAATCCAGAGGAACGGCTGAGGATAATCTGTCGCGACTGTCGAAGAAACTGTCATCCTCCTCCTTGTTTGATTCCAGGCTCTCGAAATCCATTGTTACTGTCTTTCGATTCATTTTTCTTGTTTCTTGTGTTGTAAAATCCAGTTTTTTTTTTTTTTTGGGAAAGAATTCTGGAGAAGAAGAATAAGTATAGAGAGAGGGGGTGGTGGAAGGGAGGAAAGCTAGGGAGTGAGCAACTAAGCATTGGAGAGAAATAGATGGTTAATAAATATCATTAACAATATTCTCCATTTTATCTTATGTATTTGATCCAATTGGATAACTAATAACACAAGTGAAGAAAAAGATAGTTCCTTTATAGAAAATTTCATTGGGAAAATAAATATACTATTTTGTTGTATTTTTTGTATATGATTGTCTAATGTGGTTTGGTTGCAGGTTATTAATGTATCAGAACAAGATTTACTCAATGCACACATTGAAATGATTAGTTTGAAACCCATATAATTAATTGCACTCAATTTCAAGAATATGAAAATCTGTGAGTCTACAAGGCAGAGAGACAGTCTCCAAACTGGTAGAAATAGAATAGTTGATAATTATTAATGGGCCAGTTCAAAGAGGTCTACTTTTACTTTTCTGGCCCACACCAACAACTTCAAAATCGAAAGTTTAAAGTGGGCCTTTTCCATTTGGGCACATATTCAACCCCATACAACTTTCTACAACAATAACAATAATTATTAGTATTATATTAGATGACATCATTAATAAATACAAAAAATATGTGTTAAAAATGTTAAAACACAAGATGAAATATATTTAATTTAGTTACAAAAAATAAATTAAACACATTATACATAGTTTACAATATATCATCAATTGATTCTCTACGAAAATGATTTCTTAAAAGTTGTTCAAAATTATGATGCCACCATTGAAATTTAAGATATATAAATTAAATAAATGTTTCTGCGGCTGATATGTTACAAATGTTAAACCGATCAATATGAGACAACCCACAAATTTGATTATTAAAAATGACAATCTGTGTACCTAATTCCTTTCATTATGGAAGCCTAAGGATTGGAAAAATAATAATTTATAATTGAGTGATTATATATTCAATGTTGTAAATTAAATTAGGCTAATATAGCTTCATACGTGTATATTGAGTTCTGGCAATTTAATGTATGCCAAAAAAATTCGTCCTTATATAAGTCAAAATGTATGAACAATTAAACAAAAATTGATATTACGTAGATCCAATTTCATGAAAAAAAAAATGGAATTACACGGGCCAATTATAAAACTAAAATAAATTACAGAGATTCAATGTTCAAATTACCAAAGTATAGAGATAAATTTCAAATGAAACTAATAATACATGAGTCAAATATTTTGTTTCTTTTATATAAACATGCATTATATATGTAATAATAATAAATGAAATAATTTATTTTTGTGAGATGCAATCAATACATTTTGCAGAGTGTCAATTTACATGTCAATTTCTTTCTACTTTTTATGTGAAAAGTAGGTTGCTATATATACACATGCATGAAACCCACACACTTTTCAAACTTTATGTTGGCTGCAAGGATCCTAATTTTCAAAATTGCTACCATAAAAAGAAATTACAAAAGCAAAATCAATAGTAAGAACATGTTGTGTTCGTGATCATTAGCTGGTAAAAATTTGAATCTCTCAACTAAAAAAGAAAAAAGAATATTTTGTCTTCTTTTTACAACATATAACACCTTGATTGTAAAAGAAGTTTAGAAGCTTAAAAAAAAGTTGCAATTTTTGTCGCCTCTTTTTCCTACCCCATAATGCTACATAATTTATCTTCACTTTATTTATTTTTGGGCCCATAGAATCATTTTAATTGAATTTTAGTGAGCGTGAATTTAAAAATAAAAAATAAAAAACAAATTTTTTTCCCATTGTAAACATACTGTATTATCAGTTGTAGAGTTGATTACAACAATTGAAGAAAAAAATTGTAATAATTCATACCATTATGATTTGTCTTTATCATCTGTTCGAGCTCTCTTGATTTTGTGATCCTGTGTTGGGTCATCCTGATCGCCAATGGGGCGGAAGATGGATTCAACCTCCGCCGTCGATGCGTCGAAGTGGAGGCGGCGGGCAGCTCCTGGCGGCGGCGATGCTTTTCTCTTCAATCCCGACGGTTGGGGGCGGGTTTTTTTAGGCGCCGGAGGGCACTGCGTGATCGCCGGAATTATGTGATCCGATGACGTCGGAGTTTTGAATCCGTCGTCGTTTTCTTCTAGAATGATCTGCTTTTCTGATTCTCTGTTAGAAACCGTGGCCTCTTCTTCTTTTTCTTCTCCTCCTCCTTTCTTCGATTCTTCCGATGATTGATCGTCGTCGACTCTGTCGGGACTTGATTTTTCTTCTGATTTAGAAGTTTCTGGAACTGGATTTTTTTGAGAGGATTGTGGTTTATCATCACTGCTCGACATTCTCCTCGGAGACGAAGAAAAATGGTGGATTTCTGAGCACATGAAGATACGTTTAGAGAGAGAGTGAGAGAAATTAAACCTGAGGAATTGAAGGAGGGAAATAGTGAAGAGTGGTTAAATAGATGATTCTACATGAGAGTGAGAATTTGATTGAAGAGATTTGTGAAATTTCTCCACAGGTTTGAAGAGCTAAAGATATGAGAGAGAGAGAGAGAGAGAGAGAGAGAGAGAGAGAGAGAGAGAGAATGTGGTACTGTTGGAGAAGGTGGAGGCGTTTAAACAGTAGCATTGGCGAAGGATCCGATGTACACTAACTCTCATAATCCTATTTTGCCTTTTCTTACAAATTAAATCTCTCCCCCTCTCTCTCACACCTCCCCTCTCTCTCTCTCTCACACACACTGAAAAGAGACACTCCACAAATCTATTACTTTTTCACATATCCATATATGTTAGCCAATTGCTACATTCATGTATAACTTTTTTCATTTTCCTATATTATTATTATTATTATTATTATTATTATTATTATTATTATTATTATATGTGTTGTATATAGAGATATATATGTGTGTGTATTATTATTATTATTATTATTATTATTATTATTATTATTATTATTATATGTGTTGTATATAGAGATATATATGTGTGTGTATACATATACATATATGTCCAAGCTCTTTGATATTGAACCAACGCACGTGGCATGCTACATGGGGACCGCTTTTTTTCTGTGTCAAGAACATGAAGAACATCTATTTGCTCCCTTGTATTTTCTCTGTTTTTTTTTTTTTTTTTAAAACTTTTGTTTTCGTTGTATAACATAAAAACTTAAATGAGATCATCTCAAACAAAATTTTATTATTCATTTTTATAAATTAATTTAATATGTTGTGGTATTGCTAATTAATTTCTTCTTTTTTTTACTTTTTTCTCATGATACTTATTTATATTTGTACATTTTTGCTTTCTGTAATTATTTTCTTGAATTTTTATTTTAACGGACAAAACCAGAGAAGTGAAAATATGAAGAGCAATGATGGATAAAAATAAACATATAGAAAGCAAAAAAAATTAGAAAATAAAGTACATCTAGATAAATTTTACATAAAATGAAATTACAAGATACAAAAGATGAATTTCTCATTAATAAAATTACCACATAAACCCCAATCTTAACGTCTTCTGTATTTTTAACTATGTTTGATGTTAGCGTTTTCAAGAGTCTTGCTCATATCTATATATATTATTTAAACGTGTACATGGCAGGTTAGTTTTTTTTTTCAACGGTCATAATCAAATCATAAATTTAGAAAATCATCTTATAGGATTAATATATTATATTTTATATAAAAGGAGCTTTACTCGACATATTGGTAAGTTTGACCAAAATAAATCAAGTTAATTATTATATAAATTTTGAGTACTAATTAATTTTCATTTCATTTTATATTTGAAAATTTTCATTTTATTATAAATTAAAATTATCTTTCATGATACATGCCATCATGAAAATCTATTTTGCATAGTCATGGCTGGAAATTTAAGTCCAATGGTTGAGCTCCACAAAATAATAAAATTTATCTAATTTATTTAATAATTAAATTTTAATAATACAAAAATATTTTATTATAATCGCCGTCTAGCATAAAAAAGTAAAGAATCTGACGTTATGCTCATCTAATCATATGATCGGCACTTTTCTAGAGATTATCTGAATCTGTGATAATTGTCGCCGTCTAGACATGATTTTGGATTTTCCTAATGATAAATTATTTATTTATTTATGGGATAGTATTTAAGATATATTTTCCCTCTCTTTTTGATTTCATATTTATTCATCATATCAAATATATTTTGTCTTCATCCCAAAAAAATAATCATGGTTCAAAAAAAAAAAAAAAACCCCGCCTTGCTAATAAAAAAGGAGCTTCAATAGTCAAGGGTTAAATGTAGCCAAAAAAATCTACATTACTCTTGTAATTAACCACAATAGATTTTGAATTATGAATTTAATGAATAATTGATGTAAGGTTTATAAGTGTATTTCATGTTTTACAAAAGTTATACATGCTCAAATAAAATAAAAATAAAATTTCATTTTGATTAAATATGATTTTATTAATTTTAAATTGAAAAGTTACACGTAACGTGTATAGAATGTTTGGGTGAAATTGTTTTATAAATTACTTCCAATGAGATGAGCCCCTAATTTAACCAATCAAACAAAGTGAAGAAGTTGTATATTGAAAGAAGAGTAGGTCTTGTGTGAGACCGTCTCACGGATCCCATTCCGCGAGATGGGTCGGGTCGGGTCGAATGTAATAATTAAGTAATACGTTTGTGTGTATTAGGTAATACTTTTCTATATTTCAAGTAATATTTTGTATTATATTATTTATTATATATGGAAAATACAAAAGTATTACATAATATACATAAAAGTATTACATGTTGCATGAGAGCATTTGGAAGCCCTAGGATCCGCATGTTTTTTAAAACCCGACCCGACCTAATTCAAGTCATATATCCTATAATATAAAAGTATTACCTGATACATATAAAAGTATTACCCGATACACATAAAAGTATTACATATTTTCTTATAGCCTGACTCAACTCAAAACAAAAGTATTACCTGATATACATAAAATTATTACCTGATACACATAAAAGTATTATATATTTTTCGTATGGTCCAACTCAACCCAAAATATATCTTATAATACAAAATATTATCTAATATATAGAAAAGTATTACATAATTTCTTATATTCGATCCGACCCGACCCGTCTCACAACATGAGATTCATGAGACGATCTCATCCAAGACTTTGCCTTGAAAGATTGGGTAAGATCCATCTCACAATTATATATTTTTTTTAAATTAATGAATATTAATGGAATAATAAAAGAAAATAAAATACAAGAAAAAAGTTAATTTATATATATAATGGTGGCAAACACTCCCACAGAATTTGAGGTAGGGTCCCGTCCAAGACACCATATTAACATGCCATGTGGATTTGCCTCCATAATCCCAATTTTCAGTTATTTAAATATTCTCATTTGTTGCTTCTTTCCACTTTTTTTAATATTAAAGTGTCAATTTGTCTTGGCATGCATCTTATTTATATTTAAATTTGATTATATTTTCCTTTTTTGTTTTTCAAACAAATAACATTTAGTTCTTTCTCATGTACAAACTTTTTAGATGGAAAATCCCTAAAAATACATTTCCGATATTGATATTTGAAAATTTACCAATTTTTTTGAAAACTTTTACTGATATAAAATTAAAAAAGGAATAAATTCTTTTGAATAATATTGTTACAAATAAAAATCATATTGTGATAATTGAAAATTTGACCAAAAGTTTTGATTTTTTTTTTTCATAAAATCTAAAATCTTTCATGAAATGGAAAATAGAAACAAAGAAATTCACAAACATTTGACCTTCTCTTTATTAATTCATAAGATCAGATAACTAATCCTCAATATAATCGCCCCTTCTGATAAGAACAATGTCATTTTGATTTTTTCTTGACCACAAGATAATTACTATAAAAAGTTTGTACACGATTTTTGATTCACTATACATGCCATTTCCAATTAACAATATAAATATACGTATGTGTATTATATATTATGTGTGTGTGTTAAATATATACGTAAACTATATACATGATATAATTCAAATCGACGTATCAAATTCAAGCATAACAAAGAACTCAGATTTTAATATTTTGTTGCATGACTCGATGATACATCTAAAGGGTTTCATGGCTAAAAATGAAAGAAATTGCATGGTAGGGGCCAAAAGTACTTAGTAGTAATTATTATTAATATTATAGCAGTTGAATTAAAATTGGTCAATTAGATTAATGAAAGGTGCAGAAACTGCACAATTTAAATCGACTCATTAATATATGTACATATATAATAAGAATGACTTTTGTACACTTTTGACTTGATTTAATTAAGCCTCTAATTGCACACATTTACTTAATTTGTTACTAAAACCTTTGTAAGATAGTTTTATAAATTTAATTTTGTTAGATGAGTCGATTTATAATCTATAAAAATTATTTGTCAAAGACTCACAAATGAATTTGAATCATAGTAGTGGAACTCCTTTTCACCAAATTATATTGATAAAAACGATTTTAAATAATTGTTATTGTATTTTTTCCAAATATTATAAAATATAAAAGGTACGAATATAAAACAAATGAAAAACACAATTAATCGGCATCAGTATTCTTTCAACAACTTTTATAATGCGTTTTTATTATATGAGTTATAATATTGATTATTCAGAAAGTAAATAAGGATTAACTAATTAATCCTTTGAACCTAAACACAAGTAATGTTATTCTAAGGTAAAAATAAATAATTATTGAATAAGTTTATCAAATATATCAATAGTACTATCTTAACCAAGTCAAAGGGATGTGACAAAACTGTGAAAATTTGGCTAAATCATTTCATAAAAATAAATAACAACCTGTACCACATAATTCTCTTCCATAAGCAATAATAGTAACTGAAAAGGATATGAATGCAAATTGGACTTACATATATTTTTAATTCTCCCTAGACAATAAACTCACACGGATCTTGATCAATTTTGTTTGTTTATTTAAAAAATTTCTCGAAAATTTTGGAGAGGGACAATCATAAAAACTGGAGAAATTTACATAAATTTGTCATCTGCCAATCTTAATTTTATTTTTGTATATATTAAGATTTACATCCATAATCCTATATGTATTAAAATTTAGTCATGACTTATATACTGGTCTAAAACCTCCACTAAACTTATAATACTGTACATACAAAAGTAAAATTATACTTTAATTCGAATTGAAATTTTAATTAAAATAACAATAACAATAATAATAATAATGGTAGTAGTAGGATAGTACAAGCGGTGGCATGTGTAATTTTAGTTGAACCGAAAAGGCTTGCGGCTGTCACATTGAAAGCTAGTCAAAACAAATAAATAACCATTTATTTTAATTAATGGTCAATAATTTTTCTACATTAGGCCTTTCCCCTTCTCACATGGTCTCTTCAATTTTCAGATTGAATACCCTATTATTAATGGTACCTTTATTTTACATTTTATACAATTAATATATAATTTATATTAATAGTTTGATCACAATACTACTCATTTATTAACATGATCTAATATTGTGCACTTGATAAAATCATATGTAAAGAATAAAAAACCACATTATTAAATTAAAATAATGTTACACATGCTAAGTTTGGCCATGCACGATTATATTTATGCCTACCACCACATGGGCTTTTTTTTTTTTTTTAATAAAATTATTGGATGACATTTTTACATGTATATTTTATTTGATTATATATATATATATAGGTATATATGTATATAGATAGATAGAGGCTATCTAGCCCCTATTCATTAATGTAATATTATAGATTTTGACCTTATGCACAAAGTTGAAAGCATCTCTCTACCTAATTAGATATTGATAACTAAATAAGTTACAATATTTTAGCCTTGGATTCCTAGCCCAAAAATTAGAAAGCTTTTAGGTTTGGTAAACCAAAGCTAATCAATCTGTCTACTATTTGGTATCATGCACATGCATACATATATCAACATAGATATTGTCTACAATCTATCTATACATATCTAAAGACATAATAATAAATTTGGGAATATATATTTTTTTTATTGGACTGGTGTTAATATATATATATATATATATATATATATATATATATATATATAGTTTGGACTGGTTGGAATATAATTTATAGATAAATGGTTTTTGTTTTTTCCTTTTTAAATTTTGGGATGGAATGAGTAAATATAGAAATGGAAAGTGGGGTAGTTTTTGGGCCCATCGGCCCCAACCCAAATTCAATATGTCCAACAAGCCATTATTGCCACTTGAACATATATCTCATAACTAAATAATTGTTGAATATAACTTTATTACTATTTGATTTAAAAAAAATTAAAATTTTTAGAAAATATCCTTGTTTGCCTCGACATATTTGGAATATAATTTTAAGATTATATATTTAATCCACTTAGAGTTTAAAGGAACTTATTGTTATTATTGCTTAATTTATTATTTTATTTTTCTCTGTAATTGAAAGTTTTGGACAAATGCATGAATAATAAATATTATAGAGAAAATATATTCAATTTTCAGCTCCATTTCCCTAATTTTTAACATGATGATATGCTTGAACAAAATGATGTTCCTGATGACTAAATCAAAACATAAAAATATGAATTAATAATATTTCCTCAAGTATGGGAATTAATTCTCTTATCCCAAATTTGAGATGAAAATTTTCACACATCTACCAACATATGTTAGTAGGTGATTGTTTCTGTTAAAAAGAGTGTTCTTCGTATTTGGAAATAAAAATAATCAAGTTTTAAAAGTATTGGTGATGACACTTTGTAATTAAAACCACTAACATTTAAAGAAGTTTTACAAAATAAGACCGTATATTTTAAAGCTTCATAAAAACTCCATTACACCAAATGTATGTATTTAGGGTCTGTACAACTTGATGAGGTACACTCTCGCATCTGCATGTGCCTCTATGTTCGCACATACATCCTCTCAATTATATGAAATATGTCATACATTTTAGTTATGTATCTTGTACCTTTTAGTTATAAAAATATTACATTTACCTTATATCAGTAAATAAGATAATACCTTTAAATATGCAATACTTTTAGTTGTGTGATTCATACTTTTTAGTTATGTGTTCGTACATTTTAGTTATATTAATACCACTTTTACATTATATCAATAAATTAAGTAATATCATTAGATAAATGTAGTAATACTTTTAAGTATATGTAGTAATACATTTATGTTATATGATTAATATATTTACGTGATACAAATACTATCTTTGTATTATATTTCTGTAAAATGAGATACTACCATTATGTGATCCAATTCATACCCTTATTTAATAGAATTAATATATTTTATTAAAATAATAAAATCATTTTCAAGTATAATGAGACAATACCTTTAAGTAAATGCACTAATACCTTTACGTTTATTAAATAACACCTTTATGAAAATTAAGTAATAACTTTACGTGAAACAACTCATACATTTATGCAATAAAACTAATACCTTTATTTTATATAATTAAATATTTCAATAAAATAATAAAATCATTTTTAAGTAAAATATAGTATTACCTTTAAGTAAATGCACTAATACCTTTACGTTGTACAAGTAATACCCTTGTGTTCTATTTTAAATAATGCCTTTATGTAAAAAGTGTAATACCTTTATATATTACAAATGTTTTCATTTTAAACTAATTTTAGAGTTATTTTAGTGGATTTCAAATTCATTTAAACTTAAATGGGTTTTCAAATTTTAGATTTTAAATCGCTCTATCCAAATAGAGCCTAAATAAATTTGGGGGAGTGAAAGCAAATAACGAAGACTAGAAAATTTACATGATCCGAATTCTTACCCAAATCATCACATAATTGTCAATTTTATTAAAATAGCGTAAAGAAAAATGCTAAAAACATTTATTGTGAAAAATCTTAAAAAATAAAAGGTAAAAAGCGTCGTCGTTTGGACGATTAACTTTAAACTGTATCTAATTTTTAGCGCTTTTTTCATAAATCGCATTCAGTTTAAAGGTTTTGGTCAAGTCATGTAACACAGAAACAGCCAATTGCCGAAGAACCCCAGCTGAAAATTTATCAAAAAACCTGAGAAACCCTCTGCAAATTCAGCAAAAATAATCTATTATCGGATATGGGCAGAATCGCTGTTACATTGATTGTAACTCTATGGCTAATTCCCATCTCTATTCTCGTCAATCGCATTGTTCCCCATCCTTACATGGTAATCTCTTCTGTTACCTTTTTCTAATTTGCCCTAATTTTTGACGAATTTCATACAATTATTCTGTGTAATATATGCTATGATTGATGTTTCAGGATGAGATATTCCATGTACCTCAGGCGCAACAGTATTGCCGAGGCAATTTCGGCAGTTGGGATCCAATGATCACCACTCCTCCTGGATTGTGCGTCTTCAATTGCAATTTATTTTGAGATTAAATTCATTTGATTTGAGTTCGTATTTGTGCATTTGCTTATTTTATCGACATTACAATTTCTTAGTGGAACTGATGAAGAGATTTTATTAGATGGATTAGGCCCTGATTATTATCAGTCAAGTTTTCGCGTTTTGTATATTATAAATCGGACTAATTATTATGTGTATGCTGCGTTGCATTCAGGTTTAGAGTAGCAATGCAATAATAGCGTCTTTCAACCCTGCAATTTAGGGATATTACTGAGGAGATAAGATGGTAATCAGTCAGATTATTAAGATGGAATCAAGAAATGAAACTATTATTTTCAGTATAGATGTTTGGGTATGCCTTTTTGGATCTGAATTCATTGCATTATTTTAATATCATAATAATAGCTTTACAATTTTTTTGAATGAGACTTGGTTATGGATGGTGAAAGCAGTGGAGAGGGGTTGTCTTTACAAGAATTCATAGAATCTTTGAAAGTAAAAGTAGTTGATTTATGCAATTTAAAATTTTGCAGGTACTTTCTTTCACTTGCCTACGTTGCTTCTTTGTTTCCAGGATTGTTTTGTATGCAAGCCGTGTCATCATTTTCATACTCGTGCTCCGCTTCAATTCTACGTCTAACCAATGGTGTTCTGGCAGTAATTTGTAGCATTATTGTATATGAGTTAATCATCCATTTGAGACCAACTCTTGATGACAAGAAGGCAACAATTCGTACTGTGGTTCTGTCCTTATATCCATTGCACTGGTTCTTCAGCTTTTTGTACTATACAGATGTGGCTTCTCTAACAGCAGTACTTGCCATGTATCTCTTAGGTCTGAAGAAGAAGTACCTGTTCAGTTCATTGGTAAGAAATTTTGTTTTAACTTACCTACATATCTACGGGATTATGTTAAGGTGAGTGTCATCATGTATTTATGCTATTATGGCCTTGTGATTGTACTTATAGTCAGTTCTTCGGCATTCCCTCTGCACCATAAATGATCCTGTTTCTTCATTTCCCTGTAGATTGGGGCCATTTCGGTATTGATAAGGCAAACAAATATTATATGGGTGCTTTTTGTTGCTTGCACTGGCGTTTTAGAATTCGCTCAGTCTCATCTAGAAGATAGTGTGGAAGTAGATGACTTTACCACATCAATGGAAAAATATGATATGCCTGCCAACCGTAAGAGTGTATCAGGGAGCTCTAAATTGAGGAAGAGAAGGGTCAACAACGGTGCAAAGAGTCAGAAAAAAATAACTTTAGAAAAGTCTGTTCCCATGACACATTCAGCAGGTTATATCTCACTTTCTTATGATTTAGTATGCATCAAAGTAGTCTGAAAGAACCTTGCAAGTAATTGGTATCATTTCAGAATGCTGTTATCACCGTCTCCTTAATTATGAGTAATGCTAATAGAACAAGAGAGCTTATACAATCAATTTAGTGCAAGGTTGAAATTACCTGCTTATGCATGAAAAGAACTCTGAATATTGTACGAGAGCTTTATGGTGGTCCCTAAAGCAGCATCATGAAAGAATTCATTACCATAAGACATTTGCGGCATTTTCATATTTCTCTGTTTTATGTTTGCCACTAGATATTCATATGTTCTTCTGTGTGGTGCAGGACTGCTGGATGAGATTCACGGCATAATAATTATTTCATGGAATCATTTCTGGGAGCTTTTGGTTTTGTTAATTCCTTTCTTTATGGTACTCATGGCTTTTATTGCTTTTGTTTGCTGGAATGGGAGTATAGTACTTGGTATAGTCTACTATGATTTCCCTTAAAAAAAACACTGAATTTTCTTGTCATTATTTTAATTCCATGAACCGGAGATTTTGTTGTCCCTTTTCTGAACTGAAAATAAATAACTCATATGTGCTGAATGTCAGGTGCTAAAGATGCACATGCAGTTACCCCCCATTTCACTCAGTTGCTGTACTATGGGACGGTATCTGCTTTGTTTATGTTTCCCGTCCATTTCTCTTTAGTTCAAGCTGCAACTCTCTTCCGACAGCTCCTGAAAAACAAACTGCTTAGTTTCTTTCAGTGTTTCATGGCTCTAAACCTTGGTTTCCTTTCTGTGCATTTTTTCAGGTGTGTTATCAAAGAAACTCAAGAATGACAATTTTCATTTTCTAATTATTCCATAAGCCTTTTATCATAGTCCCCATCTGATCTGTCTTGGTTAATCTGAGTTTCATAATTATGTTTTGGTATTAATCTTTTTAAAAGTTCTCTTAATAAATTATTTTCCAAACTATGAGTTCTTGAATGCTTACTCCTTCAAAGGAATTTGTTGGTGACATTCTACTAAATTGTTTAATCGACCCTTGCAGTGTAGCCCATCCATATCTCCTAGCAGATAACCGGCACTATCCCTTCTATCTCTGGCGGAAAGTCATCAATTACCATTGGTCAACGAAGTACCTGATGCTCCCTCTCTATGTTTACTCATGGTTTTCAATTATTGGTAACCTAGGTTAGTAAGAACTCCAACCCACCTTTTTTTCCTTTTATGTAGGATTCTTAATCGTATGAACAGATTAATCCTTTTGTTATTTGCAGCAAAAAACCAGAAGAAGCTATGGGTGCTAGCATATTTTTTAGCCTGTGCTGCATCACTTGTTCCTACTCCACTGATAGAGTTCAGATACTATACCATCCCATTCTTCTTCATGGCACTCCACACTGATATCATGGATAACTCAAGTTGGCTTCTTTTGGGAATCCTCTATCTTTCCATCAATTGCTTCACAATGTTTATGTTCTTGTTTCGGCCGTTCTCTTGGAAGCATGAAGCCGGGACACAGAGGTTCATCTGGTGATATATGCGCAAGAAATGCTCGAAAGCTTCAAGAAATGCTCTATGAAGATAAGTAGATCTAAATGAATTTTTTTTGTTCATATGGTTATCTTTTGTCTTAGCATTTCAAGAGTGGCCATAACAAATAGCCTTTATATTTATTTAATTAATCGAGTTACTTTTCTTGATTGATTGCTTTATTTGATTGTTAGATGCAAACAATTTTTTTGAAAAGCCATACCAATTATATGAAGCCCTCTAGAAAAGAGTAGCTATCAGATTTGATTCTTGAATTATTAGTTGGATTAAACTAGCATAATTTGGTAAACAACTCTCTCATGGGTGGTTTAAACCAGAGCAAGTAATTAACATTTAATGGAGAAGTTTCTTTAAGAACTACTCTTTTTTGACTTTGAAGTGTTCAAAGACTATATTATAAACTACATTTTTTTAATACTACCTAAAATTAGTAGTTTCCACGACTTAAATTAGAAAGTTGTAAACTAAATTCAAAGAAATTGACACTTGATCGAGCTTTTAAAATGGAAAAAAGAATTTTCAATTCAAAGAGATTTGTTTTAGACTCTGCTGAATTTTATATATGTACCTAATAATAGTGGTTACCATATTATGTAAATCATAAAATACCTAAAAATATTTTAGATACAAATGAAACAAGAACGTGACAACATCTAAGAAATAATGTAAAAGAAATAACTTCAGAATTTATATTAATACTGTATATTATGTTTTACTTATTTCAAATTATAATAAAACTATATATGTCCAAACTTAAATTTGAAAAACCATGAGTCTTAATGCTTAAATGGTATTCCATTTTTATAAATGTGTAGATTGCGATGATCAGATTTGGAAAGTTTTATAGTTTTTATTACTCTATTCCTTCTTAATGCTCAAGTGATATCCTATATTTATAAAGGTGTAGATTGCGATGATCAAATTTTGAAAGTTTTCTAGTTTTTATTATCCCTTCCTTCCATCCAAGCTGGTTAAAAAAAATACATTTGAAGAATTTGATAAAAAAAAAAAAAAGTCAACTAAATAAAAAAATGAAAATATTTTCAGAGGGAGTATATTTAGATGTTCAAGGATGATGGAAATCTTGTTTTTGGAGTAAGAAAAAAAAAAAAGAAATATTCATGAAAGATCCATTCAAAACATTAGAATATTTGAATATTATCAATACATATATAATAAATATTATTAATGTTGTTAGAATAAAGAAATATAACACCATTTAAAAGAGAATTAGAGTTAATAAAATATTTAGTGATTGAGCCTTGAAATGAGAGGAGACTCACATCACTTTACTAGTTCCAATAATATCCCTCTAATTGATGGTGATAGTCCAATAATTAAAACCAAACTTTGGTAGTTAAATTAAATATTTTGACATCAAGTAGAGATACCAAAACCACAAGCAAATTTTCACAACATTTAAAAGGGCTTTTCTTCACTTTACTTTGACTTAGTTGTTCATTTAATTAATGTTTTTTGGGCAGCCATTAGCTTTTATAGAAACCTACCACTGTTTGTATATGCATCATCATGGAATTAAATTAGGCCTCATTCAAAGCTTTTTTGTCCTCCTTGTTTTGGTCAACTAAGTGTGTGATCCTTGCTACAATTGGATATATGTGGAGTTAGTATATTTTTAACTGCACCACTATATATGATTTTTTATAAACACACTCACATCCTATATTTCATTTAATCTTAAATGGTAAAATAATCACCAAAAATCACATTTATATAAATATAAATGATATCACTAATTAATACATAGCATTTATTAAAAATAATGTATATATAAGATGAAACAACAAAATGTAACGAGAGTTTTGATAGAATTCATCCAGAATTTTCTTTATCGAATCTAGCTTTCTTGATCTTGTGTAATTGATGTTTTATCAAAAATATTTTATCGTAAAATAGATGATATTATAGGATTCGAGCCAAAAAAAAATCCTTTTTTATCTTCCACTATACTTCTAGTATTGAAAAGTCAACCATTGAATAACCAACGAGAAATAAGTTATTTTATAACACTCCTTAATCTATTACATTTCTCTCGAGCATCCAAGTATTTTAGGATAAAGGGAGTGGTTTTAAGTACTTGGTGGTATACACTATACTATACAGAGTTTGTAGTTAGAAATTTATGTTAGTAGTTTTATGCAGTATTGAAAATAAGCACACGTCAACATCTCACTTGAAATTTTCAAGTGTAGGAAGTCTAATAGCTTGCAATGTGGAGTTCGAAGTGCATTTCATTGACAGATTCAACTTGAAATCCCAATTTGAAAACATGCAATCTACCACCATGAATTTCTGTCTATGGCCTTTACACAAATATTATGCTGTGTATCTTTTCGAAAAGATATTTTTGTCTTATTATTACATGTCGAACTCATTACAATTTATAAGGAAAAATATTGAGATGATATTCATATTTCACTAGTCACATCAGTAGGTGTCCACGAGAAGTATGTAGGTTGAAAAATCGAGCTATTATTCACACAAAAGGTGATAATTGCTAAAAGAAAACATCACTTTAGAAATACAAACAACATGAAAAAGAACAAAAGAATTTGACACTTTTGTATAGAGGCTAAGTATAACAAACCAAGAAAAGGCAAAACCTTGGGGTTATCACAATTACAATCCCCACTATAACCTACATCACACACAATCTTATACCATATTTTGGACCTCCAAAAAACGTAACCTAGCTAATCTTTAATCCTTGTCTCTCTAACACTAAGGGCTAATTACGCCGACGAGCGCCACGTACTCCCTTCGAAAGAAATAATGATAATCGAGACATCATCATGGTATCTCCTCCGGTCCCCTTGTGGGATATCTAGTAGATCATAAAAATCCATATTGGCCTTCTTAGCAGCCCGAACCAACACTTGTTCTACAAGATGTTGGGCCGGGTCCCCTTCTGGGAACATAGCCACGAACATTTCAACTTCAGAGACGGCCTCTTCATTAGTGAAGTACTGATAGAGACCGTCCGATGACAAGATCAAGAACTTGTCGTTGATATCTAATCTACGGTGACAAAGAAACGGCGAACACGTGATGTAGGGCGAAGTCCCTATATAGTCAATTCTAAACATTTCAAGAAGTGCAGTGTTCCATTTTGGCTGCAGAACAAGAAACCAAATACTAATATGTTAGCCAATCACATCAAAACCAAAACTTTTATGACAAACCACAAATTGGTTCATAAGTTTACCTGTTTCAAAAAGCCAGCCCCAAATGCCCTAGTAACCTTCAATGAGCCCTTAACTCTATCATTCACAACTGCAAAAGGATCATCATTATGTCCATATCTGATCCTCCTTACTTCCTGTTATGATAACAAAATATCATTAGGACATAATCACTGGTGAAGATGAGGATGAACAAGGAAACTAATGTAACCTATACTATACTATACCTCTCTAACAGAAGTAGTATGATCCATAGTGAGCTGAGACGAGGTCAAAACGTGCATGTTTTTTTCGTATTCATAACCACATTGTGATTCTTGATCATCTTTTCTTGAAATCCTTCCAAATTGAGCATCATTCTGTGGTTTCTTTTGAGCTAAAACAGCCCTACTATCTCCCACATTCATCAAGTAAACATCATCACCCTTCATCACCATTACTAGCACACAAGACCCCATCAAAGCTAACTCAGGATTCTCCATTAACATCATATCTGCAATCTCCAGATAGGATGCTTCTGTTTTCCTCAATGACTCAGACAAGGCTTTCAAGACTCCCAAATGATCCACTTTGTTATTATTAATTGTATCGTTTTCGCAAGATTCGGACCACAACAACCCTTTAAGCTCCTTGTGTACATTCGAGTAAAGATTGTTCAGAAGAAAATCGGTTGCATCTGGGCCGTTGAATCCATCATATATCCCCACGAAAACCCAGCCTTGATCCTCGGATATCACAATATGTACTCTATCTTCCCCTGCTTTTCCTTGAGCCCACTGCACGTTTTGGCCTCGAAAGGGTTCGTTGTCCACGTCATCATTCTCATCGCCTAGGCTCATTTCACTGCTCAGATTGTTGCTCGTCATTCTACTGCTATTCCCACTGTTGCTGTTATTCTCTCTGTTCAGCTCTTTGGATAAGCTCCAAAATGATTTATCTAGAACCTTCTCGAAGCTTCGAAGGAGAGCGAGTTTCTTGGGTTTGGGCCTGTACCTGTGGAGCTGATCGAACTGGTTGTCGAAGCTGCGTTCGATCGGGCCGGAGAGGAAGCCGCGGTCGATCGGGCCGGATCCTGTGATTGAGTTCCTGAGAATCGGGCCTGAGTTTGCTGTGTGGAAGGAGGTTCTGGGGTTTGGTTGGAGGGGGGTGGAGGAGAAGAAGCTTGAGCTTTCGAAGCTTGAGGCCTTGTCCAGTGAAGAGGTGGTGTAGGCGAAGGGATCGGTGGAGAGAGGGGTAGAGGTGTTGGCGGAGATGGCGGCGCCGGAGATGGTGCGGAACAGAGGGGCGGAGGAATCGTCGAGCAATGGTTGGGATTTGTGGAGGAGGTCGGAGGGTATGTAGCAGTAGGAATGTCCCAGCCCTTGATCCTCTAGAGGTTCTGATAGACAGACGGCGACGTCGTTTCGCCGCCGGGAAATCTCGCCTGCGTCGCCGGCGAAGCATAGGCTTAGCTTTCCGATTCCGTTTCCCATTTGACTTTGGAGAGAGAGGACAGAGAGAGAGAGAAGAGATTAAAAGAGGTGGAGTTGAGAGTTCATGATTTGGTGTTTGGAGTTGAAGAAGACAGACAGAGCATTGGCGACGAGGAGAAGTTAAATGAAGAGGGAGAGAGAGAGAGAGTTGACTTTGAAGTAAAGATAAAAATTTGGATTTGTTTATGGGGGTTGACTATGATTATAGTTTGTAAATATTTCTTTTTTTTATCTTTATATTCTGTGCGTGTGGGGTTTGAGGGAATGGAACAGAGAATAGTATAAGTATTTGACGAATATGTTTGGATTACAGAAATACGACTGATTATTAATAAATTAATAATAATAATAATAATTATTATTATTATTTATTGTTATTATTATAGAGAACTAGAGAGGGGGTTTATTGGCTATTGCAGATAGAAAGTCAAAAGGCTCCACTTGCAATTTGCATCCGCAAAGTGGAAATGGAACGCTGATTCGGATGCCATCATGGCTAAAATGTCCTTAAATATTTGTTTTTATTCATTAATTAACAAAGATAACATTAGTTTCTATTATTATTATTATTTTATTCTTTTTGAATTTTTCACATCACTATATAGTGATGTGACGTATCCTTCTATTTATCTATCTTAGCACAGTAAATAATTGCAAATCAAGAACATTTGAATTTTTACATTTTTAGAAAAACACAAATATTTATTTGAGATGGTTTTATGAATAATTATCATAAAATAAATCCTTATTATCCATAAATTGATCTTATCAAAATTATAAAATATGAATTGTAGGTTGATCTGTCTCACACAACTAGATTTATGAGACGATGTCATATAAAATTATAAGAAAAATTATGAGTTATAATATTAAAAGGATAATATCGGTAGAAAAATATTATTCGTTTTGATAATAGAAACAAAAACATATGATTATTGGAACATTGTTTTTTTTTTTTTTTTAACATTTTTCAATTTCAAAATTCAAAATTTCCTTCTCCCAAAATACTTTTTCCAAGAGTGTAATAAATGACAATCGATACCAAAAGGAAAGTGGTGCAAATTGACATGTTTGACTTTCAGTGAGCAAAAGTTGGTTAACATTATTTGAAGCTTTAAACGAGGATGTAATAAATACAAAGATCCCAAGAACAAGGGGTTTTGTCTCAGCCTCAGGTGCTTTGAGTTTATTGCTATTTGACTTTTGAGTTTTATATGTCAAATACATAATAATCCAAGCTTTGTTTAATTTGGCATATTTAGAGTAGAATTCTTGTGAGAGTATTTATAAATCTGTAAGAATTTTAGCCTCTAAAAACATCTTGTAATTTAGACGGTTTCTTTGTAACTTATTGAAAAACATTTATAAACTAATATATCTTGTAAGATATTCCATCTTATCTTAAAAGTAAAATTTTTAAGTGTCTAGATAAGATGATGGAGTTATATATTCATGATGGCAATTATCTAATTTAAATAATTGAGTTAATTTGGAGGTTAATCAAAATTAATATTTTATTTTAGAAATAACGCCACGTGGTCTCTTTACTTTTATAAAGAACAAGATCTTCAACATCTTACTTTTAGATGATATAGGATTTTGTTTTTAAAATTTACCAAATTCTCTTGAGGAATTTATAAACTCTTAAAGATCTCATAAAATAGTTTAGCTTAAAAATTTAGCCAAATTAACTTCCTTAGGGAAAAAAATAAACACTTGAACATTTTGTATACCTAACAATCATTTTTATTTTAATTTTGTACTAAAATTAGTGGAATAAATTTAAATTTCAAGAAAAGCATATACTTAGGAGGCCCAAATGCGTTGAAAAATATAAAGAGTAAGGGGTGGCATTAGGCATGTTGGGGGAGGAATTTTTCTTTCCAAAAAGGCATTTTATGCTGCATTATTTATTTCTCAAAGTCAGACCTTAATTCAAATTAAATTATGAAATTAGCATCACTAATAACAAACCTTGATTTTATTTTTTTGAACCAATAACAACCTTTGATTAACAAGAAGAGTTAGATATTTTTTTTTTCAACTATGTTCCTATCTTATTCTGTATACTGAACTTTCATTTAAAATTATATATTAATTATGCATATTGAATCTTGAATAATATAATCATTTAAAAAATTTAAACACATAATATATTAACTCCTTTTAATCTTTATAAAACAACCTTAAACCACATATAACAAAGAACGATTTGAGGTCACAAATTATATTATTTTTAATGTGTTTACATATAATAACATTATACATGCTAGAGTGTTGTGTAGGAGCCTGGATCTTTTATTATATTCGGTATTACATTTCGTGTTACATAGTATTTAATACACGTCATGTATTAATTAGTGATGATATTGAATATGCGTGGCGTGTGGTAATTGATTTTAAATATGAGATGTAACACCAAGAGTAATAAAAGATGTTACTTCATTGTTGTGTAATGGTGTGTAACTAGAGTATAATAAAAAAAAAAAAAAAATATATATATATATATATATATATATATATATGTGTGTGTGAGAGAGACATGGTTACACGTTTGGAACAGTACATGTTCTCAACTCCTCAAACTTTCTATTGAAACAACTTTTTTTTTATAAAAGCTTTATACATTTTCTATTCTAATTTTAATTTTGTTTCTAAGTACTAAGTGGTTTTAATTCAATCTATACAAACCTATCATTTCACTCACAAAAGAAAAAAAAAACATTTCATAAATATAATTTAATGAGATGAAATCTCACACCCCACCATTTCAGTTCATTTTCATAAATTAATTTTTATTTTATAGATTATGGGGTTATACAATAATATTCATGTAGTTTTTCATAAAAATCCTACCGTGAGTTTTTTAACAGTGCCCAATTTTGTTTCAGACATATCCATGATTACTAGCTGGGCCCATTCATTCTATCTGGGCTTATAACTGGGCCAGTTTCCCTTAATTTGACGATGAATCTATTATTCATGGCTGGACTCGGACTCCAGCAATTAAGGTGAAAATTATATATGGCCCAAAAGTTCATTTTTATCTTCTTCTTTTCTTTGTTTTTTTTAAATAATAAAGGAAAGATTTGGCTGTAAGGGAAAATAATTGACGCTTAAAGAATTTTAATTTACTTTCAATATTAACGATAATATAGTTGTTTTTATTATTGCGATTTTTTGTGTTGTGGTTGGACTTAATTTATAAATCATTGGATCGGCATATTGGGCCAATCCTATGGGCCGATCACTCGGCCCATGTGTGATTATCGGTGGATAGTGAACTAACAACAAAACCGAAAATAATGATATTAATAATATAGTTCTCTTTGTGCAGTGCTTTGACAATTGTGCCCGTCTAGCTCAGTTGGTAGAGCGCAAGGCTCTTAACCTTGTGGTCGTGGGTTCGAGCCCCACGGTGGGCGTAATTGTAATTTCATTTTTTTTATTCGAATTTTTTTTTCTCAACAATTTTTGTCTCTTTAGTTGTTCATGAAAAGTTTTTATCTAAATATCTAATGGACATTTTCCTTTTTTTTTATTTTCTCTTTGAGTCAATGTTTTTTCATTTGCTCTTGCATTTGCACAAAATATATTTAGCAGAGGCAAAAACAAAAGTGATTAAAGTTTTGGTGATACTAATATAGAAAAGAGATTCTCCATGCAATAGCAACGGATGAAGTGTGTTTATACCCCACACTACTTGTAATAATGAGTGATCTCTGAATAAAGTAGCCAAAATTTCATTCCCCTTTTATATTTTTCTCTCTTCAATTGGTTCAAAGAAAACATTGTTTTTGGTCCTATCATAATGAACAACACCCCATGTGGTGGATGAGGCAAAAAAGTGATTTTTAGATTTTAATATGTGAGTGATGGAGAAAGTGCAAATCCCCAAAGGGTTGAGGAGAGTGATCAAGATTGATCTTAAAGAATGAATTCTTTATTATTTATCAGAGTTTTATAATGTTTGAGAGTGATAAAGATTGATCTTAATTGGTTTACATATTGACATTTCCATATCTTGTTTATTTTGAATTTTAGTAAACATGTTGTGTTAGTATTTAGATTTTGAAAAGATGTTTTGTATGTAACGTTAGAAATATTATTCCTATAAATAGAGTTGGATGAGATTCTTGGTTGATTTAGGGTGGAGATAATTTCTTCTTTTATATCGTGATGATTGTGTTAACCTTATTTTTAATTGTACAACCAATGTTTTTTTCTCAAACAAAGACGATTTAATGGTTCTTATGAAATATATATATATATATATATATATATATTTTTTTTTTTTTTTTTGAGGTATTTGGTAAAATCTTTAAAAGAATTCTAAATTACTTGGAAATTAAGTATTAGGATATATTATAATCTTTGATATTAACTTAATTATATTATAATATGAAGGAAAAAGAAACATAAATCCTATTAGAGTTTTTAACCCTCCTTTAATTGGAGAAATATTTTTCAATTAAAAAAAAAGAAGTTGAGTATTTAAGTAATAGTGTTTGTAATTTCCCTTATATATGAAGATAAGTATTCAATTTGAACTAGTAAACATCCATTGAGAATGATGTAGACAGCTTATTAGGTACCTCTAGTTTATTTCGTTTCTCGAATTCTCCACATAATAATTGCAGACCAACATCTATCAGATAATTTTACAAATATAACTAATTAATTAAATAAGATGACTAAATAAATATCTTGGTGGTGGACCCCAGAAAGCGAAGCTACTCGCTCGACCAGATCTTGCCACGTGTACGGACTACGTTGGCCCCTCGCTCCTCCTCGCTTCACTATAAATGGAGGCATTACTCATTAGCTTCATCATCAACATTCAAAGCATTTCAGAAGAGGTTTTTGATATTTGTAAATTTCCAATTTTCCACCAAAAATTATCTATAAGAAAATGTCTTGCTGCGGAGGAAACTGTGGCTGTGGCGCTGGCTGCAAGTGCGGCAGTGGCTGCAACGGGTAATTATTTCTATTTCCTTCTTTTTAATTTTTTTTTCTATCATCTGTATTTTCTCAAATTTTCAATTACTTCTTTTTAATTTTCAAATTTGTGAGTTCATTGATTACCGTTTGATTGAACTGAAAACTAAGCTTTGATTGAATGATCTGCGCAGGTGCGGCATGTACCCAGGCTTGAGCGACTCAGAGGGCGCCGGCGCCGCCTCTCAGACCGTCGTTCTCGGCGTCGCTCCTCAAAAGACGTACGCAACGCATCTATTTCTGTTCTATATATTTTTTATTATTTTCTTAAATTAGAGAGAATTTATATTTTAATTAATTGTGCAGATATTTTGAGGGATCAGAGACGGTTATGTTTGGTGGTGAAAACGGGTGCAAGTGCGGAGCCAACTGCACCTGCGATCCTTGCACTTGCAAATGAATTTGATCTCCAATATGAGAATCCGAGTCGAGTAGTAAATTATAGTAAGATCATGATCTTCGATGATGATGATCTTCGATATTTAGTCTTTTAAAATAAGAGTAGCTTTGTTGTGAGTTGTTTCAACTTTCTAATGCTTACTCTCTTGTACTACTGTGTTTTAAAAGCCTGAATCTTTGCTTTGTACTAAAACGATGACGTGTGTTGATGCTGTTATATTATAAGAAGAAATTACGACTTTGTGCTAAATTAAACACCACCTCATTCTATATTTCCACTGAATATATTGTAGTTACACAAATTTTTCATTTTATATTATAAGAATCCTTGATACAACTTGATGACATGAAAATGGATTATGATTCTCTCAATTGTGCAATAGAAAAACCAGAAACTACACAATAGAGGATATCCTAATATGAGGAAAATAATATAACAAACGGGAACATATTACTAGTACATAGATTCAATATATTCTGGCCAGGATAGAAATGCAATTGCGTAAATTTCACACAAAACCCGATTTTACAGAACAAGCAGTGATGTGAAAAAGCAGGACGAAGAAACAGTAGAACGAATTGAACATACCGTCTCACTATTGTTTCTCACTCGGAAACTTTGGATCAAATAATACAACTAGGCGTTGTATACGAGATTTTCTAGTAGTAGTCCTCTTGCAGCCCTTCCGAACATGTTATGCACCTAAAAGAATACATTTAATCAACAGTTTGTTCTACTTTAATTCAACAATTTGTTTTGAAGAAGAACTATATGTTATACCTGCTTGGAGGAAAGACCGATTTTCTCTAGATCACCAAGCTGCAAAGCGTACATAAAGTTTGCATTTTTAGTAAGTCTTGTACATCGTGTAATAGTATTAGGATGACATTGATATGTTGCTTACAGATTTTAGTGGACTTGTTTCTCTCAGCTCAAGGATGTACTCAGCCATCTTTTCTCCAATTCCCTAAACAAGTAATAAGTCATCAATTACAAGCAAAAACTTTTAATTTCCATCATCAATTCATTGCTTTGAAACTGTTTTTACTGGGAATCAGTAATGTTACCTTCACCTCCATTAGCTCCTCTCTGTCATTATAGACATAAAGATGATGCTCAATATAAAAGAAGAATAAGAAAACAAACAATTATCCCTAGTGAAAATGAAAAAAAACATTAACTATGAAAGGAGTTACCTGTTTGCTGTATTCAAGAATTCCATGTAATCTTGGATAAGAGAACTCTGTCCATGAAAAATCCATCATATTTATCAGCATGGAGAACAGAGAAAATGTACAGTAAGTTACAAGACAAGATCAAATGGAAGCAATACCTTTAAGGCAGAGCTGCGAGCAGCAAATTTATCGAGTGGAGTGCCAAGTTCATGGATGTTATTTTCTCCATCACCTGGTAAGCGGCATAATTTAGGAGTCTTTGGATCGGAAGGAAGATATTGTGGTCTTTGGTCGTTGGGATTGATAGGTGAGAGGAATTCCCGATGGGGATATACTTTCTCGTTTACTAGTGATGACAAGCCAGAGGCATCGACGCATTTATCTATTGTTGCTTCCTCCTCAATCAATTGTGATTCATCTGGAAAAAAAGATTTTATCTTACATCATAGCTTAGAGATTTAATGTTTTCTGAGGGGGGAAAATGGTGATTATCATTTTGTGAGATGATCACATGAAAATACATTGAAATAGTGCACCTGGTAAACCAAGATTTATCTTTGACACATCCAAAGAAACTGGGATGGGAAACTTTTCTTTATCAGATTCCAAAGAATTAAGGGTTCCAGCCTGTGAAACATGATAAAATGGTGAGATTCTACAAAACATCATACTCTTTTAGGCTTCATTGACACTTATTTTTCTATGCATCTCACCTTCCCCAAGGAATGAGGAAGATGAAAAACAAACTTAGGGAGCTTGAAAATGTTAATGACCTTCACTAGTTAAATAATGAGATCCGAAACTTTGAATTCAAATTTATGAGCGATAAGCTAATGCAATATTAGATATCTATAATTAATTGTAACTTTACACATTCTAAAACATATCGTGGGCTAAAAGTATAATATGCAAGCAAAAAATTCAAATTTATGAGCGATAAGCTAATGCAATATTATATATCTATAATATAATTGTAAATTTACACATTCTAAAACATATCGTGGGCTAAAAGTATAATATGCAAGCAAATGTCCAAGTGAACACTGACCTCTCGACTAAGATCTGTGCAAACTCCATCATTAAATAGATTTCTGCCAGTTTTACGTGGACTCCTGAGATAAACAAAATAAGTGGTGAATATTCATTGCATGCATCCAATAGAGCAACATAGTAATGATTCGAGAAACGTTGCCTTTGTTTTGAATTCAGAACACATTGTTGGTCCCTAACAGCTTTGGTTTCCGATCGTTGACAAGTATTCAATTTCCTTATTGGTTTCACTGAACAAGGAGTTCTACCATGAAATGGACTGCACAGTCGCCCAATTCTTTGAGCACTCTTTGTTTTGCCTTTTGATTCAAGCCATGCAAGAAGTTTTGCCTCCATGTCAACTTTCATGTTTGAATTGGCATTTTTATGTGCTGACGACACAAAATTAGAAACATGACGAGACCTTGCTGCCAAGCTAACTGTATAAACCGATTCTTGGTACTCTCCTGGATTCTATTGTCCAAGAAAACTCAAGTTAGTAAGTGTTCTAGGAAAGTTTAAGACTTAGAAGCAGACATCAAAACCAAAGGATTAGTTGACATACCAAGCAGGCAACCATGAGAGCACGACTCCTCCCTCCAAGAGAATCCTGCAATATACGCGTCAACTTGCTTTCTCTATATGGGATTCGGGGCTTGCTGTTATTGAGTGCATATATCACATTTGACAGTGCAAATAAAGATTGGTTTATCTTGGTGCTCTCTTGGAGCCGAATTCCTTCGTTGCAAGTCCTCCTGTTGTCTTCATTCCCTAATGTACATGAATATAAATTCAAACTGTTAAATACCATTGATTAGATCCATAAGCCTCACATCATTTAAGTGATAAGAAACCTGCTAAATCGATAAGATTTAGTTTCCCTGTGACAACATTGTCCACATGATCATGGGAAGGGGTGGAAATGTTGATCACTAGCACACCATGGCTTCTGCTTGATACATCATTGAGGCCCGTATGTGCAACCTTTCGCCTCTGAATAGCAGAATAGAAAATCTCATGAAATTTTTCCATGGAGTTAACTTCAATTTGAGCCAATCCCTTGAGATGCATCTGTCCATCTTTGTCATTCAAAACCATGATTTCCTTTTCTTTAGGGTCTAACAGATCATAACATTTTTCCAGGTATATCTCATAGTAAGATATGGCCATGTTACTTCCTGTATACTTGCACATAGACAAGATGTTGGCCATGGCAAGATGCATTATGCCAGGTACCTGATCACTCCCCTGTATTGTCCAAATACAGGTTAAGTTCTGAACAAGCCACATTGCATTATACAAAAAACAATGGTCTATGTTCTAATCTCGGAATTTAACTCGAACTCAAAGCACAAATCAAAACTATGTAAACTGAATCCAAACTTATTATCAAACCTGCATAGTAAAAGTCTTTCCACTGCCAGTAGCCCCATAAGCAAAAACAGTTGCATTATAACCCTGAAAAATCCCTGGGATCAAAGGCTTCACTTCTCTCTCGAAAATCTGGCTCACATTGTTGTCTTCATCCCCGAAATAACCGTCCAATTTGTAGCACTCATTTCGACTAAATAGAAAGAAAAAAACAATCCACATCATATCCAAAATTCAGAAAATTCAAGTTCAGAAAAGCGAAACAAACAAAAAAAACCTTGTCTCTAGATCTTTGAGAAGAAGAGTGACTTCATGGGAAGAAGAATCCGATCCTTGAAGAGACACACAGGAAATAGGGTTTTTAGAGGTTTCATGAGAGAGAAAGGGGCGAAGCCTTACGACGACTCTGACCTTGGCAATTGAACTGAATTGCTTGTGAATTTTCGCAGGGGTTGAGAAGCTTTCTTCTTCACTTGGTTTCATCCATACATTGTCTGCTTCAGTTGCCATTAACGATCAATTCTTAAAGACGCTAACAATCTACAATCTTCTCAGAAAAACAGGATGCCAACTCGTTGACCGTTAAGAAATTGGGAGTTCCAAATTTTGAATATGCGGTTTTGAACGTTTAAATTGAAATGAAATGTGGGGCCAGGCAGGAATGGATACGGTCAAAAACTAAAAAGATAAATTCATTTAAAGTCCCTTAAATTATCATAGAATAATTTACGAATATGACTGTCAACATGGTAAATAAATTGAGTTTTGCAGAATAAATAAATCCATAATTTATTATTGCGTTTTAAGCCGTCTCATAAAATTATATTCATATTCCCATAATTTTCACATAATTTCTTGATCACTTGAAGTGGAACTTCACGAATAATGTGCCTTAACTTTTTTGCTCATTCGATGCTCACTTTCCTCAAATTCAAATACAGTGAGAGGGTGGCCCTCAGTTCAAATGCATCAATTTAAAGCATGATCCTATTGGCTTCAAAATGAAACCTTTATTAGCTTTTTTTGTTTTTTTTTAATCTCAACAACATACTGTGTGTACTTTTTGTATGTGTTACCGTTAATGAGATGAAGAATTAATAAATAATACATGGTTGTATTTTGGGGAAAAGAAAAAGGATAAAAAATCTCACAAACATTACATTGAGCTGTTGTTCAATGCTCTATCTATTTTAACCAATCTCCTACAATTGTGCTATGTCCAAATGTCTGCTTCTAAATGACATGAAGAATGAATGTGAATAAATAGAGCATGATGTTGCTAAGGGATAAAGGCCTGAAAAAGTCCCTTCCCCTTTGGCAACAGAAGAAAGACTATAAATTCTAAAAAATAATTCTAAAAAATAAGCATGTTCTTGAATGACTCTAAAGCAATGTAGGATACTTGGCATCAAGAAAATCTCTCAAGGTTTTTGCCGCTTTTTGACCCCCCATCAACTCTGCTAGCTTCTCCATCGGAAGCAGGGCCAGTTCTGCTAAGTTTCTACACGAATCCATTATTGATCGGTAGTTGGAATCCGTAACCCCTGGCAACCGTCTAAGGAACTCAACAGCCGATGTATTGTAGTTCTCTGCCCTGATAACCAATATAAGTTTGTTGATCGTCAAGATTATATCCCAACTCTTTCTATTACTTTAAATTGGAAGGTTTCATCTGGCCATAAGACATTTTATTTGAATATAGTGAAAACAATGAGAAGATGATAACATTACCTAACATCGTTTTCGATAATGCCATCCTCTGATGGGACACCGATTCTGGTTGCCTTGGCCTCATCTGGTTCATCCTGATTTGCTTTCAGCACAGTAAAAATTTCAGCAGTGGCATGCAAACTACGAGACCACACAATACGCAGACGAGGAAAATGGAGAACAAGCAGTGACAACTTGGATATAATGCTATTCGGAGTTACGTCATCACCAATCTCACTTGCAGACTGCACAGACAAAGCAATGCTGTTTAACAAAATTAAGGACTTCCAACTGATAAAAGGAATTGTTAGAGTTAAGGACCTGAAATGAAAAGCTTTTATCTTGTGAAAACTCGATCAGGAGAACGGGTATTCGATAATAACGTGACATCATTTCCACCTGGTGAAATAAACGACCTGATGCAAAACTGCCATAGAGATCTTGAATACTCTTACGTTCAACACAAATCAATGGGGACAGAATGTAATCTCCTACTTCCAGAGTCACTGGTATAATACGCATGCCTTTTTGGTGGAGCACATTTGGAAGGCTGCTCATAAATTCCCTCATGTCCACTATGATCTGGAAGAAATATACACTGTTATAAACATGAACTTAATGAAGCAAGAAATGCTTCAACTCTCACCTACCTGCATTTGTTTTTCTGCTTCCTTCTTTCCACCAGCTTTTCTGGTTATCAAGTTTTGGGAAGCAACTGATTGCGGCTCTAGTGAAGAATCTATGCCTAAAAGCTGCTCATCCTGAAGTAACCGTCAATAAATGTGAAGGCCAATAAGTATATCTAGAGAACAAAATAATAGTTGCAGGCTTGCAGCAACATTCATTTAGTATCAGTAACTGAGATGATAATAAAGCAGATCAAAAGCTTATTTGAAGTCAATAATCGGTGGTTTACATCAGCCCAGGCATGAGGGAAGTATCAGCTGTGTTTCAGGACATGGAATTTCATAACCAATGAATCTACTTGCTCACATTAAAATGCTGCATAGAAATGTAGGGAAATAGAAATTGGAAGGTAAAAGAAAGTAAACCTGACTAACTGGTAACATCATTAGAGATTTTTGCCTGATCAGGGACTCAAATGCTCCATTCTCTCTACGTACACTTGCTTCATATTTCTGAACCTCAGTAGAATTTTCATAGAATAGAAAGTACACTTTCAGCTTCTTTGAGGGATTTTCAGATTTGTAGATCTCAATTTCTCTGACAAAAGCAATGTCAGGGTGGTAAACTATTATGACTGATGGCTGTAAAATATCAAGAATACTCTTATCACTCTCTAGGGCATGGAAATGCACTGATGGTAGATGGCAGACATTTCCAGGTCCTCCATCATGCTTACGAAGAACTCTACTACCCGAGTACTCACTGTCAGGTGCATTGCCAAGAACATGACCAGCAATTGATGGAATTTTGTCATTTATTTTGCCTTCATGTTTTGAGGTTTGGGTCTTAGGTTGAATGCTAGTTTCAGATTCAAGACCAGATTTACTAATCATTGGTTTTTTCTTCTTTCTATCGTTTTTCCTTCCTTTACCAAGTTCTTCACCGGCCTCACCATCTTTGATATCTGTATCTCCTTTTGCTAGTTTACTTATTTCATTTGCAGCAGCAAGCAGTGCATCATTTTCTTGCTTGTTTATGCTACTAACTTCAGCTTTTTGTCCAGAAACAGAGGGAATAGCTCCATCAAGAATCCCAAAACCTTTAGGTGCTTTTGGTTTCTTTTTGTTAGACTTTGGTAAAGACTGCAGCTCCACTTTACTTAGCAAATATTTTTCCCATTCCTCTTGCATTACCTTCACATAAAACAAATAAAAAAGGGTATCTTTAGTTAAATGTTTCACAATAATATATGTAATATAATCTTATTGATAAAATCAAAGTAACAAATCTAAAGTGCTAGTAACAAAGGAAAGAATGTAAGAGGGAAACTTGAGTGAATTACTAGTAAGTTGTTATCTGGACCAGAAAGAAAAACACAGGAGAGAGGAAGAGATAAGACAACACTAAAGATAAATACTGATTGAAAAACCTTAGGCTGGCCTTTTGTAATGCAATCTTCAAGCTGCATGCAGGAATGCTCATCCTTGCATGCCACAAGAATAATACCATTTAAATCTCCTTCACCTATTAGCTCTTCTCCTGCCATTTCTTGCTTCCTTCTCTCCTCTTGTATCTCCATGAGAATATCCTGAAGCAAGTAAATAAGTAATGAAAAGCAGGCGAGCAAACTTCAATAGAATAACAAGATTCAATTAATTTACATCATATTCCCCTCAATTAAAAGATATTCAGTCTGATTCGCATTTCAACTATAATCCAATGTGTCTAAACAATTCATGTAAAATCCTTCCTAAAAAGTTAAATCATGAAGATTAGCCAAAAGCTTGAGGTTATTCAAACAATTAGAATTTTGAGGAATGACAAATAAAACTCACTCACTCACAAGCAACAGCTTCCACTTTGGTGGTTCTTCCAGGATTTCTTGCATCACCAAAGCACTGTTTGCAGCTGCTGAAGAATTAGCACATGCAGATAAAATATGAGCATACAACAGTTATTGTACAATCATCACTTCTGAACACCTCCCAGAATGTCATAACTTCCAATATGGTTTGCTTGTTCTGGGCTAGGAGGGAATAAGATCCTCCTAAATATTTTTCAATCCAAATATCGCTAGTAATTGTAACTAACAAGTGAAGACAATGAATGTATATGCTACAGAAAGGCAGAACTTACCATCTCCATCCTTGTTTTTATCATCTAGTTTTCTCTTCTTGGTGGATGCGGTCTTACTCAATCCAATTGATTTCCCACTACTTGACCTACCAAAATGATAAACCCTCTTCTTTGCATACTCAAAAATCTTGTAACTAGACTCAGCAAATATCCAAACAGATCGGAAACTCTCAGAGGCTCTGAGTGAGTCCAGATACTTCAGGTAAGTTACTGCATCATACCTATTAAAACACAGATGTAAGACTCAAAAGCATGTATAAATGCATCAAGGAACAAATGACTAAAGCCTGTATATATGTAATAATTCAATAATATTTATCAATATTTAAAATCCATTTCATCCAAGTAACCATACAGGAACACATGATTATCAAATAACTAAGTACAAAGATCACACTGTTCGAAGCACAAGAGAAATCCAAAATTTTTTTAGAGTACGCCACATTGCATAACCACAATGTTAAAAGCATGCATATAGATTTGGATAAATAAAGAGATATTAGTTACAAAGTACCTTGTTAGATAATCCAACAATTTCCGCAGCGTCTTCAAATCTGAAACGAGCTGCTTCGTCCTCTTCCCTAATGTATGCCATATAGGATCCAACTGCTTCCTAACAATCTCATCAAATGACTTGAACAACCCATTGTCTACAGTCAAATCCTCCACATCAACCTTGTTTGTTTTCCTCATCTCCTTTAAACATGCATCCATCACTTCGATTACTGCTTTCTGAATCCCGATCATGTACGGTGACATTGGGACACGAATGTCTATAACCTCTGGAGGGTTCTCCTCTAAATGCTGGGAAACATACACCTAAACTCCCAGCAGAATTATTTTATAAGGTCATACAAAAATCACGAATGCATACAGTAATTTCAAGTCCTGGTGAACTACGAGAAAGCATTTCAAGGGTATTTGATTACATACTTCACTATCCGAAGAAAATAAGAAAATTCAATGACAATAATTTGAAATTAAGCTTAATAGTGTTATGGTCTCGTTGCTTGAAATAATACGCAGTAAATTCTAAGACAAAATAAATTAGTAACTGTCACCTGAAATCTAGGCCATAGATGGAGCTTACGGAGAAAAAAACACTTGAGAATCCGCTCGGCTTTAGCGAAGCCGGAGACCATGGCGTGGGGGCGATCGGAGAAGGCTCGAACATAGAGAGACCGATTTGTAGACCGCAGAATCCGAACAATGAAAGCCTCAGTTGAAGTATCGGAAAGGGAATGGGCATTGAGGAGGATAATTCCGGCGATTGAGGTCGTGGGGAGTCGTTGAGTGAGCAAATCGACGATGAGAATCCGAGCGGTGATGAAGCAGATTGCACCGGAAGCATAGAGGGAAAGGCGGTGGTTCGCAGAGAGGTCGGAGGTGATGGAAGAGAACTGAGAGTCGGTATCAATCGAGGATTTCTGAGAAGTAGAGGCGTTGAGGATGAGGAGAGAGCCATGGCTTCGGTCGTGGAGGTTTAGGAGGGAAGATATTAGCTTTGGGAGTCCCAGCCCTGCCGATAAGACAACAAGTCCGCCGCTAGGGTCCTCCAGGAGGTCGCCGATTATGTGCTCGTGAAATTGCACCATTATTGTGAACCTCTGTGGTGGCGGTGGCAGCCGCGGCGGCGCAGTTGTGGCGGGAAGGTTCGGCGGCGACTTATTGGAAGGGCGGGGGGAGTTTGCTAAATGATTATTTCATGTATATACATTATTAATATAATTCGTAATAAATTATTTTGAACATAATTACAATGTCATATAAATGATATTATATCGACTTTAGTAATAATTTATATTTTTTATATATCTATTAATATTAAACAATTCAATATATTTTGCATACATATTGAAATTATATAATTATATGTAATATTATAAATTTTATGTAATAATTTTTTCATTTTTAAAATATGTATTTAGGTATATCGAAAGTTAAATAGATACAATATTGTAATTACATTCATTTTTATAATATACATATATAATATGTTTGTATATTATAATATATAAGTGTATGGCATGTTATAATACATGCATATTACAAAAAAAATATGACGAATATAGGAGTACAAGAATATAATACAAGAAATCATATCATATTACAAGAAAATAAGAAATGACTGATATATGTTACATGGTAAATAGGTAAGTGAGAGTTGGTAAATTGGTAAGTGAGACTTTCTATTAAAAGTAACCCCTTATCCAAATTTAAATATCTATTTAATATTTTATGTAAGAGCTCCTCAAATACATCTTATATTTCAAACATTTCTCAATGTATTTTTTTTTTTCTTGAAATAATTGGTTGTACACATATAAATACCAATATATGGATATAATGAATGTTAACAAGAAATATATTTCATATCTGCATAACTAAATAGACTATTAATTTGCCATAATAATATTTTAATATATAGTTTATCCATGATCCATACATATTAAAAGTATTATTTATCTAATCGATAATTATTCTCATTTATTATATAAATATAAATTAAAATATGTCAGAGTAACAATAATCCACTTAAAAGTAAATAAAAAAAATAAAATGCTCGAACATAAGTAGAGAAGTTTGTGCAAATCTTATTTCGCTCGTATATATCTACGTGTACGTACATTGATCGTACAAACATAAAACACATATGCCTATTATTACGCACGTACATATCCTATAAAAATACTAAAATCACATGTTTACTAGCCATGAAAAAACACTGTATTTTCCTACAAATGAATTTGAATGTGTATAATAAATATATTTCTTGATATAATAACATATATAATCATATATTTTTTGTAACATGCACGTATTATGCCATATATATCATATTCTTAAATATCAGATCTACAGTACAGATTCTAATTTATTGGTCATTTCAGGTAAAAATTATAA
This sequence comes from Scutellaria barbata, assembly GCA_028654395.1. Taxonomy (NCBI): domain Eukaryota; kingdom Viridiplantae; phylum Streptophyta; class Magnoliopsida; order Lamiales; family Lamiaceae; genus Scutellaria; species Scutellaria barbata. The sequence goes on along the minus strand of CM053655.1, from coordinate 1,010,404 downwards.
TTTATAATGCCATAAAAGGCATTTTGTTTATTGCACATCATTATAATCCATTACACATAGTAAGTGAGTCATGTTTGAATAAAATTCTTACCTTTTTTTTATTGAAAAAGCAAATTTACATAAAACCTGCACTTTTATTTTCTTCTATAAATAGAGTTCCCATGAAACCTTACATCCCATCCTTCTCATTGCATTCCTCTCTCTGTCTCCAAAGTATTTTTGAAGAAGTTCATACTCAAATCCTCAAAGCCAATGGAGAATGAAAATAGAACAAACATTGGTTCACAAAACCAAGAAGAGTCTTCCACTACTTTTAAGGTATTATAAGATTTTATTAACATCTTGTTTAAGTGAAGAAACAATATCCTTAATTTAGACCATGATTTTTGCAGTGGTCTGAAGAGTATGGATGCTTCATTGTGAATGGGGTATTAACACCCATTCCATTATCTGTTGCACCTATGGAAGCTGGATCAGAAGAACAGGTATAAGTAGAAAATTTATATGATTTTTTTTTTTAATGCAAAATGTGCACAATTATGAAATGAAATATTAATTTTTTTTCAAATTGTTTTAGCAACAAGAGCCTGGATCAAGCCTGGCAGAAGGAAGCAGACGAAGACGAAGAACAGAAGGAAATGAAGAACTGAATTTTCGTCTTTTTAAGTTTCCAAATGCTACTGAACAATATCTTCTTGAGATCTATCAGGTATAAAAAAAATTATTTTATTTGTGTTTTATTGGACCAATATTGCACAAAAATTGAACATTTAGTTACTACGTGCATGTAATGTGTAAATATATAAAATATCATTTATGATTAAAAATAAGTGAAAATGCCTCAGAGAGGATTTACTTTTATTTATTTATTTATTTATTGTTATAATATACAAATTTTCTACATATTTAATAGGTTTAAATGTCTAAACTATCCTTAGTGAATAATGATTTTTGTTCTAAAATGAGTGATAATGTTATTAGAAGTGGATATATTGTGTCACACGGCATTTTGTCTAACAGCTTTTAGTACATGTACAGGTCAAGACATGTGGTCTTGAAAGATGTCATGTGCAAGTTTACGAGTCTGATAATAAATGGAAAGTAAAAATTCAAAGTTTGGCAGAAAAAGAACACATTGTAATACCAATGGTGCAAGACCCCACCCCTCTCATTTTTCTTAAGAAATATGAGTTTCCGTTGGAAGAGCGTCTCAGGGGGTGGACAATGGAGATGAGACAACGAAACACCGGCAAGGAAGATAGGGTAAAATTAATCTCTTTGATTATTTATTCGATACTTATCGATATAAAATATTCAATCACTCAATAATAACATACCAATTGTATGATATAATGGAGAGGATCTATGAACAAAACTCCATTTTCTTAATTTTCTTGGTAATTTTAGTTAATTTCACTAATTAATAAATAAGTATATAGGATTTGCCATTTTCTTTAATTAAGGTTGCAAATATGTGTGTATTTTGCACTGATAATGTGTTTTTGCAGTTTTACTATCATCAGGGCAGACAATTTCGTTCACTTACAGAGACAATAGTGTTTATCCTCTACTCAACCAATATCAAGGACCTCAAGCTTACAAATTCAAATTAAGTTTGCTCTAGTAAGTATTACTCACTTAATTTAATTTTTCCTAAAATATTGTACCTTTGTTGTTAGACTAATTGAATTTTTAATCAATTATATATAGTTAATTTATTTTGCCATCTTAGAAACATGTTGACATTTTCGTGTTGCAACTTGTAGGAGACACAAGTTCTTGAAGAGGGAATGGAAAACACTATTGTCACAACAAGAAAAACGCACAACGACAACGGTTATTAACCGTTGTCGTAGCCAGATTTCAACCGTTGTGGAAGATGGTGTTGTCGTAGACCCTGTCTACCACAACGGTTAATAACCGTTGTGGAAGACCTATACCGTTGTGAAAGATGTCTACCACAACGGTTAATAACCGTTGTGGAAGACCTATTTTTTTCATTGTGGAATATGCTGTCATTGCAATATGCCACGCCACCCCTGCCACGCCAGCGCCACGTCAGCTATTGCTACAATGTGCCGCGTCACTTGTCACGTCATCCGCCACGTCACCTCCACGACAGTGCCACGTCATCAGGTCAACGCCACGTCATCTGCCACGTCATCGGTCAACGCCACATCACTTGACACGTCAGCACGATCGGGTCAACGCCACGTCACCTGCCACGTCAGCACGAATAAATTTGCATTGCTTGAGGTTTGAACTCGCGACCCCTTGTTTGAGCTGAAACCACTTGGCCACTAATGTTTATGTGCTAAACTTCTACATGCATTACTTTTATTAACTTCTTTCAAAAATTCTCATTTTTTACAACGGTTTTTTACAACGGTTATTAACCGTTGTCGTAGACATATACGACAACGGTACAAAAAAACCGTTGTGCCAACCGTTGTCGTAGATGTCTACGACAACGGTTAATAACCGTTGTAAAAAACCGTTGTCGTTGTGCGAATTTTTTCGCACAACGACAACGGTATAAAAAAAACCGTTGTCCCAACCGTTGTCATAGACATCTACGACAACGGTACAAAAAAACCGTTGTAAAAAACCGTTGTCGTTGTGCATTTTTTTCGCACAACGACAACGGTTTTTCGGAAAACCGTTGTAAAAGATGTCTACGACAACGGTTTTTCGAAAAACCGTTGTAAAATTGGTGTTGTTGTTTAGCATTTTTCTTGTAGTGTGTATTCAAATTTTTTTGTTGTTGTTGTATTGTTTTCTTCAAGTAAATATAGTTCTTATATAAAGTCTTCAAAATTTACTGTTTTTATATCTATTATATTATAGTTGCATATATCTTATGAAAATGAGTTGCAAATGCTATTTCAATTTTGTAAAGATAACTGGAAAAAGGGAAAAAAAAAATAACTTCAAGGACATTATAATCATTATAAAAAAAAAATGTTGAAAAACAAGAATTACATAAATATACATTTGCATATGTGAATATGACACAAGAAAAAGTTTGATTTGAATTCTTTAAATATAAAAGATCAAAAGGGAAAATAACATAAGGAAAGATATGTATGTACTTTATTATACTTGTTATGATAATAATTATATCTTATCTGGTCAAATTGAAAACAACTATAAGGAAGTGAAATATTACTCAAGTTGGAACCAATTATATATATATATATATATATATATATATATATATAAATCAATTGTGAATAAAGAGTATTAAGGCAATAATTAGGATTATACTTGATATATATTAAATAATAATGTTGTATAAACCCTAGACAGAGAGAGGCCTTTATATTTCTCTCTCTTTTATAACATGTGGGCTTCATTGTTTTCACTTTTCAGTTCAGTTAGTTGGCTTTAACTGTTGATTTTCCGTTCTAATGGGCCTCCGTAAATGAGATTGGTTAAAATTAATAAATCAAATTTAAGTTTGAAATATTCGGCCCAGTTAACTTGTAGGCTAATTTTTTAAATATAATATAGAGTGTTTACTTTTTGATTTAAATTATTTCATGTATGTATACACATATTTAATATAATTCGTAATAAATTATTTTGTCTATAAATATACAATTTTATAAAAATATTATAGACTTCAGTAATAATTTATCTTTTGTATATATCTATGAATATTTAACAATTTTGTATATTTGTATATATATTGAGATTATATAATTAAAATTCTATGTAATAATTTTTTCATATTTTATAAATATATATTTAAATTATATGTACATGATGTTTATATTAAATATTAAATAGATAAAGAATTGTAATAGATATTTGTATATAATATACATATATAATATGGTATGTTATAATACATGTATATTACAAGAAAAATATTATTACTTGTATTAGAAAATAATTAACTATTAAATACGTTCATGGAAAACATTAACGATTTTTAAAGGCTAGTAATAAAGTAATTTTACGTGCAATATATGTACATTAATGTTCGTGTGCATGTTACTAATGAATATACGTGTATGTTCGATCTGAGTGAAATGAGATTTAAGCAAAATTCTTTGTTTATGTTTACATATATAGTTTTCATTTATATACATTTGAGTGGATTTATTGGCATTCGCTATGTTTTTTTATATACGATTAAAATACATAGAACAATTCTCGAACAAATGAAATAGATTTTCTAAATAAATAAATAAAATAGAAATAAGAAATATATTTTCACACATATTGGAAAAGTCAATCTATACATATAAATATGATGTTGTTTTTGACTAACTATTTATCGACACATGATTATATTATAGTTAAAATATTTATCTATCTATGCAGCTAGTTTTCTTGCATGAGAGCAGCAATTTTTTTTTTTTTGATGAACATGAGAACAGCAATATTCATTATATCCATGTATTGTAATTTATTCATGCACAACTATAATTACAAAAAAAAAAAAAAAAAAAAAACGAAATTACAATATCTCACAAAATGATGATTTTAGTTTTAAAAAAATGTAAGATTTGTTCAAAAAGTCCTTTTATAAAGATGTCATTAGAAAAATGTACAATATATATTTGAATTCGATAAGTATGCTGCGAAAGATGATAGGTATGAATTGTGAGATAGAAATTAAAAAAAAAAAAAAAACAAGCATGTTTAGCCATATACTAAATGTTGTGCATGAAAAAGAATAAACTTTTTGTCACTTATGATCGCAAATTTTATGGGAAAAATGTGGTAAATCTAGTCTATATGTATGAATTGAAGAAAAATATTGATAGAATACATATTACAAGAAAGTAATAAAAAATTGGTAAGTTAGTTAAATATGATTACTTATATATAAGTAATCATATATACAAGAAAAATAACACATACAAGATTATCATACAAGAAATCATATCATATTACAAAAAAATAAGAAATGACTAATATATGCTACATGGTAAAATTGTAAGTGGGAGTTGGTAAATTAGTAAGTGAGAGTTTCTATTAAAAGTAACCCATCATCCAAATTTAAATATGTTGTCCTATTTTTCTATGGACATCTTTATAAAAGAGCTCCTTGAATAAATCTTATATATCAGACATTTCTCATTGTATTCTTCATTTTGTAAAATTTTATAATTTTTTTTCTTGAAATAATTGGTTGTACACACATAATTAAATACCATTAATATATGGATGTAATGAATATTAACAAAAATATATCTAATATTTGCATAACTAAATAGACTATTTTGTCATAATAATATTTTTATATATAGTCTATCTGTGGTCCATACATATTAAAAGTACTATTTTGCCTGTTCTATAATTGTTCCTATTTATTATAAATATATAAATCAAAACAAGTCGAATATATATAAACAAACAGAATATTTGAATATAAGTATAGAAATTTGTGCAAATCTTATTTCGCTTGATATCTACGTGTGCATACATTGTACAAACATAAAACACATATATAATATATATTATTTACGTATATCTTCAATAAAAATGCTAAAACCACATATTTACTAGCCGTGAAAAACATTGTATTTTCCTACAAATGGATTTGAATGTATAAATTAAAATAAATATTGTTTTGTTATAATATTTATAATGATATCTTTTTTGCAACATGCAATGTATTAAGTCATATCCTATTCTTAAATATCAAATCTAGAATACAGATTTTATTTAAAAATTATAATCATAATGCCATGAAAGGCATTATGTTTATTGCACATCATTATAATCCACCATACATAGAAAGTGACTGTTTGAATTAAAATTGTTACCCTTTTTTTAAATTGAAAAGCAAATTTACATAAAACCTGCACACCTATTTTCTTCTATTTAGAGCTCCCATGAAATCTTACATCCCATCCCTCTAATTGCATTCTTCTCTCTCTCTCTCTCTCTCTCTCTCTCTCTAGAGTACTTTTGAAGAACTTCAAACTCCATTAATCTCAAAGGCAATGGAGAATGAAAACAGAACACAAAACCAACAAGGGTCTTTCACCACTTTCAAGGTTTTTATTACTACCATTTTATTAATTATATGATTATATTAACGTCATATCATGTTTGTGAATAAGCAATATTCATGATTTGCAGTGGTCTGAAGAATATGAATGTTTTATTGTGGATGGAGTGTTAACACCCATTCCATTAACTGTTGCACCTATGGAGACTGGATCAGAAGACCAGGTATAAATTAACATACAAGATTAGATCTTTTTTTTTTTTTTTGATGCAAAATCTGCACAGTGAAATAAAACATCAAATGTTTCTTTTTCTTTTTGTTTTCAAAATTTTTTTAGCAGCAAGAGCCAGGATCTAGCCAGGCAGAAGGAAGCAGAAGAAGACGAAGAACAGAAGGAAATGAAGAACTGAAATTTCGTCTTTTTAAATTTCCAAATGCTAATGAAGAATATCTCCTTGAGATCTTTCAGGTATGAAAAAAATTATTTATTTGTGTTTTATTGCACAAAAATTGAATATTTAGTGAAAATTCATACTACGTGCATGTCTTGTGTAAATATATAAAATTTCATAAATGCCTCACATTATCTATTTTTTATAAAGAGATTTACTTTACTACCAGTTGTTATAATAAACAAATTTTCTATCTATTTGAGAAGGTTAAATGTCTAAATTATCGTTACTAAATAGTGATTTTGATCTAAAATGGGTGAAAAAGTTATGAGAAGTGGATATTTGATTGTATGGTTTTGTTATTGTGTCACACGTGCATTTTGTCTAACATTTTATTAGTATATATATAGCTTAAAACGTGTGGCATCGAAAGATGTCATGTACAGGTGTACGAGTTCGATAGTAAATGGAAAGTGAAAGTACAAAGTCTTGCACAAAAAGAACATATAGTAATACCGATGGTGCAAGACCCCACCCTTCTCGTGTTTCTTAAGAAATATGAGTTCTCGTTGGAAGAACGTCTCACGGGGTGGACGATGGAGACGAGACTACGAAGCACTGGCAAGGAGGATAGGGTAAAATTAATCTCTATAATTATTTGTTCGATTTTTATTACCATAAAAATATTACTCAATAATGGAAAAGATCTATGAACAAAACTCCATTTTCTCAGCTCTCTTCATAATTTTAGTTGAATTTCACGAATTAAAAAAAAATGAAGTCATTTTCATTAATTTCGGCTTCAAATATCATATATTCATATATATAAATGTATTTGCACTAATAATAATAATGTATTTTGGCAGTTTTATTATCACCAAGGTAGACAATTTCGATCGCTCACAGAGACAATAGTGTTTATCCTCTACTCAACTAATATCAAGGACCTCAAGCTTATCAATTCAAATTAAGTTTGTTCATGTAAGTATTACACACTTAATTTTATTTTTTCCTAAAATATTGTACCTATGATATTAGATTAGTTGAATTTTAATCAATTATATATATTTAATTTAATTTATTTTGTCATCTTAGAAACATGTTGACATTTTCGTGTTGCAACTTGTTAGGAGACAGGCTCTTGGAGTGAAATGGAACAAATATTAAAGATTAGAGGAGCACTATTGTATTGAAATTTTGTTGTTGTTGTATTGTTACCTTCAATTAAATATAGTTCTTTATATAAATTCGTCAAATTTACTGTTTTTATAATTAATACTCCATCCGTCCCTTAACACTTTGCACACTTTCCTTTTTAGTTTGTCCTCAAATACTTTGCACACCCAAAAATGGTAAAATTTATCATAATTCTTACCCTCACAATACACACTTATTTACACACAATGCCATTACTTTTTCTCACACAATGTCATTTAATATTAAACTAATCACTTTATTAGAAAAAGTAAATTTGACCATTATACCCTCAATCAAAAAACAAATATTCACTTTTTTTTAAAAATTGTGCCCAATTTGATATGCAAAGTAATCCGGGACTGAGGGAGTATATTTTATCTACATTATGTGTTATGAAAAGAAGTTGCAATTGCTATTTCAATTTTGACTATAAGATAAATGGAAAAGGGAAACAAAATTATATAACTTGAAGGACATTATAATTATTAGGAAAATTTATTGTTGAAAAACAAGAAATACATAAATATAATTTTACATATGTGAATAATACACAAGAACAAGATTGATTTGAATTCTTTAACCTAGTGTTGTTATAAAAAAAATAATTCAAATTAAATATTATTTTAGATTTTTTTTTACGTAATTTTATTTCCAAATTATTTATATTAATATTTTTTAATCAAAATTTAGAAATTTAATATGATACCTTATATGACATTTATTTGATTATATTTTCAATTTTGAATTCCTTCAATTGACACATATTTTGAATGAAGGGAATATAAAAGATATAAAGGAAAATAACATAAAGAATGATATGTATGTACTTTATTATACTTGTTATAATAATGGAAAACAACTATACTCAAGTAGGAACCAATTATATATATATATATATATATATAAATTGTGAAAAAAAAGTATTAAGCAAAAATTAGGAATATAATTGAAATATATTAAATATTAAGGCTTTATAGACAGGGAGAGGCCTTTATATTTTCTTTCCTTAGATAAAATGTGGGCTTCATTATTTTCAGTTCAGTAAGTGGGCTTTAACTTTCGATTTTCCGTTCTAATGGGCCTACTGGTTAAAATAAAGGTTTCAAATATAAGTTTGAATATTTGGCCCAGTTAACTCTTAGGCTAATTTTTAAAATATAATATAGATAGTTTTACATTTTGATTTATTATATATACGCTTTTGCTTATGATACATACAGAATTACCGAATTAAATTATTTTTTGGAATAATATTTATTAAAATATACCAAAAAAAACAAAAATGCATACATAATTTTATTTATTAAGCTTGTTAAGACTCATGTAAATTAATTCGAGTCAAGAATATATTTGTTTAATAAAAGTCAATAGAACTGTCATTTTAGAAATTGAATGTTGATAGCTATAGTTATACTTATTAAATATTTTTTCATTTTTTTGTAAAACAACTTTAAACAATAATTATTTCAAACCTGAATGTTGATACATGTATATATATATGGTTATACTTATTAAATATTTTCCATTTTTTGTAAAACAACTTTAAACAATAATTATTTTAAAACGGGAAAATATTTGACTGGCTGAAGAAGCTCATCACACATATTTAATAATTCATGATACACATAATATAATTTAGATGTGATTTTAGAGTAGTTGAGTAGTTGCTATCAATCATCGTTATCAGTCTTAAACTCATTAGGTTTGATCATCCAAAGTTTTGTGGTTGACAAAATATTTTATAGGATCACCAGAATTCTGTTTTGCAATAAATGTTCCGCAAAAATATTAGTAGGAATGAAGATAAATTTTACTTGAATAGCTCTAAATAAAATAAAGATTGGATTTAATTTAATTAGTTGTTTCTTATATGATTTTATATAAATTTTGGTGTTTGAGTTTTGTGAGAAACCAAAAATCGAACCCCTGAGTCTTTTATGCAGACAAACTCAATTAATTACCAGTGCTTAAAATAAATTATTTAGTTTCGATTTATAAGAAACTTAATTAAATTAAATCCAAACTTATATATATATATATATATATATATATCTGAGTGGTTCTTGTGCGAGACCGTCTCACGGATCCCATTTTATGATACCGGTCGGGTTGGACATAATAAATTAGGTAATACTTTTGTATATATTAGGTAATACTTTTTTATATTTCATAAATACTTTTGTATTTTATTATGTAGTATATGTACATAATGTTGGAAATTAATCGGGTCCCAAATCGAATTCGAGTCGAATAAAATTCGTCTTTTCAATCTAATCAAACGGTAGCGGAAGCAATTGATTTCAAAAATCATTATTTCAGATATAAGAATCGTATCATTAATATTAAATTTTCAAAAATCATTATTTCAAATATAAGAACGTATCATTAATATTAAAGTTATATAAAATTAAAGAAGTGAAAAGAAATATACTTTTGACGATATTCTTTTATCTCTTTTCTTTTGCTTTGATTGATATTCAATAAATTGTTGAAGACACCACGATCTTCAGATTCGTTCATCCCTTTCAACGGTAGTGTATGAGCACCCAAAATATCGTATATTATTCTAACTAGATTATTCCTATAATGTACTCAACTTATGAGATCATAGAAAAGAATCAAAAAAACACTGACGACATGATTGGTATGATGGAATGGGGTGAGAATGGAATTATAATTTCTACTTTCATTCTTATTTCTTTGATTGGTATAGATTATAAGTAAGAATCATCATTCCTCTAAAAAATTTTATTACCATGGATGTAAGAATGGTCGTACTTTCCTACCCCCATAGTATTATGTATTACTTACCTACAAATGAATGAACTATATTTATTAATTTGATTATTGTATCATAATTTACTTTAATTTTTTATAAGTTGACTTCCCAAAGTGAAATTATTTTATAAAATTGTGTAATAATATAAAATTATGTATAAAAAATATAATATATAAAATTAATATAAAAAAATAAAAATATCAAATATATAATAAAATTAAGTACATAAATAAAATAAAAATAAAAAACGAATATAATTTTTTTAAAAACATAGAGATAATATGAATATAATATTAATACAAATTTGTTTAGTCTAATTTATAAAAAATATATATAAATAAATTAAAACTAACTCAAATATTTTTTAAATAATATAAAATATTATTTTAATAACACGAAATCATATAAAATAATTTAAATAATTATTATAAAATATAATATAATTAACTACTACAAGAATATGTAAATAATAAAAAATTAATGTACTAAAAATAAAATTAAAAATAAAATATCTAAATATGATATACCTTAATATTAGTGTAAGGGATGGGGACGGTTCGGAGCAAATTGAAAACAAGATAATCTCTAGAATTACTCCAAAGTTTGGAGATTTTCGGAGAACTCCAAAAAAAAAAAAAATCTTCGAAATTGCTCCATCACATCGATTTGGTTCATTCGGAGATTCGGGTATTACGGATCGGATCAATTCGGATTTTGAAGATTCGAAATTTTATAATATATAATAAATATTTGTTCAAACAAATCATAAACTAATAAAATAAACTTGACAATTTACTAAAATAATCGCCTCTTCTCAAAAACAATAAATTACATTCAAATTTTTCTTCAAATTTTATTTTTCGAAATCTTTTTAATCTACATCTTATAAGTGATCATTAGAAATTTTCTGTTTTGAAAGTGAAATAAATATACGTTTTATAGTAAATTTTGAAAGTTTGTATAATCTAAAATTAAACATATCATAAATTAGTTTATGTAAGTTATAAATTAATTATTATAAGTATTTTATTTTATTATTTAATTATCAATTTATGAAATCTTAAAATTATAATAGTATTAAATAATATTAAATTCAATCAATTCTGTAACTAATTAAGTATAACAATATATAAAAATGAATTAAATGATACATATAAATTTATAATATAGTAACTTTCTTGCAATTGGTTTTATTCGATTCTAAATTCGATACAAGTCGGCTTAACATAAAAAATAATAATTTGGAGCAGTTTGGTTTGAATAAAGTCAAACAGTCAACAGTTTTTTCCTAATTCGGAGTGTTTTAGACTTTTAGTCTAGATTTCTCCACAATTCGATTATCTTCGAATCCATGCTCACACCTAATTAGTGCAATGATTAATTTTTCTTAATTTTTTAATTAATTAAATATACCATATTATTTAAATTAAGTGGAATAAAAATATTAAAATAAAATTATAGTGAACGATGATTTGGTCAAATAAAAATTGATTTAATGTTTTATTTGTAGTTATCAATTATGAAATATAATCATAATGATTATTTCATTCATTTCCAATTCCTCTATAATACCAATCATAGGAATCAACATTTTTATACAATTTCATTCCCATCACTATTTCATTTTTAGTCCATTCCATTCACACCTAATTTCATTCCACCATTCTATTCCCATCACCATTTCATTCTAAGGTTCATTTTATTGACATCTAATTTCATTCCACCATACCAATCATGTTCTAAATATCGTATATTATTCTAACTAGATTATTGATATGATGTACTCATCTCATGAGATCATAGAAAATAATAAAAAAAACACTACAAAAACGGCCATCTCTCTCTTGATGAGGTCGGTGAAAATTCTAATCCCAATCTAATTAGGATTTATCTACAAGTAGAAATCTAATCTTATTAAAATTCACAATCTTAATCTAATAAGTTCTTATCCAATTAGGATTTCAAATCTCATTAATTAATTAAGAGTACTAATCTTAATATAATTATAATTAATATTATCTTATAATATCAACTTTATTGATTACATTAATATCAAAAATAAATATTAAAATACTTATTTAATTTCCAATACAGTCATCACGGTAGAATATCAAATATTCCTGAAATTAAATGATATTTATATAATTATCCAAAAATCACATGGAAAACTATTTTTCATAAATCATTAGAAATATATAAACTTATATTTAATCCGTTTCACCTAGAAAGGCGAACTGGGGACCATAAACCCATAATCATAAGCTCCAATAAATCGAATAAATAATTAAATTCTTTAATTAATTCATTCGACTTATTAATTCCATTATTACTCCACTAAAAATAAGGAATCGCACTCTTACGTTTATAAAATATTTTATTCTTTAAAATTGAGTCATCCACTGATATAACCATTACATATAGATTAATCCTTCATAGACAATTCATAATTAAATTAGATATTATCCGTCAACCTCTTCAATTACCTTTTTTCTTCATTTACCATTAATTTACTAGTGAATTGTTAATTTATAATCCAATTATAAATTAGAGATCTCAAACCATTCACTTCCAAAATTAACAAATGAGAGAATTATCTTTCTACTTCCCACAACAAGGAATTGATTCATAATTCTACGTGAATCTAAAATGCAAGTATTGCGAAAGTCCATTGACACACATCAAACTAAATGAGAGTTTATAATCACTTAAGATTAAAATTCATCCATATATGATCATCTTATGATTTAATTTGAATTTCCATATTTTAACGGAATTTGTAGGAAAAATATAAATTAAGTCGGCCCGTGTCTTATATGATCAAATCATATATAAATGTCCCCACTCAGATGTCTCTACATCGACGGTTCGGATAAGACAGTCACATCTTATATTTTGGACCGCATTAATGATGTTTTAATTAAAGATCACATATTTTAATTAATTTCATCATAGACATAATTTAAGTTTATTATCCATAATCTTAATCTTCTTGTATATAATACTTATACTAAGATTATGGTTACATCAAACAAACTAGGGATTTTTTATGATATTTATGAAATGCATACAATAAGCATATAAGTTTGAAAATAAATGTCGCATTTATTAATAATCATACAACAATTCATAATTGATTCAAGGGCACTATATCTATCACATAATACAAAAGTATTATATGATATATATAAAAATACTACTTAATATATATAAAATTATTATATATTACACGAAAGAAAATAACACCTAAACAACTAGGATTCGCGTGATTTTTTAGCACCTGACCCGACCCAATTTGAATCATATATCTTATAATACAAAAATATTATTTAATAAAAAAAATTATTTAATATATATAAAAATATTACATAATTTTTTATATTTAATCCAACCCGAACCGTCTCATGAATCACGATTTTGCCTATATATATTATCATCATATAAACTTTGAATTTAATTTATACTCGCAAGAAAAACGCTTCAATAATTTTAAGGTGGCAAACTTCTTTATCAATCGTGGAAAATCTTTCTCTATGGAAAATCTTTCTCTCTCTCTCCACAAAGTCAAAAATTTCAACCGGTTTGCATTATTGAAATTGAATCACGAACATAAATATTTTATAACAAGTGTGGCTGAATTAAGTTACAATACTTTTCTTACCAAATGCTTACCTTTCCTTTTCTTATCTTCACCTCAAAATATTTTCTTAAAGATGCTTTATCATTAAAAAAAATACCCAATGCATGCAGCCTAGTTTTATGTATAATATTTATACCATATTAAACATCCTATCTGTTCAATATAATAATAATAGTAATAATAATATATATTCGTGAATTACAATTCACTTATTTATAAAATTAAATTGACAAAGTGACCTAAAAAACCCAATTCTAAAAATATCTCCCAGAGATCCGTACAGAAAATGATCTCATTCTAGATTTGATAAACGAATAATAAAAGCTTCAATAAATAATAGACTCCAAAATAAGAGTACGTTGCTACTTGACAACCTTATCCCAAGAGGCCAAGACAAGTTTCTTAGGTACATAGGATTTAAAAAACTAAAAAATAATAGTGCCTGAAATTCTATTGGTAAGAGAGTTATTAGATATTAAATGCAAGAACTGCAGTGGCTATTTTGTTTATGGAGTAAAGAAAGATTCACTATTCATTTCACAAATATTCCATCTCTTATAAATAATCATCAACTTTATAAAATAAATTAACTTCTAATTTATCCATTATTTTTTTATTATTATAAAAAACAAATATATATATTTTTTCAATCTTGTCATAGACTCATAGGGATGGATCCAATATTTTGTTTCAAATGAGATAAATTTTTTCACATCAAAACATAAAACGGATGGATCAGGGATTAAAATTTATATAGTGGATAATTTTTTATAAAAGGATAGACTTTTATAAATTAACAATAAAAATAAAAAATATCAAAAAAAATATATATTAAAAGAACAATTTTGAAAGTCCCACAAGAACAATCATTCATTCCTGATTGTTCCTATCTTGTTTTCTAGACAAATTTTATTTAAAAAGCTTAAAAATAATAATTTATTTTAACTTAATAATAAAGATGAACGAATTAAGTGAGTTTGGTCTCATAATAATTTAAGATGTGATTCATGAAACCATATTACCGAATTTTCGTCTAATTAAAATTTATTTAATTAATCATTTGGAAAGGTAATAAGAAACCTCCACTCCACGTTAAATTTGTTTGTCTTGGAAAAGACAAGAAGCAAGTCAGTCTTGCATACTTTCCCACAAAAGGTTAAAAAATGGTTCACAAATTTGCATATCACCGACCCATCAAAATTACAAGAAAGACGACTTGGCTGCATAAAAACCACCAACTCTCAAAATTTCCATAAATCCCATTTTCCATTCTGTTTAAGATTCTCTCCTTTTAATCAGTCTGTTAAGAGAGAGAAACACAAACGCAGGCAGAGAGAGAGGGAGATAGAGTTAAAGAGACTAGTACTGGTGTGGTTGGCAGCTGATACCTACTTTTATGAGAGTGAAGAAAAAACCCAGAGGCTTCACATTAGATCTGGGCCCAAAAAAGATGTAATCTTGAGCTCTGGGTTTCAAATTGTGAGCCATTACAGAGTCTTGAATTTCATTCTTGGAAGCTTTCTTGGAATTCAGGTTAGATGGGGATTTGTTTGAGCAACCAGATAAAGGCTGAGAGCCCTTCTCATACTGGCACAGGTATGTTCTTGAATGTCTCTGCTTTTCATTTAATTTGTTCTGTTTTTATTCATTGATTTAGCAAAGCTAGGGTTTCTTTGAAGGGAATTCCAAGCAATACACTATGTATGTGTGTTCCAATTGTTGGTTACATCATCTGTTGCCATGAGTTTGAGGAATGATTCTTGATTGCTGATTATGTTAAATTTGTTATATGCAATCATGTTAGTGTCTGTTGTGTTTTGAGTATGGTTAGTAATGTTGATATATAGGAGTGAGTTCGTCGAAAATGGAGAGTGGAAATGGGACAGACTTGAGCAATTCAAGCAGCAAGAGATCTTCTGCTTCTGTGCCTCCAACTCCTCGTAGCGAAGGCGAAATATTGCAGTCCTCAAACTTGAAAAGCTTCACTTTTAGTGATCTTAAGGCCGCCACACGAAACTTTCGCCCTGATAGTGTCTTAGGAGAAGGGGGATTTGGTTCGGTTTTTAAAGGATGGATCGATGAACACACATTGGTAGCATCAAGGCCCGGTTCGAGCATGATGGTGGCGGTTAAACGGCTGAACCAAGATGGGTGGCAGGGTCACAAGGAATGGCTGGTATGTGAAGATAGATAGATATTCATCTTGATTAGAAATTTGAGGATCATTATTAGTTAAAATGTGAACTTACCATTCTATGAATATGCTTGTTTTGGATTGACAGGCTGAAATTAACTATCTAGGGCAGTTACGCCATCCTAATCTCGTGAAATTGATTGGTTATTGCTTAGAAGACGATCACAGGCTTTTGGTGTACGAATGCATGCCAAAGGGTAGCATGGAGAATCATCTCTTTAGAAGTGAGTTCTTTATAACATGCTAGAAGGTGGTCTAATAGATTATATAATCTCTGTATATTTAGCTTATCATGAGGGATTTTAATCGTGAAATAGGGGGATCTTACTTCCAGCCATTGACATGGAGCCTAAGAATGAAAATAACTCTTGAGGCTGCAAGGGGACTTGCCTTTCTTCATAATGCTGAAACACAAGTTATATATCGAGACTTCAAGACTTCCAATATCCTCCTTGATTCGGTGGGTAATTAGTTACTCCTTAGATGTAATTGATGATTATAAGACTTGAAATTGACCGTTTTGGTATGCTAACCACGTTTATTTACAGAACTACAATGCGAAACTTTCTGATTTCGGATTGGCCAGAGATGGGCCGACCGGCGATAAGAGCTATGTCTCCACTCGGATCATGGGAACTTACGGATATGCTGCTCCTGAGTATCTATCAACAGGTGTTTGGATTGACTGATTTGAAATATAAAATTTGAAATGAATGAAGTGGACTCAAAATCCACCCAACGACCCAAACAACTAAAAAAATTTAGTTCAGAATGAAAGTGATGAGCTTCAAATCCTTATCAATCCAAACATCAACTTTATTCTGCTCTAAAGCTTTCAAATAGCAATATCTTTTCCTTATTGTTTGATAATAAATGATAATAAACGAGAATTACTCTTACTAATTATGTAGGTCATTTAACTGCAAAGAGTGATGTATACAGCTTTGGAGTGGTTCTTTTAGAGATTTTAACGGGCAAGAAAGCAATAGACAAGAATCGCCCAACGGGGGAACACAATCTAGTTGAGTGGGCGAAACCTTACCTTACGAACAAGCGAAGAATCTTCCATGTGATGGATGGGCGAATCGAGGGCCAGTATTCATTGGAACTAGCCGTAAAGGCAGCTACTCTTGCTCTTCAATGCATATGCATGGATCCTAGGTTACGGCCTAACATGGATGAGGTGGTAACTACTTTAGAGCGTCTCCACGACACTTCCAAAACAGACAAGAAGGATAATCGTGCAAGATCAAATGGTGAAGTGAAGTCGAAATCGTGTAGGAGCGCGACTCAAGAATCCCGGGTGATTGCACCGCCCAGTTTTTATCCGAGACCTAAAGGTCTTTATGCATCGCCATCCTCTGTGGTTTGATTATAGTCTCTTTACTCTTTGCTTTTATGCTTGTACAGTTTTAGGTGATGGTTTTCATGTTCTTGAGACCTTCTTTGTTATGTTTGGAGTAAATTCAAGATTTTGATTTGTACACTTTTGGTTATTCATCAATGAATCCATGTTGTTTGCTGCACCATTTTCGTGGATTTGGATTCACTGCAGTGCATAAAACACAATACTAGCTTTTAATGTATTTTGTTAGTGTATGTTACATGTGAAATATGACATCATTATTAATATAAGTTACAATTTTCATTGATAAGAAAGGAATACAAATTGGGAATGCCCTAAATCAAGGTGAAACTCTTTCTAGTTTGAAACATTTAAGGAGCCCTGTTCATTAGAAGAAAACTTGTCTTTTCAATTCTTCGAATGGTCAAGTTAAAGAGCTAATTTAGTAAATGACATTTGCATTTAATACGCTTTAATTTGTATAGGAAACATCACATCCCAATAAAACAAAAGTAGACGATTTCATGTTATCTCATCGATTTAGTATTAACATCAGTTTATTTATAAGATAATATCAATCTAAATCCGATAACTAAATTTCGTTGCTATTCTTTTCACATCGATGCATGTCATACATCATTTAAGCAGCTATATTGGCTAATAACTTTTTTTTTTCTTGAGAATTTTATGATTTTTATAGGGAGTTATAATACAATTTTGACAATTTTATTTGTGTGGGGGGTAGGAAGCAGACTAGAAAGTCCTTGATTGGCGCACAGACTTGTCTTATCTTTTTCTTCACTTTATTACAAATTAATTAGCAAAGTATGAGAGAGAGAGAGGGGGAGAGAGAGAGGGGGGGAATAGAATTACTTCAACTGAAAATGATGATTGGTCAACACCAATATTGATATTCTAGAAATCAGATTTTATTGACATTGTATAACTTTAGTATAATATTGAATAAGATTTTGAGGTGAAACATCACATCCATTGAAATTAGAGGCATTGAATTAGTCTTTGATCACAAAGTAATTCAGATTCAAGTGGTTTGGTTGAACAATTATATAACATTCCACTTGCAATCATACTGTATTTTACACTCTTAGTAGATTCTTTATTGTCAATTACGTTTTGGTAATTGAATTCAATTGAGTTGAGCTTTTCTTACTCATTGGGTTTAGAGTTTACTCTGTAAACGAACTTAATATACGCAAATTCTAAATTAATTTTTTTGTTATTCATTCAAGAAGTAAATTACATATTTTTAAGAAATACGATGTATTTGATAGAACGTATACAATGTTATTCAAACGAATTAATCTAGTTATACATTTCCATATTTATTTTGTACAACCTGACTCATAAGCCTACTTACTGGCTTCTCTTAAATTAATTAATGAGTTGAATATAAGTTTGCCTTGTTATTTAATGAGTTTTATGAAACCAACTTTTGTCAAATCAACAATAAATAATTAAAAGATTTTTTTTAATTGTGTATAGTATAGTATAGTTAAAAAAAAGTAACTACAAGAGTGCCAAAGTATGAATTATCAGATTTAACTATTAAACATTAAAATTAATTAGTTGGCCGTCTTAGCTCAGCCGGTAGAGCGCGTGGCTTTTAACCACGTGGTCGTGGGTTCGATTCCCACAGACGGCGGTTATAACATTGCTGTCAAAATAATTTTTGCAAATTTTAGACAAGAGAATTAAAATCTATCTATATATATTTAAAATCCATCTAACACGTGGCCTCCCCAGCTTCTGACAAGTGTTCACTCCCGCTTTTGCTTCACAAACCCTCTCTTTATTGGTTTATGTCAATTTGAGCATGCAATCAAGTTGAAATTAGCTATTACTTTTTTTTTTTAGTTACAAACAAAAGTATATGGCTAAAATAGTAGATATGTTGAGTAATGTGTAAATCTACAAAGAACATTGATCCACACAGTAAATAGCTAAGTATAGAGAACTTTCATTAAATAAATTGGATTTCATATAGAAAATATTCATTTTTTTTTTTAAATGTTTTAAAAAATCGAAGAAAATCTTGGAATCATGTTGAGGATCGGAAAATTTTCATCATCAAAATGAGAGAATTATGAGAACTAAAGAGAGAAAATGTTGAACAATGAAAAATCATGTTTTTAGAGAATGAATAGCTTCGAGGAGAAGTTTCCATTTTTCTCTATTTATATATACTACATTATAAGTCCCATAATTAAAAAAAAAAAATTATATATATATATATACTTGCATCAAAATGAGATTATTTTACCAAAATTTAAATTGAAACCCTATTGGTATGATTATTAAATTAATAGAAAATGCTAAAATACATATTGTTCACATCTCTTAATATGTTCATCTATGACGTGTAATAATATCATTCCCTCATTATATAAAAAATAAATTAATTAATATATTAAATTTTTGACATATTAATCATGAACATATTAATATACCCACGGAAAATAGGGTTACAAGACTATTAGACTAATATTGGTGTTATTTTATCATAGTGGCTTCTAAAATTTTCATGGCCTATATTATAATGTTGGTTCAGGTGACCCATCTTCCGGCCCAGCCCATGGATCTGATGAAGCTTAAATCAAGCGTATAACAACAATCTCTACGTTAATAATAGATCGACAGAGATTAATTCTGTAAAGAAAATTTAGACTGATTTTCGTTATATATAGCAACTAGAAGTATCAAGTATCTATATATAGGTCATATTATTTGTTCTATGTAAGACATTTTACATCCATTAATAATTTAAATTGATTTCATTACTTTATATTTTTAGTTTACATCGACACTTACATGTATATCAAACTGAATCATCTATTTCAAATTAGTATTTCATCTTGTATTCCACTACTTTTAATTTATGTTATGTGTAAATTGGTGATATCATCTTTTACACTTTACACTTGATGTGTGAAGGTTATTTTTGAATATCGATGAAATACCAATGTGGAATAGAGGATTTTGTTTGAATGTGTATATATACAGAGAAATAATATTCATATATATTTTATTTATCCGGTGCATATATAATGAAATCCTCATATAGAAAACTGGTGCCATCATCACAAAAGCAAAAAAAAAAATAACAAAAGTTTTGAGAATGTAAAGGTGATGTTTTGAAGCTTCAGATATTTATAGCAGTTAATTGAGTTTTAATGCACTAAATTGCAATTCTGATCTGTTTGCTTCATTTAGTTAGAATTCAAAAAAGATCCAAAAAATTTGGTGTACATAATTTGCAATGAGTATGTTAAAATTAATATTAAGATTTAAATATAACCAATAGTGGAACAGATAGCAAAGACTGGTCCAATCACTGTTTTATTTTCAAGATGTAGCATTTGTATGCCAAAATTACAAATAATGGATTCTCTATTACAAATATTCTTATGTTTTGATTATTACAATGCATATCAAGATATAAAAAATAGTATATTTAATATAGATTCAGTAATAATTAAAATGTTGGACATGGTCAATGAGGGTACATAGTAACAAGTAAGATTTGCATTGGTGAGAAGAATAAATAGTTGAAAGTGATCCCAAAAGTCAACGCTACATCATGTTTCGACACTGACAGAGAATAGTCACTCTTTAGAGTCTTACTCAACGAAATCGATATATATGTATATATATATATATATATATATATATATATATATATATATATATATATATATATAGATAAATGACGATGGATTGCCAATTTTACCCCCAGTTAATGTCTCCTGCTCCTGCCACGTTGGTCACTAGGATTAAGTTGAAGTAACGGAGACCATTGTTTTCCACCGTGGAACATTTTGTAAAAATAATTTGAAGATGAAAGAATTATTTAATGTAGAAGAAAACATATGAATATCACCACTAGTCCAAAATATGTACTCACAAATTTTGATCAACGTCAATTAAATTGGAACAAATAAGATGATTATCATGTTGAAGTATATTTTTGTAACACTAAAATTAATATTAGGTGATAGAAGTCAAGATATGAAAAAATGGAGGACTAAAAAAACAATTGTAAAGAGAGAGAGAGAGAGTCCATGCAAACTAGAAGGCAGTGAAAAGACAAGAACGCCCACAGTAAATGAGGGTAAAAGTGGAAATTTGAGAAAATAAGACGCCATGGCATTACCGGCTGAGCAATCTGGAGGAAGACAGGCATGGCGAGATCAAAATGTGCGCCACCCAAAGATTTCATTTTAATCAAAATAAAAACATTTCCAATTTAATATCGTGATTTCTATTACAAAAAATACTAGATCAAAAATTTGTATGTACAGGCAACAAAAACAAGAGAAAAATGAGAACCAACTCTCCTTCATCAAGAATTTCCTCAGCCCCGTGACAACATTTCTCCAATCGAAAACCTTCGTTAACTTGCTCAATGCCAAAGACATGAATGAACCCATAAGTCACAACACCTCGTTTTTGGGCATCGTAGCTAAACTCCCCTACACCTCGTGTTTTAGGCATCGTAGTGTTCCAACTTCCAACAACATCACCAGAGATTATTGCATCGAAGCACAATGCCATGTTTTCTTGACACGTTCCACATCTTCTGACTTTGTAGGGGCTGCTTGAAAGAATTTTAGCAATGATA
This sequence comes from Scutellaria barbata, assembly GCA_028654395.1. Lineage (NCBI taxonomy): Eukaryota > Viridiplantae > Streptophyta > Magnoliopsida > Lamiales > Lamiaceae > Scutellaria > Scutellaria barbata. The sequence continues at coordinate 988,250 of CM053655.1, read as the reverse complement.
TTATATATCTATAAGTTCCTTGAAAGTAATGACATCATCACGTGGATGTGCTTCGTCTACACGTACTTTTACTTCATCGCCTATTTGTACACCAAGTGATACCCAAACTGAAGCTTGTAATCCCACCTACACAAGCCATATAATGATTATTTCAAACTTTTGTTGCCATGACAAACAATTCGCCAATTTATGGCTTTATAAGATGCCTATGAATCATGAAAGGGATCTAGAAAGGGCTTCATGTAAAATTTCAAGCAATTGGAATTACCTCCATCAAGAGTATTGCAGCAACTCTATCTTTGATGAATCGAAGGACCAAAGCAGAGAACTTTCTCTCTTTCGGTTGCCTCCTCATGTATTCTATTATCCAATAGCGAAGACTGCTAGAGCTGAGCCTCCTTACTACTCTGATATTCATGTTCACCGAAGATGCCATCCCCTCCAGCTGTCCTGCCGAGAAAGGAAGAGGATCACCCCTAAGATATGCTTTCACCTAGATATGGAAGCAGTTAGTAGAGGCAATTCTCAAGCAAAATCTATCACATATCAGGATTTGGAAGATTTACAACAGAATAAGTAAAATATTAACTCATATGATCCACAATATTAAAGCCGGTGTATACATCAAGAATTATTTTTTTGTCTTGATTAACAGAAAATACCTGATAGTGAGCTACAAGATCCATGTATCTTCTGATAGGAGATGTGAATTGGACATATCCAGGAAGCCCTAAAAGTCCATGGCGTGTAGGCTTCCTGAAATCCATTTCAGCAGCACGCATGATTTTAACTATTGCAGAACTCCTTACAGGGCCTTCAGGAAGATGGGCAAAAGCAGATAGATCAATATTTGACTGAGGTTGGCCCCGGTAAGGCAAAGGAATCTTGTTAAAAGAACCAAGTGTAGCTATAACTTCGCCGCAGAGTATCATCAACTCAGATACAAGTCGCATTGCAGGATCTGCCTGATTTTCCACATACAGCTTGATTGAGGGTTCTGGATCATCTGGATTAATCACTTTGATTCTGGTTTCTATTGTCGATGTGTCAATGGCACCCTACACAAGGTCACTCACTTTATTTGCAGCACAGATGCAGGTTTTGCAAAAAAAAAAAAAAAGGAAGCAATTACAGATGCAAAGCTAAATAAGTGCTAAGACACCGAAGTATATATTACTGAAAGCTCTTTGCTTAATCTTGAGAGAAACCATACAAATGTGAGGCAAAAGGAGCTACAGTATATTTGCCCCAGAATGTCTCAGAGGCATCATAAAAATGCAGACGACTAGGGAGGGCAAGTGCTGCATACAATCAGCCATCATTCAAATTTTAAAATGGAAGATATTTTACACAACACACACACAGTCTAACAAGTACTCCAGTAGTAAAACATCATAAACAAATTAAGTTTCTTGATGAATGGCAAGCAATAGAGAAAGATCAATAGATTTCTAGAAACTAACTCAATCAGCCACTAAGTGCCTACTAATAAGCTAGTAGAAAGTTTCACAATTTAAGGCTAGACCGACCACCTTGTCTGCCTCACCTGAAATGGTTGAGAATTAACACCATCTACCTGGAAATTTTAACCTTTAAACTCTATAATGTACTTATGCAACAATTTTCAGACAAAATGTGAACATGTTGAAAAGTACTGTTCACTTCTCAAAAACCCAAATATTACAGGAAATGCACAGAGATGAAGACCAGCCAGCAAGGTGAAGCTATAAATTTAACCGAGAAAGAGATAATAATGATTTCATTGAAACAGGAAAGCTGACCTGTCCCCGACGCCATTGAAAGCGGAGAGCAGCAGCCTCTGAAAGGAGTCTCAATTCCGCCTCCTCTTCCAGGTTCAAATGTAGAAGTTCTGTCGCACTCTCGTACGTTAGCATATATGTTGGTTTGATGATAGAGTTTTCCACTGCGTATTCTGCAATGCTATAAACAAACTGAAACAATAAGACTATCTCAAATTGCTTCATAGCACATGTAAAAGTGTCTACTGATTATCATTCAGAAAGAACATTTGGCCAAAATGAGTCAAAGAAGTTTGCCTTCACATACAAATGAAAACGAATAATCAATTCCCATACTTTACCCACTTACCCGCCATCACCATGTAGCACAGCAGAAACTGTGACAGCTTTGCAGATCTCTCCTTGCTTCATACTCATGCCTTCCATGGCTAATTTCTCCGGAAACATGGGGTAAGTAGCAGTTGGTAGAAAAATAGAAGTGCCCCTCTTCATTGCCTCTCTAAAGATCAAGAACCATATTACAAAATGCCTCAAAAAAACAAATTTTAAAAATGAAGTTTAGATAAACCAGCCATACTTGTCTATCATGCTCCCAGGCTGAACTAATCTAGTTGGATCCGCAACATGGATCCAGACCTTTATACGGCCATCCTGAAGCCTAGTTGCACTCAATGCATCATCGAGCTGCACAAACTCCCTTGTTAGCAATTTGTAACAAACTCCTCTAACACATAATACAGAACTTTATGCCCTATTTTATGAGTGAAGGTACCTCATCAGCTTCATCAACATCAATGGCATAAACTTTAAGGTGAGTTAGATCCTTTCTGTCAACCTGACAACAAAGAAAAGTATAATATTTTACTGATATCAGTATAAGACGGCATTGCAATTTTTTTTCCTATGTTAATGTCCAATAGCCAAGAACGATTTAAGAAACTTGTTCCCAGTTCTATATACTTAGCCAGCGCCATCAAATATCTTCTCAAGTAATATGTGGATGAGACATAACCACAACTGCACTAAATACAATAATCCACTGACTATTATGTAAAATGATGGTACGATTGGAAATTTACTTGTTAAAGGGCTAGGATATACAACAGTTGGGTTATTCTTGACTAGAGCTCTTTATGAGAATCGTTCCAGTACTAACCTTTATGAGGGCCCTCAATTATTTTCCTCAGATTTATAATATTCATGTCCAAGGAGCACAATATTATGGTGAAAGCTACTTAAGGTGAAAGCTACTTAAGATTATGAAACAAGCATACCTCATCTGGGTCAGGTGACTCAGACAAGAGACTTTCAGCAGCTACAAGAATCTCTTCTGTGTAACCAGTACGCAGGTTCAACTTCAACAAATCAAGATTTATATGCACTGGGAAATAACCAATATCTATAAGGAGATTCACTGCTGCTGATGCTGTTTTAGCAAGTCCCATGGCCTTCAATATCTGCCAGAGGTAAATGAAGTATTTAGCATTCCTGTTTCTGTTATCCATATCAAAACTAACAATATGAGGTATTAGCATGGCATTATAAGGCAATGCATGTCTTAATTGTTTTTATTTCACACTCCAAATAAAATTTTAGAAAACTAACATAAAACAGAAAAGGTTAAGAAGGTCAAACATGTTACTTACCATCCCAACAGTTTTCTTTTCATCTTCGTTCATAAAATCATCAATTGCATATGCTTGAAGAGACTCAATTTTCTTCCAATTCTTCTCTTCAGAGCTCCAAATATACTTTGGGGGCTTTGCATGCTGAGGCATATCCCGGGCAGATTTCAGTAAATTAACAAACTCTTCAAGTTCCCTCTCTGCAGCTTCTTTGGCATGCTTCCTTCGCGTAAGTTCTTCAACCTAAAATTGAAGTTTATTAAAATCAAAGATTTTTTTTCATAGTTAACATACTGAATATGAGTTGAGATGCGGCACATCTATATATATATATATATAGTTTTGATAAGACACGCACGTGCACTTCTTTAAGATTCTTTTTTTTGAATTTTTTATATTTTATATTATACTAAGAATCATTTTTTTCATGCTACCATTTCACATAGGGATTTTCTTATCAATTCTTATCTCAAACATCTAATCGCCATCAACATCTTCATATACGAACTCTCTTATCAATTATCATCTCAAACATAGACCTAACCCTCATCAATATACAATTCGCATCTCACACATCAATCATACACCATCCCAATTCTCATCCACTCCACCATCTACACCTCTCATCGAATCAAATTTTAAAGGTGGGACTTTCTCTCTCATCGACTCTGAAAACTTTCGTCACTATTTCTAAATTTCATTATCATTTTTTTATGTTATCCATTAATTTGGGAGAGTAATTAGTTGAAGTTTTAAGATTTTCAGCATTAACTAAGTTTTTTTTAGATGGAAGAAGATTCTCCAAATAATCTGTTTATCCCGTAAATTTCGGAAGAACATAAACCTAAAATTAGCCAGGAATTTTTCACAATCGAAGACGCGTTTGAATTTTATAATGCTTATGCAAAGGAGGCAGGATTTATACAAGATTGCATATCAGTGAAAGAAAAAATGAGACAGGTAAAATAATATGGAAATCATTTATATGCTATAAGGAAGGTAAAAAAAATGAATCAAGTAAACAAAAGGGTGAAAGGAATCGGGGAATAGTTTGAGTTGGTTGCAAAGCTAAGTTAGCAATTGCAAAGAGAGAAACTGGACAAATTGGGCCGTGAACATATTTATTGACAATCACAATCATGGACTTACAACTCCAAGAAAGGTACATATGTTGAGATTGCATCGTCAACAATTATCTGAAGCAAATATACCAACATGCCAACAATTGAGATTGATGGAAATTGAATCTGGTGGTCCAGAACATGTTGGATATACTAAACGGGACATTAGAAATTATAAAAGAAATTTATAGGAGGAACAAAAAGAAATGGACGCCGAAACATTAATTGAGTTTTTCAGGTTTTCTTCGACTTTGAACTAGACATGGAGAACAAACTCATAAATGTTTTTGGGCCGATGCTATAGCAAGAAGGTCTTACAATTATTTTGGTGATTTTATAGTATTAGATACAACATATAACACAAATAAGTATAGCATGATTTTTGCTCCAATAACCAGGATCAACCATCATGGTCAAACAATCATACTTGGATGTGGATTTTTAAGTGATGAGAAAACAGATTCATTTATTTGGTTATTTAATAAGTGGCTTCTGGCTATACCAGGTAGTCATCCTTCTGTAATTGTTACTGACCTCAATGACCAAAGCTATTGCACAAGTGTTACCAACCACCTTGCATCGGTATTGTATTTGGCACATTCTTAATAAATTCTCGGAAAAGATTAATGTGGTGACAAATCGAGATGATTATTACCGTTTGAATGATGTAGTTATGAACTCCGAATCTACCAGAGAATTTGAAGAACATTGGATGAAGATCATGACATATTCCACGCTAAAAAAATAATGAATGACTCAACAGTTCAACCACATATATGAGTTGCGTAGTAAATGGGTTCTTGCTTATGTTAAACATGTATTTAATGCTGGAGTTTCTAGTAGTCAAAGAGCTGAGAGTTATCAATCTTTTTTCAAAAGATATATTTTAGTCAAAAATTCATTGATGGATTTTATCACACGATTTAATAGAGCTCTTAGACATCAATGACACAAAGAATTGGAAGTTGATCATGTTGATATTAATGAGCAACCAACACTGAAGACACTTTGGCTAATGGGAGCACAAATGGCAAAGATATACACAAGGAAAAATTTCAACTTTTTCCAGGAAGAAATGTGTCAAAGTCATGCTTATTTTGTAAATTTGAAATGTGATGATGAGTTGCAAACAATCTATACTATATTCAGGACTGATACAAGTTCAACATCAAGACAACGGGAGCTTATATACACCAAGAGTTCAGATGCATGTTGTTTATAATTTGAGTTCAAAGGAATTGTTTGTACACACATTTTGACATATTTTCATGTGAAACAGATCTTTGAACTTCCATCTAGATATATTCTACCAAGATGAACAATAAGCAAAGAGTGGAAGAGTGAACGATAATCATGGTGCTGACATTTGTGATGTTCATAATAAATCTCTTCTGACAAGACATTCAAAATTGTCACAAATGGCTTCTATTGTAGTAGATGATGCATGTCTCACTGAAAATGCAACAATTAGAACATGCGTATAATGATATAAACAACATGAATATTGGTGAAAGAGTGCAACATCTTCTGTACCAGAAAAAAATATGATTGAGATTAATGATCCTTCACAAAAGATGTGGTAAAAAGTATAAATCATCAAAGAATGTGGTAAAAAGTATAAATCATCAACGAAAAAAAACAATTCCAAAAGCAAGAGTTTGTTGTGGTTGTCACATTAGTGGGCATGATAGGAGAAATTATTCCACATTCAAATATTTTCTTATCTTTTTCTTTTCTGAAAATTTTTACATTTAGAAAATTATAATATTGATTTTTAATTTTTTTTTCACATGTGTAAATTCATTATATTTGACGATATAAAAAAGATTTGAGGATTTTAAGGATTGATTGAAGACTTCCTCATAATTGATGACTTGAGATTTTGAGAATTGATTGAAAACTTCTTGGTAATTGATGATTGAGCTGGAGGATATAATTTGTTAATTTTGAAGATTTGTTGAAGATTGATTGAAAACTTCTTGGTAATTGATAATTGAATTGGAGGATATGATTTGTTGATTTTGAAAATTTGTTGACAATTTATTCTTTTTGTTGCTCAATTAGTATTTTAATTTTTATGTCAAATATTGATTAGGATTTACGATTTCTTGAGAATTGATTAATTGAATATTTTTTATTGCTTCATTTAATTGATTTTCAATATTTTTCATGATAGCTTCTGTGTGGATGAGAATTAGAAGAATATTGATTAATTCAATATTTTTCATGATAGTATCTCCAGAGATGAGAATTGCAAAGAAGATGTATGATTGATGTGTCAGATGCGAATTGTTAAAAGTGTCTATGCTGACGAGGGATTATGAGTGAAGTGGTAGCGGAAAAAAATGATTTCGTATATAATATAAAATATAAAAAATTAAAAAAAAGAATCTTAGAGAAGTGCGCATTCTTCAAGTGCGTAACTGATCAAAACCGATATATATATATATATATTAATATGTTTTGATGATTTCAAGTATTGTTTGCATGAATTTTGGAATTATATTTGGTTAATGTTAAATTCAAACTTTCAAAACATGTTTCAAATTTCCACAATATGTGAAATCTGAAAGATGACGTACTTTTTATATCAAACAATTGAAAATAATAATTAAGAATCATATATTGAATGATTTCAAATTTTCATGATAAGTGGAATAACTGTTCCCACTTTTTTACTTTTTTTTTTCTTTCGAATTCCATTAATTCTCAAACAAAAGAATTTAGAAAGAGGTACATTATTTTCTAAATATTTAGAAAGAAGTACATTATTTTCTAAATCATGTTGGTAACGTGTTGTGAATTATTGATTCTCAAACAAAAGAATTTAAAAAGAGGTACATCGTTTTCTAAATCTTATTGGACTGTATCTTAAGAAACCGATGTTAAGTCATGAACAGTTGTATATCAGACTCTAGAGTTACCAACTGTAGGGAACTCAAGATTCTAGAGGAACTCAAGATTCTATAGTTACATATCGTAGGGACTCAAGATTCTAGAGGAACTCAAGATTCTAGAGTTACATATCGTAGGGACTCAAGATTTTGTTATGTGATAGGGAGGGTGGACAAAGCAATATCGCAATTTCTAGAGTCAACAATCGTAGGGACTCAAGATTTTGATATGCCATAGGGAGGGTCGGTGTTAAGTCATCAACAGTTGAGATTTTGATATGTGATAGGGTGTACACAACAATATCGCAGTCTCGCCAGTAAGCAATCGTAGAGACTCAAAATTTTGATAAATGATAGGGAGGGTGACAAAACAATAGAGCGACAAATGTATTTTACAAAGAAATATTTCAAAATTTGTCAATGACTATGAATATTACTCTCAATTTATAGAAATTGCAATTGATCAATTACTTTAGTTTGATAATCTATTTATTTTGTTTGATTTATCGTGCCTTGAAATGAAATATTGACTCTAAATTTACATTAAAATAATTTAAATATACTGATAATATAATACATATACTCTTCTTTTTTAATCTCATGCATTGCACGTGTGGCCAGTTGATATTGAAAATCATAATCCCAATAATAACTAAAAGAATAAGTTGCAAATAAACATACAATTATACCAAATATACCAAGATAAATTAAAAGAAGACATTATTAGTAAGTCAAAGATGTATATACCTGGAACACAGTTCTAGGCCCATAAACATAATATGTGCCTTTTGTCTCCACAGTTGTGAAATATATATCATCCTTCGAAAGCAACAGATAAGCAGAATAGCTCTCAAGAGGTTCAGCACTACCAAAAATCATCTGTTAGAATGAATTTGTGTCATTTCAGGACATCAAGATGTAAAAGTGATGATTCAAATGGTATACCTCTGCAAGTTCTTCCACTGTTATCGACTTATTCTTTTCCACAAGCTCAATCCACGCAAACTCGAGCAATGAAGGGTCCTGAATGTAAAATGCAAGCTTATCTAGAAATAGCTAGTAGATTTGAAGTGAACTACCATTCAACTCAAGAGTCCAAGAATAACAGACCATATTATCTTGAGCCTTCTGAAGAAAGTTTGATATCTCTGTGTGGTCAAAGTTTTTGATACCGGGGACAATGAAGGTGACTTGTTGTGGCTTAATAGATGTCTTGACACCATTCTGTAAAATAAAGAACCAAAAAGGATAATTGAGTCACCAGGTCCTTAAATTGCTTGATAAGTAAGCAAAAGACCAACATATAAAAACCTAGCAACCTATCCAACATGCGGCATTAATTCTTTCAACAAAACCTGATCAGAAACCATCCAATTCTTCTTGCCATCTGGTTTCTGCACAACTGCTAGCAATACCCTCTCTGGATCCTTCCTGAATTCCAGTAACAACCCTTTCTCAAGTGCCAGCTTTCCTGATTTATTTTCAAGGAGCTCTTCACTACTTCTCAATTCCAATCTGAAAAGGTATTTTCATATGTAACCATGGTGCTGTCTTGATGATGCAACCAACAGATATTGCAATGATATTCAAACTGATAATTAACACTTGTTTCATCAGGACTGTCACTTAGCCACGTACCTTAGACACCTTATCTTCATTCAGGCTAAATCATCAACATCATTTCTACATAAGTTCTTCATTGCGATTCTAACTCTAAAGGATTAACAAGATACAAATTTAATCCTCAAACATAGCTTTGCAATACTTTACAGTGGTACTTGATCCTAATATAATGCTTTGTCAACAATGATTTCAATCATCAGGTAACAAATGAGTTTAGGACAGCTTATTCATGAACTAGTAATTACAATTTATAGCTGTTTGTGCATAATTTTAAGTATATTTAAGACAAATTCTTGGAGATTTTGGAGGACATTGTCTTCTAAACTCCATCTTAACAATGTGTTTGACATTGATTTTTAATCTTGAATAATCTAGTTTCCAGAAGCTGCTAGAGAAAAGTCTCTACTAACTAATATAATTCTTTAGTCAATTCCATGATGATCATTGGCACATAACCTTACAGTTTGCTAGTGTTTTTCATGATGTATCAAATTCAAATCCCTAATTCACATGAAATTACATATAGGAATTCTGCCAACCTCAGATAAAAGTAGCACATACCATCATAAAAGAGAGAAATTTCAGAATAGCTCTTTACAATTTTCAGTGCATGTCACACGAAGCAGCTCCAACTAAAATATTGTATTCTAATTTCAGCAAATTTAGCAGGAAATCGCTCCTAGTGATACAATTTCTCATACCAAACACTCTTCGAGTGCAAATCAACATATCAATGAAGCAGTTGTGAACAGAAATGCACAAACACGTATGCAAACAATTTCCATACTTGTTTGAGGCGGCGCGAACTCTACCACGGTCGCGCAGGGAGTCGAGCTCTTCGACCACCATATCCACCAGACTCTGCGACGAGTGCTTTCGAGTTGCCACTCTTCCATAGCCAAGGGATATGAGCCGATTGTGAAATCGCCGGGAAATTGAGAAGCGAATGGAAGAGTAGGATTGAGCATACAACTTATGGTGGTGTAGACAGCATTTGAGGGCGGTGAGCGGCGGCGACACCGCGCAGCAGCGGAGGATGCTGCCGTTCATAAAGCGGAGCACCATATCCTCTAGCTTTGGAGATATGAAGAATTCATGAGTTGAAAGAGCAGTGAAAATGGTGAAATTGTTTCGAGGATAGAACTGCTGACTGAGCGATAGATATTTCTTCTTTTCCTTCTCTCAATCAATCGGCCCATTACGTAAAATCAGGCCATTAAGATAATTAAATTGGGCCTCAGCTTCCTAACGGTCCAATGTTTTGTGAAAGTAAAATAGAATAGTTTGGTTTCTTTAAGTTGTTTATAGGATTAATTTAATTTGCTACATGAATTATAATTTTTTTTTAATAGGTGTATAAATTTAAATTTTTTTCAATCACTAATTAATCTTTTCAAAATTTTCCAGTACCTCAAACACATATTTTTCGATTAAAATTTACATGAAAACTCAAAAATTCATGATTTATATGCCAAAATGATCTTATTTCGAAATCAAATTATAACCTTAAATTACTTTAATTTTTTTTGTTTGATTTAAATATGAATCAAATAAAAAATGTTCAAAACTCTAAAATGATTCTTGTTCTATTCGTGATCGGATTGAATGAGAATCATGAAATTGACATGAGGTTATTATATGGCTTCGAATAAGGGTCAATTTGGTGTATGAATCATGCATATTTGAAAGTGAATTGTATTTTCAAGTTTTCCGATAAATTTTGACCGAAAAATATGTGTTTGGATAGTAACTGAATTTTTTTGAAAAGATTGGCTAGTGATTGAATTTTTTTTTTTGAGTTTATACACCTATTGAAAAAAATGTTATAGTTTAGGTAGCAAATTGAAATTAACCCTTATTTATATTAGCAATTTTCACAGAAGAAAGAGAGATGGCAAATGCAATTTATATTGAATTCAAAGTTTATGAATATTTATAAATTAACTATACTTTCAATCACATTCTATTTTCAACAAAAGTTAAAATCACATTCTATTTTCAATCATGAAAAAAGGCCAATTTTGACTATACATGTGTAAATTAATTCCAAATTTGGTAGGAATAAATAACATGTTGCATAAATTATAACCATTACAATTTTTAAAAATTATGAATACAAAGAATTTTCCTACAACGTATCTCAATGAGATATTACAATAAGCTCTCTTGATTATAAATTTTCCTTAAACTAAATATTGAGAATATGTTGAAGCTATATAATAAAAACCAGTTTTAGTAAACAATACAACTACTACTACTACATTCAACTTAAAAAATAAAAACAAATTATAATTTCTTCAAAAAGTAATAATAATGGAAGTAAATTATCGACAAAGCTGGGTACATAATCCCTGAATTTGCGTGGCAGTTGGATTAAGAATTGAATATGTCCTGCTTTTACTGCTGTTTGAGCAGGTTAAGGTATATTGACTCCCTGTTTGCACAGCCTACGCCAAAATTCAAATCCAATAATTAAAAACACTTCATATTATAATGTCCAAGAATACGTATACTTCAAATGGTAAAGTATTATGTACCTGACATGAGACGGGCTGTGAATTGCACTTCCATCTTGAAGTAGGAACACAGCTAAGATAATGGCACCATGAGCACTTATCGTTCAAATCCTCACCCCGAAGAAGCAGAACCAACCCAACAGTGAACCTACGTTGCATAGATTTTGAGTCGACAATAAAAGAAAAAAATTGGAACGGAATACTCCTTCTGATATCGTTCTAAAGTTTTTGTCATAGATTACGGACCATAAAAATTGGACATACATGTTCTTAATTAATAAAGGAGTTTAGAATTCAAGAATGGAAAGAGAATCATACCTATTCCATTTTAGAATCATATGAAATTCTTAAATTTTAGCCAATTTATACTAAGATGGATAATTTAGGAATAAAGTAGCATAAAAGGCTAAAACGACAGTTCATTAGAAACAAAATCTGATCTCTAAAACGACACTTTATTCAGATTGGAGTAAGTAAAAGACAACTAACAATATTAGAATGTTAAAGGGAAAGTGAGATTGCCATAAAGAGATAGCTAGAAGAGTTCGAGAACTACCCAACTATAAGAAGGATCATCGAAACCACCCAAAGTACGCACTGATATGCCTTAAATTTAGGGCTAGCTGAGGCCGAAGATTCAGCAGGGGCATATCTCTGGTTAACCCATCCAAACTGAGGGCGTATCAGGAACACAAAACCGAGAAGAAAACCCGACAAAAACCCTCCTATATGAGCAAAGTTGTCCATGTGTGGGAGAATTCCAACAGCAAGATTGATAGCAATAATCACCATGAGTGTCACTAAAGCTGCTATCTGAGAAAGGCCTTAGTTAGCATCCTACAGATAAATAGATACATAGATAGACAGGCAGATAGATAGAAATATACCTTGTTGGCATATATAGTCCAATTAGTAATAAGCTCTGAAAGCATTCCTCCCAATAACCCAAAAAGTGCACCAGAAGCGCCGACTGATATATTTGATTGAATAAAAAGAGCAGATAACAAACTTCCACCAAGTCCAGAAATGAGATAAAGCAAACCGATGCGAACTGGAGAGCATCATAAGTGATATTAGTGACTGCAAATATCATACATGATTCTAGAACCAAGATGCAACCATTTACCTATTCTCATCACAAGAACAAATAACTAAATACAGAAAGAAATGGAGCATTGTACGTTAAAAGATTGAGTTCTAAACCCCTATATAGGTCATAAGGACATCAAACAAATTGCAAGACTTTGAAAACACACAAAAATCTTGGTAGAGTCAAGAAATCAAGTGGATGATTCACATGAATGATATGAACACGTGATGATAGTAATATATTATAGTCCTGTTTACTAAAACTTGACAAAAATTAGCTTCAAGTCACAATTTAAAAAATATACCAATAGTCATTCTTTAAACAACACAATTATGGAGTGAAATAACGTACCAAATCCGAATTCTCTCTCAAGTCGAATACCAATAATTATGAGGCTCAACATGTTGGCGAGTAAGTGAAAAACTCCACCATGTAACCAAACACAAGTGATAAGCCGCCACCCTTCATGTTGGTGGACGATTTTATTCGCATCTAAAGCACCCATTTTCTCCAACCTAAACCACCCATTTTTAGATGTCATTCACTGAACTATACCACTCTCCCACATAATGCAACAAAAAAGCATATCATATATAGAACAAAAGGAATGATGTAGGGTTGCACTTGGAATAAAGGATACTCAAATTAAAGTGGAGTTGAAGTTCACTCAAATCACTCAAAAATAAATTCAGTACAAAAGTAAAGAATTCCAAATCCATATCAAAACAACACCGTATGAATTTACTACAATGAATTCCAAATCCATCATCACGTCCTTCAATCACACAAAAGATGGAGAAAAAAACAGCTTATCACAGAAAACAATTTAGCCATTGTTAGCAAACATAATTAAGTGATTATTGTACAAATTCGTGGTTATAAATCATAGTAATTGGACAAATGAACACAATTATCTGGTAACAAATCATAATAAAAACCAGTTGACAATTTAGAGAAATATCTAATTAAGCTTCAAAAATAGATAAAAGCAAAGAAACTCAGAGCAATTAGCACAGAGAGAGAGAGAGAGTACGCTGAAGAAGAAGGACCGAGAAGAGGATTTTCCTTAAATGGCTGAAACGAGAGCCGTCCCAGGAATCCCGCGACACAGGAAAGAGAATTCTGGGGGCAATTATTCACATACATGGTAACGATGAACATCACTGTGTTGGCCACTACAAACGAAGGGATCAACCAGGGAAACCATTTCTTAAAATGCTTCACTTCTCTGTACACAATCGGGCTGGCGGCGGCGGGCGAGGGGGACTCCGCCTGAACGGGGTGGATCATGTTGCTTCCCCGCCGTGAGTGGACTCGAATCTGTAGGTTGTTGGGTGCATTGTCCATCGGAAATATAGGGGATCAAAAGACGTTGGTGGTTTGAAGTTTGTTGGGGAGTTGAAGTGTAGGAGTGAATATAGAGGCCGGGGTGGGTGGGGTGGTTCAACGGCGGAGTACGCGGCGGGGCAAGTTCGGTCAACGGTTTTAACCGCCGTGGCCAACACACATTGAGTGTGTGAGATTGCGTGTTTATTTGATTTCACCTCTGCCGACGCTATACAGTTCTTTGTTGGACTTATTAATTATTTCTTTTTTCTTTTTTTTTTTGACGTAGAAGATTGTGATTTTTCATGACACGTGGAAGAAGCTGGCAGAAATGCAAAACAAAACAAATTCTTGTAATTAATATATTTAAACAATTGATTAGCTTTTGCGTGATTGTGTGTCCACGTCACCACCTGCTCCTCTTTTTAAAAATAAAATTACGTCATCTTGTACAAGTTTGGAATTCATAAAAATAGTTTTTTAGTACAAAGATTTTAATATCTCAGGAGTTGTATCATGTTCATTGATTTCAATTAGGACAATGATCAAATACATAACAATATGGTTGTCTGATTGGTATCTGAAATATACAAGTCAACATCAACAAATTATTTAGGCCAAAGACTCAAAGAAGAAGAGTTTTGTATGATATTCAAGATAGAGACGAGATGAAAACTTATATGAGAAGATTTTATGAATAATTAGAGTAAGATGAATTTTTATAATCTACAAATAAAATCTATTCTCACAAACTCATACGTGAATTGTGTAGGTTGCGCTGTAGAATGACCTGTCTTATATAAACCCACCTATAGAAGATTATGTAGTGAGCCCAAATCCGAATGAAAATAACGGATCGTAATGATGATCACCAATATTCATAGGAAGTTGATCGACAGTCTTGAACCAAGTTCGTGGAAGCTTACCACTGAAACCATAATCGCCAAATAAAACATCGACAATACCCTGGCCTTCGGTCCCTGGAAGCCAGGCAGCAACTAGGGCATCCATTTGTGCAATATATGGCTCAATCACAACTGGCCTCCCAGTAACTAGAACAACCACACATCTCACAACGCCACACACATTTGTGATCGTACTATAACTGCTATCTGAAAGTGTCAAGTTTAAGCTATCTCCAAATCCCTCTGCATAAGGTGATTCCCCTACTACAACGATGGCGTAAGAGAACTTGTTCGTCTTCACGTATTGAGCATCCGGTTTTTCCTTGAACACAACTTTGGTCCCAGAGTCAACCGTGTTCTTTATGGCTGAGAGGATCGTGGTACCTTATAAATGCAAAATCATCAAGAACATTAATCTTGCTATATGTTAAGACCCTAATTACATTGTTCTGATTTTAATAGTACCTATATAAGTACTAAAATTTACCATACACATGAAAGATGTGTAGTATATAAAGCTATAGGTATAAGCTTACCAGTTGTGATATTACCACTTTGCCCCTGCCATCTTATTGTCCAACCACCACACTGATTGCCAACATTATCAGCATGAGTTCCTGCTACAAGTATCTTTGATGCTTTCTTAGGAAGTGGTATCAATGGCTCATCTGCAGATTCTCCATTTTTTAACAGAACTAAGGATTTTCTCACTGCTTCTCTTGCTAGTTCTCTGTGAACCTAGACTCAAACCATGGTTAACTCTTCCATACATTATAAAACTTGGATTAGAATAAAATGTATGGATTAACTAACCTTGCAACCCAGGTACTTGGTCATGCTATAATCAGCTAAGGGGGTTTCAAACAATCCCAGTATAAACTTAACTCTCAGTATTCTTTTCACTGCATCATCGATCCGACTCATTGGAATGAAGTTATGTTTCACCAAGAAAGTCAGTCCATCAATGAATTCTGTGTAGTTGTATGGAATCATGACCTGGAAATGTTTCTTGTTAACATATATTTTCCGAAATTTTAACAATAGTTAAAAAAAAGAGGAACCTACCATGTCAATTCCAGCACCAACTCCTTCTAGAATTGAATATGTATAGTTCGCATGCGCTGGATAAGTGATTTGATCAATGCCCTTATAATCCGAGATCACAAATCCCTGACATAACAGATACTTAAATTCACTCGGCCAAAGTCAAATACAGATTCAAGAATTCAATGAAAAAAATTTAATTTACTCTGAATTTGAGTGTGTTCTTGAGAAAGGTTATAAGATCACGATTAGCATGCATCTTAATTCCATTGAAGCTCGAGTAGGAGATCATGATAGTCGCCACGCCCTTGATTATGGTGTCATCATATGGTGGCATATGGATGCTAAGCAATCCATGATAGCTCGTCACAGTGTTGTTCTGATTGATGCCTTTGGTCGTTCCACCATCGCCAACGTAGTGCTTGGCACAGGCTGCAACTTTTTTTCTGCATAAAACATGTTATATGGTCGAGTATGAAAATGCAGAGAACAATATGGCTCGATCTTACCTCCCATCGATGTAGGGAACACCCTTTCGAGAATTAGGAGGTATGTCTCCTTGCAATCCTGGTATGATCTCAGTCATTGCTTCAACAACCTTTGGATCTTCGCTATAGCTCTCGTAACACCTGCCCCATCTAGGATCTCTGCAAACCTAAAAACACTTCAAATTATTACATGTTTTTTTTCCGTAGAAACGTAAGTGTTGTAGTAACTAATGAGTGCACTTTGTACCGCAATGCAAGGTGCAAAAGTGTACGGAATGCCAGTTGCTCTGAGCTCAAGAGCAGTTGCAACTCCGATTTTCTTGATCAATTCAGGATCTCTGTTTCAACAAAACATCGAAATTACCACTGGTAAGAATGGCTCTAAATAAGTAAAAATGAACAACAAAAACTTGCCTAGTAGCTCCAAGACCAATATTGTGAGGGAACACTGTAGCATTATACACAGTGTTGTGTCCATGAACTGCATCGATCCCATAAATCATCGGTATGGCTAGACGTGTAGACAACGAGCCCTTTTGGATCTTATTCACCATATCAATCCACGTCTCTGGAGATGCCTCCAGGGCCGGAACACTCCCTCCTTCACTCAACACACTTCCTATTTTCCCAACATTCAAAAAAAGGCTTTAGACATAGAACACATAATTGACTTGCAATGTCAACTGTGCACAAAAGAGGATCCAAATTTCAACGAACGATAAATTAATCCGAGATAGACCTATATAGTACTTGCTCATGACCTCAGGCGATGCCAAGCTACGTTCGATTTGCACCATTTGGCCTATTTTTTCCGCCAATGTCATCCTTCGAAACAGATCCTTGATTCTTTGATTTATCGACTTTTTAGGATCTTTGTATAGTTTGTACTCTGCATCTGCTATGGCTGCCAAACAACATAATGCTAGAAATCCGATTGCCAAGGCATAGCCTTTCTCCATTTTGGAATCAATCTACATTGGCAAAAATAATTTGCAGACTTTATTAACAATTAGTGAATTTTTCCACCTAACAATAATCAGTGTGCACATGGTTTAAGATACTACATGTGACAAAATATTTGGAATTGAAAAACAAAGTCTTTGCTGCGTAACAAAATATTTAAAATTGAAAAAGAACAGCCTAAGAGTCACAGGAATCACCAGACATTATTGCAACAATTAAATTAAGGGATAACAACATGATTAATTTAGTCTAGATTAATAATGGGTGAGCTATGTAATGGTAGAGTGTGCTAGCAGATTCGTAATTAATTATTTCTACTTTGAGAATTCTAAGACGAAATTTGTCACTTCTTTGTGCAAGCTACTATCGTTGAAATATTCTTTGGAATTTGTAGGTGAAAATGGAAAAAGTGGAGCCTACAATGTTTACATTATATATAAGAAATTCACGGATTACAAAGGGTTTTGTAAACCAAAGACAAGTAAAATCAAGTGAATGAAGAGAGGAAATTAATTGCAGCAAGTAATCCTCCATTAATGATGAAAATCTTTTGTCCTAAAACAAACTCGATAGAATGCAACGAAAATTCCTGAACAAAATCAAATTAAATACATACTATATATATAGTAAAAGTGATGCATTCTCTAAATTAAATTTAGATAAAAAGGAAGATAAAAGGCAAATAGATTGAATCTGCAGAAAAATCAGAACATAGATAAGAAATGAGAGCTAATAAAACTCACAGTGATAATACTACTGATATTCTCTGCGCAGAGAGAGAGAGAGAGAGAGAGAGAGAGAGACAGACAGACAGAGAGACGTTTTTTTGTTTTGTTTCAGAAGTATCATGAAAATGAAGATATTTATAGGAAGAATAAATGAGTTGGATAAGATCGGTATTAATGGGAAAAAAGTTGTTTTGCTTTTTTCTCTCTTCCTAATGATTGAGTTTCTTCTTGCATCATGGATGGTTCGGAATTTGATGTAATATAATTCGCTTCCATTGGGCCCCACCAAGAGAAGATGAATTGAGGAGAATGTTGATCTTTTTAGCGTGGACATAGAGTAAATTCGAGTGATATCTACATAATGAGTAGATGAGCATAAAATTTAAATAATCCCAATATAGCATGAAACATTTATATATAATTTTCGATAAATTGTCTGATTGAACAAATCTCGGGTTATTGTCGAATATATATATGTATAGCGTGTCATCCACTTTGGTAAGAAGTACCAAATCAAATTTGTGTTGAAGTGTGTGATGATTGTTATGCCATGCTGCAGTGGGCGTCCTCACTTGAAACCCTTTTTTTTTCCCTTGCAATGCGTATAACTTCCATAGATCTAATCCTTTGAATGAAAGAATTAACAAAAAAAAAAAACCCCCAAATGTCAATTTTGGTGTGATGTGGACAAAATTAAAGTTTTTATAAATTCATTATTTTTTCTTTTGAAAAAAAAAATCGATATTAGTTTTGTTGATTTTTAATTGCATTTTAAAGTATTTTAGTTAAATATAGCATAAGAAAAAGAAACGACATACTGAATTCTCAATGTAGATATCCAAATTGGAACATAATAAAATCTTACTTACTGCCTTTGCTTCACCACTACATAACCAACTAGCTACGTCATAAATATCATATAATAAATATATATGTGGTTGATTTAAATAGATTAAATTACATTAACTTTGGTCCCTATAGCATTCGATCGGAAAGCGAAGGTAGCCGCCGGAAGAAGTTGAGAGCCGGCGATGGCATTGGGTCTCTAAATATTGGATGTCTCAAGTGATAGAACCCAAATGCCATTGCCACCATCTTTGAAGGAACCAAATACAACACAAATGCGAGCATAAAACAAAACCCGACAAAGATCCCGGTGGCACGTGGGTCCCGCCATGTCACAAGCGCCTGGACCCGTTCCCCTTGGGTTGCGATATCCCCTAAGAAATTTTGAACACGCTCTCCTAAGACTCGCAATTTGTCATATCTAGCACGCACTATTTCATTAGGTCTGATGCATGGCATCGCGTCGAACTCCTCATCAAGTTCGTCGCGGTCGATGGATTCAGCAAGCGACATCTTGGGGTCGAAATGGGGTAGAGTAGTTCTCGACCGGAACCTATAGTTCCATGCCCCGATCACAAACACGTATAAGGCCAATGTGGGGATGATTAGATCGGGAAACCACACCAACGTCACCAGCAACGCGTGTACTAGCATTGTAGCTGTTGGATTCTTCCACGAGCGTGTGTCGTCCACCCATTTGAACACCTCTACAACCCCGGTGATCACTTTGATGATCCTCAACCAATTTGCACGAATCTTCCTCATGCTGAACCCGTTGGATTCCGTGTGATCCAACATATACATCACCACCTCGTGGCGCAGTGGCGGCTCGGATCGTGCCAATTGAGCCGCCACAATCTTTACCGTAACTACTCTCAAAGCCTCTTGTTGTGCCATGCCAAGTGGCTTTAAATGGTGCATCATAGGCAACACGGGTTGTGAATACACGTGCATAATATCTAGCGTTGGAGTGGCACGTGCGAATCTAACGCCCAACTCAATCTCTCCCATTTTCTTCAAACCCGCTTGGGTCAACAAAGTCAATGGAAATACACTTCTATACACCTTACCCGTAGTCAAAGTCGAGATACGAATACGCACCTTTCCTATACGAAAATCGAGTCGACCTGCCTCGTTTGACTCCAACACCTCCCCACTATCAAATACTCCAACGGTCAACACAGTCGACGGGTCATAAACCCTCCATGTGTACTGCTCGTTCCATTTCGGATCCAAGCTATCCGAAATCGTACGAGTACGTATCCATTTGTTGCCATATTTCGCCACGGCATAAGCATCGGTGGACCCCCCTTTGCCTTTGATTGTTTTCATTGGTAGTAAATTCTTACATCCAATTATCCCCAACTCAATTGTCCCAATAGGTGGCTTCCAAAGTTGCCTCGCAGTGGGACGATAATCACTACAAACATGAGCACATTCTTCCATAACATGATATCCACCATCAAAGCATAGCCTTAAATGGACCCTACCTTTGTAGACCCGTTTTTCCTCTTTCGGATCCTCTAATGTGAACCATCTCGATGCCACGTTTCGATCGTCCACTCTTCGTTCAATTGACGTTAGTGGCACTCGAGCGATTCCGACTACGGATTGAACCTTGGGCGATCGCTTTTCGATCAAGAAGAACACAATGTTTTGCTCCGTGAATGGCTCGGCATCGACGAACATCAGATCTTCGTTCCACGACGGAGCGCCGCTGTTGCCGGCAGCGAGTGGTTTTGTTTTCTGAACCTGGAAGCCCAGCTGGGCCTTAATTTGATAGGATGATGATTCTTTTGAGGGAGTTAACAGGGAAGTTATATCCTGTGCTTCAATAATGGTTGATCTAAGGTACCACAGTTTAGGCGATTGGTACACCTTGGATCTTAAATTTGCATTGCTACTAATTGTATCAGTCTTCCAAGCGTCGGGGAACGATTCATCAGCTTGGGTACCGAGCCACGTGGCGAGCATGAGGTCGGCTCTGTGGGCCCCACCTCCTTCCAGCCTGTACCATTGAGTGGCCAGCGGGCTATCGGGTGGGTCCCTCAAAGGGATCTCGCCCACATCGAAGCAAATCCCACCTAAGAAGCGTTCGGGTCCAGCTGGGTCCCACACCGACACCTCGAGTAGGGAGGACGAATCCGGTGAATCGCGGCCGAAAGCGAATGTTTGATCCCAATCAAAGAAGGCCGTTTTCCGGGCCGGATTAGAGATGACGTGGAATCCCGACACGGCTATCTTCACGACGGGGCTTCCGGCGGTCGGAAGCGACCGAGCTTTCACCACTCGGACGAAGAGATAATGCATTTTCTCGACGAGGTCGAACGAGGGCCGTACATCCAAGGACGATCTGTCAGATTGATCGGAGACGAAGCTGCTCACCGAAGACACGCGGCTGATCGGCTGCGGCGGCGCGTTCATGCTGTTGACTTTGACTTTTGGAGCGTTCGCTAGTAAAGCTACTGACGCCCTCACTTCATCTTCTGGTGGTGGTGGCTCCGATATTTCAGGAAGGTTTTCAGTTTCTGCCGCCGGTGGTGGCGGTGCAGCTTCGGCAGTAGGATTTTCTTCCGGCGGCGGCGGCGGTGGTGGAGTTAGATCGGAAGTTGGTTCACCAGGCTCTACAGGAGACGTCTCGTTCTTTTCAGCCTCATTAGAAGCTGGTTGAGGTGGCGGCGGAGGAGGTGGCACAAGTTCATCGAGAAAGTAAATCTTTAAGCCGATTTCACCTTGGATCCAACTGAGAAGGCTCTTCTTCTCGAGAGGATAGTAGATGAGGGCCTCCTCGCCTTTCTTGACGAACTGGGAGGAGCTCAGCCGCACACGGCCGAGGAAGTTGTCCCGGGTGGTGGGCCCCACTTTCTTGTCGTGGAACACGTCGAGCTCCAACATGTCACCCAACACATCCGAGGTTTTGCCCACGTTGAACTCTAGGCTCTCGCCCCACGTGGGATTTAGGTCCCGAACCACCGTCCTCGTCTTCCGACGCTGGCCATGGAAGTCAAGGACGGCATATGGGCTCGACGCACCGTGCCCATCTTTCGGCACTAGGTTTCGGGCCTCAACCACCTCAACTATAAGCTTATGAACAATGGCCATTATGATTTTAATTTGAATTGATTTGGTTTTTGAGCACTACCAGAGCCTTATCGATTTGGAGGATGCTCACATTGTATAATTTAGGTTTGCTTGAATTTGTGCATGGAAAAAGATGTATAGATATTAAGATAGTGGAATTCCTTGTTGGAACGGAGAAAAAGTGCTAAACTTCATGTGCAAGAAGGCTTCAAGTGCAAACTCGGAATTTCACCATTTTGGTATTGCTTTTCTTTGTTAATCTTTACATACAAGATTCCCTCTCCTTTTTCTTTTTTTAAATAATAGAGTTCAATTTTTTCTTCTTTTATCTTTTTGACAAAATAGGAAAGAGTTCACTTGTTTCGGCTGAACATACGAGTGTGTATGTATATGGTTAGCTTAGACATAAGAGATTAAGATGTTTATAATAATTGTCTTGACTTAAGAATTCATTTTTCGTGCTTCAAAAGCTTTAAGGCCAATTTGTGAAAATTCAGATCCTCCATATTCAAATTCCAACATCTTTTGTCTCACTCATGTAATAAATTGAAATCCAAATATCAACTATAATTAACATTTAAATTAAAAAATATATATTTATTCAGAACTACAAAATTTTGTTGTGGTAAAGAATTAGAACAAAAAATTTGATACAGAAGATTCAAGACTGGATTTTTAGACATCCAAAACTCAATACATAGTGTATTCAACTCCTAAAGTATGACAAATCAATTTCCTGAGCTTCAGTTTCATGAGTTTATGCAGAACTAAACTCCAAAAAAATCTTATACTCTCGTTCTTTTCACTTTCAAACTCAAACAAATTATTTATAATAAAATTTTCTATGAAAAGAGAGGTCGATGATCAAAGAGAGAGAATAGAATTTGGTCTATTGAAAGTTTTACTCATTAAAGGTATTTATATTTTTTTTTTCAAGTAAAGGAGCTAGATTAAATGTAGTGAATGGGTGATAATTTTTCATTCTTTTAATAACTATATAATAAAATGCTTTTTTGAAATATAAAAAATAACAAATATACTATACAAAAAAAAAAAAAAAAGATATGTAGTGAGTATGATTAAGAGTAAATGACTTTTGACAAAGAAGGGATTCATTTTACACCGACCATATCTCTGCTTTTGTATCTTTTCTGAATAAAAAACATTAGCTTAATTACATGAAATCAGAAACCTTGCTTTCTACGCACATTCCCATGCACAAATTGCGCCTTTATTGCACTTTTTATCATAATGCTTCTCACGATTCACATAGAGGAGTGACTCACTAACTTTTTTTTTTTTTCTCTTAAAAAGCATATACATATATTTTAGGTTGAATAAGGTTGGGCAAGAATAGACGAGCAAGTACGAGTATTAGTAGAATAACAAATTTCTTCGTGTTAATTAGTGATAACTGTGAACTTAAGTGAAAATCGAATTTGATGTGGTTTTAATATTTCTCAAATTTTTAATTTTTTTGTGGTCTTACCTCTATTTATTTTTCCATATTTTGTTATGGAAGTGCAAAAAGTTATTAAATGAAAATGTAGAGGGTAAAAAATTGAAGATTAAGTCTAAAAGGGTTTTTTTTTAAGAAATTAGAAAATAATTAGTATTTCCTATTTCCCATATATTTTTGAGTGGTCATATGCATCAGGTGCATGGATCTTAGATCCATGAATGTGGGTCGGGTCAGGTTGGATCCGACCCGAATTCACACATTTTTTTTGTCCTGATCTTCTATGTTATTTTAGTTATATCTATATATTATATTAATGCTATAGTAATCCTACCAGTATATAATACTTTAACTTAAAAAAAATCTTATTTCGACACAAAAAACCCTAATATCGGCTTAATTTGTACATATATTTTACAGTATTACTCATACATTTAAGTGATATTAGTCATACATTTATATAATATATAAAACTACAACAAACATACTTAAAAGGTATGAAAGATATTAATAGATATCTAAAAATATGTTAAGGTATAACTAAAAGATATGACTAACGTAATATAAATGTACAACATCTGAAAACGAATTTAAATGGATTTGGGTACACCAATCCAAGTGCATGAGGACGTGTGCAGGTGCCTAAAAGCACGCTCGGACAAATTTAAGTTAGATCGGATTGAGTGCATGTATGATCCATGCACCAATTGCACAATTTTTTTTTGGGTGGGACTATCCGCACCCCACCCTTTTCTAACCACACCCCGATTTCTAACAACACCCCATTACTTGACATTTAATTTTGATAAATCACTAAACACACCCCACTTAATTCCAAAATTACCCTTTGCCCTAAATACACACACACCCCTCTCTAACTCACACCCCATTACACACACTCCTCACTTTTAGCAAATTTTCCAAGCACACCCCAACACCCCAACACTTCCTCAAGCATCTTCAACCGATTGGAGAAGGAGAAGAGGAGTCATCCCTACATCTTCGGCCACGAGAATCGAACACTTAGTGCAAGCTTCGTACTCCCTAGTCGAACAAGCTCCATGGACTCTCTAGGTTAGTGTTGTTGTAGTTAGTAAAAATCCACCCACTTTTTTGCTTGGATTTGACATTACTTGCAAATTTTTTGTGCAAAATGTGGTGTTATGCTCATTTGTGTATGTGTGTATGTATGTGCTATGTCGTAAGTGCGAAAAATTGAGGTTATTGCGCGAAAAATCGAATTATGTGGCCTGAATTTCGGCCTTCCCGATCGAGCCCGTTCGACTCTGGTTATGCGCGATAGATGTAGTCCGTTCGGCCACTAGGGTCGAACGGAATGATGCTTGTTCGGTTGGTGGACGTCGAACGGTTCGAGCATTGTTCGGCCAATGCCCGTCGAACGGGGCATATGTTGTTCGACTAGTATGGTCGAACGGGGCATGTGGTGTTCGACTATTACGGTCGAACGAGGCTGATGTTTTTCAGCGCTTAGGGTCGAACGGATGGTTGTTTTGAGTCGATTTCTTGAGTCAATTTGTGCAACTCCAAGGGTGAAAGTGTTGATATACAGGACATGCATAATAATAGTGTTTTTCATAGTTCACTCGTTTGATATATTTTTTTCGTTTCTATGCAGGTAAGATATACAGGAGGCGACCAACGGCCTCAGAAAGGAAGCGACGGGCTGAAGAAGGACAATCTTCCGAGATGCCACCAAATCCTTGGATTGCACAGGCCTCGGAACCGCTGCAAGAGCAACAATTTGAGGCCGGTATGGATGAGGCACCAAGCCATCAGTTGGACATTGTTGAGGTGCATGTTGTTGATGAACCAGCCGGCCCTAATGTGATGGAAGGGGAGGTAGATGAGGAGGGAGCAGAGGAGGGTGTGGAGCCAGAAGAGGAGGAGATTTTGACGGGGCCATTTCCTGGGGGGCCCGTTAACCCAATCTTGATCCCGAGTTTCAAATGCCATGTGGCTTCCAAAATTTGGTTTAATGAAGAACGCGACGTTCTAAAGTTTTGGTGCCACACTACAAAGCTCGAGTAGTGGAAGTTGGAAGTTGAGCTGGATGATTGGTTGAGGTGGATGAACCGCTCGAAGATCTATGATTTGCGGTTCATATCGTACAAGAACCCCAATAAGAACCTGCTATGTGCCTTCGTGGAGCGTTGGCATCCAGAGACCAACAGTTTCCACATGCCGTTCGGGGAGATGACCATCACCCTAGATGACGTTGCCCAGATAACGGGTCTTCCGGTGACGGGACATCCTGTTGTGTTGCCTGATGAGCCACCAGTTCCCACCCCATTGTTGATATCCACCTTTCTTGGTATAGATGTAGGAGACGCTGAGAGGGCTTTGGATGGTTCAAGAGGTTCTTCAGTCAGGCTTGAGTGGCTCCGATCACGGTTTAGTGGAGACGTCACTTCAGATGACGAGGCCACAAGAAAATGCGCAGCAAGAGCATATTTGTGGTATGTGCTAGGTTGCACTGTGTTTTCTGATAAGAGCGGCTCCAGAGTCTCTACGAACATTTTGAGATTGTTGGGAAATCTGCGTCGAGTGCACACTTATGCTTGGGGCGCCGCTGCACTTGCGTATCTATATCGGCAGTTGGGCCTGGCCTCGCGTTACGGGGTGAGGCAGATGGCTGGGTACTTGACATTGTTGGAGGTATATTTGAAACACATTTTGCCCTTTAAACGTTTGTTAGTTGTTCATTCGTTTTGACAATTGCTTTTTCTGATGCAGGCATGGATATACGAGTACTTCCCGGTGACGAGGCCAACTCACAACGTCGCTTTCGGTACAGGAATGTGTTTGGCCGGCAGATGGGCCCAACAAACCAATCCGGGGCCATCCATCGACCGTATAGTCGCCTGGAGGGAGATATTGGATGATTCTTCGGCAAGTAATGTAAGTTTTTTGATAATTGTATCATTGTATTTACCATTGAACTCTACTTGATAATGTTCAACATTACAATAATGTCGACATCTTGCAGGTCGTATGGACTCCTTATGCTGCAATACGAGATGATTACCCCCGAGAAGATGTCGCGTTCTACGTCGGTTGCATTCGTGCCTTCGACGTAGTTGAGCCTTACCATCCCGACCGGGTCTTGCGACAGTTTGGGTTCGTGCAGGCTATTCCTGAAAACCCCCTCATCCCAAGCAGAGTGAGGAGAGGTAGTACGGGCGCTCAATACAGACTTGCGTTTCACCTACTGGGGAACTACTTCCGACAGTGGAGTAGTCATTTATTGTCTGCTGAGCATCTCGGCCAACATGCTCATCCTGCCTGGGAGTGCTCGCACGACTACATGGAGTGGTTTACCACTCACTCACATCCGAGGGTTCAGAACCCAGCTTTTGCTTCTCGAGGACGTGCCCATACCTCCAGCGCAGCCCAATGTGCTCAACCTTGGGAGATGATTCATATGGCACGCGCTCATCTCAACCCATTGGTCGAAATGTGGAGAGTGCAAGACCCCCAGCTGTCCTTGGAGTACGCGATGCCATTGGTCCAGCAAGCATACGAAACCCTAACACTGAACGAGCCGGCCGAACCAGAACCAGCTGGCAGAGCACGAGGTCGGCGTCGCAGAGACCGTAGGGCATAGTTGATTGAGTTTATTGTACTTACTACCTAATACCAAGACAATTATGTATCTTGATTATGATGTATTGTTTCAAACTGATTCGTTCAGACGATTTCGTAGTTCATTTCTTTTGCAAACTATTTGGATTATTGAAAACAATGGAATTGGTTATCTTAATTCTTTCAGATGGCATTATCTTGAGTTGTGAATCGGTTTTAATTTGTATTTTCGTTCGTTTTATGTCATACTGCTATGCCGACAGGATATTTTTTGAATCGGGTCATCCCGTTTGTCACTTTTCACACTGTTCGACCAAGAAAGTCGAACACCACTTCATCCTGTTCGAACTCCAGGGCCGAACACTGCTGAGCCTGTTCGAACTCTTGCGCCGAACACTCTTCATCCTGCGCGGCCATATGGGTCGAACAAAGTGCAGAAGGTTCGGTTGTGAGAGTCGAACATTTTGAATCCCGTTCGGTTGTGAGAGTCGAACACCTTATAGATATTTCGACTATTAGGATCGAACAGTGGGAAAACGGAGAAACGGGATGACCCGATCTCGAAAATATCCTGTCGGTATAGCAATATGACATAAAACGAACGAAAATACAAACTTAAACCGATTCACAACTCAAGATAATGCCATCTGAAAGAATTAAGATAACCGGCGAGTGTACCCAACACGAATATGAACTTTCGTATCACCTAATCAACATGACATTGTATTGCACAATAAATTTACAACATGGAGAAGCACCGAAAAATAAATACAAATAAGTTACTAGAAAATGTTACTGTAATGTTTGTTTTGCTCAATACAAACAACTCATGTGGTTCCTCACGCGCTCAATCGTCGTCAAGTGTAATACTTGCAACACGGGCATTCGTTGAGTCTTGTGCTGTCAGATTATGGTAGGTCGCTAGTTGTTGTTGATGAAGGACCGCCCACCCCTCAGCACAAGAGTAGTGGTAACCGTACCATGTTGTGCTTATAGGTGGTAGTGGTGCACCGTCAACCAGCTTCACCTGCATCCACACAAAAAACAAATGTTAGACCGTAATGAAGGTAATGTATAGACGTAAACACACGTTTGGAGTTAATTACCCTAATGAAATGATTATTTCCTACAAGTGCCATGCACACGATCTGAGGATTCATCGCTACGGCAGTCCTTAGCGGAAGAAAGGTGAGGCACTGTTGCGGCGAGATATGCACGAAGGTCATATTGTACACTGATGCAGCTAAATTGTACGTCTCGGGGTACACAAACCAATACTTGCTGTCGTAGATCTCATCTTTAAAACATCTCAACATGAGCAACATCTGCTCAACTCGGGATTGGTCGAGCCACACACTAGCATACAAAGATGAGTATTCTTCCAACTCTCGAATCAGGTCATTACGCACCTTCGGCCACGAATGTTCACCCAACCCAAGTGCATCGGCGACACACCGAAATCCGCAATGACCTTCGCCTTTGACATTTGTTGTGCCACTAATGTAGGGTCTCCAGAAGGTGGGGATGAGTTCAATAAGGGGTGTGTCGGACGCTGAACGGGCTGATCTTCGTTGTACCGGCTGCTTTTGTCGTTTGGACTTCGTTGAGGAAGGGGCAATCGAGGGTGGACCTGAAACTTCAGTGCTTTGGTCAACCGGTGAACAACTGTCGATGATCGACTCGACATACTCGAATGCACTCTTGTCACGCTTGGTTGATTTCAGGGCACGAGCTTTTGCCTTGCTAGGTCTGCCCCGAACACGCGTCTTCACCTCAGGTTCCATCAAGGACGAAGTGGATGACAAAGAGATCTCTCGGAGTCGCTTCAGTAAAAGTAAGCGTTGAGATTCAGACGAGGACTCGAACATGTTGTTAATGCAGCCCACTGTCTCTTGCCACCGACTACCAAGCTCTTCACCAATGTTGACGTCACACTTTGAGGGCTCACAGTCAAGCTTTCTCCAAAAGTTGTGAACCATGTCCAGCGTGATGGGTGCCCCGATCCGAGTCAATTCTGCCAGCTCATGCGCACATGGCAACCCACAGGTTCTCCTCAACACACACCCACACAACAGGGAATCCACGCCGCATGTGTTAACTCCTTCAAGCTCCTCGAAAATCTTGTGCAACGCAGCATGTGACACCAATCCTCGGATTATCTTGAAGAGAGGGGACTTGTATCGATGATGGGTGATATGCAAACTCTTCTCGAAGGATGCTTTGATTGTGTTGTGAGACACAATCAAAAGTCCGTGAATCCTCTCCCAGGAGATTTCGAAATTTGATTGGCTGGTTCCCAGTTGTTTCTTCAATTTTGAATGAGCACTTTCCGCCCTACCAAACAAATCAAAGCAATTTTGGATAAGTTAATGTCAACATAGAAATGACAAACAAAATGTAATGACAATTCCATACAATTACGCACGTACCGACTACTTGTGGTGTTATCGAAATGCATAATGTTGTTGGTCCAGCAGGAAACAAACTTTTCCTTGTAAGGTGTAATCCAATTATCAACAACGTAATTGACGGCCTCCGGATAGTCGGCATAATCATCTCTCAACCTCCGCAACAACTCGTTGAATTTAGGCAAATCCTCAGCAACCATCAACGAGTGGAATGAGTTGTTAAATGAATCCCACTTCTCTTTCTTCGGGCCCAACATTGGTCTACACTTGGCCAGAACATTCTTGCTGATATGCCACCGGCACAACAAATGCTTGGCGTTGGGAAAGGTAACTTCGATGGCATTCATCAGTGCGATCTCCCGATCAGTGACAATCACACTAGGTAGTGTATCTTGATCCATTAAGCCCTTCAAGATTGTGAGCGCCCAAATATAGTGCTCCTGTCGTTCGGACTCCAAATATACACAAGCAATCGAGAAGGTGATATCGGTTGATGTGATACCAACAATCTCCAAAAGAGGCATCTTATACCGATTGGTCTTATACGTGCAGTCCATCAAGATGACATTCGGAAATGCACGCAACAACTCGACACTGGTAGGGTGAGCATAAAACAAATTTTGAACCCGATCGGTTTGCTCGCATCGCTTGTCGAGATAATAGTACTTATGGTGGCTCAATTTCTCCAACAAATATTGCATCTGCGAACGACCTCCATGCTCAACTACACGGTGCTTGTGACGGACATTGTATATGGTCTTCAGTGTCGACTCATTATCAACAAATGTTTCTTTCAAACTGCTCAAGATATCCTTGGGCTTCGTGTTATTCTTCGTCAAGTCGTACACATAACGATCTTCCAAATCTGTCAATCGACCGGCATACGAGTGCCCCACCAAATACGCCCCCATCGGGTGATTATGAGATCCACATACAACGGTTATACACCATTCACCGGCATCATTGATTTGGAAGCCCTTCAACGAAAAAGGACAATCACATTTTTTCGTACCAGTAACTCTCCCTCTAGAGCTCTTTACAGGCACGCCCTCACCTTCGGCACCCAAATTTGGTCTTTTTGTCTTTGGCTTAGTTGGGCGGTATGTCCCACTCCTTTCACAACATAGATAAACTCTAGGCCGCCTACCACTAGCCACCCCGTCAGATCGCTTCACCAACACCACCATATTAAGTTTATGTCCGACTCCTTTTGCCCAATCTACCATAGCCGTTCGATCTTGAAAAACTAAATCAGTCGTAAACTCCTCTGTATAATCAACTTGTTCATACAGTGGATCCATCACAGCCACATCACGAACGTATTCCTCTCCGGCATTTACCACACTCAATTCCGTCGATTTCGAATCATTTTCCTATTAATCAATGAACAAGTAAAATGGAGAATGTTAAATAATACTCTGAACAAATCACATTGAGTTCGACCAAAACGGCTATGCAAAGCATGACCCGTTCGGAAAAAACGAAACAACACTACAGGATTCGTTCTACCGAAAGGGTTGAACACTACAGGATTCGTTCTACCGAAAGGGTTGAACACTTAGTGCTGCGTTCAACCGATAAGGTCGAACACAATGAGCTGCGTTCAACCAAATCGATCGAACAACTCATGTAGCGTTCGAACATACGGGTCGAACGTATAGTATTTGGTTCGGCTGATTCAGGTCGAACACTCTTTGTTTTGTTCGGCCTGAATCGGTCGAACGCGACTTCCAACGGGAATTTTGAAGTTTTCTCCAAAAGTTCGATTTTCTTAAAAAATACGCTAAAAAATGTAAAAAATGAACTTATCTACTTACATTGCTCACTTCGCAAGTATCTTCACGTTTCATTGACATTTTCTTTGACAAAATCAGCTTGCTCCACCAAATTTTGCTCTTCCAAGGTTTTCAAATGGAGGTTAATGGAGATGGGGGTTTGGGTGGGGGTGAGATATGCACTTGGGGTGTATTTAGTGATTACGGGGTGTGCTTAGTAATATGTATCTTAATATTAGAATATAAGGGCTTTTTAGACATTTTGTAAATAATTACTTTTCATTTAATTAAATGTGGGGTGTGTTTAGAAATTGTTGGGGTGCGGATAGTCCCACCCTTTTTTTTTATCTATTTTGTTTGCTTCAATTTGTTAGAAACTTCATTACTCACCTCTAATATTTGATTCGATAATTTAAGATAGATTATTATTAAGCACATGAAATCTTCTATATTTTGACATCTATTGAAATCTTAATTAATCTGTGTATTCTAACCTTCTTGCATAATATGTTAGTACTAATTACCCCTCAATGTAAAAAAGTTATATATTGTGGGATATGATACTTGGTTGCAAACGACGTAGATTAATTGAATTCTTATTCGAATTTTTCGAATTCAAATCTAAATCGACAAAAAAGCTTTTTCTTTTACGACATTATCCTTTTCCTCTTGTTCTTTCCAAGTGCAATGAAATATCAGTTTGAGATAAAATACAACTTCTATTCATGCATTTTCTTCACTTATTAGCAAATTGTTGGCCAATTAAAAAAAAAAGTTTTAAATTATTTGAATTTTTTTGTTTTCCCAATATCACTTTGCTACACTAATTCATATACCGTACGTACTATTAAATATCTTTAAAATGTATCTGAGCCATCATCAATTGATGTAAATTATTTCATATAATTAATCAAATATTGCATATATCATGTTTTCTATCAGTTTGTACGTTAACATATTTTGCTAATCAAATTCGGCTCATTAAGAAAACCAAATGCTTGTCATATCTAGTTATATATATAAAGTACTACATATATTAGGGTATGTGGGATCTAAAAGATAAATTACCAAAAGATGTGCCCCACCTATTATAATTCAAAAAATTTATTACTATAAGAATTCTTCCAATATTATTTATTTTAAATTTTTTGTGCAAAATGTTATGATTTGCATTTTGTTTCATTATCATAGATATCACAAGTATTAAATATTTGATATTTGCATTTTGCACTTTATGGGCAAAAATAACATAGCATTTAATTAAATGCTGAAGAGATAATTTTACAAGTATTCATTCAAACTAAATATTACTTTTTTACACTTTACAATATAAACTATTTTATGTTATAAATAACCATCCAAACTAATCATCTAACACGTCGAAAACTCCTTTTCCGGAAAAATAAATCATGTGCACCACATGCCTGTTAGTAGAAAGGGTATTTTTTGTCTTTTCGTATTTAATTCCCAGGTATTTGTAATCGCGTGTCCCTTGTTGTAATGTTTTATTAATTAGGGGACTTCTTAACTCGTATAATTTATATATGTTGTTTATTTATATTTTATATATTTGTTATTTTATGTATATATATTGTAGTTTATATGCTCAGATAATGTATTTCTACAAAAAAAACTTGTATAAATATATTTATTTATTCAAATATATATATATATATATATTTATTTATATATATATTAAAAAAGATGCATATAGTGAGGAAAACGAATGCATTTTACCAAGGTGTTATGTTTTGATGGCATTAGTCTGTGGTTGTGTGTATTTGTTTCTAAAACATGAAAAAAGATTAGTTATTTTTGTGTAGTTGTATTATTTTGTAATTGAAAGTTGCAAGTTGGCTGATCTTTGGTTTTCAAGGGCTTCAAAAATTTTAATGAATTTATTTCCTTCTTCAAACTATACCAAGTGAAATTTAATGATTTGAATACTTACACTCTCAGAGGTTAATTTTGATGCAGTCATGTTTGTCAATTTTTTGCCTTCTCTAGGAGAGAAAAATGGAAGAGAAACATGAGAGTGCCACTTGTCAGTTCTACATTTCTTGAAAATGCTGATGTGTCCAACTGTGAGAGAGCCAAAACTTTCTTTTATAGGTATAGATTCTCAATGGGTATTCATATTGACAAAATTGAACAAAGACAGTTGAAGCAATGTAACGTAAATGAAAAATATATTAATTTCTGAATATAGTAAAACAAAACGTTGTTTTAATTTGTGATAGGGTTAAATTAGGTGGTCTATTTTTATTATGATGCTTTAAATTCTAAAAATATTAATTCTCCTAACCTCATAACAAATTAATTTGATGATATATAGAATATAATTAGGTAAAAACTCATGAACAAAAAAAAAAATAGTATTAATCAAGTTTAAGATTATTGCTGGCTTACACAAACATCAAATAATTCATAGACTTCAAAACTATTGTTCCAACAAATCAATACAAAGGTATTTATTACCAGATTTATATAGATAAGATTAACATACCAATGTAAATAGAAATCAAATACCCCAAAAGAAATATGTTCTTGTGAATGTTGAAGAATACTGAGCTGCAAGAAAAATATATACCTTTAATTTCTTCATGCAAACTAGCAAAGTAGGTAATATTATCTAAATAACATACGCATAATTATCATCGAGAAAACTATTTTACAAAGGGTCGTGTTTGGCATTAGGAAAGTGGGGCTTGAGGAATGAAGCCTGGTCCGAGATCGGTCTATGAAGACAATGATCTTGGAACAGTCTCCATTCCAAAGGCCCCATTTCCTTTATTTCTTCAATCTCTCCCTCTCTTAATGATGAAAAACTTGAACAAATGAAAGAAAGCTGCAAGCACTCAATTTCTCAATCTTGAACTTCACTATTAATAGTGAAGGAAAAAAGACATGAAGTAGTGGGCAAGAGTAGGAGAAAATGTACCAACTAAATAAGAAAATTCTGTGCCCATTTTGAAGCACATGATATACAGGTCACTTATGCCTATAATAATCAAAAGGCTGTTAGGTTTTGGACTCATCTCTTTGTCTTACTCTTCACCATTTTGTAGTTTGCTCTCTATTCCTTGATAGTGATACCTTTTCTTTTACATGATATACCACTATGGACTGGGATCGATTCGAATCTTCTGTTGTAGAACTTGTGTTGTGGTATTAAAACGACGTCCTTTTGTTAAAGAAAGAAAATTCACATATGAGGGTAAGGGTGCCTTCAATCCTTCCGACTGATCCATTTTTCAGATTGAATATTGTATAGTTTGTAGTAAAATGACCAGATATTAATATTATGCTTACAATTTATACTATTTTTACCTTAATATATATATATACTAATTTCAATTTTGGTCTTATTAAAGTATTTTTCATTTTTTGATAATAAAAATTTTTAATGTTTTAATTTTTTTTTAATTTTAGTCTAATTATCATCGGAATTTTCTAAACCATTGATATCGTCATAGGAATTTGATCGCCACATCTAAATTTCCGATGGTTACATCAATAAATTTGAAAATTCCAACCACATAGAAGACCATTCAAATTCCTATGGCCATGTTTGAAAATTCCGACAGTAATTAGATTGAAAAATGGGAAAAAATTAAAAAAAAAATCAAAATTAATTTTTTTAATAATAATCTCATGCTCAGAGAGAGAGAGAGGAGTTTTATTGCTTTCCATCAAGAAAAGTTCCTGAGTGAAGGAACCTTTACATTCTAGTGACATATTTGTACAGTTCTATGGCTCAAGTAAAGCCTCAAGTGACAATAAATAATCTTTCTAAAGGTTCACAAGGCATTATTTTAGCTGTTTATAAAGGCATTATTGATGCTTAGAATATAGCATGTGGTGAGCGAATGGGAGGCAACTAAGCTTACGAGTTCTGTCGATTCTGTACAGGTCCGATTTACAGAGAAAGCTACAAAAAGTTACGACTGGTTCTTTACAATTCTAACGTTGCTGTAAAAACGCTTCAGATCTTTGATTGCCCTCTCCTCAATCTGAATCGAACGGATTGAGGATGGTGCATCTATCTCCGGTTTAAACCAACGGTTCGCCCCATTAGACTCCGATGGTGAACCCTGTCCACTCATCACCGAGAATCCAGTGGTCCTCGTCTTTGGGCTGTTAGATGTACCTAGCAACTGCTTTCCCTAAAAGCATACATATGAAGTCAGTTGTGAAGCCAAATGAGGGATGAAGATATACTTACATATATATACAGACCTGCTGAAACTGAATGTCCCTGAGAGACGGACGGGAAAGAGAAGGCGGGGTGCTGGAGGCAGCCCAAGGAGGAGTCTCTCTATCCACATCGGGGGTCTGTACTTTTTGAGGAGTCATGGCTATTGGAGAAGAACAGATGAATGAGCTCAATGGTAGTTTCCCACCATTAGTGCCTTCAGAATTGTCTTCCGGTTCTTTCTTTCTTGAAGTCTTGCTCTCGACTTTGCTCTGTTCATGCAGTATATCACGAAGTGAGGTTGATCCCTGAGAAACTTTAGCGCCACCCCAAGCTGGACCCTCGCTTTTGGGCACCACCGGAGGCG
The DNA here is from genome assembly GCA_028654395.1 of Scutellaria barbata. Taxonomy (NCBI): domain Eukaryota; kingdom Viridiplantae; phylum Streptophyta; class Magnoliopsida; order Lamiales; family Lamiaceae; genus Scutellaria; species Scutellaria barbata. Next base: position 952,433 of record CM053655.1, on the reverse strand, counting down.
GCGGAGCGCTCTTTGGGGTGTCATCAAGGGCCCCACTAAGAAACATTGAGAGCCCACCTTTTCTGTTCTTTTTCTTGGATGATGTTGGAGAGGTGATTTTGTTTATGGGAATGTCCCCATTTGTCTTCTTGTTACATGATTTGAGAACCTGGGTCCCTTCAATGGAGATAGCACTTCCGAAATCTGCAGATTTCTCCTATGGGGTTGTGACAAATATAGAAAATTAAATTTAAGAACAATATCTACAATCATGTTTAGCTTTTCTGCTATTCACAGTAAGTACGATAAAAGTATCTAACCTGCACCTTATCCGCATCTTCTGCAACTTCAGCATCCAAGAAACCCTTCATGATAACTTTTTCGGAATCGATTGCAAAATCGCTAGGCCCCTCCTCCTTATGTGTTGCCTTCTGTTTGCGTTTTCTTCTTTGCTTTTTAGACGCCGCTTTTTTATTCACTCTTTCATCCATAGTCGAACATGCTTTTGTAATGGTTTCAACAGGGGTACCAAGCTCAGCAAGTGAATTCTCCAATACTGGTCTCATCTGAAGTTTTGAAATCTGCTGGTCATCGAGAAATTGGCCCTTAGATTGTTTTTCCTCGAGCAGTTCGATCTGCTGCAACTTTTTCCTTAAAGCCCTAATTAGTTTGTTGACACTTTCCATCGCAGCATCGTTGGGTTGTAGAAAGCCATCTAATCTCTGAGCTCCCTCCACTCTTAAGGCTTGATCCTTTCGACCATCATCACGTGTCCTCAGAAACTCACTATCACCATCCTCTTCTTCACTGTTTATAATGGCCGGAAGAGTAGCAGTGGGTGTAGGAAGGCAGCGACTGCTCCATGACTCTGAAGACTTCAAGTCTAGAAGTTTCTCCAGATCAGCCAAAATATCCAATGAAGTGCCAGAAAAAGTTTGTGTTGACACTGTGAGTATATAATCTAGGTTACGGATTGCAATCTCCTGCAGCAAATTGAGCATCTTTTAGGAAAAATGTAGTTTAATGGCATACCAAAAAAAGATGATAGTAAAAGACTATTTTGTCCTTGCATAACACTAGTGCAGTGAAACAAACCTCACAATGCCTCTTAAGATCATCTGCTCCCAATGCATCTGCAATTTCCAGCAGTTGTAAGGCATTTCGTGGCTCGACCAAATGCTCTGCGGCCATTTTCTCACAAAGACTTTTTAAGCTTGGGGCACTCGGTTTTTCATATAAGTTTCTAGAACCTGATAGCAATGGATTTGCAGGGTCATCCTTTTGCATACTAGACAAGGAATCCTCAGATTCCATATCATCGAACATGAAACCTTCATGGAATTCATCTATTTCATCGTGGACCTTCAGTTTCTGACTACTATCAGCGATACTAGGAAGATAGCCTGGATGATAGAGGGAACTAACGATCAGCAGATGCGTTTCTCCGACTGATACTGAAGTTGCCTTCTTCACGCCATGCAACCTACTTGGGGTAGGTGGAACGTCTTTTCCTTTCTTACCATCCCACATATAAACGTCACCAGTCACTGTAACTGCAGCAGTCCAGTACTTGCCTGCAGAAATGCTAACTATCCCTCTCCCACATAAAGAACACAACTGCAGGGAAGGGGGAAAGTGTCGTGAGGAAGATAGATTCAACAAAAGATAAAGAAGTTCACAGAATAAAGCAAAACCTGATGACATCGAAGATCAGGATCGGATGATGCCCAGTAAAACAATGCACCATCATCAGTGAGAGCTATGCTGTGTGTCACCCCAGCAGCTATGGCGATCACATTAAGGCGTTTCTTACGATGGAATTTCAGCACGGAGTTCCCAGATTTTCTGATGTTTCTGGCAATAACTACACGTCTTGGATTAACAAGCCTATGACCCCAAGCAAATACCTGCCAACCATCAAGATTGGCGACATGTTATTGAAGCCCATCCATTCTAAATATTTCAAGATTGCAAGAGAAATCATCAATGATTTTTCTATACCTCTCCATCAGTTCCTAGAACAATAGTGTGGTACTTTGCTGCAGAAACTCCAATAAAATGTTTTCCCTTCAAGTACTCCACCACCCTTGGATTGTAATTTGAGGCTGACTTAGAGGTGCCATAACCAAGCTGACCCTCTTTATTGCAACCCCATGTATAGACTTCACCAGCCTCCGAAACTACTGCTGTGTGCTTATTTGCCGCAGCAACAGCTACTATTCTTGCTTTCAAGGAACTAACTCTACGAGGGGTGGGCTGAGTGTCAACAGAAGTATAACCAAGTTGACCCTCTGCAGCACATCAATGGATCAGTATAGTTTTCTCAAACGATGACCGGTGAACAAAATAATTGCCTATCATTTTGCTGTTTGCATTCTTTGTATTGCTTTTACATTCAGTTTATACAAAATATTAACAAACTATTGCTATTTTCATCATGGACTGTTCACTTATTGTCCCCTTGGAAATGAAAGCATGATTAATTATATAATAGCCAACACTAATATACATACTAACTGAGCCATTTGATATTGTGTACCTCTGTTAGAACCCCATGTAAATACTTCTCCACTTTCGGTGGCAACAACAGTGTGATGCTTAGCAGCAGCAATAACTTTAACACGACGTGCACCCAAACCTAAAGTCACTTGACGAGGGGTGATAACTGCAGCTTGACCACTGCAATGTTACAAAGGTTAAGCACATAGAACTTTCACCAAAACAAAATACATCTCGGGGGAATATTCGCATTTTACCGATTAAGATCACATACTTTATGACAGATACACATCTTGATTTGTCATACATGTGCACTTGAGCAAGATGAACTGATAACACATGAACTCTCTAAAAAGCAGCCAAAACCAGTAGAAGACATGGTAGAATAGTCATATGCACTTGAACAAGAAGAATAGATATAACATGAACTACATTGATCACATGAACGTAACTCAATAAAGTGATGATGCAACTTCAAGTCCCGAGTTTTGAGTGAAAACCCCAAATGAACTCCCAATCACCTGTGTATATCAAAGTCCGGATGGCCAAGACGGCCACCCCTTCCAAATCCCCAAGTGTAGACTTCCCCACGAGCACTAACAGCCACACTGTGGAACTTTGCAGCAGAAATTGATTTGATGAACAAACCATGAAGTGAATCAACTTTGCAGGGTAACTTCTGGATGTGTGCATTTCCAGTTCCAAGTTGATAATTAACACCGCTCCCCCAGCTGAAGACCTCCGTAGCTACTGAAAAAATAATAAAATATATCATCCTTGATGGTGCCGGCAAAACACGAGAAATTCAGGTTTCTGAATACCACGTCATACTTGAATTGCTGTCCTCGCCAACAGTCTGCAGTACAGGGCCAGATATGAGATCAACAGGAGTTCGGAGTTTTGAATCCTCCAATGTTAATGAAGCGGCAAACTGAAGAAGGATACAAGCAACTGCTAGATGTCCAAAATGCAGAGCTCTATGAAGGCTGCTCCATCCTGATTCCCCATCCTGACAAGAGTCAACTGATTTTTAGACAAACTAATAAAACCATTTCTGCATTAATACACTATGAGAAAGGATTCAAACGTTAAGATCTTGTACCATCTCCCATCCTACCAGGATAAGCATCTCTTTTTGCATGGAAGACATATTGCCCAAAACACATATCTTTCAAATGCCAAATGATCTATAGTAGATGATCTTTTTAAAGATCTATATACATTTCTCACCTCAGGACATGATAATGATTGTGTAAGAAGATGGAACTTATTCAGATTAATGTAACGTTTGACTCAGTTGAATAAGCTTTTTTTAATACAGATGAACAATGCACTGTTTCAATTCTCTTTTGATGACATAGCTCTTGATCTTAATCCACTTCACAACTATGTTCCTGATGCTTCAATCTATACAACATTAATAGGGAATTTGCTCTTCCTTGCATCTTTTAATTCTCTTAACTTCTAGTTTGAATAATAAGAAGCCAAAAAACCATCAATTATAATACTGAAGGATAGAGAAACAAGAACCTGCATGCAATGACTGAGATCATGAAACAACTCCGTATCAGTCATCAAAGCAACAACTCAGTAACATCGAACTTAGTATTGAACAGATTAGAGATCAAAAAATCAGAGGGCAAAATGTACCCTTGCATTAGGGTCTGCACCAGCTTCAAGTAGCCTCTTCACAACAGGTGTGTGGTTCCTCCAGGTTGCAATATGTAAAGGTGTCAGCCCAAACGAGTTCCTAGCATTAATATTTACCCCCTTTTTCTTGAGCAACGACAAGGCTAAGTCTACATCAGAGACAGACCCTTCCCGCACAACCAACCAGAGATCCTTATTCTGAGGTGCAAATTTACGAGAACTTTGTATGGTCTGCTTCTGAGGTGGAGGCGAAACTAAATCCTCCATCAGATTAGATGAATAGAAACAGGACTTTTTTTAGATATGCTGCCAATATTACTCAACCTACTATCGATATTTAATTACAAACAACTGTATATAGAAATACTACTGGTATTGCTCAGAAACTAATCCAGATCAGGACATTTACAAAGACACATAATGTACAGAACACGTGAATCTCTCCGCCTTCACCACCAACAATGAGGCTCTGCAAATTTAAGCCACTGGTCAGCAAATTTGAATGAACTACAGTCTGGCATTCAAAATATAAGAAGAAAGGTAATTCTTCTTCATTTTCCCTTAATTTTCACCAATGTCTATAAAACATGAAACACCATACAAGGCCTCATACGAATCCAGGTGTCTATCCGCTCATTACAGACTTACAGTCAGAACTCTGAAGGGCTAGTGAGGCAAGCAACAAAAATAGTAGTGTATCTCAGTGAACAACAAAAGTTCTAAATCAGGAAATAATCATCAAAAACTATATCTTTCAATTGACAGCCGTAAAATCTATCCAATTGGATCTTCATCATCAAATCAGTTCCAAAAATGAACAGAACTATGTAAATGGTCTCAATTCCAAATCACAAATCATATGCCGGCTGACATGAACTCAAGATCTCTCTCCATACACAAAATCGTGAAACACAACTCAGCATTCTCCCCATTAAAGAAATTCAACCATTAAAATTGCACCCCTTGATCAAGACCTTAACTGTAATTATCTTAACAGTTAACCTGCCATTGTTTTCACAAAGATGAAAATAAATGGTCTCCCCATTTTAACCCAGCTCACCACACAATGGTTGCTCAAAAACATCACATAAATAGAAAAAGGAACACTAAAAAACAGAATCTTGCAAACCCCCATCAAAAGATCAGATGTGCATAGATTGAATCATTCAAACAGGGGAAACTACTAAAAAGATCGGATCTTCACAACCCATTTAAACAAAAGGGGCAGCGAAACCTAAAACACCATAAAATTGAACGTAAGAGATTTTACCTTACGCTAATCAGGACTAGTCCATCATCGGAAACACTCAGCAATAGCTAAAGACGAGAAAATCCTTCCAACTGCAGCAGCGCCCTCTCTCTTTCTCTCTCTCTCTCTCTCTAAACATAATACATACATATAGATACAAGAGTTGCGTATATCTCTGTGCATTTAGGATTGATTTGGTGCAGCTTTAATTGAGGGAGAGAGAGAGAGGGAGTCTCTCAGAGGAAGAGAGAATATACCCCAAAAAAACCCAAAAGATGCAAATAGAAACAAGGACCTGTAGGTACAACTTCCAGGAATTGAGGGGTAGTACGGTAATTCACCTAAATTCAATCTGACGGAAATGCCCTCGGTCATTTTAGGAAATGACGCGCGAGGGTTTCAAGGGACTGTGCGGTCTCGATTTCTCAGCACCGCCTCACAGTCACCGTCGCCCGTATCGGGCAGGTGTTGTTCCCAGCTGTTGACACGTGGAATTTGTGTTCCCATTTTTGTTATGTTTCTTTCTGTTTTTTTCTTATTTATTTATTTATTTATATAATTCTTTTTAAACTTTCACTCGTGCACTTAATATATCACATAATTGGGTTACCCATAATTCATATCACATAAAATATAAATCAATTAAGGAAATTTGATTTAATTTCGTAGGAATACTGTCAACTCATAACACATAAAATATAGATTGATTGAGAAAATGAATTCTTATTATAAATATCGATACTTCATTTGATATAAGCTATTGTTTTATTAAAATGGGCCAATTACGGAAAAATTTATAAATACTACGTCAACTATCAATTAATACAATACAACGCAAACTTGTAAGTATTTTTGACTGTCAATGTTTCTTTTATCTTAATGAACACAATAAACAATATAAATTACATAATTTTTTTTTTTTAATATTTAATCTCGTGCACCATAGAAGTGCTAGTTCTATAATGCAAAACCAAGTCTTAAGTTTGTTGTCTTTTGGCATCATTTTCCACAACACTAGTATAGACATCAGTTTTGAAGGTTATAATTTGCTATCACGTTTTTATTGTATAGGAGAGAGATATATGGCAAAAGGAGTCATAGTCTACTCGGAAAGTCATGACATAGCACAAAGCAACAAACTTATCTCACCACTTACACAAACGTACAAACAAATACCACATCATTTTTCTACTTCACAAATCACTTTTAGCCACCTTTTTCACTTTTTCAACACACTCATATCCCTCACCATTGATGATCCCCTTCAAAGAGTGGCTTAAAACCCCCAAGAAAACACCACTCTTCTGCAAGGTTATGGCAGTTCCAAGAACCAAGAACATAGACACCATTTGCAAGGAAATCCATGATTCTTCCTCCAAAGAAAAACTCCTAGTTCAAGCTTTTCTAGGTCTTTCACAGCTTGAATGCAGAAAAATGAGAGAAACATACATGAAGATGTATGGTGAGGATCTAATCCAACTTGGCTTGAGATCGTATGAAGGGCTCTCTTCATCTCTGCTCACTTTGATGATTCTTGATCCATTCGAGCGCGATGCAGATGTTGCGAGGGAGGCCCTTCATTCATACATTGACTACAAAGTATTAGTCGAGCTTTATACTTGTCGGAAATCAAGCCATGTTCTTCTCATACAACATGCTTATCATGCAAAGTATAGGTCTCACTTGGATCTTGACATAGCCATTCTTGAGCCTCCCCATCCATACCAAAAGGTTGGTACATTTGATGGGAAAATTACAATTTTAGTTCTGTATGTATAACTTTATTCGTTTTTTTTTAGTAAAAAAAAAAAGTGATATGTGACAGATTTTGATGGCTTTGTCTGCATCGCACAAGGCACACCATGATGAAGTTAGCCAACACATAGCAAAATGTGACGCGAAAAGGCTATATGAAACAGGGGAGGGAAGAAGAGGAGGTGTTGATGAGAGTGTTGTTCTTGAGATGTTTAGTAAAAGGAGCATTGCCCAGCTCAAGATAACATTTTCTAACTATATTAGTATTTATGGGCACAATTACACTAGTGTAAGAAACTCAAATTGTGCAAGATTCTTGATTTTTTTAAAGTCATTTTTGATCGATTATACTCTTATTTTTCAGTTTCTGAAGAATGAAGAGTTTGGAGAAATTGAAGATGCAGTGAGATTTGTTGCAAAGTGCATATGCAATCCCCCAAGATATTATGCTAAGGTACTTTGATTTTCTTTGTCTTATCTATTCAGAAAGAATCTCGAAATCGAGACATGTGATGAGTTTTGTTTTATAAGAAATGGGCTATTTCATTTCTAGTTATTTATGGTAGAAAAATGTAAATATCATTTCAACAACGACTCACATACGCGTGGGCTGATTACTAAAGTTTAAAAATCTTGTATAAGAAATTTGAATATAAGACTTTTCATTTCACTTGGATCTAATAACATGTTGAATGAACACCAGTTCAAAAAATTTAAATCAATTGAAACAAGTATCATTTTGAAGTTTATTTAACCCTTTTTGACAGGTTATAAAAGAATGCTTGAAGGGGAGAAGAAGTGAGATTATGAGGATTATGGTGAGCCGGGGTGAGGTGGATTTGGATGAGATAGAGAAGGAACTAAAGAAGAAATATGGTGTGGAATTGAGAAATGTTATATGTGAGAGTTTTCCATTAGGGGGTGATAGAGATTTCCTTGTTGAATTGGCAACAAAATATTCCACTTGCTTGCTAGCTAAATAATTGTATTTTTTTTCCCTAATTATATTTCATTTTCTATTTCAATTTTATTAATAATATATATATATATATATATATATATATATATATATATATAAATATAATGATATTATAATGACACCATTGATTAATGAACACTAATGTATATTCTTAAGTATTACATTGTTCGTTGAATATATTTAATTTTTGACAATTCATAAAAATGTATATGTATTTAACATGTTATTGCAAATACGCAATATAGGGATTTTTTTTTTTGCAGCAATATATATATCTATATATATAGAAAATTAACAAACTTTTTTTAATAACAATTTAAATTTTTATAATTTGACAGAATAAATTGTAGCATTTTCATCTTTGAAACAAATAATGTTGCACATGATGAATTCTTTCTCAAATTATGATAGTCAACAAGAACTTTACTGTTACGATCAAAATTACTTATGTCTTGTTGCAAAAGTTTATGTATAAGATGTTGTTATATAAATTTTTATTATATATATATATATATATGTATATTATGTACACATATATTGTACAATTGTGTGAATATATCTAAATATGTATATTAAATATTTACTATGTAATATACACGTATCATAATTTTTAATTTATTACTTTAAAAATGTATAATATAGGGTTAATTTTAATTTATTATATGAATTATTGAACTTTTTTTTTCTAGTAGGTGTATTAAAAAAGTTTTCCGATCACTAGCTAATCTCTTCAAAAAAAATTCGGTTGCTACTCAAGTACATATTTTTAGGTTAAAATTCATCGGAAAAATAAAAAGTTCATGATTTATACGTCAAAATGATCATTTTTCAAAGTCAAATTATAACTTTGAATTAATTTAACAATTTTTATTTGATTTAAACTTGAATCAAACAAAAAATTGTTTAAAACCCTAAAATGATTTTTATTCGATTCGTGATCGAATTGAATGAAAATCATGAAATTGACATGGGTTATAATTATGTTTCAAATAAGGGCCATTTTAATGTATTAGTATGCATTTTTGACTAATATTTGAAAGTAAATTACATTTTCAAAATTTCCGATAAATTTTGACCAGAAAATATGTGTTTAGATGGTAATCAGAAAACTTTGAAAAGATTCACTGATAATAGAAATAAATTTAATTTTAAACACCCATTGAAAAAAAAGTAAAATATACTTATAAATTATGCACATATATCATATTACAAGATGCAAAACGATTTTACTTAATCATGTAAGCTAAATTATATATATAACTACATTGTAATATATGGCGTATACACTATACTATAACATAATATATAAGATAGTTCATTAATTGTAATATACACGTATATATATATACATCTATATTTATATTTATTTATATAGATTTTTTCTCTGATTAAAAAAAAAAAAAAACCCCTACCCTAACATATAAGTGTCTAGGCACACAATTTTTCTCTCCATTCATCTCCATTCTCTGTATTTCCGCCCTATTCACGGCGGCGCGACGCCGGGCACCGACGGAGTTACCCTAATTACCTAGCAAACACTAACATGGGTAAGATTATCTTCGAAATTGTTCTTCACTCCGTCGTCGTACTCCTGATTACAGTTTTGTGATTCTTTTGCGTTACGTTTATGTGCAGAAGTGAGAACCGCGAGTGATAAGCCCCGCAGAGAGCGCAGGAAAGAAGCTCGCTTGGAGAAGAATAAGAAAAAGTTTAGTTCATGGGTCCAACACCAAGTAATTTGCATATTTACTGCATTCCTACATTGAACTGATTATTTGTTTATTTGACAGTGAACTGAGAATTTTTGTTTAACTTATTGTAGCAATCAAAGGTAGAGGATTTGAAGTCTAAAAAAAGTAGGAAACTACTTAGGAATAGTGGAACTAGTGATTGTAGTGAGCAACCTCCTATGGTGGAAAAACCATCCACACCTAAAGTGATGGATTTGGATTTGATTACTAATGATGCAACCGAAAGGCCTAGTAAGTTAAGAAAATCAGGGGTTAAAAAGGGGCTGAAACGGAAGAAGTATTCAGATAAATCTCCAAAAAGCAGTTTTTTTAAGTTACTTGACATGGAGATGAAGGATGGAGTGGCATCAACTGAGGAGGATCTAAGGTTGGAGAGGAGACTAGCGAAGAAACTCAAGCTCAAAAATGGGCGGCTGCGTTCTGCTAATGATGATTTGGACATGTTATTTGAAGGAATACCCTCTGTTCTTGATGATATCGGGGAAACCAGAAAAGTGCATAGGAGTGATCAGGATGGTGCTATTTCTTCAGAGAGTGAAATGATGAATTCTGAGAATGAAGATTTGGAGGATGAAATTTCGGCTGATGAAGGGAGTGAGAAATCTGATTCATTAGCTAGTTGGGAGGAGCCTGATGATGTGCTTGAGGATTATCTTGAAACAGAAGATCAGAGTGTTAAAGATTTGGCCGAAGATGATTTGGAAGTGGAAAGAAAACTTGCAAAGAAACTCAAGGTAAAGGGAGGACTAGTACAGGAAGATGATGAAGTGTTGGAGGCCCCCAATGAGAGGCCAGGGAAATATGTGGCTCCTCATCTTAGATCTCATGGTGGAAATGAATCTGCAGAACATGCTCAACTACGTAAAAGAGTACGAGGTATGTATTTACCTTTATATTCCGTAATGTTTCAGCACCCAATGAGGATTTATTATCTCTTGATTATGGGCTATATCCTCAATTGGTTTTATTAAATTCTTCAGGACTTTTAAATAGGCTTTCTGAAACCAATGTGGAGTCAATCACGGGGGAAATTTCTGCATTATGTCATGTAAGCTACTAAAACTATGCCATTTCTATCATCTAATATATGTGCTGCTTACTTGATATTTGGAGACACATGGCATAATCTAGAAAAAGCAATTATGGATAATACATGAACTTAGAACAAGTTTTTGTAATGGATGGATAAAGGCTTTTTTTTTTTTTTTTGCATTTATTGTATATATGTGTTTTGGGACAATCTTTCGCTTCCTGGGCTGGAAACTGCTGCCTGTGTCAATTTGACATGCTATCTGGAAATCTGTAGCTTTGCATAATGATAACAAAATTTGAGCATTGTCCGCCAGTCATGGAACTATCAATCAATTTTTTGTCATCACTGCTTTCTCGTAGGATAGCATCGGTGGGTTTGTTGATGTTAAATTCTCAGTCATCAAATTTTTTTTTTTCTGCAGTCAGCTGGTCGCGGTGTTGGTTCTCAAATTATAAGTGAAGAGGTTGTTGTGTCATGTTCTGGAGGTCCTCGTGGCAATGAACAGTTAAGAATTTTGATGTTATTCAAATATTGTTGACATATACCACTGCATTTTTTGTTGACATCAAATGTGACTTTTGATTTCAATGTGAAGATATGCTGCAGTATTTGCGGCCTTTGTTGCTGGAATGGCTTGTTCGGTTGGAATAGACTTTGGTGCTAAACTTCTTGCACGCCTTGCAAAGTGTTTTGAGGTATTTTTACTTTTGTGAACAAGTTTTACTCCATCTTATCCATGATATAAATTTTATTCATCAAATCTTTGAAATTTTCCGAGTCAAGAGACATGGATTATTTACTTGTTGCTATATGGTTAATAAAAAGTGCAATTTGACCACCTTCCTCATATTTCAAGATGTGCTAGCTGTTGGTTGACCAGAGCCTTTCCTATGTTCTATGTTCAGGAAGAGTATTTGAAAGAAGACAATCTATCCTTGCGGAATGTGACTCTTCTGTTGTCCTATTTATATGTTTTTGGACTTTGCTCTAGGTAAACTGACAATCTCTGGAAAATATATACTCTGTATCTACATAAATGCAGAAACTTGTTACCTTGTGCCGTATCAATAAACAGCTGCTAGAGTTGCCTATCTTTCCAAAATTGTGATGTTTTATCATCTTCTCTTTACCCACGTTTTTTATACTTTTAAATTGGATTTATAAAATGTAACTTCTAAATTTTGGTCAGGTATCTTAATAGACTCCGAGTAAATTTGCATTTTTTAAGCATCTTACCTGTTGTAGATTAGACATTTGGATCTAACATACTAAAATAATATTAAATTTTGAAGTATGTTGCCAGAATTTTCAGATCACTCAGCTGTTTCCTCTTTCACATGATTTCCTGGTTTCAATCTGATCCAAAATTGATTTTGTTTAGAAAATATGCATTTCATAATTAAGCCAAAAAAACCTACCTTTTGCTTTCCAACATTCAACTCAAGTGCAATATTGACATTTTGAGAGCTTTTATTCGATAATTAACTCTGGAAAAGTCTTCATATCTCTACTAGCTCAGCTAAATGTTTTCTTAATGGGATTTAACTTAAACAATTTTGATGCAAAACCTATTCTTTACCTGGAATCGCTAATTCTGCATGTTAAAAACATTACATTTGAACATTTTTTTAACGGATGCTACATTGTGTTTCAATGTTTAATTTGGCCCCTGATTAATTCTCCTTTCGATGATTCCCAGTGAGTTGATATATGATTTCCTAATTATGCTTGGCAAGCGGTTAACAGAGGTTGATGTTTCTACAGTCTTGACAGTGTTGCAGTGTAAGTGGTAATTTGGTCTGTATAATTTATGTAATATTATTTTCCAGTCAGTAGCTATCTTGCTCTTGGTACCTGGGTTCGGTTCTAAGATTTTCTGAAAGTTGCTTCTGGCAGGTTGTGGGATGAAATTGCGTGGAGATGATCCTGTTGGAATGAAAAATTTCATTCTTAGTGTACAGAGTAGGGTAAATGAATTGAAGGCCTCTTCTGAAAATGACCAATCAAATATAAGCAGTAAAAGAGTATGTCCATTCTAAATTCACTTATCAGGGTGCATTTCTTACATACTCCTCCAACTTCCATTTACTTCCCTCATCCTGCAGATGGAGTTTATGCTCGAAACCATATGTGATATAAAGAACAACAAAAGAAGATCCAAGGAAGATCCTGTGCAGCACACCCGGATAAAGAAGTGGCTACAAAAGGTTTATGTTCTTTTCTTGCCTATTAATATTATCTGTATGATTGTCATTCTGGTTGTTTCCATTCAGCAGACTGCATAAATTTTACATCACATGGTGTTCTACTATCACAAGCTCGACATGCACCCATTATAATATTTCTTTTGTATACTTGTCGTACGTTAAATTAAATCGACTAACTCTCTGTCCTACCATGATGTGCTCTGAGTGAAGTTCTCTGTCCATGTTGATGTTTGAATTCTCTTCCCTAATTTCTTAACCATCAGTCGCTCAGTCAATCTCCTTTTCAATATCACTTTTTCCTACTCTGAGCTGATCTGTGCACTGATTTGTCACATTGCTGGGAATCTTGAGATGTAAGCACGTGGATCTGCATAACAAAGTTCACAGGAAATTTTTGGGATGGAACTTTGTTTAGTTTCATTCAGACCTCAAGAGCTATAAAGTAGATCATTGTTTCAGAAATGGTTAACAATCATGTAATAAATACTTTAGAAATGGTTGGAATTTATTGGTGGTATTTGCATTACTTTGTTTGGATGCTTTGTATATTTTGAAGAAAGATGAAAAATTTATGCCTTTTGGTGTGTATATTTATTTCTATTTTTCTATTGTTGATGCTGGCCTCTTTGCACTTCTACTGCAGTTAAAGGTAGACGATATATTAATTCGAGGGTTGAAATGGAGCAAGCTTTGTGATCCTAACAAGAAAGGTCAATGGTGGCTGTCTGGGGATATTGCTTCAACTGCTGAAAATATCGAAGAGGTTGCGGGCACAATTGATAAGGAGGTCCTTGAAACCAAAAAGATGTTAGAGCTTGCAGCAGCACAGAGGATGAATACAGATGCAAGAAGGGCAATATTTTGTGTAATTATGAGCGGGGAGGACTATATTGATGCTTTTGAGAAACTCCTCAGACTAGACTTACCAGGAAAACAGGTAAATCCATCTCTTAATTCTCATCCTCATTGTTCATCCGTAATTTTCACTAGACCAGCTTGTATTTTGCTCATGTTAGGATCGGGAGATCATGCGAGTACTTGTGGAGTGTTGTCTACAGGAGAAAGTATTTAACAAGTACTACTGTGTTCTTGCATCTAAATTATGCAGCCATGACAAAAATCACAAGTTCACTTTGCAGGTGAAATTTCTCTCTTTTAGGTTAGCCATTATCCTTTTCCTACATGAATAATCATACACAATACGGTTAACTCTCTCTCTCTCTCTCTCTGTTACAGTACTGTTTGTGGGATCATTTCAAGGAACTGGAGTCAATGCCATTAATCAGATCGATGCATTTATCAAAATTTACTGCAGAGATGATTACATCTTTTACTCTTTCACTAGCAGTTCTAAAGGCAGTTGATTTCAGCAACCCCACACATCTAACTCCGAAAAGGACTATGCATTTCCGGATGCTATTTGAGGCCATATTTGAGTATCCAGATAAGCTTGTTTGGAATATATTTACTCGTATTGCTGTGACTCCGGAGTTAGAGTCTCTGAGGAGTGGGGTTGAGTTTTTCATCAGCAAGTATGTTGTGATCAATCAAAAGACCATGGAGGGAAAGTTCAAGATGGCAAAGAAGGCTCTTGACAATCTTCAAGGTATTATAATGTAAAATTTGCCTTCTTGTAAAGGCTCGTTCGTGACTGTATAATGGTTCATTTCATATGATTTTCGACGCCAAGTTTTGTAGCCTAGATTAGCCTACAAGTTATATTAGCTATAAGCTATTTAAAAAATCTTATAAAGTTTTGGATAAAGAATTCAGAAACCAAGATGAAGTTTTTTATATAAATCATACATCTTGATATTTCACTTTTATTATGGAAGAGATTATTGCTCATAGTCACCAGTCTTCGATTTGATGGGCCAGGCTGGTGGGTAAAACTCATTATAAAGAAGTAGAAAATTAATCCAATGAAAACAGACTGCGACAGATATCCTAGTATTATTTTTCTCAACGTTCAAAAAGATTCATAGCATGGAAAAGCAAAATTTTTTGATCACACACAAAATCAGAGTGAGGACCACTTAATAGTTATGTCAGTATCCAAAACATGAAAATAGAGAGAGAAAACACCACAATCAGAACTTTAATGCAGTTAGTTGCTTCTTAGTCCAGTTCAATTCTATAAGCAACCCACTGGCTGTCGTTATATGGCATCACAACGGCACCTTTGGGTATTTGCAAGTTCAATTTACGCGGAAAAACCACCGTCTTCATCTTAGCAATCTGGCTATTCACAAAATCACCAGAGGTTGAGTTCTCCGCTTGGGAGTACTGCCCATCAACTGGAACATGATTACCATCCACATCCATGTTTTCTGGTGGATACTTAACCCTTTTTGTTTGTAGACGAGCTTCTGAAGGTGTATTCAATTTCCATGAGAATCAAGTGATGTTTTTAAAAAGAAAGCAAAAACATATGTTTAACATGATCTATTGGATGGAAAGGAAAAAAAGGCATATAAACATGCAGGATCCAGAAAGTTGTAGCAACTTCATAAAACTGAAGCAAGCATGTGGCCTCGAATATCAGAGAAGTGGTTTGAAAACTCAAACGATTTGTTCTCCTTAATTAAGAAGTGGGAATGACAACCCATAATTAAGAAGTGGGAATGACAACCCACTTCAAACCGTTTTTGCTTTCTGAAAGTTTGTTAATTGAATGAAATATTTTATGCTCCTCCAATTGAAGGTTCAAGTATATTTATTACCTAACCTTCATCCCAAAGCCAGATAATTCCAACCGATAATCTTATATTAGTAATTCAATTAGATTCAAGAATAAGCTTTCAGACCCTTCCCCATAATTTTGGTCTTAAAGAGTCCAGCAAACATATTCTATCTATTGAATCATCACATTTGAGAAGTCAAGATATCATCTTCTTCTACGGTAATGATGAAAGAACTAGCAGTTCCAATTCTACATGCAAGCACTTACTACCTTATACCTAAATATCATCCTTGGACAGTTGGACTTGTTGACTAGGATAGTATAAGTAATAAAATGCTTTTATTAGTGGTTAAAATTGAAATTTGTTATTGTGAATAAAGCCATTAATTGAAATCAATTTTAACCACTAATAAAAGCATTTTATTCACAATGTGCTTGACTAATGACTTGGGCCATGAAATGAGAAAAATTATAAATTGTATGAACATAATTTCTATGGGAAAGAAAATTTACTCAAACAGATGAGTAGCTGTTAATATCGGTAGATGCATCTTCCATTTTTCTTGAGCACCCGACATCAGAATTTTTAAATTAAACAGATGAACGGCTGTTACTCACCTTCATTTGCTGAATCATGATACTTTTTAATTGTTGTAATGGGCTGGATATTCAGTGACAAATTATCAGCAACAGGATGTTCGTTGATAGATGACACCATTGAGGATTCAGTAGCTGCAGATCCTGCATATTTAACAGTAGATTTAGAGCATGCACCAGCTTGTCCCATACTAAATGCATTCAGAAACAAACACCCATATCACACGGATTTTCATAATCCACTCCCCAATCTTCGAACCTTGGAGTCCCTGCCAATTAATGAATTGCTCATATATAATATTGGTGGGAACCTAATCAGTCCAATGGGAGCACGTAAGCCAGTTCTTTTCTCCATCTAAGATCAAGCAAATTATAATTCATGGACTTGGCTGGACTAAAATCTAAAATACTGGGGCAATAATTTGAATATATATATATATATATTTGGGTAAATACATCAAAAAAAATATAAATAAATAAAGAAGATATTGCTCATAAAAAATAAAATAAAAAGTCCTTGAATTCTCGTATTTTGGAAATCCACAGTGCCACTGTGGTCTTCAGTCTCTACCAAGCATCATCCACTTTTGGAAATTCATAATGCCAAGCCAGTTTTAAGACAAGGGAGATGAAAATCAGATACAACGGAGAAATATGATCTCAACAAGCTCCATTCCCTAGGAATATAGTTTCTTACCCTTAAGAGCAAAGTAAGCAACTTTAGCAGCATTCATCTCTGCCAGCTTCTTTGTTTTGGCTTCAGCTCCTCGGAAAGCATCAGTTCCTACCTCAACAGTTGACATAAATACGGGCTTGTGAGACATACCGGAGCTGACTGTCTCATATGATGGGCAAAGAAAACCCTTTTTCTGCGCAAGTTCTTGCAAAAGATTTTTGTATAAACCTCCATCCTGAGATCATGTCAATTTTATATGAGTACTTATTAACCAGCAGCAATGCAATAATAAACATAATCACAATAATTTCAGCATTATGTAACTCAAATACTAGCCTCTTGAATTACATCCACTGACAACGCCTGGCAAGCAACTTTGGCAGCTGCTTGTTCAGCTTCCTTCAGTGTGGAGAAATATTCTAATGTTTCAAATGATTTTCCATCAACAGTGACTCTTGACTTGAAACGACGGGCATGAGGAGGGCCTTGAGCTTCAGGAGTATACACAGGAAAACCAAGATTTTCTTTCTGAGCATACTGCTGCAGCTGGTTCTTATACATATGCAACACATCTGTGAAAGAAAAGAGAAATTAATGGATGATAAGGTTCCATGTAACGTCAGTATTTGCTCCTCTATATGAAAGGCTCTAAATGAAACTGAGATGAGAGCTTTGCGACAATCATCTGTTGCATATCTTATGCACCTTTAACTTTAAGTTCATAGATTCCAAACAAATGGTTAACCTAATGTCCTAAATCCTTATCAATCATATTATTAGCTTTTAACCTAATGTCCTAAATCCTTATCAATCATATTATTAGCTTAGTTATGAATCATCATGAAATTTCCCAGCTTTTAGGCTAGAGGTGATGGAAAAATTTCCTAGAAAATGAAAGTTCAAACTTACAGTCAATTATTGACTAATATAGGTCCATAAGTTCTACTTTTACTGATCTATTTGTTTTAATTTAATCACACGGAACCATAACCTAATGCACATTCCTATATTCAGTTCTGAAATCAAACTTTCATAAGTTGGTTATTCCAGCTTGCGGGCTGATCATGGATTTAGTCACAAAGCAAATACTCCTGTGTATCTCACACAAATCTTTTACACGGAAAAGACCATTAATTGGTTTTACTGAAATTAAATTAGACAGATTCATTGCATATAATCGGCATAGCTTACATCTTAAGTGTGGCATATATTATCAGATGTATCTTGACTACTATGAAGTACGAGCTATAAATATCACCAATGTAGCTCAAAATAACTCTTACCCATCTCTTTGCTCAGCAAATGAACTAGATTTGGCTTCAGACATGAAAATGTTTCAAATTTAGGGTGCCACTTTCCTCAAATAGGAAAATCTAAAAAAAAGCAAGAAATTTCTAATTGTAACAGTGACACAATATTCTGATGACCCAGAAGCACACGTTATCTTCATAGACTAACTTGTGCACATAGTTGTTAGAGGCACATGGAGCACAAAGTCAAGAAGGTGGTCCTTGCACCCGAGGCTCGTGTCTCTTGAACACAAGGCACAAAAAAAAGAGATAATAAATTCTAAAAAAATTAAATGTGAGTATGCTTTGCAAAAATTGTTATATTAAATTGTTGAAACCATGTTAAAAGTCGAGAAAATAACAAAAACAATATAGCAACTAAAAAGATAAAAAAAAAGGAGTAAAATATATGGAGCGAAGAGGAGCGGTGGTGCTCTGGAGGCAGCAATCGTCTAAATCTGGCTGGTGGACAAGTAGCAGTCCCAGGAATGGAATGTGTAATCGAAGCCCAGTGGCAGATCTAAATTTTCTTCCATTGTGTGAAGTCTTTGGTATAAACCATACATCCCCAAGTGTTTTCCCCTCTCAAAATGAAATTCTGGCCATTCTTATTATTTCCACAAGAAAAAAACTGCCTTTGAAAAACTTTAAAGATTAAAAACGTGCTTCGGGTTGGTGGGAGCCTGTATACAAGAGGCACACCTTAGCAACCCAAAAAAGGTGCAGGTGGCACTGAAAGGCACATGCCCACGAACAGAACCCACCTTTTTCTTGTGCAAACGACAATAAGAATCTTGTGCCTCTAACAACCATGCATGTGCAAATGACAATAAGAATCATTCTCATGGGAGCAACTGAAGAAGAAGCATAAGGGAAAGACTAAGCAGCTCCATACATACATCTCATTCATTTCTTTTCAAGAAGAGAATTTTTTTATTCACCAATAGTTTCTCATTCAAGAGTACATTGCAGAAGACTAGTGAATCCATTATGAAAACATTTAGGGAAAAAGTGAAACAACCACCAACCCCAAGCTTTGCTGAGAAAAAGTTTGTGCAGGAATCTCAATAATGAATCATAGAACTCCAGAAATTAGCTTGTTTAAAGATTTCAAAAATAATAGGATTCTCCAAATAAAACATAACTAGAATATTTTCCCTACCTTTATAGCACTCATCGTGGGAACCTATTGCTAACGTATTAACTACAGAACTTTGTGAATCTTCACAGTTGTCCTGCAGTACCTCCTCGTTGGCAGGTTTTGTGTTAGCATCATTTTTTATCTGCAACAGTCCTGCATAAATATCATTGGAGTTCAACATCCAACAATGTGCATAATGATGACACCCCACATATCCCATAAGAACTACTATATGCCTCTGTTTCAATTTTCTATTCTAGACAAAACAAAAATTCATTCCTATCATTCGTTTATTTTGATCTAGATGATAAACCATGTCAGACACAAATCACCAAATAAAGCATTTAGAATTTCTTAAAAAAAAAAGCTCATAATGCTTTGGAAAGCATCAATACCAGGCTCACTCCTCAGTGCTGAGTTGAAAAATCACAACTATATTCAGCAACTTTTGAAATGCTAGCATCAATACGATGAACATTGAACACCACATGCCTACGTAAATAAAAATAACGAGGAAAATAATGTAAATAACAATTAAATTAGCAAACAACTACCAGGAGGAGGATTTGGAAGAGAGGAAGGGAGCGGAGAAAGCGGTAGCACAGCAGAAACTGCACCGACGGGATCAATTTCGGGCACCGGAGTAGCCACCGCCGGAAGTGGAGCGTTAGGGTGAAATTGAGAATCTACAGTGGCCGCCGGAGCCGGAATTGACGGCGGCAAGAGGGTGGAGGGCGGTGGAAGAGCATCGAAGTGATCGAGAGCAATTCGGGCGGCGGTGTTCTGGGCATCCTTGGCAGATTTGCACTGCACCGGAGTGTGGAAGACCTGGCCGTGCACATTGACGGCGCCGGTGAAGCGCGGCATGTGAGCGGGGCCATCTTTGACGGTGGTGTACTCCGGCAACTCCCAGCTCCGCCTCTGACACAATTCCTGCAATTTAGACTTGAACATTTCACCAAGATTCTCAGGAGATTAGGGTTCTGACAGGGATACAACACTTGACGATTTTCTATGTTTTTTTTTTCTTTTTTTTCTTTTTTTTTTTCTCTCTCTCTTTTATAAATGACCTCATAAAGTACATTTAGTGAAATGAGAAATACATCATTTCCAAATCTTTATATTCCAGGTCAATTATCAAAAAAATATTAAGAAATTTACTTAATTTATAATTTTAATCAATTTTTTAAATATTATCAAATATAACATAATTTTTATATATTTTGTAAATCATAATTATTTATATGTATCACTTACACGGATTGGGAACTGTATAGCTGGGTCGATCTCACGCGATGATGGTTTTCACGCAGGCCCATGTGCCCTAAATTCGCGCTCGATCCCTAATCCTGCACGTCTAACCTTTTAATTATGTTCACAAAACTTTTACGTTATACTAGTTTAACATTTTACAATATATTATAGACCTATAATATTTTTTAAACATTTATGTTATTCTTTAAGTACATAAAAATTATGATATTTGTACATAAAAATTATACTAATATATATTAATATAACATAAACGTAAAATTATTATATGATAAACGTTTCAGCTATACTACATGAATTCTTATATTGAAAAAAGTCTAAGTAATATCACTTAAAGATTATGATATTTATACATAAATGTTATATTAATATAATATAAAAAAAATTGGATAGTTTGCCTATTTGCTTTCATTGAAGACAAAGAAAAGAATGATTTTTTTTGAGTTTCTTTGGAGTGGTGCTGGATTGAGATTGAAGATTCACTTTTAACATTTGCAAATGCTAAAGCAGATGGTGTTATAAAGTTGGATTCTCTCTTTTGTAAATTATACAACATTTGACATAGTGATAAAACAATATTCCTCATAAAACAATATTTCTTCAAATCAAAACTAGGGATGTGATTCCAATTCCTTGCTATTGAAATATCAGTGAAAGTTTGTGAGCATGGATGTTGAGGAATTAAGTGGGAAAGAATATGCTTTCTATTGTCACACGTCTCCAATCATATTTCAACTTTTAACATTAATTCATCTTCAACATTAAACACTGTCTTATGCATATGTTGTTGCGGTAACAAAATGATTTTTAAAGATTAGATATAAAATTTTGATAAGACAATAACCTTTTTTTTTTTTTTTTAATTTATATGCTTGAAGCATGTTTACAAGCCTACTTACAACGTTTGTGGTATTTAAATTCAATCTGATTTTTAATACATCCTATTTATGAAAGAACAAATGTGCATTTGGGTCTATTTACTTTGCACAAATCAAACTCATTTTTCATAAATTTATTTGTGAATTGTGAGTTTTCATGAGATCAATCTTTTTTACCTACAAATCAAATCCATTTTTATAATTTTTTATGTGAATTGTGAAGGTAAGACTCACTCTTACTTTGATTTTGATTTGTAATGGATAATTAAAAATATTTCTTTTATTAAAGATTGCGAAATGTCATTTTCCATCATGGGAATAAAATAAAAATAAATTGTGTGAATGGAAGTGGAAACTTGAAATGGACAACAGTTTCCTCTCTTCTTGAAGAGAGATTGGCCGTCTATTTTCTGGACAAAAGAGAGTTGGAGGAGAGAGAAGAAAGGGTGGTGTCGGAGATGATGAGAAGCGGTGGTGGTGATTGGCTGAGACGGTGTAAAAGGAGCGGAGAGTGACGGAGAGAATGAGAGAGGAAGGGGCAGACGGATGAGAGGAGAGGAGAGGAGACGAGGCACATCTGATAAACCTGAAAGACTGTGTTGGCGCCTGACAACATAAAAAAGAACCACTTTTGAATGCATGTGAGTACATTTGCTGGCGATCTAATTGTGTAAGTATACCATGGAAAGGGTTGAAAAGGGGTTCAACAATGTACATGTATTTGATGGAGCCGATAGAACACTAAATGTGAATCTCATCAAGTAAACAACAATTCTTATGGATCAAATTACTATAATCTCTAGATTAATTTTAGGGTGAAAAAATATGCAAATGATAAAACTCTTTCTATGTTAGGTTTTTTTTTTTTTAAACCGTGTAGTGAATGTGGATAATAAATCTGTAGGTAGTTCTGGTAAATTTAAAAAACGGAACAGTTTTTAATAACGATTATGGATAAATAAAGATCATAAATAATATATAATAGATAATAGATTTTAAAAAAGAATATATTTTTTAAAAAAGAACGATTTTTAAATGACTTTTATTATTTATATATATATATATATGATTCTTTTCCAATTAAAAATCTAATCTAATTAAAATTTATAATCTTAATCTAATTGATCTTTTATCATATCATAAAACCTACTTATGTTAAACTAATAGTAACGGTATGTTTTATTAGTTTTTACAACAATGTTTTTGAAAGATCTGTAACTTGTGAATTATTAAACATCTTATAAAACATTGAGAAATTTTGAATTTCTTATTATTTGACAAATATTTTATACTTTTGATAAAAATGTAACATATTATGACAAATTTTTTAATTGTGTAAAAAATACATTAAAACATTGTATAATATTCAAAAATTTTAATTGAACTTTCTAATGAAATTAGTACAATGCAATTGTTAAATAGTTGAATACCCAGTAAAGGTAGTGCAAATATAAAAATAAAAATAAACATTTTTATACATATCCAAATTTTAATAAAATAAATCTAAATAATCCTTTTATCATATGATTTAGCAATTTTCATCAAAAATGTTCAAATTACAATGGTTTTGTTTATATACAAAAACTAATGTAATTTAAATAACCCAAATGAAGATTGGTGCTTGAGCTGAACAATCACAACTATATGCAGCAACTTTTGAAATTGAGAATCATAATATAGTCAATTCAAATACAAGAAAGAGTAGCAAAGAGACAAAGGCAACAAACAACACCACCTTAATTATCCTACTCACTCTCACTACTATCATCATCATCATCATCATCTTCTTCTTCGTTCTTCTTCTGTTTGTCCCCCTCTTTACGACCTTTCTTTCTTCGTTTTTCATCACAGCCATGGCCAGCAATCTTCTTCTTCACTTTGTTCTTCAAATATTCCTTCACCTGCTCATGATGACGAGTTTCATGATGCTTCTCTTTCTCCTTGTGGCCATGCCCATGGTGGTGGAAGCCATCTTTTATTTTCTGTTTTATCTCTTCCTCTACTCTCTGCACGATCTTTGCCTCTATTTTGTGAATGATTATCGACATTTTTTTTGTTTCTATACTATTACTTAATTATCTCTGCTAAATGTGTGCATATTTTGATATGATATTGCTTCACATTTATAGGCAGCTCATTCAATAGTTATCGATTATAAAAATGCAATCAACATGCATGGGTACCTTTCATCGTTTACTAAGTAGTTTTTTCAGTCTTTTTAAATTAAATGTAATTTATTAAAAAGTAAAATAAAAAGAAACATATAAAATGTAGCATAAATTTTATTATGTCCACTTGTGTCGTAAAGAATGCATTTTCTACCTCATATTTTCTTTAAGCAGAAAACTTTATATTAAATGATATTACAGATATAATTTTTTAAAATGAAATCACATTATCTTCACATCAAATTTATTTCATAAAAAAAAAAATACTTATTTTGATGTTATATATATATATATATATATATATATATATATATATGAAATTGGCTAGTTGTTGCTTATTACTACTAAGTCTTTACTATATATATATATGAAATTGGCTAGTTGTTGCTTATTACTACTAAGTCTTTACTATATATATATATGAAATTGGCTAGTTGTTGCTTATTACTACTAAGTCTTTACTTTTTATCTAAAATATGCATCCATCATTGTACTTCATAAGTACAGTAGGTATAATATACTTGATCCAACAAATACAATAAATATTGCGACTTTATTTCTTAATTAATATATCAGGTCAATATATTATAAACCAATAGATAAACTCAATTATCCAGTAATAATTTAGTTACCTACAAAAAAAAAAAGACAAATTGGTTTATCTAATTCCTGCAAGTTGATATATATATATATATATATATGATTTGGATAACTAATTAATAAAATAAAAGACAAATTGATTAATACTGATCTTGGAAAAGGTCTTTCATTTGTACCGCGTGCTTCCTTCTACGGTTTAGTGATGTTTGATATTAAATTAAGTGTTTAATATTATATCAATATATTGGTTTACCAGATATATGGATATCAGTAAAATTTGACAAAATGAAACAATATTAGACATCAAAATTTTAACATGGAATTTTAGAAACTGTTATAATGAACATCAAAAATTTTGTTTGTTTGCTATATTACACAAGGTATCATCATAATCATAATGAAGTCTGTACCATTATATTACTTTTCATACCATAGTTATTGTATAGAGTTTGTATTATAATATTACATCTCGTACCATCATTAATGATTTAAGGTAGCTCGTACCATTATATATATTTAATCACATATCATCATATATTTCATTTTGTATCATCATATATTTAAATCCATATCATCAAATGTTAAAAGAATAAAGTTGGGCAAAAAATATTTTCATTAATTAAAAGAGAGTATAATTAAAAAAAAATTATAAATAAAGATGGTTAAGAAGGAGGATTCTCTTACAATAATATCAAATTGAAATTGTTAATGTTGATTTTATCAACATATATTATTTTTCCTTTTTCTTATATAAATCAATTAACTTAATATCTAGGTTTGAGATTTATTAGGAGAGTTTGTTTAACCCTAGATATTATAGGAGATTGGTTACTTTAAAGATTTGTTTCTTTTTATCTTCTCACGTGTTTTTATTGCAGGTTTATTAAGAAGAAGATTTAATTAAATAACTCTTCCTATTTTATAGGAAAGTTGTTTATGTGTATCTCTTCTTTTAAAAAACAATAGAACGTGGCATAAAGATTGAAGAGAAAGAAGAATGTGAGAAGTCAAGAGAGAGATGGAGATCATGAAAAGAAAAGAACGTGTGGCAAGAAGTGGAGATGGAGACATTCCTATTTTATAGGAATGGTTGTTGCACTTTTAGTGGGTGAAGGAAGGTGGAAGAATATGGAGTAGTTCATGGAGCATTCATGGAGAGTGGTGAACGTGCATGATAGCTGGAAAATATCTATAAAAGGAGTTCAACACTATCAAGAGGAATGCATTGAGTGAAAAAGAAGTGAAAAAGAATACAAGAGCATACATAGTTTCTGTTTTCCAGACTTATCAGTTTTTGTAATGTTGTCATTGATGTTAACAACATTCGGTGTAACATTTAGAGTCTGGATTTTATGAGTGTTTGCTTTGTACTTCAAATATACATTTAATAAGATCTTTTGCCCTGCTGGCATCCCACAAGTATTTTATATACTTGTGGATATTTCCTTGTGTTCATTTATAATCTTATATTCCGCTGTGTTATCTCTAGTGTTGTCGACATCCGAGACAACATTGTGATACTGTTCGTTTTATCTTAGCATTAGAGCATCCGGACACTTTCAGAAATCTTATATGGCTCATGTACAGAAGATTGAATGACATTCAATGATTGATCACAAATTGCGGTCCATCGGACTTTGGGTACAAAATAGATCATTCATTTTCTTAAAGAAAAAAAAAAAAAAACAAACCTTCGAATTCACAGTATCAATATCGATATTTTCATCAAAATTCAAATGTTTTTCTTAATATTTTTAACTAAAACTCAAACTCAAATTCACAACCTCCTTCTTCCACTTCTTCTTCTTCAATTTCTTCTTCCTCACCTTCTTCTTCCTCCTCCTCGTTATATTCCTCACCTTCTTTATAATGGCCGCCTCCGCTTCGTCGTTTTTTGCCCCCCATTTTGTTCTTGATTTTGTGAACCAAGTCCTTCACTTTCTCAAGGTGGGCGCCGCCGTGCTTGGCCTCTTGAGGCTTCTCCTCCTCCTCCTTGTGGCCATGGTGGAACACGTCCTCCATTTTGTGCTTTAACTCTGCCTCTATTTTGTGCATTATTCTCGACATTTTTCTTCTCTATATTTTGATGTGAAATGAATTTGTATTTATAAGTAGCTTAGCAAGGGGACATGAAAAAAATAATAATAATCATGGAATATAAAATTATATATAGAATGGGAACATGGAGTGTGGAGACCTCTTCAATGTTTAATAAGCCAGCTCAATAAGTCAAACTTGGCGTTTTTATTAAAAAATACGTATTTATAGGGAAATAAAATAAAATGATGTACAATCATGGGGATAACTAATTCATGAAAAATAATCAAAATATCATCACCAAAATGATGTACCATTCCACTTGAACTTTCAAGTTGGAAAGTTGCCACCTTGGAATTGGTAAACTAACATTTCATGCTCCAAATTGGCAAATTGAAGATTTTATGTTAGTTATTTGTGCGGAGGATTTGAGGAATGATTTTAAATTTAAAATATCAAATATGTATGTGATATTGAGTTAATATGTATTCAATTTTGTTTTGAATTGTTATTTGAGTTATTTAGATAGATTTAGAATATATTATAGTTTGGATGATATATAATAAATTCATTTCAAGTCACTCAGTCAAAAACACCATGTTAATTAATATTTAATTAGTTAGAGACTACGGACTATTTTCATTGTGTATGTTTGACAGAAAATATAAATTAGAGAGTTCTCACTAATTGATCAATGTGTATCTTATAAGAGTAAGAGAAATTGTAATGGAGTGTATTATGACACCCCTTAAATTTTAATTTTTTCTTGGGGGTATAATAGTAAATTTACAAATATTAATTAAAAAAGGAGAAATATTAATTAAAAATATATGATTCGTATGCTCACAATCTCATTAAATTGTTATTAATTTTATCAAGCTAATATAGAAATAGTTTTTTAGGCAATGAAAATCATCAAAAGTTCATCATCCAATCAAATAGGAGAGGTCATTCGGATCATTAAATAATTGTTAGTAACATATATTGAGAAAAAATTATTTCAAAGTGTTAGTAATGAAATTATTATGCATTGGTTTCAAAATATGAAAAATAAAAGAGAGATGCTATAATGTAAGTATTTAGTTTTTATTTATTTATTTATTGTAGTCAAGTTAATATTTTGAGTTTATCAAAATTAGTACTAATTTTTAATTTTATTTTAACATTTATTTAAATTATTTTATTTTATAACATTGTCAATTGGATCCTCCTCACCCCAAATCCTTACTTCGTCACTGTCTACTAATATATAATTATTTTCAAATAAATGCTTTACAAATATTTTTGTTATTTGCAATATTGATAATAGATTTAGTTCGATGGAATTGCATATCATAAACTTTAATATTAAATGATAAACAATAAATTTACAAAACTTCATAAATTATGAATACACGTGAAACTTCCATTCAAACAAAGGATGTTTCAGTCCATGTAAAATAACTATTTTTTTAAATACAGTTACAATATTGAAAGATGAAAAAAAAATTAAAATGTTGTGTACCCTAACAACAAAACCTCGAGTAAAAGTTGAACGTAATCTACTCAATCTTCAATTTTAATATGTCCATCAATGACGTATAATAATTTCTCTCTTAATTATATGGAAAGTGAAATTTATATATATGTTAGATATTTGACACATCAGTTGTGGTAAGCTAGATAGGATAGCAAGAGTAGGACGAACATTTTATCATTGTTCGACCCCCATTGGTTGATCATACTTCCAAGGGTTCGACCACCAGTCGAACGAGCTGAAGTGTGTTTGGCCAATGATGGTCAAATGTTATTCATTTTGTTCAGTCAACGGTGGTCGAACAATTCGACCTGTGCTTTCGTAGAATTTTTTTTTCACACCTTACAAAATAATAAATCGGTAAAACGAAATTAAATAACTTATATTATCCATCTCATGTATTCTTTCTTGCTCCATGATATTTTTCGACTAAAGTGATGAGGTTTTTAGGTTAGCTTTGAAGTTTTAATGGAGTTTGAATGAATGTAGAAGAAGGTAATGAGGAAGAAGAATGTGCGTTATATGTAGGTGTAATGTGTGTCAAATGGGGTGTGTTTAGTAATTGAAAATTAGGTGAGTGTGTTTGAAATTTTGATTTTATATTATTTTTTTAAATAAATACTAAGAATATAATAATCTTTATACATCATATTTTATTTTTATTTTATTTTATAAAGTGTGTTTTGAAGATGATGAGGTGTATATAGCAGGGTTTAAAAGTTTAACAAGATCATGCTTGCAATCCTCTAACCAAGTCCAAGCAGCGTGCAATGCCTTCAATTCTTTTTAACCCTAGTGGGCCTGAATCCTTATCATATTTTATTTTTATTTAATTTTATAAGACGTTTTTAACCCTAGTGGGCCTGAATCCTTATCATATTTTATTTTTATTTAATTTTATAAGACGTGTTTTGAAGATGATGAAGTGTATATGGCAGGGTTCAAAAGTTTAACAAGATTATACTTCCAATCCTCTGACCAAGTCCAAGCAGCATGCAATGCCTTCAATTCTTTGTAACCTTAGTGGGCCTGAATCCTTATTGATTTCTCTTGGATCATCATGCTCCAATCTCTTATCACAAATATCATCAATGACCAGTTGGGCATTCCAGAAGAACATATAGATGGCGATGACCAGTTGGGCATTCCAGAAGAACATATAGATGGCGATGACATGCCTTTCAATTATTATTTTCCAATAATTGAAAATGCAAATCGGGCAGTCAATTCCCAAGTAGTCAGAATTCTAACCAAAGTCACAAAAAAGTAGGATAATTTTCCTTCCCAAGTAGTCAGAATTCTAACCAATGTCACAAAAAAGTACGATAATTTTCCTTGACATATATGCATAATGTATGCATTACCTCAATTTTACGATTTTTGGTAAAACCCTAAAGTCACCTAAAGTAAGAGAATTTCCCTTGACATATATGCATAATGTACGCATTACCCACTATATACCCAATTTTACGTCTACTCCTGTGTATTTAGAAAACGACGTCTTTTTCACGGTTTCATAAATAATTAATAAAGATTATTTTTCCTCACACACTATAATCTTTTATATTTTTCTATTTTTCTATTCATTTTTTTTTTCATTTCACATGGCTGAAATCTTTTGCCCTTTTTTATTTTATCTTATTTCATCATTTTTTACTTTTTTCTCTCTACATTGAAACTCTTTTCAACCAAACTGCAATTGGCCGATCTCTGTTGAGAAAACAAGGGTGGAAAATATCGACAAATATTCTTCAAAATATAGCCAACTATACAAAAGATATTTTATCGACAAATATTCTTCAAAATACAAAGAAACAAATCAAAGAAAAATATATTGAAAAATATCGATAAATATTCTTTAAAATACAAAGAAACAAATCTTCAAATAAAACTGATAAGCATCTTGTTCAATATCAAACTCTTTTCAACCAAACTGCAATTGACCATTGTTCAATATCAAACTCTTTTCAACCAAACTGCAATTGACCGATCTCTGCTGAGGAATTTTAATTCAATCAATGACAAGAGGTGGAAAATATCGACAAATATTCTTCAAACTGCAATTGACCGATCTCTGCTGAGGAATTTTAATTCAATCGACGACAAGAGGTGGAAAATATCGACAAATATTCTTCAAAATATTGTCAACCATACAAAAGATAGGAATTTTAATTCAATCGACGACAAGAGGTGGAAAATATCGACAAATATTCTTCAAAATATTGTCAACCATACAAAAGATATTGGAAAATATCGACAAATATTCTTCAAAATACAAAGAAACAAATATTGCCAACCATATAAAAGATATTGGAAAATATCGACAAATATTCTTCAAAATACAAAGAAACAAATCAAATGAAAATATATTGGAAAATATCGATAAATATTCTTCAAAATACAAAGAAAGAAATGAAAGGAAAATATCGACAAATATTCATGCATATCTAATCTCAATAATTTCGGTTTATATTTTTTTACATTCATAGTTCTTAGGGTCTAAATATATATTATTTGATATTTTACCTTTTTTTTATTATTCAAATTAACACTTCATGAAAGGAGGGTCTAAATATATATTATTTGATATTTTAACTTTTTTTTTTTGGTATTCAAATTAATACTTCATGGAAGGAGAATCCTGTCGATTGAATTTTGAGTTTAACATAGAGTTTTTGAAAGGAGGGTCTAAATATATATTATTTGATATTTTACCTTTTTTTTGGTATTCAGATTAACACTTCATGGAAGGAGAATCCTGTCAATTGAATTTTGAGTTTAACATAAAGTTTTTGTTGCAGAGATCGGTCAATTGCAGTTTGGTTTAAAAGAGTTTTATCTTATTTAATCCTTTTTTGCAACAAAAACAAATAAAAACAGAAAGAAAAAAAAATTCAAGCACATGATTAATTTCAAACCAAAGTTAAATGGTGGAAAAGTAAGAAAATTTTCCATGAAGGAGACATGCATATATGATAATACCTGGAATATTATATGAGATTTTCCTACAAGCATGAGACATATGATAATACCTACTACATGTAGGTACATGAATACTATATATATGAGATTTACTATACCAGCTCAAAATTACATAGGCTATGGATACATCAAAGAAAAATGAGAAAAAAGGAAAAACTAAGGGAGAGAGCTCTATTAATGAGAAGAATGGAGACTACTGGAAGAGGAAGCCCAACAACTTGTATCGAAGAATGGAGACTATTGGAAGAGGAAGAATGGAGACTACTGGAAGAGGAAGCCCAACAACTTGTATCGAAGAATGGAGACTACTGGAAGTGGAAGCCCAACAACTTGTATCGAAGAATGGAGACTATTGGAAGAGGAAGCCCAACAACTTGTATCACAACTTGTATCACCAGGAATAGCGTTCACATGTGTGAAATGTGAATGTGAAAACACTATCGACCCGGGTTGTAAAAGGTGCATTAACATCAAACTTCAACCCCAGTGCGCAGTGGCGGACACACTCAGAGGCATGGGGTGGCAAGTGTCACCCCTTGTTTTTCAAATTTACATTTACAAAAATTTAGTATAGTATATATCAATTAAGAAGTGCAATACAAATTTAGTATATTAATAATTAATCATAGTAGAACTAGTATATTAATAATTAATCATAGTAGAACTAGTATTTGATTTAATTTAGTATACTTAATTTAGTATATATAATATAGTATATCAAATTTAATTAATCATAGTATGGTGTGATCAATTATTAAATTTCAAATTTATAAATCACTTTATATTTAAAGTCATGTGTTACTTTAACAAATTTAGTTAAAATGTCAGTATTATTTACTAATATTTATTATCAACATTAAATTGGATATCATTAAATAGTTATATTAATCAATTTTAAAATATCTCCTAGTATTTGGCCCGGATAATTATCCCTAATATTTGATAGATGATTAAAAAAAAAAAATTCCTAGTAAATGATTTTCATTGAAAAGTAATTCAATAGATCATTTATCTCCTAATATTTGATAGATAAAAAAATTATTTGTGCAAGGTTGTTTCTATTAGGACCAAACCATAATGGATAATTTAGCTATAATAACAGAGGTCTTGTTCTATTATAGTCAGCATAAATCGAAAAATCTCAAATGGTCCTACTCAATACACACAATTTTATTTGTGCCACCTCTATTTGTGCCACCTCAATTTTATTTTTCTGCGGCCGCCACTGCCAGTGCGGAGATGTTTGCCCCGGCTGTGGAGGATTTCTTTCTAGCAAACAACAATTCGTTTCAGGAGGTTTGTTAATTTCCCATTTTTCTTCTTTTGCCAAAAGCATGTTTTTTATTTGCACAGATTGAGTGAGAGCTGAGGTGTTTTTTATTTGCACAGATTGAGTGAGAGCTGAGGTGGGGACCGGCCAGAGCTGAGGTGTTTTTTATTTGCACAGATTGAGTGAGAGCTGAGGTGGGGACCGGCCAGAGCTGAGGTGTTTTTTATTTGCACAGATTGAGTGAGAGCTGAGGTGGGGATCATGGCCGGTGTTCAAGTCTTGAAGAAACTGGCTTTTCTATCTTCCTAATAAGAGTCGAATAGGTTTTCTGTTAGACGCTCATGCACGTGTTCTTCCTTTATTTAAAATCCCCTACTAGTTTGAGTCAGAGTATTTGAATAATATATTTTACTTTGCCTTTTAATTTAGTATTGCAATTAAAATAAATTTGAGCTGAGGTATATTAATGAAAAGAAAAAAAAATCGACCAAAAGATTTAAGAAAACATATATTATCATTTGTCAGAAAAATTAAAATCCAAACAATGAGTTATTTTTAGTTGCAACAAATTAAAGAATAGTAAAATAAAGAAGGAAAAAAAATGATACAAAAACATATTCACGTCACTCGTAAATTATTATAGGTGAATTATTATCATTTTTAAATAAAATATGATTTAGTTTGTAGATGAAGATTTTAGCAACCAACTGATCAGAATATAAAAGAAACGTAGGAAAATATGATTTAAACCTTCAACTTTGAGTGGTTCTAATTATTTTCTTTGTATAGTTGAGTATTTTTATACTTTCAAATAAACTTACCCTAAATAAAGTAAAAGAATAATTTTTTTTTAATATTTTAAATAACTCATACAAAATGTAATATATAAACTTAAAAAATAAATTCACGTGCAAAAGGAGGCCCCGAGGATAGTGTCGAACATTCTAGACATCTAACACTTAAATTCTTTCTTTCTAAATGTTTACAAATTAACAAGTAATATATTAAAGAGTATTACATACAAACAAAATATGTGGATTGGGAGCCACATGATGAACTAACAAAGCATTACTTATAAGAAATTATATTATTCCAACTAATTCAGCCAAATATAACACTAAATAAATTGCAAACAACAAAAAGTATAAGGTTTATCTAGAATTAAAGCATATGATTACAAGTTAGCAAGAATTAATATCATAAATAAAAGGTTTTTCACATGTGATCAACCACTCAATGCAAATCAATAAATCAGAAATGTCGTTGGAGAAACATGTATAATAAGAATGTTTTATACTAATTAATTTCAAATCTAACATATTTTCTTCCTGATTTGTTATCATCATATATCTACACATTAGATATTTGGATCCTAGATATAGCTTTTAATTGAATTGTCATAAGATTTTGAAAGTTATTTTAGCAGTTTAACGGATAACTGATGCAAAAATCTTCACCTAAAGGGAAGATATGTAAATAATTAACCAGTGGCTATTAATTAAATGAGACGACAACAATAATAATAATCATAATAAAGCAGAAAAACAGAATAGTAAGAACCAACAAACTATCACAAACTTCTCTTCTATTATTTTTCCGTGTTCAATTTCTTGCTCAAATTATAAAATTGGGGGCTTAACCAATAGTTATCGATTATAAAAATGCAATCAACATGCATGGGTACCTTTCATCGTTTACTAAGTAGTTTTTTCAGTCTTTTTAAATTAAATGTAATTTATTAAAAAAAAAATAGAAAAAGAAACATATAAAATGTAGCATAAATTTTATTATGTCCACTTGTGTCGTAAAGAATGCATTTTCTACCTCATATTTTCTTTAAGCAGAAAACTTTATATTAAATGATATTGCAGATATAATTTTTTAAAATGAAATCACATTATCTTCACATCAAATTTATTTCATAAAAAAAAAAAAACTACTTATTTTGATGTTATATATATATATATATATATATATATGAAATTGGCTAGTTGTTGCTTATTACTACTATATATATATATATATGAAATTGGCTAGTTGTTGCTTATTACTACTAAGTCTTTACTTTTTATCTAAAATATGCATCCATCATTGTACTTCATAAGTACAGTAGGTATAATATACTTGATCCAACAAATACAATAAATATTGCGACTTTATTTCTTAATTAATATATCAGGTCAATATATTATAAACCAATAGATAAACTCAATTATCCACTAATAATTTAGTTACCTAGAAAAAAAAAAAGACAAATTGGTTTATCTAATACCTGCAAGTTGATATATATATATATATGATTTGGATAACTAATTAATAAAATAAAAGACAAATTGGTTAATACTGATCTTGGAAAAGGTCTTTCATTTGTACAGCGTGCTTCCTTCTACGGTTTAGTGATGTTTGATATTAAATTAAGTGTTTAAGATATATTGATATCAGTAAAATTTGACAAAATGAAACAATATTAGACATCAAAATTTTAACATGGAATTTTAGTAACTGTTATAATGAACATCAAAATTTTTGTTTGTTTGCTATATTACACAAGGTATCATCATAATGAAGTCCGTACCATTATATTACTTTTCATACCATAGTTATTGTATAGAGTTTGTACTATAATATTACATCTCGTATCATCATTAATGATTTAAGGTAGCTCGTACCATTATATATATTTAACCACATATCATCATATATTTAAATCCATATCATCAAATGTTAAAAGAATAAAGTCGGGCAAAAAATATTTTCATTAATTAAAAGAGAATATAATTAAAAAAAATTATAAATAAAGATGGTTAAGAAGGAGGATTCTCTTACAATAATATCAAATTGAAATCTTATATGGCTCATGTACAGAAGATTGAATGACATTCAATTGATCACAAATTGCGGTCCATCGGACTTTGGGTACAAAATAGATCATTCATTTTCTTAAAAAAGAAAAAAAAAAAAAAACCTTCGGATTTCAACGAATATTGTTACATAACAATAACAATATCAATATCAATATTTCATTAAAATTCCAATGTTTTTCTTAATATTTTTAACTAAAACTCAAATTCAAATTCACAACCTCCTTCTTCCACTTCTTCTTCTTCGCCTTCTTCTTCCCCTTCCTCGTTATATTCCTCGCCTTCTTTATAATGGCCGCCTCCGCTTCGTCGTTTTTTGCCCCCCATTTTGTTCTTGATTTTGTGAACCAAGTCCTTCACTTTCTCATGGTGGGCGCTGCCGTGCTTGGCCTCTTGAGGCTTCTCCTCCTCCTCCTTGTGGCCATGGTGGAACACATCCTCCATTTTGTGCTTTAACTCTGCCTCTATTTTGTGAATTATTCTCGACATTTTTCTTCTCTATATTTTGATGTGAAATGAAGTTGTATTTATAAGTAGCTTAGCAAGGGGACATGAGGAAAAAAAATAATAATAATCATGGAATATAAAAGTATACATAGAATGGGAACATGGAGTGTGGAGACCTCTTCAATGTTCAATAAGCCAGCTCAATAAATCAAATTTGGCGTTTTTATTAAAAAATACGAATTTAATGGGAAATAAAATAAAATGATGTACAATCATGGGTATAACTAATTCATGAAAAATAATCAATATATCATCACCAACTTTTGCAATCTTGAGACCATTCCACTTTAACTTTCAAGTTGGAAAGTTGCCACCTTGGAATTGGTAAACTAACATTTCATGTTCCAAATTGGCAAATTGAAGAATTTTAGGTTAGTTATCTGTACAGAGGATTTGAGGAATGGTTTTAAATTTAAAATATCAAAGATGTATGTGATATTGAGTTAATATGTATTCATTTTTGTTTTGAATTGTTTTTTGAATTATCTAAATAGATTTAGAATATACTATAATTTGAATGGTATGTAATAAATTCATTTCAAGTCACTCAGTCAAAAACACTACGTTAGTTAATAACTAATTAGTTAGAGACTTCGGATTATTTTCATTGTGTATGTTTGGCAGAAAAAAATACAAATTAATGAGTTCACACTAATTGATCAATGTGAATCTTATAAGAGTAAGAGAAATTGTAATGGAGTGTATTATGACACCCCTTAAATTTTAATTTTTTCTTGGGGTATAATAGTAAATTCATAAATATTAATTAAAAAAGGAGAATTATTAATTAAAAATATATGTTCATATTCTCACAATCTCATTAAATTGTTATTAATCTTACCAAGCTAATGTAGAAATAGTTTTTTGGGCAATGAAAATCATCAAAAGTTCATCTTCCAATCGAATAGGAGACGGATCATTCGAGTCATTAAATAATTGTTAGTAATATATATTGAGAAAAATGTATTTCAAAGTGTTAATAATGAAATTATTATGCAATGGTTTCAAAATATGAAAAATAAAAGAGAGATGCTATAATGTAAGTATTTTTCTTTTTTCTCATTTTTCTTTGATGTATTCATAGCCTATGTAATTTAATTATACTAGAGTACTTTTTCTCATTTTTCTTTGACGTATCCATAGCCTATGTAATTTAATTATATTTGGTACTCTAGTATGCGTAGATAGAGCTGGTATAGTAAATCTCATATATACAGTACTCATGTACTAGGTATTATCATATGTTTCACGCTTGGAAATTCTCCTACCATTCCACTCACAAGTATGTGACGTGGGTTAGAAATTAATCATTTGTAGAAATTTTTATTTTTTTTATTATCATATGTTTCATGCTTGGAAATTCTCCTACCATTCCACCCACAAGTGAAGTGGGTTAGAAATTAATCATTTGTAGAAATTTTTTTTTTTTGGGATAATCATATATATGTGTCTCGTAAATTTTCTTATTTTTTCACCATGTGACTTTGGTTTGAAATTAATCATTTGCTTGAAAAACCTTTTTTTTTTCTATTTTTATTTGTTTTTGTTGTAGAATTATGAGCACTTTGGTTTGGAATTAATCATTTGCTTGAAAAACCTTTTTTTTTTTTTTTCTGTTTTTATTTGTTTTTGTTGCAGAATTATGAGGATTTTGATGGGAAATTAATCATTTGCATGAAAAACTTTTTTTTTTCTTTCTGTTTTTATTTGTTGAGGATTTTGATATCAAAGAGTAGGATACCAAAATTGAGGATTTTGATATGATGTGAGATGTCTAGGAAAGCAAGCATTTTGAAATCAAACATGTACATAAATATGGAAACATTACATAAAGATTTTGATATTGTATTACAATGTACACAGTGATATTATAAGGTATATTATAAATCTTTTAGATATTTAAGTTAAATTAGTAATAATTTCTAACTGAGGATTTTGATATTTCATTCCAATATTTATATAAAGATATGATTATAATATGGATATTGTTGAAGACATGAAAAAATATAATTACAAAACTTCAAACTGAGGATTTTGATATTTCATTCCAATATTTATATAAAGATATGATTATAATATGAATATTGTTGAAAACATGAAAAAATATAATTACAAAAGTATTTTTGTATAGTATTCCAATATTTATAATAAGGATATAATTAATTACACTATAAATATCGACATACATATGGAAAAAATAATTACAAAATCATTTTGATATTGTATTAAAAAGTATACACAAATATTATAAAGTATATTATAAATTTTACAAAATCATTTTGATATTGTATTAAAAAGTATACACAAATATTATAGAGTATATTATAAATTTTTTAAATATTTAAGTTAAATTAGTAATGTATGAATTTAAATGTTGCATGTATGAGAAACTCATAATCAAGAACATTCTTCAAACCATACACAATTACATTGATAAAATTAAATTAAAAATCAAGAACATTCTTCAAACCATACACAATTAGATTGATAAAACTAAATTAAAATAGTGTATATTACAAATATTCAATAATAATCATAAAAGATAGGCTAGTTATAAAAATAGATAACGCCATTAGAATTAAGTAATTTTTATTGAAGGATTCCCTATTAGCATTCTTGTCAACAAAATAACAAATTTATAATGACTATTGTAAAATGATAGACTTCATAGTCTGGAATCACCGACAAATGTGACGAGTAGAACCTCGGGCGCCATCGTCTAACTATATATAATATAATGATTGTTAATCAACCAAGCGCCAAGCCTGAGGGCATGAGTCATTGCTTGAATATTATCAATATTTTTTTCCCATATCCACTTTAACTATGGTGCTTCATTTTTGTTTTCCTCAACATTCATATCTTTAATTGGCTGGGACCTAATTATGAAATCAAATTCTTTGTGCATATTCATAGTTAGAGATAATTAACCATATATAAAAAATTTGT
This sequence comes from Scutellaria barbata, assembly GCA_028654395.1. Taxonomy (NCBI): domain Eukaryota; kingdom Viridiplantae; phylum Streptophyta; class Magnoliopsida; order Lamiales; family Lamiaceae; genus Scutellaria; species Scutellaria barbata. The sequence goes on along the minus strand of CM053655.1, from coordinate 913,905 downwards.
AGATCTATATATATATATATATATATATATATAAACTGATTCTATTATGTTTCTTTCTATAGGTAGGAGATAAATAAATAGACAGTGGAAGAAGATGTAAGAAATGGAAGCTAGGGATTTCAAAATTAGATGTTAGATACTTATAAGTAAACATCATTGATTATAAGCATAAATGTGAAATTAAAAAAAAAAAAATGCATTCACATGTAGTTCAAGGTTCAATAAGTTACTATGTCTAATCAGATAATAGTAATAGACTACTATAAATATTAATTTTTAAAACTTTTCTATTATTATATATGTACACATACGTGATATTAATGTTATATTTTCCTCACACCAATAAAAAGATATCATACAACCAAGCAATACAAGATTTTGAAATTACCATAAAAATGAAAAGTATTTCATATTCATAGTAATTAAAGACAAATATATATTTTAAAAAATAATGATAATAAGAAAGAAGATTAAAAATAAGAGATAATATATAGTAACAGCATTCTTCTTAGTCACTGTTACTGTCACTATCCCTATCACTCTCGCTTTCTTCTTCTTCTTCTTCGTCTTCTTCCCTCTTCTGTTCGTCTCCGTTTGCGCGTTGGCTTTTGCTTCTACGTTTTCTGTCACATCGTTGGTCGACCTCCTTAATTTTGTGCATCATCGACTCCTTTTTCAATTGACGATGAGCTTCAGGATGATCAATGTCTTTCTCTTTCTCCTTCTGCCCAATGTGAACCCATCATTTCATCTACTTTCTTCTTCATCATCATCTTTGCTTTTCCATCTTTTGCATTATCTTGGACATTTTTTTTATTTTTTCTCTAATTTTTATGAATATATATATTTTGATGTGATATGACTTTGCATTTATAAGCACCACAACGAAGAGCTATGAGGGAAAGGACAATAATTATATATCAAATATAAAAACCAAAATAGTAACATGCATGGACACCTCTTCAATATTGTTCACTAAGTTTACTAGCTTTAATTTTTTTTTTTTAAGTTTGTAATTTAAATGACGATTTTTATTTCTGTAATTTTATGCAGGGTTTTGTAATTCAATTGATTTGATAATTTTTTGATATTTTTTAAGTAACTTGACAAACGAACGTGCTACATCCAACATCATGTTGAGCGAACATATCTTGATAAGAAAGACAACAATTGAAGGGAAATTTATCATTTAACTTGAAAGATTAAAAATTAAAAGGAGTTTCTATTGTCATTTTCTGCACATCATCATAACTATTAATTTTTTATTTTCTTTAATTTATGTGAATTTTGGTTTTAAAAATTGGATTAAATCATATTCCTTTTATATTCTATAACACTATTATTCCCCTATTATCCGGTCAACGCGAGGAGTCAGCTAAAACCATATTATTTTAACCCAAATTGATAATTTAATGATGCGAGGAGATATTGACTGTTTAATTTATTACGTCAATTCTTTTTACTCTCTTATGAAAATGAAATATATATATATATATATATTATTTGGATAATTTAATTTTAGCACATATTCTTTGACATATCGTGGTATATTTTTCTTAATATTTTTGTTATTATTGTTGACGTTGGAATTTGTAATTAGTGAATTCCTAGTCTAACACTCAAATTGATGAAAAAAGAATTAAATTGGGTGAGAGAAATGAATCTAGAACGTAGAAACAGTGAAGAAAACAATGGCCCGGAGCCTACTCGGATAATTTAGTTTGGCTGATTCTTTGAGTGACCGGACAGGATCGTATGTAATATATGTAGAGAAAACAGCTCTCTAGTGCTTAGTATAAATGAGTTTCGAACTTAAAAATACTTTTATTTATGGCTAAAGAAGGGTATGAGTGGTGGAAATCGTGGAGATCGTGTCCATTTTCCCCTTGTTTTTCGTCTATTATTTTAACCCAATTTGATAATTTAATGATGCTAAAGAAGGGTATGAGTGGTGGAAATCGTGGAGATCGTGCCCATTTTCTCCTTGTTTTTCGCCTATTATTTTAACCCAAATTGATAATTTAATGATGCGAGGAGATATTGACTGTTTAATTTATTATGTCAATTCTTTTTATTCTTTTATGAAAATGAAATATATATATATATATATATATATATATTATTTGGATAATTTAATTTTAGCACATATTCTTTGATACATCGTGGTATACTTTTCTCAATATTTTTGTCATTATGAATTGAACATTTCTTGCAAATTTAATATCAGCACTTTTAATTTTGAAAAAAAAAAAAACACCTTCTCTTTTTATTTTAGTTCAAACTAATAGAGAAAAATCTGGTGGGAAAATTCAACGTGTCTGGCATAATCCCATGTAGAACCGATATTAAAAGAAAAAGGAAAAAAAAAAAAAAAACAGAAAAATGATGTCTTTTTTGAATCGAACTGCAAAATTAAAAGTTATGATTTTAAATTTAGAAAAACATGTAAAGTTGATGATTATTTAAAACAAGTAATCCTAATTAGTCAAACATTGGTGGCGCACAACTACGCAACACAGTGGATCAACGCTGTAAACTAGAAAATCAACTCTTTTTTATATTAAAAGAGATTCAACAACTATCAATCGTAGACATTACTAACAAATATTTTATTTTTCTTTGGACAATCGAAACATATGTTGACGTTGTAAATACTTTGCAATAACTTAATACTTGTGGGCTTTCCTGTGTAATATTGTCTCAAAATGTGAAATACGTTAAAGATACTTCAAATATAAAATGTTATTTTATTATAAATGATGGTTTTGTTAATTTTTTTTTATCATAAATCAAAGAAATTGATAAAATTATTTTTCTCATAAAGAATTTTAAAAATAAAATCATGGATTGTCGGAGTTTAATAGATATGTCTATTATATAGGGTTACATGATATGTCATGTAATCCCACTAAAAGGTTCAATAATTTGTGTTTTTTCATAGATATGTCTATTATATAGGGTTACATGATATGTCATGTAATTCCACTAAAAGGTTCAATAATTTGTGTTTTTTCATAGGATTACACAATATGATTACATCATATTGTGTAAAATTCAATAAAAAATATATTTTTTATTTTTATCAAAAAATTAATTTTATCAATTTTCTTAATTTGTTGTAAAAATTAATAAAACTATTTGTGATAGAAAAATAATCTTTAATATCAAATGCAATAAGTTTACAAGTAAAGCAATAAAGTAAAAACATTGTTTGTATAGTTAAGGAGTAACAAAGGTGAGTTAATGATTTATGATTCTGTCCCTTAAAACGAAATTAATATTTTTATGCATATTATTAAATAATAACGACTTTAAAATACATAGATCAAGAAAAAAAAAAAAAAACTCTAAAACTTTAGAAATATTCAATGAATTAAGATCGAAAATTAAAGCCTTTAAAAATGTTGATAAATCAAGATAAATTTATTGGCGAAGGAAATAAAAGATACTATAAACATACACTACCAACCTTAAACGTTCATTACTTTCCTTCACAAACAACATTGTATGGCCACAAAATACTAAATAAATTAACCTATAACAAACAGCTCTGGGCATCGAATACAATTGTATAATATCTCTGCTATTTTTCCTACAACCTTGTAGCTCGAACAAAATGCCCAGACCATAACATAATCCTACTCAAACTCAAGGCAGAATGCACTCTACACCCGGTGCATTCCACTTGTTGCATCCCACAACGATGGAAATCACCACACATTCACACATCACACGTGTGTGATTGTGTGGTGGATTCCACGCTCAGTGGGGTCCATCAGGTGTCAGATCTACCCCACTCGTCAGGCTGTGTGGTGGATTCCACGCTCAGTGGGGTCCATCAGGTGTCAGATCTACCCCACTCGTCAGGCTTGAAGAACCTGGCAGTGAACTATGCGATTTTTGCTGCGACTAGCCATCGTAAAGTTGGACAAAAAATTTGAAACCAAGGTTTTGAAGTGACCTTTCCCAGATATAGTTTCCCACAATTGCTCAGCGTTTGCATTGTCAGATTTCGAAACATCAACTAAGGAGATACTCATGTTATTCCTGATGATGCATAGTTTGCCATTAAGAGGAAGGATTGCTGCTGCTTCTAAAGCTTTTGAGTTTCCCAAATGCATTTTGCTATCGATATGCTTACTCCAAGAACCGCTTGATTCATCGTATATTTTAAGTTTGCATCCATCTTTGCAGTCTAAGGCGTAGAGATGTCCGTTGAGCGTGGTGCAGGGATGCCTCCAGCCTGCAACCATTCCATCATAAACAGGGCTCCATTTGTCGTTTTCAGGTTGATAGACCTCACTGAGAACCTGCCTGTGAGAACCAAGTCCCTTTAAGAACCACTTTCCTCCGTATACAACCCCTATAAATGGCAGCATTGCTGTGCTCAAATCGGCAATGAAGGACCATCTGTTTTTGTTGGGATCATAAACCTCTCCAGATCTTAAGGACCGATGGGTCCCTTCGTTCTCCCCACCAGCTACGTACAGACAGTTGTTCATGACACAAGAACCGAAAAAGTGTCGCCTTCGAAGCATATCTGGGGCACGGTGCCATTTGTTAGTCCTAGCACTATAGAAGACAACTCTTCTCATGGAGCCCTTAACTGGATCTTTGCCGCCAAACAAGTAGAGGTGGCAACCGCTGAGAACAGCAGATCCAAAATCAAGCGCTTCGGAATATTCTCTTGGCACAGGAGGTAGAGGTTGCCAAAGCTGATGCATTGGATCGAAGGCATGCCATGAAAGTTTTCCATCTCGGTCTCTCTTCATGATGTATATCCACTCCTCTGCAATACCTAGATTCTTCCGAAGCGAGTAGAAGAAATTTCCAGCCAAAAGTCGATACCATCTCTTGCAGACAAGACGGAGCTTGAAATGCTCAGATCTTGGTACACGGATTAAGCAAGCAATTGCAAGATCATCCGGCAGACCAGGTAGTAGAGGGGCCTGACTCCTAGTTCTGTCCCGTGGTAGCCTGTGTCTGGTGGGGTGAATTGAGGGTTTAATGTCAGGCTGAAGACACAGTTTTGATCCGGGTACATACTTTTTAGCACCAGCAACGGTCTTGAGACCTGCATCAACCCTACAGAGGCATGCTGTTGTATCTACCTGCAATCAAAATCACTTATTTTCTTTCGTATAACAGAAAAACTATCTGAGATACATTACACAATCAGTACATTCGTGGCATTTACTATAGACGAAGTGAAATATAAGGTTTCCTTGCTAACACTCAGCGAAATATCTGATACGGGACCTCTTCTCATATTGAGATACATCAGATTCCAGGACAAATGATCTTCTCTGTTTCCTTTCAGTAGCTTAATTAAGTTGAACATGGTATACTACAAGCCAAGTTCTGCCATTGCACCTCACGCCCTGAGTTTGACAATATTATTATGTTTTACACCATCCTCATGTTTCTCGTTTCACCTCTAAACAACAATTTTAAACATTTGCACTCCTTTGCTATAAGGGTCTAGCCAAACAATGTGAAAAGAGAATGTAAACTCATGTAATAAAGTTACATATTTCCATCTCATATTGAAGAAAATAATCAGTTTGAATAAATTGTTGAATGCACTAGATTACTAATAAGAAAACTGAATGAAATAGATGTATAAACTAGTAACTAGCAAGTAATTCTCAGTTCTCATAATTGAATAGGCAATTTTTTTTTTTTTTCATTTTTTGATGAAACTAAATAATGGAAAAGGCTTTTCTTTAAAAAAAAATATTCTCTCCAAGGATAAGGTTCAAGCATGCTGCTAAATGAGGGCTACTTTTACACAGGCAACACCGGTGAGCAGAAGGGCAACTACAATAGTTTATACTTGAACATTTCTTTTCAATATATGTACAATTAAAATTTAATTCTATTATCCAAGCAAACACCATTCCCCATTTTTCACTATATGAACAAAAATAAGCAGAAATATTTCCAACATAAAGAGTACCAATTGTCGATAAGCATGCTGATAATAAACACCATTCTCAACAACTAAAAGCATCCATATTCAGTCAACAAAATTATAACCCAAAACCCCACAAAGCAGAAATAGGAATATAGGAGAAAAAATTTATACAATCAGATTTTGCAAAACCATTCAATTAAACAAGGCATAGTTAAAACAATCGATAAATGCTGAGTGAAAAGGCAGAAATTTTGAAAATCCAGAGAATTTACCAGGGGAGGTTGAATCACTCTATCCATTCTCGACATTAATCACAGGCCAATTCCAAATTCCTCCAAATAAAGAGGATAAGTAGCTTCGAAATCCCACACAGAAGCTGCAAGCGAATTTACATGCTACCAAAAATGGCGATGAGCATAGATTAAGTTCAATTTTGAACCAATCAATTAACAGGAAATCAGAAATCGAGATTGAGAAATTTGAGAGAATGAATTTCCATGGAATATGTAGAGAGAGAAACGCAAACCCCACGAAATGTCAAATCCTCCGAAAAGGAACCCTAAGCCTCCAAAATGCGAGCCAGCGAGAAAATGGTGGACAAAAGAGAAAGATATTAAGATGGAGACCCCTCTCTCAATTCTCAAATTTCACTTCGCAATCTCTCTCTCCCCCCATTAACACATCAGTGGAGAATTGGGCCCATTGAAACCACCTACCAAATACAAGTCTGCTCAAAGAAATGACCAAAGAATAAAGAAAAAGAAACCCAAACTTAATTAATGGCAAAATATTTTTTTAATCATCATAAACACATTTTAATACCTTTTTCCAATTTGTAAAAATAAAGAGAAAATTATTCAAAGCGTGATAAATATGAATCTTCTTTTAAAACAAAAGTGGAAAGATAAATTAAAACGACTTAATTGTAAACGCAAATTAGGAATTATACTAATTTTTTTGAAACAAAACAAATTTCCTCTTGTGCATGAATTGAATCCACAACATTCTTACAATCCACTTCAAAAGCACCTAAATTAGTGGTCATATTATTATCACATTCTTATTGCATACATATCGAAGTAGAATTGTGTGTTCAAGATACCAAGCTCACACAATAATCCCAAATTATTTGAGCCCTAAAATATATCCCTTCTATCATTTCTGGATATAGTTCTGGAAAGTTACAAATATTGTGTTGAATGATGTAGGACTCTACTGTTTGATTAAAAATACAATCTGTCCCAACATTGCTGACAGCATGACACTCTTTCTCATCTACCTGCACTTGAATATCAGGGTCTTGACATAATATATCAACAACAATGTCGAAATATATTTTCTTGTACGGAAGCCAACATGATGGTTCTGAAACGTTATATTGTGGTAGAGATTCAACTACTATTATTTCACCCAAGATTATTACCAAGCTTGTCATCTTTATTATCCATTTTGAGTTTGAAATCATGCTTCAACTTTGAAACAAATGTACTCTTGTTTGAATAGAATATGTCTCTTAGAATATATATACACACATTAAAAGGGTTGAAGTTTAGGTTTGTTATAACTCAATTTAATGATATGAGTTGAAACCTGATGTGCATTTAAGGTTGTCTTAAATTGTTCAACAATTAATATCTTTTATAATAATTATGTATTTAATATCGTGCGTGTTTTCTCGTACTGAAGATCTATTTGAGATCGTTTCGATTTCGAATATATTTTATTATGTGAAATAGAAGTTTTGTTTTCAATCTTATTTCGGTGTTTTTAATTTGTACATATTAAATAGGGTTAATTGCAACAATCTTGTTAAACTATGGCTGATTTTTTACATAAATTATCGATTTTTGTCATAGCGCAAATATATATAAACTATACGGATTTGATAATTAAATCACCAAATTAATTATTCACTAAATTTTTTTATCTACTTCTGCAAGTGTATGTTGTATATTGTAGAAATGGCGAGTAAGACCGCTTCCACATAAACTATCAAATTAGTTAATGAATAATTACTCATACTCACACCTAATTTTATCTAGACAACCCGAATAATAAGATAAATTTCAAATTTTTATAACAAAATCAAAGAAAAAAAATGAATGAACTTGAGAAATCAATATAATGAACACATATTTTATGCTTCTACCTAATTCTCATCAAAATATCAATTTGACCAACCAAGTTCATTAATTATTCTTTTTATATTAGCAAATCACAAATATCAAATTAATCACTCTTCCAGGATAGTTTACCAGTTGATTACCACCAAAGGTATCTCTACTCAATCTAATAAACTAATAACTTTCAAAAGCACATAGGATTGATTGATCATCATATAAGTTCATTAACCTTTCGATCTAATTCCACTCATATGTATATTCTTCTGTAATTAAATCACCTCTCTCGAATTTTAATTTAATTACTAAAACATGCTCGACTAGTGACTATCCAATCAAACAAGCAAACAAATCATAAACATACGAATAAGGTTAAAAAATTAAAAATTTGAATTAAAATCAAAGATTCGTAAAGATTCAAATCAAACTATTAACAAATTCTAGACACCATAGAAAATTAGCTAAACATGATTATCAAACAATTTATAAACAATTTGAAAAACATCATATATAAACCAAAAATCTAACTAAGAGAAAGAGATTAAAATAAAAAAAAATTCTAGAAAATGTGATCTCCTATTTCTCCAATCCTTTGATTCTTGATCTTCTCCTCTAAAGTGCCTCCAAATAAGATCTCTCAATCTCTTCATTCAGATGTTTCTCAAAAATATTGATTTTTCTATTTCTATGTGTGTAGCATCTCTTATATTTTCATCAATTTTAGTTTATTATAACATTTTGAAGTTCTATAAGTTAAGTAAAAATTGAAAATACGTCAAAAATGAGTTTCTTGGTAAGAAGAAATCTTAGCATGTGACTTGCACATGATATGTTTTCATGATCATTTTTGTCCAAACAATTTAGTCATTGTATTATCGTTGCATACTTTTTAACCATTTTAGGATTTTCTAAGAACATTTTTTTAACCATCATAAACACAATTTAATACCTTTTTCCCAATTCGATAAAAATAAAGAGAAAATTATCCAAAGCATGATAAATATAAATTACCTTTTGATACAAAAGTGAATAGTTAAATTAAACAAAGTAAAATTTCAATTTCACCATCATCTTTTAAACTTAGCGGAAAAATATAGTCACCTTAAATAATTTCCAAATTTGACACGATTTATTTATTAAAAAAACCAAAGAGAAACGAAACGTGTCTCATAAGAAGACATATATTTAAGAACATCACATTAGTGATTAATTATCATATTTTAATTGCATACATATTTGAGTTCAAGAGATATTGCAATAATCCAAAACTTCTTGAGCCCTTTTACGAATCTCTTGTGGATTTAGGGCAGTGAGTTTACAAATATTGTATTGAATGATGTAGAGCTCAACTGTTTGATTGAGAAAACAATCTTTGTCAAGAATTATACAGTCATAATGTGTTACAAACACTGGATAATCAGACTCCTGACATGTTACTTCAACAATGTCAAAATAAGTGTACTGGGGTCCCTCCCAACATGATGGTGCAGGATATTCTTCTGCTTCTATCATTATTCCACCCAATATTATTACCAAACTTGTCATCTTTATTATGGTTTTTGATTTCCAAATCATGCTTGAACTTTGAAACATCATGTACCAAATAAATGACAATTGAAATAGATTCTTGTTTGAATGGACTATATGTATGCCTCTTAGTATATATAGGGCAATTGAAGTTAGGCTTGTTATAACTCAATTTAATGATAGGAATTGAAACCTCTAATGTGCATTTAAGGTTGCCTTAAATTGGTGAACTATTAATATCTTTTATATATATATATATATATATACACATTATGTGAAAATGTTGAAATACCTATGGACAACTCTTAATATGCTCACTGATAACGTATAATGATTGTATTTCCTCGTTAAATTAATAGATTTACTAAATTTTTATCACATCAGTCGTAAATACATATTAATGTGTTCACAGTGGATAAAATAATTGATATATATATACATATGAGTTTTAGATCCCCGTGGAAATCAATTCAAATCAAAAAAAGAAATAATATAAATACCTTATATATAATATTTTTATATTAGAATTCAAATTATAATGTGATTTTATAAAATTTTGAATTAGTTAGAATTTTAATATAAAATTATTTAAATATGAAAATTTTAAATTACTATTATAACCTTAAATAATAATCTTTAATAAGAATATATACGACAATCCATATTTTATAAAAAACATTCACACTTTTATATAGGTAATATATATTTAAATATAGTGACATAATGTATGTTTTCTCAAATTTTGATAAAAATATAATAAACTTATAGATGAGATATGAACATGAATTGAAATAGATGATCTCGTATGGTTTCCTTGTAATTTCAACACTCAATTACAAAATTTTACCTGGAAAAATACAAATTTGATATGAAAACTGATATTTAAAGAAGATGAAAATTAAAACTAAGTTGTAGTAAAATTAGCCTTTTTTCCAAGATTTAAGAGTTAGCAGAACGGCTAAAACCAGAAGATGCCTTTCTTCTCCTTCTTCGCTTTTGCCTAATCCTCCAAAAACTCCATAGCAGAAGAAAACCTGAAAAACACCATCTTCAAACTCAATATATATCACTGCTTCATCTCGAGAATAATCGAGCTTGAGCTACTCGAGTACCTTCCCGTCTCAAGTATGGTAATCGAGCATTTGTTAAAAATACAATTTTGCCCTTGACAGTTTATTTATTTACATTAATATTTCCCTTCTTCATCATATTTTAAGTAAGCGAGTTATCTATCGAGTCAAGCTCGAGTTTTAGAATCGAGTTCGAGCCTTGCAGTACTCGGCTCGACTTGACCCGTTTACACCCCTAATAACAAATGTTAAAACCAGGCATCTTACCAGGAATCGCGACGATAGCAGGTATAAGCCAATGACTGGCAACTAACTCTGGAAAATCGAGCTGCAATGGAAATTCAATTAAACCAAGTGAAAATCGCAGATTTTAGATAAAATAATAACGAACAGTTAGTAGGGCATTCCGTATGATTTAACAGTAATCACAAGACAAACGATAAGCTTCTCACATCATCTCCATATAAGTAGCCGAGGTACTTGTTTCGTAAAGAGTTGTCATCCTTCTTGATCGGCTTGAAGTTCTTAACCGGAACCTCTATGGTAGAGTTCAAGCCTCGGTCCAAATCAACAGCGTCATAGCCAGGCAATCTCCGATTTCTTCCCCTGACATTTAAGTCATAGCCCTTCGTCCCCCAAACTTCGAATCTCGAGTCACTCCCACAGACCAACTCCTTACTAAGAACTGAAGAGTAGATTGAGAAATTCACATCAGTTCTACGAGAAGGTAGCTGGTTATCATCCAAAAGCAATGCTTTATCTAATCTAGTCGAGTCTGAGAAAAGCACTGGATGTCTGATATTCTTAGCACTGAAATCTAGTATCTTCTTCAAGAGCCAATAACAATTTGTGACCATATGACTGCTGTCCAAACAGTTGGAGTCTCCATAGACGGTTATTCTTCCTTCGCCGGCTTCTAGAAGACCGAGAATAGGAGAATCTGCCTGTGTTCATTGCAAACCATATTCAGAGCATTATACAAAGATAGAATGGATACCAAAAGCTTAAATAAAATAGAACACATTAGCAGTAGAACTGTAGAACTACTCAAATCACCTTGCTCATGCCAGATAATAGGACATTTTGTGTGGCCCCACTCTCTGAGCTGTCAAGGAAAGGGAAGCTGTGTAAGTATCCTCCTTCTGGGAATTTCACAATGTCGGTTCCTGATGCATATCGACTCTGTTCTCCATTAATAATAAAATCGCCATTTAGGATCTTGTCTCCAAAAGCTATTCCAAATGGCATCAAGAGATCGTTCAGAGCAGGTACATTGGAACCCCCAGTGATAGGGGTCCACCAGCTTCTCGTGTTATCGTCAAAAAACTTCATTTTCAGCATGGATTCCACATTGTACCAATCGGCAAAAACAGCAAGACCAAGCCCATTAAATATGACATCATCTTTCAGTTTTTTAATTTCTTCAGGGAAGTACTCTTCTTCAAGATCTACCAGCAGAAGTGTCCCATATTGGCTAGCATCGAAGCAAGTAAAGGGAGAACCAAGAGTTTCCACGTAATATCCTGCATCCCTTAACATGTTAAACATGATGTGGAAATTTGTATGCAAGTGGTCTCCATGCCAATCAAGGATGTCGTTTCTGACATCCAAGGAATCTCTTGGGAGATAACCAGGTGGATATTTGATACTATGAAATTGATCCCATAAGACCCTCTCTGCTCTTTGAGGCGTAGGAACAACTTTTAGTTTCAGGCGAAGGACGCAAGTACTTTTCCGAGGAGATTTTTCACCTTGTGCTGGTGGGCTGTAAACATTGATAGTTACATTGCCTTCTATTTCACCAGAAAAATGGACCCCTTCATCTTTGATTTGCATGTGAAGTGCCAGATAACCAGTCCATGGCCAAATGACATCTGAATAGGTAAAGTGAATGCTGAGAAGATTGCCTTCCTCACTACCAGGAAGCCACACTGGCGGTCCCTCAACATAACCGATGACACCCATTCCATTCAAAATGGTGACGTTGAAGATCACAGGCATCGCCCCTGCATACAGTGGTTGGCGGCAAAAAGGCCACGAATAGGGGCAATCCATGTAGTCAAGGACACTAGGGAATATGCTTGCTCGAGGTGTATAGCTCTTCAAAATTTCATAAGACTCCAATCTGGTATTATTCCATATTAGAATCAAGATTTGGTTGTAAATTGTACGTTATTTAAAACAACCGGAAAAATACTCACAAATCAACCCTGCCTGCTCCTTGTTCATACATGTTTGGTCCAGAAAGCTTCGAAGCACCTTCAACAAGTGCTTGTTTCATACTGCCAGGATTTAAAATCTCCTTTCTCCTGTTTTGAGGAATAACACTCACAAGAAGGCAAACTATTCCAGCAACCACAGGACTTGCCACACTTGTGCCGGATAAGCTTTTACAGCCTGTACTGATCTTGGATCCCATAATCTCTCGGCCATAAGCAACAACATCAGGCTTCACACGACCATACCTGTCAAATGAATTTATTGTGTTCATTGAAACGTTTTCTACTAAACTCAGTAGTGTTTTTCATTCAGGAAGTGAGAAGGTCTTCCATGGTTATACAGATCAAGTTCTTTGTTAAGTTCCATGGTACTTTTCTCATTAGACAATTTAGGGAAGAGTTTCATAAGGATTAAGTATAGAGTTTCCTAATCTTTTTTTCTTTCTGGTACCTAGTGGCTGCAAACTTGCTAGTTTCAATTAGAAGAAAAGCAACAAATTTTCCAAAATTTTTAGTACAAATGGTAGCATGCCTACATTCACATTCATGCATGTGGCAATATTTTAGTCTCAGATTCATTTGTTGTGAAACATCTTAAGGTTAAAACTATCTTTTGACTGAGAGAAAAAGTACAAAGTAGAAAACAAAAAAACCCCAGAGCATAGACAAAATCAGTTGTGCTGCCAATATACCCGTGAGGAATCTCCCAAGTGCTCATGCCACGTGATGAAAATGACGCTATGTGATCACTATAATCAATGCCGCCAACACCAATAACATCACTTTGATCCGCAGGGTTGTTCAGTGTTCCATAAAGTGGTCCATCGTTTCCGATTGCTGATACCATGATAATATTATTTGATGTAATTTCCCAAACCTAGTAGAAATAGGAAATATAGCGAAAGTGCATTTTGATCAGTAGGATTGGATAACCATAAGTCACAGATTTTAATATAATAGCATGTTCAAAAGACCAAAAGGCCATAGTCTCGCCTTCTCAACAAATGGGAGATCCAGATAATCAGGTCCACCGATGCTCAAATTCAGCACATCCATCTTAGTTGCAATGGCATAATTGAATGCATCAAGAAACCAAGATGTGAAAGAAACCTGCAATGAGCTGAGAAGAAGTTTCTCATAAACTTACTAAATATACTTTGGGTAAGGGAAGTAAAATGAAAAAATTAATAGAGGAATTCTTAGTACACAGTTGGGGACCCAAATAGATACGCTTTGACCAATAAAACGTCTACAGTTGGCGTGTTTCCTTCTTCATATATTAAAGGCAACAAAATATGTACTGATCTTAAGGATCCTAATTCCTATGTCTTAATTAAGTCCAATGTAGTTGCAAAACAGCTGAGCTGGTAATGGTACAGTTGCCAATCATAGGCCTAAAGGCATAAATTCCTTCTAAGCAACCAATAAGAATTACTTCTCATATATATACTATAAGTATTACCTGAGAATCAGTAAACACCCGAAACGCATAGATCTCGGTATCTGGTGCAAAGCCAAGACATTCTGAATCTTGACCTGCAATAACACCAGCCACAAACGTACCATGTCCAAGATTGTCATTCAATGTATCTTCATTGGTCCAATTAGTGCGCTCCTGATAATAGTTCAGCCATTACCAACAACTAAACCAGAATAAAAGGAAAACCCACATCTTTTCCTCTCAGCAAACAGGTACCTTGATATTACGAAAATGTGGATGGTTTGCACGAATCCCTGTATCAAAAATAGCCATTTTCACTTTTGCACCAGTATATCCTTTTGACCAGAGAGCATCTGCTCCAAACAAGGAGGTAACTTGAGATTTCTGCAACAATAAAAACAGACCTATGATGGACAATAAGTGAAACCATTACTTAGTTTTCCTGATGATCCAACTCTGAATTCAAATACTCAATAATAGCTGCTTATAGGTAATGCATTCGGATGTTCTTTATAAGATATGAAAATAACACAACAAGCACACTAACAACTAAAGAGAATATCCATAACCCCTGATAATAAGCAAAAGCTAACCTGCGCCAACAAATTCCTCCCAGCAGCGGTGGCATTCGCCATGGCAGCAAAGTCCTCTCCTTCGCCAAAGGACATGGCAGTGAAAATCTTTCCGGGCCTCTTCTTCCCATCCACAAAGGCACCAACACCTTTTTCCTCGAGAACTACCCTTTGGTAGCTCAAATCCAAGGAAACATCCTTCACAAGTTCCAATTTGCCAAACTCCCCGATCAGAAACTCCTTGCGGCATTCCTCGATCGCCACCAGGGCGAAATCCGTGGGGAACTTCGCCGCCGGGTTGTGCCTCTCGAGCCATTTCCACCCTTCTGATTTCACATTGCGCTCCAGATACTCCTTGATGTCCTGGGCTTTCTTGTACTGGTAGAATCGGATTATGTGATTCTTGGGAGTGGGTCGTTCGGAGGCAGGGAGTTTTGGAGCAGAGTGGGGGAAGAGAAAATGGTGGGCAAGGAAGGAAAAGATGAGGACGACGAAAGAAAGCGTCAGACGGCGGGTCATGGCGGTGAAACCCGCATCAGATTACGCCGGCGGCGGTGATTCGGATTCTTGATGCTTCGGCGCCGGTGGAATGTACAGAAATCAAATTTCACTTCAGCCCTAAAGTTTTCTATTAAACCCCACTCATAGCATTTACTGGGGTTGTAAACCAGATTTGTTTCGATTTATTAATCCTGTTTAGATTTCCAAAAATAATTATTTTTTCTCTTTCAATTTTATCATTATTGTAAATATTTGGTCTTTTTTTTTTTTTTTTGCAAATAAGCTATTGACTCGTTTAAAATGGGTATTTTTCAAAATTTCATTTTGGGGTGAATAACACACAGACTAGCAAATTGGGATTAATCCATGGCGGCCAGAGGCCTGCTAACGCCTTTCTACATACACAGCAAGACAACGGCGTCGCCGCCCTTACTGAGCTTCCCCACCTTCGTTTCGTGGCTCGGAAAAGGCTCACGCGCTAAGCGTGCTCGCTTCTTCTGCAGCCACATGTCCGATTACAGAGAGAAGTTTGCTCGGAGAATGGAGATGGCGGGCCTCAAGCCTCATCACCGTATTGGTCAGTATTTGTTGCATTTCCGTCAATGCGACTTTTTTTCTGTATTTCTTGAAGCGATGAGTACGGATTTTGTTTAGTTAGGAACCAGCCGGTTTCCTCTTGTTAGGGAACCTTTTTTGGGTAATTCATGATTTAATCCTTTCCAATAGTTTGGGCTTTTTAGAATGAAGGTTTAAGTGGTTAGAAATGTTGGGGGAAATGAAGATTTTATTGAGTAGTTTGAGCTGTTTAGAGCTCAAAGAGATATATTGAGTAATGCATATTGATTCGAAAATCGTTTGAAATCAAATCCTCTCATGTATATGATAGTGGGGGTGCTGTCTGAGAACCTGTCTCTTATCTTGAACTCAATATTTTCAATTTTCTGATATTACGATTCACATAATGCTCATTGGGTATTTTGATTGTTCTATTCAGCAATTGCTGTTTCTGGAGGTCCCGATAGCATGGCTCTGTGTGAATTAACTGTTGGTTGGAAATCTGATGACTATGATGATGCTACCAAAGGAAGAGGCAAGTTAATTGACGGCCTTCTAGCAATTGTTGTGGATCATGGATTGCGAACAGAAAGTGCAGAAGAAGCAAATCTTGTTCGCAGCCGAGTTTTAAATATGGGTAATTAAGTAATTATATCTCTTTATTTCATGGTTGGTAATTATGAAAATGAAGCTTTCTTTGATGTCACCGGATGATGGATAGATAATGTAGGCTGTCTTTAGGAATCAAATGTGAAATTGCTCGCTGTGAATGGTTGGATGGGAGACCCAAGCTTGGTCACTTGCAAGAAGCTGCTCGTAATAAAAGGTGGCCTCATTAGATAAGTTT
Organism: Scutellaria barbata; assembly: GCA_028654395.1. NCBI lineage: Eukaryota > Viridiplantae > Streptophyta > Magnoliopsida > Lamiales > Lamiaceae > Scutellaria > Scutellaria barbata. Next base: position 897,136 of record CM053655.1, on the reverse strand, counting down.
AGAGTTTTCTTCCTCCCTCGTAACAAGAACAAGCAACCCCTGACCTTTCTATTTACCGCTAACTATCCAGGTATGAAACTTTACAAAGGATATGTATCCAGGAGCAGATTGGCATACTGTTGATTGCACATCATGCAGATGACCAGGTTTCTGGCATATGTATTTTTTATTTTTTTTTTCAGTTCACTTCATTCCTTGTTTTTTTGACTTTACACTGATTCCGAACATAAATAAGATACATGAGTTTCATAATTCATAATACATCAAGGGTGTTTATACAAGATATAAGTCTATTGGAATGAAGCTTTACAGTCTGCATAACAACTATAAAATCAATAGAATGTGAAAAACACTCTTATTTCAATGTATCAATTCCTAGTAATAATGAAATACAATCATACAATTTAATTCATCATATAAACACAATGTGAATGTTGAGGCACATTCTCATGCAGGCGGAGTTATTCATTCTCAGATTATCTAGAAATAGTGGAGTACTTGGGCTTGCTGGCATGGCATTTACTTCTGAAATGTACTCGGAATTTCCTGATTTTAATGTAGAAGAATCAAAAGCTCACGGCATTTTATTAGTGAGACCACTTCTGGAGTTCTCAAAAGAAGATATGTATGATGTAAGTCTTAGTATTCAAACACTTTTAGTCATTTTCATTTGTTTCTTGGTTCTTTTGAAATAGCCAGAAATTATTTGTATTAGTGTTGCAGATATGTCAAGGTGGCAATCAACAATGGGTTGAAGATCCGACTAACAGAAGTCCCATATATACTCGCAATAGAATCAGAATATCATTAAATAACTTGTCATCGTGTAAGTCGAACTCGTGCTGGTTTTTGTCTTAAAATTTTAAATAAAAGTGAAAGACAGATTATTGGATGGTTGATTGTGATGAGTATGATCTTCAAGTGGCTCTAATTTCACTGGAATTGATAGTTTTTTGCTGTTGCATTGTTTTTATAACTTGAAAACATACATATGAATTATGAAAGGTTGGATCCATTTAGAGCTAAGTTTTGCACTTCTAGTCGTTAATTTACTGAATGAGAGGGGTTGAATTTGGTTGAGTTTGATGTGTTGTAGTACTTTCAAGTGCTAATTACTGTTAATTTTTTTTATTGAATTTCTTATAATGCTCTAACATCTGCAGCTGTATTCAAGGCTGAGTTGCAAGCAGTTATATCAGCATGTCGAAGAACACGAGTGCATGTTGAGAAACTTTGTCACTTGTTGCTGAATCAGACTGTGACCATCATGCCTGTATGCTTCTTTAACTGAGATGCTTTCTAATGTTATGTGGATAGCTAGTCTTCATGAATCTAAGAAGCTGGTATAAAACCCTTTACATCAAATGTGGCAAACTCTGCTAGGGAAGAATATATATCACAAGAAAATAGGTGAAATAACATAATGAGAGAAATGTAGCTTATCTTCATGACTTGACTCCCCCCCCCCCCCCCCAAAAACCCAAAATACCAATGCAGCACGGATATGCAATGATTGATCTAGGAACTCTCCACTCAATGAAAGTCAAGGATATTTACCTTGCAAAGTTTGCTTCTCTGGTGGTGCAGGTATGGCCAGTTAGGATGTGTTTAATTCATGTTGATATCTATGTGCACCATTTCATATACTTTTCTGGTAATGCTCTTTCTTTTTGGGACATCAGTTCATCTCACAACGACATAGGCCAGTTCGAGGGAATGGATTGAAGTTGCTAATGAGTTACCTTGGTACTTTCCCATGCAAGGTTAATGTAGTTCCACCTCTTTCTTATATGAATATTTCTGCTTTATCTTTTGTTCGCACAAATATTACAGTTACTAATAGATTGTTTCTGCATTCTTCCAGACTTGTCTCACTGTAGCCGGCTGTTACCTTTGTCCAGCTCCAGGATCCAAAGGAAGTAAAGTCCTCATATGCTACTCCATTGATACGTCTTTGCCTCCAGTGATCAAGTCGTGTCATAACTCCTACACATGGCAGAATTGCTTTGTTACCGATGAGTTAGAGCAGATTGTAAGGAAAGCGAAATCAAATACGGATAATTTTGTGCCAGATGCTTCCACTGTTCCATTTTTAGATGCAACATCCTCCGAGTCTGTTTTGATAGAAGCCAAAAGGCTCGGAATTCTTAGTGACATTTCCCATAAGACAATCGTTTCCTTGCAAAAGCAAGAAAGTGAAAAGTTCAAGCCAACAACTGAACCTATCACTGACTCTGAGTCAAAAGATAACATAAAATCTCCAGGCCCAACTCTCTATCCGGGCCAACTAGGATACTTCATGAATAGATTTCTATTGCATTGGAAGGTTTGTGAAGAAAGTCAATGCTTCTGCAACCGTTGCATAATCGATGATCAGATGGTGGCAGCAGTACGCTACATGATAGATGCTGATTGGATACATCTTTATGATTTGTCCAAGAAGACGAACCTAGCAGATATAGAAACGGAACAACTAAGTGGGAAAACTATGGATCATGCTATATTATCAGCTTGTAGAGCTCTCGTGTCCTTGAAATCTATTCCAGTTGCTGCAAGAAGATCGATGCCTGTTCTAGTCAACTCTGAAGGCGTTCTACTAAGCATTCCAGTATGATTTTCTTATCAATCCATTCTCTCTTTTTTTTTTCTTGTCGTATATGGAACCAACGAGCTTTGAAACTGTGTTTCTTGCAGAGCATTGGCTTCTCACATTGCCCCCATCTGATGGTCTCTGCTGTTTTTCGTCCGAGGATACCATTGGGTGGAGGACACAGCTCCTTTTCTTGATTCCCAGTTTGGTGAAACATCTGCTCATGGAGAAGAATGTGAGGCCTGACTTAGAAGGCAATGAAGTGTGGTTTAAGTTCAAAGAGAAAAATGTGCAAGTGATGTATTGAACCAATAGGGTTTATCAAATGGTATCTGCACAAATGTGTTCATCTTTCTTTCTTTTTTTTTTTTAAGGAAAATCCAATTTTGTTTTTATAATTATTTGTGAGAATTGATATAGAATTAAATTTTTGGTTTTTTTATAAAGTCAGATTCAACAAAAAAAAGTCAGAATTGATAAAGTCAGATTAAATGGGTTGAGGTTGGTGCTATTTAAAAAAAAAAAAAAAAGAAAACAACATTCAACTCATTTAAAATTAAAGGAAATAATTCAAATTATTCAACTTACTCATTTCATCAAAATTTGTCAGAACATAATTAGCAGAAATACCTAATTAAATAGATAAAACCCTAATTATGATCATAAATATTTTTTGTGGAAGCTTTTCATAAAACATGAAAAAATATAAAATGAGAGAAAGAGAGTTGAAGAGTGACGTGGCAAGCTGTGCGCCCACAAAAAATATAGTCGATCATTTCTTCAACTTAAAGTGGGAGCCGCATGAAGCTGCAAAATCTATACATTATATTTCTTTCTGATGATTTCTTGATAGTATTATGTGGATAAGAATAGATTTCCACTACAAGTGAAAAATGCCACTTTACTATTCTAAACTCTCTGTGTTTTACGTTCACATTCCCACTTCATGCAAATTTCTTCCTCTCTTTCTCTCTCCTCTGGTATGAATACACTGAAATTGCCTGTGGGTTTTCTCTTTCTTGCAACTATTTCCTGTTCTTGATTGACTCTTGCAGTATTGATAATTTCTGGGTTCTGTTTATTTGTTGAATTAGTAAAGTTCATTACTTGTTTCCTGATTGAACTGAGGCTATGAGTGTTGCTCAATCTAAATTTTCTCAGTTTGCATGATAAGAAATGTGGTGGTTATGTTGATATTTGGTTTTGTTTCAACCCCTATAAATATTTATAAAATCATGAATTTGCATATGATCAACATAATTTATTTGCTATTAGGATTCTTTAGGTAAAGATTGTGTAACTGATATGATGGGAATCCCTCTTCTTTTGTACAAATTATTTGTACCTTTTGCATTTTGAAGAAAAGGATCAAATTGAGATTTAGTGCATTTGAGATTCTCTTCAGTAGTGAAAGATTTTCAGGAGATTGATTACTTTTCATTTGATAATTCCTTGCTGAGTGATGGTTAGTTGCTATCTCCAAAATGAGAAGATTGTTTTCGATTTTTGAGCTTTCATGGATGCAATGATGATGATCTGGGACATGGATATATTATGTAGAAGCTACTAACCAGTATGCAACATAAGCAGAGCAAGAAAGGTCACGTACATTGTTTCAGGAATTGGGTATAGCATATGGGTGACCACACCGGAGAAAAGGCCCAGTCGATGGCAGTAGGGAAGAAGCAGAATGGGGCAATTAAGAGCAACTCTGAAGTTCAAGCATCAAATGTGACGGTAATTGTTGTTTCAATCGACACATTTATCCCATTGAAATCCATTGTTGTTATGTTTAGATTCACTCATTTACTGGTTTATGTGTTGAGAGATTTCATTGTCACAATCTTGATCAGTTTGTAGATTCACTTTTCTTGAATTACTGGCATGTTTTGTGCAGGAGACACGCATACAAGAGAAGCAAACACATTCTCTTACATCTTCCTTAACTCCTTGTAATGGACCCCCCTGCCCTTCCTGCCTGAGCAATAACAGTTGCCAAATGGTTCGCTCAAGAACTAAGTTGATGAACGTGCTCATAGAGAGGGGAAAGCCTCGTGAAGTCCACATAATTTTCAAAGCTTTAACCGAAGAGGGCCACAGGCCAACCCTTGTAACATACACTACTCTTTTGGCTGCTCTCACACTCCAACGACACTTCAAGTCTATTGCTTCTCTCCTCTCCAAGGTGGAGCGTGATGGCCTAAAGCCTGACTCCATATTCTTCAATGCAATGATCAATGCCTTTTCTGAATCTGGGAATATGAAAGAGGCTATGAAAACATTCCAGAAAATGAAAGAGAAGGGGTGTAAGCCGACGACTAGAACTTTCAACACCTTGATCAAAGGATTTGGAATCATAGGTAAGCCTGAAGAATCTCTGAAGCTGTTGAATGCTATGTTACAAGAAGAAAATATGAAACCAAATGACAGGACGTATAATATTCTTGTCCGAGCATGGTGTAATAAGGGTGATATTGAGGAAGCATGGAATGTTGTCTATAGGATGATTTCAGCTGGAGTTAAACCAGATTCTGTGACGTATAACACAATTGCAAAGGCCTATGCTGAAAACAGGGAAACCAGCAGAGCCGAAGCCATGATTTTCCAGATGCAAAACGAGTTTGTGAGACCAAATGAGAGGACCTGTGGTATCATTGTAAATGGCTATTGCAAGGAAGGAAACATGGGAGATGCATTGAGGTTTTTGTATAGAATGAAGGATCTTGGAGTGCACCCAAATCTCGTCGTTTTCAATTCCCTTATCAAAGGGTTTATTGACAATACTGACCCTGATGGGGTTGATGAGGTAAAGCTGTTGTGTTAACCTTAAACTAGTCTTTCTTGACTAAATATGTTCTCCTTGTAGAACCCTTTTGCAATATGTTCTTATCTGTGCAGACACTGACTTTGATGGAAGAATTCGGGGTAAAACCGGATGTAATAACGTTCAGCACTATCATGGACGCGTGGAGTTCAGCTGGACTAATGGACAAGTGCCAAGACATATTTGATGACATGGCTAAGGCTGGCATAGAACCAGACATTCATGCATTAAGCATTCTTGCAAAAGGGTATGTTCGTTCAAGAGAGCCTGAGAAGGCTGAGGGAGTCTTGAAACTGATGAACAAATCAGGGGTTTATCCAAATGTAGTGATCTTCACTACCATCATAAGTGGATGGTGTAGTGCTGGGAAAATGGAATATGCTGTTAGAATATACCACAAGATGTGTGAGATGGATATCCCCCCGAATTTGAAGACTTACGAGACTCTTATATGGGGATACGGTGAAGCAAAACAACCATGGAAAGCAGAAGAGTTTCTTGTGGAGATGAAGAAGAAAGGCATCCATCCTCAGAAGAAAACGGTACAGCTCGTTGCTGATGCATGGCAGGCCATTGGGTTCATTAGTGAAGCTAAAAGAGTCGTAAATGGCTCAAAAGATGATCACATCGTTGCATCAAGGCAAGAAATGGCTCGAGACAAACTTGTTCAGAAAGAAGAGCAGAATGGTTCTTATTCGAAACTTGTATCACCAGGCAACATCGTAAAACATCCGAATGGAATCTCTGGAAAGATCCGGATGATTCTGGAAAAGTCGAGAGCTTCTTCTATGTGTTCGACTACTTGCTGGATCAAAGCGAAGATTCAGGTGGTATGTCAAAAACAGTTCTTTGTGCTGGATAAGAATTATGGGTATAGGAGTTCATTTAAGTTAGTGTTTTGAATGCAGAAAAGCTTGTTGAAGTATTAATACATGATTCTTGAACTTGTACAAATTTATTCCATTGTGACTTTAAGAAATTTGGCATTACTTTTGTCATCCATATTATTCAACTTGATTCTCTTGAGGGTTTCTTCTTATCTGGATCCAGTTTTCTTCAAAAGCTTAAATTTGTAAACTTGTGATTGCAAAAATAAAAAATTTAATTTTTGAAATTGAAAAGGAGCAAACTGTACAGCCTTAAAGAGAAACCAATGCTTCATTAATAAACCAAAACCATCTCTTGAAAAGTATTCGTGAAATAAGCATATTAATTTTTATTTTTTTTGCCTCATAAATCGAGTGTCTAAAATAAGTATTTGGATCTCTCATGTTTCCAAGAGAAGTCTAGCTAGAAAATTATATAATAATAAAAAAAACTTTATAAAAATATCTTGTATGTTTTGTTTTAGAAAAATGTAAAAACCCATCTTTGATCTACCCTTTATCTCACTATTGTTAATTAACAAGAACTAATTTATAAATAAAATTATATGAAATTTTATCTAGACTTAAGAATAGTTTAATTTTGAAGTTTTGAATTGAAAAAAAAAAAATTAATTAGTCTCTTATTGAAAATTTTAAATTGGGTTTTGAAAATTAATTTATAAATTAATTCTTCATTTCAATAAATTACATAATTTTAATAGACAATAATATAATTTATTAAAAAAAAGGTATTAAAATGTTTTGTCTGCCAAATCAATTTCAGTGTTCAGTTTTTAACTCAACAGTCAGTGAGGAGAAAGAAGAGACGGAGAGGGAGAGAAAGACAAGGGGAGAGAGAGACAGAGAGAGAAACAAATGATACCTATACAGCTTCGGCTACTCCCTCCATGTCCTTCCCTTCACAACCCTAACACCGCCTGCTTCACCCCCACCACCAATTTCAACCCTTCAAACCCCACCCATCCCCATTATCTCTTCAAACCCTCCAAAAATCTAAATTTTGTAAACTCCAAAAGGGCTCAATTTCACACCCTTCATTGTAATGGGTCCGGTAACGAGACTACCGAAACGACGGCGTTGAACACTAAAGCAACCGGAGACGGAGAAGGTGGCGGGGGAGGCGGTGACGGTAACGGAGATGGAGACGACGGCCAGACGGAAAAGAGTAGTGGGCTCTTGCCGGAATGGTTGAATTTCAATTCAGATGATGCAAAAACGGTTCTTGCCGCGTTGGCCGTATCACTGGCGTTTAGGACGTTTATTGCTGAGCCAAGATTCATTCCTTCTTTATCTATGTATCCTACATTTGATGTTGGGGATAGGATTGTAGCTGAAAAGGTAAATATGTTGAGATATTAGGTTAAATTACAGCTTTTATTTGTTCATGTAGTGTTTGATTAACTTGATATCACTATCTCATAGTTAGCAGTATTGGAGAAATTCAAACTTGCATTTCAGTGGTTAAAAATGGTGCAATTAAGTTTGTCGAAAAACTGTGTAATCTATCAAGTGATGAAGGGTAACTACATTAGTTAGATTACTTCGGATTTGTATAGCTGATTAAGTATTGATACATTGGTGTATACAGATAATAACTCAAAATTTACTTGTTTTTGCATAATATATGTGTTACTATCATGTGTTGCAATGTTCGTTATCAATGATGTTTTCTTGTATTATTACCTGTAAACATGTACTTGCATTGATCCCTGTGGTTTGTGTGACCATGAACTCTTATTAGTTTGCAGCTATGACTAAGTTGTAATTCTCCATTGTTCAGGTGTCATATTATTTCAGAAAGCCTTGTCCAAATGATATTGTTATTTTTAAAAGCCCACCTGTTCTTCAAGATGTTGGTTACTCAGATGCAGATGTTTTCATTAAGCGGATAGTTGCAAAAGAAGGTGATGTCGTACAGGTGAGATTTTAAAATCTTATCTTTTCATGTGAGGATTTATGTATTGGTAGTTGTAATCCCTTCTATGAAGTATCTGTTAAACTAGTAGACCTTGCAGAATTTACTGGATTGGGGTGGCCATTGTTATCTAGCCTTGCTATTTTAATATTGGGTAAAAACGCATTCATTTGATTGCATTCGTTTTCGTGAGGATCTTAGTCTCCATTTTCTTGTTAGTTCTGTTGCATTTATTTGCTACTTGTCCCCACGTCATGATTTTCGTATAAGTATATAACTAACTACTCTTAAATCTGTCATCTGTGTTTTTCTTCAACATGGCATTAATCGTTTTTCTCTGCATCTTAGCTTTATATTATTGTAAACGAGTTCTTTTTCTCTGGCATCCAGTAAAAATGAATTAAAAAAAAGAGAACAAAATGCCATATGATAATTGAATAAAGAAAAGTTTTCATAGATTGATTGATTGAAGTAAGAGTTGAAAATCGTTCTAATAATTTATTTCCGGTATTTTCAATCTTGTTTTACAGTACTATTTTTCTGCGTAAGGTCCTGGTAATTTAAGTTCCACAATTAGAAATTGATACTTCATACACAATTATCTATCTTTTGTGTTTCGTATGCAATGCAGGTTCATGATGGGAAACTGATTGTGAATGGGGTTGCCAGAAATGAAGACTATATTCTTGAAGCACCTAAATACGAAATGACTGAAATCGTATGCCCGGTTCTCTTATCTAACACACACACACAGTTTATCCTTATTGTTCACGTAAATTTTTTTCTAACGATGGGCACTTTTTGGCAGCGTGTACCACAAAACTCTGTTTTCGTCATGGGTGACAATCGTAACAATAGTTACGACTCACATGTCTGGTAATACTTTCTTACGACCAAATACTGAGATTTGAGTCATTTCCTATATTTACTAATGAACTTGTGTTTTCTTAGGGGCCCTCTTCCTTCTAAGAATATAATCGGAAGATCAGTACTTCGATACTGGCCTCCTACTAGAGTCGGTGGCACAGTTTTCCCAAAGGGCTGTGCTATCGATCAGAAGGAGAGCAATGTCGTGGCTCAATGAAGAAAGTGCAATTTTGATCTTTCCTCGTCTCAAAATTAGTTTTGCTTTCTAGGCTAAGTCAGAGAAAGAAAAGGATTATTTCATGAATTATAGTCTCAAATTCTCAAGAATCTGTTACAGGTAGTTCTTGAATGTTTCATTTTTTTTGGGATTATGGAAGATCTTAAATGTAATATCATTTCGTTTAAATTAAGTAATTTTATGTTTTTGTTATGTTTTATAGACAAGGTTTGGACATCAAATATTATATCTCACCTACAGTTAATGCGAGTAATTTAATCACCAGATTTTATGGGAAAATTGAAATATTTAAAGGGCCACATTTTTTATTATTTATGGGGTGATTCTACATTTCTTCAATAAAAACTTTAAAATTACAAGTTGTTACAACGTGAAGATGCTATATTTAAAAAATACGTTTCAATACAAGAAATTGACTGAAAATGCCATCTGGTCGACACTCCTTTAATAATCAGATGCATAGTACTTTACACTTGATGTATGCCCGTACAAATGACTGTCAATCATAAATTATCCCTCTTTCTCTTTATAAATCCTTAAAATCCTCAGCAAAGTCTCAAAAGAAGCCAATTTTATCACAGTTGGATTACTCTGGTACAAAAAAAATTCAAATCAACAAGGATTAGTATGTAAAAATGTGAGAGAAACAAGAACAAAAAATTACATTTTCCAAGATAATTTAAAAAAAAAAATTGTATAATGAAAGGAAAGAATGTAGTTTCCCAACGTCCAAATGCACTAGAGAAAAAGTATCACCGGATAGCGAGGGAAACATCTCTATAGCTTAACTTGCAACAATGTCACACTAATAGACAATTTAGTAATGACAAATACAAGACAGGTAAAGCACACTTAGAACAAAATTAGAAAGAAACAACTCAGTCCCTTAGATGTTCAATAATTGCGATCATATCCGCAATCATTACAGGTCTGTAGAGCTCATCATAGCTGTTCCAACACAATTCAAAACACAAAACATATTTAGAGATTAGCATGTAGCTGCCCCCCATTGTTCTCCAAACACATACAATTGTGGTGGAGTGATGTACAAGGAGCAACACAAATACTCTTGCTTCTAGGGAACGAGTTGAAAGGAAATCAACATTATTCCATCAACCAGATAGCGAAGCCAATAATGCTCTTAAAATTAACATAAAATTGCAATAGCAAGTGACAAAAATATGTTCTTAAGCTTACTAGACCAGCTTCAAGAAAATAATCAGCAAGTCTGAAGAGCTAAAGATTGATTTATGAGCAGATAAACACCTCCCTTCTCAAGTATCACAGAAGAGGGTTGCCTGAATTTCCACTCAATATATAACATAGCAACAAAGCATAAACACTAGCTACTTACTAATACATAGCATATTCTACATCTTACTGCAAAATTCTAATTAAATCCGAAAAGAAAAATTATAAAACCTTACAAAAAAAGGGGCCTCATTGAGAAGATTAGTCTATCCACACAACAAAATTCGGACATATGCTTGTCTTTTAATAACAGTATAATCACTGGCCAAAACGCATCAAAAAAATCAGATTTGAAAAAAAAAATCTAAAGAAATATTACAACAAAAGGTTAATAAAGGACTCAGTTTATGGGTGGTGATATAACAGTATGGTCGGCAAGGTGCTGTTACACACCATTACGACGAACGAGACCAATAACATGTTCATCATCGTCCATTTTCATATCAAACATTTTTAGCCAAAAGATTCATTTTTTTAAATATATTTTTATACATATAATTAGGAAAAAACTAAACAAGATTTATAATAAAATATAAAAATGAACTGAAAGTCATCAGATAGGAGCGAAAGACTAAAAATATTTAATCACAAAAATTTCATTTGAACTATGCAAAATCATCACTTGACTCTCAGTTTTCTTTTTCCAGAATGTTAACGATAATTAAAAAAGAAAAGAAAAATAACTTCAAAAAATTAAATTTAAAGCAAAGCCTCAGAAGGAAGGCAGTAGTGTGGTCGTAATCACTGAATTCTCATGAAATAATTCCACGTTACTCATCATTGGCAATTTCGTTAGAAATAAACACAAAATCCAGTTGAAATTTTTAAAAAAATAAAAAACTGAATGCCTCATAGAGAAGATTAGGTTGATCTACATGTGTAGATTCAGACATATGCTTGTCAATAAATATATATATAATCATCGGCATCTCGAAGAAAAACAATAGAGAAAAAACTCAGGCGGTTGGTCACCAAAAACAAAAAGAAATACTGAATTGATGAAAACCTGAAATTGGAAAACGCATATTTCAGCTTTTGCAAACTAATGATTTGAGCATGGAGAGAGCGGCGCGTTGGAATAAGCCGAGAAGCGCTGCTACTTATAGAGAGAGAAACGGCGGTAACTAGGGTTTATTTGGAACTCTTTTGTTTTGAGACTTTTTAATTTTAAATGAGATTAGAGTATTTTTTTGGTCAATTACTTATTTTAGTAATTATTTATTTTATTAAATCAATTTACAAAACTTCTTCAATGTCACTTATTCTTTTTGTAGATGTAATAAGTGATAACATCATTTTTGTTTTTACCCTTTTCCCTCTAAAATTATGTGTAGTAAATAGACTTTATTTTATAAATCATCTAATAAATATTATTTTGGAATATAAATTTTATTTCAAATTATTTATAGTTTTAAACTTTTACACAATTTTATTCTATATCTCTATTAATATTTCTTATATTTCAGTAGCTAAAATTTAAGATTAATATGACATTTTTATGGGATAAATTTGATTATCTTTTCAATCTTAAATGATAAGTTCATTAATTAATTAAAGGTATATTTGTTCAATTTTTATATTCCTTAATCTATAACAAAAACTCCACTTATTCTAAAATGAAGGGAGTATTAATCTTTGTCGAATAAATTACCCTCCATCAGGTCTAAGAATAGAAAATTAAAGTTTTTAGTAGTGTTTCTATAACAGAATTTCGGAATTACAAAACCAACCCTGGAGCAACTCAAGATGGAGTAAGTACAAAAAATAGTATAATTCAATAACAAAGTGTAACAAAAATAACTGAGGTGTGGAAGTCAAAACCTGCATACTTTGGATGACAATATGTAATCACTCCTTCGGTTTTTTGCAGGAAACTATGAGTTCGAAGATAAATTAAGAACATGTGTTGATAGGAAGACAAAAACTAAACTAAACTAAACTAAACTCAACTCAAACTTTTGGACAAGAGACTTGTTTTGTAGGAGAACATACATAAGCTGCCATATTCAACACAACCAACTCCCCTACCTCGAATTATCACTGCTGCAGATTTCGATTCCAAGTTAGATGCAACAACTACCATTGGTAAAAATCAAGGATTTAACTCTTGAAGACAAAGCCGGTGAAGTTACTTATAATATGGCCGGATCTACGCAGAGGTGCTCAGCTGCTATGATTTTTTAGGATCTGATTCTATTAACTTGAGTAGTTCTTGGATCCAAGGTAGATAGGATTTGGGGCATTGACATGCCACCAGAAACAACAATTTCTGCATGTACGTCAAACCAAAAAAATGTTGTTGGAAAAGAATATGTACATCTTATAAGGAGTATAAATCAAGGTATACTGGTAAAAGGATTCCAGTTATCGCAAGTCAAAATGAACAAGAAGCAAGACCATGAGTTAAACCACTAACCTGATAAACAAATTAAGTTACTACCACTAAACCAACAGTTGGTAAAAATCTGACACACAAGTGTAATAGTTATGTCCATGGCTAGTGAAGTTCAAGTGAGCAGATTCCTTTGGAACAAATTATTTTCATTTTCATTGTTTAGATTGGATGCAAATTTTGAGGTGTTGGCTGCACTTGTAAGTAGAACTGGCAGACTGCATTGCACAAGGACTGCTGCCAGGGGTATTAAAGGGGCTAAGCACAAAGTGAAGCAGAATGCCCAGACTTAAAAGGGGTGAGACTGGCAGGTAGATATGAAGGAAGATGGGGTATTTATTTTACTGGTTTGTTCATTTAGTTTTGCCAGATTCCCTGCAAGTGGATACAGGATTGAATAAATTCTCTTATATTCTTCTGGTAAATAGCACTTCGCCTACCACCAACTGAACCAACATCACATCACCCCTACTCAACATAACCAAGCTCTGTTGCCCCCAATATATTTTTCAGGTAAAAACCACACTGGATAAGAGAATTTACCTACCATATAAAATACCAAAAGAGACAATCTTGCCATTTTACTTGCATTCGATGTCTTTATTGAACGAATCTAACTGTAAAAGTGGGAGGAAAAACAATGGGGGTGCATCAGAACCCAAGGAAATAGGCATCCCATGTGTGCTCCATTGGCATCAGGAAAACGAGAAGATGATTAAGTATCAAGGTGGCAAGATTCACATCTTTGGTGTACTAAATGGTAGATACTTCTTTCAGTGGGGGTGAAGTGTTCTGATTACCTTAAGTTGATGAGGTTCTGTTATTTTAGTTGGCTCTGGAGGGTTATGTGCCAAAACATGCACAGTTAGGGGTGTAAAGTGCTGTCGACAAAATTTCTTGTATGGTAGATGCTCTCTCTATGCCAAATAAGGGCAATAACGTCCAAATATGATCTTCAGTATACCAAAAAAAGTAGTAAAGTCATCTTACCAATTCCTTCTCGAACAGACAAGTTTGGTCTAATAACATCTTTAGCATTAACCAGGAATACATCACCAATGTAAAGATGGTTTGTTGGGACATACACACAGCAGAGTTCTTCCTCTCCTGAATAACTCTGCAGAGAAAAAATGAGATTAAAATAAACTGAAAAATACTCTCAATGAAAGAAAAAATATAAAGCTCACCCATCAAAGTATGAATGATCAATTGTCATCCTATTGAGTACATTTCTCTTTCTCCATAAGAACAATTTTTTTATGGATTACAAAGAGTATGTTTAAAACATAAATTCAAGTTCGGAAACTGATAAACTAAAACATGAAGTCATGGCAGACCTGGAGAGTCAAAGATGAAGTGATGAACCCAAATGCATATTCACCAATTCGTGGATGCCTTATAATAGCCACTTCCTTGAAAGCCTGTGAATTCTGATCTGTAACCATGATGCTAAAGAATTGATCATCCATCCCTAACAACTGTTATCGTCATGAGACTATGAATGGAAAAACCAAGCGCACCTGGAGATATGGCAGCACTAATTTGCTTTGAGGCATTGTAGATATGACGAACAAATGGCATACGCTTTATAAACCACTCACCAAGGCTCAAAACAGAAGCCCCCAACCATGATGACATAAATACTCCAACCAAGAAAATAAAAGTAATGGAGGTTACAAATCCTAAACCTAAATCAAGAAAATAGAAAGTGTTAGCAGCAGCAAGGATATGAAAGAAGAACAAGTAGTTTATTATTGGACTGAACAGTTATAGATGCTTTTGTTAAAATTGACAAAGTAAAATCATTGCGGAAGAGGTGCAAGAACTCAAATCTATCCAGCAGTAAAATTATTATTACTTTCTCTGTGGTTCAGATAGATGATACATTACTTTGTTCTAGGCTAATGAATTGTACAATTCTGTACATTTTATAATAAGTACCTAGAGCTATAAGACATACATGACAATAATCAAAGTACCTTCCTACTTTCAGACATTTAAGTGAAAAAGCAACATGCTTACCAAATATATCAATTCCAAGTTGAGCATAAATTGGAGAGAAGAAGCCATCCACAAAATGAATGAACCACCATGTTACATAGAAAGTAATAGCTATTGGAAGAAGGATGACACTGCAGATAGACAGAGGAAGTGACATCAACAATGTGCAAACAGCAAACAGGTGCAAAAAGAGGCTTAACCTGGAACTTGACAATCCTTGAACTGATAATTTGCACATTGCAAAAAGTTTGTAGTAATATAAGCAGGATACAAGAGCTTTCCTCATGGGGGTGCCACAGTTCAGATGCTAGAATAACACATTGTTTATTCAAAGACAAATTAAATTGGCAACTTCCTCCCAACATTGAGTTCATTATAAAACAGCTTATAAGCTGTCAAAAAGATTCTAATAGTGATTTATAATTACAACGGATTTATTACATAATAGCTATAAGGAAAAACCTTGAGTGGTTTTATCACGTTTCTAAGATAGGTAAATTTCTTCCAATACTCCAAGGATTTGTACCTCATCCTCTTTTCATTTTTATATCATGACTGCCCAATATTTTTGCTTTTTATATGATGGAGATTACCAGTCTAAGGGTGTCAAAGATTCACCAAATGCAGCAATAAACCCACCAAAAAGATCTTCCCCAAAAAGCAGTAGACATATCACATAAAATAGTCAAGTGAAACTTTCAAAAGGCACGTGCATTTTTTAAGTCTTATGCTCAGAATTACAAGGTCCATATAGCATAAAGATGTGCTCACCATCCAGTCATGAACTTTTTTGAAGCCCAGCTCCTCACAACTTTGTAAAACGTCTGCATGATTACCAAGATGAAGAATACTTTAGCTTCAGATAAGAACAAACAAAAAATACTTTAAAATCAGTAATCATCAGGTCCTACATCAATAATGGAACATTCTTCAGGCAAGAAAATTACAAACGTGCCAAGTGAAGTAAGGCACTTTGTCACTCTACATATGGATCAGTAAGTTAAGACACATAAAAGAGAAGGGCACACAACTGCTGCAAGAGGTATAATGGAAGTTTAAGGACGATTCCATAATAAAAACTTGAACTGCTAAAAGACAGTGATAATCATACCATTTGGAGTATCTTTTCCTTCTACAGACAAAATTATCACATCATAATTACTCATCAGTTCTTTCAAGTCAAATGCAATCTACCGATTACCATAATTTAATAAAGCCCTTTGAAAAATTACTGAAGAAGGCAGTTTTTAATGCTATCATCACATTACTCATGTTTTTCTGCACAGCTAAAGCAAGATGTAACAACAGAAACATGCCCACTTCGAATAAAGCTCATTTAATTCAGTAAAAAAGAGTACTAAAAATAGAGTAACCACCTAAAACCCTAAAACGGAAACAACAAAACACACCACATCATGACCAAACATAGTACCTCTCGACCAGAATGATGGTGAGAGGAAGAGGCGGCGGAGGGCGAGGCGCCGTCGTCATCGTGACGGTGGTCAACGGAATCAGCCACCGGTATTAGAAGCTCGCGATCTCTCTCTCTGCTGCTGTTGCCCATTACGCCAAGAGGTTTCTCATCTCCCATCTTTCACGTTACGCACTCTGAATTCCCTTCTTCAAGTCTGCAGTATTAATCAGATTCAGTCTTCCACCTCCAAATGCCCCTCTCTCTCTCTCTAATTTCAGCTGTGTTTTCACTAAGAAAGAGTTCAATTGAATGAGAATCTATTTTCGTGGATACGTATGTATATATGTGTGTGTATGTTGAGTAATGGTGTAATTTATTACACATAATTATTATTAAAAAAATGATGGCAATGCCAATACATATTTTTTGAAAAGTAATAATAATAATAATAAATAAAAGAGATAATACCTCCAAATATCCTTTTTTCTTATCTTTATAACTCAAATACCCCATCAACTATAATATTATCCCAATATACCCCAAAAATGGTCAAAGACTAATTTACCCCTAAAAAATCACTATTCAAAATGTTATTTCCACTCTTAATTTATGAATGTCAAACCATCTTGTTAAACTTTGTTTTCACAACCCGGATATAATTATCTTGGTATTTTGGTTGGAAACCTTTCTCGTGCCCCAAAAAACACTGGTATTTATACTTGTGATCTGGTCTGAAAGGTATAACAAAGCCATATACTGAACGATTATTATTCGGAAAAAGAATTAACTGAATTTTTCCATGATTTATATTTATTGAGATCCGATGCGTAGAAATGGTATCAGAGCCTGGTTTTATTGAAGAAATAAATTAAATTATGTTGAACAATATTATTTCCTTTTGCCTAACGGAAGAGAAAATCAAGAAAATGTATCCGAAAATATTTCGAGATAACACAAGTACAGGATATCAGTAATGACATCCAACTTAGATTGGAACACAATTGTTCCAGACACATCTAAGGTCACGCAAGACCTTAGGGAGATCCAGAAGACCATCATTTATTATGGTGGACAGATGGAGAAGATAGTCCGATCTCTATCCGAGATCCAAAAAGATGTTTCAGATCTGAAACAAGAAATTGTAGATCTGAAGAGAAGACAAACCAAAGGAACTGGAAGATCAATGAACGAACGTATGAAAAATTCGTTCGGAGATATTCCAATCATTTCCAAAGGAAAGGCTACGGAAGTTTCGAAGCCTAAAAGTAACGACGAACTCCTACTTGATATCATAAGACAAGTTGGATGGAAGTCTCAAGAGTAGATCTTGCAGAATTAACCGAATCCCTTTCCAATCTCGGAATTGTGGATCTGGTAAATCTCAGGATGAACGAGCCGATTCCGCCGATTTCAAAGAAGGAAGAGGAAAGCACAAGTACGCCAGTACCGGAAGCACCAGTACCTGAAGTACCGGTTCCTCCCGAACCCAGGTGGTGGCAGGACGGGGTTGAGTATGAAGAATACATAGCTCGACAAGCCAAAACCCGACCGGGAAGGTTTAAAGGAGTATCCAAAAGCCCTTGGGCAAAAACGATGCTTGAACCAACCCATCCGTTTGGAGTGATGCTCACAACAGACATCATCGATTTCAGAAATATGGAAGTTTTGATCGATGAGTGGATGTCATCCATGAAAGTTGCTTCATCAACACTGGATGTTGATAACGATCATTTTTACCAGATACTGGTAAATAGTTTGCAAGGTTCGGCCAAGAAGGCATGGGAGATGACCGAAGCCTCTCTCAAAAAAGAGATCTTATCCAACGAGAATGTTATAACAATTGTCGAAAGGATGGGTCACCTGCTCAAAATATGTTTCCTCGGGGACGGATATTTTGAGGAAAGAAAAGACGAGAAGAAAAGAGAGTACACGCAAGCTCTGTTTGCTCTCGAATTGAGAAATATATGTTATGCGGATGAATATATATATTGGTTCCGCAAATATTATTTCCAAGCAGATGTACCATGGAATGTGGCAACAGATTTATTCTTTGCAAAAATCTGCAGTCCATGGAGGGAGATGCTAATGCAAACCTACAAGGTACCTACAGGCCGAGTCGATTCAGTGGCCAGAAGGATGTCCTTTTTCAAGGACAGTATACGAGAATGGTGTCAACAAGTGACACTACAAAGGAACAAGAAGAAACTAAGAGGAATGGTGAAAAAGACCCCTCTTTGTTGCGACAACAATGATTTTCCGAGTATTATCGGAGAACCACAACGCGAAAGACACGGAAAGAGAAAGAAACACTTCAAGGGAAGGTTTCAATCTAAGTCCGGAGGATCATACAGGAGACCTTCCAAACAGGGAAGATCATGGTGGTCCAAATCAAAGGCTAGATCTTACAAATCTGGTCAAAAGTCTGGTCCTTCCAGGTTTTCTTCACAGGGATCTAGATCCACAGGGAAGCCAGCAGGAGGAACAACCCGGAAAAGAACTTTCAAACGAGCTCACACTCGTACGAATGAAAGTTTCAAGGATTGCAACTGTTGGACGTGCGGCGCGAGAGGCCATATTTCGTCCGATTGCCCACAAAAGCAAAAAGATGTGCGCCAATTCGAGTACACAGACGACATCCGAGATGCTGTCTTCTATGGTGATTTGGTGCCAGTTTACAAGTTCGAGGACATCTCTTCAGATGAAAGCATCTATGAAGAAGAATTGGAATCTGTTTCAGAAGGATCCGATGGATCATCTACAGAATCAGACCAGTAGCTCCGGCAAACCAGAAGATAGACTCCAGACGACGGACAGTCTATCAGGATTCTTTTCAAAAATGACCATCTCAAACAAGACGATGGAAAGAATCATGCAACAGGATTCAGCTTTAGGTCCGTACGACGGATTTAAGATTGGAAGTCTTAATCGATTTTGTGACAAAATCGGAATAAGACAGCGCAAGCATCACATCATCTACCGGGTGAACTCAGGTGAGTTCTCTATTCCAATAGGGTTAACCGGTAATAACATTGAGATGCAACTTATTCCAAAAGAAGAAATTCTTGAGGAATTGAGTCGTATCAAAGAAGAAGTAGCGGTCACAATGAAATGGATTCATATTGGAACTATTGAAGTAGTGATTAAAGCTACCTTCAAAGAAGGAATTGATTCTGAATTACATCTATCTGTGATGGATAAAAGAATCAATAATTTAAGCGAAAGTTGTCTTGGTACAATGGTAGGTAATTTATATGTTGGAAAACTTATGTTTGACATACATCCTAGGATTGCATATAACCTAGCAGACCAAGATTTTAGTAGAGTCTTAACCCTTCATCAAGATTTTAAAAGACCTGATCTTATGAAAGAAGGAAATAGACCATTTTCTATCACGTATAGAATTGCATATGCTCTTTCTAATACACATCATTCGGATATGTTTCTTAGGAAGGAGTATATAGAAATTCCTAGAATTTTCAAGGAATTCGCCAAGGTTATGACACCTGACCCAATTAAAATACCAAGGTTAGGAGGTGTCAATTTGCTAATTAAAGATCAACCTATTCTAAACAGTAGATCATTAAGGTTTGATTCTGAAATTAGTAACAGGTTGTCCTTTTCCGAGGGTAGGATTTTAAGCCTAAAAGGAAAAGAACCAAGTGAGGATTTGTATCCACAAAAGATTAGGGTAAGAAATGTAAAAATCAAATGCTCTAATAATGAATGGAAAGAAATCCATATTGTTTTTGATATATCTAAAACTGATAATTTGTTTCCTTGTGAGGAGATATATCATTTACAACAACCAAGTATTAATAGATATGAAGGCATGTTAGAAATAGCAGGATATCATGTATCTGTTACAGGAAGTGCAGGCATAACTAAAGGAGTTATGACCCTAGGGTTAAGTTTCCTTGAGGAACATAAGCCCTGGAGAAGAGATGAAAAATGGATGGAGTTCGACCTTGATGGACATACAATCAGGGTAGAATAAAACCATTATGCCAGGAATCAAACTGGACCAAGAAATCGTTAATCTCACGATACAAAGAGACCAGGCGATAACTCTGTTAAGATCTTTGCGAGAGCAAAATCTACCAGAACAAAGAAGTATCCAAGATGTCATAAGGATACAAGAGGGTGCGTTAAGAATTAGTCAAATAAACGCACGAATAGACATGCTAGAACGCTGGAGGAGAAGGATTTATCCAAACAATCCGGACAGATTCTAAAATATGCCAGGAAGGTGTATTGATGAAGAGATCCAGGATCTCAGAAAAGAGAAAGATGAGTTGATGGAAAGCATAAGAGAAATGCGGGATAATGGACAGACTCATCAAGTAAGGTTTCAAGAGTTGATCCGTGAGCATAATGTTAGAAGCTCAAGGATAAACTTGTTAGAATCTTGGAAAAGAGGAATCTATCCAAACGATTCTGAATGACAAGTATTTTCTCTATATATATATCTGTAGGGATATTATATGAACAATATAAGACGGAATATTTTGCAGCTTATATTGACTCAGGTTCAGGCATTTGCACAGCAAAGCCAGGAGTTTTTCCCAGCGAAGCAGTGGAAAAATTACCTCTTATTGCAGGAAGAGACTTCTCACAGAAGATCCTTATATTCAATAAAGGTATTCGAGAAACACGAATAATGATCGGAGGCGCATTCGATACCCCTTGGTATAAAGTAAGAATGCCACCAATCTATATTCATGATACAGGTGCTGATATTTTGCTTGGTAACAATTTTATCCAAACTTTTGCAAAATATGAGCAGGATAATCACAAGAACCTGTTAACCTTTACTACTAACTGTGGTAGTATGATACAGGTTTTGCGGCGAGAAAAGGCTTTTAATAGGATCATGCCTATTAATTTTCGCAGCAAACGTGGTGATAATAATGAAGCCAAGTTAACTCATCCAAAAATGCAGGATAAGAGGAAATTTGGTGAAGCTCTTTTGTCATACAGACAAGAGGGAATGGAGGAGGCACATGAAGAAGCTATTCAGTTTCTAAAGAATGCCTTACAAGAAGGACCACCCCAGATTGACATTAATGAGGAAAGTCTACTTTCTCTCGAAAATGTTAAAAGGCTAATTCAGAGGAACTATAATGAAAATCTTTTAGCCTGGTGGGAAAAAAACCAGATCGAAGCAACGTTGAAGGTAAAAGAACAACACAGATACGAGTTGGTTCGATACAAGCCGATACAGATGAATCTTGAAGATCGAAAAGATATGCAAAAGATTATCAAAGAGCATATCGATCTCAAGCTGATCGAAGCAGGTATTTCTCCTTATAGTAGCCCAGGGTTTTTGGTAAGAAACCATGACGAAATAAAGAGAGGAAAAGCAAGGTTAGTAATTAACTATCAAGGTATTAATAAGATTACCGAATTTGATGGTTATTACATTCCAAGTAGAGAACACTTAATTGATTGTATTAAAGGGTCAAAAGTGTTTTCAAAGTTTGATTGCAAGTCTGGATTTTACCAGATTAAGTTAGAAAAAGAGTCTAAGAAATTAACTGCTTTTTCTACACCACAAGGTCAGTATATCTGGAACGTAATGCCTATGGGTCTTGCGAATGCACCTCAGATATACCAACGAAAGATGGATAATCTATTTAAAGATTATTTTGAGTTTATGTTTGTTTACATAGACGATATCTTAATTGCCTCTAAAAATATGAAAGATCATTTAAAGCATCTTGAAATATTTTCAGAAGCATGTCATAAAGAAGGATTAGTGCTCTCTGAAAAGAAGGCAATAATCGCGGTTAATAGAATCGAGTTTCTCAGTGTTATTATTGACCATGCAGGAATGGAACTACAGGAACATATTGTGGAGAAAATCTGCAATTTTCCAGATGTTCTTAGAGATAAGAAGCACCTTCAAAGCTTCTTAGGAGTGATTAATTTTGCAGGTTCTTTCATTAAGGACTTGGCAAAATATCGAAAGGATTTTCGTCCTTTATTACAAAAGGATGAGAAGACCAAATGGAAATGGGAAGATATTCATTCCCAAAGAGTTCGTGAGCTAAAACAGGTTTGTAGTAACTTGCCAAAACTCGCGATTCCTCAAGATGAGGATCAGTTAGTCGTCTACACAGACGCTAATGATTTCAGATGGGCAGCAGTGCTCATGCGAAAGACATCTACGGGTGAAGAACCATGTAGATATACTGGAGGGTTGTTTACAGAACAACAGGCCAGAGTTTGGCATATTAACGAGAAAGAATTCTTTGCTGTTTGGAAGGCCTTTAAAAAATGGCCTTTATTTTTATTAGCTAAAGAATTTATATTAAAAGTTGATAATACTAACGTTAAAGCTTTTTTGAAAAACAAACTTGAATCCAAGATCGAAAAAGCACGTATTATCAGGTGGCAAGCAGAATGCCAATATTATCTTTTTGATATTGTCATTGTGAAATCTAATGAGAATGTTCTTGCAGATTTCTTAACAAGAGATGGATATCCTTGAAGCAGATTCCATCACAATACGAGCAAGGCACCTTAGGGAAAATCTTGAGATGCATTACAAGGCCTTTGAGGAATTAAGGGTAAGAGCCGAAGCGGCATCTTATGTCCAGAAAGCTGATTTGGACAAAGTCCAAAAGACTCTACGTGCAACCATAACTTCAAATAATGATTTGTGGAATGCATTAGTAGATCCTGTAAACAAGGCCTGTTCACCATCGGTGATGCAGAAAGAAATATACGAGAGAAGTTCATCATCGATGAACAAACATGGTACTTTTATACCCGAAGCAGGACATCCTGCTGATAAAAGTTTTTCATCGGATATCGGTGAAAAGGCTGATAAGGCCGAACCAAGTGTTTTATCGGATTCCGATAAAATTATTAATTCGGAAGGTCAGGAAGCAATTCCAGACAACCCGAGTCAACCTAGCACCTCTGGGGTAAAAGAGGGAGAGGTTAACCTAAGGCCCCAGACTGGCCCTAGACAGGTTAACACTAATCAAGCTATTTCTCCTCTGCAGGTTTACCAAAAGATATGGGAGAAATTGGTAACAAGAAATGGGATCAATCCAAACAGAATTACTGCTGATTGGTCTGGCAAGTATCCAAGACTTTGGATGCTCCCGGGGGTAAACCCTCATGATGTGCGGGAATGGTTCGATTTTGGAGCTATTGCTTCAATCTTTACTACCGCACCCAGCTTTCCGGAAATTTCCAAATTACCGGATTGGATTTCCACTGCTGTGCACGATTCATGGCAGAACAACCCATACTTGGGTTGAGGAGATATATTGGAGCTAAAAATTATCTCTGCTGCTCCAGAAATTACAGGAAAAGGGTCTCATCTAGTTTTTCAATTCATAAAACTACAGAGACCTGAGATGGGGGCGATTAACCGAGCCAAAACACCCCCAGAAAACAGTCCTTTGGTAGTCGCCTTGACTGAAAATGATATATCTACGAGGCGAGCTTGGGGTCTTTGGGTCTGTCTCACCGAGATGGACAAAGTGAAGTATCCATTCAAAATATTTCATAATTCTGTGAATGGATCATTCCTGTTAAATTCCATGACAGGAACAACTACCGGATTTGCTGAAAACCTCTTTGAAAATAAGAGAAAATTAATTTGGGAAAACAAGGTTCCAGCCACGGAACAAACAAGGAAGAAGATATGTAATATGATACATATCGGGAGATGGGGAGAGCGGATATGCTCTTACTGTCAAACACAAGAGAAACCACTGTTTGGACAGTGTTTCAAAATAAAAAAGGACAAGCCCGAATACCCAAAGAAAAAGGGAAAATGGAAGGGTTTTTAGAAAGTAAAAACCAAAAATGTAATAAGAGGAAACGGGTCTAATTAGACTCGATTGTAAAACAAGCTGAACATGTATTCTACTAATGTAATAGTATAAGAATACAGTGAAAAAGCATAGGATGCCAATTTCAGACAAAAGATAGTGGCCTGTCCCGCCACCATTGAAGAATCTGCATCCTGTACCAAAAGACAAAGGTGGAGGACCCTCCACTAAAGAAAAACTCGTTGCCGACACAAGAAGACAACGAAGATAGTAGATGCACCTACCAAGTGGTGGGTGAGAAATAAAGAAGGCTGGCCCATTACCCACTCATCTAGTGGATTGCAAGCTGGCAAAGGCAATAATGCAACCTCAACAGGAGTACATTAAGGCCTATAAAATGAGGCATTCAGACTCAAATGAGGATCATCGAAAATCAACACCTTCTCTTTCATTCTAAGTTTTTCGAGAAATCTTCTCTCTAGTCTGTAATAGTATAGCTTTCAAGCTTTCCTGTTTATGGGGGTTTCCCCTTCACAAGTCTTAGCCATGATAGGCTAATTCAAGTTTCTCTTCCAATGGCGGAGAAAATTTATATTGTAAAATAGTTTAGTTTATTTTCTTCAATAAACAAGGCTTTTGCTTTCCGACATTCTGTCCAAAAATTTTATAATTCTGAGTGAAAAATTATCCAGTAGTGCGTCTCCCCGTGACCTCCTTAAAAGGCAGGTGGCCGTTGAAAAGGAGTGTGATCAGGGTTCCCAAGAAAATCGGTTTCAGAACCATAGACTGCGGGCGAGTGGTTGGATCTTTGATCCATAAAACCTGAACCGAGGTCCAAGGGAATTTAAGAGACAAAGACGAGGTATGATTTAAACTCAGTTTTATTTTATTTACGGAAGCATGTTGGGCCTGATATTGATCAGAGGGCTAATCCGGATCTAATAAGTATAAGGATTGGAAAAAGGAAAAATTGGCTAATGGCAAGCATGGTTTTTTGGAAGTTTTGAAATATTAGTAAGGGTAAAATGGTATTTTATCATAAAAAAGGGGTAGATAGGGATATTTTGTTATGAAAGTGGGTATATGGGGACTTTTGTTATATGGTAGGGTAGTTGGGGAAAAAATATAAGAAAAAGGGTTATGTTTGGATTTGATCTCATAAATAAAATTGCGACGGAAAATTCAAAGTGGGATTAGTGGGGTCCACAGATGAGGTGTCCTCTGAGCTGTCACCAACCACAATGTGCTTACATATATATACACCTATCAGTTACATTATTTATTTTTTAGTTTAATAAATTGAATTATCACTTTTTAAATAGATTAATTTTATAACAAAACCCAATTTATAAATTAATTCTCAATTTTGAACTTAAATTTTAAAGTTTTTTAATAAATGACTTAATTTAACATTTTTTCTTAATTGAAGATTTGAAATTTAAATTGAATTCTCAATTTAAGACAAAATTCCATATTATTTTTCTTTTCTATTTATATTTCGATATATATTCATATTTTGGATAAATTAAAACAAGTTAATGAACTTTAAAAATAATTTTTATCCGACTTATCTTAATTTATATAAAATAAAAGAAAAAATATAATTAATTTAATTCATAAAATATAAATTATATTAAACTAATTAATATTAACAAAAATTTATTTACTTTTATTCATAAAATTAAGAAAATAAAAGAATTTTAATTTTTTGAATTGCATATATGTATATAAATAAATTAATACAAATTCCGATGAAGATTGCACAAACATATCTTAATATATCTAAACTATAAATACATATTAAAATATAAATAAATTTATAAATAAAATAAAAATAAAAAGAAGAAATAAATAAAATTTTGTCTTGAAATGAAAACTCAATCCAAATTTCAAACTTTAAATTGAGAAAAAATGTAAAATTGAGTCCCTTATTGAGAAACTTTAAAATTTGAGTTTGAAATTGAAAATTAATTTATAAATTGGGTCTTATTATGAAATTCATCCCTTTTTTTTTTGTATTTGTAATACCTTAATTTTCAATTTTCACTTTAAAATATGAAGTCTTAATTACCAAAAAATATATATATAACAAATAGCAATTTAATTTCTAAAATTCAACAAATAAAAATCATAGTTTTGTAAACATTTCCATACATTTTACTAAATGCATGACGGTCTTTCAACAAAAAAATGAATAATGATTAGAATAACAGAACTATCTAAAATTCATGATTTTTTTCACAATTTAAAAATTCGTGTTAAAATTGCAATCTTGCGAAACTTCTTTTAAAGCTTTTCATAAGCATTGCAGTAATAAAGTATGTTTGACCAAGAAATTAGTAGTACTATAAACTCTACATCTCACTAAGCCATATATACAGAGACCAAATGGATTCAACAAATCAGTGCAAATCACTAAGCCATTAACTCTATAATATCACCTAAAAATTCACTCAAAACCAGCTTCTCTATGTCATGCACTACTTCATCAATGGCCTCTGTTGTGTACCCGTTTCTCCAACCCGGGTCCCAACCTCCCGTCACCTCTTCGTTCCACAATAAATCTCGTTGCATCATCAAATAGATGCCATCCACGTCCACGATATCTCCACAAGATGTAGTGTAGTTTCCTAAATACTCGATGCCATCAGAAATGTCGTGTGCCAATTGTTGGATAGGTACTTTGCACTTGGGGTTTAGCATCCTTGTGCAGATGTCTTTGGCACAATCTAGTAGAAGAGGATCATCGAGCATTTCGCCATCAGGGAAGATCGTTGGGTCCATATGGTTAAGAAATGACACACTGCTCGATAGTAGATGTCTCGTGTTTGTTCCTTTCATGTCATCTGAATTACGACAAGGAGAACTTGCTTCGTCTCTAGAGTAGATATCTGTAATGAAAATGGCGTCATAAGCTATACCATGGCATAACATAACAACACATTCACATTGCAAGATTTTGTTTATTTTACCATAAAACTGTCAAGAAATACGTTAAACTGTCGCCGAGGAAGAAATTAAGACCCCCAGTAAGCAATTAATCAATAATGAGAATCACATTGAATGGATTAAGTAATTTTATCAGATATAGAAACACAAGAAGCATTCACACCAAATAAAGTCTCGTAAGTAAAATGACGCTTTTTTTTATCAAGAAATGTGTTAAAATCATCCCAATTTAACAATAATCAGACCCCAGAAAGCAATCAATCAATAATGAGAATCCCATTGATGGGATTAAGTGATTTACCAGATGTAGAAACACAAGAAGCATTCATCACTTCTTGAGATGCTTGTTCTGATTTTGTACTCTTCATCAATAACAGTTGGATGTTACTTTCAACATCGCTTTGTACATTTTCAACCTGCATTAGTACCATTATCTGGATCAGGAAGACATGAATGGAAAATGAACATTAAAGATTCAGTAAAAGATTGACTCACTATAGCTGCAGATGGCTTGCTAGGTTTGCCCTTTAGTGGATTCTTCTTTGGAATACTCGGTTTAAGAGATGCTCGTTTCGTTCTTTCATCGCTAGCTACAATCTTTCCTTGTGGGATTTGGGCTTTTGACACATTAGCTTTACTAAGCTTCAATGTGGTAACTTTGCCAAGATCTTGAGTTCTAGAAGACTTAGCATCTTTTGCTTCTGCTCGCTTACCCGTATTAGGAGAAACTCTTCGTTTCTCGTCAATCTTCCCAACAACTCCTTTCGTCTGTAATCTTGGCTTTGACTGGTTTATCTTCATTATAGACATTCTATCTTCCATACCTACACTTTTCTTGATCAGAAATTTCCCTGTACTTTTATCAACATTGAGCTTCTGCTTTGGAGGTGTCGATTTCTCCTTCCTCGCCACGAACCTCTTGACACGTCTTTCTTCATTGATCCAACGGCTTTGATGAGGCACACATAGAGGCCTCATGAGAACAATTGGTGTACCCTCCACACCTAAACCTTTCCTCAACGAAGAAACACGATCAATAGAATCCTTCCTATCCAAAAGTCCTTTGAACTCCATTGTCTCAATCATTTCTTCAAGTGTTTTGCTCTTCGGCCTAGGCAAATCAATATCAAGCAAAGAGCTTCTCTGATTTAAAACCCTTTTCTTCTCAATCTGCTTAAACTCTGCTTTTGATGGCACTTCTTGATCCAACCCCATAAGCTTAGCAATCAAGTTGGGACTACTTTTTCGCCTCTCATTTTGAACACTCGACAATGGAGAACACTCACAAGAGTGCGATTGAATCAACGAGGACTGGCTTGAACTTGACGAGGGAAAATCCAAACATAAATCCGAGCTTTTTCTTTCAAGATTTGGGACCATATCTCTCCTAGCAAAGCTCTCCCTTATCACGTCCCTCAACTCATCATAGCAATCCCTTGAAACTTTAGGCTTCTCCAACTCCATTGAACCTCCATTAACCTTTTCTTTACACTTTGAAGCTTTTTGCAGCTTGCTAAGCATAACTAGAGACTCTTGAAGATCAAGTGCACCTCTCAACAAGTCGTTGGCATTGCACCACGAATCAATCGCCACGCGATTGAGCTTCTCTGCCCCTCTAGAAACCTCCATGATGGAGAAGTTTTGTAGCTCCTCTTTGAACCTTTCAGGGGCTTTCTTGTCCTTTCCCCCTTCTTCTTCCTCCTCCTCCTCCTCATATGATGGATTTGAATGTGTCTTTCTTGGATTTTTTAATTTGCTTTCCATCTTCTTGGACTTTCTGATTGTCTTACATTCCACCACACCTTTGGGATCATCACATGTGACAAATGATCTATAGACAACGGATCTTAGACTGTCTTGAGGCATCTTCTTCTTTAATTCCAAAAGGGTATAATTGCAAGAATTAAATATTGATTAATCACACTCAAAACAACTCTACCAAAGCCAAGTCTTGCCGAATGCACTTAATCTCTCTCTCTCTCTCTCTCTCTAGAAAAACACCTTTTGCTAGCTATAAGGCCCTGAAAATCAAGAAAAATGACAAATAATTAAGCTGCCGTCCATAGAAAGAGGAAAATGATAGAGATACAAAAGCCCTCTTCAAACTACCAACTCATTCTTCATTTTGACAAGTTCAAATAATTAATGTCAAGAATTCAAGAGAGAGAGAGGGGGGAATCTTAATTAAATATAAAATCAAAATTAACTACATTTTGAAAAAGGTTTGATAATTGGAGTTGATACCTTGTGAAGCAAGAACCCACTCGGATAAATTCGCAAATCCTGATCTCCATTAACGTCCGTCACAACCGTTATGAAGCTCCAAATAAAAAAAACCCAAAAAAGCAAAGAGTGAAAGAGACTCGTCAACTAGTTACAGTTAACTCTCACCGTCATTTCAGCTGGTTTTAATGAGAGACCTGAGATCCACGCTAACCAGATTGGAGCTTATAATGTGCCTGCCTCCTCACTTTCTTTCTTCTGCTCTTTTTTTTTTTAAGATATAAAGTTTTGTTTATTGAGGAATCTTTGCTTATTTTTAGGGACGATGAAGGGATTTTTGTTTGGTTCAATTGTTTTATTTGTCTGTTACATATAATGTAATACTTTAAACGCTAATTACACGTGTTTTTCGGGTCAATGATTGCAACTAGCTTATCCTTTGTCATATTTGGGATTCAGTGTATCAAAAAGTTGTAAAATCTAGTGGGGGTCCTAAATGTTCTAATTGTGTTAAAAAAAAAAAAAAAAAGCTTTTTAAAATTTTGAAATTTATTCATACTCTTTTGGATTTAATAAAAAAAAAAATCATCACTTTAATTCATTATTAAATTTTAAATGTAATTTTGAGAAATATAATAACATTTTATGTTACATCAAAACAAAACAAAGTTATTTTATAAAGCAAATTCAATGTCTACCATAATGCATGTAGTTCAGTGATATCGCACTTCTATAAAGAAGTAGAGATTGTGATAATAAGAGTTGGAACTTCAATTTGTTTTAATGTTTATTCCCTCCATCTAACTCATTAAAAAAAAGGTTAATCCAATATTCCCTTCATCTAACTATAAATTCCGAATACCTCATCAAATTCATTCATCCATCTAAATTTAAAAAAAAATAGTTTCAATTTAAATTATTGTCATGAAGATCATAATTTTACTCGTAGTTTAAACTAAGTGGCTTTTGACATATCTATTGATCAGATCATCGAAGATGTAATAGTGAATCAAATCTTACTTTTATTTTTGGGGGCAATTTGGTCTTTTACTTAAAGGTCGAAGATGATATACAAATAAGGGTGAAAGAAGATTTGGTTAGGAGAAGTTGGGGGAACGTGGGATGATGATGAAGATAATGGTTGATGATGGAAGCATAACCACATACAAGTTATTACCATTAATTTTGCCATTACTTCTACGTGGGGGTTGTTTGGTCTTTTTTGGATTTTTTTTCTTTTAAATATTCTTTGATTAGGTTTTTCAAATTGGGGAAATATGGGAATAGTAAGAAAATGTACTAATTTAACATGTTTAGAGACTTGTTTCAAATAGGATATTCTTGACATTTTACTATTTTATAATAAAGTTTATTTCAATTGAATTGTCACATTCAAATGATCAAGAAGAGTTTTCTTTTTTTTTTTTTTTTTTTTTCCCCCAACGGTATTCATATTTTATCTTGTTATTTATACTAAATGTTTATTTCGAGTTATACATTAATTGGATATAACTATTTTACACACATAATTATTATATATTAAATACTTTCTCAAAAAATATTTAAAAATGAGTATCGAGAATAAACAAATATTTAAAAATTAAACTTGAAGTTTAATGCTATAGACCTATACTCTCTCTCTCTCTCATCAACTTTCTCTCTCATGGTTTGAATGCATTCACAGGAGTCTTGTCACGTCGGTGCTCACATCTTCCCATTTTCTTCTGCTCTTTACATTATAATATTCATCTTTTCATTTCCAATATAAATACTTGTACTATTTTAATTCTTCACATTCGAATTTTCAAATTAATGAATTAATGTATGGGTGCACATAATCAATGCAAATAGATTTTGCACCCTCAACAAACTCATATCATTTATGAATTATGAGTCTTTCAATTACAACAAACTCATCTAATTCTAATGCCCCTATAGGGTGGGGGCTCCAAAACTAAATTACAATACCACTAGCTAGCTACTTATAGCTTTTTGCTCTCCAAAATTTTCAAAAACTAATTATTTGTTTGAGGAATCTTAGGTGGTGGTTGTATTAGTTGTTCGATGCATCAATCATCCCAACATATAACCTCAACATTTTACTCCACTATTTTTTCACCACAAAAGGAACAATTCATAATATTCCTTATTATTAAAAAGAAAATAATGCACATAAAAGAAAAAGAAAAGAAACTGATAATACCACACATTTTTATCACGTGTTAACCTAATGCGGATATGACAGTTGGAAAAAGTTGATGCAATTTTGTACAATATTAATGGAATAGGAAAAACATCAAATTCAGTTGTTTTTAACAAATGCTAGAGATGTCCTTATGACATTGAATCTATGATTAATGTATACATGTATCATCAGTCAAAATTACATTAATTTAAATAAACTATAATCAATACCACAATTCTTAAAGGAGTGGTCAGAACAATAAAACAACACGAAATTTTAGATTTTGGAGGGAAGATTCAATCATTGTAATAAAAATGGAAGCAGACAATTTAATTTTTAATTAATGGATTTTGAATTAAATATTGATAGAGTATGATAAGGTCCCGTAGCTAAATTAATTTCCATTTCATACGAAGAATAATTTATTAAAAAAAGAAAAATATTAGTGGTAAAATAAAAAAAGTGAAAAAAGGAGTTGACGTGGGTTGGTTGACAATATGTATGCTTTCCCGCGGTTTTTGCAGAGCGTTGAAAAATGCAGCCATTGATTTCTTTTCCAGAAAACCAAAATCACCTCTTCGCTCACTCTCTCTCTCTCTCTCTCTCTCTCTCCAATGCGGGTTAAACATGCACCGCACGTCCTTCTACGCACCCTCCAAACAAAACTTAACAAACTGCCAATCATCTCCTTCTCAATTCTCATCATCCCAATCCCTTTTTTCAGCCAGGGAAGATCGGAAAAACCCTTTTCCCAGTTCCGCCGATCGTCTTCGGAATTGGGTTTTCCAGTCTTCGCTGTTGGGTTGCGGGATCAATTGAGGAATCATGGCGAAAGAGGAGCGGGGGATGCAGAAGAACAGGTCCTTCCACTTCCGCAAGATGTTCGACATTAATCCTGTGAAACAAGCGTATAATTTCGTGCACGAGAATGGATATGGGAAGGACTCCAGCGATGAGAAGACGCAGATTCCGCATGAAGTTGCGGCTGTGGAGGAACCCATTGAGGTTGTTTCCGATACTAAAAGCTCGGTTTCAGCTCCGTCGCCTCCTCCTCCGGTGGCTGAGGAAGCGCCTGCTGCACCGGCGGTTAGGCAGCCTTCAGGTATATATTCGTCGTTTGAGATGGTGATTCTGTCTGTTTGTTGCTGGGCTTTATGTGACTTTTTATGATTGGTTTAGATTTGGAGTTGATGAAGGAGAAATTCTGTAAGTTACTTCTTGGAGAGGACATGTCTGGTGGTGGGAAGGGCGTTTCTTCGGCTTTGGCTCTGTCCAATGCTATCACCAATCTTGCTGGTAATTCTGAATAATGATTAAGCTATCATTGATGATAATGTTGATGGCAACATCTTATATGCTGTGTGTTCCTTTGCAGCTTCTGTTTTTGGAGAACAATCTAAGTTAGAGCCAATGTCTGAAAAGAGGAAGGCAAGGTGGAAGAAGGAAATTGATTGGCTTTTGTCAGTTTCTGATTACATTGTCGAATTTGTTCCGTCTCAACAGAAAGCAAAGGATGGATCGAATATGGAGGTAACCTTCTGTTAGTGTAATAGATAACTGAATAGTTGCATAGTGGTGTTCAAGGGCTTTTTCTTCTTGTTTGATAGATAATGGTGACTCAACAACGTAGAGACCTTTTCCTTAACATTCCAGCCTTACGAAAGCTTGATTACATGCTCCTTGTAAGAAATATGCAAACTTCTCTTCTTTCTGATGAAAATGTTCTTTTCAATTGTATTGGTGTGATCCTTTTTGGAATGTCAATGAGTAGGATATTCTGGATAACTTTGAGGGTGAGCAAGAATTCAAGTATGTGTCTAAAGATGCTGATGAGTCAGAGAAAGGGGTGCAGAGGAATGATAAATGGTGGCTACCTACCGTCAAGGTGCCCCCCAACGGACTATCAGAAGACTCGCTACAATTCTTGCTGAAGCAAAAGGAAGCAGTAAATCAAGTTCTGAAAGCATCCATGGCAATAAATGCTCAGACCCTCTCAGACATGGAGATCCCCGAAAGCTACATTGATTCTCTCCCGAAGGTGTATAAAGAACTAAGATTTTGTCAAATCCCTTACGACCAAGTTGTTGGTAAAAACCTGATTTGATCTTTATGATTGTGCATTGTTGTAGAATGGTAGATCAAGCCTTGGTGAATCAATCTATAAGAGCATTACCGTTGAGTTCTTTGATCCGCTGCAATTCCTTTCCACCTTGGACTTGTCATCGGAGCACAAGGTTCTTGACCTGAAGAACAGAATCGAAGCATCGATTGTGATATGGAAAAGGAAGATGGTTCACAAGGATGCAAAAGCTCCCTGGGGTTCTGCTATAAGCTTGGAGAAGAGAGAGCTTTTCGAAGAAAGAGCAGAGACCATTTTACTCCTACTCAAACAGCAGTTCCCAGGACTCCCTCAATCTTCACTAGAAATAAGCAAAATCCAATTCAACAAAGTATGGGAACAACACAAGCAAGGACTTCTGATTTTTATTCTTTCACTGATAAGTTAATTTGCTTACTGTGTTTCCTTCTGCCTAGGATGTGGGGTTGTCCATTCTGGAGAGCTATTCTAGAGTACTAGAAACCTTGGCCAACACAGTGATGTCTCGTATTCAGGATGTTCTATATGCTGATTCTCTTACTGAAGACCCCTCACTTGCAGTAGCAACTTCCAAGAGATCGAGCGATTCTACACCATCACCAACGTTGAGTAGCCACCCAAGCCTTGTGGATGAGGCCTCAGAGACACCAACATCAAAGACACTTTTTGATGTCATGGGGTGGAATATGGAGCCTCCTGAGACGGAAATCAGGAAGAATAAGTCAGCTGGTAGCTTGGAGTCATATAATAAGGATGAAGAAGAGAAAACCATGAGTAAATCTGCTCATATTCACTTGAAGAAGTTCTCCTACATTGATAAGATCGATTTGGGTGGTTTGAGGAGTCCCACATCTCGCCATTAAGGTACATCACAAAGATATATACATTTACTGAAATATTATCAAATGCCGTTCAAACTGATCCTTAGTCTCACTACTATGGTATTTCTCGTTTCAAATCCTTGCCAAGTTTCCTTTTTTCTGCCCAAATCAAGCATCGGTGACAATGTTTTTGACAGGGGATAAATAGTTTGTGCCACAACTGTAATGCTGAAAATCGTGATGAGTCTCGATCATGAAGCAGAGCATGAAGCAGATGTGGTAGACCATCACCAAAAGAACGAAACTATCAA
Organism: Scutellaria barbata; assembly: GCA_028654395.1. Lineage (NCBI taxonomy): Eukaryota > Viridiplantae > Streptophyta > Magnoliopsida > Lamiales > Lamiaceae > Scutellaria > Scutellaria barbata. The sequence goes on along the minus strand of CM053655.1, from coordinate 862,380 downwards.
CAAAAGAAGTAATGCTCGTCCCTTCTTAAATCTTGGCCATGTCAACTGCTTAGATATTTTCTAAACATCTCCTACATAAGGATCAAGCCTCGGAATTGACTTCTCCTTATCTCTCTGCCTTTTAGTTTGCAGGAAGATTAGCGTGAGAGGTCTTAATAGCATGCTGCTGTTAACATGTAATTCAGGAGTTAGTTCTAAACAGCAGTTCTTGAGTATCACTCTTCAAATAGTTTAACTTTTTTTGCAGAATTGGCTAAGATAAAGATCTTAGATTGGCTATTGTTCTGTAGATAATGTTATCGGTATGAATGTAGATAATGTTTGTCAATACCATTTACAGTTAATCCTTTGATTGCCTTATTGGTTATTACATTCATACATCAGAAATTACACGATAAACTAATCCGCAATTCCTCCAATACGGTCAAAGGCATCGCAAGGTGAAGCTGAAATCATCAGTACGTTCTCTAACATATCAACTTCTCTCCTAACATTTATGCAAGAATTCCTTTTGCTCGCTTGATAAGTGTCTCAAAGTTCTTCCTCTGCATGAGTTTCCAATTCACCGTGCCTCGTTTTTGTCTTTGAGCCTTCTGCATCAACACAACATCATCAGTTTAAGCATACATGCATGGTTACATTTGGTCACACATCATAATGCTCCTCAATTGACAGGCAAAGGAATCACACCTGAAACCGAAAAGTAGAGTGCTCAGTTTTTGGTAATATTGATAGACCATCTACCACTGGCACCACTACGAACAAAAGCCATTGAAAATTAAAGAAACACATAAGTGGTAACATTTCTCTACATATATGTATAGAGAAATTGTCGTGTTTCTCAAAATTTAACGTTTCGTACGATATTTGTAGTCTCTGGTTGTGTTTTTCTCTATGTCTTTCGTTGAGGTTCCTTCATCATTCTTAGCATCAGTGCAGCTTTCTGGATAACTGTATCAACATTGTTAATATTTACATTCACTATATCCAAGCATGGTCTATTTTAATACCTTCAATAGCAAATCAGATACCTGGATACAGCACTGATGATTGTTGGATCTTTAAAAGCTGAAGAACAAAACAATGCATCAAAAAGCATAGTTTCTTAGCAAAACATTTATAAATATATCTATTTGATTGATACAGGCAGTGAAAGAATTATTACGAGGAAGTGACATATAGCGACAATGGTGTCTTGAGAACTCAGAACCCCAGTGAAATCTTGCCAAGGAAAGTTTGAAAGAGTAGTGTTGGCACGTTCCAATTCTCTGTCATGCCATGGAAACAATCAGTTTGATTGTTCGTTTCAGGGATTTGGATCCTCTGTTGTGCAGTTCTTACAACAGAAATTACGCGACAGATGATCCAAATCCCTTCTTTTTTCATTTCTAACGAAAGGATCATTAATTAACCTGTTTCAAGGTGTCGATTTTATGTTCAGTTTCGGAAACTAAATCGCTCTTAGGAATACAATGTTCGAGATTATCTGATACGGTTCCTAGATGATCAACGACTACAACTACCGCTCGACATACATACTCCTGTGTAGTTTCCAAAATACTGCAAAAAAAACGAAAAGTAAGATATACGAGACACAAACAAAAACTTATATGAGACGTCAGAAATAGTTTTAGTGCAGAATTTTGATGCAAATTAAGTTAAAGAAATCAATGTAAAGTTGAAAAAAAAGAATTACAGTTTCTTATCTTGGGAATTCAAGAAAGCTGTTTTGCAATAATTAGCAGCATTGTATAACTGAGAGCTGAAGTCTTTTAACTCCTGCAAATATTAAACATGTAATATTTAGCCCTTACATTGCATGGCAGAAGTAATAATCATCATCAAAAAAAAAAAAGGAATAAAATGATAAATAGAAAAAAAATTACTTTGAGAGATTTGTTAAAGTTAGTTGCATCATGAAGCAAAGATTCGGAGCTTCTTTCTTCCCCCATTCTCTTATCCATTGATTTCTTCTCTGCCTAATAAATAATGAAAGCAACTTTTTTTGAGCTTCAATCTGCATTATATATATATATATATATATATATATATATATATATATATATATATATCTCATGAAATAATTATATCCCGTGATTTTTTCACCTTTTCTGCTTCACTGATAAGTGAGGAGAGAGAGAGAGAACAGTAAAAAGCTGTCTTTTGCAGTCAATGGGATTTTGGCAAGTTTTGCAGAAACAAGACAATGGCCCGTGATTTTTTGACAACCCTTCACATGAAACACTAGACAATTTTGTAGGGTTTTTCTTCAATAATTTTTGTTTTTTGTGTTTTAAATATACGGCTAATTTAATAAAATATTGAAAATAACATCAAAATTAATAAAATATAATGTACTCAAAATGTTTAGAAACGTAGGCAAAGATACAAATATTGGACGCGATTTTGGTCTAAAAATACATAAAATAGTGTCTATGTATTCAGTTCAATTTATCACTTTTTTCTTTTAATAAAATCTCACACCATGTACGCGACATTACAATTATTTCAGTGGAAAAACAAGATTTAAGAGGGAAAAAAAATCATAATGAAGTCATACTTGTTGGTATCAACTTTACTTTTTTTTTTTTTTAATTGTGATTTTTTTTCAGAAATTTTCACAAAATAAAAAGAATGGATAGATAGAGACAAAAAAAATATCATAAGAAAGTTAGATGAATGAATTCTTTATTTTTTCCTTATTATAAAGTGTACAAAATTGGTTGGGATGAGAGAGAGGTATCAAGTGTACAAAAGTTGGCATATAAATATTGATATCTGAACATAATATACAAATTGATAGTTCAACTGCAAATCAAGGCTTCAAATTTGGAAATCAACCAAAAAAGCCCCATTCTTCTCTGCAGCTTCAATGTGTGGGAGGATTGAAGCATGGCTTTTTAACTCACTTTTTTCATTTGATCTTATTTCTTCAACTTCCCCGTTCCTATCCCATCGAACCAACATAGGCTCGACATGCTTTCTCGTTTCTCTCTTCTTCCGGTGGATAACTTTTGCACCCTCTGTGGAGCAACCGATAACTAATGTTTTTAACAGTGATTCATCTCATATTCCAATGTTTTTAATATACATAGTTATTCCGATGCAACTTGAATATAAACTCAAATTTATGTTACCTTTTTGTTCATCTGAAGAATCTTGGTTAGAAGAAAGGCTAGATTTTGCGCGAGAACAACACAACCATGTTCTTTCATCCTCGTTTCTAAGTTCCGTTGCAATTGGAACGTGCCACTGCCCTTCCTCCGATTCCTGTTGACCCAACACAAAAATAGCTGACCAGATAGATATATAAAGATGAGAGAATCTTATTTGGACATGTTTTTATTCCTAAAGACAAAATCGGTTTCATGATCACGAAATAAACACATGGTTAAGGAATACTGACTTGTATAACAACAGAACATGGAGGGGGCATACGAAACATTGGACCGGTCTCAGTAAAGCTGAAATGAACCTTCGAATAAGAACAATGAAGACCCTTCAGAACATGATCAAGTACAGTGTATAATGGCAGCCAAATCACGTTTCTGATTCATTAATAGTTAAAAAAATACGACACTTAAGGCTTATAACAATTCACCTGATGCCTTTCTTTCCATTTAGGGAAGAAATCATTGCCCAAAAGTTGAAACAGATGGTCTCTCATCTCATCGTTGGTCACGATCAAACATTTGAACTTTATAGCTGCATACAACCAGTACCTAAAGGACGAGTTATTTCTATGCAAAACCAAGAATAATGATTTCACATTGAAAATTATCATATATATTGTTACCAATCATCATTTGATCCAGTAGGTGTTGCGTAAAGAGCATCAGCGTTTTTCCACTTCTCGATTATTGCTCTGTTGAAAGGCTCGTCCATCTTCTCCCCACTGATTCGTCTATTATGCAAAACAATGAGTGGCCATTTTTTCGAAGGAAGCATCTGGCGAATCCCATTTACAACTGCATTGACCTGGCAATAGCATTCCCAAAACATATAGTTTTAATCATATAAATAACTGAAACAAGAAGCATATAGATTTAATTTTTTTCTACCTTTGATGGTTTAAACTTTCTTTGGCTATAAAGGCCAATATTCGCAGCATCCACCACTGCTTCAAAAGGTCCATAATAGTCGAGCCATTTCTGCAAGAACGTGTGCATTTCAGTCAATAGATTCTCATTCAATTCTAAGCAAGAAAAATCAAGAAATGGAGTTAACATACTTGAAATTTCTGAAAGCTCGAATTCTTCTCTCTCTCTGCAGCTATAGATGCCACCGACTTTGCAAAATTCTCAGTTTCTACTGGATCAAGGTCAATGGTAACCAGCTTTTCACCACACGATTTGCATACTCCATTAGAACCAATAGTGGTTCGACAAATTGTCCATTTCCCTTTACCCAACCAACCCTTCCCATGCCATCCACCACCCCCGTTTTCCATAGCTTGGACGATCAATTCTCGATCCCATTTTCTTTTACCCACTCTTGAAGCTGTCTTGCTCTCAAACCACTTCTCAATCAAATCTGCTGTTGTTGGTGACACCTGTCTCACACTAGTCCTAAGCTTATGCAATACATAATACACCTTATCACTCTTTCCGGTTTCTATACTAACTCCAAGAAGGGCATTCAGCTCAGCCTCCTCTGGATAAACCTCGTTTTCAAGCATATGTTGTTCAACTTTAAACGCACTCTCAACGTCTCCATTACTACAGAAAATAGCTAGAGCAGGGCCATATGATCGTAGTCTAGGATTCACACCATGTTCTTTCATTTGTTTTATTACATCAAATGCCATATCACCATCCCCTAAAGCCATGGCCATTCTCGCCACAGATGTAAACGTTGCTTCATTCATCGGAACCTTCTCAAGACGCATCTTGTTGTATATTTCGAACCCTTTTCTGAGTGCAACTCTCTTCATTTCTTTACTTACTTTGATCCCATAACCTCTATTCCCATCATCCCGGCTATTAGAACATTCAACGGCCCTCTTCATAGCTTGAACCAAACCATCTATAGTTTGTGGAAAACCATCCGTAGACCCCTTCAAAGAATTACTTAAATCCTCAGAAACACCATCTATATCTAAATCAATTTTCTGAGTGTGTTCCATTAAAGGTTCGTTTTTCGCCATTTCACTCAAACTCCTATTGCTATTGCCACTTTTTGCAGGGTGCACAACACCAGTTGCAGCAGAAGAACAAAGATATAAAAGAACAGCATAATGGTATTGTCCTATTTTTACCCCTTCTTTCATAGCCAAGTCATAGAGCTTAATCGCACCAAAAACATCGCCGTGTTTCGAGCACATATCCAATCCAACCCTCACTGCAAGCCCACCCGGATCAACCTTAGCTTTCTTGATCCTTTTTTCCTTCCCCTCCATTTCCACCCCATTCTTTCCAAATTCCAGGTTACTAATCTTTTCGCCATTTCTGACTACAATATTTTTGCTTCTTACAGAATTCGACCCCCTCTTTGCATGCCTATCCTTGAGTATAACCCTTTTTCTTTCAAGAGAATTTTCAACAGCCCTTTCACTTGCATTATTAAAGGAAGAAAACCCAGAACGGAAATCAGAGACAAGACTGGTTCTAACCTCGTTCTCGTTGCAGAGATGCTCTGTTGTGCCACCGGAGTGAGCGGCGGCGCGTGCATTAGCTTCGAGTATGATTGTGGGCTTTGTGGGTGAGAGAGAAAGAGCATGAGATGAAAGGTAGAACTCGAAGGTGTTGGGAGTGGAAGAGTACTTACAGTGAGAAAAAGAGGAGAGTTGAAGTTGAGTTTGATGATGGAGGGGTTTCAAGTTCAATGTGAAGGAGGAGGCCATTCTTGGCCGTTACAAAATCCTTCTGTTATCAATATTTATTTATCCTTATCGTGTCGGAAATAATAAAATAAAATCAAAAATAATACAGAAAAATTCCAAAATAAGATTGTAAATTAGCAACAAATTCGATAAAATTAATATATTAATTCAATTACATAATTTACCTCTCAACATTAAAATTGAGTACTTGAATACATGTACGTTACAATGTCTCTCTTATGTTATTCATATACTAAAATAGTTGCATAAAGTTTAGATCTATTATTTTTAATATATTCTTTTTTCTACGCATTATTTAATGTGGAAAAATGATTTGTTGACTGTAGGGGTAGGATTGAATTAAGAGAAGATTTTAAATTCACCTTTTTGAGTTAAATAACAAATGAGGATTGAGATATTGAAATCCCAAACAACGATAAACATACCACTATTTTCTTGATCATCATCTCATTCAAAAACTTCAATTGATCATCCTATCATGGTGATTTATTAAGACACTATTTGCAGTTCTACTTAGATTATTTCTGTGTGTCTGACTCACTTAACCGATCAAACAAGTTGAATATTACTGAATCAGTTAATCCCAAGAATAAAAAAAAGAGAGAGAATTAATGACTTATAATAACTAATAACTGATTTACGTCCAAGCAAAGCAGTTTAGCAATAATATAAAAATCCTTTGCCACACCACTTTAAAAATGGCCTAGAGACCTGAAAGAAACAAGAGAAGCATACAAAACGACAGCTTTCAATGAATTGAAAGAGTTGCAACCAAAACATGAGACAAAAGTAACAAAATCCTCATTCTTCAGATGTTATTGTAGTGATCAACACTACTTCAGTTTTATAAAACGAGGAGCGAAACTGTAACATTTTTCAGAGACGAGCGAGGCCAAGCAAGATCTTGTTGCAATCAAGCACCACTATAAAGGCATCGAGATCCCTACATATTTTCATGGAAAAGGAAGCATTAGTAATTACTTACAATAAAATTTCATGGTGGGTCACTAGTGCTTATTTGAGATTGCAAAATAAAGAAGACTATATAAAACTATAGAGTAATTGAAGCATACAAGCAAATTTCACAAAATAGGGTGGTATTCCCAGGTAGTCCTCTTAAAATAATTTGTTTTTAATCTTCTACGCAACCTCAATACCATCAAATTCGAGGTGAATAGACACGTAATATCATCCTTTACAATCAGGAAAGTGCAAGTACCATAGCACAAGATATGTTAATTGTTCTACTGTGACTTTACTCACTATCATAAACTCATGGATATGGTTGAGATTACAGAGGATGAGAAGATGGAAAGTACATACACACGTAATAATCAACCACCCGGGTCTCAGAAAGAATGCATATATTTGCATACAACATAAAAGAAGGGCCAAGTGCAAATTTAATTACTCGAGTTGACAACAAGTGTACAACACTTGGCTAGGGATGAACTCAACCAAAATGTCATTAGAACTTAAGTAGTCAACCATATTTAACAGATTAGACTCAAATGGAGGCTAGATTTCATTTAGAGGCTTCCACTGCACCTCATAATCAAAATTGCCATCACTTTCAAACTTATGAACACCCGAAATAAAACAAATTCATCACATTTCTACTCCTCAAAATTCAAATTAACCGAATAAAAAACTTAACGAAACATTTAACACTCTTGAAGATAGGAATATTTAACACTTTTCCTAGCAAATAAAATCATTAAATTGGAAATCTTATCATTACCGGAAATAACCAAAATTAGAAACACAATTCATTGTGCAAATTTGCCAGCATTTACATAATAGAACAACATGTGCAAAATTTAGAAATATTTATATTGTTTGGCTTCTCCACTCCAACTATAGGAATTCTTAAATTTGAGTTGTGTCCAAATAATAACGATTCTCAAGAATTTTATAAGGATTAATCAAGCAAATGCATAAATATTATACAACTTTTCATGCTTTCTTACCCTTTTGGACCATTAATGTTCAACTAGTTTAGGATAAAATATGCAATTTTGAAGATAATTTAGTGGTCATATGTCCCTAGAAGAAATTTGAATGAGTGTTTACACAGAATAATTCTTGAATAAAACAATAATCAAAGGACGATAAAACCTCACCTTGAGGAACTAAACCCCATTGCTGTGACTCAATCGACAAGCTTGATTGCAACCGAGCCGAGGCAATGGCGCTGTGCAGTGGCAGCATCGTCTCCACGCTACCCAATTCCACTGGTAACCTTATAATCCACCCAAATTCAACAAACAATTCAGGCAAAAACACACATTCCAAAAAGTTACAAAATCATTGCCTCTATAAGCGCATGTAGAACATAATTAGGGCGAAATCACCATTTCTAACCGTGAGAGGAGAGAGAGACGCCGGTTAGTGGCAGATTTAAGAATTGAAGCGTTGTTGGATAAGACCGAAGCATTTTTGTCGTTGAAGTTGCGAGCAATGGGTCGCAATCCAGAGGATAATCTGGAGACAATTCTCGAAGAAGACGCCATTGCTGCTGAAGCAGAAAGCAGTAGAGAGAGACGACTGATTAGCTCTGAAGAAAGGGAAGAGGGTTTTACAACAGACTCAAAACGTCACCGTTTGATAACCGATGGCTCCATTTTAATTTATAACCTAATTGCATAAAAAAATCATTATTTTTACTAATATATTATTCCATCATCCAAAAATTGTCTCATAATTCAATATGCAAGGTTAAATTAAAGTCGTTTTTTTTTTTCAATTTCCACAAATTAACATATAGTGCTAGTTTTGTTTTCTGTGTTAAGTGAAATTAATACCGAAATATTTTACAACATTAAAAAAAAAAAAAAATTTATATATATATATATATATATATATTATGCCCTATAATAATCGTGGTTACAAATATTTAAATATCAAAGATATATGAAGATATATTTAACAATTAATACACATTTCAACGAGGAAAATAATGTGGAAATTCATCAACTAGTGCTACAATAATAATGTGCACATTCTGTACAAAAAAAACCAATTGACCACAGCTCTCATGGCTTGGCCTTTACATTCTCTTCAAAAAAAAGAAAAAGGCCCTTCTAATGTTAGCTTCATTAAAACAGCTATCTGCATACAATATTTCACTAATAAAAGAGAGATCTTTACAACTTGTTTCCATCTTCGGATTCCAACTCCTTGACATTGTTATAAATTTTCTGAATCTTCATTGACAAGGACTGATTGTGCTCTTCGATGTGCCCAACAATCGTATGCAGCTGCCGCTTGTAGGTGGCAGCTAGCTTTTCAGAAGTTTCAGCTCGGTTTTTTGCAATTGCTAGTTGCAAAGATAGTTCCCGGATTTTATCATGTTCACTCTGCACAAACAAAAGTGACACCGATGAGAGTAAGTTAGAGAAGGAAACTAATGTTTAAAACGATCAACTTTTATCATCAACTAGAATAGAGATCTCTGTACTTGACAGTAAAGGAACATAACAGTCACGATTTGAGAAAAACTACCATTAGTTGTATCTTTTGACATTAACAAAAGTTAAAAAATTTACTTAAGGAAACAAGGTTTATATGGATATATGTAACCTGCAAAATGATTCTAACAGACTTGAAGTGATCCTATATTCCTATTTGAGGCCATATTCAGCATTATTTACAGACCACACATACAGATGTTTACGTCATTGTAAGGAGATCAAGTGTGTGAATGAGATAAAGGATAATGGATGGTGGATAACCAGCATCATTTCAAAGACAAGAGGTCCCGAAAATCTTCTGGGAGTGGAGAGCAGGTGTGTATGAAATTGCAATTCTTTTGGCAGAAATCCATCATAGGCTTAAGGAAGAATGTTAAAACTCTCATCAAGATGGACTTTATATATCCATATGATGCTTTATAAGTTAGCATTACCAGCATAACCACTGTTCCTTGATTGTTTCATGTTTATGTCAATAAAATGGTAAGTTCTAGTAATTTCCTGGCCGCATTTTGAAAGTGTCTTTGTGTTACACATTATTTTATGTCTCATGGAAGCTCAATATAGGGCGCAGTCACAAGACCTCCAACTAACATTTCAAGAACCACATAATTCTTTTCAACAAAAAATACATTACCGAGGATGGAAGCATAAGAAAAGCAATACTCACCAGTGCCTCTAGAGCTCCGCCACTTCCATAAACATTTGCAGCTAAAATTGCTTGGCCAGATTTCACCATTGGCTTTGCATACGGTGGGGACATATCATGATTATGCTCCTTCACAAATCTCGAAACCTTCCATTGGCCACAGTCATCACATACAAAAGATATCATCGCTCTACATCCTGTTCTCGTTTCTGGCTTTTTGTAGCCAACACCAGTAGTATCTGCTTTGTCATCCTTAACCCCTTCCTTCGAACAGCAGTAAGTTTTTGATCTTACCCTTTTGGTTCCCATGAAATAGTATTGCTTTCCTCTTCGGACATTAAAACCCATTGCTGTTGCATAATCACAGTACAGCATGTATGCTTCTTCCTCACTGTACACAGCTTGCTCCAACAATTTTTTTTCTAACTCAAGAATATGAGCATCATCCTGCCCCTCGTTCACGTCAACCACTTCTCCAACAGAACGGGGACGTGCAACTCCATCTTCATCACTATCTCCACAAATTGCTTCATTATGTTCGAGGTCGAATCCAGAACTTGCCATCTCTGTGAAGTTCAACAAATTAAATATCAAAAATACAAAAACCATCCCAACCACACCCAGTATTGAGTAAATTGATTCATGAAAACACCAGCTACTCCACCAACACATTATAAAATACAATCGATGATAATGCAGGTTTAATAGAAGCCCCCAAACTGGTTAGAGAAAAATAATAATTATTTTGCCCTCGCCTTATTTTCCCTGAAGTATTTCGTAATTGATGATTTCTGCACCTAATTTATTTGGACATTCAAGAATGGATGAAGATTCTTCATTTAAAATAGCATACATCATATCATCAATGCATTAAACCTCGAGATAACCACCCATTGACGAAATTGGCGCCCTCGTTGCAAACTGTGAATAACATAATCAATTCATTAACCTAATCCGCAAAAAAAAAAAAAAAAAAAAAAAACATATTGACTTTGAAGAAATTGAGAACCAATTTTCCTTGCCAATTAGGATCTGACTTCTAGGTATTCGGCCATCAATTCATTTAAAAACAAAGCACGGAACATCAAATCAATCTTGAGAAAGGGATTAACCTGAAATTGAAAGAGGAAACTGCTTGCAAAGTAGAAGGAGGACGTGGCGGTAGCGGTGGCGGCGGCGGCGGGACGGTGGAGGAGGGATTCAGAAGTATTATAATTATTATTATTTTAGAAACAAATTGAGAAGTAATTTCGGGTGCAGATCTGCTGTTGATGGGCTTTGTAGACCGGGCTATCAACTAAACACTTAATAAGTAATTATAAATTTAAATGTTAAATAAAATTAATACTACTTAATACTCTAATATGAAAGATTTTGTGCTCATTATACTTAATCTACACTTTATTCGTCTCAATAAATGTCGTTATACAAACAAAATTTTGTTCAAAATTAAATGCAATTTTAGAAGTTGAAGAGACAATAATCATTATTCTTCTCAAATAACCCACATAAAAATTATAATTATTCGAAAATTCATTTTAAAAGAATAGAAAAGCATTGCGAATGAGAAAGTATATAATAATGTAACTTAAATAAGGACAAGTCATTCATGTTACAATGTTCTTCAAGATAAATTTGAAAATAATCAACTTCCCACAAACATATGAATGTTAGAAATTTATGATTTTCACATTCATGTTCAAATATAATTCAATAAATCATAAAATAAAATAAAAACTAATTCTCAAATATAATTTCTTTTCATTTTATGGAAAGATGTTACATTTTAAATTGGAGACTATCAATGATAATGTAAAGATGACTATAACATTTAAATTAGTTCTAACAATGGCCCCTAAGAAAAGCAAAATGCAATGGCCTAGTATTACAGAGAAGTAACAGCAGAGACTGGTTATTGAATGTCAGTGTATAACTTTTTTTTCATTTTTGTTTCTTCCATCCCCATTTTCAGCAGGTGTGTTTAGTCTCAGAAATGGGACGTTATGGAGAGCAACACCGTTGCTTGTGGGCTGCTGTTGGTGTCTGGCTTCAGCTTCCGTATTTGAAGTGGCGTTGTTGGTTTGGCCTTTTCCGTTGCCTGGTCCTGTTCGTGCCAATGAAGAACACTTGGTTTCTGCAAAGTGGAATGCATGGATCATTAGTTAGATAGCTAATATGATGATCATCGTTCCACGTTGGTATCACAACAATGAACAAAGTGAAAATCTTGGAGTAATGGATACCAAAGCTTAGCCTAATAGATTTGGGTGAAGAAGAGTATCTGGTTATGGTATCATCAACTAGTCAACTAGGCACAAACAAATGTGTCCATAAATGTAGAAATAGGGATATGAATTCAAAGCAAAGGATAAAGGCTTGCCTTTTAATTCTCCTAAAGTGATGAGCCTGTTCAGACAATCTCTGAACTTGGTTAAAACAATTCTTTCTTGCTCCTCATATGCTTCAGTTGTCCCATGCTCGGGTGGCAACTGGGCAGACGCGTTATTAAGCACCTCTAATCTATTAGGGGAAGCAGCAGTGTTGAACATTGTATCTTGTTCATCACACATTAGAGCTAAAGTACTGGGAGACATTGGCCTTCCTTTTGATACATCAGCTCCATCTGAACCAGACTCATTGGGTATAGCTTTTTCGGCCTGATTTCCAGATGAAGGATGATTAGTTGAAGCTTTCCCAGCTTCAGAAAGCTTCTGACTTTGACACTGATCTTGAGTGGTTGAAGCCAGTGAGGTCTTTAAAGAATCACCTGCTCGCTTTTCTGCTGCATTTCTTTCCTCTGAAACCATTACAAGTTAGAGATTTTGCAGAATCATTTGCTCCTTATTTTATTTGGACTTTAATAACAAAAAGTATTTTTAGTAAAATTCGTGATTTAAAATTTAAAATTAAACAATAGGTTAAATTTAAGTACAATTATCAACTTAACTACAATATAATCATGCGCTCAACAACCATAATTATACTTCTTCATATAGGTTCCAAACCTCTCATACTTCAACTACGACTAGAAAACAATTATTATAAGATATCATATTATGTCTACACACATGATTTTGGGAACAAAGTCATGTTTACCTGCAAGCATCTTTGCAGCTTCTCTTGAATATACCACTAGCACAGAACAAAGTTCCTTCAAGTCCTGGGGCTGAATGATGTCAGCTAAGAGAGACCTTTAGTTGTAGAATACAAGTTAGTTGTTGGAAAATTAGCAAAAAAAAAAAAAAAAAAAGATTGTCCAAAGAATGGTGCTTATACCTGTAAGTAAGCTTCAAAGAACCCGAGGTTGGAGTGCTCACTGGTCGAGAAACAGTAATTGAAGAAGATGGAGAGGGAGGTACAGAAGCCTTATTATGGTTAAGCTGTTGACAGAAAATGCATGAGTTCTGAAGTCAAAATCAAATTGATTAATTCCTTCACCTATTCAGATACCAAAAGAAAGACAAGATCATTATAGCTTTACCTCATGTTTTTACTTTATATGAATTTACATCATTTCTACTTAATATTATAGCTTTATTTCATGTTCTTACTATATATGGTTATAGCTTTACTTCTAACTTTAGTAGGGTTATTGAGTGAACCATATAAAAGCTTCTCATAGTTTACATGATGTGTTTTCTAAGCTTAAATTGAACTATTAAAAACCCACTACTGAGTTAATCCAGTTTTAAATGGGTGGACAAAGTACGTGGTCTCAACCCTCTCAACACTATTGAAACAAATAATTAGTTTGCCTTTCTCTTTTTCAAGAACAGCTGGGTCCTTAAAGTTCAACATTTTTCGAGGAATAAGAACAAAATTTACCTGTTGTAAATGTCCAAGCTTGTGCATAGGGTCTTTTGTGGCCGATCCAAAGGAAAGATCCTGACTTTTCCGTTTTTTGTTCGATGGAGGAGACCCATAACCAGAAGATCCAATAGCTCCTGTGATGGCAGCATTTGCTGCCTGCTGGATATATGTTATGTTGTTGACATGATCTCCATGAAAGAGAGCTTGCCTCTCTTCACTTCCTTCATAATTTTTGCAATCCATGCATTTACAATTTTCAGAACAAAGAATATTTGCTTGGAAGCATTCACAATACTTCTTAAGGCACCCTGATTTCTTGCAGTGGCATCCCTTGTTATGCTTTCCTGAAACAAGTTCCCCAACCTCCTCCTGCATATTTATAAAATCAACTGATCATCATTCATATAATACCAATATATATATATATATATAGAAAGAGAGAGAGAGGGGGGGGAAGTTCTAATGAACTAGGACAGAAACAGTATAAAATTCTACTCACATGCACAATGTGTTGCATTGTTTATCAGAACAATGAGGAATTTTAATGCTTAACGAGTATGACTTAAACTGAAAATAATATATCATTTTACGAATTTGAGACAAGTAACTGAAACTAGGCTCCTTGTAACTCAGCAAGTATTTATTAAATTATCAGAGCATATATCCTTCCAAGAGACCAACAATAGGAACACATCAAACAAACCAGTTTGATTATCTGAGGTTGTAATACTAAAAGATTCAATGATGTTTTCCATTGGTTGAACAACTAGATGGCACCCTCAATCATCCTAGAGAATTTCAAAACTTATGAGCATTATTAGCTGAGAAGCCAAATATAGGTTACCCATACAATTGGACATAAAACATATTCATATAATATCCCATAAATGTTTAAAAGCAGATTATATTTCTACTGGGACATACCACAATTCCCTTGGAAATTTAACAGGATAATTTCCTGACAGGTGACATCAAACATCTAGCACGGTTTTGGGTTTCTATTTGTTAAAAGGAATGAACATAATGGTTCAAGTTTCTCTTTGTTGCAAAGGATTGAAATCCTAAGAAAGCAAACTTAGCAGAGTAGTAAAAATTCGCAAATGCTTTATACTTGAAATGCACTTTCATGAGATGGTACTTTGAATTCTAACTATACCCTGTTATCCCGAGCTCCATGTGGACTGCTAGCAATTTTGGGTCTGAAAGCATTTGGGTTGCGCTCCAATGTAGCCTCAACAGCTTCGCGTCGAGCACCTTCGTTTTCAACATTGTTATGACAGTTCACGCAATTGCAACCATCACAATATACTCCAGAAGCAAAGCATTCACAATATCTGACCATAATTCGTATGATAAGAATTAAAGTGCATCCCAACAAGATGTCATGTCACATTCTATCTGGTCACCATTAACTAAAGGTAAGATTGAAAACAATTTGACGGTAAGAAGAAAATATGCTCTTCAAAGACAGACTTGATTTTATGTAGTTCATATAGTAAAAATGTTTGCAGTCAAACAGAATCCTTCATGTTCCTGATTTTACTACTTGGAATTTAGAAAATACTTCATTAAATATGTGAAAGGAGCATAAAAATTGAGAAGTCAATCATTTGCATACAACAAAAAGATAAAAATTAAAAACCAATAGTTGCTTACAACTTCAAACACCGAGAATGTTTGCAATTACACTGCTTTTGTTTCTTTGGAGTACCATCTTTTACTTCATTCACATTTTGTCTGGGCCGCGCTCTTGGGGATTCAGGTTTCCTGAGGAAAAACTAGCCTTGATTAAAATAAATAGAAAGAGAACTATCTTTCCAGACAATAAACGTTTCATTAAGTCATGTCAAATACAAGCTCAACCAAATCAAGAGTTGCCAGGCAGACTAATACTAGGCCTTTATCAAACAAAAAAAACA
The DNA here is from genome assembly GCA_028654395.1 of Scutellaria barbata. NCBI lineage: Eukaryota > Viridiplantae > Streptophyta > Magnoliopsida > Lamiales > Lamiaceae > Scutellaria > Scutellaria barbata. Next base: position 846,687 of record CM053655.1, on the reverse strand, counting down.
TACACCAGGAAGTAACACTAAATAATTCTTGATATTTATGGCAAAAGAAATTACAAGAAATACAAGGAAAGCTCTTCACAAGCATTCAATGATAATTTATTTCTCCAAATGATGATGAAATGGTTATGCAAAAATAAAAATCGAAAGAAAGATTTCACTTGCCACGTATGGTATGGTTTATGCAGGTTAATTTGTAACTTATGAGGCAGAAAGTACTCAAAGAACTGAAATGCAATTACATGAGACAACCAAACCAATTAGGCCACACCAGAATTGCAGTACCAGAGAACACCATAAAGCTTCCACTACATTGACATTTATCAATCAACGCCAAATTGCAATGCTTGAAACAACAACATATCGGAAACAAGTAATAACTGTCCGTTTGTAGCTTCAATCGATATTTTTGGGAGTCAACATTCAAATACAGCAGATAAACACGAAAGATAAAAACTTCAACTAGACTAACCAATAAAACCAACAACTTCAAACATGAAATTTTAATTTTACGAAAAAGTTGAACCTTTACAAAGATGAATTGGAAATTGCAAAGCCACTCACACAATAGGGCGTATGGATGGATGAGTGGGTGGCGGAGCTGGTTGCGGAGGCTGTTGCACAGCCATGAACAGCATCTGCGGCGGCGGCGGAGGCGGAGGAGGCGTTTGGTCCAGCTGTTGCTGCTCCATGGCTGACGCGCCACCACTGAACCCAGTAAAATCCAGCTGCCTCACCAGCTTCCTCGCCGGAAAATCCACTCCCGCCGTAGAAGGTGCCTCCGATTGCAGATGCGGCGGCGGCGCCTGGTTTGGAGGGAAATCTCTTCCCACTCTTTGCTCCATTCAAAAATCAAAATCAAAACCACAAAAACGAAGACTAGTTTCACCAAACAGCAACTTTACCACCAAAGAAGAATCAAATAAACACCAATCGAATTTCACTCGTCTTCCACTCAATAATTCCCCCAAAAAATCCAAACAATTCACATCAACCAATAATCCACAATTTACGACTCCGACAATTCAAACAAGCTCAGAATCAAACACCACAAAAAAAATTTTACAAAAAATTAAAAATCAAACGAAAAACAAAATCTCCGCGCCATTCATCCTCAATCGAAAGGAAGCACTATCCGTATATACGTACACCGATACAAATGCGTATACGTATACTCTTTGAATGAACAAAAAAAAAAAAAAAAAAGAATTCTTCGAAATGGGTCTCTGGTTTTCAGTCCTTCCTTCCTCCCTCTCTAGCTTAGCTTTTGAATTTCAATTTTGTGAATATTTCAACGGTGAGATCAGCGTGATTATCCCATCCAACGGTCACGATAGGGCCTTTATAATCGACGGCTTGAATTCATAGAAGTCTCTGCAATGAAATCTGATCCGTTGATCTCCGAAGCCTGTCTTTTTCCGAGTCATGGATTTTTGCACAGAGTCCATGTTAATCAGCCACGTCACCTCAAGTACTGTTTCTCAATACGTGGCGAGATATTAGTGGAGAGTGCAGAGACTTTGTTACGGGGTTTAGAGCAGGGGAGCTCTTTCTCCCGAGTTTTAATGAGATTCTGTTTCGAGGAAATAAAATTAGAAAATAAATAAATAAATAATATTATGGCGCTAAAGAGTCTGGGACGCCGTTGACTTGTGAGTTAAAGGGTTAGTGGTTCGATGAGCGGATCAGATTTGCTTAGAATAAAAAGAACGGATAAGATTGATTCCACTTCAAACGTGGGGAAATTTTTAAGTGCTGCTTGCTATAATGTTGCTTTGAAAACATTATTACTTAATATTTTATATTTTTGTAGATTATGATTACATATATGGAAATTGGAAAAAATTGCTTACATTGTGTCAATTGTTTTAGGTGTAAATGAATTTTGAAATTTGATTTTTTAGAGTTCTCGTTTATCTAATTATTTTAATAAATGGATTTTCAAAATCTATCAACATTTTTGTTCAAATCCGATGTTTTTTCCGACATCATTGAAAAATCCACCAACAATATAGATTACATGATTTTTCATGTACTATTCATAATTGAGATTATAAATTATTTGTAATTGTTGATGCAGCAACTTGGAAATGCCTCTGATATGTCATGTAGAGCCTGCAGGTCTTGGAACCGGGAGTGGATGGCTGAGAACCGGCTTGGAAGAAGGCAAATCGGCTGGTGTCAAGTTTCTGCAAATCGGCCTAAGTCAGTTAAGGCAGTTAAAACTGCACAATTGGGAATTAGGGCTAGCGCGCAGGAATTGATCTTCTAAGCCAAAATTCGTTAGAGTCAGCAACCGTTTCTTGAAATTACTTGAGGGCTATTGCTATATATATTGTAAAGAGTGTTTAGTTGCATTCAATTTATTCAATTAATCGAGAGAGTAAGAAATATGTGAGGATTAGAGGGCTAAGGTGTTAGTGAAACCCTAATCTGTGTTGAGTGCAATTGTAGCTTGATTTCTCGTTCGATTCTCAATGAAATCTTGTGATTCTTCTTCCCAGTGGACGTAGGCTTCAATCCGAAGTTGAACCACTTAAATCTCTGAGTCGATTGTTTCATTTCATTTGTCAATTTTTCATTTTCTTATCTGCATGCGATCATAGGGTTCTTGCTGAGTCTTGGGGTGATCAAATCGTTTCTGGAGCTTGAATTACAAGAAGTGGCGCCGTCTGTGGGAACGGGACACCTTCAAGATGAGCGCTATGAAGCTGGATGTACAGAAATTTTCAGGGATAGAGGAGTTCAACCTATGGAGAGTGCACATGGAGGCCCTCCTGATTCAGCATGGGTTGGAAGATGCACTAAGGGAGGATTTCCCGGCTTCTACATCTGATAATGCTGAAAAGAAAAGGGAGATGGATAAGAAAGCTAGGAGTGCGATTTTGTTGTGTCTAAATGGAAAGGCATTGAGGGAAGTTTGCAAGGAAGCTACTGCAAGTGAAGTTTGGAAGAAACTCAACTCACTCTACATGACTAAGACACTTGTAAATAGGCTTTTCTTGAAGCAGAAACTGATTAGCTTCAAGATACTTGATGATAAGAAAATTCTTGAAAAGATTGATGAATTCAACAAGATTGTAGATGACCTGGAAAATATTGATGAGAAACAAAAGGATGAAGACAAAGCCTTGCTGTTATTGAATGCTCTCCCAAAGTCGTACCAGTCTTTCAAAGATGCTTTGGTATATGGGAGAGTCTCTCCTCTAACTCTGGAAGAAGTTCAAATCTCAATCCGAACAAGAGCACTGTCAGCAGTACCTGAATCAAGAATTCCAAGTCTTGGAGAAGGACTGAACATCAAATTCAAAAATAACAAGAAGCAAGGTCAGAATCACAAACAAGGTAACCAAAGATCAGATAATGCTGGTAACAAAAGCAATCCTGATGGAGTGGAAACTAGGAAGTGCTTCTCATGTCATAAACCAGACCACTTGAAGAAAAATTGTCCGAAAAGGAAGAAGAAAATAGAAGGAAATCATCAAGCATCACTAGCCCAAGAACAATATGACACTGCTGATATGCTGTGTATCAGCAACTTAGAAATAAAGGAGGAATGAGTATTAGACTCTGGTTGCTCCTTCTATATGTGTCCTATAAAATCATGGTTCAAGGATCTAAAGATGGAAGAAGGAGGTTTAGTGTTACTGGGTGACAACCACTCTTGCAGAGTAATGGGAATTGGGAATATCACCATTCGGCTGCATGATAGCAAAATCAAAACACTAACCAAAGTGAGGTATATTCCAAAACTCAAAAGAAATTTAATATCACTTGGTCTTCTTAATGCTACAGGTTATGAATTCAAGGCTGCAAAGGAAGAAATCCTGGTAACCAAAGATAATCGAGTGATCTTAAAAGGCAAGAAATCAAATGGTCTCTACATTCTCATTGGTTCTACAGTAACATGAGATGTTGCTGCTGTGATGAGCAAAGAAGACACTATTCTTTGGCATAAGAGACTAGGTCATATTGGAGAAAAGGGCCTGAAGGAATTATCCAAGCAGAAGCTAATTGGGATGGATCAGATTGCCAAGCTTGAAAGATGTGAGCATTGCATTTTAGGTAAATCAACAAGGACTCCATTCCCAACTGGCTCACACACAACGAAAGGTATTCTTGAGTATGTGCACTCAGATATATGGGGACCCTCCAGAACTGAAACACATGGGGGAGGTAAATATTACATCACCTTCATTGATGATTACTCAAGAAAAATATGGCTATATATTCTAAAACATAAAAGTGATGCCTTTGAAAAATTTAAAGAATGGTTTACTCTTCTTGAAAATCAAACTGGAAAAAGATTAAGACACTTGAGGACTGACAATGGATTTGAGTACTTGTCCAAGGAATTTCAAGATTTTTGCAGGCTTAAAGATATTACAAGGCATAGGACCGTTCCTTCAACACCTCAGCAAAATGGCTTGGCTGAGCGCATGAATAGAACTGTCCTTGAGAAGGTGAGATGTCTACTGCTTGATGCTGAATTGCCAAAGTCTTTTTGGGGAGAAGCAGCAGCCACTGCAGCATTCTTGATAAATAGAAGTCTATCCTCAACAGTCAATTTCAAGCCCTCAAATGAGGTCTGGTATGGTAAGCCACCTAACTATTCCTACTTAAAAGTTTTTGGATGTTTAGCATTTGCACATGTTAGACAGGATAAACTGGAACCTAGGGCTATAAAATGCATTTTTGTTGGATATCCCAATGGAGTGAAGGGTTATAAAATGTGGAGCTTGGAACCTGGGGTGCAAAAATATTTTGTAAGTAGAGATGTGGTGTTTAAGGAGTCCATTATGGGGTATAAGACTGAGCACAATTCTCTGTATACTCCTGATCTTGCTGGACCATCTCAGGAAGAACCAGAATTGCCAGGTGACTCTCAGATTCAGGTGGAGGATTCTGAGGTTGAGATTGAGCATTCATCAAACATCAATGAAGAGGAACCTGTAGAAGATGATGAGATCAGTGCAAACTTACCAAATTTGAGGAATTATAATCTTGCAAGGGATAGAGAAAGAAGGACCATTCAGCCACCTAGAAGATTTGCACAAGCTGATATAGCACATTATGCTTTAAGTGTGGCTAAGGATATAGAATATCAGGAACCAAGAAACTATAAGGCTGCACTACTCTCAACTGATAAAGATCAGTGGATGAAAGCAATGAAAGAAGAACTAGCTTCCTTAGAAAAAAATAATACTTGGGTATTGGTGGATAGACCTAAACAGCATAAAATAATAGGCAGCAAGTGGATATTTAAAAGGAAAATAGAAGTGACAGAAACTGAGAAGATTAGGTTTAAGGCTAGGCTTGTTGCAAAGGGCTTTACTCAAAGGGAAGGTATAGATTACAATGAGATCTTTTCCCCGGTTGTAAAGCATGTCACTATAAGGATTTTACTTGCAATTGTGGTACAAGAAAACATGGAACTGGAGCAGCTTGATGTAAAAACAGCTTTCTTGCATGGGAACCTAGATGAGACACTCTATATGCAACAGCCTGAAGGTTTTATTCAGCCTGAAAATGAAGGCAAAGTATGCTTACTCAAGAGGTCACTCTATGGGTTGAAGCAAAGTCCAAGACAATGGTATAGGAGGTTCGATGGTTTCATGCTAAGTATTGGGTTTTGTAGAAGTCACCATGACAGTTGTTTGTACCTGGAACAAGAAGGAAAGGAAATCCACACTCTATTACTTCTATATGTGGATGATATGCTCATAGTAAGTAAGAGTGTAACTAGGATACAAAGGCTTAAAGACAAGCTGAAAACTCAGTTTGAAATGAAAGAGTTGGGGAAAGTAAGAAGAATCTTAGGTATGGACATTAGGAGAGAAAGAGATAAGAACAAGTTATTCTTGCACCAAACTGATTATGTCCTAAGAGTTCTAAAGAGGTTTAATATGCATACTGCAAAGGCGGTTACCACTCCCATAGGAGCTCAGTTCAAACTGACCTCAGACCAGAAGCCAAAATCAGATGAAGAAAAGAAGTATATGTTAGTTGTACCTTATGCAAGTGCTATTGGTAGCATGATGTATACGATGGTTTGTAGTAGACCCGACATTGCCTATGTCATGAGTATGGTGAGTAGGTTTATGTCTGAACCAGGCAAGATACATTGGGACGCTGTTAAGTGGCTACTTAGATATCTAAATGGCTCATCTAAATTTGGATTATTGTTTCAAAAGCACACTAACACTTCTAACTCTCTTCAAGGTTTTGTAGATGCTGATTTTGCAGGTAACCTAGACACAAGGAAATCGATCTCAGGATACATCTACATGCTGAATGGGACTGTCATAAGCTGGAAAGCCACACAGCAATCTGTTGTTGCCTTGTCCACCACAGAAGCAGAATTTATTGCAATGAAGAGGCAGTGAAAGAATCAGTTTGGTTAAGAGGAATACTAAGAGAGTTAGGTCTAAATCAAGGCAGAGTGGTCATACATTGTGATAACCAGAGTGCATTGTGCCTGTCCAAACACCAAACCTTTCATGAGAGGTGCAAGCATATAGACATAAAGTTGCACTTTGTTAGAGACATGATTGATAAAGGGGAAGTAGAGGCAAAAAAAGTCAGTACATAGGATAACCCGGCAGATATGATGACTAAGGTACTACCAGGACCTAAGTTCAGCTATTGCAGGTCGCTAATCAACCTGCAGAGCTGGGAAAAACCATGCTAGACACACATACTGTGTTGGGGAAGCTGGAATCAGAGTTTTTCAAAGTTGAGGTGGAGATTGTTGATGCAGCAACTTGGAAATGCCTCTGATATGTCATGCAGAGCCTGCAGGTCTTGGAACCGGGAGTGGATAGCTGAGAACCGGCTTGGAAGAAGGCAAACCGGCTGGTGTCAAGTTTCTGCAAATCGGCCTAAGTCAGTTAAGGCAGTTAAAACTGCACAATTGGGAATTAGGGTTGAGGGCTATTGCTATATATATTATAAAGAGTGTTTAGTTGCATTCAATTTATTCAATTAATCGAGAGAGTAAGAAATACGTGAGGATTAGAGGGCTAAGGTGTTAGTGAAACCCTAATCTGCGTTGAGTGCAATTGTAGCTTGATTTCTCGTTTGATTCTCAATGAAATCTTGTGATTCTTCTTCCCAGTGGACGTAGGCTTCAATCCGAAGCTGAACCACTTAAATCTCTGAGTCGATTGTTTCATTTCATTTGTCAATTTTTCGTTTTCTTATCTGCATGCGATCATAGGGTTCTTGTTGAGTCTTGAGGTGATCAAATCGTTTCTGGAGCTTGAATTACAAGAGTAATCATATAATCAAGAATTTGAGAATTTGAGAACTTCCAGGATTTGGGTAAGTGAACATTTCCAAAATAAAGAATCATATTTCTAAAATCAAAGTTATTTTTTAATTGAAAAATCTATAAGTACCCTGCTAACTAACTTATAATTAGTTGTATCTACAATTTAAATGATGCAGTTAATGAATAAATATATGAGTGTACAAAATATTGTATATTTAAAAATAATGAAAAGTTGCAATTTCGAGCCACTTAATTTTTTCAATTAAGATTAGAAAATTTTAGTGACCTTTTTAAAACGGACATGCTGAATGTATAACCCAAAACCGACACCCAAACCGAACAAATATTTCCAGGCCCAATCCACAATTAATTGGACTGATATGGCCCATTACCCAAAACCACAGTTCACCAAACTCAGCAAATTAATTTCTAGGCTTACAATAAATTGCACTTATTATCAGAACTATGCACGTTTTTGTATTTTACCATACAAATATTTGTATGCACATTTTGCCACCTTAATTTTACTATTGTTTACATATAGTCTTTTTGGATATTTTTTTGATACGTGTCCGTGATGCCATATAATATGTACATCAAAGATGAACTTCAAATGATAAAATGTAATAAATCCTAAAATTTAGGTAGTAAAATTTAATTCAAAACAATTTGTAAAATAAAATATAAAAAGATCTCATGCATAGATATAACCATGAGACAAAATAAAAACAACAATGTACGCTATTGATTCTTGTTGGTTTGAATCCAGGAATACAACAATGTGAATAAAATAAATTATTATTCAATTAGTAACAAACATAATTAATGAATCTCACTAATTAAAATCTGGTAAAAAGACACCCCATTTTTGGTAAAAATAAAAAGGTATAAAAACACAAATTTTAGAATGTGTTTAGTATTTTAGGATTGTGTACACCCATCAAATAAAAGATAAACATGTATAATCAAAAATTGAAGACATTAAAGTTGGCCTTTAATATTTGCAATGACATATTTACCCCTGGATTTGCTATAAATGACGAACCGGTCACTGATATCCACAGGTGGCACCGACATCATCGTCATCCGACATCCCACATTACCGAATCTAAGCTCCAAAAGTTAATTAAGAAAAAAGTCTCAAAATTTACTCACTTTTATCAATTTCACCAACAGTTGCGCACTTTCCAGAGAATTGTCCTTTTCTGCTTCTCCAATTTAATAATAATAGTTAATAATACCCCAACCTTTCTCACACCCCATGTTAATGGGAGTTGCACCGTCTTCTTCCACGTTGATACCTAGTTTTGAAGCAAACCCAGAAATATAGGGGACCAATTTAAACTGAAGAACCCCAGTTCGCTGATTAATTTGCGCATGAGATAATCAGGTATGAGGGTTTTTCAGTTTCGATTAATTTTCTGGAATTTTTTATAATTTCCCTTTTTCTTTACTGTTTTGTTCCAATTTTTAGACTGTTTTGCCGACATGCTTCTATGTTTCTTGTTTTGTCATAGTTGTGGGTTTTGTCTTGATTGGGAAAATAAAGGAAAGAAGGAAAATGAAACCTTGTTTTGCCCAAGTTTAGATATCTGAGAATGGGGGCTACTGTTCATTGAATTATTGCTAATTTGGGAACTATTCAAAAATGAGAAAAAGAAGTTAATAAATCTTGCTTTTGTTGAAAACTAAGAAACTGAAATGTATTTTGGAGTGTGCTTTGGTTGTGGTATTTTTATGTGATTCCATTATTGTGACTGTGTGGATCTAAGTTTTTAGCAGTTTTCTTTTGGGAGGAAGGGCAATTGAGGTATAGAATGTTTGCGGAAGTACGACGATCTTCCATGTATAAACGGGCAATGGTACCAAAGGATTGCTCCGACTCTAGTGATGTTGAAGAAAATGAAGGTAAAATTTAACCTTAACTTAATGGAGATTTTTCTGTAATCAATTAAGGATTTATTCCACTAGTGGCCTAAAGTGAAAGCTAAAAAAGATCTAATCCATTATACAATGAAGTTATCCACACAAGTTCAATGGATTTGATATCTATGGTTCCAAATCCATCGATCTCAGTAAAGCTTAAGCAAAATTTTATTTTCTTAATCAATGTTTTGGATTTTGCTCTACACACACAATGACTAGCAGTTTTGGAATTCAGAGCTTTTGCTAAGCGATATGGAGCAACATAGTGCATCTCCACCATGGAAGCTTTCTTTGCCACATGTGCTTGTGGCCTCTATAGTTCCCTTCTTATTTGGCTATCATCTAGGGTTCGTTCTTCGGCATTTTATTTTTATCTTTATTTGTTATATGCATTTTCTTGAACTGAAACATGTTGTTCTTCTCAGAGTTGTTAATGAACCACTTGAAACAATTTCCGTTGATCTTGGTTTCCGTGGGAATACCCTGCAAGAAGGTGAGTCGTAGAACCCTACTACTTTCTATTAATGCACACCATACATTTAATATTTGATGCTGTTATTGTAATAAAGTACAGGCTTGGTGGTCAGTACTTGTCTTGCTGGTGCCTTTCTTGGATCCCTGATCAGTGGTTGGGTTGCTGATGGGATTGGGCGTCGTAGAGCTTTTCAGCTGTGTGCTTTGCCTATGCTAATCGGTGCTCCCATATGGTAATTAAAACATATTTTACTGCATAAAATTCCCATGATTATCTCAGGATGATCATTATCTTACATTCACACTTCCATGGTTTTTGAAAGAGGTTCTTCACCCTTTATTTCCAGTGCCACATCTAGAAATCTGACAGGAATGCTTCTTGGGAGGTTTTTAGTCGGTACGGGTCTTGGTGTGGGTCCCCCAGTTGCATCTCTTTACGTTACAGAGGTAGATAAACTTCCAACTTATATAACAGGATTTAGTATAACATGATTTTGATCGTATCTAAAGGCTCCTTTTGACTTTCAAGTAGATATCACCTGCTCACGTGAGGGGTACTTATGGGAGTTTTATTCAGATAGCAACATGTCTTGGTCTGATGACTGCTTTACTGGTCGGAATTCCAGTGACGAGTATTTTTGGATGGTAATTAGCTCAGCTTAGTAATGATACAGCTGAAGACTATTATGTTTCTCGTCTATGTTTTTTTTTTTTTTGACATTGTGCTTGCCAGGTGGCGCGTCTGCTTTTGGATATCTGCCATACCTGCTTCGTTGCTTGCTGTTTTGATGGTGTTTTGTGTTGAATCTCCACATTGGCTATACAAGGTTTCAATTTTATGCTTTTTTTCATGTAAATTTCAGATCATATTAAGTCATCACGAATGATTACACTTTTTCCTTTGTTTAGTAGATGTGAAAGGCGAATAATTTTAGGCGATAATTTTTCAGTTTGTCTGGATCAGTTGCATCATTTTATTTTTTCTTTTATATTGAAAAAATAAAATGAAAGACTAACTCACCATGAATATCTGATATTTTTTCCTCTTCCCACATGTAGCAAGGAAGACATAGTGAAGCTGAAGCTGAACTTGTGAGGCTTCTAGGAGCTTCTCATGCCAAAGATGCAATCGCTGAGCTGTCGAAGACCGATAGAGGAGATGAAGTTGATACCGTAAATCTTGTGGAATTGCTCTTTGGGCGGCATTCAAGAGGTATATATATATACTAAGCTTCTTTCTAATGAATATATCTAAGTTGTGGGGGATATATTTGGTATTCTTCATTCAATCAGTGAATCCTGATGACGCCAACTCTGATTATGCCACAAAGCTGTATAAGTTCTTCTCTTTATACCCAAAATGCATTGTTATTCACCTGGTTCTTTTGCAGTTGTTTTTATTGGATCAACCCTATTTGCTTTACAACAGCTTTCTGGAATAAATGCTGTATTTTATTTCTCTTCAACTGTATTTAGACGAGCTGGAGTTTCCTCAAACCTCGCAAATGTCTTTGTGGGGATCGCAAATTTAATAGGTGAATGTTCCTTCTCCTTGTGGAATTTTCTTTTCCGAGTATCTCACATGCTAACATTGTACTTATGATTACATACGAATACATACAGGTTCTGTTATCGCTTTGGCATTGATGGATAAAATAGGAAGGAAGGGTCTCCTCCTATGGAGCTTCTTTGGCATGGTTAGATAATCGATCTTTCTTCTTTGAAATATTCAATTTGAGTAGCTTATCAACGTGTACTATAGATGATATATTTAATCATATCAGATATATAAAATCTGATTTCTTTTTCATCAGGCTGTATCAACGGGTCTTCAAGTTCTTGCAGCATCGTTGTCTGCTTCAAACCCTTTCGGATTTTATCTATCGAGTGGTGGAATGATGCTGTAAGTCTTAATTTTGCCCTTCATTTTCCTTTTGAAAGGCATGAAAAATGTGACATTATGAATAGCAAATTCGATAATGATGTTCAATTATGCAGGTTTGTTTTAATGTTTGCTGTTGGCGCGGGTCCAGTACCGGGTCTTTTACTACCCGAAATATTTCCAAACCTAATTAGGGCTAAAGCTATGGCGTTTTGTATGTCTGTCCATTGGGTAAGTGAATCTCTCCCATCCATTCCATTAGACAAATGTAAATTCAAAGAGGATCCTTGACTGTGGTAAGAAACACCGTTTCATACTTGTCAGGTACTAAATTTTCTGGTTGGATTGTTGTTCCTACGTTTGCTCGATCTGATGGGGCCTCAGATATTGTACTCGATGTTTGGTACGTTCTGCATGATGGGAGTGGTTTTTGTGAAGCGAAACGTGCTCGAAACCAAAGGGAAATCACTTCAAGAGATTGAGATTGCTCTCCTCTCTCACGATTAGTTGAAGCTAAGGTCTTTATTATTGAAATGATAGTATATACGTAAGCTTAAGGTGCAATGTAACATGTACTTAACAGCTCTATTAATTTTCTCAGCAAAAATAAATATCGTTCTTAAAAAAATAAGAGGAAAATGAGATGATTTTAGAATTGGTAATTATATATTTAGTTTGTTGTTATTTTAATGAAAAACAAAGAGTATATATGAGGAAACAAATCAAGCTCAAACTCAGGAATTAAATTATATCGAATTAGGTCAAGCTCAAGCTTCGAGTTTTGAAATCGAATTCGTATCAAATCTGCAAAGTATCTACTCAATCACATCCATACTATCTTAAAAACATACAAATGCTTAGATCAGTCTTTAGCAAAATACATTAAGAGATAGAGAAACCAAAAGAAAAAAACACACACACACACATTGAATTTCAGTGGATTCACCACTTCTTTTCGGTTTCTGGGTACCATTTTACAAGGCCGTAAACATAAATAAGCAAAAATCTCATGTCTCCAACCGATTGATGAATGGTATATGGACAGTCTTCTTCATTTGCCAATCAAGATCAAGAGAATCGAATCGAGAAGCCATTTTCTGTGCTGGTGAATTTTGACGAGCCAAAGTCATCAAAATCAGAATCCGATTCAAGATCCTTATAACAATTCAAATCAACAGAGGAATCCTCATCCTGGCCCCCATGCCCTGATGGGACCCTCAACTCAGATATAGGAGCCGGTAAAGGCTCTTCGTTCAAATACTTGTCGTGAAGCAGCTCCATTGCAGTAGCTCGACCAGCTGGATCGTAGAATAGAAGCTTTTTCACTAGAAGAATCTCATCAGCGGATCGATTCGGCAGACATGCTTCTATACCTGTAGGGTTTTCCACTTTACCAAAAGAAATAATCTTGTAATCTGGAAGTTGCACGCAGCCAGGCCAAGCTTCCTCGGTTAAACTGCCCAAAATGCTGAAAATCTTACCCATCTGATCGATATCTGAGTTGCCTGGGAATAGAGGTTCAAGACTCAAAAGCTCTGCAAAGATACAACCAAGTGACCAGAGATCAATCTCGAGCCCATAACTTGTGGAACCGTAGAGTAGCTCGGGGGCTCTGAACCACCGAGTTCCTATGCAGGAGGTTAGAGCACCGTTTCCATTGGCTTGACCCTCAGCTTCAAGAGAATAAGAATGGTGGTATGGGTCCTCAAGATCACTAGTGGTGCATGTGGCAAGACAAGATGTGGCTCCATCATGAGTTACGATTTCTTCATCGATATCAGTTGGAAAGTCGATAATTCTTTGTTCTGCAAGTGCTTCTGTATGGCCATCTGGTGTGGGAACATAATCAGGTGTTAGAGGAAAAGGTGTTGTGTTTGAGGAAAGCTGCTCGTTAAACTGATTATATGCATCATTATCGACAAATCCAGGTGCGAGAAGTATCCTAGCCTGAATAGAGAAAAACGATTAAGCGCCTTTAAAAACGAACATAAAGAGTGACTATGTGTATAAAAGTTATCTCATTCAATGAAAACCACACACGTATATTCCAAATGTGTCTTACAGTTCAAAAACATCATGAACCTCAATGACGTACAGTAGGTAATCCAAGACAACCAACAAATTTACTATCAAAACTATTTCTCATGTATGATTTTTCAGGGGGCAATCGCTTGAGAAGATTATGTCTAAATACAATCAATTTTCAATAACAATACAGATTTTTAGTTCTAACAAAATGGATACAGATAATTCATTCCAACAAAATGAAAGTATTTAATGCAACATTGTACAAACAAACAAGCAAGCAAGCATATGGGTTGATGATGGGATCATTTTGTAATAAACCTAAGGATGATCCAAGAACTGCCTTTTACCTTAGAAAATCACTGATACTACCTTCACAAATTTTGTTAGTTTCACTAGAGCAACTTGTTGCACATATCAAACATTTCTGATTATCACAACAGCGTATTTTGATTCTAATGAGATTACCTGATCATATGCCAGAGAAATAACAACAATACACCCTTAAAAGTACAACAATACGAGTAATGCATACTCTCACTTCAGATATGAAAGAAAAGTGCTTTCTCCTTCACTAGTCAAATAGGCCCCAAAGGCATCAATTTTTCAATGCCTTGAAAGAAATTATGTCTATGATCTATGTTTAATTGGATCAAATATATCTAAACCTACAGAAGTGGTTGTGAATGAGTGATTTGTTCAATCTTTTTGAAGAACAGGTTATGAATTTTGCCCCAAATTCAGTTCTCGGAATAATTTAAATGATGCAAAATCGAAATCTAAATAAGAACAATAGCATTGCAATAAGAAATTATAGTTATCAAGCTAAACCCAAACCTGCCCAAAATCGGCGATTTTCAGAATCCCATCAGCAGAAATCAGCAAATTAGATGGCTTCAAATCCCTATGAACAATCGAATTACGGTGGCAAGCATCAACCCCACGCAAAATCTGCACCATCCATTGCTTCACCTCCGCCACACTGATCCCGCCCTCCCACTGCTTCTTCGCCGCCTGAATAACGGCTGCCAAATCTGTGGGCAAGTACTCGAGCACCAAAACGGCGTCGTCGTCCTCGCTCCAGAAATACTCGTGCAAGACGACGACGTTGGGGCAATTCTGTAGAATCTGAAGGGCCTCAATTTCTCGGAACGCCGATTGGTAATCGTGGACTTCTTTCAGGGCGACGGTGGCGGAGTCGGAGCGCCGCCGTGCCTTGTAGACATCGGAGTAAGCGCCGGCTCCCACGCGCTCTAAGATTTCGTACTTGGCGGTGATATCGCGGCGCGTGTGGATGCTCCAGCTCTTGCTTGGTGGCGGCTGGTGCTCCATTTTAGATACTATCTATTACAGTGTTTTGATGGGCCTCCATCGCCATTTCCCATCCATGGATTAATCGGAATGGTGACAAAAAAGAAATTTGCACTTTGCCCCCTAGTTTCAACTTTTTTTGTTTTGTTTTTACCCTTCCTATAATTTTATATATACGCTTTCGTCCTACATGTTTTTATTTTATTAGTATTTAATTCGCCCCTTGCATTATTTACCACTTTTTATTTCTCCTTCTTTTTTTTTTTTTTAATTGAACTAGCAAATATTAACAAAAACCAAATTAATTTAGAAAAGTATATATGAGTAAATGGATTTTCATTTATAAGATCTTTTTATTTGAAAAGTCCATTTTTTGTTAAATTCTTGTATAAATAACATTACAAAGTTTAAAGAAAATGAAGAAAAATATGTAGCTAAATAATAATGATTAAAAAAAAAGAACAAATTGAATAACATTCAGAAATTAAAATTCAAACAAAATAATAATTGTCTCCACGACACCAATCTTACATTAAAAATACACATTAATATGCTAAGAGAATGAACAATTCCCTCTGCAATATTCACTAAGGTAAAAATAAACCATACATGATTGAGACATTGTATTAAGCTACGCAACCGCCACAGACGATCCCTCTCCTGTAGAAAAAATAAAAATTTAATCAGGTTTGAGAAGATAGAAGATCAAAACCAAAATTAATATTTCAAAATATTTTTGAATTTGATTGTCATTTTATCTCAATGGACCAATACGAACCGGGGAGGGAAATCCCCGATTCAATCAGGGACGAGGACTTCCCGGTTCAATAGACTCAACACAACTAACCCGACTCATTGTCGTTCCTACTTTCTAATCAAGATTCACTTGCAACTCTAAAAACGATGTTGATTATGATAATGCAGCAACTTACTCAATCGAGCAACCCTAATGTGTCGATTTTTGCATATCCCGACTCATTGTTGTTCCTACTATCTGGTTCACTATTTTCTAATCAAGATTCACTTGCAACTCCAATTCAAATCACACAAATGATTTCACCTCTAAAGAACCAAAAGCAAACAATGTTGACTATAATTATGACTAATCACCAACTTACACAATCGAGCACCCACTATTGTGCCGTTTCTTGCGTGACGCCATTTCCTTTCTCCGAGGAGGCTGAAGCACAACCTTAATTGCAGTATCGAAAACAGCTTTCACATTCTGGATAACAAAAAAACTCATTACAATTTAGCTTCCCATAAAGTCAGTGATCAACATCGTGTAGATGATAACCCTAAACGAAGTACGTACCTGTTGAGTCTTCGAGCTGCATTCTATATAAGCTGCTGCACCTATTTGTTTCCTCAGTTCCTCGCCCTACAAATCAAAGCAATTCAATTTTCAATGAAGAAACGGAATCAAACACTCGATTCAATGCAAGAAAAGGGAGACAAAGAATCAAGATTCTACGCACTTGGGAAGTAGTTATGATGTTAGATCCCATATGATCAGCCAGATATCCCCTGTCATCTCGAAGATCTATAGTAGCCAAAAGATGAGCAACTGAGTATAAGACCGTTAGACTTCAAACGAATACATCATTTTTAGTACGTGAGCTAAAATTCGGGGCCTACCTAACTTCGTTCCAACTAGTACAATCGGAACATTGGGAGCAAAACGACGAAGTTCAGGCATCCACTGAAAAAAATTGTGTGATGAACACTTGTAAGCAATCTTTGTTTCCCAAATAACCCCAGACAAAACGATAAATGACATCACTAATTTACACAATTGGACTGATAAATTAGGGCAAAGAATTGTACCTTCTTGAGGACATTCTCATAGCTGGCTCTACTGATTAAAGAGAAAGCTAATACAAATATGTCAGCACCTCTGTAACTCAGTGGCCTCAATCTGCTATAATCTTCTTGGCCTATAATTTCCAGAAATTAATTGAATTAGGAAATTGGAGAAATTATAAAAGCTATTAGCTAGTTTCAATAAAAGGGATGTCAAATCTAAATTTTCAGACTATAAATAAAAGTGGGGAAATAGTACCTGCAGTATCCCACAACCCTAAGTTCACAATGTTGCCATCTACAGCCACATTAGCACTAAAATTGTCAAACACTGTTGGAATATAATCCTGCCATTAAAAACAAAATTAATTTAGCTCTAAAAAAAAGGGTTTGTAAGAAAAGAACCTAGGAAATTGGAAAAAAAAAATTGTAATAAAATTGAGAGAGAGAGAGAGAAAGAGAGACTAACAGTAGGAAATTTGTTGCTAGTGTAGCAAATGAGCATGCAAGTTTTACCAACAGCTCCATCTCCCACTGTGACACATTTGATGAACTTTGAAGCACTCATCTTCTTTCTTTCTTTCTTTCTAGAGAGAGAGAGAGAGATATGAAGAAGAAGGAGAAGAAAATGGTTGGATATAGAAAGAGAGGCCACTATTGCAAACTTGGGAGTTTCAAGAATGGCATAAAAAACAAAGCTACAGACAATGTATGCGCATGTGTTTGTTGATATGTGTGCTCTAGAGAGAGAGAGAGAGTGAGAAGTCAAATGGTCTTACTGTCACATTTCATCCCTCTCAATAAATTTCAAATCTAACAGAAATATTTTTTGAATTGCAGAAAGCTTTTTTAGGTTTCTATGGGACCTCTTCTCAAACGGCTACTACCCACATTCAAACAACTACTAATAATAATGGTAGTCGTTTTCAAGTAAGAAATTATAATTATAATAAAATAATAGTAATAATACTCTTCGCTTCCACTAAGATTAGCATCACCATCTTGTACTTAGATTAAAAGGACATTAAATTTAGTAGCAATTATAAAATAAAATAAAAAATCAATGTTTTTCCTAATTATTAAATGACTGGGCCGTACATTGGCTTATGTTTTGGGCTCATTAAAAGTGGGCGGATTCTTTTGCTTTGATTTAAATTTACACGATTCAAAGTGGACTTTTGTTTATTTTATTCTAAGGACAAAAGGGCTTTTATTTTTTGTGTTGTAATATTGTTATCCTTTGGATAAATTTCATAAAATCACTCAATTTATAAATTAGTTTTTAATTTTAGATTCAAATTTTAAAATTTCTTAATAAGAGGCTCAATTTAACATATTTTCTCAATTCAATACTTGAAATTTAGATTGAGTTCTCAATTCAAAACAAAATTTTATTTTTTTTATTTATATTTATACATTTATTTATATTTATACATTTATTTATATTTCAATATGTATTCATATTTTGGATAAATTAAGTCAAGTTAGTGCACTTTAAAAACAATTTTCATCCGATTTATCTTAATTTATACGAAAAAAAAGAAAGAAAAAAATATAATTAATTTAATTCATAAAATATAATTTATATAAATATTAAAATCGATTTTCTATACTTTTATTCATAAAATTAAGAAAATAAAAGAATCTTTATTTTTTTGAATTGCATTTACTATATATATATATATATATATAAATTAATACAAGTAGGATGAAAATCGTTCCAAAATTGCACGGACTTGTCTTAATTTATCTAAATTATAAATACATATTAAAATATAAATAAATTATAAATATAATAAAAAAAGAAAAAAAATAAAATTTTGTCTTGAATTGAGAACTCAATCTAAATTTCAAGCCTTAAATTGAGAAAAAAAATGTTAAATTGAGCCCCTTATTGAGAAATTTTAAAATCCGGGTCCATAATTAAAAATTAATTTATAAATTGAGTCTTGTTATGAAATTTATTTCTTATCCTTTTCCTTTTCATATCCATTTGATTTCAAAGCTTGTAGATGCTGTAATGTTGTTGTACTTGAAGGAAGAAAGAAAAAAAAATGTTGTTTTAGTAGCATGCTTGATTGGGATCAATGTTTTGTTATAGTACTAGCTATATCAAGATCAAACTTTTTCACAACTAAATATGTTTGTTCTTAAAGAAGAGGTCTTGAAGCTCATTATTTTCGATACAATTGCTCCTGAACTCAGCTATCACTCATTTTTTTATCAAAAGTTTTCAATCAAAGAATCTCATTCTTGCAAAAATGTATGAATTTCGAGTTCACTCAAAGAATGATAAAAACATAAATCCATTTCAATCAAATAACCATCAATCAATTTGCTGAAATCCATCTTCAAACCCTTCAATCCAAACACAACCAAACCTACAAATTCCCATCAATTAAAGTTTTTTCTAAAAAAATTCATTTTTTAAGGCTGCATCAATCACAGATCCCACTTCCGCTGATTGCATATTTTAAGCAGCAGCCCAGTAGGAGTAGAATAACCCAACAAGAAAAATGATGTAGACAGAAAACAGTTGATTCTTTATATTAAACTGATCAGATCACAATATGCAAACTCAGGCAAAGTCTAAATTATCACTAACAGTATTCTTATTTCAAGCAACCGAAACGAGAATTACATTAGAATTAAAGAGCCTTCAGGATATCCTCTGCACTGGAGACGGTGAATTCCCCACCAGTTTCAATATTCGCCACTTTGACCTTAAGATCCTCGACCAAAAGGGCGAACCTTCTAGAGCGAAGGCCAAGTCCCTTCTCAGTGAGATCAAGTTCAAGGCCGAGTGCTTTAGTGTAGGTTCCAGAACCATCAGCCAAAAATTTGACATGCTTGTTATCAGGGTAAGTCTTTGCCCATGCCTTCATCACGAATGGGTCGTTCACTACAAAGAACACGCATACAAGATTTACCCATAAGCACCAACCATTTCAGAATAATCTTTAATGAAGATATAAAATAAACATTCTTGCATTGAGGCATGCACATATAAGTTGCGTTTATTTTGGGGATTGAAATGTAAGGATTTCAAATCCACCCAAATTAGAGTGGGTTCCAAACACTCAAACACAAAAAATTTAGTTGCAAATGAAAATAATGGAGTTCAAATCTTCTTTAATCCAATCAACAACCGATGAATTTGCCACAGTATTCTCAAGTCCAAATACTTTAATACAAACACAACCTATGCATTTTGATAAGAAATCCAATGTACACATTTAAGGATTGCATATGAACCGATATAATTTGCAAGTAAGATATAAAGAGAACAGTGAATTTTACAATAAAATCACAATTTGCACAAGCTCAAAATTGATAAGTGAACAATCATTCAATACTAATAAATGAAATTCAAGTTTGTTTAATTCATCCATGTTCAATTAGTATGCAGAACCTCCAACAAAGAATATCAACAGGCAGTTATTTTTTCTTTACAACACAACAATGTGAATATAACGATTAAATTAACACTGGCAAGTTGCTCTTCCGATAAAATTTCTAATAATCGTCAACAATTACATAAATCTGCATAAAATTTAGACAAATTAATTATTTCGAACCGAAGATTTACATACCACTGATACACAAGATTTCACCAACGCCTTTCGACTTCAATTCATCTGCCTTCTCAATGAACCCCGGCACATGCTTCATACTGCACACACACAAAAGAAGAAGAATTACTCAAAAAGGAAAAATGATCTACCGAACGCGGACCACCGGCGATTACCTGCAGGTCGGAGTGAAAGCGCCAGGAACGGCGAAGAGGATGACCTTTTTGCCGGCGGCGAGGGAGTGAATCGACACCTTCTGGAGGTCATCCTGATCGTCGAAGTAGGCCAGGGTACCATCGGGGATGACGTCACCAACTGCGATCGGAGCCATTGTTCGTCTACTGTTGCTCGTGATGTGAGTGATATTGTGTGTGTCGAAGAATCGGCTGAGAATAATTTTATTTTATTTTGTGATATAAATAAAACTGGTGGAATTGAAATGAGAGCTCATAATTGGATTTGAGAACAGCTGTGGCGTCCGGTTGCATGCAATCAATGTCATTTTAGAAAAACGTATATTTTCGCACATTTTTCTTTAAATTGTTTGAGAGAGTATTTTACATATTATAACTTGTAATTTTGAGTTTTAAAAAAAAAACTTATAATTTTATTTTGATATTTTTATTATCTTTGTTTTTTTTTTTTTTAACTTTTCCCCTTGTATTTCTATTTGTACATTTTTGCATCCGTACTTTATTTAAAATTTTTGTTTCTAAAATAAGTCTTACATGCTAAAATAAAATGAAGAAGTTTATAGAATTTTTATTATGAGTAGGGAGATTTCATCTTATTTTTAAAATAAAATTTTATTTTTTACAAATATTTATTATAAATAACTCATATAAATTACACAATTGTTAATACTTATCATATAAAAAAACATCAATTTTATAATTCAAATAATATCCATTTTTATGCATGTATAGATTGTGATTATTAAAATTTGAACGTGAATTATAGAAAATTTCAATTTTTTATTTTCTCCCCTCCATTTTCTCAATTCATTAATTTTTTTTATATAAAACGTTATTTATTTATTTATAGGCCATTTGGCACATTAGGCACAATAATTTCATGATTCAATTGCAATACACATTACAAGAAATTTGGCTTATAACAACCCCCATTTAACAACCATTTTTATGAATTTGTGTTATCTTATGGGATTTTACAACCTTTTTTTCGAAAAGCGTTGTCTTTTTTCAAAAAATTTGTCATACGACAACGCTAATAATGGAAACGACAACGCTTTTTTTGTAGGGTTGTTAAATGACGTTTTTTTGGCTATACGACAACCCTTTTTTACAACACTTTTAAGCGTTGTCTTTTCTTAGAACTTTTTTTTTAATTTTACAACCCATTATGCAACCCTTTTTCATTTTGTGTTGCACGTGTTAATAAAAAAACAATTATAAAATAATTGTTTTTTAATTAACTTAAATTTAATACATTTAATTAATTTATAATGTTATCTTATATTACATTATTTGCATTAATATTATCTTATATGAACAAACTCATAATTTTAGAAAATAGTATTTTTATAAAATACTATTTTGAATTAATTAAGAAATTAACTACACCTAATTAAGTATTACTCTCACCTTTTATATAATAATACAAAATTGGAATATTATTTTAAAACATGATTCGAAAATTGTATTTATAATTCATAATTCATAAATTATGAAGGTTTTTCTAAAAAAAAAATAAAGATAAAATTATTGTATTTTAAAATTAAAACAAAAAACATAAAAAAAGATATATATATATATATATCATATCAATTAATTAAGAATATATAAAAAATTTAATTATACAACAATAAAAAAATACATTTACTTATTTGAAAAATACAAAAAATTGTATTACATAATAATATAAAAATTATATATTATTATTTTAGAAAATAAAGATAAAATGAGTTTGGTTTTAATTTGAACCAAAAATTATTTTACAACACAAAAAAACAATACATATATTAATTTGAAAAATATAAAAATTTGTATTACATAATAATATAAAAATTATATATTATTATTTTAGAAAATAAAGATAAAATGAGTTTGGTTTTTAATTTCAACCAAAAATTATTTTACAAAAAAAAAACAATACATATATTAATTTGAAAAATATAAAAATTTGTATTACATAATAATATAAAAATTATATATTATTATTTTAGAAAATAAAGATAAATGAGTTTGGTTTTAATATTAATACCAAAAACATAAATTATTTGAAAAAATTATTTTATAAAATAAAAAAAGATATAAAAATGATTAATTAAAAGAATAATATGAAAAAAAAAACTTAAATATATTAATTGAACCATAAACTATTTTTCAAAATAAAAAAACATACATATATTAATTGGTCAATACAAATTTTTTTATATAATAATACAAAAATTATATATTATTTTAATTAAATTAAAGTTGAAAAGTTTAATTATTTTATGATGTTATTTTATATTATTTGCATTAATATTATCTTATATTTATGAACAAACTCATAATTTTAAAAAATTAGTATGTTTATAACATATATTAAAAATATGCACTAATATACTTTATAATTCTCTTAATATGAAATTAAATTAAA
Organism: Scutellaria barbata; assembly: GCA_028654395.1. Classification (NCBI taxonomy): domain Eukaryota; kingdom Viridiplantae; phylum Streptophyta; class Magnoliopsida; order Lamiales; family Lamiaceae; genus Scutellaria; species Scutellaria barbata. Next base: position 823,820 of record CM053655.1, on the reverse strand, counting down.
TATTATTAAACATATTAATTAGTCATTAATCTTTCAATTATATATTAATTAGTCATTAATTATATATATATAATTAGTTAATAAAAGAAATATATATAGAACATAAACACATAAAGCACTAGTAGCTTAGTGGTTCAAGGTCCAACAAAGGTCACGAGTTTAAATTCCAAACAACGTACAATTATTTCTCATGATGTGGCAATGACGTGTCAGAATTTGATGATGTGGAAGATGACGTGGCCAAACTATGCTAATGACGTGTCATTTTTCGATGACGTGTCAGATACGACAAAGCTTTTTAAGCGTTGCAAAAAGCGCTGTAAAATAGTTTCAGAAAATAAGAAAAGACAACCCTTTTCTTGCAACGCACCAAAAAGCGTTGTCGTATTTAGCTAAAATAACGCTTTTTGGTGTGTTGTCGAATGGCGAAAAATTTTAACAACCCTGGATATAACAACGCTTAAAAAATGAATTTAACAACGGTTAAAAACCGTTGTTAAAAGACGTTTTTCTTGTAGTGACAAGGTCATTTATTTATAGGTCATTTGTCACATTAGCCACTATGCAATAACATTGCAATAAAAAGGCAAAATAGTTCACCTATCTAACATCTATATAACTTTTTAGATTCTATTACTCCCTCCGTCCCGCATCACTTTGCACACTAAATTGGGCACACTTTTTAAGAAAAAGTAGATATTTGTTTTTTGGTTGAGGGTATAGTGGTCAAATTAGGCACAACTTTTAAGAAAAAATTTGAATATTAAATGGTATTGTATGAGAAAAAGTAATGGCATTCTTTGTAAATAAATGTGTATTGTGAGGGTGTTGATTATGTTAAAATTTGCCATTTTTGGGTGTGCAAAGTGTTTGGGGACAAAATAAAAAGGAAAGTGTGCAAAGTGTTAAGGGATGGAGGGAGTAACTTATTTAAACAATTATGTAGTATCAATAGCATTTGATTATCGATTTTCATTAGCCATCAAACTGCATAATTCTAACAACAATATACGAGTTGAACATGAAAAAGTAGAACAGATGACGCAATTGTGTATCAAAATGCACTACCAAAAAAAAAACACACACATCTCCTTTGAATAAAGACAACCTCAACTATATATGTTCTGCAGAAAAATATGTGGAAGAAGAGGATTCTAAAGATTTAGGCATATCAACCATAACAAGTTCCTTAGTGGTTGTGTTCTTGTCTACCACATTGGCATCCCAAATCTTCTTTTCCTCTCCACACTTATAACTTCGACTGCAGAAGACAAAGTAGATCAAATTTGCAAGACTTAGAATAGTTAGAATCCAATAATAATAGTCATAATGTCCCTTGTTCAAATTATTTGAAACCCAACTCTCTTTTCCATCCTTTTTAGTAGTAGCATCCACTATGTTCACAATGGCGCTTGCCACTAGGTTTGCTATGGCCATGCCGAGAGCGATGAGTGCGACCGCGATGCTACCCATGCTCGTCGGAAACTGCGAGTAATACAGCTCGATCTGACCAATGAAGTTTAACCCCTCCGCCAATCCTGTGAGGCTCTGTTGTGGTATTAGCCACATTGCTGACATGTCCACCTGAGCCTTAGGATGATCTGCCAATCCCTGGTGGTGGGCCCTGGCCCTTCGGGTCCTCTCAACCAATGCAGCAACACTCGTGGCTAGACAAGAAATGAAAAGCCCGATTCCAATGCGGGTTTTGACCCGAATGCCACGTGGATTCTTGGTGTACTTGGAAAGGTGAGGGACGATAACCCGGTCATACAGGGTCACCCAAATAGTCAGGGTTAGGATTGAGAATATACCGAATGAACCGGCTGGGATCTCGAACTTTCCGATGAACCGCCGGTCCAACGTGGCTGCTTGGAGAACCGGGAAAGTGTGTTGACTAATGGTAACTGCAATCATAATTCCAGTTGACCAAATGGGCAGCAATTGTACTAGTGATTTAAGCACTTCAACTTGCATAACACTGCATAGGCTCCATGGATCTGAAGCTGAACCATCTGACTTTACCTCTTTCACTCCATCTCTTATAATGCATGCTTTATTCAAATACCTGAAATCGATATTGATATTGTAATTGGATTAAATTTTACATATATTCAGTAAGAATTCTTATCACAAATCAAAATATTTATATATAATTACATATGAATAGAAGATTCATAGAAGTTCTGGTCTGCCCTACCAAATACATCCCTTTACATTCTTAGTTTCTTTCATGTGACAATACTCTGTTAATCTATCTGAACTATAATACCTTTAATTATCATAAAATATAATTAGTATATAACATATACTTGGTAAAATTTTGGATGAAATCGTCTCACAAATCTCATTCCGTGAGACGTATTCGGTCGAGTTAAACATAAAAATTATGTAATATTTTTATATTTATTAGGTAATATTTTGTATTATGATAATAAGAAAAAAATATAATACTTTTATGTATATTAAATAATATTTTTCTATGTATCAGATAATATTTTTATATTATAGAATATATGATCCTAATTGGTCTATGTGTTATTAGATAATATTTTTATATATATTAGATAATATTTTTATATTATATTATATAATAAATCATACAAAAATATTATATAATTTATTATATTCAACCTGATCCAACCCAACTCAACTCATTTCACGAAATGAAATCCGTGAGATGATCTTGCATAAAATCTATTCACTCATCTCACAAAAAGGCGGTAATGTGTTGTTATAAAAATAATCATAATGACAATAATTCCGATAGTAAAGTGATATACGAAAAAGTCGAGGAGGTAAAATATAAAATAATTTTCATTTAAACACATTTTATTTTATTTTTTAAAGTGTTTAAATGAAATAACTATTCCATATAAAAAAAGAAAAGACTAGGAGCAAAGGGAAAAATTAATAAGTCGATCACCTTAGTTTCTGTGATGGTACAACAAGCTTGGAGTCCTGGCAGTGATAATACTCCGGCGACGACGGCAGGGCCGGTAACCGGTGGCGGCGCTTTCTCCACGCCGCCACAAGAACCTGACCCAAACCCGTCATCAAACTCCTTTCGGGTTTCACCATAACGTAACCCTTATATCCGACGAAGAACATAACAGCGGAGAAGAGCATCAACCCGACCGGTACCCCGAACCCGACGACCCACCCGAATTCATTCTGGATGTACACTATAACCGTGAGCGCCACCATGAGAGACACCCCGACGGAGGCGTAGTACCAGTTGAAGAAGCTCTGCAGAACTCTCGGGTTATTCGGGTTGTCCGGGTCGTCGAACTGGTCCGCCCCGAACGCGATAGAGCAGGGCCGGATCCCGCCCGTGCCCGCCGCCATGAGAGCGAAGGCGGTGAAGAGGAACGCGTACTGGCCGGCGCTTGGCTTCACGCAGTTTATCAGCGCCGGATCGGTGCATGCCGGTGGTCTTGCCTTTGAGAGTATGGCCGTTAGCCACATTACGGTTAAGCCCTAGGAAAATGGGGGATGTGTAGCATTAAAAGTCTGTATTACCCTTGTCTTCAAAAACTCGAAGCTTAATCTGATATATAAGATTAGACTAAGCAGGTAAGGTTGATATGAAATGGATGTGTGTCGTCGATCCATATTTTTTTTCAATTACTTTAATTTTAAATTCAAGATTTTGATTGTATTCGAGAAACTTTGATCATATGACATTAAATTGATGAAAAAAACCTCAATTTATGACACACGGATCAATTTATCCCGTATAACCAAAATCTCTAATTTGAAGCACCATATCGACATTCATCCATGTGAAAAACTATCAATGAAAGTTGAATTGAAATGACTTAAAACTTAAAGAATCTATCAGTAAATAATTACGTTAATAGTTTATAAAAATGGACAATATCGGATTAAAAGTATGGGAATCACCATAAGCACAAAAAGAGTTCCAAGAGAAATGACGAAGAAACGACCAAGGTAAGAATCAGCAAGAAAAGCCCCCAAAATAGGCATGAAATTGGAGATAGCATTCCATATGAACAAAGTGCTAGTTCCACTTGCTGCTGTGAAATTATATGATGTTATGAGGTATAATATCATATTTGGTTGAAGCCCATATGCAGCTATCTTCTCAAATGCTTCATTTGCTGCATTTTCATCACCATCATCATCATATATTAGACCAAACTGAAATTAATCTACTCATTTTAAAAGCATAAAGAAAAACACTACTTGATTTGACCCTTTTTTCCCTCTTAAAAACATCATCAATGTAAAAAAATTCTGCAAGAAAAATCGCCACATTCTCCAAAACATAAATTTTCAAATCTAGCTAAAAGATGTGATTTTTAATATTATTTACATAAAACATATATCCCATGTGACAATTCGACATTAATCTTAATTAGATCATATATAGCTAGTTGTCATCAAATTTGAATCAAATCAGATACTTAGTATGATGAAACATATTTTACTACCTCAAATGATTCGAATTAAAATCAACAACTAGAACAATCTCTCTCTCTCTCTCTCTCTCTCTCTCTCTAACAAAATGAAATTGTTTGTATATACCTATGATAAAAGGCATGGTCTTGAGGCCCCCTTTAACTTTGTGGGGTGTGTTTGCAGAGTCTGATGAAGCCTCCATATTTGTTCACTTTCTCACCCAAAAATTCTATGAAAGAAAACTATATGAATATTTCTTTCTCTCTCTTTAGAGAAAAGAGATATTTGGCGGACAAAATTAGAGTATATTAGTTTAGGAAACTATGTTTTCTTTGGCTTTGTTTGAATTGTCAGCATCTCCAAACCGTTCTCTGTCTTTTTTAATATTTCTTCCTTTTAATCCCTCTTTATTTTAGAATAAAAAACTTAACCATTTTGTTTGTTCTTTTTCTAGTTTTAAATACATAATCATATTCTATCGTGGAAACATTTAGTAAGTAACTAAAAATTCGAAAATTTTAATGTCAAAATGGGACAGTTTGGCTTGTAATATATGTATTCTACGTTGTTATATGGGGACAGTTTTGAATTATAGGGACTTTTATGTCCAATAATCTCTTAGAACTGCAACTTTATCAATTATCAATAAAAAGTTCAGAACCCATTATTCTTGTAAAAGAAAAAAAAAAAGGGTGTTCTTCTTTGAAGTCACGATGTTATTTTAGGGTAATTCTGCTGTACACCAATAGTATTAATACACCAATTTTTTTTTACTGCGGTAAATAAAATCAAGGTAATTTTTGACATTTGGGCTGGGCTGTTAATTATGGTTTTATGGGCTGTACTGTGCCTCTTTAGTAGGTCCAAATACACATAAACCCAAATGTATATAAGCCCTTTCTTGCTATATGTATTTAATTTTGATTAAATCACATGACACCAACAATTGTGAATATTTAATTAAACAACACAATTAATTTTATATTTGTATTAATTAAATATTTTAATTTAGTATTTAATTTAAATCAGTAGTGTTATCAAGGTAATTAATAATTATAATTTAGTACTTGATTAATTAATCAACACGATTAATTTTAATACTAATATTAAATATGAAATTAAATTAATACTTGTAATCTCGTGTTTAGTTAATTAATCACACTCTCCTTTTAATTTAAATAGTAATATTAAATGTGAAATTAAATTACACTGTAACGGAAAAATTTATTTTAATATTTAATATTAGTATTTAAATGAAAACGTATTTATTTTGTTAATGTTAATCGTGTATTAAGACATCATATCAAATTTAAAAATTGCTTAACATACGAAAGTCCATCTAAATCGAAATAATTTATTTATATCAAAATTCATCCAAATCGACTACATATAAATGATGAGATATGTGAAATCGATCAAAATTAATCCAACATGTCTACCACACTAAATCTTATACAATGGATGAAGATATATCCAAATTGTAATCTTTATAATCTAAAGATTGTGATATTATTAATTAATCATATACAAGTAGGATGCAACAAATATTCAATTAAATAGCATGCAACCAATCAATCTTGATGACACGACATGCAATTAAATAGCATGCAACCAACCAATTTTGATGACACGACATGCAATGAAATAACATTCAACCAACCAATATCGATGACCCAATATGCAGTCGATATAGTGACCTAACATGACAAGTCAATTAATAATAAATATTATCAAGTAACCACACAACACCAACCAACCAACCAATATTTATGACATAACATGCAATCAATTGAATTAAAAATAATTATCACATAACACCGTAATATGATGTAAATAATATATAATTAAATAACATTTAATATGTATTTTGATTATAAATTAAATATTTTATAATTTAGTATTTACTTTAAACTAGTGACATGATCAAGATAATTAATATTTGTTTTAGCTAAAATTAATATTTGTAATATAGTATTTAATTAAATTAATATTTGTAATGTAGTATTTAATTAAATTAAGCAATACGATTAATTTAAATACTAATATTAAATATAAAATTAAATTAAATTGAAATATTAAAATTTATTTTAATATTTAATGTTAGTATTTAAATTGAAATGTATATATTTTCTTAATGTTAATCTTATATTAAGACATCACATCAAATCAAAAAATGACTTCACATATAAAATTTCATCTAAATTATACAATGATGCTATAAATTAAATATTTTTATAATTTAGTGTTTATTTTTAATTAGTGGTGTGATCAAAATAAGTAATATTTGTTTTGGCTCGAATTAATATTTGTAATATAGTATTTAATTAAATTAAACAACACGATTAATTTAAATACTAATATTAAATATGAAATTAAATTAAACAAAAATGTTATAATTTATTTTAATATTTAATATTAGTATTTATATCGAAATGCATATATTTACTTAAAGTTAATTGTGCATACAAAACCATGGTTGCAATGACTTTAGGTGTTATATTCATGATAATTTTGCTAATAAGAGAATTACATTTACACAAAATAAAACATATCGAATATGATTCTCAAATGATTCGTTATCACATGCTCCATAATACAAGAAGATTTAATTGTATTTTTATGGTTGTTATTGACGGATAAATACAATTATTGGAGAAGGTGGATATAGACTACATATCTTGTGAAATTAGACTAATGAGGGGAATTTTTATAATTTACTGCAATAACTTTTGAAATAAGGTAAAAAAGGTAACTTGAAAATAAAGGGTCAAGATGCAATAATGAAAGATCTAATGGTTAAGGTCACTGATATATTAATACCACTGGTGTACTATAGAATGACCCATTATTTTATTCAAGTTTTTATAATTATCAAGAGTTAATATCTTTTTTCAACTCGTACTCTATGCACTTTTTTTTTCATTTTGGAATCAAATTAATCTTTTCTCCACTCACAACTTGTACTATAGGTTTTCTTCAAATTTAAAACATTTGACTGCGAATTCCAAAAAAAATCATATACATGATTTGCACATGTTCAGCTAGGGGTGGTCGGTATGACATATTATATCAAAAATCTCATATCGTATACCGTATTGAAAATTTTGGTATCACTAATAGGCAAACCGTTATATCAAAATGAAAAATATATACCAGAATTTCGGTATATCAAAAATAGCATTATACCGAAATGAAAATTACATACCAAAACTTCGATACATCGAAAATACTTGTATATTGAAATGAAAAATATTATATTTTAAAATTAATATAAATATTTTCGATATTTACCGAAAATTTTAAAATACCATAACGGTATCGTAACAAAATTTTCAGTATTTTTTCGGCACAATAAGTTAATATTTCAATATTTTTACCCACCTCTATATGCAGGTAGAAAATATTTTTGTCATTTTCTTTTTTTAAACATAAGAAAATTTGATATTACAGTTAGTTTTTAATAGTAAATAAACACATAAATGGATTTATAACTGATTTTAAGAATGATAAACAAATTAGGGTTAATATCTTTAATGTTTAATCAATTAATTAAAAAAATAACAAAAATATCCTACTAGCCAAAATGGAAAAAACACATATAATATAAATTGGAAAATAATATTAACCCAATTATTCACGATGGATCATGGAAGAAGTAATTTCACAACTTATTAACGGTCGTTTACCCCTCCGTGCAAGATTGTTTAGTGGGCTTGGGCCAAATCATAGGCCCAGCAAAGTTGACCCAAACAACTATATATATATATATATATAGGTGTTCGGATTCTCTTACTGCACAGATATGCTTACCCATGGTGAATATCTAATTCTTTGTGGTAAGTGATATATTTTTAGAGAAAATTTTAAAAAATAAAAATGACAAGGAAAATTGCAACAGTTTGTTTGAGAATAGATTACCCATGGTGAATATCTAATTCTTTGTGGTTAAGTGATATATTTTTAGAGAAAATTAAAAAAAATAAAAATGACAAGGAAAATTGCAACAGTTTGTTTGAGAATAGACGATAATATGTATGAGATAAGGATTTAAAGCCCCACCTTTCGTTTCCCTCTTTTCATTACCCATATTTCCACTGCACTCTGGACTTGGAACTGAAACATCTAACCGATTTCTTCCTAATTCTGCCATTTTTATCTCAAGGTATGATCTGCTTCCTCACTCTTCACCTCTCTTTTCAGTCTCATGATTGTTTATACTTGATTGATTGCAATCTAATGTGCGTCGATTTCAATTATGATTTTCATTTTTTCTAATGAAGTACTGCGCATGGGGTTTAATGTATTGGGTGATTGTTGATTGGTTTCATAAATTTGGTGTTTCAATCCGTTTTATTATTTTATTTTTTCTGGTTGTTAGTGGTGTATTGGTTATTGAGGAGTAGTCTGAGTTTAACGGAGAATTTAGAGTTTAAATGGTTTGTTTTTGATAAGTGATGTGTGGGATTGTTTGTATAGCAGCTTTTATGTGTTTCTCAAGCTTTGTTTTTCTCTAACATTTTCTTTTTCTTTGAATTCGTATATTTTGATTGAGGCTTCATTGCTGCTAAATTGATAGTGTTACTTGTTAAGAGTGACTGTTCTATGTTTTAAGCAATACTGTTAGTTTTCAAACCTTGATTTGAGGTAGGTTAAGTGCAAATTTAGTCCCTCATTCATTTCGTAGTTTCTCATTTAGCTTGATGCTACTTCTTCCGAAATATATCATCGTGTTTCCATGCTATTTGTGCTAGAAATATATGATTTAGTGTTTGCATTTTGAATGAAGGTAAAAAATTATGGACCAATTTTTCTTAATCTATTTCTTGTGCCCCAGGTGATGAAATCGATGAATGAGTAACTCTTTTGGTGATTGTTCCCTCTTACGCTTTGACATGGCTTCTTTAATCCCAAACACGACCAACAACGTTTTACTCACTCCGGATGTTTCCTTCAAAACTAGAAGGAGCAACTTCTTATCGAGACGTAGCATCTCACGAAACCTATGGAAACAAACTTTACCAGCCCAAAAACATACGTTACCTTTCTCAACATCAATTAGATTGTTCCCCCAATTCCAGATTGGGTGCATTCTGAAGCCCAAGATAACAACTCATAGAGCATCTGCCTCTGGCACTGATGTTGCTGTGGGGGAGGCAGATTTGTCTCCGGTAGAAGCTTCAGTGAGTGTGGAAGATGTTCCCGAAATCAGTGGAGAATCATCGGCCGCACCAGACACCGATCGTATTAAACCTAAACGTACAAGGCCTGCTAGAAAAAGTGAGATGCCTCCTGTGAAGAATGAAGAACTCATTCCAGGAGCAACTTTTACTGGAAAAATTCGATCAGTCCAGCCATTTGGTGCTTTTGTTGATTTTGGTGCTTTTACTGATGGGCTTGTTCATGTTTCTCGGTTAAGTGATAACTTTGTGAAGGATATCAATACTGTAGTGACTGTTGGACAAGAGGTGACAGTAAGATTAATAGAAGCAGACATGGAAACAGGAAGAATATCCTTAAGCATGCGTGAAAGTGATGACCCCAGCAAGGTGCCGCAGCAGAGGGATTCTGACGCTGGTAGTGATAAATCCAGACCTCCCCGAAAGACGGGTCAAAGGTTCAATCAGAAGAGAGATGACACAAAGAAGAGCTCAAAGTTTGTCAAGGGCCAAGATCTTGAAGGCACTGTAAAAAATCTAACTAGATCTGGTGCTTTCATTTCTCTTCCTGAAGGTGAGGAAGGATTTCTGCCTACATCAGAGGAAAACAATGAGGGGATTGCAAACATTATGGGTGGTTCTTCATTGGACGTTGGGCAAGAAGTTAGTGTCCGAGTTTTGCGCATTGCTAGAGGACAGGTCACATTGACAATGAAAAAGGAGGAAGAGGTTGGGGAGTTGGATGCGAAGCTCAGTGGGGGCGTGAAACATACAGCAACTAATCCTTTTGTCCTTGCTTTCCGTACAAACAAAGTAATATCTGCATTTTTGGATGAAAGAGAAAAACAGAATGAACCATTAGAGAAAGCAGATGAAACTGCAAAGGAGGCCGAAACAGTAGTCAACACAACGGATGATGCATCATCTGAAGCCTTGGACAAAGAAGAAGTCGTGGAAACAATTCCTGAGAACTCTGAAACTGAGGGTGGTGAAATTGAAAGTAGTAAGGAAGTAGAAGCCAGCTCTGTTGTACTTGGCAATGATGAAAGCCCATCCACTGAAAATCAGATAGCTGAGGAACCTTCTTTAACTGACGGTACAGAGAACATTGATGAAGCTGAGGTATCTGGGAAAGTTGCTGATATTTCATCTGAGATTGCTGAAGATGCTAAGCGGAATGTGATTGATGATGCAGTTACAGAAGATGAAGTCCAAAGTCAGAATATAGATACTGCAGTTCCTACTGCCACACAAAGTGATTCCGAGCTATCTGGAGATCCCTTATCAATTGATGAAATGACTGAAAAGGAAGGAGAATCACAGTTATCTGTAGAAATAACTGATCAAACCTTGCCTGATCCTGCTAAAGAAGTAACATCAAATACTGCAGATGATATAATAGCAAAAGAAGAGAACCAAAGCGAAAATATTGATAGCACATCTGTCGTACAAGTTGAAGAAGTGTCTGCTGCACTAAATATTGAGAGAGATAACAGTATTGAGAGTTCAAGCACAGAAACTGACTCTCTGGATCTTGAGGCCAAATCTACAGGTCTGTGATTATCTCTCTTTGGTTCTGGTAAATAGACTAGAAAGCTTTTCTGACACAAAAACAGGCTAAAAAATATCTTCTGCATGCAGAAAATCTGGATAGCGGAGATGTCAGTGACAATGTGGGGGTCAATACAGATGTGAATGAAGTGGATACACAAACTAATCAGGCTTCTCCAGAAGAAACCATTGCCAAAGGTCTTTGTTTCATCCTCTTACTAAATTATGTAATGTTGATGCATATAATCTCGTAAATGCTAATTGAAGATTTTTCTTGTGAATTTAGAATGTACTTCTTGTAATTCTCTGTTATTGGTAAAATTAATGTGCCAAGTTTGCCATACAGCCTTCTCTGTACTAATATCTTGTTATGCTGGATTGCAGCTACTATATCACCAGCTCTTGTGAAGCAGTTGCGGGAGGAATCAGGAGCCGGAATGATGGAGTGTAAGAAAGCTCTGTCCGAGACTGGAGGAGACATTGTCAAAGCTCAAGAGTACCTCCGCAAGAAAGGTTTAGCTAGTGCTGATAAGAAAGCCAGTAGGGCCACAGCTGAAGGCAGAATTGGATCATATATCCATGATAGCAGGATCGGTGTCCTAATAGAAGTGAACTGCGAGACAGATTTTGTTGCTCGAGGTGACATTTTCAGAGAACTGGTTGAGGACTTGGCCATGCAAGTGGCTGCATGCCCTCAAGTACAACATCTTAATGCTGATGATGTTCCACAAGAGTTTGTCGAGAAGGAGAAAGAAATAGAAAGTCAGAAGGAAGATCTGTTGTCAAAGCCAGAGCAAATTAGATCCAAGATTGTTGATGGGCGCATAAGGAAGAGGCTGGAGGAGCTTGCCTTATTGGAGCAGCCATTTATCAAGGATGATAAGGTAGCGGTGAAGGACTGGGTCAAGCAGACCATTTCAACGATTGGGGAGAACATAAAAGTCAAGAGATTTGTTCGCTACAACCTTGGTGAAGGTTTGGAAAAGAAAAGCCAAGACTTTGCTGCAGAGGTTGCTGCCCAAACTGCATCTAAACCAGTTTCAACACCTGTAAACCAGGAGCCTGCTGCTGATGCTAAAACCAAAGAAACTGTAGAGGAGTAAGTATATATTCTACTTTACCATATAATTGTGCAACTTGCTGCACGCTTATTAATTATAACTTATTATGAAGAAGATAGCAACTTCCCAGGTCATGGTAAGTGTACCTCAATTGTTTGTATTTTTTGCAGCATTTCAATGCTTTAAACATAACGTTTATTGTCCACTGTCTACAGTGTTATATAAATAGAGCAGATTTAGTCTTACAGTCTGATGTTTACTTGCATGAAATAGTAGTTTTAAATCATGTGACTTTGGCTTGCTTGGATTTGCAAAGTGTTAAACTTAGTAATATGGCATGTGTGAGTTGTCACTTTTTCCATTTCGAACTTCGTTCTTTCTATAACTATGCGTTTCTTTTGTAGGCCTCCAAAAGCTGTAGTTTCGGCTGCACTGGTTAAACAATTGCGAGAGGAAAGTGGAGCTGGAATGATGGACTGCAAGAAAGCTCTTTCAGAAACAGGAGGAGACCTTGAAAAGGCACAAGAGTACCTAAGAAAGAAGGGCCTTTCAGCCGCCGACAAAAAATCCAGCCGACTTGCAGCTGAGGGCAGAATCGGATCCTACATCCATGATTCACGCATCGGAGTTCTAATTGAAGTTAATTGCGAAACTGATTTTGTGGGCCGAAGTGAAAACTTCAAGACACTGGTTGATGATCTTGCAATGCAAGTTGTGGCTTGTCCCCAAGTGCAGTATGTATCAATTGAAGATATCCCAGAAAGCATTGTTAACAAAGAGAAGCAGTTGGAGATGCAGAGAGAAGATCTCCAGTCGAAGCCTGAGAACATACGAGAGAAGATTGTTGAAGGAAGAATCTCAAAGAGGCTCGGAGAGCTGGCACTTCTAGAGCAGTCCTACATTAAGAACGATAGTCTGCTCGTGAAGGACTTAGTTAAGCAAACTGTTGCTGGTCTCGGGGAGAACATAAAGGTGAGACGGTTTGTCCGTTACAGTCTTGGCGAAACGAGTGATTCCGAAGCTGAAATTGAAGCCTGAGATGCAGTTGAGAAATGCCATCTTGAATTGTTTGATGATCAAAGTGGCTAATTCTAACTAGAGCTATTTTTGGAGTGAAGTATTTACTTGATTCTTTTGTTCCAACATAATGCTGTTTGTTTCTTGGGAAGTTCACTTCAAATGTCCACATATCAGAGAGAGTGAGAGGGGAGGGGGGGCCTTGAATTTTGTTGTAAAATTAAAAACAAATTTTGTAGAAATTTTATTTTGTTGAATATAAATGTCATCTTCATCTCAAATTGCTTTGCAATTCTCAGATTGAGTTTTCAATTTCTTGAAACACTTGAAAGACCAGCAGAGAAAGTCTAATATTGAATGGGACTCGAAAAATCATAGAAACCCGAAAAGAGAGTATTCGTCGATATTTTGGACCAGCGTTGAACATGGGTGTCGGAGATTATTAAACTGAATATCAACCTGATAGTATCTTGAATCAAAAAATGTCCATTGATAAGTTTATTTACATAACTTCATGACAGATAGTCAAATACATAATTGAATCAGTGGTGAACACTGGCTATTAAAAGCTTGATTGGGGATAATAAATATATAAGATGCAAGTTGGTAAATGCATGTTGTATTTGTCATCATTTCTGATCTAATTACATAGTTTTTAAGCAAGTTAGATGGAAGACAACACTGAGTTGGTAATTAAGTAAGGAGATCAAGTACAACAAAAAGTACAAACCCTATTCTATATATTGGATAAATACATCAACATGCCACCTAAATAATTCTAAATCTAGTATATATACCAACTTGTGTTTAACTTTTTTGTCACAGCTTTTTAGCATCATAAAATTGCATCTCTCTCTCTCTCTCTCATACGCACACATATATATCTATATGATTTTTTTTCTATTTTACACTAGATAATAGATTGTCTGCTACATTAGCTTTACGAATGGTTTAATTTTTAATTATTTACATTTCAGTTTGAAATTCGATTACTAATAATGAATGTCTGTTTAGCTGATGAAAATAGGTTTAGGTGACAATAAATGAAAAAAAATGTACTACTATATGAATCTATATACGCAAATTATTTCATACACCAGTTGCATTAATCTAAATTCACGCAATTGGGTTGACCTGACTCGGATCTGTACACTTTTGATTATTTTTTAGTTCACGTGTTACATTTATATTATATTAGTATAACATTTAAGAATCTCAGTGCATTTTTTGTCAATATACCTTTATGTGATATTATATATACTTTTATATTAAAATAATCATACTTTTATGTAATTCTTTTTTATACATTTAGTTATTTTAATATAAAGATATATATTTATAAATTGTGTTAAAATTCTTTTTTTTTTTTAAGTTATAATACACAAATGTAAGAATATTTGTATATAAAGATTATATTAATATAATATAAACGCAACACATGAATAAATAAAAAAGCCCAAAAATATACCGATCTGAATCGGATTAACCCAATTGCATGGATTTAAATCTATACAACTGGTGCATAGAAGACTATTCATCTATATATATATATATATAAATACACACATCAATACATACATCTAAAACGATTGACTTGATACAATAGATTCAAAGTGCAATCAATTACATACACAATACTTTCATATTCAAAACTTTGTTAGTTGCAGATATATGTATGTTCAAAGGATATTTATGATAGATCTTCAGATAGCAACACAAGGGATGTTGGTTTTTTTTTTTTCTTTTTTTAATTTAAAAAAACTTGTAACCTTTTTTTTAGGGAGCAAAAATGACGATATTTTTATTTAATTTTGCGAGATTCCTAGTCAAAGTGTGGGAACGCAATTTTATAGTTTCAACTGATTATTATTTTAATAAACACACTATTTTTCTAAATTATTGTCAGCCACATTAGTATCTTCACACGTGGCTCTAGACCTTCATGGTAATTTCCCATGACCCAATTCCAGTTGTAACATAATATTACTTTTATTTGTGCACACATATATAGTATATATACATACAAAATAAATAAATAAATAATATATATTGCATATATGCTTCTGCTGGCAGTAAAAGTATAATTAATTTAGGAAGAAAAGTCGCTAAACATGGATTTATATAGTTGAATATTAAATGTGGCGGTGATGTTTCCTCAGAAGATGTAGGAAT
Source organism: Scutellaria barbata (assembly GCA_028654395.1). NCBI lineage: Eukaryota > Viridiplantae > Streptophyta > Magnoliopsida > Lamiales > Lamiaceae > Scutellaria > Scutellaria barbata. Next base: position 808,441 of record CM053655.1, on the reverse strand, counting down.
CCATAAGGGTTGTTTTCAGACTCAATCATGCAGATTAAATTGTTGAATGAAATCTTTATTTTTTTTGTAACTAGTCTCCTTCAATTTTAATTTCATAAGTATTACGATTTTCAATTTAAATTTAAGAATTTGTTCGATTTCAATATAATATTCAAATTGAAAACTTAGAATTTTATCAAAAAATATCATGTGCGATGAACATGACCCCAAATAGGGACTTTTCGGTGATTTAGTAATGATGTGGCATCACGTCAATTGATAAGACTTTGATATGTGTCGTTATGTCGCTCATTGATCACCGAAAAATCCAAATTCAACAAACTTTGACTGCAATCGAACAGATTATTAAATTATGTGTCTAAATTGAAAATTCTGATAATTATAGGATCGAAACCACCATAATGTTACCATGTTCAAACTTTGTTATATGTAATAATTCTTTTGATTAACTATAACTTTTGCCTTAAACTTAATAGATAATCAATTTACTAATTATTGTACATATTAATATAGAAAATTATTTAATTATATTAACTGAACTATCGATTGAATTGATTTGTTCCACTAATAGTAATAAAATATGTTTAGTCACTCTCCTGAATTAAAAAATAGTTTAGTCACCAATGTAATGGTGTCTCCTACACGAATACTAACGAAATAATTCAAAGTTGAATAAATTCCATTGTCTATGATCTCAAAATTTTAATTTATTCACATTCAACGAGACAAATTAATTGAATATTGATGTAAAAGTGACATATATATGTAACACCTTACTTAAGCAACTACTACATGATACTGACATCTTCTTCATTTTTCATGCTTATTATAAAAATACATACAATCTGATCGTTTTACGAGACAAACTTTATAACATATAAAATAAATCAAAAACTTATCTCCACGAATATTAATGTGAATTAACTCATCTCATAAAAATTCTATCGAAAAAAGAAATGGTAGTACTTTGGTTGCCTTAATCATTAATTTTATCTAAAACTTGTATCAGTCGTGAAACACATGGATTGCTTTCTCAAATAAAAATTAGACTTAAATCCTTAATCATTCGGATTTTTCTGTGTGTGTGTTTTTTTTAATTAATGACATCAATTGTAGTATTATTTTACTAAAGCACCAAATGAGTGCAATTTTTTTTTTTTTAATGTTTTATGCAATTAGGCCTCCAGTATATTTTAAGGATGTATGTTCTCTATACGTCGAACAAATTGAACCATGTTATTTTAGATAATTTTATTTTTTATTTTTATCAACTGAATTGAATTGAGATATAACTGTTTATGAGCCATCGATTTTCGCACATATGCCCTTTATTTATTCGTCAAACATATCATTCTAAATTCTTACAAAAGTCCTCTTAAGAAGATTGTTTATAAGGGTTTTCTAAAAAAATTAAAAAAAGAAAGTTTGACATCAAACTTATTTTTTATATTTTGGGAATAGAATGAAGTTTTGAAAACAAGATTTTTTTTTTTCATGTGATGGAAGGAAGATTTTGTTTTATGCAAGAATGTATATGTAATAATTAATATATATTTAATGTAAATAATATTTTATGATATCCAATCAAGTCATCTCCTTAGATACTATAAAAACCAATCAAGCACCATTGCAAAGTGATTTCCAATTAAACAAATATAATTATATAAGATGAAATATGATAAATTTTAAAAATAAATTGACATTCTGTGAGACAGAGTTATAAGAGAACTAATTAACTACTCAATAATTGTTTTGGAGAACAAACTTACTAGGGACTTAACAAATCCACTATGGAAATTAAATTAATTAATAAAGATAATAAATTACCAAAATCAAGGGTAGCTAATCTTGTAGTACGTAATTTAATATTATTTAATTCGACCAAAGGCAGAAGATGGAAACAAGGGATCGTGTTGGGTCGCATTGGACTAAATCTCTTTAAGATAAAAGATGCGATATGGGATATATATATATATATATATATATATATATATATATACATACATATATAAATAATAAATTAATAAATTAATTAAAGAGGAGAGAATATCTACAGTAGATTGTAGGCACATGCAACTTGCAAGAGGACAGTTAGCATTGCCCTAGACTATAAGCAAACTAAGACAATCCTTCAAAGGATATTTGCTACCTAAACCTAATCATTTACTAAATAATGGTTAATTTCTAAGACTTCAACCCCACGATAAAGAATCTATTTTGGAAATTTGATTTCAAGATTCTATTAATTTTGCGTATAAATTATGATGACTGGTCAACCTCCAATCTTTTCAATATAATCAGTATTAGATCGTTAAGTTGATTTTGAAATAACATTTATATATGATTTAAAGACATCATTTATTGTACACCAAATTAACATTAATGTCATATAATATATATATATATATATATATATATATATATATATATTCTTGTGTGAATAATTTTATTTAATAATTATCTCTGTGCCCTTGGATCACATTATTGTCTTCCAACTTTTATAAAAGAAATATGCATCCAAGATTCTTCTAAAAGATTGATCACTTATTCTCTACCTAGAAGTATGATTATGTTATTTTTTATTTCCATTGTTTAATTGTTTTCTGATGATTTATGTGATTCTGCAAGATTTTTTAGTACATACAATCTTATTAGAATAATAATATATTCTATCGGATTGAGGCAACGAACTCCGAGCTTTAAAAATTTAAAATATTTAAAATGAAGGGAACGCTAGAACTGTTAATCTCTCTCGAGTTAGTCTTCTATACACCAATTGCATGGATTATTCATGCAATTGGATCGACCTGATCCGAACCCACGCCCTTTGAATTTTATTTAGGATGAGACTATCCACACCCCACTCATTTTGAACCGCACTTCAATTTCTATTCACACCCCATATCATTAATTTAAAATTTTGATTCTCTCTAATCACACCCCACACAATTCCAACTATACCCTTTGAATAAATAAAAAGAAATACACTCCACCCCACTACAACACACACCCCAAACCACACATTACCAAACACACCCCAACATTAGGGTTTAGAGAGGAGGAGAAGAGAGAACATCTTTTAAGAATCGAACAACCCAGCCAACCTTCATCGTAGAGAAATCGAACACTAAGGCATTTAGATTTGATTATATGTGTATTCGTAGTAGTATGTGGAAAAAATGGAGGTGAGAATCAAAATTTTCGGGTAAACTTCATCAATTCTATACAATATTTGTTCGGCTCTGGTTGTTCGGACATGGTGCAGTCCGTTCAACCTATAGGGTTGAACATTAGCTAGTTCCTTCAACCAATACAGTTGAACATTTAGGGTATCGTTCAACAGTTTAAGGTCGAACACTCCATGTTGAGTTCGGCCTGATATGGTCAAACGAGACTGTTTCAGTGGGATTTTTTTTCTGAAGCCCTAAAAGTTGATTTTTCAAACTACACTACTGAAAATTCTAAAAAATGTATGAGAAATCTTGCATTGCTAATTTTACATGTCTCTTCCCGTTCCATTGACATTTTTCACCCGAAATTGCTTGGTAGGTTGTAATTTTAGGTTTGAGGATTTAAAGTGGGTTTGGAAAATGGAGAAGAAGAAGTTGAATAAGGGAGATAAATGGTAATAGGGTGTACTTAGAAGATATGAGGTGTGCTTGGTAGTGTCTATCTTCATATTGGGTATTAAGGGCTTTTTAAACATTTAATATATAATTACTTCTAATTTATTTAGAAATGAGTGGGTTACAGATAGTCTCACCCTTTTATTTATTTATTTATTTATGTGTTACCTTTATATCATATGAATATAATTTTTATGTACAAATATTCTTATATTTATTTACTGTAAGTTAGAAAGAAAAAAAAAAGAATTTTAACACAATTTTGTACATATATACATTTATGTTATATTACTCAATGCTTTTATATAATATTACTTATACATTTATATTAACATACTAATACTTGTATATAATATATAAAAGTACAAATAACATAACTAAAATGTATAAAAATGAATTACATATTGATATAAACGTATAAATAATATCACTACGTTGATAAAAAAATATATTGAAATTCTTTCTTTTTTTCCTAAATTTCAGTATATAAATATTGTAAAAGTACGCATATCCAAATCAGATCGACCGAATCCATGGTAGAATTTGCGCCTCTCTTAATTCTTCATCCTCACCCTTTCTTCAAAATTTGCAATTCACGTCTCATAACTTCTCTCCCCACCTTTCTTTGCAATTCTCGTCTCATAATTTGTCTATCACCCTATCTTCACAATTCTCTATTTTGAACCCTAAATTTCTTAATTAGTTAAGGGTATATTTTTCTTGTTACTTAATCCATCAAAAAAACAATCACACTTATAATTTATTTTTTATAAAATATTGGTTCACATGTTGACAATAATATTATAGTAAATTATATATCAAGTTTAAGTAAACTAAATATTTATTTAATCAAAAGAATAATTACATATAACAAAGTTTGACAATAAATAAATATATGAGGCAACCACATATTTAAATTTGTTTAAGAATACACAAATAAAAAAGTTATTTAAATTTGTTTAAGAATACAAAAATAAAAATACTAATAATTAAATCATAAATGAAAATGTCGACACTGACATTTCAACTGTGAATTCTAAATTGTAAATGCAATAATTCCTACAAATTAAGACAAGGAGTCCTTCTTTTGGATTAGTTAATAATTATAGGAATGATAAAAAAGAGTCCCTTTTGTAATAAATCACGAGCTAATGTAACAATAATGGCGCCCTTTCCCTTCAATATAATGATGTCTGTGATTTTATTCTGCTACAAAGGTATTTCGTTAAAAAGTTGCTTTTATTTTTTTGTGGGAAGCTTTGGAAAGCTTTTGAAAATGAACAGTTATTTTTAGGAAAAATGAATTTTCTAGAAAATGGACTAAGCATCCTCATATATCATGACCTATCCACTACTCGTATATATAATAGAGTATTTATAGAAAAGTTTAATATGTACGTACGTTATTGTTATTTTTCGAGATGTCCCAACACTATTTATTATGATTAATATTTATATTAGTGAATTCTTTAATATTTTTTTAAATATTTTTAAGAAATTCTAGATTGCATGATTTTTTTTTTTTTGCATACATTGTAATTGTTTGAGTTCATATAATTTCAAAAATGTGTAGGATATCTGACTAAATTACTCGTTTAAAATACTAGCTTAAATTCACATATAAAAATTATGTACAGTAATTTGATGATTAGATTTTTTGTAATTGTGTGGGAGGGTTCACATGTTTTAAAAAAATCCCTCTTGCACTTTCCACCACACAAACAACTCATTAAATATGTCCCACAAATCATGCGTAGAACAGCTCGATTAGATTTGGTGCATGGCAACTATTTTTTTTATTTTGTAATAAAAATTTAGAATTAATGCTCTTCTTTGACGTAAACTATGAGATGTAACATGTAAATTATATATGGCTTAGCTGTTAATAATTTATTCCTAACAAAATCTTTCTATCTGCAGTTCATATCTATGGTTATAAATACGAGAATATCTTTTCCGTTTTTACACAATCCCCATATATTTTCTGCAGGATTTTTGCTTTTATTATGTTCGGATATTCTATATATTAATTACACATTTGCATTTTCGTAAATTAGATAACTTTTTCCCAGAAAAGATCTGATATAATACGATAAGCACTTTTCAAGGTATTATTGGATATGCCCATTAATTAATTAGCAAAATCCAAATTAACTAAAATTGAGTGGATAGATAAATATATATATATATATATATAGTAACTAAATATATAAAGTTTTAATGGGATTTATTTGAGTCTTTATGTGAGATCCACCACCATAAATCCATATGATTTGAAACTGTCCCAATTTTTTTTATTTCGTACAAATAATTCATTTATTTAAATCTTTCTCAAGAACGTGCAAAAGAGGCGCGTGGGTATGGTTTAGAAATCTTTTGCAAAATATTATTTCGTTTACCATGATTTTTGCAGTAATATCTTATAAATCTAATTCATTTTTTTAAATTTTATTATATCAAATTTCTAAATTTTAACTAAGAAATATTAATAAGAATATTAGGAAAAAAAATTGTATAAAAAACTACAACTAACAAAACAAAGTTTAGATTTTAAAACAGACATTTATTACTGCAAAAATTATTACTATAATTTTTGCAGTAATATCTCATAAAGCTAATTTCACGCAATATTCAGTCAATAGAGATAAATAAAAATTAATTACGAAATTATATTTTAACTATACAATAAAAAGATATAGAAATATTTACAAAATATTATTTCATTACCATGAATTTTTGCAGTAACATTTCATAAATATAATTATCTAATTTCACGCATAAATAAACATTAATTTGCAAAAATATAAAATTATATCGATCTCATATAATTTTTTATATATATTTAAAGTAGACAATCCTATTCAAACTCCATACTTTTCTAAATCATTAATGACCAAAGGAAAGAATAAATAATATATATAAATATATCTTCTTTAGAGAGAGAAATATATGGGAGGATTTGAAGGGAAGTTGTCAAAAGAAGCTAGGAAGGAGTATATATATAAAAATCCGTAAGTATAGTATATATAAAGAGAATGAATCACACAAAATCTACACACGATCAGATCCAGCGATGCAATTATTACTGAGTGCAAAGTGTTAACAGCTTAAAAGGGTATCAAGAAGATCTCTCTGATTCCTCACCATTTGATCAATTCTTTTGATCGATTCTTGTGATCTTAGAGAGAGAGAGAGAGAATGGGAAGCAGGTACTTTGGAGAGCAAAACAACTTTGGTAATAATGAAAGAGGAGGATTATCGTCGTCGTCATCGTCGTCGTCGTCGAAAAAGGGGAAAAAGAACAGTTCAGATAAGCCTAAACAGCCACAGAGAGGATTAGGGGTTGCACAGCTTGAGAAGATTAGGCTGCATAGTCAACTTGGCTGTACTTATATTCCACCTGTTCATAACCCTTATGCCTCTACTTTCAATCAACAGGTTTTTTTTTTTTTTTTAAATAATGTTTTGGTAGATTTTTGTGTTGATTTTGTGTGTTTTTGGAGATTGATTGTGTGTTTATTAAACTATAGGATGATATGAGGCTTCAAACAGCAGCTTCAATGTCTTATTCTTCTTCTTCTTCAGGCTTTCAGCCTCACCATGGCATGGTATGACAATTTTTTCTTGAAATATAATTATATATATATATCATATGATGAAAAGATTTAAATGGGTTCTAACTAAGTTAAGACATATATATATATATATATATATATATATGAATAGTTCTTGATTAAGTGTGATTATATCAGTTTTGGTTATGGATCTTGGAACCCTAGATTTCAAGAGTCAACTTGTTACAATACATCAGATTTATCAAGATTTTAGCTTTTTTAATCTTATTCAACCATTTTATGCAATTTATAAGTTTAGAATATCTCTAATAAAATGGTACTTATAAGCAGCAAAATAGGATCCAATTTATGATAAATATTGATACAATTGCTAAAATATGTTAACTTGATTATGTTTCAGATGGGTTTGCCAGCAGATATAGATAGGTCAAATCTCACATATGGAGAATCCCAATCCACAAGGTTTGTGCAAAGTTCATAGTTTTCTTACAATAATTACTCGGATTTTATTCGAAATAAATTGCATTATTTCATACAATTGTTTCTGATAATCGAACTCTTTGTGATGATGGAATCAGATGGCATCCAGGCAATGCCGACTATGGATCTCAACATTTCGTCGAGCCAAACACGACCCAAACCTTCTTCGAACCACCTGTACAAGTACGTAACACTAAAAAACGACATATTATTAATTTGGTTTAATGTCACGTTTTCATCAATACTTTATATTTCAATATAATTTTGAATGATTTTTATCGTATAATATTTCACTGCTTTAGGGGAAAAATCGGGATCATGATTTCATGGGATCGAGTGGCCAGAATTCTGACTCGAACAAGCCTCAAGACATAGATTTGGAGCTGAGACTCTCACTTTAAAGAAGATTGATCATACACAAAACAGTGTTACTTTGCCACGTGATAGTATGTAGATTTGGTGTAAGTTGCTAATCAACAAAATACTAGCAAAAGAAACACTGTATTTAATTTGTTGCAGTTTCAATTGGATATATAGATGATTGCTACTGTAATAAGGAATTTATTATAACTTATTACAATAAAATTAATTATCTATATATGTATAGCTCTAATTTAATTCTTTACAGCTATATATGTGTATATACATCTGTAATTATAGATAAATCAAATTTAATTAATACCACGTTCAATACTTCTTGCCTATTCAACGTTTTCTTTTCTTTTTGTGTGTGTGAAGTGCCCTTAATTGATATAAATTTCTGTTGATATATATATATATATATATATATATATAGATTTGTTGATGGGAATTAAGTGATTATGTGACCTGAGAATTAACATTCAAAACAAACATTTTATTTCTATTATTTATTGGCAAGAAGATCACGATCGAACTTTACTCCAATTTGCAATTCTCACATAAACTTTAAGATGGCCAAATTTTTCATCCATATGCACTATAATTTCTTATTTATTTTTCAATAATAGCATATACAACATAAAAATATACCATTCATAAAATGCCAACAACAAGAATAATGCACAAAAAATTGTTTCTAATAAAAATATTACATATATGTATGTATTGTCCATCGTTTAGTTTCACATATATGTTCCTAGATTTCAATTGTAATGATATAAATACCACTCTTATGTCCAACAAGAATGTAATTAAATTGAGTAGAATTGAGCTTTGTTTGATTCTTATCGAGTCAATTTTTAACTTTATTTGTTGAATATAGTTATTTATTTATAAATTATATATTTATCAATTCATTACGGAAATAAGTTATATATTTTGAAAAATATATCATATATTCACCAAATCATATATGCAGTCTATAAATTTTCAAATTTCCTAAGAAGGTGATAAGAATTCAAGGAAATTTTAATATCCAACTCAAGCAACTAGTCGGCAACTAGAAAGATGTGCAAAATTATAGAATATAAGCTTTAATTTTGTTCTAATGCAAATACATTTGGTCAGTCAGATATTTATCTTAAATAAAAATATACAAATTTTAAAATATGAAAAATTCAAACTATTAGTATTTTTTTGTATGAGTAGCTTACAAGAATCATTAAAGCCTATAAACAAGTTTTGTTCATGAGTTAAATGTTAAGTTTGAACTTGATTTGTTTATCTTAATTAAGAAATCTCATTAACAGAATTTTTATTAAATCGAACTCCATAGTTTTATAAAATGTTTAACTCATCTACATTCTTAATTATAATTATTAGGTAATTTGATTTAAAGTATAATCTCGCTGTACCACATTTAATCAATTTATGATTGTCGTTTGTCACATTATAATGATTTTATTTAAAAAAAAAAAACCTTTAAATGAGTATGAAGGTGAAATTAGTTGATGCTTTTAGAGGAAATCCAAAAAAACAATCTTCAAAAATCTTGAAAAGCTATCAACTGAATCCTACCAATAACATCACTCAAAGAAATATATATCTTTGAAAATATATATCAAATCCACAAATATATATTCTACAAAATAACAAAATTGGATTAAACAAGATTATGTAGATGAAGTAATTGATCCAATATATGCGAAACGATGGTTATTTTACTATAATAGGCAAATCAGTCTCATTTTTTTAAGTGCACATACACAAATATATGAATTAAGACCCTCACTTTTATCATTTTATTTCTTTTCATACAAAAACAATTATTCTTGTGTATAAACCACAGTAGAGATGCATCTGTAATTTGATAAGGAGATTTATTTTTTGGTCCTTTCATTTTAGGGAATGTTGCTATTTTGATCCCAATAAAAAGTTTTGGATATGTTTTCTATTTTATGTCAACAGTTAATGGAAAAATTAGAGGAGCCTCCAAACAAGGAAACATGCCTAATTCTGTCATACCTTTTTGTCTCCCAATACTTATTGAATATAATTTTTTATATATATAATTGGTATCAAATTTGCAATATACTAAAATTGTGGGGACAAAAAAGCAATTTCCATTTGCATGTATATTTTAGCAAAATTCTTGTTATTTAGATAATAATTACCCACTATTTCTTTTTCTCCCAAAATAAAACACACACTATATTACATTGTAAGCCCAAAAGTGCACAAATTAAGAAAGGCCAATCCAAGCAAGTTCAATGAAAGAAGTTTGTTGACACATTAGACATAAAGCAAAAGGTATATAATTACTATTATTATTGTGTAACAAAACATATTGAGTGATTCAATGAGTAACTCTAGAAAACAATCAGTTTTTCTAATTCTTTCCTACATACAAAAAAAAAAAAAAAACAATTAACATAAAAATATACATAAACTTGATATTAAAGTTTATTATGCAAATATAAACATATTCAGTTGAATATCGTTGAAAAATATAATTAATTCTTGATTTTCATCGATATTATGTATACACAAATTAAGAAAGGCTCAATCCAAGCATAAACATAAACTGATAAAATAAGTTTAACAAAAAAGTTCGTTTAAGCAAAAGCCCAAATTAAGAAAGGCCCACATAAAGTCTCTCTAAATACAACTGCATACATATATATATATATATATATTTTTTTTTTTTTTTTTTTTTATATATGTTTTTTAGAAATCGTTGTGGTTAAAGGATAAATTTCATAATAAGACCCGATTTATAGATTAGTTTTCAATTTTGAATTCGGATTTTAAAGTTTCTCAATAAGGGATTCAATTTAACATTTTTTTTCAATTCAAATTTTGAAATTTAGATTGAGTTCTCAATTTAAGACAAATTTTTTTTTTTTATATTTATAATTCATTTATATTTTAATATGTATTTATAATTTTGATAAATTAAGATAAGTTCGTGCAATTTTGAAACTATCTTCATCGGACTTGTATTAATTTATATATTATGAAAATTAAGTTTCTTTTATTTTCTTAATTTTATGATAAAAATATAGAAAATCGATTTTAATATTTAATATAAATTATATTTTATGAATTAAATTAATTGTATTTCTTTCTTTCTTTTTTCATATAAATTAAGATAAGTCGGATGAAAATTATTCTTAAAGCACACTAACTTGACTTAATTTATCCAAAATATGAATATATATTGAAATATAAATAAATCTATAAATATAAATAAAAAAGAAAATGAAATTTTGTCTTCAATTGAGAACTCAATCTAAATTTCAAGCCTTAAATTGAGAAAAAATGTTAAATTGAACCCCTTATTGAAAAACTTTAAAATTCGAATCTAGAATTGAGAATTAATCTATAAATTGGGTCTTGTTATGAAATTTATTTTTTATAAAACTATAAATCAAGAATTTTTAAAATTATATAATATAATTTAAAAACTAAATAAATAAATGGTCTAATTTAGCTTAATTTTCCAACAAATAGTATAGATTGCAATTTGCATGTCGTAAGGGTTGTTCTTAATTATTTATAACACAAAAAATTAAGATGAGACTGATCTTACATTAAATTAAAGTTTATGTAAGATGGTGTTTTATATAATTTCATTATTTGCATTGAATGGATTAACCTATTTTTATTAATGCATATAAATTTCATTTTATATAAAATTTAACACCTATCCTAAACTTGATTATTAATCTTTATTACCAATGTTTGTTAGGTTTACACGTCAATGTATTCTTTATGATATAACTATTTTACCTATATGGTTTCCGTTTATAATCAGTGACGGAGGGAGAGGGGTCAAGGAGTATTGGTGGATTTCACAATTTTTAAGGTTAAGATATTATTGAATTAAAATTATTGATGGATTGTAATTTTATTTTTTATTAAATCAATATATATATATATACATATTATTCTTAATTTTACATAAATCTAATATCTTCACATTTTTTAATTTTTCTTAATCATTTTAAATACCAAATTTATAATAATAGAATGGTGGTGTGAGTTTTCTAAATAATTGAAATGAGTAAACTATATTTGTGGGCATTTATATTTGTATTATTCAATTATCCAACATTTGAGTTTGATCATTTTATTATCAAACCATTAATACAAAACTGTTAAAAAATATTAAAAACTCAAAGTTAATATATGCTCACTATAAAATGAAAAAATACTTAAATACCTATATAATTTATATATAGTTCGAATTTTTATACACTGTAAGTGGACTCCCTGAACAAAATTTCTGACTTCGTCACTGTTTATCATATTTTCATACATTTTCAGTGTACATAAAAGTGAATTATCATCACGAAGTGACATCAATAACACACTAAGAAATGAAAAATAATGGTTGAAGAAATTTTAATTTTAAATTTAGTTATATTATTTAAAGAACTTACAAAAACTAGTTGAATCTAATTTTGTGGAAAGTTTGAACTTAGTTTCCCTTTAAATTGTTTGGTTGCTTTTGAATTTAATATTATATTATAATTTGAAAAAGTATGAAGTATATAAATCGAATTATTTATTAATTTATTAAAAACTAAAATATATATTTCCCAAAACATACAATTTTATTCAGACTTATAACTTTGATAATATATTTAATTTTCACGAACTAATTCATACATTTTTTTGTGCGAAACAAATTGTGTTGAGAGGTATGGCGGGAAGAGATGTAGAGAAGATGGTGGCAGTAGGCCTCGTTTGGGGGGCCACAAACGCTCTGATGCGCAGAGGCGCAATCATATGGGACGAAGCTCTGAAATCGAGGCCTCAAACAAACACGTCCCAGCTGAAGAAGTGGCTCAAGCTTCTACTGATATGGCAGTATACTTTGCCCTTTCTGATAAATCTCTCTGCTTCTGCTACCTTCTTCGCCATTTTGAGCGGCACTCCGATTTCATTGGCTGTGCCGGTGACGAACGCCACCACTTTTGCCGCCACAGCTGTGTTTGGGATTGTTCTCGGTGAGGAAACCCGTGTGGGGCTTGCGCTGTTTGGTACTTTTCTCATCGTTTCTGGGGTTTATATTTGTATCATGTGATGTGAATTGTGTTGATATGATTCTGTTTCTGGGTTTTGCTGTGGTGAATGCAATGTGTTTGATGAAATGACTGTGAGAATAGTTTTGCTCTTCAAGTTTGGATCCTCAACAGCTATTTGGTCTATTTTGTTATTGTGTTGAAGATTATACATCCTCATGTTGAATTGGCTTGTTCAAGCAAATGATTTTTTTGTTTGAATCTTTGAATATCAATGGGAATTCAATACACTGATTTAAAATATGTGCATGATTAATAGAGAGTAAAATGGGAGAAAAGATCACATTGATATAGAGGATCTAGTTTGCCCCTATAATCAAATTCATTTATTTCCAATAATAGTTTTTTTTTTTATAATATTGTTGTTTGTTCCAAGGGAAAAAAATGGGTACGAATTTGCTTTTGTTAACAAAATTATCAGTGGTATTTTGATCGATATTCTAAGATCTTCACAGATATGTATCATTATTGGCCATAATTTCATAATAATCGTAATGAATATATTGCGACTGCAGTCATGGTACGACTCTTTAAGATCTTTTCATATATTTAAATTTGTGGGAACGAATCGATCAATAATCGACTGACAATTTATATGCGAGTTTGTTAAAATGAATATGATTTTTTAGGTAAGAGATACAAAATTATATCCGTAACATTGTCTTATATGAGATTTTATGATATTGAATTAAGTCATTGAGAAGTTCACTAACTTGTGAAACCTGCAGAAAGATTTAGCAAAATCCTGTGATATAAATATTGGCCTCTTTGCATGTTTCATGCAATGATAATGAATCGCATGTATATTTCCAAAGGAAAACAATGACATTTATTAGCAAAATCTTGTGGAAATTGTCACTTTCCAAATTCTTTATCGAACTCAACAAGAAAGGCCCAAAAAAATAATAATTAAAATCAATCAAATAAAGGCTAAGATTGCAATTATTGCTCAATGGCTCAGCTATATAATGACAAGATAGTAAATTAACTCAGCATCACTCAAATAGAGAATAATCTCAATTTAGGATCAGATTTTATCATATTATATCGATTCTTAGATACTACGTCGTTTAGTTAAGAAACGATGGTCTCACTGCCCCACAAGCTAATAGCACAAGTGGCGTTCAAAGCCGGGGGTGACATTTTTCATCAAATTGTTGCTAACAACCCTCCCCATTTGGCTAATGCCACTCCCAAAACGATTCAAGCTTGTCAATTGCATCAAGGAAACTATGGAACCAATGGCTCTATTATCGAATGGAAATACACTGTTGGTAAGCTTATAAATTGTGAAAATTATGATTTTGTTCTCTAACTATGATCTTGTTCAACTTTTATGATTGAACTTTATGAATTTCAAAATAGTACTGCATACTTTATTTGCATTATTTGATGTTTTTAATTATATCGTTTAAATTCTGTTAATTCAATGATTTTAGGAGAAAATGATCGAATTTGGACAACTCGGGCTTAGTGCATAAAAATGTAACAAGGGCCCTCAAAATTTACTAAAAATTCAAGAAATGGAATAGTTGAGGATTCAAATTCATGGACATATACTAACTAATAATATTCAATCATATACATGTGTAGATGGGAAACCTCAAAGTGCAAAACAAGTGCTTCAAGACATAGATCTTGAGAAGAAGCAAATTGCATACAAGATGCTTGCTGGAGATTTGCTTGAGTTGTACAAGAACATGCTCATCACCATTCATGTCGAAACCAAAGGTGGCGTCGACTTCATCACGTGGACTATCGACTACGAGCTCATCAGCCCGGAAAATCCACACCCACTTTCGCTCGTAAACTTCTTCATCGAGTTCACTAAAGAACTCGAGACACACATCTATGGATGATCGAATAACTTAAGCAAGTGTTGGGACTTAAATATAACTAAATAAAATCAGAGTCCTCAAATTGATATATGTAAGAGCTAGTTATGTGAAGTTTGTGCTAGTCATGTATTTGAAATTTTGTTATCGAGTGTGTGATGTGTAATAAGTATGAACTATAGCGATGGCTAGTTCTACCCAACACTTTTTCTCATTCATAATATTATTATCATGTGTTGTTTTGCTTTATTTGTTGTTTTTTCTACGAAATATTATTATATTTGTTGATTTCTAATGCAAGGTCGAGTAAGGAATAATATACTAGTTATTGTATTTTCTTAAATTTAACAAAAAAATCAATTATTTAAAGAAAAATGATAAGATCTTTAATAAGTTTTGTAAGAATTTACAATATATATATATATATATATATATATATATATATATATATATATATATATATATATTCGATTCTCCTACAATATATATTAAAAAAATTGCCGAATTTACTTAAGCAAATCTCTAATCTTGGAACATACACGAACTTTCCCCTACTTGTTCTCCAAGAAAAGACTTCAAAATCAACTTTTTAACTATTAAAAAATAATTTTACTTTTCCTATTTTGCCCACGAGTCAGCATTTCTTCGACAAGTCCCAATTTGGTACACCAAAATTTCTTCTCTTTCAATTTTTTGGGGGATAAAGTTTATTTCCGATAATGCCCTCCACTCGATTCATTGGTTCTTTATACAATTTTTTATCTTTCAAAAATGTATATTCCTTTCGTCCAAAATAAATTGAAAGACAAATTGAATCTTAATATTAAAATATTATTTGTTATAAAAAGGGTTGGATTTCAAAATTTTAAACTATTTTTTAATTACAAATTATAGGATATTCTTATGAAAAAAATTCAAATCAAATGAATGGGATATAACAAATTAACAGAGTGATATAATCGAGAATCAATAACTTATAAAAACTTAATATTTCAAAACACCTTTAATGTCATTTTGCTATTTTGCTTCTCTAGAATACTCTATCACAAATGTAACTCAAAGGAAACTCCATTTAATACTCACCAAAATTCAAAGGTCAAATCTGGAAATACACAAACTCTACAAGCAATTAATTCATAGTCCATAATTGTACACCACCGCCTTTTCTCCAGCTCATGCACGTGATATTACTTCTATACCCATATAAATAAATACGCCACCTCCACACTCTTAACCCCTCGTACAAGAAAGCAACAAAAAAATAAAAACACATTTCCTAGCTTTAATATTTTTCCAAAATCCTGCTAATTATTTGTGTTCATTTGATCTACAAGACGACGATGATGAGTCGAAGTGCTACCACGATGGCGCAATCGGCGGTGCGCCACGTAGGACAACGCTACCTCTCAACCGTCACGCCGCGTGGCGGCGCCGCCGCCATTTTCCGATCCCCTTCCAAGAGTTCGGAGAAGGTGGTGCTTACGTGGACGAGGCTCCCTGTTTTGGGGTGGCGCAACGCCAGTACGGTGGCGTTGGGTGAAAAACACGAGGCGGAGAGGAAGGCTGAAGGCGGTGGCGCCGCCCCTGGTTCTGGTGGTGGAGATGATAACAAGTCGATTGTGAGTTATTGGGGCGTCGAGCCGGCAAAGGTTACCAAGGAAGATGGCTCCGAATGGAGGTGGAACTGCTTTAGGGTATGAAATTCAACATTGATTTTAAACGACTTTTGACGGGAAACATCAATTCCAATTAATACAAATAATTTATATACAATATTTTTATATTATGATTTTAATTATAATAGAATTTTATAAGATTTTGGATTAATTAAAATTTTAATATAAAATTATTTAAGTATGAAAATTTTAAATTATTATTATAATTTTAAATAATAATTTTTAATAGAAATATATTCGACAATTTATATTTTGTAAGAAATATCAACACTTTTTATAAAAGTAATAGATATATTAGTTTTTAATATGGTTTAATTTAATTAGAAAATTAGCGATTAATATTTTGGATTCGTTTGCAAATGAACTAGCCATGGGAGACGTACAAAGCTGATGTGTCCATAGATCTGGAAAAGCACCATGCCCCCGTCACGTTTTCGGACAAGGTGGCTTATTGGACTGTAAAGGCTCTAAGATATCCAACTGATATTTTTTTTCAGGTATTATTATTTATCAATCTTGTAATTTACAATATACTTTTATTTTATTATTTGGTGGTAATGAGAATTTGGGATAAACTTACCTACTATACGGATATTATAATTTATATGTGTGTTTAATTTGGAAAAACCTGCTTTGACGTTTGATCTAATTAATTTGACCGTTGAAGTTGTTTATTTAGATTATTCTTGAAAATAGTAAATGTTTTGTGTAAATATGTAAACAAGTCTTGATTTCTTCGAAATACTATAATGTGGTTTAAGTCTTGTTTTATTTGAAATATTGTTCTATATATTTCCTTATAAATTTTTGTGTTCTAAATTAGAACTCATGATGTAAACTAAAACCAAGAATCAATATGATAAATTCATTACAAACTATTTTACTAGTTTTTCGTTACATAATTTTACGAGAAAAAAAAAAAATTCTAAAAAATACATGTTATACAGAGGAGATACGGTTGCCGTGCAATGATGCTTGAAACGGTGGCGGCGGTGCCAGGGATGGTGGGAGGGATGTTGCTGCACTGCAAATCCCTCCGCCGGTTCGAGCACAGCGGTGGTTGGATCAAAGCACTACTTGAAGAAGCGGAGAATGAGAGAATGCATCTCATGACATTCATGGAGGTGTCTAAGCCCTTTTGGTACGAGCGCGCTCTAGTGTTCACGGTGCAGGGCGTCTTCTTCAACGCCTACTTCTTAATGTATCTACTTTCTCCAAGGCTTGCTCACCGTGTTGTTGGATACTTGGAAGAAGAAGCCATTCATTCGTACACCGAGTTTTTGAAAGAGCTCGACAAGGGGACCATCGAGAATGTTCCGGCTCCGGCTATTGCTATTGACTATTGGCGCCTCCCTGCGAACTCCACTCTCCGAGACGTTGTCGTGGTGGTTAGGGCCGACGAGGCTCACCACCGCGATGTCAATCACTTTGCATCGGTATGTTTCTTTGTCCAAAAAATAAAAGAAAAAATCTTCTTCTTGTCATAATTTAAGTTGGTGGTAATGAATTGGTATGATCTGGATTGGTTGCAGGATATTCACTATCAGGGACATGAACTGAAGGAAGCTCCAGCGCCCATTGGATATCACTGAATTATGAATAATTGATATCAGATTTGAGTGACTACATGTACATAGTGAAGGACCAAACTTTGCAGTGATTAATCTTCTTCTTTTTTTTTTTTTTTACTCTTCTTTTTCCATATGTAGCTTGTAATATCTTCTCTCTTTCTTCAGTGTCCATTTTCTTTCTTTGGATGGATTTCTATTTCACTTGTGAGTCTTTGACTATATGGCATGCCCAAAATGAGCAACCACTTTTCTTCTTCAAATTTTATTTATTTATTCCAAATTTGCTGCCATTTTATATTTTATAAGGCAGGTGAATTTTATAAATTATGAACTTCAATTATATTGGACCAGCTCAACAATCTTCCTATCACAACAATGTTGAAAATGCAAATTACATTTGCGTTCAATCTATATGGATAATTTCAATCTTAATTTGTGTTGCAAATTTTGGATTAAATTCCAGAAATTTTGCCTTGCTTTGGGCATTAATTGTATGTGGGTTTTGAATTCGATTGTGGCTAAAAAAGAAGTAAAGTTGGAATGCGTTCACGTTTTGAATTCGATTGTGGCTAAAAAAGAAGTAAAGTTGGAATGCGTTCACATCCATGAGAGGTTCATGGCGAGCTTTTGTACGCTTAAAACGAATAAAGGGTGAATGAGAAATTCCATGAGAGGTTCATGACGAGCTTTTGTACGCTCAAAACGAATAAAGGGTGAATAAGAAATTGTGTCTCAAAATTGCATGTTTAGATCCTTTTTAAAGGATGCTATCCCACATCGGAAAGTTCAAGTTATTTTCTCTAATATATATTGTTTTTCCCTTTGGTGAATATTATTTTAAGTTATTTTATCTAATATTTATTGTTTTTCAGGGGCAGGGGTAGGCACGTTCACTTCTCCATTTTGATCTAACAATTTGTGCTTCTCCTATATAACTATTTTACATCATCTTTATCGGTATGAATAAATCTAATTGCATTAAATATTTTTTTAATATCAATCTAAATCAACCACATATCATTATATAAACGTATTTGATTTAAACTAAATATGTCATACTAGTCATAAATAATCAAATCATTTACTCAACCATATACCTTGAAACTTGCTTTAAGACATATAAACATTTTTTCAAACTTCAAGCCAAGTACTCCTTGTTTAACCCTCACAAGCCAGCTTATATATATATTCTATGGATTTACATTTAGCTAAAAGTAAATTAATAAATTGGTTTTAAAAAATTAAATAAAAATAATTATGAATATTTGCTAACAATTAAATAAATAAATTTATTTTAAAAATTAAATAAATTAATTAAGAATTAGGTGTAAAAAACTGCGGCACCTCGCCAGCTCAGTATGCTCAGTAGAGTGTTGTACTCACAGGTACAAACCGTCATTGCGCGGAACTCCACCTACTCAAATTGAATCGCCAGTAGGATTACCAAATCACCCCCATTCTCTCTCCTCATCCTCTTTCCTCTTCATTTTGCCAGCCCTCGTGAGCTAAAGTACAACTCGTCAAAGCCCCCCCCCCCCCCCCCTCCCTCTCTCCGTTTCTACCTATACCCGACAAACCCTTCACTCTGTGTGTGGCTTTCGTTTTTTCCGTTTAGGAAATTCAGTTGCCTTTCCCTATACATCGACTCTGAGAAACTGGGATTCGATTTATGAAATTGAGATTGGATTTGGGGAGTTGATCTGATGGAGCGGATTGTCGGAGGTAAATTCAAGCTTGGCCGTAAGATCGGCAGTGGATCATTTGGTGAAATATTTCTCGGTGAGCTTTTATGTGTTCGATTCTGTTCAGCCACTTCTATGCTTCTTAGTTTTTGTTAGCTTTTGTTGTGCTAAAATCCTTCAAACTTTGGGTTCTGCAGCTACGCATATCGATACGTTTGAGATTGTGGCAGTGAAGATCGTAAGTTTCGGCAGTTCTTTTTTGTTGATTATTGTGAAGTGATTGGGTTTTTCTTCTAACTGTTTGTGTGTGTCTGCTCATGACTAATTGCAATGGATTGAAAATCTGCATGCAGCTATATGTGCTTCGTTCTGTAAATATTTTGTCTTTTAAGTTGTATTTGAAATTAAAACTGGAAATTTGAATTTCGGTTAGTGCATCTAGGCTCCGTTATTAGGTGTGTTTGTATGTTTCAATGGGCTTTTGATCGTCTATCTTGTCTGACTCGTTTTTGTATAAATAAAGAGTGAACCGATTCATTTGTATTGAAAGGAAATGATAAACCATTTTTCAAGTCTTTTTTTTTTTTTCCCCTTGAAGAGTCATTTGGCTGGTGATAAAACCAAGCTTGACAAGTTCTTATACTAGGGTTAATTCGGTGTGTTCTAATGACGTGTTACTTTGGCATTTGTTTTGTCTTTGCAGGAAAATAATAAAACCAAGCATCCACAACTTCTTTATGAAGCCAAATTATACAACATTCTTCAAGGAGGAAGTATGTCTCTGTGCTTCCAGAATGATTCAGTGTGAATGATGTGTGGGGTTGACGCTTGGTTTATTCTTATTTCACTGACATGCCATTCCCTTTTATCGGGAAATAAATACCCACATAAGTTCGTTTCTTGATTTTATGAAATTAATTTGGCTGCTTCTTGTATTTGTCGTTTATTGAACGTGTCTAGCACTCTTCCCTTTTAAGCTTATTTAAAGCCAAGAGTTCGTCAAAGGTTGACATAATCATCAAACAGTTACCAATTGTCATCCTTGTGTGTCGCCATTGATATGGTGGATGAAAATTTGCATTGAATTTATTGCATCATGATAGTGCGCAGCTTAAATGTAAAGGAATCCATATTTCAATCATTACATAAATCTAAGTACAATTTGCTGTATTGATTCGGATAAGTAGAAAAGAGATGATCTTAATCAATTGGCTTACTTAAATTTACAATCACAAACACATAAACACATTCTGACTTTGTCCATGTGTATCCAGTTCACGCTTCTTAAAATTTCATAAATTAGTGAGGCTTGAGAAATAAGTGATTATGAATGCACTATACATATAATTTGGTGTTTTTAAGTCTATTTGAACAATTGGAAACCTATTTCCTGTCAGGTGGTATACCAAGTATAAAGTGGTCTGGTGTCAATGGGGAAGACAATGTTCTCGTCCTCGACTTGCTGGGACCGTCCCTTGAGGATCTTTTTGTGTATTGTGGTAGGAAGTTCTCATTGAAGACAGTGTTAATGTTGGCAGATCAAATGGTAATTTCATTCTATAGAAAATTGGACATGCCTTCTCTTCTTATTTCCAACTTTAAAATTGTTTTGATCGGAATGCTTATCTTTTTTTCCTTATAGATAACTAGAATAGAATTTGTGCATTCTAAAGGATTTCTACATCGAGATATCAAGCCTGATAACTTTCTCATGGGTCTTGGTCGAAAAGCGAATCAGGTAAAGGCATTTGGGTTCTGTTGCACCTCCAATGCTCCTACTTCTTGCTTCCTCTTTTCTTCTTAATCTTCTTGTTCACCTTGTAGGTTTATATTATTGATTTTGGTCTGGCTAAAAGATATCGGGATTCAACAACAAACCGGCATATTCCTTACAGGTGCTTTTCTGCTCATATTTGCAGCTGCAAGGTTATTGAACTTCAAAAGGATCCCTTTGATGTGATGTTAATATGTCTTTGCACTCTTCATTTGATAATTCAATTTACAAATATAAAAAAAAAATATGAACTGGACTATCTGTGTTCCGCGTTTTCTAATTTTTGCTTCTACTATGTGTCTATGCCATATCTCTCCATTAGCAGTGACAAGTTTGCTGCAGCTTTCTTTCTTATGAGCATTTTGCTTTACCTTTCATCTGTACAGGGAGAATAAAAATTTGACAGGAACTGCACGATATGCAAGTTGTAACACCCATCTTGGGATTGGTAAGACAAGAGGTACCTTTTCTTTTGTCTTGTTTAGTCCAGGATAAAGGACAAGATGTAATTCAGCTCCATTTTTTTCATCTTAGAACAAAGTCGGAGGGATGATTTGGAGTCCCTTGGATACGTGCTTCTTTATTTTTTGAGAGGAAGGTGTGCCGGTTCTTGTTCTGTTTTCCTTTATCCATTTCATTATGTTTATTATTTTGGAATATTGATTTTGGCCCTGTCATTATTAACCATCTGTATGTCTGCATATAGCCTCCCATGGCAGGGATTAAAAGCTGCCACAAAGAAGCAGAAGTACGACAAGATTTGTGAGAAGAAATTATCAACTCCTATTGAGGTGGTTAAAAACTTGATTACTATCAGTTCTTTTGCTATTTGCTGTTCTCTTCTATAACACAATATTGATTTTATATTGAAGGTATTGTGCAAATCCCATCCTGTGGAATTTGCCTCGTACTTCCACTACTGCCATTCATTGACATTTGACCAGCGGCCGGATTATGGATTTTTGAAACGCTTATTCCGTGAACTGTTCACTCGTGAAGGTGAGAGAGCCTAGTCTAATGTTTTGTATACAACCTGCTTCATACAGGTTGGATTTCAAAATAGTAGTGGCTTTGGATATATTTAAATAAACTGAATTTGAAGATGGAATACTTGAAGCTATCCAGTTTTGTGCCTTATCTATCCTGAAATTTGTATTTTTCTGCCTCTTGCAGGTTGTGAGTTCGATTACATATTTGACTGGACTATTCTGAAGTACCAGCAGGCGCAAATAAGTAAAACACAAAAACGGGTATCTGTAGTTTTTTATCTCATCTAGTACCTTTTCTTCCTTCTTGGTCCTAAAGTTCCCTTTCTTTCGAAGGCCTTCTTTTACTTTATGTTTTTGCTGCATAAGCTGGTAGGCATAGCATCCTGGTATTCTCTGCTATATGTGGAACTGGTGCACCAATGGCATACTAACATTTGCAACTTCTTGCAGCCAATTACTGGAGAAAGCAGTGATGCAGCTCCAACAGATACAGAAAAGCATCATGGTTATAAACTTTTGTGCTGTTTCATGTACTAAAAATATATTATGTAAAGGCAGGCGTGTATTATCTTTGCCTGAGAAATATATAGTTTCAGATAGCTGATTGTGCAACTTGAATCTGTTTGGTGCCCACAGGCAGTAATGTGCCTTTTTCCGCTGATTTGGGTGAGCGTGTGAGGTCAAACAATGCTGCTGCTGGTCCTGGTGTTCGCTTGCAATTTAAATCACCAACTGGTCGAAATTTTACTCATGGGACTCCTGTTGATAGAAATGTATGTAATTATCATGTTGATGCAAAGTGGAAAAGGCTCCCTCTTTTTGCGCTTTATTTTCCATTTTCTTGCTTAAAGAATATTGACGGTTGTTGCCAGTGATTACAAATTAAATGATGTTTCTTACTTTTGTTAATGTGTTATTTGGTTCCATCATAGTTCATGATGCGTTTGATTTATGCATTATGCCCTCATTTGTATAGGTTTTGAGCACTGCACATGGGCCATCTACTTCATTCTCTCCCGTTGTGGGAAAAGGAACTTCTACAAAGCCTGTTTTATCTAATGAAGCAAATGCTAGTCACGGAAATGTTGATAGCTCTGGTCCTTCAAGTAGTTGGATTTCTTCCCTGCGCCGCATTTCATCGTCCAAGTAAATGATACAGAAAACATCTGGTTTGTTCCTTCCCCTCTACTAATTGTTGACTTGTTTAGAGTACTCAGATTATAATTTACTTTGCTAAGCTATCAATCATGAGTTTATACAATTGCAAATTGCAGGATGTGCTCTTTCCGACTATATTTGCTGCCATGGTAGAATGAGAAGAGAAATGTCGTTTGAAGATGGTATTGATGGTAGTTGATGCAACTAGTGCAAAACGACTCCATTCTCTATCGTTGCTTACCAAAAATGTATTGAGTTATTTGTCCATCCTCAGCATTGGTTGATTCAGTGAATGGTGTGTATAGTATACAAATGACTAGCCGCTTAAAATTCCCCAATTACTTGTGGTTTGTTAGTCAAAGGAATATGGTCTGTTTATGTATCTTGTATTGTATATCTTTTCTTCTCTATTTAATACAGCCAAACCAAAGGTTGCTCGCGTTTGTAGAAGCTACATCCAAGACTGTTCCATTATCCATCACTTGAATGCGTGAAATATCACTGAATATGAATTGCGTTTTCACTGAAAGGTTGTTTGCGATAAAATGATGCAACCTTTCTCCTACAAGACGAACTGATGATCTTCACTGGTAAGCATCGAGAGATTTCTTTGTTAATCGTTTCCTTCATGCTTCTGATGTTGATGCTGGTGTTATGTTTGGGAGGTAATTAAGCCTGCCATATTGTGCTTAAAAGAATTTTACTCTGTGTTTTTATGCTCAAAATTGCTTAGTTATACCATTACAATTTTCTCTATTCTGATGCAAAGATAATTGGTAGCCATCTTTTAATTATGAATTGGAGAGCTGAGGTTATGAATTGATCAATTAGTTGCATGCATGAATTCCAGTTGAAGAAGCATCCATACTCAGGAGAATAAATTAAATAATGGTAAATTGTGGGAATAAAGCCATATGTTGCTTCCCTATGTTTTGTTTCAGTATCAAATACAAAACCATTATACAATGGATGGGTTTGCACTATATCCAACCATCAACATTCTCATCAGCAATTCTCACGGAAGGAATTAAGAACTAAACTGGAATTTTACAATTCTTAGAAAAAACATAAACACAGAGCAAAGATCATGGGCGACATTACAAACATGAAAAACAGAGATTTTTTTTTGGTCTTTAACATCACCATTGTTTTCTTTCTCTCTAGTATTTTGTTTTGTTTTTTTTTTTTTTTTGGTTGTATCTTCCCCATTTTTGGTGATTTTCAGAAAATCAGAAAAGATGGGCAAGAGAGCTTAGGTTTTCATGGCGGTAAAAGAGGGGCCATTTGCTGAAAACATTACCTCCGTTTTTTTTAGTAAAAAGTCACTAACAATGGCGGACAGAAGCAGCAGGGTGCTCCTCCTCGTCAATGGCAGCAGCCTCCATGGTGGGGGTACAATGCCGGTTGGGCTCCACCATATTGGGCAGCACCTCCATGCCCGTACCCCACGACTCCTTAGGCCCGACCTCCGGCAACACGTCCGCAGAGTGTGTTAGGTCCGCGTCCTCTCCATTATCATATCATCATGAGTTAGCTTATGCAATATTAATGATTTGATATTTAATTTATAATTTAACACTTATTAATATAAATATACAAAATTAATTAACTAAAAGTCATTTATTAGAAAAAATAATAAATTTTAATATTTATTTTAGATGGATTGATAAACATTAGATTTATGTTTACATCTAGTGAGAGGATGTTAGGCTAAGCTTGTATAAAATGACTTATAAGCTATATATTTGCATCATTCACATTTGTGTTACCAATTACCAAGATGATATTCAAGAGCACATAATATCTCATCAGAAGTAACAATTTATATACATTAGAAAATGTCAAAAGACAAATTAAACAGACCAAAACAGCAAATAATAAAAACTTAAATAAGCTTATTCACCAGCAATATTTTCTAGGTAGTGACAAATGACTAGATTGAAATGCTCATTTCTGCTACAATGTACCCCAATATGTAATTATAACTCATGACATAAATCTGTAATTTAATCTACAAAACTTAATTAAACGCATTTTTAGATGGCACGTCATCATTTTCATAAGAAGCAAGTTGTGATGAGGAGCTTTGAGCTGAGGCTTTTTCTCCAATGGCTGCCATTACAATTTGTACACAAAGAGCTTACTCACTCCAGTTCCTTGAGAAAATCAATGTTATCAACAAAAACCTGCAAGGATTCAAAAGAACTAAGTTTCAGAAAAGATGAACTGCAACATAATATAATCTTTCAGTATACAGTTCTCTCTCTATCTCAGGAATTCATACAAAGAGTCAATCTGAAAGAAGTATCTAATAACATTTTACATGTTTAACAGTAAATTTTCCAAGTAATAGACCATTTAACCTACTTCTTCACAAGACATAATTCATCATCATTTCAAACTGTATTCTAGCACAACGAAGTAAAAAGGTCCACCATGGTTGTAAAAAAGTACTCCCTCCATCCAAATTATATAGGCTTGTATTCCTTTTTGATATGTCCCAAATATATAATTCATTTACTATGTATAGTAAAATTTATTTAAGTCATTTACTGATATACCCCTGTTAAATATGGACATAATACTTAATAGGAATTTTACTTGCTTTTCCAATCATTTTATTAATAATCTCCATGGAAAAACTCAATCAGCCTATATAATTGGGACGGAGGAAGTATTAACTATGAAGAGGAATGAAATGAAGAGTATTAGTACTATGTCGCCCTTGATCATTCTCTCATGCAAGACTGAATATTTAGTAGGGCTACAATAAGCAAAAAGATCAACCCTAAAAAGTAGGATAAATATCCAAAAACCATGCACAAAAGCCAAACAACCAACTTAAAGCTAAGAGATATTAAACGCGAATAAAGTGTTCTAAAGCAAGGGCATTACCGTCTTCCAACCATCAGGATCTAGGCATGCAGTAATCTTGGTGTTGATACCAGGTAGAGGTCCAGGTTCTCTGATAATTTTCCCACCACATAGCTTAACTGCTTCAGCAGTTCTATAAACATCATCTGTCCCAATCGCTATCTGCAAGATATAGTAAATCAGGATATTATAACATTATTTTTTTCTCAGATTAATCATAAAACAGTAAAGGTTACAGAAGCTCAAGAATCAGAGGAAGACAGGACCTGAGCATAAGCATTGCCTTTGCCATATTCAGTAACACCATAGTTGTATGTCAACTCCATTACAACATTCTTATCTTCAGGACCATAGCCCATCATCGCTATTGTATACTGCACAGACAACACTCCTGAGTACTTGGATTTATCTAGAAGCCGTCAAGGGCAATCATTTGGAAATTTAGTGACGAGAGAGAAGGAAAAGGAAAGAGTTTGTAGAACACCTAAATCTTCTATACAACAACTTCCATCAGATTTATCATTTATGACCTATAATTTAGTTAAGAATTTAACTATCATTAGGTTTTCTCCTGCCCTGCTTAACAATATCGCCACCTTGGAACTTTGAATTAAAAATATGTAATAAAGTTTCCAATAAACAGTGAAAAGTTGCAAATTTCCACCAACTTAACAGTAATTAAGTTGCCTCATCCATGATACCGCCTTTGGAACTTTAATGAGGTCTTTCTTCTATAAATTAATTGATATAAAGCAGATGGAGCATTGTTTGTTATGTTGTGATTTTTTCTGCCAGCTAGATCTATATGAGAAAAGCAATTTTACCTTGTATTCAGGATTGTCCCTCTTCCGAAGAAGCTCCATGCCATAAGCCTATAAATTATTGCTCAAATTAAATTTGGAGAATACAAGCAAAGCAAAACAAAACAATATGATATACAATCACGACGAAATCATGAATTCATCAAACATGAAGAATCATAAGAATCTCACCTTCTCATAAAATTCGATAGCACGATCAAGATCTCCTACTCTAAGCATTACTTGACATAATGGCTCAGGTGTAGGACCTCTTTCCAGAAGTTCAAACTTGTAACCATCTGGATCTTCTATAAATGCTATTACGGTGTTGCCACCTTTGACAGGCCCAGGTTCTCGAGTTACTTTACCACCCTTGGCTTTTATGAGATCTACAATTTTAGCTACCTAAAAGTTCAAGAACAACATGAAGGAAACAAAGTAAATTTTGACAGAGAAAAACTCTCAAGGCTTGTGACTACATGTGAAAAGGATGGAGGTAAAGAGACAGAGAGAAATAAAAGAGGTTCTCTATGAGAATTCTCTAAAGATTAAACAATGAACTCAATCTGCTTCTAAAGGAAAAGGAGTTACTTTATATGAAAATACTTGAAACAATTGAAAATGTAATACACAGGAGGCTTGATGTAATTTCTACATAATCAAGAATGAGCTGCAACAAGAATCACCTAGTTTCAAGGAGACCATGTTAGAGAACTAAACAGTCATTCCAATATATGATATATTTTATGTTGATGTACCTGATTTTCCAGAAAAATCAAATCACAAATTTACCAGCTACTTCTCATAGAGGAACATAAAATTCCGTTTAGAAAATTTAAAGTACATTTCGAAGAAATGAAACTGACAACTGAAATAAATGGCAGTTGAGTCTCTCTAAATTCACAGACCATCAGGTTTTATGTGGCGTGATTATATAAAATGATAGGACTTACATCGTCTACTGCAATTCCAAAATGGCCAAAAGCACTGCCAATATCATATTTATCAATCCCATAGTCTGACAGCATCAACAAATTATAACTGTTTGTTAGTTTCCAAATATTAAGAGCCCCGACGAAAGCACGTTCAAGCAAGCAATTTACAGGTCAGTAGAAGATAAAATTAGAAACGCTGCCAAGTTCTTACTATAAGTGAGTTCAATCACAAAGTGAGAATCTTCTGGCCCATATCCAAGAAAAGCATTTGTATATCTTTCCTCTGGTATATCTCGCTTTCTTAGCAGTTTCATCCCTAGACACTCCGTATAAAATCTGCAGCCAACATAAGATTATATTAAAGTAATCAAATAACTAGATAGGACAAGAAAGCCAAAATAAATAGTCTTTTAATGTTATGTTAAAGAAACATACTTTATTGTCCTGTCCAAGTCTCCGACACGGTAAACAACATGGAGCATTCTTCTCTTGTCCTTTTTAACCCACTCTAAAACATTTTCTTGTGTAGTAGCAGTACTTGCTTGCGCTGAACTTCCTGATGCACTAACTGGTCTGCTATGTCTCTCTTCTTGAAACAACTTAGAGGTTCTATGCCCAAAAAGTTGAAGCTGTGGAACCACTGTAAAGACATCAAGAATATCAAGTAAAGGATAAATACTTTTTCCAGCCACCAATATCATAAAGTTAACTGAGTAATAATGTCTGAATCTTTATGGTTATTGCAAAATTTAGATAAAGAAAGTAATAAAATGTGGTCTATGTTGCCATATTACATTTTAAAGACATAATATGACAGAAGCAGAGTTTCTTTTTCCAGTAACCTCATTTAATGCAGTTCATCTAACCTCTCCCTCTGAATATACCGCCAAAAAACTATCTATCTATTGAGATGCATTCAACCGTAGAACATTCTAGACTTGAATGCATATTCAGATATACTATGAAACCTAATTTCTAGCACATTATTACCAAGTTTAACCAGAAAGCTTACTTCATCTCTCATAAAACTTGATGAATTTTTCTTTGGTACCAAGTCTGGTGAATTCATCACAATTACAAAAAATGAGAAGAATAAGAACAAGTCTTCAATGTTTCTCCATTTGCAATCAGATCAGTATGTTTAAAATTCGATATTGATTCATTACATAAGAACTAAAATAGGCTGTTCAGTTAAGTAACAGAATGCTTGATATACCAATCTCTTGAACAAATATAGCTAAATAAATCAGAGAGAAATTAAAAATAAAGTAAATCCGAGCCATCAGATTTCTGGAAAATATACATTCACAATCTAAAAAATACCCAAATCACATTGATTTCACAGTAACAGCAGCCAGTTTATTGTTAAAAAATATTCCTAAAAATCCAATAATCAATGAGATTCAAACAAATTCACTCATCCATACAGATACAGAGTTACTTCCAAAAATTCGAAATAGAGTCAGAAAATACAAGAAAAACAGTGAAAAATACGAAATTGATGAGAAAATCAGGGAAAAAACCATACCAGTTGAAAGGTGTGCCCTACGATATGAATTGGGGGAGGAGAGAGGAATTCCGAAGCGAGCAGGCCTTGAAAACTTGAAAGACGAAAACGAGGGTTTGATTGATGACGCCATGGGAACTATCCTCGCCATGGTTTTTTCCCTA
Source organism: Scutellaria barbata (assembly GCA_028654395.1). Classification (NCBI taxonomy): domain Eukaryota; kingdom Viridiplantae; phylum Streptophyta; class Magnoliopsida; order Lamiales; family Lamiaceae; genus Scutellaria; species Scutellaria barbata. The sequence goes on along the minus strand of CM053655.1, from coordinate 778,345 downwards.
TCTCTCTGTATTTGTGTGTGAATATATATATATATGTACGTATTTAGAGGCTGCCACACACGAAAGGAGGTTTTGATAGAGGGTCGAAGTGGAAGAGAGCTGTTTAGGATTTTTTCTATTTTAATATTTATTTAACGATTCTTTATTTACATTTTTTTGTATTTATTATAAGAATGTTGTACTTGCATTAATATATCCGACAGGTGTTTATTCTCTTTTTTTTTTTTTCCTTTTTTTATGAAAATAAAGTCATATGATTATAGTGAAAAATCAAACAAAAAAGTATTTAGTTTCTTATTCTTTTAGTAATTTTTGTCAATTATATCATTTTAGATTTATATGATGTAGTGGAATGATTTGAGTTTTGGATTCTACAAGGTCATATAGATTAACTATTGGTACGAAAGGTGATGATATGATTTGGATTTTGATAAAAATGATAGGAAAATAGATAAAATATCGAAGAAATATCGGTAAAATATCGATAGATATCCGTAAATATTACAATATCGATGGTTTTATGGTACAAATTATAGAAAAATAGGTGAAATATTATGAAATATCGGTACATATCGTGGAATATAGAGAAAATATCGGTAAATATCGAAATAATATCGATAAATATGATGTACCGATATTTCCACCGATATCGATATTTTCAAGATATTTCCCTAAATTGAGATATCGATATTTCTATCGAAACCGAAATTTTTATCCTTGAATATGAGTGAGAATACAACAAGGTTGATAATGCTTTAGTTTTTTTTTTTTTTTTGATTTTTAATCAAATCTATTAATTTTCAAGAAACAACATTCATTTATTTTCACTTTTAAATTTTAATCCTATAATTAAAAAAACTCTTGATTTTTAGTCTGATTAGTTATAAAGAAAGAAAATAATATTCTAAGGGAGACATATAAGTATTTTATATACATGATTATAATATCTTCACGGCCCAAGGCCAAGATACCCAAAGTACCCTACTACGACTTATTTATATGTTTGCAAGGCCCATTTTTATTTGGGCTATTTCAGCCCACTAGCATTTCATTTAGTTTGGCAACTAGATTTGGTCCATTTGGATCATTCTTTTGTGATTTCAATAAAATAAGAAAGGCCCTTGTTTAATGTCATCTTATTCTAATGTGGGATTCTTTTCACTTTCCTATTTGAATAAAAGTAATTTTTTTTTTTGGATAATATATTTAAAATTCATTTTGATATAGTAAATGTGCAATGATGGTTGTAATATTATAAAAAAGAGTATAAGTCGTAGACCACAGAAATAATCATTTTATAACTCAATTTGGAAGTTTTGCCTGTGATTAATATATAAATCTAAACAAATTTTCTTTGATAAATATCGTCTCAATTTTATTGAATGTATCTTTGGCTTAAATTTTAAATTTTACAGCATGAATTAAATTTTACTTAATTATTTAGCAATATTTACTTTTAATCTTACTTTAAAAAGCGAATTTAGATTCATTTTATTGTTAATGAAGAATTTTAGTTTTTGCATCGGATTTCACTTGAAGGTGTGTACTAAAAAAAAGTTGGAAAAACTTATTGAATAGAAAATTCATTTATTGAATTTATTAAAAACTAATATGTAGAAAAATAATTGAGTTCAAAGTAAAAGGGTAATTAATTAATGCAGTGGACTTTATTGAATAATAGGCTATTTATGAGTTGTAATTAGTGTGATGGCCAAGCTCTGCCCTCAACTTTCATCTACTATATCCAATACATTAAATAATAATAATAATTAATGTCCTCTTGATTAATTACTTAGATTTTCAATTGGTTGAAAAAGATTGAAGAAAACAAAGATGGAGTGATTATTAGCTAATTAATTTGCTTACGTTTAAATGGCGTAGCTGTTTATATGTTGAACCTAGCATTCTTTGACCTTTTGTCACCATTCTTTATTTCTTTTCATTACAATGTTTAGCCTAAAAAATAAAAATATAAAATCCCACCAAGGCAAATTGTCAATTTTAGAACTTTTTATCTTATAAAAAATGTACATCTTAAAAAAGAGGAAAATGAAATTTGTATTTACTCTCTTAATTTGCCTTTTGTATAATTCACTAACAACATATACTAATGTAATTTGATTGATGAAAAAACACGAGAGAGAATCGTTGTCATATAAAATAAAATATCGTTCTCTATTCAATTGAAAAACAATAAAAAGGTTATCTTTTTTCTTTTCACAGAATGAAGAGTTCTAACTATTCATAAAATTAATTAATTGCTATTCATAACACCTTTCACCTTCACATTGAGTGAATTTTATTTCTTTTAACAATCTATCAAGAATCTTATTATAAATAAAAGAGTCATCAAGAAACATAGGAAATTGACAGAAAACTAAAATCAACAGATAAAAAATATTTTATTTCAAGAGTGACATACAAAAAGATATATGTGTAACCTTTGTCAAACCTTCCACATATATTATTTTGGATTGTTCTTCACACAAGATAGGTATTTCTTTGGCCTAAATTTGCCAATCCTATTATTATTCCAAAGTTAAAAACAAAACACTCAATGATTATGAACACCATGATTTCTTCATCATTCCTCCTTCTCCCCTTCATCTTCTTCATCCATGTCCAATCTCAAAACCCTACTGAAAACGCAGAAATCAATCCAAATTCATCAGACTCTGTCAGCAATTTCCAACCTAGCTTAGCAGTAGTAATCGGCATGCTAGCAATCATGTTCTCTCTCACCTTTCTTCTCCTTCTCTACGCCAAATTCTGCCACCACGCCGCCGCCTCCTCCTCCGCCGCCATCAGCCACCACATCCACGACGGCCTGCTCCGATCGTCGCCCGCCGGAGTAGACAAAACCGTCGTCGAATCGCTCCCCTTCTTCCGGTTCTCGTCTCTCAAAGGATCCAAACAAGGCCTCGAATGCGCCGTCTGCCTGGCGAAATTCGAGGACGTGGAGATCCTTCGCCTGCTGCCTAAATGCAAACACGCTTTCCACATCGACTGCATTGATCAGTGGCTTGAGAAGCACGCCACGTGTCCTCTCTGCCGGAGAAAGGTCAGCTCCGACGACCTCTCGCACCTGTCGAGCAGCTTGAGGTTTCTGTGGAATCAGACCGGCGAGGAGGAATATTCCGGCGTCGAAATCTACGTAGAGAGAGAGGAGTATTCGAATCGCGGATCTAATTCGTCGAGGTTTAGTATTGGTGGAAGCTTCAGGAAGACGGAGGAGGAGTTATTGCCTATACACGGGAGCATGGATCGCGAGGTGCACGCGCAGGATCCTCACAATCGATTCAACCACAAGATCGTCGTCTCCGAGGCGGTTCTGAAGAACCGCTGGAGCAACGTGAGTTCCTCGGACCTCATGTTCCTCAACTCGGAGATGCTTAACCTCGTCTCCAGCGCACGATTTTCGTCGCTCGAGACCAACAACAGCGCGCGGGAGACGAGCATGGTGACGAGGACGAGTACGATGACGTGTATAAAACAGGATATGGAAAGGAAAAGGGCGTTTGAGAGTAAGCTTAGAGAAATCAAGAGTAGTAATGATGATAGAGGATCTAATTGCTTGCAGGGCCCGACAGATTCGGATTTCGGGCCGAAAGCGCTCGGCCCGAATGAGAAAAGATCCATGTCGGAAATCGTTGTTCATCCGAGGAATAAATTAGATTCATCTTTTCGAGAAATTAATGTTGGAGAGGAAAGAAGGAGAAGGGCTTGGTTGCCAATTGCAAGAAAAACTGTGGAGTGGTTTGCAAATAGAGAAAGAAGAGCTCCACAATTTCGAAGTTGAACATCACCAAATTCTTTTTTGTTTTTTAATTTTTTTAATTTACATTTTCAAATAGTTGCTAATTAGTTTTTTTTTTTTTTTCTACTGCTACTGAAAAAGAGAGAAAAGAATCATACTTCCACAGTTTTGTACATGAAGAAAGTAAACGGGCCACGTGGCCACCTCTTCAACTTGATCAAAACATTTGAAAGTACAGTGAATGAGAATATTGGATATTTGGATATCAAACTTTGTCTTATCTTTGTAGGCATTTACTTTTTAATTTATGTATATTTGAATCGGTGATATTATTTATATACAAGGTATAATGATTATTTCAGAATATTATTATATGGAATACACATTTGAATAGAGGACTTTGTCAATTTTAGAATTTCATAATGGCTGTTCTCATGAGTTATAATTATTTGACCAACCCAACAAAAACAACATAGAGACATTGTTTTAATAATTCAGATGCAAGCTAGTGATCTGGCAAACAATTTTTATGACTTTCAATTTAGTTGACGTTATAATTTGCATTTTCATAATAAAAGAAATAGGCCCATGTACTTGATTTATTTGTTAATTTTTGCTGTAATTAGAAAAACATTTAAAAAAAAAAAAAAGTAATTTCAAGTTTCAAGATTTCTAGAGTGGGAAAAGAAGAGGTTCTCTTTCAGCCCAGAAAACCAGCAAATCAGAACCTTTGGAAATGCTTCAACTACTACTTCATTATTCTTTATTTACATAACTTCACCATGCACCTAAGAATCTTTTCTTACCATGTTTCTATATATTTCAATTTTTTATTGATTTTTTTAATTCAAGGTAACTGTTGCATAAGATTATTTAACAAAAATTAAAAATTTATTTCTTGATATAGAAAAATGATAGATAAATTGAACCAAATTATATTTTTAATGAAACTCCTCGTTTAAAAAATGGTTCAAATGATAATTTATGTTTATACAAAATGCTCGAACAATTTATTTATAAAATAAAATATAACATGTTACAGGGTCTAAAATCAAGAAAGCCTTTTAATTAAATTTAATCAAAACACATTCCTATTTTTAGACACATTTTTATTGAAGAAATGAAATGCAAAAATCAAATAAATAAAAATATTCAATCTGGCGTGCTGTCCAAGAAGTTGCGTAAGAATTTTGCTAGTCGTGTTAAACTAGTTCTGATGGGAAAATAAAACCTAACACATTATTTATAATTAATTTTCCATTATTATACATTTGTCAGAGAATCCTCAGTCTATTAAATATGATCATGCCTTGTCCACATTACCTAATAATGGTTTTTTATTTTTTTATTGTCTAATAAGGAACCATGCCACCATTTGTGCTTTCATTTGTCTTCATTCTATGAATCCTTGCAGGTTTTAATGCATATAATATAATTGTTGTTTTTATATCTATCTTCTCAAATAAGATCTTTCATTCCACATTTAAGTTTTATCGATATTCTAAAATAACTTCTATATATTAAGTGTAAAAAATGATATTATCAATTTATATATAATGTAAATTAAAAGTAATAAAATATAAAATAAAATACTACTTAAAATAGAAGATCTAATTTGATATCTTGCAGTTTAGAATGAGTAAAATAGGCATAAAAGTGGCTTTTCAAAACTTGAGAACCAAAAGTTAAATAAGCAATATAAAGAAACAAAAGTATAGCTTCTCAATTCGGCAAATTAGTCAATTTTTTGTTTGCATGTAATTTTAGATGTGTTTTTTTTAGATATTTTTATCTTTTAAATAAAAAAATGTATAAAAAAATTTAATCTTTTTAAAGATTTGTGTTGTTGTTAAGTTTTTATCATTAATTAAAAAATATAAAAATTGAATAAATATATTCTTAACTAATTAAGAAATTATGATTCAAAATTAAAAAAATAATCAAATTAATTCTATAAAAAATATCATATTGAATCTTTAAATTTTTAGCTAGGGAATATTAATACGAATAATTTGTGAATAAAATATATACAAATCTAAAATAAAACTTAAATTTGACACTTACCAATTTAGATATTATAGCGACAATTGGTATGTAGACAAGGCATTTGGATAAAATTGATAGAGACATATGATGTCACGTAACTTCATTGCCATGCACTATTACATGAATAAGATAAAATATTTGTATAGATGGGCCCCCTTTGTATTTTCCTATAGTTTTTCCCATGTCTTACTATTTAGATTTATATATTATTATTTTTATATAACATAATTAAATGAATACGACTATTGAGGACCATTAGTATGATGACATCATGACCCATGCGCCATTTAAACTTGTCATGTTCTCGTAAATTAATTTGACAGCTTAATTACGTAGCTTATTATCCATCAACAGTAGATTAGGTAAACATTTTGAATCTTATTTTAACTAAATATATTGTAATTTTTTTAGTATTTCTTACTATTTATACCTAGTTAATTCATACAATTGAAAAGTAAATCATTACATTATGGCCGTCATTAAAACATCATTTTTCCCACTTGACACTAAACAATAACATAAAATGTAACAAAGTTTAAAAAAAAAAACTAAAATATTTGAATTTAATCAATAGGGTACAAATTAGAATATTAGAAAAAAAAATTCATCCACAAAAATTATTTCCTTCCATTAATATTAGCCATTATGGCATGGGGGTGAGGGGTCCTCATATGTGAGGAGGAAATCCCAAAGTCCAATAGAATAAATGCAGGAAATCCTACCTTAGTTACATAAAATAAAAAAAAATAAAAAAATATAAATAGATACAAAACTATGATATGATATTTGAAAAGACAAAAAAAAGAAAAGAAATCTTAGTAGAAGGCTGAAACAACTCTAATAGACCAGAGTGACTATATATAGATTTGGATTGGGCCTAATTTTAGTGGCCCGAAATAATGGGGCCCAATTGGTTCAACATGAAACCGTTGTATTCTGTAATGATAATTTGGGCCTAGAAAATATTTAATTGGGCCCGAATTTTCACCTCAACAATTAGTTATAGGACAAGGTTTGTCATAAAACATTGGCCCAATAAGAGTCCAATCATGTGAAGCATTTAGCAAACTAAATAATTTAAGGGTATGTTTGGAGTGGGACAATACATGGATTTTGAAAATTATTGTGTTTATTTTGAGATTTTATAAGAAAAACCGTAACTAGAATTGTAGAAAAATGATGTTGCATTAAGTTATTTTGAAAAAACACTTTTTTTTTTAAATTGGAAAAATGTAGTAAAATAGATAAAGTATATTAAGCAGGATAAAGTTTTAGGATTCTGCAAGTCTCTTAATAGATATAAATGGGATTTTGCCCATAAGTGGGCATATCCTACTCCAAACATACCTTAAGCGATAGAATTTTGAAAAACATACAAGCATAAGGAAAAAGGAGAAAATCTTCAGACATCTTCTCACTTAGTTCATTTCTTTTCATCGTCAACTTTCACTCTTTGAGCCAACACTCGAAGACCAGCCTCCAAATCACTCAACATGATCGTAAGTAGCTCATCGCCCTGGGAGTCGAAACTCAGCCTCGAGTCGAGGTTTTCTCGAGCATTGTTGAGCATATGATCGACCAAACCTCCGTTCAATTTGTTACGTAGCTTCTCGGTCGAGCACCTCTCAATTACCGAGAAAATGGCTTCGTAAGTACACGATGGATGGAGCCTAAATCCGTACAATCGGCTTTTCTCGTCTTGTTTGCTCATCTTGATCATGAGCATATCCGTAAGGTCCTTGCAACTATAATTATCAAAATTGAAGAAATGACTCACTCTCCGACAGAAACCTTCGTTCGAAGAGAACACTCCCTTCATTGGCTCCGTATAGCCTGCAAAAACCACAACAAGCCCCCCATCTTCCAGCACGGACATGATCTCTTCCAATGCCTCAACACCATAATCGACAAAATTGCCTGAGGACTTTGTGGGGGCTAGACGGTACGCTTCGTCCACGAATAAAATCCCCCCCATTGCTTCTTCGATCTGCAATTATCAATAATAACATCTTATCTATAATCATCCCTATACAAAATTCCAAAACAAACATAAGACCGGTTCTCAAAATCCTGAATCTAGACATACAAAATCCACCTCAAGTTCAAAAGAAACATAACCTAAGAAAATTATGAGCAAGTCATTACCTTTTTCCTAGTCTTTGGTCCGGTTTGACCGAGATATTCTCCGACCAAATCGGTTCTTTGAACTTCTATCACATTGTCAGAAGTAAGCACCCCGACAGAATGGAGCAACTTTCCTAAGATCCGTGCAACAGTTGTTTTACCTACAAACAAAGGCAATGAACCATCATCAATATTGATCATTCTTGTAAAACGTGCACAACAGAGGATCCAAATTCTGCAATAACGTAACCTGTCCCCGGATTTCCAAGAAACGCCATGTGAGGTGGCTTTCTGGATCCAAGATTGATCCCCATTTCACGACGCTTCTCATCCAAGAGAATCCCTTTGGCCCAATTCTTAAGCTGCTTCTTGAGTTCATGCAATCCCACTATCTTAGATAGCTCAAAATCAAACTCATCCATCTTCCCTTTTATACCACTATCATACTCCCTAGTCACTTCAACACTTTGGTAGCTACTAAACGACGAGGTTGCACTATGAATTTGTTCACTAAAACTCGTAATATGTTGTGTAAAATTGTTAACGCTTTGGCCAAAGAGGCTCAACAACTCATTGTTTTGTAGGCCAGCTGGCAAGTAATTGTAAGGAATCATACCCTCCTGCAATTCATAAGTCTATTATCAACAATTCAACTCATGGGATTGAAACATGAAATTATATGGATACATTACATCATCTCTTGCAAGGAAATCGGCATTGTAGTCAGACAATGTCCTCACAGTCGAGTTGTCTCCCGTTCTCAATGCATAGCCAACGGCAAGATGCAACGGAGTCATCAAGTTCTGAGACATGATGATACAAACAGATTAATATTATTACTACCTAAGTTAGTTACACATATATAACAGCTCAAGCTACGATGATTACATTGGTTCTGGCTTCAACATTCGCACTGTGTTGAAGAAGCATTCTCACCGACTCGTTACATCCATTCTTAGCTGCTGAGTGCAATGGGGTCTCACTATACTGCAGGGGTTAAAAAGGATATATATATATAAGATGAAAATGACAGAGTATCATCTGGTTTTTCTGAAATATTGATGAATCAATGCTCGTTTATTTGAACGTACGATGTTCTTGGCTTCCAAGTGGACCTTTCCAGGCCCATTCCATTCGAGTAAAAACCTGACGATCTCAACTTTGTTGAGACCAGCAGCTATGTGCAATGGTGTTTGTACCATCTGGACCCAAGAAAACATTAAGTATATATGAAAGAGCTATAAATTGAGTGAGATCAATATGAGCTCCTAAATAAAGATTGATCCCAAGATTTAGTTCAACCAACACATGAAGGATTTCTTTAGTGAAATCAATGGCTCAACAAGAACTATAGAGTTGGATTTAAAGCGAAAAATCATTATCCTAAATTAAGTAGATTATATAAGCAATTATACCATAATCTATACATACAATACCCTAGATCAACATTGATATACTTGCATCTGAGTATTATAACCTGTTTTTGGATCACATGCATTACAGCAAGATGAGAGAGAGAGAGAGAGAGAGAGAGAGAGAGAGAGAGAGAGAGAGCTTACAGTAGGGCTTGTTTGATTAAGAAGAGAAGGGTTGTGGGTGAGTAACCTCTGAAGTCCAATGAGATCTCCAGATTCTGCACATGCATGAATGGTGATGGAACTATTTCCATTCCCATTTACAGATGACAACTTTGAGTTCTTGTCCTTGATCCTCATCTTTATTATCACTCCAAATTCAAGAAAATCAAAGATCCAAATCAAGTGTTTTAAGGATCAAAAATCTTGATTGAAAAAGAAGAATGATATATGGTTTCTTAATCTGTGTGTTGCTGTCTGAAAGAAACGAAAAAGTCAACGTTATCGCCTTCGTTGACTTCCAATTGTCTCTCTCCCCCCCCCCCCCCCCCCCTTTTAATTGGTGAAAATTGTTTTGTTTTGTTTTGTTTCTTTGTAGAATTTATTGTGCAAATTGTTGGCTTGGAAACTATACAGAAGTTGCTGCCTTTGACCAAATCCAACTTTGATTTTTTTTTTTTTTTTGAAGTTATTTTGTCCTATCAAAGTTGTCACATTTATCTAATACTCGTGAAGAATATTTTGACTTTTTAATTTCAATTTTCTACTGTTCAATTTATTTCAATTTAGTTTCTTTTTACAGAAATTGATAAGTTTAATAATTGGATTATCTTTTACACTTCTTTTTGTTCAATCCCATGCTTTGACCGTTTCTTTCGCTTATGGAAATTGACTTGTGAATTTGGATTTTAATTTCAATCATATAAAGTGGATTTCAAAACTTTGAGACTAGTTAATTCCAAATCTATATAAATCAATTTCAAATGTATAATCAAAATACTTCAATTGAAACACAATCTAAGTTCTCTGGTTAAAGACTTTTCACAGTCTAAAATCCAAGCAACAAAAGTACACCAAAACACATATATACAGAAATCTACTTACAGTGTTAAACCAGCCTCCTACTATACAAGTTTAACACAACATTCAGATGATTTTCCTTCATGTTTCAAGCTAGCAGTTCAGATTTTCACCTGGATTTGATCTGAAAAACTCGATTATACCAGATCGAATGAAGGGTCATGTGAAAGAGATCATACTTCACTGGCTTCGCATGCCACAGAAAATGCTTCTGAACTTTACGGACATTAAGCTGCATTTCGACATACTTCTGCTCGTTTATAGACCCGAGTATCCTTTTCAAATCTGGGATGTCCTTTTCCGCGATGATCACTGAAAAGGCATCCCAATTCAACACCTCGAAGAATGGGGGCACAAAGTTATCGGATATAATGACTGGCACACACTCGTAAAAGATGGCCTCGACTATTCTCGGGCTGTTCACTTCGTACCCTTTTGGGCAAATGCAGTATTTGCTGCTTTTCATTTGGTGTATGTAGTTCATTTTGCTTGCCACACCTGGAGGCATTGGGCCAAATATCTTCATATTGGGCTCTTTGTTTTGCCAGTTCTTTAGCAAGATGGGACGAAGATAGCCGTGCATACTTCCAGCATAGAAAGCAAGATTGTGCCTTTGTGATGGGGGCTTACCACCAAGATCTCTTTGCGGGTTTCTGGCTGAACGGACGTATGTTTCTGGAAGGGAGACGTCCCGTCCTATCTTGAAGCCTGCGGTGACATCAGCGTTGCAGAGGGCTTTTATGCAGTGTTCCATGTGGTGTCTCGTCTCGTATGGAGCCTGTATATATGCAATGCATATGAGAAGTTCTTTAGTCTATCCATGCTTGTGAATATGCAAACATGAGAGAGAGAGAGAGTGAGAGAGGCATTACCCAATCATGGCAGGCAACAAGAAAATGGTCTGCACCACCTGTTCTGTTCCAAAACTGATATTTTGATGCAATATTTTCCGAGTAATCCTTCAAATACTGTCTTAAGTTAGTTCGGTTGTGGGAATTACGTACATACAGTGTATATTCAAGCATCCGAGAACTGAATGGCATGTAAAAGAGATGAGCCTTCCTTGGATCTTTCACAACAAAATGGTTATTATTCGCCTCCATTAGTTTCATGAACCATCCCTCAGATGCATACAATCCTTTCAATATCGGTTGATGAAAGATGGGCTTTTCACCCTCCTTGTACACATATATCTTCAATACATGCTCCATCAGTTCATAGCTCCTACCAGTCGAAAACCATAACAAAATAAACAACTTATAAACTCAAACTTAGATGTTCAAGCTGAAGCATTAGCAAATTTCATTATGGTACATTATAGTTCTATGGTTTTCAAGAAATTTGTAGGTCTTCCTCTCTGCTAAAAACGGATCAAGAAAAGCAAGTTGGCAAAAGTTATGTTCTTCAATGAAACCTAAAACAGTAAGGAAGCTCTAACCTTTTGAACATGGAGACATTTCGAAATAAAGGGGCATGGAGTTCTTGATCATTCTTTAAAATGGGGGAATTTTCAATCTTCATCTTTGCTTTTAGTATTTCCTGGTCACGCTCGGAAGACCATCTTGGTCTCTACAGTTTAATCATATATAATACACTTCATTTCTCCAAACCAATGAAGTGGAACACAAATAAAACATCAAGAAAAAGGCATACCATTGCACGTGAACGAGCACGATGTCGGACTAACAAGCGTTCCATCTCATCTATAGGTGTTACAGTTTTAGGTGGCATATCACACCGCATCTTCTTTTTAGGTGGCACTAAAGAACCATTGTTGGAAATGGCAGGTATTTCTTTGGTTCCATTGAAGAATATACGAAGATCAGAACCATCAGAGATGCTTACTTCAGATTCCGATTTGTTTTGAGTGATTGATTCAATCAACAATGGCTTATCCGGTGAAACAACCAAATGGGGCAAAGTAGCATTTTGCATCATAAAATCATCCTCCAAGTCCACATTCGTACTACCTATTGTTTCATCCTCGACAAAATCAACATCACTATCCATGTCATCACCATCTAAATCAAAATTCATCTTTTCTTTCTTGCCCTTCCCTTTATTATCATCCTCACCATCTCTTCCCACATTGTCAATTTTCATGCTCTGCACTCTTCTCACCAACAAAGATTCACCATCCACATTCAACACTCGATTTTTTATCCCAACTACTTCATTCTTCTCATTGGGAAACAGCGATAAAAGCGCATTTCCATAAGGAAGCATCAAAGATTGGCAAAATAAATGAGTCAAAGCAACCAAACACACCAAAAAAAGCCATTTACTCTTCTCAATCTGAAATAGAGTCTTAATTTTGACAGCATAATCCATAAGCAAAGAAACACACCCGATTTTTACTCGGTCATTCGAGCAGTACTACCCCACAAAGCTCTGGATTCACAGGCAAAGCTGGAAAAATAAATTCTTCAATTCATGAATTCCCACAATTATCTAAAAGCTAAGAACTTGCAAACGCTAATTGCTCTCAAACTCAATATTGGATATCAATATATCATAAAGCATGTGACCCTTAAGCTTTCCAGTAAATAGAATCCATTCCAAAAATGTAAATTAGGCATCCAAATATTGCAAATGAAGCAATTTCAGAGAAACCCCATAATTCTCTACCATAATGTATACACATACATGAAAGAAAATTGAAGTGTGGAGAATGGAGAAAGGAGAAGCTTACTCAATAAAAGAGTGCAGTAAATAGAGTTCAACAATGGAGAAACAGCATGAGTAAAAGTGAGAAGACTGATCAGACATGTAAATTGACTGTCGGCTGCTGCTTGTTCTCTATGTATGTGTGAGAGAGAGAGAGAGATATATTAGCTGCTGATTGTTTTCTAAAAGGAATCTAACAAACCACTTTATGCTACTGACAAAATCATTAGATCCTTTTAAGCTCTTAATTTTTGCAATATTATAGTTTTTCCCCCTTTTTTAAGGAAATATGCAATAATAGAGTTGTAATAGAGAACGCAGATGGTGTCGGAACTACCCTTTTAAATCCTTGAATTTACAGAATGTGCCATCCTTTTAATAAATCCGTTGAATGAAGCCCTGCTGTTTCCTTTTTAACAATCTTTCTTTATTTTTTTTCATTTTATATTTTCATGAAATCATATTGAGTTTACCATATATAATGATGGTAATTATAATTATTGTTATTAAATACTTATTTTGTATTGTTGCCAAATCGATTTGCAATGGATGTAATTATATAATTTGAATCAATCGAATACATTTTTCTCATGCATAAGTGAAAAAACGTTTAAATTGCCTTAGAAGTTCCCAAATTCTCTAAATACAATTCATAGTTTCGCAATTAAAACATCCAAAATAAACTCTTAATCCTCAGAACTAAACATATCACCAAGGAAAAAAAACCATCTTTTAGCTTTGCTCTTCATTTGCTGCCCTCTCTTCAGCAGCAGCTGCCATTAACTCATCAAACTTCTGTGTCTTCCCAAGCACTACCTCGATCTGATTAACAATTATCAGAATAAATAAGGGGAAATCTACAATAGAGTTTTATTAAGAATTATAATAGACTTTCGAGTATAATTTGCCCTTGCCCTTGATATAGTAGACACTAAGGTTGTGTTTGGATAAAGTGATTTGAAATAAATGGATTTCAAATCCACTCAAGTTGGAGTGGATTTGAAATCCATCAAAATGACTCCAAAATTAATTCAAAATGAAAGTGGTGGATTTGAAATCCACATCCATCCAAACACCATCATGGATTTGCTATCATGGATTTCAAATCCCTTCTCAAATCCACCAATCCAAATGGACTCTAATAGTAGATTAAGCACTTACTTTGGCTTTTGAGATAGGCCGTCCTCTTGATTCATCCCTGATTTCAACAGTCGATGTCATTATCTCTGCCAATTGTCATGGCCATATTTGTTAACATATGAGAATATCATTTTAAGACCAAACAAACAACAATGATATACAGAAAAAGATAAAGAGTATGGTTTGCTAGGAGCCTCACTTTTCTCGACTGCAAATCCATTATTCTTCAGGATCTCAGCAATGCTCACGACAGTAGAAATAGCTGCACATAGAGAAGATAACTAGCCATCAGTAGTAGTAAACTGCATAAACTTCAGGTTCTTGAATCAACCATCTTCATTCAAATACAACTTTCATGAGGGTAACTCAAAAATTTTGGCCAAAAAAGGATAATAACATAATTTTGGTTGAATAGCCGAAGAAGTCACTTTGAATGTAGATTGAGTAGAAATAATGATGGTTATGCAGTGTAAACTTCACACAATATATTGGAATTCATTTGAACGATATGTTTTGTGTGAAATGAGCACAGTAGATTTCGCTCGACAGCATATATGGCATAAATCCAAAGCATTGTGAATCAAAGAACATCCATCAATTCAGAATATTGGTTCACTCATATAGAGATAACATAATCTACTAAAATGAATCAACCATGCTAAAATACAAGTGGTAACAACAGAAGACAATCCATTTCCTCAAAGAGAAGACTGACTTAAAAAATAGCTGTATTTTCAATTTATAAAGAAAGGAAAATATGTGAGGTTATTCCAGAAATAGAGTGGCTGAATCAAAACTTTAGCCATATCACATTAACTTGCATATGCATGCATAGATTTTGGGTTGCAGATGAGGTGGATACTGATCACTGAACCTAAAGTGGTGGTTCAACATTATAGAGTTGTCATTACTAACTAAATTTCTAGACATGGTTCAACATTATTCAAGGTGAACAGTGCAAATTACGTACCTCACTTTGAAATCTAATGAATTAGTTTTCATTAATTTCTAAAAGATCCAATTGAATACCTCAAGCAAGATAGCTCAACTATCAGTTATCTTAATATGTATATGGACATCAATTAACGAACGACTATATATACGTACTAAATGACCTCCAAGTGGAATACACTCATAGTATTAAATATAACAAGCATATCACTGATTATTAAACAATTTCTTATGTGCTTAAAAATGTTTGAAACATAGATAAATACTCAACAAAAAACTCCAGGGGTGGAGATTCCATATCATCTTTGTACAAAAGTAGGAACAAAAGGATATAGCTTTGAGTTCAATAAGAAAGGCTGTTAATGTGCAGTGATACCATTAACGGTAAAACTGTTCAAATTCGAATCACTCTCAGCAAGCACAAGCAACAAGCACCTTACAGATAACCAAACAACTTACATGCTTAAAAATGTTCAAAACAGAAATACATACTCATCAAAATACAGGGGATCACAGATTATATATTATCTATGCAAGAAGTGAGAGCAAAAGGAAATAGTTTCTAATTTCTCACATTTATATGTAATATGTCCTCTTTCCTCATTAAATATCTAGTCTAATCTTGAAAATTGATAAATCAAGTAATCAGCCAAATAAATGCCCCAAAATTAACTGACAACAATGGATATTCTGACCTAACAACCAATATCTACCATCCATTTGCATAAATAGACATATAACATGAGGAATATTAGAGCAAATCACAATTAAGTTGAATACAACAGTTGAAAGTGGGAGAAAAGAAGATCGAATTCTCAGAAGGAGAAAAGTACCCATTCCAAGAGCAGAAAGTTCCACCTCATCGTACTGTTGCATGTACCTCTGCACAAATTAACAACCAATTACTCAATTTCAGATCCACACAACAGAGAAGCAGATTGATTGTTTTCTTTTGCTAAAGGACACAGAGAAAGAAGACGGAGGGGTAGTACCTTGGCAAGGTTGACGTAGAAAAAGAGGGGTTTTTTGGTGTTGGAAACTTGGATTCGATTCTTCTTCTGAGAATCTCCGGCGAGGTTAATGTCAGCAACTCCTTCGGTAATATCCTCCATTGTTAATAAACTCGAATTTGCTCTGAATTAACGCACAAGATGTTCTGTGTTTCGGTGCGAGTTGAGGAGCCCAGGGACTCTATATATATGTGTGTACTCTTTTCCTAATGAAATCCTCTTCAAGAGTTTTTTTAAATTTTTTATTATAATTATTTATTGTAAGGGTTTTTAAAATATATTATTATAAGTTAATTTATTTGATTTAAAGTATTATAAGTTAATATTAATAATAGTTTAGTGGAATATAAATAGGAATGGATGTCTAAGATGAGGGTTTCACTCATGCTAGGCACATAATTGTTTTCCCCTTTTTACCCCTACGCTAGGTTTATCTTCTTGTCTTTCCTTCATAATTTTTAAACTTAGTTTTTTTTTAAATGAGTTCGAGGGAGTGAAAGGGAGGGGAACAATAAGAACAAGAAAACTTGCGTGACCCGGGTTCGAACCCGAATCATCACAATCTTCACCTTTATAAAGGTGGATACCACTTGAGCTACTTGTGAGGAAAATAAAACATTATACTCAACTTAGATTTTTTAGTTAATTTTGTCAATTATCTAAGATTTATGGGCCAAGTTAGAAGTAGAATAAGAACAACTTGTGTTTAGATGATAAAAATGAATTAAAATAAAATGATTTGATTCTATTGATATAAAATATAATTAAACTATCATATGTGATGAAATAGAATAATGTAAAAAATATATATTTTTCTTAAACTAAAAAGAAAAAGTTTAGATCTAGAAACAATAATATCAAAATTTGAAGTCATCTTAAATAAATTTTGTTATAATGCCATCATATTTTTAAGCTATTCGGAAAAAAAAATTATGAAACGTCTAATACAAAAAAAAAAAAAAAAAGAGGGAGAGAATCAAACATGAAGATTAACATATATAAGAAAATAAAACCATAGGAAAGAAATAATTAATTGTTCTTGATTCATTATAAATAGAATTTTTTTTCTAAAAGCAAGAACTTGAAATAAAATTGCTGAGATTTCCATTCATGCTGTGCATAATCAACCAAATAAAAACGGGTATTACAAAAAACATCACAAAGTGAGGAGGAATTGACTATACTAGCCTTCCCCTCCCCCCAAAATGCTCCATAGTTTCAATTCAAAATCATGCCAAAATAGTCACACAAAAAAAACAGAAGAGTCTAATCCCATCCACTGGGATTCATGGGACCATAGTTTGATGCATCATAGTTGCATGATTCAGCCACATAAGCAGGATAACTCGACGGGGGCGCACCGTAAGGGTCCAATGCACCACCACCAATGGTATCATAAGGATCAGGAGCCACATCAGCACCATATTGGTTCGACGAGTATCCATTGTTATTGTTGTAGCTACGAGGTCTACGGCCCCCACCACCGGTGTAACAAGGTGTGTTGGCATACTCGGTGAGCCATGGTGGAACCACCTGGTTCGCCTCATTCATGAGCTCCACAAGCGGCTTGGCGAGAGATGAGTTCTTCTCATTGAAGAAGGCAGTTGCCAGACCGGACTTGCCAGCACGGCCTGTGCGCCCTATCCGGTGCACGTAGTCGTCCACGCTTCTGGGCAGGTCGAAGTTGATGACGTGGGCCACGTGTGGGATGTCCAGCCCTCTTGCTGCCACGTCAGTTGCCACTAGGATGGGTGTATGCCCGTTTCTGAATGAGTTCAATGCCCTCTCTCTCTCCTAACATCAAGAAAATCAAGAAACAGGATAAAGCATACATGCTCATGTTACTAGTATACTATGAATCAAGAATCACTAGGCTTAATCATTTTACCACTTGTATTTTGTCTCCATGAATGGCAGCAGATGCATAGCCCTTCCTAGATAGCCAGATTTCGAGGGCATCAGCTCCTCTCTTCGTCTCCACGAAGACGAGGGTTAAAGCATCCTGCAACCCAACAAGAACACAAAAAACTCACGCACTGAGTTGGGCTAATGGGATAATACAACTCATGAGCTATTCGGATTGACTCAAAAAAAAAATTGAATTCAACTCAAAAATAATCGTTCAGCAGGTTAATACTCAGCTTGACAAGCTCACAAGTCTAATCTGGTACAATCAAGCATATGTCAAATTTACTATTTTGCCCTCGACAGTTTATTAAAATTTCCATTTTTAGGCATATTATTAGGAATTTAGGTCAATCTTTAAATATAATTTAGGTATTCAATCTGACTCAAAAACATTGAGTTGTCTGTCGATTTGACTCGACTCACTTACACAATGTGAACAAGAGTTATACCTTAGCAGAAGCCCTGTTTGTCTTCTGGGAAGAAAGAATATTCACCAAACGGCGCCTTTTATCCATCTCAGGCACGAACTCAACTCTTTGAACGATGAGATCAGTGCTTGATCCTACCCTCCCAGCGGCTAGAAATATGTAATTGGAGAGAAAATCTGAAGCAAGCCTCTGCAACAACAACAATGAACTCAAATGCAGGTTTTGAATCAAACGATTCAAACACGAACACAAATGCATTAGAAGAAACGAGTAACCTTAATCTCCGGTGGGAACGTAGCACTGAAGAGCAAGGTCTGTCTCTTGCCAGGTGGGGGCATATCCAACTGCTCAACAATTCTACGAACTTGGCGTTCAAACCCCATATCCAGCATTCGATCAGCCTCATCCAACGCCAAATACTTCACGTTTGTAAGAGAAACTTTTGATCGGTCGATCAAGTCCACTAATCGGCCTGGAGTTGCAACCAACATATCCACACCCTTTCCCAGATTTCTCAACTAGCAGAAGTGCCCAATCATGAAGAACATAGGAACATTCATATCCATCTTATATTGTTACATTATGATTGTTAAAGTAGATTACTAATTTGACAAACCTGTTGGTAAACAGGAGTTCCACCGTAAACGACGTCGACTTTGAGCCCAGTTTGATATGAAAACTTTTTTGCCTCTTCGTGAATCTATACATTAAACAGCAACATTCAAACAACTCATCAAGATTATTCATCACTAACAAAATTGAAGTATTGATAATTATTTTTCGAAGTATGAAACCTGTGTGAAAGAATGTTTACATGAAAAAAGAGGGCAACATAATTAAAAAATAATAAAGAGTGTTGGAAAACCAAATAATCACTGAGAGAAAAAGAGACGTGTTGACAAGAGGTTGATGGTGAAATGGAAAAGGCGAGGAGAGAGAGAGAAGAGAGAGAGAACCTGACAAGCGAGTTCTCTGGTAGGAGCTAGTATGAGAGCCATCGGAGAAGCAAAACCACCATTACCGAAACCCATCGTGTTCCGATGCTGGTTCTGCTTACCCACCATAACGCCATTGATGATGGGGAAGCAGAACGCCGCCGTTTTACCGGATCCCGTTTGCGCGCATGCCATCAAATCCCTCCCTGTCATGGCCACCGGAATGGCGTGCCTCTGGATGGGAGTGGGGCTCACGTACTTACACCGCCGTATGTTGTCGCGCAGGGCCTTCCCGGAGAACCCCATCTCCTCAAACGAACTCACCGGCAGCGGAATGTCCCGCCCCTCCGCCTCCACCGGAACGTCGTCGTAGCTGGTGCCCTTGTCTCCCTCTTTTTCCTCGTTCTCTTCTTGTGAAATAACCTCCAGTTCATCGAACTTCTGCGAGAGATCAAACGGGCTCGCCGCCGCAGAGAGAGGCACGCGGCGGCGTGGAGCAGATTGCTGTGGATTAGGCTGCGTACGGACGTGCGGTGGAAGGTACGTGGACGGAGGACGTCGAGCCTGGCGGCCGGAGCCGCTGCTGGGAGCAGAGAACCATGGCTGCGACATGGCTGTGTGCAAGTACAGCCTATAGAGAGAGAGAGAGAGAGAGAGAGAGAGAGAGTTGGTGAAATTAGTGGGTTTGTTTTAGTACTGAACACTGATCATGGCAATAGAAAAGAGGGGTGTGTATATGGAATTGTTGTGTTGGTACTATTCTGTTACTTCATTTGTTCGCATTAATGAGAGAGAGAGAGAGAGAGAGAGAAGGTACAGGCTACAATTGGTGATTTATGGTATGGGGAGAAGGAAGGAAATGAATGAATGTAAATGGAGGTTTATTATTATATCTATGGCTATGCTGCTGAAGATGGAAGGCCAAAAGCCCTACTTCGAACTTCCAATTTGCTTTCCTCTCTTTTCAAAATCATTTTACAATCTTTTCAATCATTCAATTTTGTGTCTTTTTTTCTTCTCAATTTTATATTAACACATACACTGCATTATTCTTGTAAATTTGTCTTTGTTATTTTAAGGTATCAAGTTTTGTGGTCTTCAAATTTAAATTTTGTGATAAATTAAATGTGGTTTTAAACTTTTATATATTTTTATTCACAAATTATTTTTATTAATATTTTTTAGCTACAATAAAGGAATTTATATGATTTGTTTATGGAATTAATTTGAATATATTTTCAATTTTGAATCTTAAATTTCTTAATTTAAAAAACTTTGTAACTATGTTTTTTATGTGGTTTTCTATTTTTATTGTGATCGCATGGAAAGGATATGAAATTGGAATTTTTTTACGGGGGAGAATTATACCCTCATCACATGGGGCATTCTATTTCTAGTGTCCTCCATTTCTAATCATCTTAAAATTATTTCCTTAAATTTTGGAGAGGAAAAAAAGGGGAATTTGGTGAAGAAAAATTGCATTATTATTTTTGAAATCCATAAGAAATTTAGGAAATGAAATATAGAAGTTCTAGATTCTACATATTGTAATTGTATACAAATATTTAGCCTATATTTGGCTTTCATTTCAAAAACATTTTTCTTTTTTTACATTATTTGGAAAATTTTAATATATGTGTATGGACCTTTTACAATTGAGTATAATATACTTGGAATATGACCATTGAATCATTCATTTTAATCCCTTTTCAATCATAACGGTTAGACAGAGCGATTGATTTGTTGTAAAAATTGTTACCAAGTTGGAATAATCTACTTGCAACTTTTATGAGTACGAAGATAATAAATTTCATTGCCAACACAATTCAAATGAAAAAAAAAAGATATTATTCGATTTAACAAAAATAGAAACTTTGTTAATTTTCATCCACAACAGAGTTGACCTTTGAAACACTTAGGGTATGTTTGTTTAAGGCTTATGTAGGATGGGGGAAATCCGGATTTTGAAATCTTGGGATTTGGTAATAAAGGTGAATAGTTAAAATTTGTGTTTGTTTTGAGATTTTATATGTAGGATTATTACTGTAGATGTCAAATCAATGCTGGAAAAAGTATGTATGTGTAATATTATATTGTTAGTTGATGTGTAATAGGTTTTAGGTATAGGGTTAATTATAGTGTTTTTTTTAGGTAAAATAGGTTTTTGATGGATTTGATAATTCTTGACAAAATCCTCTAAACAAATACGGATTTGGGATTTTAAAATCTCAAATCGATGGGGGATAAGCCTAAAACAAACATACCCTTAGAAAAAAAATGTTGGATCCCATAATGTGTATATTCAAACGCTCGAATTAATGGGTTTGGATCATCTAATGGGCTAAAAAAGCCCAACATCTTGTGTTTGCCACTATTTGGCCTTGTTCTCATTTTTTTTTTTTTTTCTTTAGTAATTTTTATTGTTCATACGTTATATTATAATATGCATTTAAATACTTATGAAAAATTCATTTCATGCAATAATAATCACATGATACATTTTAGGGGGGAAAAAAATAAGTCAAGATGGTGGCAAACACAAGGTGGATTTCTTCCATTCTAGCCCAATAGAGGATTCAAATACCAAATTAACGAAGTGTCATCTGAAATTACAATTGTGTGGATATGTAGATATCCATCAATGTTTAAGGATGGTTTAGATGCACATCATTTTGTATCAACTACCCAACCTAATAACATATTATATATAATTTGAATATCACAAAAACTCTCATTATGGATTTAAATCCATGCAAATCGATCGATCCAATCTGAATTTGTGTATTTTTTATTTTTTTAGTTCACGTGTTACCTTTATATTATATTAGTATGACTTTTATGTACAAATAATATGATATTTATGTACAAATATCATAACATTTATGTAATTTTGTGACTAAAAAAAACAATTTTCAACGCATTTTTTTATCAACATCTCTTTATTTGATATTAAGTATACATTTATACCAATATGATCATACATTTATGTAATTCTTTTTTATATCTTTTCATTTTGTACTCTTACATTTTAATTATATTGCACCTTTATATATTACATAAAAATATGATTATGTTAATATGAAAGTATAAGTAATTATCACACAAAGATACGAGTAATATCACATAAAATAATATATTTACAAATTATGCTGAAATTTCTTTTTTTTTTAAGTTAAAGTATTACATAAAAGTAAGAATACATAAAAGTCACGATATTATAATATAAAAGTAACACATAAATTGAAAAAAATAAAATAGTACACGAATCCAGATCAGATCGATCAATTGCACGAATTTAGATTTATACAATAGCTGCACAGGAGACTAATATATATATATATATATATATATATATACATAAATCTACACACAATTGTGTGTATACATATATATAATATTTATTTATGTAAATTTATAAGTGCATGAATATATTTATGAGTTCAAAAATATTATAGGTAATTTGACCTTTCGCTATAAATCAATTTTGAATCGTTACACTTTATCGTATGAATTTTAAATTTAATGTATTTTACTGTATTGGATAAATTATAGTCATTGATTTATGACATGTGTATAACTATAATTTATCTGATATAGTAAAATATATTAATTTTGAAGTTCATATGACAAATCAGACAAATTTAAAGATTATATAAAAAAAATATTATATCAAGTATATTTCTAATGAAAAATTGTAATAAACTCTATACATATATATATGTATCATATATTTGGAATTGACTAACAAAATAATATTAACAAAAACAGATTTTTTGTGGGTTCATTTAGTTTACAGTTATTGCTAATCGAGTTTTGTTTTGGGTATGAGAATATAACATTTGGGTTTTGATGTGGACATTTTTTATTATGTGTTATCCCATTCGTTGTCATCCTTGATCAAATACCTAAGAAGTGTTGATGAACACTTAAGGAGGAAAACATTTTGTAGGCATACGAGATATGGAATTGTGTGTATGAATATATATTTACACTCACATAATTCTGAGGGTTAAAAGGGTCATTTCAAATCTCAAAAATCACATATATCATACTTTTAATGTTCCTTTATTTCAATTTATATATACACCAATCCTATCATTTTTTCAAATATAAGTGATTCTATTATTGAAAAAATCTTACATATATATATATATATATAAATAGATGGGTAAGTTGTTTGAATGAGTCCAATATGTTGATCAATCAAATTGAATTTTGAGATCCTAAAATTGTAATTGAAGCTGATTTGATGTTACATTAAACTTAAACAAGTAATTCAATATTTGTATATTGAATATTTGAATACCATTTTATATTAATTTCTTGAAGTGGGAATGGAATAATGGAGGAAACGTGATTCACAAAGTTAGAAAACGTGTTGTGGCGTAGAAAGCGTGTGTGGATGGAGGAATGCCCAAGACGAAGCTGGTTGAATTACATACATACCCTCAAAAAGAAAAAAAGAAAATCCACACAAATCAACCATTAATTAATTTTTTGCCTCACTATAAAAAAATAAACTTGATCTATTTCATTGGATGATCTATTTCATAATACTATGTACACCCCCATCGATTGTACTATCACACCAATTTAATAATAAATCTAATTGACCATTCAAGATAAGTAGCAATATCAATGAAACATAAGGTTATGAGATATATGATCTAATTATGAAAAAAAAACATATCAAGCAATAATGAAATCTCTACTCCTCTTTAAAAACTCGTGGAAAAACACAAAACACATCAATCAATAATGAAAATTTTACTTCCCTCAAATAAAAGAAAATCCGATATCTCCTATTCCATATTTCCATATTCCATTTAAATTATACTATTGAAATTACGTTATTTTAACAATTAATTAATCATTTATTTAAAACAATTAAAATTATGCTATTTTAACAATTAATTAATTATTTTTTTAAACGAAGTGTTAAAAATGTAACCACGGAGGGAGAGGGAGTAAGGGCACTGGGCACATTGACCCCCTCAAATTTTAAAAAATTACATATATATATATATATATATATATATAATCATGATATCAATCTTGTGAAATTAATTACATATATGTGATAATTTTTAATATTAAGGTATAATTCAATTACAATCATTAATGGTTTTAATTTTATTTTATATTAAATCAATATACATATATATATATATATATTATTTCACTTAATTATATATAAGTCTCATGTTTTTCACATTTTTTCAATTTTTAATTTTTTTAAATCATTTTAGGTGTCAAATTCATAATAATAGAATAGTGATGTGAGTTTCTAGATAACTAAAATTAGTAAATTGTATTTATAGCCATCTATATTTGTATTATTTAAATATCAAATATTTGAATTTTATCATTTAAGTATCAAATAATTAATACAGATTTTTTAAAAAAATATTAAAAATTCAAAATTGAATATATGTTTACTGTGAAATGAAAATGTATATAAATAATATATATTTCGAATTTTTATACACTATAAGTGGATCCCTCCAAACAAAATTTTTGTCTTCATCACTGAATGTAATGCAATATTATTAGCCATAACATGGGAATGAATTAAATTAAACATTTTTTATCACAAGATTCTTTAAACATGCTTAATCAACCAATAATAAAATCTATGCTATTGTTTTAAAGAATAAATAAATATATAATATGCCACCTGGTTTAGTTTCCTATTTTTTATTGGGAGGGGTATTCCAGTCATTTCGACAGATATGGATATGCAACTAAATAAAACGACTAATAAATTGGGGAAGAGTTTTTCGGTTAAGGAGCGGAACATCTTCGTCTCATATTCAATATCAAATCACTCGTTTTCAGATTTTGAATTTTCTCAACAGACATCAGCTAATGGGAGCGACGGGGAAGATTTGGAACGCGACGGAGGTGGCGGAGACCCACATCGATGATCTTCCGTCCTCCTCTCTCACCGTTAATCACGCGCTCTCACTTTCGGAAATGAAGCCTCCCATCCTGTGAGTATCGTTGTTTGTATTGCGCTCGATTATCATCAACGTTTTGCGATTTTTTTTCCGTTTTATTGATTCAGCTGAATATGCAGCTGTTGTTGTTTTATCTATGTTGAGAGATATGCTGTGCTCTGAATCCTGATATTTTTACCGCAAATTGAGAAATGACGTTGTCTCGTCTTGTCAATTGTTCACATAGTTTATGCCGCTTAGTTGAGCGGAAAGTGTTTGTTGATGATGAAGTTTGGTTGTAGGTTGTGTTTCTGTGTTTGAAAATTGGAAATGGAAAATTTACACCGCTATTCTAAGTCATATGGATGTCTGGCGGTAAAAAAATTTACGATTCAAATTTGTAAATAGTGTAAATTATTGACGAGATTGAATTTTGAAGGGGACAAATCCAAAATAAGGCTCTGGAGTTATGTGGGATTTTTTTTTTGATGATGGTGACAGTTGAGATTCCATTCTGTTATGAGCAATATATTTATTTGCCATATTTGAAAGAAACAGGTGGTTATCATTGTGAACAATAAGGGTAACCTTATGAACAACGGCGATTCCAGTGTTTTCCCCCATTCAAAGTACAGTTTAGCTTATTTTAGTGGCTGCTATTGAGTGTTAATTGCTGCATTAGAATCTAGTTCAGTAATCAAGGTGAAGGTGGGTGTCTGTGTGTTGAATGTTTGTGCCTATTTGTTTAGATTAAAGTCAGGTTTCAGATGAAGTTTAGAGAACATCCATGAATAGAGAAACCATGTGTAACTGTTATGCTGATTTCTTTCTTGTAAATGTCTTCTTCTTCTTCTTCCTTTTTTCTTTCTTTCTTTCTATTCTTTATACTAAACATTTTCCCATGTAATAATAATGCGGCATTTTGGAAATTGGATTGGTCTATCTGGTCAACATTTGGAATAGAAGTGCCTTTTACTGTCCTTTTGTTATAATTTTAGTCATTATAATACTGGAATACCTTAATGTCTTTCTTTTATCTATGTTTATAGTACATCTTCATCCATTTAGTTACTTTACTTTAATGTGCATTATTTGGAAGCAACATGTTGTAAACTGGCATTTACTTTGAGAAACATGAGTAAGATTCTGGTAGTATTCCTTGTAATAGTGCTGCTTCCATTTGGTCTTAATTCATTTCCTCTTAATTTTCCGTAAATTATTTCTGGCAGGGAGCTATTTAAAGATCTATTCAAACAATGGTCAATTTTGGATGAGTCAAAGCTTTCCCTTGAAAAAGTAACTGGTGGCATTACGAATCTGCGTGCGTCTCTTGTTGTCTTTCAGTATAATGTCTATTCTTCATTGTTTTCCCTTTGAATAGCTCTATTTGTAAGTTTAGAACTATGAAGAGATCTTATATTCCTACCCAGTGATGGTTTGCTGCGTGTACTACTGCAAATCATTTACCCAAGAATTATCTTATAATTTAACAGTACTCAAGGTATCTGTGAGGGAGAATGATGGGAGTGTTGTGAGTGTGGCAGTTAGGTTATATGGACCGAATACTGAATATGTGATCAATCGTGAACGAGAACTGCAGGTATGCTACTGAGGTCTTTCTGATAATATTTATTAGTTCATTGAACCTGTAACTTACTAATCATTTGAACCTCATTGAATCTAATAATACATTATCGTGTTTCTACACTTCAAATTTGTTAGCGAAGACTTGCCTCTTTTTAATAATTCTTAATTGGTTATAAATCCTGCATATTGTGTTCAGGCTATTCCCCACCTCTCAGCCGCAGGATTTGGTGCCAAGTTGCTGGGAGTTTTTGGGAATGGTATGGTGCAATCGTTTATTAAAGCTCACACACTTTCTCCATTAGGTAAGTTGGAGATGATCATCTATTATGAAGTGGCAATTACCTTCTCCATTAAAATTCTTCTTCTGTTGACAGTGTTCTATTTTGGCATTTTAAAGTAATTATTTGTCTGATGGTGATATCTAATTAATTTCAGAAGTCTCAAATGATTGTAAAGCCTATGTTACTTGGAACTGATATCAGATATGAGTACTCATCTAGAAGTTCAAATCTGTGTAAATCTACCCAACTCCTATGGACACCTATTTATAGTGTTAGTGTTACATGCAACATGCAACAACCATGAAAATTGATGACAAATACTGTTATTTACTGATCTTACAAAATTATATGAACACATTTCCATCTTCTAAATCTCTACATAATTAATTTTTGTCCCTTACAAATTTCTAGTAAAAATATTTTCTACACATTGAAATGTTGAAATATGAAAATGAGTTTGATAATGAACAGAATGAGATCTTAATCTGACAATTTTTTTTTTTATTTAATAATTAATTTGTCATTTTAGAACTAACTTCTTAATTTTGAAAACATGCCAATCATGTTTTATTCTTGCAAAAATGTGATGGAAATCTTGATGTAGGTGAACATAATAAATTTGCTTATTACATAGGTCATGGATCTTTTCTTAGTTGTTCTAACCAACATGACTAAGTTGCACAATCCTTTTATCTTATCTGATTAACCTTGATCAGAAATTGAACTGAAACATTATTAAATATGTAAAAGATTAAGTTTTCAGTTTAACAATTGGTCTTGCACCAGTAGATGTTTTTCATATTCTGTAGTCATTCATCTCCTACTAAAATATTTAGGTGGCATAATTTAATGCTCTTGTTCCTTACAAGCTCTTGCAGAACACACTACTTCCCACTAGCGTTCATAAAAGAAGACATTCTCCTTGTAAGTATACATATAAGATACTAAAATGTTGATATTCCATTTTAATCATTAATCATATTTTATTTGAAACAATATAAGATCACAACTGAAGAGGCATATTATATGATCACCACCACGTGTGTCCCCCCATATGTATTTATGATTGATCTTATGCTTGACCATGTCCCATAACTATGTATTTTATGATTTCGTCATATGTGACCATGCCCCCCCCCCCCTCCCTTTTTGTGTAGAGCTTTTTTTAAGTTAATTGAATGCAAAAGAGAGATGATGACGTGTCCAAATTCTTGTATAGAAGGGTATGGAAGTGACCAATCTAATTGGCTTACCAGCCAGTATTCTGACCTCTCTTTGATTTCTATTCCCTCCAATACTTTCTTGATTTTCTTTACAGAAATGCGGAAACCAAAGCTTGCCGCAGAAATTGCCAAGCAGCTGCGAAATTTCCATGAGGTGAAAATCCCTGGTTCTATGGAATCCCAACTATGGAATGACATGTCCAAGTTCTATGAGAAAGGTGTTCTATGATATTCTTTCTCATAATAAAATATATTTGGATTCTTGTTATTTGCGTTTAATTTTTTATTGGCTCTCTGTTTGTACTTTTCCTTTAATCTAGACTACTGTTATGTGCAGCATCGGCCCTCAATTTTGATGACGACAGTGAGAAACAAAGGGTGTATGAGAGGATTCCATTTGAAGAAATCAATAAAGAAATCACAGACCTCAAGGTGATCTTCTACATTGGGGCTTGCTTATGCTATGCTTGGTGGAATTTTTCCTTTTCTGCTCCATGAAAGCATGTTAGCAATTTTCGTAAGCTAGGATCTTGGTGTTATCTTATGCATTATAGCATTTGAAAATATCTTCCTTTTCTCTTAACAGTTTGAGTAGTAATATTTTTACTTCATCAGTTATAGAATGAAGGTCAAAGAAGAATTTATCTATATGTTGATGTTATGTTATTGCTTTATCTCCTCATTGTTATCTTGATTTCTTAGAGAAGAAAGAGTAGGTACTTACATTACTTTCTTTTAAATTGTATTGCTTGGAAACAGGATGCACTTTGCACATACATGTAATAAATGCTTTTTTTCACAAAGAATTTTTTCCTTCTAATTAAGTCTATTAATATGTACATTTATCTCTTTTTAATAAGTTCCTAGTTCCCCAGAGTTTCTTTTGCTCCAATAGTTAAATAAGTGAAGAATATAAGGAATGTAAAGAAGCTAATCGTTCAGATTTTGCAACTTTCCGAGTCAAATGTAGCCAAATGTCGGAAAGGCATCTTGTGTGGGTGAACATGGACATCTTATCTCTGTCTGATGCCTAAAATATTTTCTTTGGTTAAAAACTATTTTTCTAAAACAATATCTTATTCGTACAGGTAATGACAGAGCGTTTTAATGCTCCTGTTGTATTTTGTCACAACGATCTGCTTTCTGGGAATTTGATGTTTAATGAAGAGGAAGGTAAATTATTATGCACAGTTATACTACAAAAGTCATCTGCTCCAGTCTCTCTGTCATGGGTGTGTCATATCCTTTGGAGTGCGTTTTAGATTGCGTAACCTTTTAAAACTTAGATTCTGCGTTCCACACAAATGCACAGTTGATGTGGATGCAGTACTTAATCCGATGTGTATTTATAGAATGATTCCATTTGATTTTAAGCATTGTGCTTCTAAGGGCATAGGTTTGGTTTATACCTATTAATTATAATTACGTGATATTGATTCCAAACTTTTCTGGATTAGGTGGGAGTTCAGATCTTGAGATTTAACTTATAATATGAAATTGAAAGGAACAGGTCACTTATGTGGCTACCATATGGTAATTGCATTTCTGAAACAAAGAAAAACTTCATGACCAGATACTGTTCTCCTGGACAATTTACTGGCAAATTATTTGCGGGGAGTAGAACGAGGCTAAAGAAGGTCGTAACTGGATTCAATCTGATGTAGGTGTGATTACTGGAAACATTCAGCTATGGCATAAGATACAAAGTTCTAGGAGACATGAACTAGTTTCTCCTTATTTATTTTTGAAGAAATCTGAGATTGAATTAATTACAATATATAAGATATTATGAGTAGCTTTTCTCGTAGGTATTGGCATTTTATCTACCTTCTGCTGAATTTCCACGTGTACTTGAAAAATGTTAGGTAAGCTTTACTTCATCGACTTTGAGTATAGCTCATACAGTTACAGAGGTTTTGACATTGGAAATCACTTCAATGAATATGCTGGCTATGACTGTGATTATGACCTGTATGTCTTCTTCCCCATCCAAATTTCTGTTATGAGTTGCTTTTTTGTCCTTTTAGACTGATGACAAGATTGAAACTTTACTTTGCAGATACCCAAGTAAAGATGAACAATATTACTTTTTCAGGCACTATTTAAGACCTGAGAGACCAGATGAGGTATGTGAAATTGATCCATCATAATAATCAAAGGGACCTAAGTCAAATAAAAATATCACCATCATCATCTCCCTTAATCCTTATGTGGATAGAGTATATATATATATCTTGGGCGAACTAGTTCTTTGAGGAAGTGTTGTAATGATTAAGAATGCTGTTTAATAGGTGTTATAACTATAGATATAAAATGACTATGCTACCATCTTTTAGCAAGACTAAAAGTAGTGAATTAATTACTTCCACATAGTAGACAAAACCTATACTGCAAGCAAAACGGAAATAAATTGTATTTTGTTAAACGAATAGAGTGGAAAGAGGGGAGTATAATTTTGCTTATTGGAAATAATGGGACAATTTGCACTGTATCACCATATGTCTCTCTCTTTATATCCATGTTTGTAATCTAATAATGAGAATTGGCAAAAAATGTCAGGTTTCTGATAAGGAACTTGAAGCTCTTTACGCGGAAGCAAATATTTATATGCTAGCTTCACATCTCTACTGGGCATTATGGGCTCTAATCCAGGTATTGTTGTAACTCTCTCAGTATTTCCTTATCAGTTCAAAAATCGACTACTTCCGTTTTCCTGAAAAACAATAGTTTCAATATTACTAAAGAGAAACTCAGGATCATTTTCATTTTAAGTTTCTAACAATTAAGTTTCCATGACAAGATTCTGAGCCTTGTATATTATATGACAGGCAAAAATGTCTCCAATTGAATTTGACTATCTGACATATGCCGACATGCGCTTCAAACAATACAAGATGTGGAAGGACAAGTATTTTTCAGTGGCGGAATCGTATTTCTCGACACTTTAATCTACCCACGCAGCATTCACCGGTACTTGTTTTTGGGTATGTCATTAATCTTCGTATCGCCATTCGGGTACACTGGTTTCAACCTCATGCTCTGTCGAATAAAGGTTGTGTTGCTTCGTGTTGTGAGAAGAAACCTCATTAGAGGCACCAACGATTCCATTCGCCAAACAAATGCGTTCTAGTTAGTGATTTCTTTTTTCAAGAAAAAAAACAGTTGTTGGCCAAGTAGTCTTTAAATTCTAGTAGTTCTACGGAGGGATTATTGTTACTGATAATGCATACGTTCCTTTGATCTAGCTAGGTTGGTGTGTTTTCATTACTTTCCCAAAACCCCAAAACCCAATTTATAAATTAGTTCTCAAATTTTAAAGTTTCTTAATCACGGGCTCAATTTTACATTTTTTCTCAATTTAAAACTTAAAAATCAGATTGAGTTATCAAATCAAGACACAATTTCATTTATTTATTTATATTTTAACATGTATGTATAGTTTAAATAAATTAAGATAGTTTCGTACAATTTTGGAACGATCTTTATCCAACTTATATTAATTTTTATGTATATAATAAATACTATTCAAAAAATTAAGATTTCTTTATTTTTTTTAATTTTAGGAATAAAAGTATAGAAAATTAATTTTAATATTAATTAGTTTAATATAAATTATATTTTATAAATTGAATTAATTATATATTTTTTATATAAATTAAAATAAGTGGGATGAAAATTGTTTTTAAAGCGTATATAAATCTATAAATATATAAAAAATTATGAAATTTTATTTTGAATTGAGAATTTAATCTAAATTTTAAATTTAAAAAAAATATTAAATCAAATTTTTTATTAACAAATTTTAAAATTTAAGTTCAAAATTGAGAATTAATTATAATAAATTTATCGTATATTTTTAATAGTCATAATTCCAAAGTATTTATCCTACTTAGTAATCATTGTTTTCATTCCACAACACACAGTTTTAATCGCCATTGCTGCAATGATGATGCTGCAGAAGCTCTTCGCCCTTTCTCCACAATCACCGCATCTTCAATTCATCAACAAATCCACGATTCCATCTCCTTCCCACACCCGCCATACCAGCTGCCGCAGCGGCGGCGGTGATTCTCTCCAATTATCAAGTGAACAGAACCGTCAAAATCATGGGAAATTGGAAAGATTTATTCGAGAATTCAACCCTAGAATTCCTATTGAAGAAGCTTCCACCCCACCCAGCTCCTGGTACACAGACTCTGATTTCTATTCCCTTGAGCTTGATCAAATCTTCTACAGAGGATGGCAAGCCGTTGGTAAACATGCTTTTAATTTTATTAATTTTGGAGGAAATTACGAAATTGATCGAGTAAACCATACGACAGTTTGAATTTTAGTTCTGTACTTGTTAAATTTGCTATTCTGCTCCGTACGTACTAAATTTTTGATTTTAGTCCTTTACGCATTAAAATTTGCAATTTGGTTCTCCTATATTGGACTAAACCTGTGATAAAAATTTAAGAGTTAAATGTGAAATTTCATTTGGCAACTTTTTTTTTTTTAATCAAATTGCAACCTGAATTACTAAAATTTATCAAATTGCAACTTCCAACCCATTTTTTTGCGAGCGAAAATGTGAACACGTGACCCGCATACTAAAATCAGAGGTGTTCATGTTTTCAATGGAAAATTGGTCGAATCTGATAAATTGTAGTAGTTCAAGTTGCAATCTGATAAAATAAAAGTTTAAGTTAGCAAAATGAAAAAATAATAGTTTAGGTTGTTTTTTTTTGCATTTACCCAAAAAAGTTAATACATACATGACTAAACTTGCAAGGTACAATGCATACAAAACTAGAATCGAGAATTTTATAACATAAATAGGGGTTCCAAATTCAAGCCTGAATTATAATTTGCAATTCTAGTTCTGCAAGTAGTAAAATTTACAATTTGAGTCATATATTTATTAAATTTGCAATTTTAGTCCTGACGTGTTAGTCTAAAACTCCCCTAAAATTTTAATGCATACAAGGCTAAAATTGTGACTGTTTGCTAGTTGCAAGTCTAATTTTGCGAATTCCTATTTTAAGTACAAATCTATGAAAATTTTGAAATATATACTTGTGTGATTTAGTGGGCTTTGTAGGATCGCAGTTCACTTCAGCATAACTAGCATATACTCTTGTTTATATCTTTAACTCTAATGATGTCTAATCTTTTTCTTTCTTTCTTCATTCTTTTTTTTTTTTTTTTTTATCTGTTCTGTGTTTCTGGCTGAATATTTTTAGGATATACCGAACAGATTAAAGAGCCCCGTGATTATTTTACTGGCAGGTACTCTTAATCAGAATCATTTATTATCTGAGTACAATAACACTAGCCTGTTGCAAGATTGTAAGAACCATGGATATTTGGATTTAAAAATAGGTGGAATGAAAGACTTGCTATGAATGAAAAGAAAACGGTAATTTATGTGACTAAGCTTGTTATGAAGGTAGCTAACGAGTGAGTGCAGCAGATTGGGAAGCATTGAATACGTGGTGTCTCGTGATGACAAAGGTACACTGTATGCTTTTCACAATGTGTGTCGCCATCATGCGTCTCTACTTGCCACAGGAACAGGGAAAAAATCTTGCTTTGTCTGCCCATATCATGTGAGTTCTTGAAAGCATAAAGATTACTCATAACTATTCTCCTATGTGTGTTTTTCTTATTACTCATATCCATTTGTTTAGAACTCTTTGAATACAGCCATGTTTTTCCTAGTAGAGATAATTTCTTGAAACTCGTTGCACGAACTTTGCATGTGAAGAGGAATTAGTGGTTGTGTTGAGTAATGAACCATTATTTTCCCATCACCTGTGAGCATCCTACTTTGTTCTACAATCTCAGCACCAACTGAACTGAATAGTACAATCACTCATATTTACATCATACTTTATATACTATATAACAAGCAAACCAATTCGATCCTTTTCACTCCGTTTCTTCCTTTTTATCTTCTAGGGTTGGACCTATGGTTTGGATGGAGCACTTGTAAAGGCAACTAGGATGAAAGGAATTAAGAACTTCAAAGCCAATGTATGCTGCAATTCTATTTATCTATATGGACTTTCAAAGAAAAGAGTGTTGATAAAGGGAAGTTTTCATTTTCCTACCAAATTATAATTTTTTCATTTTGATCTGATCTTATGGAAGGTAGGAAATGGGACTTGTTCCACTCAAAGTTGCAATTTGGGGGCCATTCGTGGTAATAAATTTTGGAGCTTCGTCAAATGAAGCTCCTGATACCAAGAGTGTGGGCAATGAATGGCTAGGTAATGCAGCAGAAATCTTGAGTGCCAATGGAGTTGATACATCATTAAAGTATCTTTGCAGACGTACATACACCCTTGAATGCAACTGGAAGGTTACAGCACTCGCTATCAAATATTTTTATTCTTGTTAGGTTTAATTGTATAAAAAAATTCAATCAATTGATCTTGTATATCAAACTAATCTATTGTTTGAGAAGACGAAAAGTTTTCACTGGATAGAAACATAATCGAACATGTTGAATTGGTGATGTAAACTTCTCATTGTATCCTGTGCAGGTTTTCTGCGACAACTATTTAGATGGCGGTTATCATGTGCCGTATGCACATAAAGGCCTCGCCTCCGGTCTCCAGCTTGACTCGTATTCTACCACAGTACGCCCACTCACTTAACTCACTTCGATATGGTTTACAGAAATTTACAGGCGAATGTCGTTCTAGAAGAGAAATTGCAGCTTATTGCCTTTCCAATAGATTTTCTTGGAAAAATAAAGGGGAACACTGGTTTTTACACTTTACTATCTGAACTTCTACTCTTTTACTTTGTCATTTGAAGTATATAAACTTTTACACTTCACCAACAGACAAGTGTGTTGATTTTGGGGCAACTCAAGATGGTGTTGTGTAGAAATTTGTATATTGAAGATGCCAAAGTGAAAGTAATAAAAAAAATAAATGGTAAATTCCAAAAGTCCCCATACTTCCAGTGACCCAAAAATAAGTACCATATCATTCATGTGATTCTCTCCTCCTTTATTGTCAAGATGTTTGAAAAAGTGAGCATCCAAACATGTAATGGCATTACCAACAGCTCTGATCAAGAACTTGATAGACTCGGGTCAAAAGCTTTCTACGTATTTGTATATCCAAACTTCATGATTAATAGGTAAATTTTTATATGTATGATTTATGTATAACCAGACATATATAAGTATGTTTTTATTGATATTATTGAATCTAATTATATTGAGTTATATATGGAATTCAGATATGGACCATGGATGGACACTAACCTCGTACTACCACTAGGACCCCGGAGGTGTGAAGTGATTTTCGACTATTACTTACATGCTTCTCTCCAGGTGAGTTGATACATATACACTACACTCGATCATGGCATTGAGAACTAGACTCAGCCTAGTTGTACTAGATTATGATATACATTATGCAGAAATGCACATGGAATGCTCAAATTTGTTTTGAATGAAGATAAAAATGAAAACCATGTGGTCTCATTTGTATGAATAAGCTCATCGCTCCGTTTTTTGTTAGGAGGATGGTGATTTTGTCGAGACAAGTTTACAAGACAGTGAAAAAGTGCAGGTATAACACGTTATATGATTCTCTTTCCATCTCAAAGTATAATTTTAAATATATTTTTGCATCCCCAATATGATCCATGTTTTAACTTGTGACAAAACATTATAAAGATAATTATTATACATAAAATTTCGTTGATTTAAATGGGAAATCAATTACCATAGAAAATCAGAAGTGTTTTATTTTAAATTTAGATTCAGAATAAAATGCAACAATAAAGAGTTGTGATGCAGGATGAGGACACAAATCTATGCAATGCGGTGCAAAGGGGTCTCGAATCTCCAACATATAATGTAGGACGATACAGTCCCACAGTTGAGATGGCAATGCATCATTTTCATAGCCTACTCCATCAAGGCCTATCCTCATAAGTGCAGTTTGATGAATGATTTTATATGAAAACCATTATTTATAAGAACTGAAGGATATGTACACATATGATATATAACATATCTGATAAAGAGTAATTCTCGCAGCTCGAAAGGCATAAATGTAACTACTGTCTACCTACATATACAGGCACTGAGGCACCAAACAAAATCCAAGCAAATCTCACTAGCTAAACAAAACCATTCAAATCCATCTTTTATAAAAGTAAAGATTCGATTTCAAATATACAACTCCCATCAAGCCTGATGCCTCAAGAGTCTAAGTGAGTACCATTTTCCGAAGTAGCAGTTTCCCCTTTCCCTGAAAGCATCAAATGATTCAAGTTAAAATGACTTCCATTGTTGCATCTAACACATCCAGACCTTCACCTTATCTGAGTAATACTCACCGGTAGGGTTCTTTTTCCGATGACTTTTCCTGGTGAAGTATTCACTGAAGTTTCTCTCTGGAACAGGAATCAATTTTCCAACCATAGCAAGGGGCCAACTGGTAATCGAAAAGCAGAAAATGGTAAACAAGTATCAGATACAATTATGTGCTTTCAATCTCCAAACAGAAAGAGTTACTTCTGGGATGTTTTAGACTATTTATACCGACCTGATCAAACCAATGGCAAGGGAAACAAGCCACAATTTCCAACTGAGACGAACAGTTGTAGTAAACTTCCCAAGAAAGAAGATAATCATAACCTGAAGGATATATGAGAAGATTTAGATGACTGGGTTTTGAGAACAAACAACAGTTGATGACATAAGTTGGTAAACGAAATACCTGAAGCACCACTTCAAGGCTAATTATTCCCATGAAGAGGATGTTCTTGGTGACGCCTTTCCACACATTGATTTGATCTGGCTTTCGGGCATTGAACTCATTAAAAACCTACAATATAAAATTGAAAAGATGTCTGTTGAGAGAGAGAGAGAGAGATCTTCACTAATGTATTTAAGTTGGAAAAAAAAAATTATTATTAGTTATACAGAATATTCGTTTTCAGTAAATAGAAATAGGACGATAATTACTTTATTCTAAACCCATTTAAAAAACATAGAAATTATCCACAGATCACCTTGACAAGCCTTGAAATCACCCGGTACTTCCAACCAGTAAAATATGTAAATGCAAAATAGCCAGTTAAGCATACAGGTCACACAGAGAAGCAAGTTACAAAATCCACAAGTCCCAGTGTCCTAGCATGATTCCATGTTGGCATACATACCGAATTAGAATTACATTTACCTGACAAAAGACGAATGCATTGAATATCAGAGTATTCTTCACTTTGAAAGCATGATCAACCGAATCATGCTCTAGATTAAGAATGCTCCTTCCACGGAAATTGAGGACTAAGAGAACAGTTACTTGATAGAAAGCCTGAAATATTCACCAACCAAAGTTATGATTACCAGAAAATCAACAAACTATCCATCTTGCTTTTAGACAGTAAGTGCATTGAAACAAAAACACGTGATACCTGTATTAGCAGATTCCTCCACATGACATTTGTTATTAGAGGTTCCCTAGAAAAGTAACACCTTAATCAGCAAATACTCAAAATAAACAGATAGTACAAATATAACATAGTAAATGAATTAAATAGATTTACAATATCAAGAACTCATCAGACCTACACCATGTTTTCATCATTGATAGCAAATGGGATTAAGTGATTTAACAGTTCTTGAACGTTTCATATTACAAGCATCACCAGGTTTAGAATAAGTATGTTGCAGTCACCTTTGAGGTAATACAGACAACAAAACACATCTTTTACCATCTAAAACAATGCAGGAAGTATGTGTACACAAACACAAGATGTGTCATTACCCCAATATCGATTATATAGAACAGGTCCAGAAATTTCCAAATTAAGATGTAATAGCAGCAAAAAGCACAGTTCCTCATTTGGTACTGCAGCTCTTAAGAAATTGAACTGGCCAAATATTTAGCCAGACATAATAATATGATGAGAGTGTTACAGCATGAATAAGATGAGCAAAGCCGCATTCCATCACGAGACCAAGTTAGCAGGATCTTTGAAACTGAATCATGTACATCAAAATCCAATTTGTATAAATATTATATTTTTGCTTTTAGAGAAGACAGAAGGTAAGACTGAGTTTAAACATTTATTAAAGTACAAACCAATTTTTCAATCATGATATCATCAGGGTTTTGTTTTAAATGCGCGTGAAGTCTAACCTTCTACCAACAGGTGGTCTGCGCATGAGGTGATCAGTAGGGGGTTCAGTGGCAAGTGCAAGAGCTCCTAGTGTGTCCATGATAAGATTTACCCAAAGAAGCTGTACAAAAGATATATGAAAATGAAATTAACATTTCCATAACAGGAACTTCTAAGAGTGACATCTCTGGCCAAAGTAAAGCTCAGACCGAGAGTCATGCAAACAAGGATATGATATGGGAGAGAGATTACACACCTGAACTGCATTGAGTGGAACATTACCAGAAGAAACTGCAGCCGCAACATTAATAACTAGAGCTGCAACATTAACTGTAAGTTGAAATTGTATGAATTTCTGAATATTTGAATATACTGCTCTACCCCACCGGACAACCTGCAATGGAAATAATATATATTTATTCAACTCGTGACATAACAATCCAACACAATAAATTCTTAACCATGCAGGAAATAATGTGACTAAATTCAAAATCTATGTCATCAATGAATATCAGCTTAAATTTGTGAAATAGTATTTGCAGAGATCATGAAAGTGGACGATTTATTCGAAGTGCATGTCAATAATCTGTTACAAACCTCAGTTTTCTAAAAGTTTGTCTGGTAAAAGAACATTTCAAGACAAACAGCCATCCTTAACCAAATTGCTAAACAAAAGTTGCAGTTCATCTCACCACTTGTTAACATTATCTAAATAGGGTAACCCCATATATAGCAGAAAAGATGGATTTTCAGTGCACCACCCAAAGATTCAGTTTCATCAACATATTTGTGACACTAAAATCTAACCTTCACCACAGAAGCAAAATTATCGTCCAATATAATGATATCTGAACTCTCTTTGGCGACTTCTGTGCCTTGAATACCCATCGCAAGACCAATATCAGCCTACACCATGATAGAATTGGAACCATGTCATGTGATTTTTAGAAAAGAAAAACAAGACAAGACAAAAAAAGAAGAGAAGTGGTCATTCAAGGGGACCACCCATGCGATAACAGACCATTCATGGGTACCAAATGGAATTTTAAAATCACGGTTTAAAGAAGAAGAATGTCCCACACTACCTCATGTAGAGGGGCGTTTACATAACACAGCGAAATGAAAATCCTAACCTCATGTAGTGCAGGAGCATCATTAGTGCCATCTCCAGTGACGGCAACAACATGACCATTCCTCCTCAATGCTTGGACAAGCAAGAGTTTGTCATTGGGTGATGACCTTCCCATCACCTGAGACCAATGTTACAACAAGAACTCAATTTGCCACTTCAACTCGAAAAAATAAGCTTAAACTCAAGTAGCAAGTCAATTTTCAGTTCATACCGAAATCCTATTGGCCACTTCTAATCTCTGTGAATCGGTCATGTCGCGAAATGTCTTTCCTTCAATAAGATTAGGCTCTGTAGCATCTGCATCTGACCCTAAGATTCCACACTCTAACGCTATTGCTCTAGCTGTTTGAAGATTGTCTCCAGTGACCATGCGTACCTATAGAATCATTAAACCAATAATCAACTTACATAACCCATAATCAACACAATCTTCATGGTGGGAACAAGAAGCTAATGGATATATCAGTTATAATATTAAATACAGGGTAAGTTTTAGGGGCACATAAGGTTCTGAAGTATGGAACAAAATCAATGCAGGTCATCCAAATCAGATCATCAATTACTTTCAGTATTGATGTTTTCCTACAGCAGCACATGACTAAAGAGTATGAACAATAGATTCACTCCCAATTTCAGGAATCAATGTCATCTTAAAATTTGACCCCACAAAGTCAAAAACCCAATAACACCAAGCACAAAGGAATAGGACTAAATGAGACAGATGAACAGATATTCACACACCATAGAGACAAAGAAATGTCCAATCCAAGAAATGTAAAGCAAGTCAAAATTGCACATTATGTGCATATGCATCTGTGAGTGATGAATATGTGTACCTTAACACCAGCATTAACACATAATTGAACCGAATCTCGCACTCCTGGCCGACAAGGATCCTACAACATATGCAGCCTCATTGAGAAGAAGTATTTTGGATTAAAGAACAGATGCAGAGAACATATTTTGATGATGCAATTGCATAATTGCATGCAGGTGGTGTACCAGAGGCTCAGAAATTACTGTTGTCAGGGGGAAAATAACTATGTAAAAAAACACAACAAAACTACAAAGACGGTGCAACAGAGAGAAATTCGAAAACAAA
Organism: Scutellaria barbata; assembly: GCA_028654395.1. Classification (NCBI taxonomy): domain Eukaryota; kingdom Viridiplantae; phylum Streptophyta; class Magnoliopsida; order Lamiales; family Lamiaceae; genus Scutellaria; species Scutellaria barbata. The sequence goes on along the minus strand of CM053655.1, from coordinate 737,540 downwards.
AACTGAAAAGATTGAGAAAATCATACTGAGCAGTCTTGATCAAAGATTAAAATTAATAAGCACCTTGATACCAACAATGGCAAGCAAGATTAGGTCTCCCTCAGGTAGCTGCCAATTCTCGATTTCGTCTTCAGTAGTCGGTATTTTCTCCATTACACACATTCTATATGCTATAGCAACACATCTCAAACTTCCCACAGCCATATCTTCAATTGCTTTCTTAAAAAGTGACAACTGCAGACAAAGAATTGATCCTTGTGGTTAGCAAGGAACAACAGAACTTTTGGAGATCAAGAGGAATGGTTAGATCAGGTGTGGGAGTAAGTTAGGCTTAGGGTTGCTTGGTGGTGTCTAATCATAATACTTTGTTTCTGACAATGTTAGAATTGGGGCTATGTCCTTTGGTTGTACTTTTGTCTATTTGTGTCACTTGTTCTGCACATTTGATTAATTATAATAAAAATCAAGTTTTCTGTTTCTTATCAAAAAAAGAAACACTTGCAAGAGCTGGAACAAAATCAAATTTAAAACACCTTTAGATAACTTATCTAGGTCAGAATCGGGTATCATATAGCTTGCTGAATTCTATGCTTTTCTCACAAAAACTCTATACCTCAGAAGTTCAAAGAATTAACGATTATAGCAGGTAGAAATTGGGCAAGGGATCAAGAAAGCTGTTAAACTACAAAAAAAATATCATCAGACCAAACCTTCTCTTCATCCATGTTGACCACATTATCATTTTCATCGATGTAACTTGTACAACATGCAAGGACTATTTCAGCAGCACCTTTCCAATGCACACGAATCTCGGAATTTGACTGGAGATTAAAAAAAAAACATCAATTGGCATGTATGGAGAGAATATATAAGAATGAAATGAAGTTGAGGAAGTGCATTCTCATCAAGCAAGTTGAGGCAGAAAAGGAAACCCAACAGTATATCATCTGATAGATACCAGAATTTACCAATTTAAGAGCAACACCGCCTCGCTTTTTCTCCGAGTTAAATGGGAAAGCATGAATTATCACTGAGTCTGATCGGGCAGCACCAAAATCCATTCCAAGCTAAAGACAAAACAATAGTCAAATGAAGTTACTGAAGCTTACTAGAGACTACACTACCTAAAAGAAAAAGGAACGGTCGCATTACATTTATACCCCATTGCAGAATGGCCTTTTCCGTTGGTGATCCAGAAATTTCCAGAGTTCCACCACCCTAATTAAAAAAAGGTCATGCTTAATACATAAATATAAAAAATTATAACAAAAATAATACCATCATGACCATGGATATAAGGCCACCCGTCTAAAAGTCAAGCTACCATAGAGGAGAATGAACGGTGGTGGAAGTCAGAACACAAAATGGCTATAATTTTTCTTTTGAAGCAACATACAACCAAGTAGTTGTAGCCTGCTCCTCTTGTTATTGTGTAAACCACATTACATATATCATTATTACTAAACAAAAAGTGAATTTAAACTGAAGTACTTCCCCAAAAAAACAATTTTAATGCCCAATACCAGCAGTTTTAGAGAGAGATCAGAGCTGGTAATGAACATTGTCATTTTGAAAAATCAAGATCTTGCAGAATGTGATCTCTACACTTGCACATTCACCTAACATACAATTATAGGAGAGTAGATATGCCACCAGAACCTCAGATGTCTAAGGAGCTTCAATCATAAAAATTACCTCAGGTACATAGACGCTTCCAGTTGTGTTTTGTGCAATGCCTTCAATAAGCAAAGAGATAACTGCTGGAGGAAAGAGAGACTTGTTATCAGCTGGATCAATTTTTTTTCCACAAGCATGTGCCTCAACCACTGTCATCTGTAGAAGGATAATAAAAACAAATGTTATTGTATAAATACAAAAAAATTATACTAGACCTCATCAGTAAGTCGATAGCTAGAGCAACTTATTCAAGGTTCGCCCTCTTACAGAAAAGTGCACGCAAAGAAAGCAAGCAGATAAGCACCTGATTCAGTGTTAATGTGCCAGTCTTATCACTGCAAATGGTAGTGGCAGAGCCCATCGTTTCACATGCTGATAGTCTCCTGACCTGCAGTTAAAATTGTGGATCAGGAAAATAAAGGAAAGTTAATATAAAGCAACATGGCTAGCTGTGCCTTTGAAGTACAGTAACCATACATACCAATGCCTTATCTGCCATCATTTTTCTCATGGAGTATGCAAGCCTGCAACATAAATATGTATCAATCAAATGCTAAGAAGAAATGTTTGCTTATATAACAATTGCATGGGCGTAAATAGTAAAACAGGTCAAAGGAAGCATCATAAATCTGGTTAAAAACGATCAATGGCCACAAAAGAAATGGATGGTTAAAGTGAAACTCCATCACCTTATTAAATGATGCAGCTGACAGTATGTTATCATGAAAACATAAGGTAAGCGCACAATTACAAGATGCCAACAATACATTCATTAAAAACAATCATGTGACAGCCAATTCCAGCTAAAGAATTATGAACATTAATGATGAACATAAGATCCACAGGAGAATAAATAATAAGACAGGCTTACGTCAGGGTAACTGCCAATGGAAGACCTTCTGGTACAGCAACAACTACAATGGTCACCTAGAGTTTTGTTGAGATCAGTTAACAATCTGAAGATGAACATACACACGAAACAAAATCAAATGATAATCTAATGGTGTACATACTGCAACAGTGAATATATTGATGAAGCCATCAATTGCACGACCAACTGTAGTCTTCCCAGCTTGGAATTGTCTGGAGCCATCAGGGTTTTCGGTATTCCCAGTAAAAAACCTAGCAGACAGAAAAGTTAAATTACTTCATACCATCTTACGGAAAAAGTAAGTGCAAAAAAAAACACATGAACCAGGCCCACAATAGAAACTACCTGACCACGAGGATAATGAGAACTGCTACTGCCACAGCAAGGCCAACTATACCAATAAATGTAGCAACCCCATTTAATCGTACCTAGACTCAGTAACAGGTGAACCTCAGTATCAGAAGCAGCCCCATTAGGCATTCAAATGAAGGTTTTGAATTCTCAACAAAAATAACCTGCAATGGTGTTTCTTCACCATTATCCTCTGATATGCTTGCCATAAGTAAACCCCACTCTGTATTTATTCCCACACCTGTTACCTGGTAAACAAGTAGAATTTCAACCCACAATAAGCTAACAAATAAGAATGCATAGATGGAGATGCAAATTCTGGGTATATTAGCTAATTAACATTGTCAACAAAACATGTGTGCTCTTTTGAGTGTGAAGGGCAATTCTGTAATCACACAAATTTATTTATATCACAAGCATAGGCTTCCAATATTCTTTATCCAAATACCAGTAAGCACTTTATGATTATCAAGTGATAGACGTTTTGAGATATGACCTACATGCTAGCAAGCAGGAAATTACATCAGAAGCAAGCAGGCGAACATGTAGAAGCATCTTAACCAACAACCCATTTAGAAAATTACATGTTCAAAGTTGCATCGCAGGTACATAATTTAGGCTAAAATATGAAGCAATATCTGCAAATACGAAGGAACAACACAGAGAAATAGAGAAAATCATTGCAGCAAAGAGACTTATCTATCCACTTTTACACACCACATGTAACAAATGTTGACATCAAGTAGAGAAATTCTCTTAACTGAATAAAAAACTTCTCGTACTATGGCTCCTATTAAGCATTTAACTGATGAATGAAAAATTACCAGCATGCTCCCATACCCATCAGCAACCTTGCATCCCGACATAAGAAAAGGTGATCGTGTTGAGTCCTTGTGAACCTAATACCAGTTACCACAATTCACTTACATAAGAATTTGGAACAGAAACCACCGATAAATGCAGCAGATGATCTCATGAACTCACGATTTTACTTTCCCCAGTCATACTTGATTCATCCATTGCAAGGGAGTGACCTGAGATCACCAGTCCATCTGCAGGCACCTGTATATATAAAATCAAGGGTGCATCAATCAAAACCACCCTCTCCAATTTCTGCTTTATGAAAACCTCCTCATAAAGTGAAAGTAATATATTTTATTTCATTGTTTATATTTATGTTTTTAGGGGAAGAGGCTAGGATAGAAGAGGAGAAAAATATTTGCATCACCTGATCACCAATTTTGAGAGGCACAACATCCCCAACCACAATATCAAATATTGAAACCTTAATTCTGCGCCCACCCCTAACAACCTGCAAATAATTAGCACAATATGTAAGAAGAAGAGGATAAGTTATACGAGTGGATTATTATTGCACTGCATTAAACCTACCTCCATTTGAATGTTTTGTTTCTCCTCATTCAAGTTTTGGAACTGAAGCGATTGTTTGTAATCACTAACAGCTACAAAAAAGTAATGTGCAATTAATAACCAACTAAAGTTGACAATTGCAACACCATTAAACAGAATATTTCAATCATTGGTTAGTGACAAAAAATAACATTCTGGATACTGCAATTAATATAAAATAGAAGCATCATATGCAAAATATATATACACACACACATATACACACACACACACTTTTGCGTCTTTTGCGATTTAATCAAGTTTTTTTTGGTGTGGCATTTAACCCAAAATAAAAAATAAAAATATTAGTAAAAACAGTTCATATGAAATTGGAAAACAAGGAAGTCCATAATTTTATCAACATGCTTTTTTTTTGTGAAAGGTACTAAAAAGGGTCAAAATGTTAAAAAGTAGAGGTGAGCTCACAACCTCTCTTAAAGTTCCTCTCATAAAATTAGGCTGATAAAACACATACTCAGGATCCACTAGTAACTAATGAAAAATCAAGCAAAGCTACAGAAAGGCCCATATACTAAACTAATACAACTACAGCCACACAGGGATCATGCACTTTAAAATTGCAACAGATAAAAGATTAAATCATGGCATACCTGTAAACACAATGACAATGAAAACTGCCAAGGCAATGCTTCCTCCATCATACCAACCTTCTTTTATACCCTAAAAATGAAATAAGCATTTTTGGTAAATGAAAATTTAATAGAATGTGGTAAATATTATATATTTTCCCTATACAAACTCATTCCATAGCAAACACATGGTCATAAATCTCATGTTCAAAATATAAAATAAAATGATAATGGCCTAGGTAAGTAATTACGGTAAACCCAACTATTTCGGGAAAACAAACTAGGCCACCAATTATATCGAACAGGTAATTAAAAGGGTACCCTAAACTGCTTCTCCAATAAGTTAAGTAGCCCAGGTCATAAAATATTTAAGATATGAGGCCCAATTATTTAATCGAGAGTTGAAAATGAAGCCAAACTACTTCTAAAGAGAATACTCTTCTGATAGTTTCAATTTACAAGATATGCTTCAAAACCTTACCTCAGTCTTTATGCCAAGAGCTAAGGAAGCAGCTGCAGCTACCATCAAGATAATCAGTGTGGTATCTCGACAAGCTTCCCAAACAAAATTCTACATTTAGCATAATACAAAAGCAACCAATCAAACCAGTGACCTAACACTTCATTCATTAATAAAACTACTGCATTGGTAACAAGATCAATCATTGTTCACCCAGAAACTCCGCCCTTTCTTTCGAGGATATGTGTTGGATCCAAAAGCTTTCTTCCGGTTTATCAAGTCATTCTCATCTCCAGGTGCACCTTTATCTGGATTAGACTTCAACTTCTCAGCCACTCCTTGAACCTAATGCGAAATATAAGGAGAAGGATTAGGACAATAGATATAGATATAGCTAAAACATAATGAAAGTCACGCAGCCAAGAAACAACGTAATAGATGCAATTGCAGTAAACTTGCCCCTCCATTTTGCTGCAAAAAAGAAAGATCATGCTCCCTGGACAATGCAACCAGTTCCTCTGAGCTGATACCAAAATCACCAATTCGAGTTGGACTTGATGGCAACTCTGCAGATTTGGGTACTAAAATACAGAAATGTGATGATCATGAGAGAAAAAGATACAGACAGTTTAGAATGATTCTCAGCGCCAACAACAAAATGCAGCATCATATATCCAGATCACATTATGAGAAATATGTCATCAGAAAAGAAACCTAAAAATTGCGACACACACATTTTTAAGAAAAAATTAAATATGTCATGAAATATTAATTACCAAACTAGCTGGGTTATCATTGGAGAACTGGCTATACAAGCTTTGCCATAGATCAGATAAGATAATTAAAGTAAGTTTCATGCAATTAAGTTTCAGCAATTCATTTGGTATACACAAGGTTAAGAGAATAAAGTAAGCATGATCATCTAACCTGATGTTTCTACAACACTTACCTTGAAGCTTCATCAACACAGAATTTACGATGTAAGAAAGCAAGAAAAGAGAATTACCATTCAGTCCTTTGCCAGCCGCTTGGAAAAGAACAGCAGCCTGCTCAAGAAATTATTGATTACTAATCAAATGATTAATGATAAGACGGAAAATCCATCTATGAATAAGAAACGTAATTACCCGAATGACTTGAGCATGCATTCTTATCTTAGCAATCAATTCTTTTCTCTCTTCTTCTTTCTTCAAATCCAACGTATACCGAAATCGTCGCGATGCATTCAGTACAAGTGCAGCTTGCTGAAACAAACAATGATTTAGAATTAAGATTAAAATTGACCTCCAAAATATAAATCCAATAACATAGACGATCTAAACCAAGAATAAGATATTAAGCCACTAAATTCACCAGAAAACAGATCATATTTGAGAAACAACAGTAAAGTTCATAATCAAGTCTCCTCATAGTATAATGCTATTGACATGAAAGAAGTGGTCAATCACTACTTGCTTTCCCACTTGACCTTATGTCACCACCTCAATGGTTGATCTTGCTTGAAAGATGTTTTAAAAACAAAAACAAAAACCTGTGCATGGATGTCAGTCCACATAGCTGGAGCAAAAGGAACATTGTATCATAAAAATGATGCACTTCATATTTGAAAAGTTTGAGGACATTTAGAATATCAGATGACAAAGAATAATAAGAAATCATTTGCATCAACCAAATTTAAATTCTCATTCAGCAAACCCAGTCAAAATTGAATTTCTAATTCAAAAATCGAATCAAAACTAATTAGTTCCCCAATATTACTTTCTATGCTTGTCAAAATACCTAAAGAGATTTGTTCGGTGTTTCAAAAATCGCTAGTGCCTACTAGGCCAATTTTCTTTTTTCATTCTATTTTCCAACATTCGACCTTCAATATTTCACCATTTTCTAGGTAAAATATAATACAAAAAACAAGGGAGTTCATTAAAGTAAAATAATAATAATTTATAATCAAACAAAAAACAGGTTTTTTTTTCCTGCTATTAACATTCTACCTCTAATATTTTACTGTTTTCCAGGTAGAATAAACAAAAAACGAGGGAATTCACTAACTAGAAGAACACTAAATACGAAATGATGTCGCTTCATCTAAAATCATTAAAACAAATTAATTGGTGCCTAGGGCGACTAATAAGCGACAAGAACCCCCGGTTAGGATTTCGCCTAATTAAGCCCATTACATGAAAATAGCACCAGGAAACAGCAGATTACACCTAGGCTATTTTTGCAAAAGTGGGTTTGATTAGTCAAGTTCCAGCTGTTGGTAGCTGTAGGAGTCTGAAAATCACTTATTAAGTTCCAAGAATCAAAAGGCGTAGCCAATTTCTCCTACTGATTTTTTTTTTTTTTTTTTTTTTTACAGAAACAAAGCTTCTATTAACATAGAGAAAAAGGAGGGTTGAGAAATCAGTCAGGAAGAATACAAGAATCAAAAGGTTCAGCAACAGAAGACCGAAAACACCACCAAACACATCCAAAAACACCATCAACTAAATAAAGAAAATGGGAACACTAATGGCCATTCACATGTATGCATGTTTAAAACGACTGGATAAGTAGCTGCTGGGAAGATAACCCGAAAACATAGTGAGTGAACAACGCATGGCTGCCATACTTTATTTCTTTTCGACTTTTACGCATAATAGCAATTTATGGCATTCACATCATCTGATATAAACCTGCCATCTTATCAATTGATCCAAGAAAAGTGTAAACATATTTGCATCATATAGTAACCTATCTGGATTTCCCGAACTTGCTAAACCTATATCAAACATCTTAAACTACAAAACAACAAAAGATCGAGGAGAGAAGGAAAAAGTTTGAATCCATGCCACTATCTTGCAAAATGCTAAATCAAGCAAAACTTTTCGAAAAATTAATCCCGCGGAAGAGTTAATCACAAATTGCTCATTATCTCTCACTTTCAAATCTAGCCAGCACATTGCAAGTGGCAGGTAATTTCCAACCAAGAAGTAATATCATATAAAACATTGAATTCTTCATGGGAGCAATTAAGCGAATAAGATGAGTAAAACAGGAGTTGTGCAAAAGTGCAGAAGCTTGAAATCCAATGTAAGGCTAACTTACCCTCCATTTACGCAACTGATGGATGGGAGCGCTTTTAGTCCGCACAATATAAAACGGCGAATCATCGCCATCGTTCTCGTAGTCCCTGGCGGAGACGCCAGCTTCAGGGTCATTCCGGTGGCGCCGGTACGGCGAAGTCGGGTAATCATCCGCCATTCTGTTACGCAGGAGAGATGACACCGCTAATCTCTATCAAATCACTAAGCAGATTCCCTATATTCTTAATTCTTTGCTTGCTTCAACAGTTTTCACTTTGCGCAAAGACGTATCAATCGAAAGCAGCCATAACTAATTCCTAATCGCAATGAAGAAGCAGTAAAAAGTAAAAACCTGAGGAAGAGTCGGCAAAGTGCAAACGGTGAGGCACTGTGCGGTTCGTGCGATTGCAGTAGACAAAGAAGCAGAGTGGCAGTAGGAAATTTCCTTGCAATTTCTCCTCGATAACTGATTTCAAATTCTGCGGAATTGAGATTGTGTGCAGTAAGGTCCATGGAACATATAATATACTCTTTTTTTTTGTTTTTTAACAGGATAATGTTTACTTTACGCTATGTTTGGATTTGGCATGTCAGGATTTTGAACTTTAAAATTTTAATATATATTTATTTTTGTATTTAAATTTGAATTATAAAATCTGGACATAATCATTACTACCTATATTACAATCATCAACCATTATCAAATATACTTTTTCATAAAAAAAATATCACATCAACCCATTTTTACATAATAAAATATTATATCAACCCACCTTTTCCAGCATCGATTTGACATCTACAATATAATCCTACTCTACTAAATCCTCAAACAAACATACATTTTTACTATTCACCTTTACTACAAAATCCAGATTTCAAAGTCAGCATTTTCTCAAACCCACTAAAATCTGTTCCAAACATACCTTTACGGCTTTCACACTTTTCTTTTTACTTTTTTATCGACTTCTATTTATTTAGTCAAAAATAAAGAGTTAAATTTTGTTATGTTCCTAAACATGACAATTTTTATATTTTAGGGATTTCCAAAATGATTGTTTTTGCCTTTTATTTATGGTGACAGGATGGTTGGATATTATTAAATTCTCCAAATTAATCATTTGTAACCCCCTTAGATAAACTACTCAATTATTAGTATTGTAATTTAATTACTTGTTGTTTTGGTTATTTTTGCACTACTTGTTATACAATTTTATGTTGAGAAAAAAGTTTATTAATTTTAAGTTTCTTTAATTAATATTTTGTAGGTGTATATTTCAACTCAGATATTTTCTACTTCGAAGTAATTCAATAAAATATTTTGTATACTTTAGAGGATGTACCAATTAAGAAAAAAATCATAGTTTGTAAGGAAGATTTTTTTTGTGTTTGTTATGTGATTCATCTATTTAGATCTGGGATCTCAACATCCTAATCGTTTTTGTTTTAAGAATCGAAAACAAGGATTAAATATTTTTTATAATTCAACTATGTTAATTCCCCAAATTACCATTAATAATATGAATAATATTAATTAATATTTAAAAAAAATATAACTTACACTCTTAGTTTTTCTCAATGAGATCAAAGCGAATATAAGATGGAAAGTCAAAATGAGGAAATAAGAATATTTGCATCAGATTTTATTTTTTTTGAGGAAATCAGAATTTTGGCATAACTTTTTGAAAAAGAGATTTTTAGCATAACTTTATTTTATATTTTAGCAATATTTGGATCTTTTGGAATTTCTATGACTCATTTTTTTATGAAAATTCAATGATAGTTTAAATAATTATACATAATAAAGATTCGCCACCATCTCATATGCATCCTTTTCTTTTCAAATTAAAAATTTAAATTAAGAAAAATATAGAGCATCAGAATATGCCATATAAATATATGTGATGGAGGTAATAAATTTGGAACCATAAAAAATTGATATCCAACAAAAATGGTAAAAATTTCCTTTTAAAAAAAATGAATATATGAACATGTATGTTATTTAGCGTACAAATTAATGCTTAAGTATTAAATTCATTGTACTTCACAGAATGGTGAATTGACAACGTGGAAAATAAATCACAAAATAGGGAAAGAAAAATTAGGTCGAGACGTGTGATGGTAATGCACACCATAAACTCAAAACATCAACTATATTGTGATTTATGTGGTCGGTAGGTTTAACATCTAAATCAGAATAGACATTCTACATTGCCAATTGGAAGAGAGAAAGAAAAAAAAAATGGAGAGAAAAAAAAATTCACACAATTTTACATCATTTTATCATTATGGATGTACATTAACGTGTCACATATTTAAAAAGATTAATTATAGATTAAGATAATTACAATTAATAACATTACATCATATGATTTTTCTCTTCTTCTGTTAATATTGTTTTATTATTGTCGCTAATAACTTCAACAATTTTTATTACTTTTTTCTTGATATATATTACTGAACTATCAGGTTATACTAAAGCGATAATGAAATTACTAATATACCCTACAAATTCTAAATTTTAAATAATCTAACCCAATGTAGGCCCATATTACTATATTACTGGATATTGTATACAGATGTGTAACGTGTGATGCACCGTTGGATCCATATTTCATTTTATTTAATTATTTATACATATTTATAATATCTTACTTAGTGAAAAAAGCTCAGTTTCTGAAATTAGACAGGTGGATCACATGCAAAGTGCCACACACAAACCTACTTACTAAAAATATGTGTACAGAAATAGAAGTCATTGCCAAAACCACAAGAAAAAGATGACATAATCTCTCTCTCTCTCTCTCAATCATAATATATATATATATATATATATTTTTTTTTTTTTTTTTTTTCTGAGCAGGTGATTTTCTGTTTGATCTTAGTCTCGCACACGTGGCATTCATCTCATAATATTTTATTTTTCATAGCGTACCTACGTGTTCGTCGCTTGTAATTTTTAAAAATAAATTCCATATCCCCATTTAAAATTATATTCGGAAAATAATACTTCCATCTCCAGTTTGATTTTCGCAAACTAATTGATTTGTTTTTATTTTTTGAAATGTTTATAAACTATAGTAAACACCAAAATTTTTATGCATTTGTTGCATTGATTTTAAATACATGCACTCACATCGGCCCATTACGCTCCATCATGCACAAACTCGCTTTTAAGTATTATATTTTTATGTTATGTTAATCATATTTTTTAATATTGTTATGTTAATTATATCTTCAATAATATCAGTTGTAACTCAACATTTTAAGTTATATTTAAACTAAAAGGTATGAAAAGATTTATATATTTTGACTAAAAGGTATGAAAAGATTTATATATTTCGATTAAAAGGTATGAAAGGATTTTATCAATTTGTATTTTACACTCTAAATACAAAATAACGGTTACGGGAAAGTTATATTTAAAAATAGCTCTACATCGTAATAAGTCTTACTCGTTTTTCAGTTTCATCTTAAGGATTTATACCTCCACAGAGAAATAAATGATGTTATTTAAATATACATGCATATATTTATATCATCACAAAAAAATTAAGATGACCTAAAATACTTTATCTATAGTTGATCGTGAAAACTTGTTATGACTTAGTTCCTACTCCTAGGTACAATACGTATATACAGGCAATAACTATTTTTATCGTTCCTAACTACATGATCGGTATGTATAAATATTTTATACTATCCAATGGTAGAATTAGGATCATAAGTTGAAAAGGTCAATAATAATAATAAGAAAAAGTGCACACATATCAATAATAAATTATCCCACGATACCAAGAAAATGTAAAAAAAAAAAAAAGGATTTATTTACATTAATATGTAATAATATATAATATATATTTACGCGTTAATTAATGAGATTAATAACAACGCACTTTCCCACCAAATATCTGTAAGATGATGAATGCATATGATCCTCTGAGAGCCAGACAAGGTTTCTTCTGATTCGAGCCAAAACTTCATAAAATATCTTGTAATAAAATAAATAATTATAATTAATTTGTATATGTACGTGTATCTATAAATATGATGGGTGTTGGTGCAAGGATAGAGACGTTATTTTTTTAGATTAATTGCAAGTAAGGAATCATCTCCAATCGATCTTATCTTATTAAGTTTGATTTCCATATATTATTACATTAGTTTTATTTTGATCTTAATAAAGCATGCATGCATGATTTGAATTAATCCACCATGCCGACATGTTTTAATCTTTTTAAATAAAATTTATTTTGTCACGAAATTAAAAGCAAGTTGGGACAATATCAAATACACCTTGACCTATGTTTATATCATGTTAGTTGGTCGGCACCGGTCCGCACGTATGAAATATTATTCTTTTTTTTCTTTTTGCTTTTAATTTTGTTAAAAATATACAGGAAATATATGGAAATTGGAAATGTGTTTGATACTACAAAAACTATATAATATATCTATACTATATATAAAATGAGAGAAATTGATAAATTTTATTGATTTATCATTTTCCCTCCTAAAAATATCATATCAAATTGTTGATTGTATAAATATTTTATTTTTTATTTTTTTTATAGGCTCTAAAAAAAATAATATTCTCTATGTATTTTTTGTCATTTACAAAAAAAAGTTATGATTATAATATTTAAAAATTCAATTGTGGGTCTTAATATTTCCAATAGAATTCACTTCATTGCATCCTAATTTTGAATTTACGCAATATATTTTTTTAAAAATAAAAAAAAGCAAGAAGAGTATTAAACAAGATTTGTCTACGTCTATAAATTGTGGAGAAACTTAGCACCATACACCAACATAGATCTCATATAAAAAAAAATTCCTATTAATTGGGCATTTAAGTTTAATTAAGATATATAATATCACCGTAGAGTTATGTTCGTTTATAAAATTAGATTCCTTAACTCGATTCGACAAATGATTTTGGTAATCATATATTTTGATGATATGATTATATCTTAATGATGTGACTAAAATATGAAAATAATGAAAGTTAAACATTATGTTGAAAATAAAAATTTTGAAAATTTAATTTAAAATTTTAATATATAAATTTTGGAAAATAGTTTTAAAATATAAATTAATTTTACTAGGTGTTATAAAATATTTAAAAATTTAAAAACTATTATAAAATCAAAATAATAATAATAAATTTTAAAATTAATTATAATAACAAGGTTTAACAATTTAAAATAAAAAATATATATGTAATATATTAATTGTGAAAGATATAAATTGAAATAAAAAATTATTTAATAAAATAATAAAAATATTTGGTAATTTATTCGAAATTAAAAGCATCCATGTATGATTTGAATTAAATCACCATGCCGACATGTTTTAATCTTTTTAAATAAAATTATTTTGTCACGAAATTAAAAGCAAGTTGGTACAATTTATTGACAATGATGATAATTCAAATAAATCTTGACATATCTGTATCGCATGTTAGTTGGTCGGCACCGGCCCGCACGTGTGAAATATTATTCTTTTTTTCTTTTTGCTTTTAATTTTGTCAAAAAGTATACAGGAAATATATGGAAATTGGAAATGTGTTTGATACTACAAAAACTGTATACTATATGTATATTATATATATATATATATATATAAAATGAGAGAAGTTTACAAATTTTATTGATTTGTCATTTTCCCTTCTAAAAATATCATATCAAATTGTTGATTGTATAAATATTTTATTTTTGATTTCATTTTATAAGCTTTCAAAAAATAATATTTTATATGTAATTATGTGTTTTTTTTTCATTTACAAGATAATATTATGATTATAATATTTAATTGTGGGCCCTAATATTTCCAATAAAATTCTCTTCCTCACATCCTAATTTTGAATTTACTCAATAGAGTTTTTAGAAAATAAAAAAAAGAAAGAAAAGTACTAAACAAAATTTGTCCATGTCTATAAATTGTGGAGAAACTTAGCACCATACACCAGCTTAGATCTCATTAAAAAAAAAAAAACTCTATTAATTGGATATTTAGGTTTAACTAAGATATATAATATCACCGTAGAGTTATATTCATTTATAAAATGACATTCCTTAGTTCTACTCGACAAATGATTTTGGTAATCATATATTTTAATGATAAGATTAAAATTTGAAAATAATGTAAATTAAATATTATGTTGAAAATTAAAAATTTGAAAAATTAATTTTACTAGGTGTTATAAAATGTATAAAAGTTTGAAAACTATTATAAAATAAAAATAATAATAATAAATTTTAAAATTAATTATAATAACAAGGTTTAAAATTTTAAAATCAAAAATATATATGTAATATTAATTGTGAAAGATATAAATTGAAATAAAAAATTGGTTAATAAAATAATAAAAATATTTGGTAATTTATTCAAAATTATTTCAAATAGATATAATTAATCTAAAAGTTGTTTTAAAAAAACTAAAATTTGATCTAAAATAATTTGAAACATGATATAAAAAATCTAAAAAATATTATTTTAAAATGTAAAAATAATTTGGAAGTTAATTTTTTTAAATATAAACTAAATTTTGGAATAAATTAATTTGTTTTTTAACAAATCCATCTAAAAGCAATGCGGAAAATTATCTACACATTTTAAAAGTAATTCTAAAATATAATAGAACAAAAATATGAACAAAATATATTAACAAGTTTAGTAAATGACTTCTTAATTATTCAGAAATTAAAAGTCACAAACACAAAACTATTATTATTATTTTATGTTGTGTTCAATTTTATTTTTATATTGAATTGTTGAATATTGATTTTATATTTATTATTTTATTATTTTTAAATATTGATGTTCAATTTATAATAATTATATTCATAATTTGATTTTGATTCCATTTGTAATGTATGTTATATCAAATTCATATCTATTTTAAAATTCATAACCTACTATTTACATAGCATATATAATTATCAAATTTAAAATGTTGAGTTTCAAAATTGTTTGCATTCAAAATTTTTAATTATACCAAATACAATTATTTAAATAACATAATTTTAAAATTGAAATATTAATATTTTTAATTAATATATATTAAAAATGATATATATATACACACATATATTATAATTGAGTGAATAGTGAGAGAATTTATAATCGAACTGGATCCTCTATTCCAACTTAGTGTTTTATCTTATATTTTATTATTTTTAATTTATATCATGTGTAAATTGATGATGTTATCTTTTACACTTAGCGTGTCAAGGTTATTTTGGAACACCGATAAAATACCGATATGAAATAAAGGATCTTGTTTGATTTATAATGACCATCTCTTACTTGATTTACAATATTTTCCCATGTTTTTCTCATTCTTTGGCCCAATTTGTTAATTTTGCAAATTAAAGAATTGCGACATCCGTTGTTCCATATTAAACATAGTTCACAATTTTGTGTTAAGTAACATAAAAATTAGATAATTTTGAAAAGAGAATCAAATTTATTTTATAAAAAAATCATATTAAATCCCTAAATTTGAACTAATAAACATTAATAGAAATAACATGAGAATAAAATTGTATAAATGTCAAAAACAATACTTAATTTAAAATAAAATAAACTAAAAAAAATACTTATTATGAAACAAATGTAGTATATTTTATAAATAACTTAGCTTATCTTCTCATTTCAAACGCACAAATCAATAAAGTTGAAAATAAATAATTAAGTACAACCCGAATAGAGAACCGCATTTGCAGATCCTGTTAACTTCAATTTCCATATTAATATTTATTTATTTTAAAGATGAAAATAAAACTATACAATAATATATTTGGTTGTTTAGAAGGCAAGAGAGGCATATATGCATAGATTGAAAGCAATTAACGCGTAAACTTTTGAACGTGGTGGTAAAAGAAAAGCAGTGCGTACCTACCTTTACGAACAAGTCAGGAGAGAGAGTGATGTGAGAGAGAGAGAGTGATGATGATGAGTATGACTTGTACTCTAAGCTGTGTATATTGCTCCACTGCTTCTTCTTCTTCTTATCGCTTCCTTTTTCCTCAGCTTCCATTAATCTCTACATTTATATTAAAACAATAGCTCATTATTTGCATCAATATTATTGTGACCAGTGGAGTTGTTGGCATTGTCAAGTCAAGTTTTGGAAATTTCGTCGAAACAGAGCTATTTTTTTCTTTTTCTTTTTCCTTCACCCATAAATAAATAAATAAAAATTAATTCAGTAAATTAAATCCAATGCTCAGTACTGCTCAAGACTAAGAGACAGACATACACATACATGATCCATGCACGCATAAGAAAATTTGGCAAAAACAATTTCCTCTAATTTAAATGTTATATATTTATATATATATTTAGAGGGGTGTATAAATAGAGCAGACAATAAATTATGTGTTAAAAAAATAGGACAAAGAAATGTGCAATAATTTAAAGTTAGGAAACTTCATGGAAATGAAGTGTGACAGAAGAAGGCAGGTGACAATTATTGTCCTTATTTAATTCTGGACCTGAAAGAAAATGTTTAAATGTCCAATTTGAAAGAAAATGTTCAAATATTCATAGTGGATAATTTTTAATATGTGCATCGATTATTTTATTTTTTTATATAAATTAAAATTAATTGATATTTTAAATTTTAAATATATCAGTTGTGGACATATATTAATATGTCCATGATGTGTAGGTGACCTGATTGAATAAATAAAGATAGAGGGCTGCTTGAATGAATAAAAATAGAGACTTGAGAGTAGTACTTTTCTCTTAATTTTTTTTTGTTGATATGAATTTATTTTATTTTATTTGAATTATTTGTATGTGGATAATTGTTACAACTCACTGTGACAAAATCAAGTAATGGTAATTTGGCTTCTATTGTTGACTGTGCGTTGGTATATGAGGGCATTAGGCCATTTAGTTCAAGTGGGCTGTACTTTTACCTCCATATAATGTGACGATATATTTGGGGTTTGGGCCATTTAGTTCAAGTAGTCTTGGGCTCTTAAATTAGCGGATAAAGTAATGGGATTAAAAGCTCTATAAGCCCAATTAAGGCCCAACTGTTACGCTTCTTCTTCATCGTATATAAATGGACTAGGGTTTCTCACTCCTCTTCCTGGAGCCTCTCACTGCAGCACACAGCCTTGTTCTTCCTGCGCTTATTTTGAATCAGGTAATTCGCTGATCTTTCTTTTAGTTTTCATTTTGTAGATGTCTAATCACTGAAAACTGAGCTTCATATATTGAGATTAATTTTGGTTCTTTATATTGATAGCATTTTATTGTTTGATTTGTGATTGAATGGTGGAAATAAATGATTTTAATTTTCGACGTAATCTTTGGTTTTCAATCATTGGTTTTGAATTTTTATGCTTAGAATTTATGAAATTTTTTACCAATGTTTTACCCGATTGCATTGTGGTTGTGTGCTTGGAATTTTGATTTTTATTGTTTTAGTTTAGGATTTTACTCTAGATTGTGATTGCAGCTATTGTTGAAGCCTGCAAATTTCTCATCGGGTATTTTGTTTTATTTTGTTTGCTCATAACTAGAGATGGCTGAGGTTGTTCCCGAGTCTGTTTTGAAGAAGCAGAAGAGGGCTGAAGAGTGGGCTCTTGCAAAGTCAAAAGAGCTCGAAGAAGCCAAGAAGAAAAAAGTGGAGACTAGGAAGTTGATCTGCAAGAAAGCAAGAGACTATGCCAAGGAGTATGAGGAACATGTATGTTTGAATTGTTTATGCTTTTAGAATAATGTCTATCTTCTTTGGTTAATGTTCTTTCTTTTTTCGGTCTTTTATAAACATTTTGATTTCCTTATCTAGGACAAGGAGTTGATTAGGTTGAAGCGTGAAGCGAGGTTGAAGGGGGGATTCTATGTCAACCCAGAAGCTAAGCTTTTGTTCATCATCAGAATTCGTGGGTAAGGCATATTAGTCACCACTAAATTTCTGCAGAATCACTTAAATGTGAAAGAAAGTGTCATTTACATGTTGCATTTCAAATTTTCAGAATCAATGCTATGCACCCGACAACCAAGAAAATTCTGCAGCTCTTGAGATTGCGTCAGGTATTTTTAAGAAGTTTTATTTTGGTAATGTGTGTTATATCAGTATGTCCCCCATCTTTGTAGCATAGCAGACTTGGTGTGTAATGTATTGTAAAATGTTGTCTCATCCACTAGTTTGCTCCTCGTAACTTAGTTGATCTAGTGTATCTTTTATGATCTCATTGTTATGCTTGGAAGTGTGAGCAATTATCTGCTGGCTTGTGTTTGAAAATGAAGTGATCAAGGAGTTATCTTGAATGAGAATGTGTCATGTAGACTTCACTTGTATTTTACTGTGGCCTAATATTTCATTGTGGTGGCTTACTTCTCTGAACTAGGGGATATGTTTTAAGTGTTGAGTTCTTTCTTCCAGTATTAATTTCATACTAAAGCTGAACTGGAATGTGGGCTAGTTATTCGTGAGGATTATTAAAGAAGATTCTACACATCACTCTTAATTATGGAGAATCCCTTATTTACGGGATTTGATTTTATTTATTTCCTTACTTTGTAACTCTTGTACAGTATATATGTATATCACATTCTTGTACAATTCAATTCAATTCAATAAAATTATATTTTATGAGGATAACCTGTGTTGAATAATTCTCTTAAACTTAATGCTCTGGCACAATGAACAATGATTTCTAGAAGTCATGTAGTCAATGCTGTTAAGTTTTAATTTCAGTTTGAGAAATTTATCATGTGCTTATGGTTGTGTCTAGCATATACAATTGTTTGCCATAAATTGTTTACTCTATGAACTTTTTTGCATTAAATTATTTTTTGACGTTTGATATCCTTGGGCTTTTATAGTTCTCTTCTAGCTTTACAATTACTTTTGCCATCTGAATTGACCCTTTTTCATTTGGTTTTCTATTTGATGCTTGTGTAGATTTTTAATGGTGTCTTCTTGAAAGTAAACAAGGCCACAATGAACATGCTGCACAGAGTTGAGCCTTATGTCACTTATGGGTAAGTCATATGTTTACATTCGGACTTTTAAATCTATTGTCTAAATAACTGTTTGACAACTGCTTGGTGCCTTTTCAGGTATCCCAACCTTAAAAGCGTCAGAGAATTGATTTACAAGCGTGGTTATGGAAAAGTTAACAAGCAGAGAATTGCTTTAACAGACAACTCCATAATCGAACAGGTTGATTTACTGACACTAAAATATTGTTGGGGAGTTCAGTTTTATGTTCTCATTTCTAATTTACATTTGCTACTTCATAGGTGTTGGGCAAGTATGGAATAATTTGCATCGAAGATCTTATTCATGAAATCTTGACTGTGGGGCCCCACTTCAAGGAAGCTAACAACTACTTGTGGCCATTCCAACTCAAAGCACCATTGGGTGGGCTGAAGAAGAAGAGGAACCATTACGTTGAAGGTGGTGATGCTGGTAATCGCGAGGATTTCATCAACGAACTCATTAGGAGGATGAACTAAGTTGTTTTTTGCAGATCTTTTTTTGTCAAGAACATTGATTTTACAAGTTTTTCAGATTCCAGATTCTGGTGGATTTTTTTTACTTAATATTCTACAGTTTCGATCTTGAATTTTGTAGCTCTTGAATTTTGTAGCTCTACTATTTTGGATACATCAAATTTTAAACAACTGCAATTTTGGTTTTATCAAGTGTTTTGGTCTATTTTTGCCACATTGATTGTTTATTATTTCATTTGACTTTGTTTAGAATGGGGCTAGCCCATTCATCCAGATTTGGGATATGCCAAGTCCCAATCCATATTTCTTATGGAATCTCAAAATCCTATTAATCTACTTTTCCAACATTTACCTTTTTAAAATATAATAATATTTATTTTTTCTACAATTTTCAATATGATTATGACATCATAACTTTAATTTTATTATATAAAATTTCAAAATAAATATAAAAAATTTATTAGAATTCATTTTTTTCAAAATCCACTTAAATCAATTTTCAATTTTATTCTATAAAATTTCAAAATAAATAAAAAAAATTATTAAAATTCACTTAAATCTACTAAATCCCAGTCCGAACAAAGTCTTAGTTTGCCATAATTTTACTTTTTGCAACTTTCAGCTTTTGAGCAGACAAAATTTCTCCTTTCCTTGCTTTAGAATTGTACCAAGTCTATATACAAATTCTGCATAGTGTAGTGGCAATTTACAAAGGGTGTATATATGAAGACAAAACCAAACGTTTGGAACAAAGAGTGCAAAAGTACTTGATCTTGATTCTGAAGCAAACTTGGAAATAGCAAAATCTGCCTCTCTCTTGTATTTCCACTGCTTCCACTCCCCCTCCACAGTAGGGACACTTTCCAGGGGAACCACGTTTGCATATTTCCTTCTCTTCCTCTTCGCAGACATATATGATTCTCATTTACGTTCTTGATTCAATTAATACTCGTTTTTATTTATGTATATAGATTGTCAAAATGCAATGGCAATGTGTATTTATAGAATGTGGGTAGGTGGGATGATAAAAAAGACTGCATACATATTTGCAGATATATTTTGACTTCTTAGAATAGCTGTTTTTGATTTTTCCTTTGGGAGTTGAGAACTTAATAAAATAATTTTTTTGAATTTGTTAGAACGAATAAAATGCATTTTGAACGCGTTTGGAATATAAAAAGATGAAGTTCACAGTCACCGCTGACTATATATATATTAATTAATTAAATTAGGTTCATATATTTTTGTATGTATGTATATTTATTTTAGGATAACTTTCATAAGAATATCTAATTTACTCCCAATTTTAAACTCAAATTTTAATTTTTTTTAATAAGAGGCTCAATTTTACATTTTTTTCTCAATTTAAAGCTTGAAAATTAGATTGCGTATTCAATTCAAGACAAAATTTCATTTTCATTTTCTTTTTATTTATAATTTATTTATATTTTAATATGTATTTACAGTTTAGATAAATGAAAATAAGTTCGTGCAATTTTGGAACGAACTTTATCCTACTTGTATTAATTTATATATATGTATATATATAATAAGTGCAATTAAAAAAAATTAAGATTCATTTATTTTCTTAATTTTATGAATAAAATTATAGAAAATTGATTTTAATATTAATCAGTTTAATATAAATTATATTTTATGAATTGAATTAATTATACTTTTTTCCATATAAATTAAGACAAGTTGGAAGAAAATTGTTCTTAAAGCGCACTAATTTGTCTTAATTTATCTAAAATATGAATATATATTGAAATATAAATAAACTTATACATATAAATAAAAAAGAATATAAAATTTTGTTTTGAATTGAGAACTTAATCTAAATTTCAAACCTTAAATTGAGAAAAAATCTTAAAGCAAACCCTTAATGAAAAACTTTAAAATTTAGGTTAAAAATTGAGAATTAATTTATAAATTGGTTGTTGTGAAAATTTATCCATTTATTTTACTTTGACTTGTACTTGTTTGTACTTATTTTATTGAGTAGTCCAACAATTATACAGTCACACTATTTTTTTCATCGTATTAGTTAATTTTATTCGAAATAAAAAATCTACAAATAAAATAAAATAGTACCTATGAAAGTGATGAGCTAATTATTGAAAAAAAAAAAGATTTCGAGCTATGATCATTATAAGACGCAACACACAACCATAATTTTGCTAAAATATGATTGTGTTGTCTGTTTGTATTTTTAATTCAAATATCAAAAGAAAAAAGATGATAACTTTGAAAATGGTAGGTTAACCATTGAAAAAGTGAGACTTTAAATTAAAAGAAGAGAGCTTTCATTTATATTCTATGTAGATTAATATTGTATTATTTAATTACATGACTTACAATGTGGCCCTTACTGTAGCTATCTAATTTGACATGTGGACTTGCAGATAATTTCGAGAATAAATTTATAATTTGAATTGTACTAATGAATTTAAGTCTTATTAAAATGTTAGTATTCAATAATAATTTTTTAAAATAGGCCTTCAAATTTAAGGGCCGAATATGAGAGATCTGAAAAATTGGAGCCCTTGATTTGTAATTCTTTTAAGATTTAAGTTGAGACGACATTTGACAGGTGGCCACAACACAACACCTCCACTGTCATCCGTCAGATAACTTGTCGTTGTCAATGACCCGACCCGCTTACCCGTAAATCGGACCCGGATAGTGATCATTTTCGATGATCTGATCGTTCCCTTGTGGGATATTCTCCTTGTTCCTTTCACAGCTTCTCGCCGCTTTCTATTTTCCGGTGGAAGCAATCCCAAACCCTAACCCCCTCTCTCTTTCCTGCGCGATTGGTTGTAATTGCATCTGGTTTTGAAAATCTGCTTAACTGATAGCTAATTGAAGTCTGAAGGGGCTTCTGAGGATGAAATTTGATGCGACGAGAAGGAAACAGTGATCGCGAGCTCTTAAAGGATGTGGTTTTCCTTTTGGAGATCCCGGGATAGATTCTCTTTAGATGAACTCAGGTAGTTTATATGTGATGATTTTGGTATGGTTTGTGGTTCATCCGTGATTTCTCCATTTGCGAGTGTGATTTGAATTAGATATAACTTTAGAGGAGTAAGAAACTCCGTACTGCAATTTTGAGCTGGATAGATCGGGTGAATAGTTGATTATTTTGTTTCCCACGTTACTAACTCAATTTAATGAAGGAATGTGTTTTAGTTTTGTTCTTGAACTGCAATCGGGAAAACAATTGAGAGGATGTTTTTCTACTGATTGCTTCTAGATAGGAACAGAGGTTTATTTGCTACATTGTCTTAAGAGATTAATTTGTTTTACAATTGAGAGAAATGCAAAATCCTTGAAATAATTGGATCGTGTAGTGCTCAATGATTACCATTGGAGTGGTAAAAGCTGATAAATGGTCAGTGCTTGATTGTTGAAATGAGTGGCATGCATGTGGTTGGGAAAACCAAGTTGATATGACTTAGTTTGGCAAAGAAATACAATCCCACCCAAAAACAACTTGGAGCCTAAAGTGTAAACCGATTTGTCAGGCGGAAAACATACTCATGATTTTTTCTGGCAGTTGATTTCTTTTCTTTTTGGGGAGTGTTTTGTGTGATCACCAGGTGATGGCATTTCTTAGTTGAATAGTGTAGCTTATAGTGTAGTGTAAAAGCTTAATGAATTATTAATCCTGTGCTAATACATGATTGCATGTTTGGCCAAAAAGTTTCTTCCTTCGAGTTGATGTGGCTCCATTTGTTATATTTTAGGTATAACTTAAACAAATTGAGAGTTGTTTCATGTTTTTTCTAAGCTAATTGAATTAGAATGGTATTGGGATTTTTTTTTGGGGATCGAGGACCAATGGGAATTCAATTATCAATGATTACTATTTTTAACAGTTCAACTGAATCATCATTTTATAAATGGGCATTCAGTATCAATTATCTATTTTTAAAGTTCAACTGATGTCATCATTTACCTGTATCAGAATATGATCTATTATTGAATATATTATATGGTTTCAATAACTTCAATCAACTGAGAACTGAGAAAGCAATCCTTCTATTAGCATGAGATGTTGGATTTGTATTGCTTCTAATGCTGTCCTTGATATATATATATCTACAATATGATTGCGTTCTCAAATGCAACATTCACCTCCCAAACTTCTCAGTCTCTTAAGATCTTGAATTTTTCCTTCTCTCCTTCCCAGATTCCTAATTGATCAACTGATAAAAGTTCAAGTCGTGAATGAGGTCAACAAGGTAAGTTGTTCTTTTGCTGTCACTGCTTGACTAAATATTCTGGTATCTTCTGGATACTTCCTTCTTTTGATTTTAACCCCTCATTGTGTATTGCTTAGGACTTTGTGATTGAGGCTTTGAGATCTATCGCAGAGTTGATAACATATGGCGACCAACATGATGCTGCCTATTTCGAGTGTGTTCCTGTGCTTGTTATGCTTGTATATGCTTTATAATTTCATGTCCTTTATTTTTATTTTTTTAATGCAATTATGATTCTTTTGGCTCCCTTTAGGTTTTTCATGGAGAAGCAGGTCATTGGCGAGTTTGTACGCATATTAAAAATAAGTAGAACTATCATTGTCTCACTCCAGCTTCTGCAGTCAATGAGCATAATGATCCAGAACCTGAAAAGTGAACATTCCATTTGTAAGCTACATTATAACATCTGGGTTTACCTCGTTTTGATCTGTCAACCATTTTGGCCCCTCTGAGATGTTTCTCTTTTGAAATTGTGCAGATTATATGTTTAGCAATGAACATGTTAACTACCTTATTACTTATCCTTTTGACTTCAGAAATGAAGAGCTATTATCTTACTACATATCCTTCCTAAGGTTTGCTCTAGAATTCAGTTGTTTCCTTCAAGCTTCATTGTTTTGCACAACTTTCATTTACTTCTTTATACCCTTTTTGATATTAATTTCCTGACTTTGGGTTTTCAACTGCATCTGGACTGCAAAAGGGCAATAAGTGGGAATTTGAACAAGGATACTATTTCTCTCCTTGTTAAGACAGAAAATGTAAGTTTACCCAGTCTTTATATTACTATTGGTGGCACAGTTGTTTCATACTATTATGTCATTTGCCTTTTTCTTTGTAATCAAGTTATCAATTTTTTTTTAATAAAATACGATTCATAACATTTTATTGATTATAGTGTATATAGTACAAAGAGACGGGGAATCCCCTAACACAAGCACAATAATAGAAAAACATATTTTGAGTTGTTATCACTTGTTAGGAAGGTAAGATTTTGCAGACACTTTAAGCTGGACGTATTTCTTTGAGTTTTCCACCACCTTTTGTTTTTTGAGCTCACAATATCTTCAACATAAGTTGATATCTTGTCCCATTGCATCACATTATAACTAGTGGATAAAATCTAGTTGTTTTCTTATAAAAGAATAAAAAAACAATTCTAAAAGCCTTTCCTTTTGTATTATTAATTTGAGTTCAATTATCTATATAATTATCTGCTTTGTACTCATGCGAAAGAATTATATGGATAAAAGATAGGTATGACCTCAGGATATTGTCATTATGTCTGTTCCTGCACAAGATCTGTATGATTACTGATCAATTGTTGTATTGGAAATTAGCTGTTAGTAAATGCAATATCATTTTATTTGTTTTCCCCCTCACTTCCTGTTTATTTTTTTAGGATGAAGTAGTCGAGTTCCCCCTTTATGTTGAGGCGATTCGGTTTGCCTTCCATGAAGAAAATATGATTCGAACTGCTGTTCGTGCTTTAACGCTGAATGTTTATCATGGTGAGTTCCTGTATTTGACTTATGTTTGCTTCTAAACTCTCTGTTACATAAACAATAACCCTACACTGATTTGCAGTTGGAGATGATGCTGTAAATAGGTTTGTTTCGAGTGCTCCACATGCGGATTATTTCTTGAACTTGGTCAAATTTTTTCGAGAGCAGTGTATCCATTTGAACTTCGTGATTTCAAATGCTTCAAAGTAAGATGCAGAATTTTGTATTCCTTCTGATGGAGGTTCTTCTTTAAGTTCTTGCTGACAAGAATAGTTATATCTTGAATAGGAATCTGAGTGTGGAGTCAACTTCTTCCATTCTTTCTGCTGTTGATGAGATTGAAGACAATCTCTATTATTTCAGTGATGTTATTTCTGCTGGAATTCCTGATGTTGGGAGGTTAATAATGGACAATGTCTTGAGGCTTCTGATATTTCCATTAATTCTCCCTTCCTTGAAGATTGAAACAGTAAAGGTGTACACACTCATTCATCTGGTTTCTTTATCCCATCACGTGTGTGTGTGAATTTCCTAAGCTTTTGCCAATTGGTATCTGCTTGTTATGTTTAGTTGAATACTGATATTATGGGTCGACATACATACTTTCATGACTATCTGAATCGTATACATTCAGGAACCAAGTCTTGGGGCTGTCACTTCTTTATATTTACTTTGTTGCATTTTGCGCATAGTCAAAATCAAAGATCTGGCCAACACTGTTGCTGCTGCTCTTCTGTGTTATCCAGAGACCTTTTCTGAGATTTCTGAAGCTAAGCTCAATGGTAATATGTTGGGCCTTGCTTCTTCAGATGCAGCAAGTCCAAATATGGATGAGAGCAATCACAGTGCAGAATCTGATGCTGGAAGACTGCAGGTTGCAACCCTGACATCTAGTTCTTCTCAAAACCATCAATCACATGGTGTCTTGGATAATAATGGTAGTAGAAAATTTGCACCTAGGTAATGAATCCCATCTAATTTTGTGTTTTCCTTTAAAATGTCTTTGCGTATGATCCTTTTATGAGTATTATTTCCTTTATCTACAGCTCTAGTCCAGTGGTTCTCTTTTCGATATACATTAATGAATTATTGTCAACTGTTGGTCATGTTTTAAAAGTATGATGGTAATTGGAATTAAGTTTTGTGAAACACATTTTTGTGGGTAACATTGTCAGCATAATTCCATTATATGCCTTATCTCAGATAGTCATGAGACCATATTCTTCTTGTTGTTGAATAATTGGGTATGTTAGCATAGTAGAGAAGATTATCCTCCCTCCCTTTCTCTCACATGGGGATTTATTATCTAGGTCACGTTACTTGTCTGGGTGATACGTACCTTCGGGGAATTCGTATGACTTGCTTTTGTCTAAATCTGACTTTATATTCTCAGAGATGCCCTTTTACTCCAGAGTATTATTTTCATGATTTTATACTATCTCCAGAGAATAAGTCAACCATGTTTGCTTGCCCATGGGAAGAAATGTGCTTAGCATTTTTTTGGCATGCTTTATTCAGTTAATTGCACTTTTACCTTTTGGGGTTGTATGGGATCTACCTACTCTCTTAGGAGATTTTTTTTTGGGGGGGGGGGGGGGAATAAAACTGAAGGTTCTTCTACAATTAAACCAATATAAAAGGTATTTAGTTTGGTAATAAAATATCAGGTGCTACAAGATTTTTGAATGAGGCGAAAACTTTGACTTCCTACTGACAGAAGTATGCTTAATAGAATGGATGACCTGAAATATTCTGGTATGAAGAATACCCAGTTGGAATACTGAATATTTATTATTTGTTGCTTTTCTTTATGCATCCGCTGGCTGACTATTAGGTGAATAAATTGCTCAAAATCATGTGTGCATGATAAACTTAATTCACTTTCTTGGCCTTTGTAACAGCCAGAGAATTTGCAAATTTCTTTGTGCAATTGCTTATTAGAGTCAAATATGCGTGTTCAAATTATGCAGGGAGGCCTTGCTTTCATTTGTTGTCAGTGGGGATGATGTTCAGGTTTCAGGCTCTTTAAATGTCCTGGCTACATTGTTGCAGACTAAAGGTTATAAAGCTCACATTATTTAGCTATTGTGGTGATGTTTATATGCAATGCACTAAGTAATTGATGCATTTGCAGAACTAGATGAGTCAATGGTTGATGCTCTTGGCGTACTTCCACAACGCAAACAACAAAAGAAGAAACTGCTGGTATGTGGTTTTAAGTTCTATTCTTTATAGTCTTCAACAAATTGGGAAGCTACATAAAATAAATTCCGTTGGACTCATAAAGTGAAGGAAAAGTAAACAGCTGGAGTAGGGGAGGAAAAATAGATATTAATGTAAGAAGTAGGCAATTCAAATCTTTCTGCTAGTTTTTCTATATCAAGAGAATTGAAGAAATGATGGAGTTGTTCTGAATGAAACCGTTTTTTTCTATTTTCAATGTCCACAAAGACTGGAGCAATCTTTGATTTTTCCTCTCTCCTGTATTACAACATGTACTTCATCATTCTGATGTTAACTTTGATGATTCACAAAATTGTTTTGCCTTTAAGGAAGAATAAGGATTTGGTTTAGCATCGTATAATAGTTCTTGAAAATGTTAATTGGAGGTTTATATGTGTTTTCTTTTTATAAATGTTAACACAACATCTATCATTTAAATGATAATGGAAAATAGGTTACCGTGAGTAAAATATTGTATTTGTGCTTTGATGGTGTGATTGGGGAATTCTTGTCTTATTCAAAGTTCTTGCTGAGTCAATTGAACAAGCTATGTGCGTCCACCCTGCTACTCAATTTGTTTGTTCTCTAGTTCTCTGGGATAGTGTCAGCTTCAAGTAAATACTAGTCAATGACACTGTAAATGCAACCACCTACTATGATATTTGAGTTATCCCTGATGGTATAGTCAGCAGTTTCTCACAGCTATTACAGCCGCATGTATGTGATGTTATGCTTTATATGTCTTAGTCATCTTTGTTGTGTGCCTACAGCAAGCCTTGGTTGGGGAAGATTCCGGGGAAGAGCAACTTTTCTCTTCAGAAAGTAGTGGGGTTAAAGATGGCGTTAGTGGTGAACTTGATGTCTATCTTCAAAAGTTGAAGGTATAGAAGCTCTTGAATCTGCTCTGTACTGTTCATTATTTATGGCTTTCTTCAAAAGTTGGAGCTGTTCTGCATCCTGTAGCACTGTATTGATCGATAAGAATAAAAATTAAGTTGATTTTAGACTTATTTTTCTATTTCTCTTTTATTTCCTGAGTACAGTTTTCCAGCTTGATATGGTCTTATGTTTATGGTTAACAATGATGGCCTTTCCCCGCTAACAATCAAAATTGGGAACATTCTTAATTCATTGTGTCCTACACTCTGTGTAACTAGATTCAATTGTTTCTCAACAGCTAAGTAAGCTAATTAATCAAGTCACAAAACATCTAGACTTTCCATCTAAAAGGATCGGGTCAGAACATTATAGTTGCTGCCTTCTATAGCTGATTGAATTTTGAACCATACAGATCAGTTAATATGAGAGTTAATCAAAATAATGTTCTAGCATTATGATCCAAGTTCATGCACGTGGCATTCAAAAGTAGAGCTCACTTTACTTCATTTTAATCAGCAGGAATATGTTGGAATTTCAAGCCCAGAGGTTGGAGTGAGTCCTCGTGTTCATAGATTTCAAGTATGTACTTCACAATCTAGCAAGTAATCTTTTTTTTATCAGCGTTTTTATATTGCATTATGCAATATGGTGCAGTTTGTTATGGCCTGTATGTATTGGCTTGACAATGCTCATGAGATGCTAATCGATATTAGTTAGAATTGAATCTTGCCTGTATATTAACATTTACTTTTCAAATGTGTGTGTGGAGAACTAATCTAGGCAATGGAACCATTAAAACACCAGCAGATCATTTGGTCATTTGTTAGATGTACTGGCACTTGGAAATAGATAAAGTGTTGCCATTCTCGTCATAGAAAATAACTTTCCTAATATTATTTTACTCAGAAGACTGATTTTGATGACACTTGGATTTGTCTACCCTTGGAGCCATCATTGTACAAGGTATTGGTGGTGTATTCTTGCTGCTGAATAAATGTCAAAACCAAATGAACATGATAGAAGAGTTTTTCTTAGAAGAATATTGTTGATTGCTAGCATAAAATTGGATATACTTTAATTCATTTAGTTATGGAGCTGAAGGAAGTTAATTATTTGTTTAATTTTTATAATTTTGCATACCATTTTTGAAACTAGTATTCTGTCTATCAGGTACTCGATTCGCTGGTCAATCTCTTCTGCAGATCAAATATCTCTGCAGAAACATTGTGGGATGGTGGTTGGCTTTTGCGCCAGTTGTTACCTTATAGTGAGGCAGAGTTTAACAGCCATCATCTTAGATTACTTAAAGTAAGTTGTGTTACAAGCAAACTAAAAAATGCTTAAAGAGATGGATATCATGTGGCCTAATTATGAGGAAATTTTGTTTTTTTTTAAGAGTAGCTTAGATCTGGTGCCATTTAAAAGCCTGGACTAGTATAAAGAAAACAGTCTCTTGAGTAAGACCTGGATTTTTTTTAACGTCACTCATCATTCTATAAAGATGATCGTTTCTAATAACATTGTTTTATAACCTTCTTATGGTCATACTGAAATCTGAATAGCAAGTTCAGTGATCAATCCTTAAAGTTTTTGCTAAATATTTTACATTGCTTCTATATGATTGCACCTTTATCTATGCTTGCTCATAAATCTAGTCTGTCAATGAATTTTCTCTGCATAGAATGACATGATAGTCATCATTTGCAGGATTCATTCCACCATTGCGCAAATTGTGTTTTAGAGGAGGCCAGAGGAACTTGGTCTGATCTGTTATTGACAGTAATTTCTGATGAGTGGAGAAAGTGCAAAAGAGGTACATAATGTTACTTTTTTCGATTTTATTTTCCTTTTAAAGTAAGGACAATGCATTATGTGGCTAGTAATTCATGCTGAATGACTGATGACTACCTTTAGCAATTGAGGCTGCTTCTCCTCGGAAAGACCCAAAATGTATGCTGTTGCCACCATACAAGTCTGCCCCGGAAGGTATCTCTCTATCTTGCCCACCCCCCCCCCCCCACCCCCACACACACACCTCTCTCCCCACTCAATCTTATTCTCCTCCTGTCTTACAGAGAACGGTTCAACAGAATCTTCCTTTGCTGCTGGAGAGAGAATGTGCGAGACGGTGAAGGTTGTGCCCTACAATGCTTTCATTGAGATATTTTTTTATTAATATAACGAGAATGAAGTTTATCCTTTGAATGCTATTCACTGAAGTTTGCTAACAATAAGATGGATGAAAAATATGCACTATGGATGAATTAATGCTGAGTACCTTGATATTTTGTGCAGTCTAGATGCTT
Source organism: Scutellaria barbata (assembly GCA_028654395.1). Lineage (NCBI taxonomy): Eukaryota > Viridiplantae > Streptophyta > Magnoliopsida > Lamiales > Lamiaceae > Scutellaria > Scutellaria barbata. The sequence goes on along the minus strand of CM053655.1, from coordinate 706,454 downwards.
ATATGTGTAGATTTTATGCATATTTGAAATGCTCATCATATTTACTGCTAAGTTTTTCACCTCCATAGGTGTTTGCTCTTCTTCATCATCTCCATACTTTCTCGCTTGGTAGAGATTTACCTGAGCAACCACCTCTATCCTCTGCTGTTGATATTCCAGAAAAGTCCAGAGCAAAGGATGCTGGTTTAAATCTACCAGAACTTAAATCAAATGCTGAAATAAATCTTGGTACATTCAACTTTGAAGAACATCTTTTATATGTATTCTTTTTTCTTGCTTTTGGTTCTCAGAAACTGAATAGGCACTGATATCACTGAGGACTGAGCTCACATGCACGAAATTGAATGAGTCAATGTTTTAATTTCACTGGGTTTGCTTTTCATTTTATCATTTTAATTTGGTTCTGCCTTCTTCAGTGGATGCAGTGCCTTGTCGGATTGCATTTGAGAGGGGTAAAGAACGACATTTTCATTTCCTAGCACTCTCTAAGGGTAGCTCTGGGTGGCTGGTCCTTACAGAGGACTTACCCATGAAATCACGCAGGGGAGTTGTGCGAGTTGTAGCACCACTGGCTGGATGTAATGTGAGTTTTTCTCTACTTTCTTTTAAATTATAAGCCTTCACATAAGACTAGATGTCAACCCACCATTAGAAATTCTTATTGTAAATGAGTCATGCGGAAAAACCATATCACTGGACTTTGCTTAGTACTAAGGATCAAGGGTTGTGAATACACGAAAGTGGAGAGGAGCCTTTTTTCATGTGATCATCTGATTGATTACTATGGGAAGTGGGGTGGATTGGTAGGTCCACAGAGAACTAACCTGCCTGAACCCAACAAAGTCTGATAACCAAATCAGGGTTGCATCTACCCTTTGATGGTCAAAATATATTCATCTTTTTTATCGAGTGTATCCATTAGGACATTCTATTTGTTACCCAACAATACATTATTGGATTTCATGGCTATGGTAGCTAGACTAGATTTGATATTTACACTTTATTTATTTTCCCCTTCAGCCCAAAGTAGATGATAAACATTCAAGATGGCTGCATCTTCGAATTCGTCCATCCTCGTTCCCCTTCACGGATACTGCTAAGTACACTGCCCATGGAAAAGTAAAATCGAAAGCGTTGGTTGATGGAAGGTGGACTCTGGCATTCCAAGATGAGGAATCTTGCCAGTATGCTTTGTCTATGACTCTCGAAGAAATCAAGTTGCAAACAAATGTGGTAGAGAGAAGCTTACAACCTTTGCTAGAACTAGATAGAAGTTTAGAATTTTCAACCCCATCTCGACCTATAGAGGAAAACTCTTTGTGAAAGCCAATCTTTTTAGTTTTCTTAACCTTTTCTTTTCCAAACAGGTGGAAATTTCTTTCCAGCCACCCATTTGTGCGTTGTCGAAAAGAAATCACTAGGTACACAAATGTATAATATAGCATGTAATAGTTAGTGGCATTCTTTGTACATAAAAGATAGGACGTGAAAGATTCGTCTTTCTTCTATCTCCAATTCAATCTTGGGCAGCCAGTTTTGATGTTGCTTCACCCTATTCTGCGAGGTTTTGTATCACTACATAACATTTCAAGAGCTAATGAAAGAGAAGTTTCATTCTTTTGCCACCAGTTTTCTTGGTACATGTCTCGTATTCAGGTGTTCGTGTTTTGGTAAGAATGTACCCTTTGGCTTATGTAGTAGGATTAATTGCATACTGAAAACATGGGAAGTTTTGGCAATTGTATTAATCTTATTAGATGTGCATATCTAGAATGTGTCAATAACTCTACGCAAATCATGTTAATTGAGCTGCATAATGCATTGAATATTTGACGGAATCTGAAAACTGAAGGGCCACTACATATACAAAAGGTTTCAGCACTGACAAGAAATTTGTTTTGGAATAAGAAATTGTCATTAAATTGAACAACAAAAATATATACTCCCCCCATATTCCACATATCTACTTAACCATCTATTCTAGCCGGTGTGCTTTATCTGATATTTCATCATGTGTATATATGACGACACTCAATAATGTGATTATATCAAAAGTAATGAAATATGAAATGAAACACCAAATATAATAGAGGATGTGAACTGTTAAAGGCGATTTGAATGCATGGAATGGAAGCACAAATAGATTTACAACGTGGTAAATTGAGCTACAATATGAGCCAATCTTGCTGTACGTTACAGTCTCTCCCAAAGAATTTGCTCGTCGATTTTGCTCATCATTTCATCATCGAGTCGTTTCCATGTGGTGATCCTCTCCACTCCGCTCCATGACTGTTTTCCTTTCCTGAGTTGAGCCAAAATGACTCTGCTTCTTCTCAACCTTCCAGCAACACCATAACCATGATATCCGAAGCCTCCACCGTAGCAGAACCATATGCCTCCTAAAATCCCACAGAAGTCATTTAAGTGATCATGGCCTATGAACATGGCCTTTACATCTCCCATTGACACAAATGTCTTGAGAACTCCGGAATTTATGAGTGAACATGCTACATACTCTCGATACTCTCCAACGACGCTGTGGACAGGACCTTGTCTAATTTCAGGAATTGGGATGTGGAAGAATGCCAATGAAGGACTATCCACATTCTCTTCCTGTTATAGTGTGTTGCCTTATGCATGTTAGTAATTATAAACCATTAAATCACAGATAAATGGATAAAAAGAAGATAGTGATATAAGCAAATAACTATATCTATATATTATCTATTATTACCTATATAAAAATGTGCGTATTTCTTACAAAATATGGATTGCCGAATATATCCTTATCAAATATTATTATTTACAGTTATAATAGTAATTTATGATTTTCATATTTAATTTAAATAATTTTATATTAAAATCCTAATTCAAAATCCATAGAATCCTATTATAGTTAGAACGCTAATATAAAAATGATATATATAATATATTTGTATTATTTATTTTCTTAATTTTTCATGTGCGATCTAAAACTAGTTATATTAAAAAATGGTTTGATTGGAGAAAGAAAATTGAAAGAACAAGAGCAATTTTTTTTTTTCTTTTTTCATTTATGCATGAGATTTCTACTCTTTTGAGGCAACAACGAGAGAGCTAATATCAGTAAGTCAACTAATTATGTCACATAACAAGCAATAAACCCATACGAAAGAATCAATACTCTATAATTTAATGACTAATTGAATCATGTTTCATAAACATTTGAAATCAACAGATACATTACCTGAACTTTCTGAGAAACATGACGGAGCCAATTGAGTTGGGATTCTTTAATCCAATTGTAAGTTCGAACCCCATTAACAACAGCTCTGTCCCCACTGTCGAGAAAATAAAGAATGAGGACACTAGTATTTGCAAACTCAGAGCCTGGAGCCCCCTGTACTCTGAGATTATAGTTTCCAAAGCCATCAATGTCGAGAAGTAGATTGTCTTTGTTGGAACCAGAAGCATCTTCAACTGACGGAAAGGTCTGTGAAAGAGAAAAATCCATGAGGGAGATGAAAGACATCAGCTCTTCACGAGTCATAGTAGATTCTTGGTCGTGGTTCCCTAAAATGGCTGCCCAAGGTATTCCTGCTTTCATAACCGGCTCAAATGCTTGTAATAGGGATTCAGCAGCATCAGTTGCACTTGATCCGAATATGTTATCTCCTGGATCATATAACTCAAATGCATGAGTAAGAAGCTACTTCCACTTAGTAAAACAAAATATGCCAATATATGAACAGATACAATGTCATTTATTATACTCTCACCATGTTCACAGGAGGAATGTAAGCTAACATTAAACCCCTATAGAATATATATAAAACCGGCATATTGCTTGGCGTATGAAATATACCAATGGAAGAGAAATGGTTCAGAAAATGCTATAGGTCCACCATCCTACTTAAATCATGTATCCTTGTTAACAGATATGATTGATTAATCAGTTTGAAGTCCAATTTACCAAGAACATTTAAGGAAATTCTTCATATACATATGCTTCAATGTTTATCCTCGTAAACACGATCAACCAACCAACACTGAAACTAACATGATAGTTAACTATCATGAATTTGTTTGTGCTCGTAAAGCTCTTCCAAGACCAATTATTAGAGATATAAGAGAGAAGATTGCCTATGGTTGTCATGAAGTCTAACAGAAGTTTATCTGCTATCACCTTCAATAAAGTTAATGAAAAGTTGAAATACTTTTTCACAACATAATGACAAGGGAAATCAATCTTGCTATAAACATTCAATTTCTAATCCACAAAAGGAAAAATGGAAACCTCCATTAATGATCTCAAAAACCTAAATAGATGCATTAAAGCACATCCAGAACAGCACATAAACAGATAAACCTTTTTCCTAATTTAGATTGCAATAATCCATCATAAAAAACCACCTTTCACTAACCTAATATCACTCCAAAGCATCATTCTCTAAAAACAATTCTCAAAACCCAAACACAATTCCACCACGAACTCAGTACCAGTAAAAGCCACAAAATCCGGATTCTCGAACCGAATCATCTTCTCTAGAAACCGAGTCGTATTCAGATCCGAACAGTACTGATAATCACTCTCCAGAACATCGCGGCATCGAGTCAACTCCCCATTCCCAAAATGCATATCAGCTACCTACATCCAAACTAACACCAATCATAAAAATAATCACACTAAATTCATATCATCACATCGAAAATTACCTGCAGGATTTTGAAAGTGCCGTCAGCGCGGAAGCGCAGAGGCGTGGTCGGTGCTTTCTTAATTCTTGCATTTCCATGGCCGACGGTGAGATTGTGAGAGATCAACTGTAAGTGGAGAAGGTGTACGAATGTAGAGATCAGCAGCAGGTAAAGGAAAGATTTGATCCATGTACTGTAATTACCAGAATCCATTAGAACGATTTCCATTTTTCTGCATTATATTTCTTACCATTTTTGTTTATTTTTTATTTTTAGTAAAACATTTGAAAATTCTTACTTTAAGCATTTTTTGGATTCACGCTAATGGACATGTTCGTTGAAATCGTGTGAATTTAAACACGATTTATTTGGACACAATGGTCATTAACAAAAAGATGATGATGTTATACATGCGAATATTGTTTAACATTTTTAGTACAATTTGATATTATTTGAAATACGGAAATACTATTTATAAATTTAAAAGAATTGAAAAATTATCATGATCAGTATCTATTTAAAAAAAATAATTCTACTACAATTCTACATCCCAAAAATTCCCTGGTAAAATTCTTCCACCAACATTGTATTCTTAAATTTTCTTGTTCTATATCTTAATCTCAATCTCAATCTCTTATGTATTAAATAAAAAATATAAAAATATATGTTATACACATTATAAAATACTATAATATTAATATAGTATTTTGAAACAAACGGGCCTTTGTTTTTCAAATATGATTCATAGGGATGAATATTAATCGGTGAAAATCAAAAACTTAAATAAAAATTAACATTTTGGTTTGGTTTTTGGACAATATGATTTAGTTTCGGTTTTGGTTTTTAAAAATTTTGAAGTTTGATTTTCTTATTTAAAAAACCAATAGACCGAAAACCGAACCAAAATTTATTATAATTTTCATATATATAGCTCAATCTCAAATTTCATTTTTCTAATTTCTATTCCTTTTAATTATGATTGTTTATATGTTAGTTATTGTATGGATTGTATAAAATAAAATTATAAGACTCTATTATTAATAGGGAAAATGACCCTTTATACCCATTTTTATAAAAGTTGATTCATTTTTATGTATTAATATAACAATTGATCCCTAAATACCTCTAAATATAACAATTGATCCTAAAATACTCATTTTTTTAGTCAAGTCAACTTTCAAATGGGCCACACGAGTCCAATCAAACCCATGATTTAGTTATTTATCATATTATTATTTTGTTAAATAGAAAATTATTATTTTGTTAAATACTAATAATAACATTATTAATTAGTAATGTTCCAAAATATTACTAATATTACTATAGTAATAATTTAATGTTTTTGAACATTAAAAATTATTATTTTCGAAAATAATTGTTTTACTAATGTTCGAAAATCACATCTTTTCGAAAGTTATTGATTTTCGAATTTTCGAAAATTAATATGCTTTTTTATGCTTTTTTGAAAAAGCATATTAATTTTCAAAAATTATTGTATTAATTTTTGAAAATTAATACATATTGAAAATGCAATAATTTTCGAAAAGATGTGATTTTCGAACATTAGAAAAACAATTATTTTAGAAAATAATAATTCCTAATGTTCGAAAACATTAAATTATTACTATAGTAATATTACTAATATTTTGGAACATTACTATTTAATAATGTTATTATTAGTATTTAACAAAATAATAATTTTCTATTTAACAAAATAATAATAAGATAAATAATTAAATCGTGAGTTTGATTGAACTCGTGGGACCCATTTGAAAGTTGACTTGACTCAAAAATGGATATTTTGGGATCAATTATTATATTTAGGGGTATTTAGAGATCAATTGTTATATTAATGGGTAAAAAGAGATCAATTTTTATAAAAATGGGTATAAATGACCATTTTTCCATTATTAATATATGGTCTTATTGTGTGGAAGATCGAATGAATTTGAATTGATTTTATTGAATTTTATGTGAGTTTGATTTGTAGGATATAGGTGTTCAAAATTTGTAGTTTGATTTTTGTTGATATGTTGAATCTATTAATATTTTTTTGGCTAATTTAGTAAAAAAAATTCTTTTTAAATTTTAGTTAAAACTGAATTTTTAACCAAATCAAAATAATATTTAGGCTTAGTTGTTATTCGATTTTCAAAAAATTTAGTATTAATTTTCAAAATTCTAAAAAGTTAGATTCGATCTTTCAGTTTTCCACTCAGTTCGGTCTCTGAACTGACTCCAATGATTCACATTAATTTACTCAAAAAAATTAAAAGTGCAAGTTGAAATTTTATACTTGTTGTTCTCTACTTTTTGTACATGGTCGGAATACGTGCACATCATGTTTCTATATTTATGTTTGTTTCATGTTCTTCATTTTGTCTTATTTTCATCTCATATATACATCATTAATGAAGGAGAAAAACTCAACAAAAACAGATATATGATGCAAAGAATTAAAAAATAAAGCATATAAAACAAACATTAGTGATCAACCTCATTAACCTCGTTTCTCACAAAATATATCAAAAGAATAATGAAACCATATGTTCCATATCAAATAGGGTTAATTATCCAAAAAATCACGAGCTTTACTCATTCTATAATTTTAATAATTTTTTTTTAAATATTAGTAAATATAATATGAACTTTCATATTTATTACACTTTTAACTAACAAGCAATTTTCAGAATTGTTGCTACGACGATGAAATGTAAAATTGGAGAAACTATAGTCAGAAATATTGGAGTTGAAAAAAAAAATATTTTAATATATATATATATATATATATATATAAATTTCATTGATTAATTACAAATTAACCTAGCTCAATTCCAAATTTCATTTTTCTAATTTCTATTCCTTTTAATTAAGATTGTTTGTATGTTAGTTATTGTATGGATTGTATAAAATAAAATTATAAGACCCTATTATTAATATATGGTCTTATTGTGTGGAAGATCGAATGAATTTAAATTGAATTTATTGAATTTTATCTGAGTTTGATTTGTAGAATATAAGTGTTCAAAATTTGTAGTTTGATTTTTGTTGATATGTTTAATCTATTAATATTTTTTTGTCTAATTTAGTGAGAAAATTTTCTTTTTAAATTTCAGTTAAAACTGAATTTTTAACCGAACCAAAATAATATTTAGGCTTAGTTGTTATTTGGTTTTCAAAAAATTTAATATTAATTTTCAAAATTCTAAAAAATTAGATTCGATTTTTCAGTTTTCGACTCAGTTCGATCTCCGAACTGACTCCAATGATTCACATTAATTTACAGTTGACATTTTATACTTGTTCTAGACTTTTTGTACATGGTAGGAATACGTGCACATCTTGTTTCTATATTTATGTTTGTTTCATGTTCTTCATTTTGTCTTATTTTTTCATCTCATATATACATCATTAATGAAGGAGAAAAACTCAACAAAAACAGATACATGATGCAAAGAATTAAAAACTAAAGCATATAAAACAAACATTAGTGATCAACCTCGTTTCTCACAAAATATATCAAAAGAATAATGAAACCTGATCTTCCATATCAAATAGAGTTAATTATCAAAAAAATCTCGAGCTTTCCTCATTCTGTAATTTCAATAAACTTTTTTTAAATATTAATAAATATAGCATGAATTTTCATACTTATTGCAATTTTAACTAAGAAGCAATTTTCAGAATTATTGTTATGATGCTGAAATGTAAAGTTGGAGAAACTCTATATAGTCAGAAATATTGGAGTTGAAAAACAAATCTAGATTTTGAAAATGAAAGACTACATCCTTCTTAAGCACAATCATATTCGAAAACCATCAATGGGTTAAAATTACAAAAAATACAAAAATTCATATTATATTTTCTAATATTCAAAAACTCGATTAAATCTGTAGATTGAACAATCACGTCCCATCAAATATCCCATTCAAACAAAAAACAAAATGTGAAATTTATCCTTAAAAAAGAATTGTATGGTCACCAGAAACTTTTTGATTTTTTTTTTTTAAATGAAGGAGAAACACATGACAATTTAGTCAAAATTAAAAAAGGAAAAAGAGAAATTCAAGAGTGTTTGGGTGTGGACAAGTGGACTCACAAGTCCAGCCGCAGAATAGGTGAGATGATAAATGGGAATTTAAATCCCATCCCCACTCTCTTTTCATTGCACCGTGACGTCACCCTCATCACGTCAACTTTTATGATGTAATAAAATTTACTCTTTTTGACTAAATAGTCATCTGTTTCTCCTTCATTAAAAAAAAAAATTTAATTAATGATGTAAAAATTACCCATTCAAGCAGTAACTATAATTAAAGTGTGTGCAGTTATAAAATCAAATGAAATGGGGAAAAGGTATGTCTTTTCAATGTGAAAGTATTAATTATTAAACGTGTACCCTATTTAGATTGAATATTACTATCCAAAACAAATATGAAGTCCAAAAAATATATTTCAAAGCTAGAAAACAAAGTTGATTAATAATTAAGCAGCCTTTGATTTTTGCTTGGTTGGTTTCATATTATTGTTACATCATATAGTATGTCAGACGTGGTGAGGCAGGTTGACCTGCTCTTTTTTTTGAAGACAACTAGGTCAATATATTAAATTTTATTTAAAAAAGAAAAAGGATGTAGAATTATCAGATTGACTTTGTATTTTCTTTTTGATTTATTTTATAATTTGTAACTCATATTGCACGTGTTTTCAGTGTAATTCGTGGACTCGAGGATTATTCTAAAATCATGATGTGTGTCAACTGTAGGAATGGCAACCCGATGGGGCGCGGCGGGATCGGGGAGCAATCCCCATCCCCGTTCCCTCGCTTGCGGGGAATCCTTGCCAGCTTCACAGGAAAAATTCCATCCGTCCCATGCTCCGCGGGAATCCCCATCCCCACCAGCGAAACGGGCAAAAGTTCCCACCGCCCACGTCCCGTGGGGATTCCCCGCCCCATCCAGGACTGAAGAGAGAGAAAGTTGGGATGCTTTAATGTTGGCCGTTTATGAGGGAACTGAAATCTGCTCTGGAATGGAAATGGAAAATGGGGTTTTATGCCTGGATGATATCATTGAAGACTTCAATGGGATTTGGGGTTTGGAGAAAGAGGAAATTATGGATTCCGGGGCGGAGGAATCGGGGCCTGAAAATGAGGATTGCTGGACGGGAATAATTCCAGGGATGAAGATATATAAATATTAAATATAAAATATATATATATATATATATATATATATATATATATATAAAATATTGTGGAGTCCCGTGGGGAACAGAATGGGGATTGCGATCTCTGTCCCCGTTATGCCAATCTAGACAAAAATCACCCATCCTCATCCCCTGAGGTATATCTCGGGGAATCCCGGTTCAATTTGGGACGGATTCCCATGGAAAATGAGGAATTCACGCCCCACTGTCATCCCTAGTCAACTGTCAAAGATTAAATAAATCTTGAACATCCAAGACCAAATTTTAATTTTGTTTAAAAATCATAATTGGGTTTTGCAACTTACATGCAAGACCAAATCATTATTGTTCTTTGATTTATTTAATGGTAATGGGTAGTCTTTCAATCTATGAGGTTTATGGGTTATATCAAATCTGGGGTTGTGCAAGTTTTATGTTAACTATGTGACTATTGTGGGATTATCTCATACTTTGACAAAACTTAATCTTTGTTAGGGTTGTATAGTTATGTTGGCCACCAATTTTTATCCACCTGAATTTTATTTTATATTCAATACATTAAATTTTAAGATTTTTTTATTCCAACAATACTATGACTAAATTATTTCAACATTGTTAATTTTTTTTCTTTTCATTTTATTTTCTTATAATAATAAAGAATATTATTGAAAATATTCAATTTTAGTGAAAAGAAATAGTATATGAAGATGAGTGATATTTATTATATTAAAATAGTGCAAAAATCATAATATTTTTTGAAATGACTGGAGATATCTCGAATAGTGAAAGGAAGTGAAGATGAGGTACCTAATTCGAATTTTTGGAAAGATTTGAGGATATTAAAGAGGCAGCAAAGAGGCAAGACGGGCATTCACACGTACTCTAAAACCTAATATGTGATCAAATTGAATCAAGAATTAATGATAGATAATATGACGTAGCTTTATCTTGGTGGTGGGCGGTGGTGGGCCCAGCTCTCCTTTAAAAAAAAAAAAATCATTATTTGTTTTAAGGAAAATTTCCCACATAAAGCAACCAAGTCCACATCCTCTTACGTTTCTCTCACTATAAATAACCCTCCCACAATGTTTGTGGAGTGTCCTACACACACCTCATTACACTCTCTCTCTCTCTCTCTCTCTCTCTCTCTCTCTCTCTCTCTCTCTCTCTCTGAAACATCATTATGGACAACTTTAATCTTGAGGATGAATTCATGTTTCTCCACTCGGGAGAATTGGATAGGTACATATACATCCATATCTCAGTGTCGCATTAATTTATGAAACACTTATGCAGATCATGATCCATTTATTTTTGGCTTAAATTATACAGTTATCTTGAAGAAGCACTATCAACAGGGTACTACTCGAGCTCACCAGATGGAGCTCACGATCAATCATCTTTGCCCTCAAAGAACATAGTCTCTGAGAGAAACAGGAGAGATAAGCTCAATCAAAGGCTCTATGCACTAAGAGCTGTGGTCCCTAACATCACTAAGGTTAGTATAAATAAGCATTAAAGAAGGATCAAAAGGAGCTCGATAAAGAATTTAGATCTTTTATATATTGCAGATGGACAAGGCATCGATTATTAGAGATGCGATTGGATACATCCAATCGTTGCATGATGAAGAGAGGAGAATTCAAGCAGAAATCTCAGAAATGGAATCTGGGAAATTGATTTCTTCAAATGCAGAAATGTTTAGCTACGTGGATAATGAAGATCAATCCACTGGATTTTCTTCTTCTATTCAAAAGAGAAGTAGAAATGTTTTGGACCAATATTATGACCATCATTCTTCATCACCTTATATTATGCCTTCATTTCATCCTATTGAGCTTCTTGAGGTGATTATTTTTCACCTCTACACTTTAGTTTCTAGGGTCTTGCTTTTTGCTCCCTGCATTTCCATTTTATTCGTTTTGACCCTTATAATTTTTGACTAAAATGTGCAGTTGAGGGTATCGAGCATGGGTGAAAAGACCATAGTAGTAAGCTTGACATGCAGTAAAAGAACAGACACAATGGTGAAATTGTGTGAGATTTTTGAATCTTTGAACCTCAAAATTATTACTGCTAATATCACTGCCTTCTCTGGAAGCCTTTTGAAGACTGTTTTCCTTGAGGTCTCTCTCTCTCTCTCTCCCCCCCCCCCCCCCCCCCCCGCCCCCCCCCCCCCCCAATTAGCTACATGACAAAGCATATTATAATGGCTTACTCTAATAGTAAGACACGTTGAATAACTATTCCAACATTTTTCATTTTTACAATCTTGTTAAATATCGTTTACTTATTTTGACACCTGAAGAAACATGGAAGTTCTTTACGTTACCGACCAAATAAAATATATTATGTTATGTTTCATTGTGCAATAGATTATTTTTGTATTGTATCTGTGACATAAAGAGAGTGTGTATACAGGGTGGGTCCAGCCCATTAACAATTGCGTGTGGGGCCAACATATAGTTTTGGTTGGGCCCAGTCCACTCACAATTGTGGGCTGCGGGGTCAATAAGTAGGCTGGAATTTGATTTATGATTTTTCCTTTTTGCTTTTCCTTTTACCTTTAAAAAAATTCAAAGTAAATTACATATTTAATCCTCTGCTTGTTCCTTCAATAATTAAAATGAAATAATATATATTTTAGTAATTAGCAAACAGAGTGTATTATTATAGAGTATATATAATTAGATAGGTGAGAACTGAGAAAGACAATTTTTATTTGAAGAAAATATGTGGTGGATAGGACAGGTTATTTGTCAACATCAATAAATCAGATATTAAAGAAATTCTTATTAACTAGTCTATACGTATAACATTCTTTATACAAACAGATTTGTGTGGTGGTCCACTCAGATTTGCATTGATGATCAGCTGATTATTCATTATTTATCGTCTTGATAATTCTAACTATGTCATCTTTTAATATCTTTGTGTATATATATTTTTTCAGGGTGATGAGGAAGAGAGAGAAGTTTTGAGCTTCAAGATAAGAGCTGCTATAGCAGCTCTAAATGATCCAGATAGACCTATAAGGATGTAACTATGAGCCTGTAATAAAAAAAAGTTTTACTAAACAAATAAGCAGATTTTCCTGAAAATAGACTTGTCATGATGTTGTATTTCACGTTCTATTTTTTTTTTTTTTTTTTTTAGTGGTTATGAGCCTGTACAAAATAAGGTTGTAGTTTTAGCTTTTTATTAATAAATGAAATTGTTTTAATTTAAGTTCAAAATGTTTTGGTTTAGATGTTGATGGTAAAGCCTTGTCCCTTGTGAGTTGTGACCTGTCTGTAATTATTGATTTATTTGTGTTTCGAAATTAGTAATCAGAGATTACTTGATTAATGAGGTTGTTGACATATCATTAGGCACTCAGATAATGCTGAGTAAGCATATATCTGGTTGCTTTCGTTCACTATATTTGTCATTATACGTTACCAATTATTTAGATCAATTGGAGGATTTATTTTCCATAATTAATCAATTATAGCCATAATTTAAATAGCACTTACCTGTTTATTATACAAAACGTGGAAAGTACCTCCAAGTGCACCGCACATCTCTCGTAAACACCTGCAAGACAAGGACTGAACTAGGAACAAAGGTTGAGGGGGCCAATTATAATTAAAAAAATTGAAGGGGTTAAAAAAGATATTAAAGGGGGTGAAAATAAGTTTTGAAAAGTTGGGTCAAGGTCACCCTCCCCATATACATAGTTCTGTCCCAGCCTGCAGATGTAGTTGCAGCGTGACACACACACACACACATATATATATATATATATCTCGTCGCCACATCAGCATATACTAACAAACGTTCCCACAAGAGATATGTAAGATAACAGCTCTATAAAAGAAAAACTTGATAATTTCTATCGATGTACACATTACTGCATAAATAAATATATTGTACGGCATAAATACATAAATATATATATATAAGAACTTACGTAGATAATGGTCGATTTTCACCAATCCTTGAGAAGTTCATTGGCGATGTCCTTGTAGCTTACTTTCCTTTTCTTGGCAGGTTGTATTTCGGCATCTAAAGGTAGTTTTTCCTCTTCGATGACAGGATGAGGAGCTTCAGCCTTTACCTCTTCGTTTCTTTCAGCTTTCTTTGTTGCAAGAATCGGGACCATGTTTAGTAACATGGCTTGAAATGGATCAACAATGTCTTTATCGTCTAATAATTCCCCACTCATTTCAACTGCTTTGCCTCTTTCTGATGTAGAACTTTTCAATGCTTCTTCCAATAAGTTTGAGGTCTCAGAAGGACCCTCATTTGCTTTACTTACCTCCTTAATCTCTTCATTCATAGTTAATTGATTTCCATCCATTTCAGAACAAGGTTTGTTTTTAAGCTGAGCACTCGCTCCTAACTCTTCCTTTTCATCTGATGAAGCACCCTTATCTGATTCATATTCAATGATCTTAGCAGGCTTCTTATCAACTCGTGCTCTTGTTCTTCTGGACATATTGACAGCAGGTTTTCCTCGTTTCATATTCATCCCACTGGCTCCGCCCCTTTTCCTTCTCCCACCCCTTTTAGGCAAGCTTTCTGATTTAGCATAGTCATTTGTGGAACCTTTATAAGAAGATGAGACATCTTGAGACCCTGTTTCCGTGCTATAATCTTCTTCTCTAGTAAGTTCGTGTTCGTCACTGAAGTAATAACAGCTTATTAAAACATTAATTTATTCCAAACAAATTAAAGGATTTCAAACCACAAACCAAGCTAATGTCTAAATCCAAAATTTTAGGTGAGTTCAACTGTACATGGATTTAGATATGTATTTGGCTCATAATAAGTTTTCCTCCTAATTTGCAAACATCAAACACCTAAGAAGATTAAGTTACTTCTGAACTGGGATTCTTATACACAAGTAGTTGAGTATTTTCCATGCAAGTTTTAGAAAAATCAAAGACAGAGTTGCATAATGCAAGAAATTTTTAAATAATAATAACTAAATTCGAAGGATGAGTTGTTAGTATGAGCTTGTGAAGATATAAGCAAGAAAAGGTACAGCAAGTGTCTAACTGATTCTCAAAAATCAGCATTAACAGAATCAGGTGGGGGTCCAAAGCAAGTGAAAGTGATAAAGGAAGCCTGCTATAGAAGGCAAGCAAGAAACACCAAATTTGATAAATATAGTTTAAGAATCTTGTTCCACAGATTGCATTAACATCAGTTGCTAAGATCTAATCATATTATAAGAATACTTACCTCTCTCCAATCAAAATCTCTTGAAAACCCTGGGGTTTCAAATTATATAAGTCCTCCGGCAACTTCTGGTTTTTCTCAAGACAATCATCCAACCACTGAGACTTTACGATATGCATCCTTCTATGGTTCAAAAGGCGCCTCTCCATCTCTGAGAAACTGTCACCAACCGAAAAAGGTAACAAAGGCAAAAGTAAATCTCTTACCTCAACCATTACTGGTGGAACTACTACTACCTTTACCGTTGCATGAATTATAAAAAAGTGATGGTTTAACAGTCAACACCCTTGTGACATTCAGTGATATTATAGACGAAAGTCTTTAGTAATTCCATTTCAATAATGTGATACAATCACATCATATAGAAAGAAATTCTCTTGGAGGAGTGATATTATAGACGAAAGTCTTTAGAAATTCCATTTCAATAATGTGATACAATCACATCATATAGAAAGAAATTCTCTTGGAGGAGTGTAGAAACAAATTTATTTCATGAGGTAGTATTGCTTACCTATTCAATAATGCATCAAAGTCCAAACAAATTTCTGGACAAGATACAATCACTAAATGTGTAGCATGAGAAAGAGTCTCAGCTACACTGCCACCACTAGCACAAATCTCAACCTTCATCCTTCTGATTGCAAGTTCGAAAAGAACTTCCGAGTTTGTATATTTTCTATGTACCATAAAAAAGGTAATGTAAATGGCTCATCTCCAAACAAGGATGAACTTGCCGCTAATCAAAATTATAACAAACAAGGATGAACTTGCCTCTAATCAAAATTATAACAAAATTATCTTACATAAATTGCCTGGGTAGGTGAAAGTAAATGCGACAACCATGAAATCGCACCCATTCCTCCCTTGGGCAGAATTTTTTCTTGCAGTATGCCTTTGCTTTAGAATCTTCAACTTTAACAATATTGTTTAGTATCTGAAAAGCAACAACACACATAAACCAGAAGATGAAGATGAAATATTGGATTGACCAACATGAACAGAATTTGTTTCTAAATTCCCCCGTAGTAGTAGCAGCTGATCTTTCTCATCAAGGTGAAACTAGAGTAACTATGACATGATCTTAATTTGTTTACCTTTTTGAGTTCTGTCACATCAAAATCCAAGTAGTAGGAGTCTGAGAATTCATCAATATCTTCTTCTAGCTTTTTCTTTGTAATGTCAGAGAGAAAGAGAAAGTACCTTCAAGGACAAAAGAGTGAACAGTAAGATATAGTATTTCAAGGTAAGTATCCAAAAGATGAAGACTTAAGTACTATAATATGACTGACTTAGGCTGTAAAGGAAGAAGCTGCTTCTGCACACAACAGTCGGAGAGCCACGAGTGATGAATAACATCTCCTTGGCGCTTTGCAGCCTGAAACTTGATCCCTGATAAATATTTCAGTTTTCATCCCTTTCAAAGAATATGTGATTATACTTGTCTTCAGGTTGTAGGTTAAGTTACTTTATGTAGCTGTGCATCTAAGACATTTATGACAAGACTGACTTACCTTTACTCTCTGAGGCTATACAATGAGTAACTGAGTTGTTCAAATTCATTGAAAATGAGCCACCATTCTCAACCACCATTTTGTGCAAGGAATCAAGAGAATGTGATACAGGTACGTTAACAAAGTCTAAATGTCAAGGAAGATCAATTCTACGTGGCACCAGAATTATGTAGAACTGTAATTATTAACGCATCAGCTTTAGCCCACTATTAACATGATACCAATTTATAGTGAAATATTCCTGATTCATTACTTTTATTTGATAAGAGTTACCACATGAAGGCAATAAATAAGATGTAATAATTATGGTGCTATAACATGACAACATCTATAGTGGTCAAAGGATACAAAAAACCATGTTCGAGAATATTGATGTTTCACCCTTAACTTGAGAAACATCGGTTTGAATGAAATGGGAAGGAACAACAGAAACATTGTTCTTCATTCCTCTAGATGACTTTGTACGTTTTGGTTTATCTTCTTGCAATACTGCGTGATCCGTCGCCCTTTGCATGGTACCATTGCTTGAATGCACTATTTCAACAAAAGCTGCAGAAGGTAAATAAAATCGATCATATCAGGTGATTTCTTTGGCAGTGAATGTTCAACACTAATCTTACAATGTAGTGAATACTAAAGAAGATAAGAACACCTAAATCAAGCTTGTTATTATCAATTGAAGACCATAAAGGACTAATATGAAACTATCCACTCACATTGCACATCAAGGCACTCATGCCAAGGTTTGTCATACCTCACTCGATCAATCCGTGGAAATCTCAAGCTATATGGAGCAGCAAATACCTTGACCACCAAATAGTGCAGGTCAAGTCACTGATATGTATTAGGCACTGTGCAGAATAAAGTTGCAGAGGCAAGAATAGTAATGTAAAAAAAAAAAAAAGGAATTTGGAGCCCAATCAAGGTTTTGTGTGGATATGATAATTTAAGAGGAACAACAAAAGGAAAAGGAAGGAAGACAAATGGTATACCTCAGATCTGATTGTTCTAATGTCACTGGTGATGGAAACTACAAACGATCTGTATACACAAGAATAAAGGGTAAGCAACACAGAGAAAAGAGTTGCACATATCACTATATATTTCTGCTCACTTTTCTGGGCTTTCAACCCAAACATCTGGTCTCTCCTTTGAGTTATTGGTAACTTGATAAAAGCTTGGAGGTGCTTTCTTTGGATATTCATATTTCCTGGGAAAAAATAAAAATACCAATTTTTTTAATTAAATGTTAAATATGATATTAACTATCTAATTGCAAACAAACCAATAATGGATGGTTACAAAGTTACAACAGTCCCACAAACATCAAATCATCGACTACTGAAATACTAAAAATAAAGGCAGCAAGTTTGTGGCATGTATTCTAACAATGGGCAACCAAAAGTTTTTAATGACAATTTTCAATTCATATATTGTTGATTAAGAGTTACCTGAGATAAGGCTTCAATTTGGTGACAACAGCATTAAGCTCTTCATCAGAAAGTCCTGTACCCACTCTGCAAAATGAAACGAATCTGCAATTTGCAGAAAAATCAGAACTTTTAACCATAGCAAAAATCTAAGTTTACGTTTTGTTGAGAGAAATACTAAGAAGCAAGAGCAGCAAAATGAGCAAAGCCCGAAGACACCTATTATAAGTTATAAAGGTTGAAATTTTTCTAATCAGCAAATGTTGATTAAATAGACAAGTACTAGTCAGAAAATTCAAGCCTTTCTCAACAAATAGATGAAACTATATCATGATGAGAAACCAAGAATTGAACAGGTAAAAAACAAGTGGGAGCATGTTACAACTTCAATTTAATGCAGCAATGCACTTTCAAGCCAATGGTTAAAAATATTCACCGTCTTGGGTATGTGTTTGGGGGTGGACGTTCTGCAAGGCCAACAAGGAATTGTGCAACCTTCAAGCAGTGAACAAAAAAAAAAAAGCAAATGGTTTTCTTAGGTAAAAAGATGAAAGATATAATCACTAGCTAAAGCACTATCCTCACCTCACCTCCACGACGTCCAGAACCATAATAACCCCCTGCATAAAATGGCTTTAAGTGCACGAATGTCATTTAAAAATCACTTCTTATCTTTAAAACTGTAAAAGTAGTTCCAAACCTATTATAAGAACATCCAAGTCAGAACCAGCTCGAATGTAATCAGGCTTCAACTTTAGCCACTTTCCACTTCGATCACTAGGTTCCCATTTGGAGCCAAGATCTTTTAGAACAATTCCTTCATCTCTAACAATGGCCACAGAGTTGAGAAGAAATTAAGTTAAACTGACTATCACACAACAATAAGAGCAAGAGTACGAATGAAAGCATTTCCAATTAATCTCTCCCATGTTTCTTCTATCCCCCGGCCATTTGTCTCATTCTTTCCTTTTACATCTCAGCAGTAAGTAGTTCTCACTATTTTACTGGGTAGTGAGTGTATTTGCTTACCTTTTACTGTCCATCAAGCCTAATGTTTTATCAACAACAGAAGATATGCTCTTTCCTGAATTTATAAGTTCAGAATTTTAGATTTTTCCTAGGCAACATGACCAATTTATTCCACAGGGAATCCTAATAAAAAACATAAACATACATATAGCCTCAAAAGTTCATACATCTTCATCATTTCAGGAGTTCTACGCACTATCAGAGTAAAATGAATTCTATTCGCACATCTGTTTGACCTTTATTCTACAGGGAATCTGCCTTGTTTTAAAGTCACTGCAAGTAACACATTTACAGTCAACTAAAATGCCATTAATATGAAAATACAATTAGTAGGACTAGTATAGAATTAAGCAAATTAAATTAAATCTACCATTGTCTAATCACTTTTCCCTAGTTATTCAATGGGACAAACAATTTAACACTTTTCACTTCATATTAGTCTTAAAATAAAATTGCTGACCTGTTTTCAATGGTTTCTTTGAAAAATCTT
This sequence comes from Scutellaria barbata, assembly GCA_028654395.1. Taxonomy (NCBI): domain Eukaryota; kingdom Viridiplantae; phylum Streptophyta; class Magnoliopsida; order Lamiales; family Lamiaceae; genus Scutellaria; species Scutellaria barbata. The sequence continues at coordinate 686,907 of CM053655.1, read as the reverse complement.
TCAACCCCATCAACATCATGAACAATCAGAGACCAACAAGGTTCCCCTGTGAGATAGTGTAGTTAACTAGCAATATGCTGATGCATAACAGAAAAGACTGGAAACCATTTTTTTTTTCTTACAGAAATGTCAAATGAAAAAGAAATAAGTCTTACACCAAGTTAGAAACATGGGTAGTAACATCTTCATGATCAAACATAATCAGAACTTTTTTCTTGAGAGAACTCCATAACAACTACCTCGAACAAACAACTGTTTAAACTACCAAAAGAAGAGGTACAATCTCCTTACCAGCAGGGCGATGAGCGTTAAGACCACCATTAGGAACCAAAATCTCCAAACGCCCTGTTACTGGTTTGACAACTTTCCGAAGAAGTTGATGCCTCTCCTTCAAGGTTTGATGAATAACACTGGTATCTCCAACATAAAGAACGTCAAATGCAACATCTAGTCGCAGGTCATGTTAAGGAAAACTCTTCAAAAAATAATAACAATAACTAAAATAAAAAGGTGCAATTGAAGCCTGTAAAACTCATAGTGAAATAGAAAGTGATATTGCATGTGCATCTCAATATGTACCACGCTCGTATCAAATCCAGCTCTGTATAGCTTAAACCTTAAGGATACAACACAACTGCATCACAAAAAATTGAGAGTCAAAACTTAGGTATGATACTAGCTTCACAAATTATTAACATATATTAAACAACGAGACCTGTCGATTGCTATCAAGTCCATCCTTCGCAGCCTTGGCTATGACAAAGGATAGGAATATGGAAGAGTGAGTAAAATTCTAGACAAATAAGGTTACAAAGAAACTAATTATTAGGAAGGGGCTAGGTGAATTGAAACCTATCTCTTGATTTGAGCCAAACTCCGCAAATTGACTTGTCAATTTGTCCCAAACCAACATTTCACCATCAAGAATGCACCTACAACAAAAGGTTGGCAGTAGTTATGCCTTGTAATGATACAGTTGGCATGCATGAACTTATTTGATCAAACGCATGGTTCTTGAAAGATTCACCTGTCAACCAGAATATTCTCTCGTATAATGTCTGACATGCCATATCCATACTCGGGGTGAGCAAGAAAGTTTCTGTCCAAAAAACAGTAACTCAATCAGACATGCATAATTGTTACGCTGCCAAAAAATTGACAATTGAAGTGTGGAGTGCACATGTTATTCCACAAAAGTTTGAAAATGAGACTAGAGATATGTGGATTAGCCCAATCCTGTTGTCCAGATGAAGCTATATTTGATATGGGTAATACACTTTTTGCATGCAGTTCCCGATATTTAGTTAATAATATTTTTAATAAACAAAAATATATACATATACTGCAAAAAATCATAAAGTTGACAGGCTACTTGTTTTAAGGGCATATTAGTATCAAGGAGAAAGGTGATCGGTCTAGTACTAAATATAGACAGACAACTGTGAGAGAGCTGACTACAATATTAATAATTTCAAATTTTGATACTCTGCTAACAAAAATATGATTATACTGTCTGACTAAAATAGTCCATAATTATATTCAATATACAAAAAATCCTCTCACACATGTACATACATAACTAATAATACACGAAATACAAGCAAGGATGAGTTGATTTTAAGGAAAGCAACTACCTTGAGAAGAAATTAATCTCAGCTCCATTTTTATGAATTTGGATGCGATCGCCATCAAATTTGCACTCAACAACAACTTCCTTTCCATGAAGCTATTGGATTGGAGATATATATAAAGCAATCAACAGGCCACGAAATCCAATAACAGAAGAAATGCAGAAAAAACAAAATTATACACCTCCAAAGCCGGACTAGATGCCACAAATGAACAAAACATTTTTGTTTCAAGACAAGCATTTGTCCTAAATCTAAAGTGCATACAGACCTTTTTCCATGCACCAGATGCATTGCTAACCCTCAGAGCTAGTTGAGGTCGAACAGGTTTACCAACTTCGATGTCCTGCAGAGAACAAGCATATATCCATCCACTAAGCACATGTTGAAAATGAAATAATTAATAATTCGTAAGACCAAAACATGCGTGTAATAAAGAAAAATCATAACTCATGCAAAGGCAAACCTGGCGCTTATGCCGCTGACTACGGTCTCGTAACTTTTCACAAACAAGTTTTAGATCACAGGTGACATTGAACAAGTCCTCAGCATCAGGGTGAAATTCATGAAATATACTCTTTTCACTTATTCCCAACTTAAGATCTGAACTTCGGCAGAGTTGTATAGAACAGAAAAGATTAAAGCTCGAGACAAAACATGAAAGGAGATAGTAATGATAAATGAGAGAGTTCAACTCACCTTTAAGAATTATCATAATAATCCACTTCATCTCTTGAGCATTTGTTTTCCTGATCAGACCAGAAAGAATGGATATTTTCTCTGACCTGTACCAAGAATCCCAGACATCACGTATTAAATCATGATCCAGCATGAATTATTAAAGTTACCTTAAGCCATCTATGTTATTAATTATTTCTTCCTGATCTATAGAAGTGGGAATAGTCTCCATTCAGGTAGACTACATAAGTCATAACAGTAAGTTATGAAAGAGAAGATTAAATGAGCAATGTCCATAATAATATCGTTATTCCATGGGACTAAAGAAAAAAACAACTTCAAGACACTAGAAAAAGAAGGCTTAGAAGCACAAAGAGCAAAAGGAAGTCAATAGAACTGTTCCTTTGATAAACAATGAGGAATATCATTGAACTCTACTCACACAGAATGACTTCTACCTATTATCAGAAGAGGCCAAGAGATCAAGCAATTCATTCAATTCTTTTATAGTTAAGCCCCCTGAAGTCATTCCCTGCCTCTGTTGGAGTACCTGCCAGCACATGCAAGAGCTCAGACATTCTTAGAATCAGTCTAGCAATATCATAACTTTAACAGCCAACAACTAGTCTATGGTTGCATAAAATAGCTGAAATTACAAAATCAGTCTACTCTATATGAAATCAAAAGTAATGTAAAAAGAAAATTGAAACCAACTCAACTCAGTGTTTATTTAAGCAAAAAAAGCAAGAACCACAAATGCTTCACATTGTGCGATTGTGATAACAATAACTAAAAGTGAATGGTCCATCATTTTTTGCTAAAACTCTCCAATTAGACTACACAGACAAAAGGAAAAGAAGGAAAACAAACAATTCTTTCACTAAGAAGCTTAAAATGCACGAAATCCAAAAACTCCAGAATAATTTTCCAAACAAAAATTAAACACCTCGGAAGCGACGAGAGAGAAGTTTCCGGCGAATGCACCAGACTTAGGGCCGCCCTTGCGCCAGTTGAGGAGGCGCTGGGAATCGGCGGAGTCACGAGATATGCCTAGGGCGTCAATCAGGCACGTGGCGAGCACGTGCTCACGGAGTCCGTAGGATCCGCGCTCCCGATCGAGGCTAGGCAGGATCAAGCGGATGGCGGAGAAGTAGTCGTCGCCGCTCTGAGGGCGGCAGAAGGTGTCGAGAAACTTGCGGAACTTAGAACGCTTGACAGAGGAGGATTTGCTTTTCTGCATCCAGTTGAATAGGCTCACCATAACGCTGAACTTCGTTTCCGCCATTGTTAGCGGCGGTTTGGGATCGAGGAGGAGGCGGTGGTTTTCGCCGCTTGGATATGAAATATTTAACTAACGAGTCCTTAAATACGCGACCATGTGAGAAGCTTATTCAGCACTACTCACCAGGAAAAGACCTTTATGTTAACGTCAAAAAGGTACAGGACACATGTCATCGTAATCCACGTAAGCAAAACTCTGTTAATTCTGATTTTATTTTTTTTCCCTACATCAGAAAAAGTCTTCGTATAATTATAATTTTGTGAAAGTTTGTGTGACATTATAATAAATGTTATCATTACTTTGTACTGTATATTTAGATCAAACGATTTTACCAACCACGTTATGTGAGAATGAATGAGACTTAATTTTGTGAATGGAATGAGTAAACAAATATATTATAACTAAATCAATATTTGTTATATTCAGAAGAACAAAAACTTACAAGCACATCATATATCATCTCCAAAACAATAGATATATAGGAACATTTTCATTATTGATCAATATAAATGCAATAATATATCCTCAATCAAAATTTCCATCATTCTCTCAAAAGTCTCAATAAAAGCTCATTATTCAAACAACATTTCATAATAAAACTACACGACTACATATATCATTTAAACTCTTACTATGATATGACATTTCAAATACAAGGTTTTCAGTATTCACACATCAAAATTCTAAAACTTGCAAAATCCACATGTCCGCTAATCCAAACAAAACTAATGTAACCAATTAAAGAAGCTTGAAGAATGACAATGGAGGGAATAAAGCTTGTGCGAGATGAAAAACATGAAGAATAAATCTAAAAATAAGAGTAAATTACAATCAAGAAGTGAGAAAGAAAAGGGAAACTTGTTTGTTGATGTACAATACAAATCCCAAATTAAGTGAAGGTCATCTCTACTAATAAAGCATAAGCTTTCAATTCCCAATCCATAGTTTGTGTGCAGCAAATCCTCCCTCAATCAAAAAGTTGATCCATTGAAGCCAAAGAATGGTCGCTGGAAAAAACATGAAGAAAACTGAGTTAATAAACATGCTATGATGAACTGAGTACAAATTTGTATGTACACAGTACATTAACACTGCAAAATGCAAAAGGGAAATTATATCTATCAATGTTGGTAATAACTAACAACATAAATGATACCTGAACATCGTAAAACTTTATATAAAAGCGAGAGCTCTGAATAGAGAGCTTGGTTTCAAGAATCTCTGCAATAGTTGCACTAAGTTTGGCATTGACGCTTGGATTCAAACCCCCTATGGAGATCAGTTCTCCATACGCTGCAGGCTCCTCTGTACCACCAAACGCAATCGGCACGCCTCCATTCACAAGAACCATCACATACTGCACAGCTTGCAACAACAGTTGGCCTCAGAGGTATTTTGTCGAACACTTAATAGGCATTTAATAGAATATGCAGATAGCAATAAATCGCGGCCAAAGATAAAACTTTGGTGATAAGTTACTTAAGAAAAACAAAAGCCCATCATCATGCAGCAATTGAGATGAGAATGAAGCAGAAAGAGGCGTACGGATTCAGGTTTTCCGATGATTTTGGCGACAGCTTTGGTGGCGTCTTTGAGTATATCGGAAGCAACAACGCCATCAACTGGAAGATTCGTGTACAAATTTAAGGTGGGCATCCTTTCTCTGATTCAAGTATATTATTAATTTGTTGAAATTGAATTTCACTAAACTGTAAACGATCTGCAAGACAAACTACTTCCTAACTTTTGTTTGCGTGATGAGTGGTTCTAAATCAACTCATGTGGATAATGTAAGGAGAAAAGCTGAAAAGAGATTATTTAGCAGTATCTATCAGCCCCAGATTCTTTGTTTTTTAATTTCATAAACATGATAAAATACGAATAATAATGATAATAATCTCTTTAATGATGTATAAAACATTGAAGAAACACTTAAATTGGAATCAAAGAATTTTAAAGAATGATTTCTTCTATTTAAATTACCTTTCTTTTTTTTTCTTTTTTTTTTACATTTTCTATGTGATTGGATACATGCATGATGTATCACTTTTTCTTTAAAACGATAAAATCAAGGCAGTCCCACCAGTAAGGAAATTGTGAAAGAAATGTATTAAATCAACTAAAAAAGAGGCCATAATACGTAGTTAGTCATGTGTAAGAGAAGCAACATAAGATAAAATACACCTACAAAGAACTGTGCTTGTACACACGTTTGCTATGAAACTATAGCCTAAAGCTACTATTATAACCGGTAACACCAGATGATCCATATGCACCACCACCATTATAAGGTCGTCCAGAAAACGACGACGTTGAGTAAGAGCTGTTGCCTAACTCTGAGTACGAAGACGGCCTCAAGCTCGACTCCAGCTTTCCATAACCGCCTTGCACAGGTTCTATGTGACCGCTCGTGAACTCCTGAATAACAACATATCATACCATAGTATTAGTTAAACTTGGTTCAACTCCTTTTTGCATCAGATTCAACAAGAAGCAGGCACACATGATTCTCTTTTGCTCAATGCATTGCACAAACAAAGACTATCTTCAAACTCTGGAGTGATGAAAACTTTCATCTTAAGGTTGAGTTTTGGATTGAAGGATTTGAGGATGGTTTCAAGGTAACAAGTCCATTAGTGTTGTTTGAACAAATATTGATTTGAAATCAACCAATATCACTTTGAATTAATTTTGGATGATTTGGATGGGTTTTGAACTACATAAATTGCAGATCTTGCATTCAAACTACCCCCAATCCAAACACAACCTATGTTTCTAGGCCTAACCGGAAACTGAAGGTTGCACTCAGGTTCATCATACAAATCGTCATAATCTTGGTTTCGAAAAAATAAATCAGTACGGCAGAAATCAAAAGAGAGAAAGGGCATTTTTACCTGAATAAGTTGCTGAGCAACTTGAACTTGAGAGGAGGTGCCTTTAATTTCCACAGTAATTTCCTCAGGTACTCTACTCTCTTGCACAGTAAGAATGGCACCACTAGTACGACGAATATAATCAATATTGGCTCCTCGAACCCCGATAATGTCCTCTGCATAAGCAAGGGGTATTTGCATAGTCTGTGCAATCTGCACAAGGCAATAAATGTCACGTATTTGCAATGAGAGGTGGTGCCATAATATTCTTCAACAAACAAAACAGTTGACCAGTAAATAAAAAGGTAGGATTAGGGTTGTAAAAGAATCGAACTTTTTTTATTCGATTCGATATTCGAATTCGAATATAGTGATTCGAATTCGAAAAATACGAATAAGAATCCGAATAAGAATATCTTTTCAGATTCGAATATTATCCGAATACGAATACGAATATGACCATATTCGATTCGAGTATTCGCGAATATATTCGAATAAATATAACTATATATAATTTTTTTATTTCATGTATATATATATTATATATCCAAAAATATATATTTAAGTTGAGTTGATGAATTTTATTATTTATTAAGTACTATGTAGGTATATTAATTTGGAAATAAATATATTTTTGAATTTTTTTTGAAATTTTAAGTTTAAAATTTTCGAATACGAATATTCGAATATTCTCAAATGTATTCAAATATTTTATTCGAATCGAATATGATTTGGTTTTGTGATTCGAATAATAAACGAATACGAATATTCGAATAGTTAAACAAATACGAATATAATATCATGATATTCGAATCGATTCGATTCGTTTACAACCCTAGGTAGGATTACACAAACCTGAGTTACAACAGGTCCCCCAGACCGCCCTAATGTTGAGGTAAGACTCCCAAGTCCACTATCTGATCCATACAACGAGAATCTAGAAGTTAACTGCTGTTCTATCTGGCTTTCACGGTCTAGATAGAGATCCCTCTTCATTGAAACCGGGTAATAAGCGCCTACTGAAGAAGCCTGTGAAGTACTATGCATGAATGACTTGTCAGACCAAGTTTCTACTGGTTTTTCCTGAGTAGCTGGCACATTGTACTGTAAAAGAAACACAACAATATTATCACAATTGAGTCATATCTAATTGACTATTATTAGATCATTAAGGTAGCAACATACACTCTTCTCAAATAAGGGAAGAACGCTCTGATCAACCAAAAATTTTCTCAGATGTCCTGCCACAGATTCCAAAGCTTTCAGAACCTTGAGACCTTCCCCTTGTAACTCAACAATCCTTTCATCCGAATTGGCATAAATCGGCATGTCATCTGACAACACCAATTAGACGATTAATACAATTAACCCAAAAGTAGAAACCCCATTAAGAGGCACTAGGAAGCAATTCCAAATAATACAAGGTTGAGTAGTAATCATTCAGAGTTATGTTCAAAACGTAGTCAATAGAATTATGACTAGATTTTCCATATCTCCTGTCAAACTTGTTAAACTAATGGCCATGGTGAGCACTATTACATTGCTTCGGCAATACAGCTGTAAAATTGTTACAAACTTTGCAAAATTAGGTATTGAACGAAAATCCTCTGAATAAACAAGCATGGAAAGCTGATTCCAAAGGTTCTTGTGACAAAAAATTGTTTTACGAAATAGGTCGAGACACTAAAAAGAAGATTGCAAATAAGATGATGGAAAATGGAAAGATGTTTCATACCATTAGAAAGCACCCGGACAGAAGCACCAGTGCTTTCCTGGATAGACTTTATCAAGGAACCTTGTTTTCCTATCAGGCTTATTGCCTGTGTTGATGCCACCAATAATCGAATTGAACAAAAAGCTGCAGCAGCAGTGGATTTTCCATCATCATCATTCTCAGCCAGACCATTAACACGTTTGAATACTCTTATTATGGCATCCATCGCTGGAGACAAGGCTACTTCTGGTTCTTCCTTCCCAGATATCAAAACCTAAAATATTACCAAATCCAAATTTCAAAATCAATATTTGGTAAAGTTGAAAGAGTAAAAACAAGCAATTAAAACACAATTTGTAATCGTGGCCTCTTGGAAAGTGAACAGATATATCAGGCTGAATGCTAGTTTTTAAAAATCAAGAAATGGATCACAGGCAAACACAACTTAGTCACAAGAGGAATATTAGAGTTCCACCGCAAGTGACCCAGAACAAGCACCCGAAGAGCCATTGCACTTATCATCACGCAGAGCAGCACAAGGCAAAAAGCTATAGTCTATTACATTCTATACTGATCCATATCATGAAGTAAGACAAAGTTTGGCTCTGGCAGTCAACCTAATGCTAATAAGTCTATCATATTACTTCAAGAAAAAGCAACAATATTTCCTTTTCTTCTGCAATTTCCCACTTTTCTACTATTGAACTGTGACAAACAAAAGAAGTATCTATCCTCTCATTCATTATTAGCTTGGTAACTAAAACAATTGAAACCAAAAAACCATAGATTATTATCAATATATTCCATTGGCATGTATGCACTTCAAAATAACATTGTGAATAAGCAAATACCTTAGGGTACCAAAATGAAAACTTAAATGTTATGATAATCTTGATCAAAGAATAGCAGAATAAATAATCCAAAAGCCTAAAATATTAATTGAGCCGAGGAAAAAACTAGACCACCATGTCAAACACTAGATCTTCTAAGAAACAACAATAAGATAATCGAATCAAAAAATTCCAAAAATTCACCGCAGGGGGAAGGGGAGAAAAAGGCAGAGTATAATAGCACGAATGGAAAAGATACAATCAAACACTTTAATTAAACTAAGTTTGCAATCAACCATAAACCCCAAGTCCGTGAATCAACTAAAACCCCATGGGAAATGATAATCCATAACTGAAAGCATAACTAAAACAAAGCTTGAAATTGAGAAAAATTAATCAAAAAACTATTAACAAATCAAACCAAAGTGCAGAGCGATAAAATTGCCGTCACCATACGCATGCAAGTAGACAGAGATAGTAGAGAGATAATTACAATGCGATCGGGGGAGGTAATGGGGCCATCTAGCACGCGAACCCTAGCGCGCGTCTCTTCAACGAGCTTCTTAATGAGATCTCCTTTCCGCCCAATAATTGAACCAACTTTTAGCACCGGCACCACTATCCGAAACACCGAGTACCCGGGCCAACCCCGCCATTTGGCCTTAATATCAGCCAATTCCGTTGGCTCCTCAGTCGAGGCAGCTTCAGCTTCCTCGCGCTTCAGCTCTACGGCCTCACCTGCTACGGGTTGTTCCGTCGACGCGGAAGTGAAGACAGCGTTTTCAGCGGTGACGGCGCCGCCGTTGTCTGGGAGGGCCTGAGTAGAGGCCATTAGGTAATCTCCTGTGGGTTCCGATGCGTGAGGGTTTTGAGCGGAGGGAGAAGAGAATGAGTGTGTGTTTGAAGTGGGCCGGTGCTCTACATCACATGAAGGCCCAAAAGGCTAGCCACGCACAAGGCCCAAACAGATCGCAGGTCCTTAAATATGATTTTTAAATAAAAGTATTTAAGGCTTAGTTTATTGGTGTATACTCGATCAATGTCATGACATGTAGACAAGCAAATTTTAATAATTAAAAATGGATAAGTGTCATGACATTGGTTGTATGAGTGATTAATGTAACAATCTTATAATTTCTTTTTTTATCCACTTATGATATATGTCACTGTTTAATTGATGATGATAGATTTTTTTAAAGAAGTTAAATTGTTGATATTTAAAATATTTTTTATTAAAAAAACAATTAATAAATAAAGTTCATTATTGACATATTTTCTCACCAATATATTAACATATTCTAATTATTGTAATTTTGATTTAGTTATTGTGTTTGTATGTTATTTTAAATATATGGTAAAACAATTTTCTTATTATAATTGCGGAATTAATATATAAAATATTTTTTCACTTTTTTCTTAAATCTTTTAAATATAATAAAAAAATGTCACAAAATAATGTACTATTATTAGTTACTGAGAAAAAAGTATTAAATTTGTGTCACTAATAAAGTATAAAAAGGTTGAAATTGAGTTGGGTTATGAGTTGTGTTTATGGATAAAAGATAAATTAATATTTTATTAGAATGTTGGTTTGAGCTGATGTGATAAACATAGTCTAAAAGCATCTATATCAATGGGTGTTAATAATACACATTGTTATGAGTTCCACATGACACATACTCAATCTAAAAATATATTTTTCTTCTTTTTTAAATGTACACCTATATCAATTTAACATCAATATAATCATTACGTGAAGTCTCATTATCTACTAACTAATTCTCTTTGTTTTATATTTGCATCAATTAAAGTCATTTGGCTTTTTATATAATTTTTCAATAATAAATTTAGATTTTTATTATATTTACATCAATTAATTACATTTATCTTTTTTTACAATTTAAAATAATAAAATTTTTAAAATATAACTTAGACTTATTCAAATTTTATAAAACAAGTTTTAATCAAAACGTGATTTGAATAATTTAAGAAATTTTTTAAATTAATTGAAAATTAAAATATATACAATTAAACAATGAACACAATTTGTGATTGATAAAAAATTATAAAAATAAATTTATACAAAGGCACAAATTTTATTAAAGAGATAAAATAATTTAAAATAAAAGCAAATTACTAAAAAAAATATAAAACAAAAGGCAAAATATAAAAGTAAAAAATAAAAAATAAAAAAGAAAAACAAGGAAAGAGAACACAAAAGGAAAAGATTGCACAACCAAACTAAAAGAAAAAGGCAGCAGATGTTTATATATAAAAACACACACGATTACATCATAAAAACACACACATCAATCAATATATAAGTGTTTTAGTTAGTCACACCCAAGGATGAAAATATCCGGAGATATATCCGTAAAATCAGTCTATAGATATCGATATGGACTGACAAAATAATCCGTTATAATATCTCCGATATATCCGGATATATCCACGATATATCGAAGATATATCCTTATCGGTAAATAATACACCTAATCTGTAATATATCTTCGATATATCCGGATATATCCGGGATATATCGCCAATTTATCCCCAATATATCGGTGGACTAGTTTTTGTTTTTTTTAGTAGAACCACTTTCTATGAGTTTTGATTCAATAAATATGAGTAATATGCATATCAACATTCAATGAATATGAGTAATATACATATCAACCGTCGTATTTTCACGGCATCAACATAGTCAACCAAATTGGGTCAATTCACATTACCAAATTCATGATTACGCTGAAAATTGATTTAGTATCTTAAGCTGGTATCAATATATCTAGTATCTTAAGTTGGTATCAATATTGTTTGACTCAAGATGGCATGTCATCTTATACATTTGAACCTAATAGGAGTTCAAGTTATTACTAGGTCATGTATTAATTGTCAATGATAATTTGACATGTAAACCAATATGAGATAACATTTATATAATAGTTTATTTTTTAATGTTGGTTGTAAACATATCTTTTTGTTTGAAATTTAACTTTAATATATATTAATATTCATTATAATATTATATAAAATGCTAGATACAATTTAAAAAAAAAAATCAATTTTTTTATTTTTTTCTCGAAATTACCGATATTTCCACCGATATCGATATATCCATCGATATATCCGTAAAATTAAGATATCGATATATCCGTAAACACGGATATTTTTGTCCTTGGTCACACCTCTAAAATAACAAACGTGGGTGCTCTAAATAGAAGTTTAACTCTATAAGAGTGGACACACATATTTCGAGCTTTATAATTGGAATATAAAATAGACTGATTATATATTAAGTTGAAAATATTTCAATTATAGTGATTAGTGGTTTATATTTCAAGTTCATATTGTAAATCGCAATAAATCTATAATTGATGCTATTTTACGTGATTAATCATCCAAATTAAGAATTGGATTTATATCACATTTAACCAATGAAAAAGCTCAGCTATCCATAATGGTTGGAGTTTCTCCAAGAATTATAAATATTATGAAGAACCTATATTAAATTAAAGTATTATAATTTCCCATTGTATTTCCAGTTCATGTTGGAATTTATTTTAATGATCGAATGTTTAAATTAAATGAATTCAGATTTAAATGAAGCAAATCGAATTAAAAATCGAGTAAAAATGTGTAGAAAATATTGTGCCCGATGTCTATTCGGGCAATTTAGTTCGACTGATTTTGGTCGGTTTTATGTGGTCGGTCAGAATCTTATGTAATTTATCTTAGAGAAATCAGCTTGAATACAAAATGTTCGAACTATTTTTAAGTTAAAACTTCTACTATTTATAGACAAAAAATACAAGTAGTGGGAGGTTACATCTACCTCTCCACGATCTCTTCTTCAACTGCCTCCTATCTTCAAGGAAGTGGGGGAGTTGACTTGCTCCCCTCTTTCTTATTTTGTTGGAAATTTGCCCGTTCATTTTCCTAGTCGTCCTCGTCAAGTCCTGGCCGAGTCAGTAGTTATCATTTTGAGACCGATATTAAGTCAATCCTGATTTGCTCTTCCCGATTACCTATCAGGTTTTATGTCCTAGCCGCTTGGATCGGGAGCCCAATGAGCTCTTCTCAAACGAGATTGATTTTGTGCTCTTTGGTCATTTAAGTTTCTCATGACTTTAGCTCTTTTTTAAATGACTTACATTGACTGTCGATTCTTCGATCGGCTAAGTATTTTCAGGCCTTCTAAGTTTTTGCATCTTTGGTCGAACCAATTATCTCTAATCAATTCAGTCATCTCTGATCGACCGAATTCTAAATTGATCCTCTAAAGATTCATTTCTAGTCTGCTCGACTACTTCTGCCGGCCTCCTTAGTTTCTAGTCTGCTCGACTACTTCTGCCGGCCTCCTTAGTTGGCTAAGAGTCCGGTCTAGTCGAGCTCTTCTGGTCGACTCGACCACTTTTGGCCGACCTCTTTAGCTGGCTAAGAGTCAATCGAGTCAAGTTCTTCTGGTTGGCTCGACCACTTCTACCCGATCTCCTTAGCTGGTTAAGAGTCCGATCGAGTCGAGCTCTTCTGGTCGACTCTACCACTTCTGGTCAGCCTTCTTAGCTAGTTAAAAGTTCGATCGAGTCGAACTCTTTTGGTCGGCTCGATCACTTCTGGTCGGCCTCCTTAACTGGTTAAGAGTCTGGTCGAGTAGCGCTCTTTTGATCGGCTCGACCACTTCTAGCTGGCCTTCTTAGTTGGCTAAGAGTCTGATTGAGTTGAGCTCTTCTAGTCGGCTCTACCACTTCCAGCCTTCTTATTCAAAGTTGTAGCCGATTCGATTTTTGATCGGCCGTTTCTGATCTTCCATATATCCGATTTTGTTTGACTCGGATTAGGGGTACAACACTTCCATTTTTCTTTTCTTTCTAGTTAAAAGACAATATTATTTCACCATCTAAAAATATAAAATCTGGGCAAACATGTTTTATAAAATGGTCCCAAATATAATATAGAACTTCAATTTAAGATGAAATTGACCAAAGTGGTACAGGGAAACCATCCCTTAAAGGCATGGGTCCATCTGGTCCCAGAGTGTGCCCCTAAGGTTTATCTTCAAATCCCCATTACAAAGTATCCAAATTTCATGAAATTTGGCCTTTTTATTTTGGACTTTTGTATATCCATTGCATGGGGATGACATCGACTTTCTATCTTCATCAAATCTTTATGTCTCATTATTTATATATTATAACAAAATTTATTAGAAATCGAGTTTGATATTTATGGTTTATTGTCCTTTTATTTGAGAATATTTCATGAAAAGATAGCCGCGGATTTATGTGATTTTTTAAAGGGAAAAATCTTATATCATATAAAAAATTTAGCTCAAAGACTTTTTAGAATATTAATTATGGCACCAAAGTTTTGGAATTTTGTATCTGAGGCCATCATTCAATTATGGCAACAAAGTTTTGGAATTCTAGCTTTTCTTCATAATTTTCCAAATATAGATTTGGTTAATATAGTCAAGTATTACGTTGTGTATCCATTTATATTACGATAAACCCACTTTACTTTTCTTTTCTTTGGTTACTTTTTTTACAATTCTTTTTAATAATTAAGTTATCTTTATATAAAAAATTCTTAATGAGGTAATATGATATGAATATGATATTTTTATGTGTTACAAAATGATTTTACGATGCAATGTGTGCATAAAAATTCAAAAATCCTTTCTTAGTTACAAAACAAAGAAAAGGAATGCACAATATGTTACAAGACAAAGTCAAAGAATATTGTTTATATGGAAGTCTTTCAAAAATGAGTGTAATATATTATAAATTAAACTTATAACATATCATGTCGCATTTCAACATATTTCAATCAATTTGATTTTATAATCTGATAATGAATTGATGCGTTCTGCAACGAATGTGTTATCTTTATATGATAACCAACATATATTATCGTATTCTCCTATTAACGGTTGATTCGAAGTATAAATTTGCTTCATTTTTCATTAATTAATTTCTTTACATTTAAACCCTTATGTTGTTCGGGTGCATTGTTAGTAATAAAGAAAAACAATTTTCATTTTCACTTGAGAAAAGAGAAAGATAATTAAGAAAACAAAAAACATGATTGAAGCAAAATAAATTGAAAAGAACGATGAGGGTACAAATTGATATTTTGGGTGTTTTTTTTTATTTTTATCAATTTAGGATAGAAGAGAGTTAATTATCAGTATCAGATTTGAAGAATAAAACATATCAATCCAGATTAGAAAAATAAAATTATTCATCAAAATAATGGGAACAAAATAAATTGACAAGGATAGTGAGAGTGCAAAATGAATTTTGCAGGGTCTTTTTCCCTAAAATAAAAAAAGTTGGGTCTCTACTGCAATATTACAAAGCTGTTAAAAAAGGTGCAATTTTATTCTAATCACAATCCATTGAAGAAAAATAGCAAAACGTGTAATTATTTAAAACCACATACAATCACTCACAACACAACAAAATAAGAAACTTTCAAATCATTGTATCCAATCCCATCTCTCCATTTTTTCCTAGATAGCCGTGAAAATCCACCAACCAATAAAGCGCAGTCCACGTCAGCTACCAAATCTCAATAACCAATGGTTTAGTGCCACGTCATCAGATAAGGCACTTTTCGATCAATAAAATTATTGCAGTTGGATGATTGAAATAATTCTATCACAAAGGCATATGAGGTTTTTGAATTTGATATTGGAATGAAATATTTTGTTACATGTCCAATTTTCCTTGAAATATTTTTGTAATGCATATATCATTCATTCAATTTATTAAATTTCAGAATTTTAAGTCCAAATTTACTAATAAACACTACATAGTTTAAAAGTGTTAAAATATTGCAATTTATGAACCAAGCAAAATGAAACATGTATAGTGTAAGTTTCATGAATCCTTCATCGTGGAGATAGAGTTATTTTAGATTGTGTTTGGATATAGTGATTTGAAATTTAAAATTTGAAATGAATGAATTTCAAATCCATTTAAATTTGAGTAAATTTGAAATCCATTGGAATAATTTTAAAATTAATTTAAAATAAAAGTGATGGATTTGAAATTCACGTTCATCCAAACACTATCAATAAATTTACTATTATGGATTTCAAATTTCTATTCAAATCCATTAATTTAAATGGACCTTTGCCTTTTATTTTACTTTTATGAAATTGACCTCAATATATTGGACATCATATTTATCTAGTCACAAATGGTCATTTCAAGACAATCTCGATTGTTCCGGATTGAAGACCATAATTATGATTGATAGGAAAATGAAAAGAGTTTGTTTTTTTATTTATTGAAATAAGATATTTAAATTGTTATGACAAACAATATCGACTCTACAGCGGATAAAGTCAATCTGCACAATTCTTTAAAAAAACTATTTTAATATGTTGAGTTAAAATATTATATATGTTTTTAATTCCGAGATTTTGCATAATATAATTATTCAACTACACATGTATCCTACAAATATTCAACAACATTACATATGCAACCATGCTTTTTTTTTATGCAAATAAAACAATAATAGAACAGGTACATTTGTCAAACAAATAAAAGAAAAAACAAAAATATCAATAATTTTTTCACATAAATGGAACAAGTTTGGATAATCAGTTCAATGCTCAAATACGATAATTAAATTAGGTCAAAGAACACATACTAAGATGAATTTAAGCTATTTTCAACATCTAAATCAAGCTACAAATTGTTCCTTGTTGAAATCGAACTATAAATTGTTATTTTTAAGCGAAAAATTCTATTTCTAATTAAATTAATCTTGAACTCTTTAATACTTGTAAATGGATTTGATGCTTCTAACCTACTTGCTGAAAATCTAACTATTTAGTAAACGCTCCAACAGTTCTAAATGTCGATCAAATCACTTTTATTTTTCAAACATTACCTCTATTTTTTTTTTGGCTAAAATAATTTCTCTACAAAATTTGCAAAAGGCCCCAACCAAAGAGAGTTGAAAATGTAGGGGCATTTTGGTAATATAAAATAATTTGTACTGCTAAAAGTGCAATTTACAGGAAGAAAGCGGTCCTCCACTTCCAACAACTGCAGAAACGAAGCATTGTCTCTTCCTCTGTTGCCATCGCCATACCTCTCTCTCTTCATCCAACTCAAGAATCTAGAGAGAGAGTTTCTGTTCTCTCCCGTGACTCACTGCACTCAACATACTTCCCATCCCAGTTTCTCTCTCTCTCTCTCTCTCCTCACAGTAAGTATAAATACTAAGTATTCCATGTTTTAGATATTTCCATACCTCATACCTTACTCTCTCTCTCCCTCTCTCTCTCCTCACCCCAAGTATAAATACTAAGTATTCCATGTCTTAGATATTTCCATATCTCATACCTTAAAAACTAATTCACCTTTTTCTTGCAAGAAAAACTTTTTTTCTTTTTCTTGCAAGGAACAACCTTCTTTTTGGCCTTTTTGCTTTTACCACTCTGTTTACTCTCAAATTCAGTGTTGCCACACTTTTAGATGCTCAAAATTCAGTTCCCAAGTTTGTTGGTACAGTTAGTTCATTACTATATTTAGTAACAATGTCATCTTGCTTGAGTGGGGGTGGAAGAGCATATAGATTGGAGGTTGAGATTACCAAATCCCCCTCCACTAATAGCTGGCTCTCGAATTCCTCGTCGCCGTCCTCGACTCTCTCCGACTCGAGCCACTGCAACCAGCTCGTGATCTCGACTCGGAGAAAGCCTCGAACGCCGCGGAAACGGCCCAATCAAACCTACAATGAGGCCGCCGCACTTCTCTCCACCGCCTACCCAAAGATTTTTCCCGCCAAAAACCTCAAGACCTTTAAGCCCCCTTTGCTCTTCGAGCCGTCCGACTTGATCATGCCTTTGAGTTACGCCTCCGGATTGATCCAACGGCAGAATCAGAATCATGCCTTTGGATTCAATCCAATTTGCCATAGTCCGGGAGAAATCAATTCCTCCCGGATCCATGGTGAGGACTACGAGGACGAGGACATTGGCGCCGATTTCGACGCCGAGTCGATGCTCGACGAGGAGCTCGGCGAGGGGATTGATAGCATTATGGGGAATTGCTGTGCGGGGAACGAGAAAACCGACGACATTGGTTTTTGCTACGGTTATCCGGTCGGGATTGGGGTTGAGTTTGGGTATGGAGTGAGGAGGGAGACGAGGGCGATGAGGGACGGCGACGAGGGTGATTGGTGGAGGTTTCCGAGCGTTGAGGTCCGCCAGGCGAAAACGATTGAGAGGAAGAACAACGGCAACAGAGGATTTGAATTAATTAAGAATTTAGAAGTAGGCGAGGGTATAAGAGAGAGTTTGTCAGTTAAAGAAGGTAATGAGGGATGTACTACTCAACAGAATGTTGAAGGGCTTCACCTGAAATTGAATTATGACGTCATTTTGGATGAGTGGGCCCTCAAGGGGTCACCGTTTTCCGGCGACTCTCCGGCCTGTCAGTCCACCGGAAATGATTTGCAGGTAATAATCTCTTCTCCCCTTCTAGATAGAATTAGTCCTCTCTTAGCTATCTGTAAAGATGTTTGTGAAAAAATGTTACCCATTGCTAATTTTATGTAAAAATAATGTACGATATTATTGCATAAAATTAATGTTTGTGTAAAAATGTTACTCATCACTAGTTTTAACTTTTATGTTTTAAAATATTTATTGAAATTACAATGATCATACTTTTACATGAATGTTAAGTTTCAGTGGTATGACTTAAAAAAAACAAAAAAATTTAAGTGGATTTTGTCAAAAATTTTCTCATTTACTTTATGTGATTTGATGATTTATGGAAATAATCATGTTTTATTAGAGTAAGTAGGTGGCGATGATTTAATCATCAGAATCAAATATCGTATTAATACCTAACTTTGACAATATTAAAAATAAACTTGCCCTTCTGGGCAGATTTGATTTCTTTGTTTCCAGTTACATATTTTAAATTATGTTATATTTTCTAATGCATTACTATTTTAAATATACGTCACACACATGTATGTTTATAATTTTATTTTATACATATAGTGTATGGTGAAGTTTTTGGTATAAAAAATGTAACACAATATGTAAAGTTCTTTTTTTATTTTTTAATTAGTTTTCTTGGGTCTAAATAGAACTTAGAAGTTATGCTTGGTGCAACCCTACAATTATTGGAGGTGGGCTTTTTGCTTTAAGTTATCCTTTATCCTTTTGTTCCTTTTCCATGATTGAAATTTGAGAGCCTGCAATCAATGTGAGTGTGTTTGTTAGATGGGCACATCACATGCCACAATCTTTTTCTAAAATTAATTTGGAACTTTTATCAAAATTAATTTGAAAACTCTTTAGGTGGTGTTTGGATGAAATGATTTGAAAATCAAGATTTAAAATAAATGATTAAAATGATTTCAAATCCACGTATGTCCAAACACTATTAATAAATATGTTATCATAAATTTTAAATATCTCTTGATCGATGGATTTAAATGCAGACAAGATTGGCCCAAATAAACTTGTTCTTGGATAATGGAGGAATAAGAGAGGCCAGTGTTCAACGTTATAAGGAGAAGCGACGTAATCGACTCTTCTCTAAAAAAATTAGGTACCAAGTTCGTAAAGTCAACGCTGATCGACGACCTAGAATGAAGGTTACTCTCATACACTCTTTCTATTTTAAAATTTTGTTCCAAATTAAAGTTTAATAATTAAAAAAATAATATGTTTATAGTCTAATCTGATCTTTTTATTGTTTATGATGTTTCAGGGACGATTTGTCAGAACACCAAATTCCTCAGATGATTAAAGATAAAATTAGGAGCCAATTTAACCTCTATTTTTGTAGTTTACATTTTGAGAGGTTTTATTTTTCTTTTTTTTACTGATTTGTGTTTTTCTTACACTAAGATTTGGGAACTAAACGAAATTGTAGAATTGAAAATAAATCCCGAAATTAATACTCCCTCCAATTCAAAATAAGTGTCGTTTTAGAACTTTGTGATTTATTCTTTTTAAGTGTCGTTTTGAGGGTTATTTCCAAAATTGTCCCTATACTTAATTATTTATTTATTTATTGTACGCTTATTCCTATATTTTGAAAAAAGGCATGCACTTTCAATAATTGAACAATAATTGAGTGGTCAATAACTAATTAAACAATAATTGAGTAGTCAAGAACTAATTAAACTTTCATGCATGAACACTTTGACATGGTATATAACTATAAATATAGCAAATCTAATCTTAAAAATTTCGCAATTTATTGTGAACCATAAGAGCAAGATACAGTCCTTTTTGAACATGAATAACAAGATACAACATTATCTTTTTATGGATATGTAATTTCCATAAGGCATTTGCAGTAATATAATTAAATATTTCTATTTTACTACATTCTTCATTTGTACTTATTTTTTTATTTTTCAAGGTGTTGCACCATGTGTTGGTACATTTACATAAATAATCTAAGCGTTTAATCCTCAGATTAATTATGAACTAGATTAATTATGAATTAATTTGAGTATATATTGACATCGAGATATGTATGGAAGAATATTTGTCCATATTTTCGTTTTGATTTGTTTCTTTATATTTGTCGATATTTTTCAATATCTTTTGTATAGTTGACAATATTATTTTTTGTTCCTAAATTAAAGGATGCGATCCAATATTGAAAAAGAAAAAGACGCCCAATTTTCATTCCCTCCCAGAAAGTGTAAGCCCAAATGGTATTGTTCAAGGCCAGAAACGAATTTCATCACCCCATAGGCCCAGTAAACAAACGACGTATAATTTGACTTGTTATTACAAATAATGGGACTAGAAATAAAAGATTCATAAAATTGTAAATTAAAATATAGATGAATATATATATATATATATATATATTTCATTCAAAAAAATAAATAAATAAAGATGAAAAAATTAGCTTATATAGAAAGCTTGTTCCCCCCAAAATTAAACCTGTTTTTTCTAAGTGTCGAATTTGCAGTTGGGCCCCTCAAGGCTCTTATTTTCTCTTAATTACAAATTTCCTTTTAAAACGGATTCTTCTGACTCCTCTATATATACACGTAAAGCCATCTGCCCCATCAAATTAACACCCAAAAATTAGGGCACGATTCGACTGCGAACTGTTCGTGAAGAACTCGCGAAGAAGGTATGTTGTTGTTATTTTTCTTTGCCTGAAGCTTTATCTTGTTTCCTTGATTCGATTTACGGTGGAGCGCGCCGGGAAACAACTAATTTTGGGGAGCGGATCCCATTTTGTACAAAAAATGCCGCCGCGGCGTCGTGATGGATTCTTTCTGGTTTTAATTTTGAAGTTACAAATTTTCCAGCCGCTATTATTTCTATTTTAATATTTAATCACGAAAATTTGTAAATTGTAAAATAGAGTTGTGTTTTGGTAGTTTCCTCCAATTTGTTCTGTTTCTGTTTTTTCAAATAAAGATATTCCTTTATCATTCTTTAAACTTCGTCCAGCCGTTGTTCCTCCATAGATCATCTTCAAAGCTGCTTGCTGCGTTTTTCCAGTTTTTGGAGGGTTCAATTTGAATCAATTGTGTTGTTGAGAAATGGGGATTGAGAATGAGACAATCAAAGGTCCTTGCAGTTTTATTGGTTTGGTTGATTTTCTTAGAAACCCCAAATCTCTAGAACATTTGCAGGCGCTACTTGTGTTTTATGGAAACAGAAAATTATGCTGTTTACGAAAGATTGGAGGTGATTGGTTGGCAGCAGGGTTTTGCTGTGGTTTCCCACAGCAGGGGATCCGCTCCCCCTTTTTCATTAAACCTTTTAATTATTCTGATAATGTTCGTCTAGTCGATCATTTGCATGATTTTGGATGGTCAAAAGATCATGTTTATTGGGGGTCCCCGTTGTGACCCTCGGCTTATGTTACAATTTAGCGGAATCCATCACCTTACTGTATGAATAAATTTCGGTCTCGTCCGAGACACTAAG
Source organism: Scutellaria barbata (assembly GCA_028654395.1). Classification (NCBI taxonomy): domain Eukaryota; kingdom Viridiplantae; phylum Streptophyta; class Magnoliopsida; order Lamiales; family Lamiaceae; genus Scutellaria; species Scutellaria barbata. The sequence goes on along the minus strand of CM053655.1, from coordinate 664,947 downwards.
CTAAAGCGGCTGTTGGGGAATGAGTGGCTAGCCTCATTTCTCCTTTACCGAGAATGACCCATTTATCGTGCTATCGTGATCAAGATTATCAATTATTGTAGAGGGTGTCTTGATTTTCATTGAAGAAATTAGCTAATTATAGGGATTTTGAATGAAAAAATTAGCTAATTGTAGATATGATGAAGTGCTGTCTTGCTCATACTTATTAATGCAATTCAAATGTCTACTTCTTGTAGATTAGGTCTCTTACAGATTAAGTGTTTAACAAATTTACTAATTTGTAAATGTGTATCAAATTTAATTCACAAAGTATATGTTCCATGGAGTCTATTGGCACTGTTTTCAGAATTGTGCGCCTCACTTGTGTATGGCATGTGCTCTTACTTTGCGCTCTGGGTGTTCTTTACGGTTTTTACTACATTGGGCTTAAAGCAATCTACAAAACCTTTGATCTTAAAAAAAAAAAAAGAAGAGAAACGGAATAAAAGCATTTTCCATAGTACTTATCGAATTTGATATTGGCGTTTTGATACATATTAGGAATTGTTTATATATTGGCATAAGTTTCCATCGGCGGATTATGCTGCAATAAGCATGAACTGCTACTTCTCTGGAGTGAATATGCAGATCTGAGTTTCGATTAAGATTTTGAATGAAGTTTCTTTTCTTCGACCAGGTCTGGAGATTCAGGTTCTGTGAGAGCCAGCATCCATACTATCTGCTGTTTCCTGGCCATTCGTAAGAGAATGCGAGGATATAGAAGAGATGTAAGCATCTGTTCAACTTCAATTATCTTTATCTTAATCAAAAACCTTTTGGGATTTTGATTTTAGAGACTTTTATTAATCTACATAGTTTTATTGCAGGAGTATGAAGACTGGGATGAGTATGAGGAAGATGGTGACGGTCAAGAAGAGGAAGTGGGTGGAGTCGGTGAACATGAGGAAACTCACCAGCCCACCCAGGAGGAATTGGATTATCTTTTACGGAGGCAAAGGATAAAAGATGCTATCAGAAGAAAGATGAAAAAAGATTCGGGAACTGGAAACCCTGGCTCCCTTGATAGAACAAAATCAAACTCATTCCATAATGACAAGTGAGCTTTTCCATGTGAAAAAATAGTAGTATCTTGCTGGGTTTTGTATTTTATCCTGATTGTATTGCACTTCTATTTTTCTGCGTGGTTCCCGTTGCATTTAACAGATTTATACTATAAATAATTTTCTGGTAATTTTTGATGAGTCTTCTTTTTCTTGTTTAATTGCTTGGTTTTTAAACATAAATGACAGGCTGGTTGTATTCTGTACTTGTATATATCACTACCAAACCGATTTAAGTTTGATATTAATAATAACTTGTATGCTTGCAGCTATGGTTCCTTTTTTGGGCCTTCACAGCCAGTTATTGCTCAGAGAGTAATTCAAGAAAGCAAGTCCTTGAGGGAGAATCCAGATTTAGCAGCAAGGATATCTAAATCCACCCATAAAGTATGCATAGTGTCTATATGATAGCTGTGCTTCTTGATTTACCCTATTTCTTGCTTCCTTACCTTGTTGTATTGAAAGATTAGCCTTGTAGATTCATGTTAAGAGCCTTGAAGCACTGCTACTGCCATTTGTATTTATTTGGATGGCCAAGCAATGGTGATGTAGTCTGTGCAAGTTGTGCTTGGATATTGTTGCTTTTAGCAAGCACCACCATTATTGTTCAATGGTGTCAGTTTTTAAGATGTCCTACTCGAGCATGTCTTATCATTCTTCCCTTAGATGCTGCAAATGCAGCTTTAGATACATTTATGGAGCTATTTTTGTTTGATAGTTCTTCGGTTACATCTCAGTGAAATGATCAATTATCCTACTTGAGACTCTGACATACTGTAATTTTTGTGCAGAACAATAAGACCACTGTTTCAGCTCCCTCCAGATCGAAATCTCAGCCCAACCATCGGCCAAATGTTACAAATGGGGTAACTTTTGTGACTTTATCTCATTTGTATATTTGGTGGTTATACTTGTTTCTAATTCTTTTTTTTTTCCTTGATAATTAATGCAGTATAGAGAAAAGGTCGAAATGCTTAAAAATACAAGGGATTACTCTTTTCTATCATCTGAGGATGCCGAGGTTCCAGCCTCATTCAAATCTCCACCTTCAAGAAATGTATCGGCTCCTAAGTCTGGTGTGAGACTGCTCTCTTTCTGGTTCGTTCACACAAATGGCCATTGCAATTATATTTTTATTAAGGGAACTTACCCAGGTTTTTTGCTGGACTCGAAGATGCGCGGTCTGCTCAACTGCAGCCAAGGGTCCGACAAGTGGTGACTGATCATGGAAGAGAACACTCAAATGGTCGTGATGGGAAGAAGCCAATCCTTGCAAGTAGCCACAGCAAACCTAAAGGTGGGCCGGAAAAGCTGGCTCATAATGGCAAATCATCTATGGAATCACGGAAACAGCTAGGAAGCTATAATGGAAGTGGTCCAGGTCGGCCAGTGGCCCCTAAAGGCATGCCTATTAAGAGTTCCATACCTGCTGGAGGAAAGGTGACCCAACCTGCCAAAAAAAATAATATCTATGGTGATCGTAAACCAAATTCTTCATCCAGTCAATCAGTTGCTCGTAGGCCAACTCAATCAAATTTGCAATCTGGAAGTCATAGGCCAACTCCTTCATATGGTCATCCTTCAGGTTTGAAAAGACCATTGGCTCAAAAGGAGTATCAAGAAAGAAGCAAGTCTAAGGTCATCAGTAAATCGTCATTGCCTTCCTCTAGGGCTCAGGTATGGCGCCATTAACAAGACATCACTTGTTTAGACTCCAGTTTCTGGATACATGTTTCTATAGTTTTCTCACATGTTATCATATGGTTTTGGCAGTCGAAGCGATCACCTACAAGGATTCCACCTCGTGCTCCTTCGCGAGATGAACGACCGAAGTCAAAACCTAAGAGGGAGCTGTATGACAATGAGTCTGATGGTGAAAATGCTATAAATCTGATCAGACAAATGTTTCGGTAACTATGAATCTTTTTGATCGGCTATACTTTTCCTGATATTCTTCCCTTTGTGATGACTGCCAAAAAGTTCTTAGTTCCTCATGATTTTGTAGCCTTAAGGACTTAATTTTTTTGTAGGTATAATCCCAACAAGTTTCGAGATGATGATGATGATAGTGATATGGAGGCCAATTTCGATGATATCATGAGGGAGGAGAAGCGCAGGTCAGTGTGATATACTGAACGTTAAGTTTGGGATAATTTTGTGGCTTTCGAGCATTTTTTCTTCTTTTGGATGATGGTAGAATCATATTTCTGTGTTGTAAATGGTTAGGGAAATGATCATTGCTCTAAGCATTCATGATCTTGATAAAGTCAGAAATAATCAGAGACTCACAGCACTGCCAGTTATCAGCTTCTTTAGGATTTTAATACTCATTTTGGAGTGTCAACTATTCTGTCAAATGGATTTTAGTTGACAGTTTATTGCTCTGATTTGGCGCCTATAGGTAACATTATTGGCATTTATTGGTGAAAACTCATTAAAATGCATGACATTTAGGAGACTCGATAGCCATATATGATGCTTGTGTTCTTATTACAAGTACTGCTTATGGTGTCAAAAATTGACAAGAATCTATTAGCTTGGACTCTATTGACATGTTATGTTCTTTCAGTGCAAAAATTGCCCGAAAGGAGGATGAAGAACAGCTCCGCTTGATTGAAGAGGAGGAAAGAAGGGAAAGAATGCGTTTGGAAAAGAGGCGAAAGCTGAACCACTGAAATAATACTGACATGAAATCCGGATTTGCTTATTCCATTTTGGGTTAACTCGAAATTCCTCCAGAGGCTATACCAGAGGACAAAGCCTCACACCAACGTGTTCTATGTCGTTCAAGTGCTCCACCATCGATGCAACATTTGGAGTCGTCTCTCTTTCAGTGTTCGATTTTTTAATATAGCAACAGCATGAGACCATTTGATTTGGATTCTTTATTTTCCTTACCATTGATAGGTCAATCTGTAAGTTATCAATTCTAGTTTCGTCATCTGGTACAGGCTCTCATCTTGAAGTATAAATAACTAATAACATCATGATGAATTGTGGATGGTCTCTTGACTGTATAAATATATGCCTTCATCTTGGACTGTCTTTTGGATCTTTTCATTTGGGCCCAAAGGGTCATAAAGGTGTGAAGTGTTGGGCCTCGGCCCATTTAATGGATTTATTATGTTCGTGAAGATTTTGATTTGTTTCATTGTTTTACATAATTAGCATATTATCCAAGAATTAAGACTAGTGTGGGGGGGGGGGGGGGGGGGGGCGTTTCACAAGCTTTTTGATAGTAGTTTAAAAGGAAAAGATGGAGAGAAAATGAGGGACAATAGCGTAAATTTGCATCGAGATGTTATTTTTAACCTAAAACACTTAATATTTGAAGTGCTATACACTCTTTATATATATATAATTGGTATATTTCATTGTCTTTGAAATTTTATTATGACTTCATTATCAGGAAAAAAAAATTTGACCCTTCACGGATAGCGAAAGAAAAACCTCTCCCTCTTAATTATATGACTAATATAGCAAGTTTACGATTTGTCAAAATTTGATTATACTTTAAATCTTAGTCGAATGGTGGCTGTAATTTTCAACAATTTGACAAATCTTTTCACCTTTTTAAAAATTATAGCTATGTATGAACTAAATTTATTAATCTATGGATATGTAATTATTTTAAAAGTCACAACTTTATCTATCATTCCACGAAATTAGATAATATTAGATGATATTACATTAATCCTACTCTAAACTCATTAACAAATACGATAGCTATATATAGCCTTAATTAAATTGGCGGCAAATGAAATAAGGGTTGATATCCCATCCTACCCCAATATATATAACCAATCCCTTTTTATACCATATTCCATATAAAATATCTCTTTCCTACCACAATCAATATAAACATGTATGTTTTATACCCATTTTTCAAAGAAAAATACTATTTCACCCTTGTTGACTTTTATAAATTTCCAAAATGCCATTTATGCCATTAGCAGTTTTCTCTTTCCAATCCTTATACTTATTAGATCCGGATTAGCCCTCTGATCAATATCAGGCCCAACATGCTTCCGTAAATAAAATAAAACTGAGTTTAAATCATACCTCGTCTTTGTCTCTTAAGTTCCCTTGGACCTTCGGTTCAGGTTTTACGGATCAAAGATCCAACCACTCGCCCGCAGTCTATGGTTCTGAAACCGATTTTCTTGGGAACCCTGATCACACTCCTTTTCAACGGCCACCTGCCTTCAAGGAGGTCACGGGGAGACGCACTACTGGATAATTTTTCACTTAGAATTATAAAATTTTTGGACAGAATGTCGGAAAGCAAAAGCCCTGTTTATTGAAGAAAATAAACTAAACTATTTTACAATATATATCTTCTCCACCATTGGAAGAGAAACTTGAATTAGCCTATCATGGCTAAGACTCGTGAAGGGGAAACCCCCATAAACAGGAAAGCTTGAAAGCTATACTATTACAGACTTGAGAGAAGATTTCTCGAAAAACTTAGAATGAAAGAGAAGGTGTGGATTTTCGATGATCCTCTTCTGAGGCTGAATGCCTCCTTTTATAGGCCTTAATGTACTCCTGTTGAGGTTGTATTATTGCATTTGCCAGCTTGCAATCCATTAAATGAGTGGGTAATGGGCCAGCTTCCTTTATTTCTCACCTACCGTTTGGTAAGTGCATCTACCACCTTCGTTGTCTTCTTGCGTCGGCAACGAATCTCTTGATGAGTGGAGGGGTCCTCCAAGTTTGTCCTCTTTCGTCCAGATGCTGATTCTTCAAAGATGGCGGGACCAACCACTATCTTATGTCTTAATAAGCATCCTATGCTGTTTATACCGTATCCTATTACATTGTTTAGAATACAATACAGCTTGTTTACAATCGAGTCTAATTAGACCCGTTTCCTCTTATTACATTTTTGGTTTTTATTTTCTAAAAACCCTTCCCTTTTCCCTTTTTCTTTGGGTAGTCGGGTTTGTCCTTTTTTATTTTGAAACCCTGTCCAAACAGCGGTTTCTCTTGTGTTTGACAGTAAGAGCATATCCGCTCTCCCCATCTCCCGATATGTATCATATTACATATCTTCTTCCTAGTTTGTTCCGTGGCTGGAACCTTGTTTTCCCAGATTAATTTTCTCTTATTTTCAAAGAGGTTTTCAGCAAATCCGGTAGTTGTTCCTGTCATGGAATTTAACAGGAATGATCCATTCACAGAATTATGAAATATTTTGAACGGATACTTTACTTTGTCCATCTCGGTGAGACAGACCCAAACTCCCCAAGCTCGCCTAGTAGATATATCATTTTCAGTCAAGGCGACTACCAAAGGGCTGTTTTCTGGGGGTATTTTGGCTCGGTTGATCGCCCCCATCTCAGGTCTCTGTAGTTTTATGAATTGAAAAACTAGATGAGACCCTTTTCCTGTAATTTCTGGAGCAGCAGAGATAATTTTTAGCTCCAGTATATCTCCTCGACCCAAGTATGGGTTGTTCTGCCATGAATCGTGCACAGCAGTGGAAATCCAATCCGGTAATTTGGAAATTTCCGGAAAGCTGGGTGCGGTAGTAAAGATTGAAGCAATTGCTCCAAAATCGAACCATTCCCGCACATCATGAGGATTTACGCCCGGGAGCATCCAAAGTCTTGGATACCTGCCAGACCAATCGGCAGTAATTTTGTTTGGATTGATCCCATTTCTTGTCATCAATTTCTCCCATGTTTTTTGGTAAACCTGCAACGGAGAAATTACTTGATTAGTGTTAACCTGTCTAGGGCCAGTCTGGGGCCTTAGGTTAACCTCTCCCTCTTTTACCCCAGAGGTGCTGGGTTGACTCGGGTTGTCTGGAATTGCTTCCTGACCTTCCGAATTAATAATTTTATCGGAATCCGATAAAACACTTGGTTCGGCTTTATCAGCCTTTTCACCGGTATCCGATGAAAAACTTTTATCAGCAGGATGTCCTGCTTCAGGTATAAAAGTACCCTGTTTGTTCATCGATGATGAACTTCTCTCGTATATTTCTTTCTGCATCACCGATGGTGAACAGGCCTTGTTTACAGGATCTACTAATGCATTCCACAAATCATTATTTGAAGTTATGGCTGCTCGTAGAGTCATTTGGACTTTGTCCAAATCAGCTTTCTGGACATAAGATGCCGCTTCGGCTCTTACCCTTAGTTCCTCAAAAGCCTTGTAATGCATCTCAAGGTTCTCCCTAAGGTGCCTTGCTCGTATTGTGATGGAATCAGCTTCAAGGATATCCATCTCTTGTTAAGAAATCTGCAAGAACATTCTCATTAGATTTCATAATGACAATATCAAAAAGATAATATTGGCATTCTGCTTGCCACCTGATAATACGTGCCTTTTCGATCTTTGATTCAAGTTTGTTTTTCAAAAAAGCTTTAACGTTAGTATTATCAACTTTTAATATAAATTCTTTAGCTAATAAAAATAAAGGCCATTTTTTAAAAGCCTTCCAAACAGCAAAGAATTCTTTCTCGTTAATATGCCAAACTCTGGCTTGTTGTTCTGTAAACAACCCTCCTGTATATCTACATGGTTCTTCACCCGTAGATGTCTTTCTCATGAGTACTGCTGCCCATCTGAAATCATTAGCGTCTGTGTAGACGACTAACTGATCCTCATCTTGAGGGATCGCGAGCTTTGGTAAGTTACTACAAACCTGTTTTAACTCACGAACTCTTTGGGAATGAATATCTTCCCATTTCCATTTGGTCTTCTCATCCTTCTGTAATAAAGGACGGAAATCCTTTCTATATTTTGCCAAGTCCTTAATGAATGAACCTGCAAAATTAATTACTCCTAAGAAGCTTTGAAGGTGCTTCTTATCTCTAAGAACATCTGGAAAATTGCAGATTTTTTCCACAATATGTTCCTGTAGTTCCATTCCTGCATGGTCAATAATAACACCGAGAAACTCGATTCTATTAACCGCGATTATTGCCTTCTTTTCAGAGAGCACTAATCCTTCTTTATGACATGCTTCTGAAAATATTTCAAGATGCTTTAAATGATCTTTCATATTCTTAGAGGCAATTAATATATCGTCTATGTAAACAAACATAAACTCAAAATAATCTTTAAATAGATTATCCATCTTTCGTTGGTATATCTGAGGTGCATTCGCAAGACCCATAGGCATTACGTTCCAGATATACTGACCTTGTGGTGTAGAAAAAGCAGTTAATTTCTTAGACTCTTTTTCTAACTTAATCTGGTAAAAACCAGACTTGCAATCAAATTTTGAAAACACTTTTGACCCTTTAATACAATCAATTAAATGTTCTCTACTTGGAATGTAATAACCATCAAATTCGGTAATCTTATTAATACCTTGATAGTTAATTACTAACCTTGCTTTTCCTCTCTTTATTTCGCCATGGTTTCTTACCAAAAACCCTGGGCTACTATAAGGAGAAATACCTGCTTCGATCAGCTTGAGATCGATATGCTCTTTGATAATTTTTTGCATATCTTTTCGATCTTCAAGATTCATCTGTATCGGCTTGTATCGAACCAACTCATATCTGTGTTGTTCTTTTACCTTCAACGTTGCTTCGATTTGGTTTTTGTCCCACCAGGCTAAAGGATTTTCATTGTAATTCCTCTGAATTAGCCTTTTTACATTTTCGAGAGAAAGTAGACTTTCCTCATTAATGTCAATCTGGGGTGGTCCTTCTTGTAAGGCATTTTTCAGAAACTTAATAGCTTCTTCATGTGCCTCCTCCATTCCCTCTTGTCTGTATGACAAAAGAGCTTCACCAAATTTTCTCTTATCCTGCATTTTTGGATGAGTTAACTTGGCTTCATTATCACCACGTTTGCTGCGAAAATCAATAGGCATGATCCTATTAAAAGCCTTTTCTCGCCGCAAAACCTGTATCATACTACCACAGTTAGTAGTAAAGGTTAACAGGTTCTTGTGATTATCCTGCTCATATTTTGCAAAAGTTTGGATAAAATTGTTACCAAGCAAAATATCAGCACCTGTATCATGAATATAGATTGGTGGCATTCTTACTTTATACCAAGGGGTATCGAATGCGCCTCCGATCATTATTCGTGTTTCTCGAATACCTTTATTGAGTATAAGGATCTTCTGTGAGAAGTCTCTTCCTGCAATAAGAGGTAATTTTTCCACTGCTTCGCTGGGAAAAACTCCTGGCTTTGCTGTGCAAATGCCTGAACCTGAGTCAATATAAGCTGCAAAATATTTCGTCTTATATTGTTCATATAATATCCCTACAGATATATATATAGAGAAAATACTTGTCATTCAGAATCGTTTGGATAGATTCCTCTTTTCCAAGATTCTAACAAGTTTATCCTTGAGCTTCTAACATTATGCTCACGGATCAACTCTTGAAACCTTACTTGATGAGTCTGTCCATTATCCCGCATTTCTCTAATGCGTTCTGTCAACTCATCTTTCTCTTTTCTGAGATCCAGGATCTCTTCATCAATACATCTTCCGGGCATGATTCAGAACCTGCCTGGATTGTTTGGATAAATCCTTCTCCTCCAGCGTTCTAACATGTTTATTCGTGCGTTAATTTGACTTATTCTTAACGCAGCCTCTTGTATCCTTATAACTTCTTGGATACTTCTTTGTTCTGGTAGATTTTGCTCTCGCAAAGATCTTAACAAAGCAATCGCCTGGTCTCTTTGTATCGTGAGATTAATGATCTCTTGATCTAACTTGATTCCTGGCATAATGGCTTTATTCTACCCTGATTGTATGTCCATCAAGGTCGAATTCCATCCATTTCTCATCTCTCCTCCAGGGTTTATGTTCCTCAAGGAAACTTAACCCTAGGGTCATAACTCCTTTAGTTATGCCTGCACTTCCTGTAACAGATACATGATATCCTGCTATTTCTAACATTCCTTCATATCTGTTAATACTTGGTTGTTGTAAATGATATATCTCCTCACAAGGAAACAAATTATCAGTTTTAGATATATCAAAAACAATATGGATTTCTTTCCATTCATTATTAGGGCATTTGATTTTTACATTTCTTACCCTAATCTTTTGTGGATACAAATCCTCACTTGGTTCTTTTCCTTTTAGGCTTAAAATCCTACCCTCAGAAAAGGACAACCTGTTACTAATTTCAGAATCAAACCTTAATGATCTACTGTTTAGAATAGGTTGATCTTTAATTAGCAAATTGACACCTCCTAACCTTGGTATTTTAATTGGGTCAGGTGTCATAACTTTGGCGAATTCCTTGAAAATTCTAGGAATTTCTATATACTCCTTTCTAAGAAACATATCCGAATGATGTGTATTAGAAAGAGCATATGCAATTCTATACGTGATAGAATATGGTCTATTTCCTTCTTTCATAAGATCAGGTCTTTTAAAATCCTGATGAAGGGTTAAGACTCTACTAAAATCTTGGTCTGCTAGGTTATATGCAATCCTAGGATGTATGTCAAACATAAGTTTGCCAGCATATAAATTACCTACCATTGTACCAAGACAACTTTCGCTTAAATTATTGATTCTTTTATCCATCACCGATAGATGTAATTCAGAATCAATTCCTTCTTTGAAGGTAGCTTTAATCACTACTTCAATGGTTCCAATATGAATCCATTTCATTGTGACCGCTACTTCTTCTTTGATACGACTTAATTCCTCAAGAATTTCTTCTTTTGGAATAAGTTGCATCTCAATGTTATTACCGGTTAACCCTATTGGAATAGAGAACTCACCTGAGTTCACCCGGTAGATGATGTGATGCTTGCGTTGTCTTATTCCGATTTTGTCACAAAATCGATTAAGACTTCCAATCTTAAATCCGTCGTACGGACCTAAAGCTGAATCTTGTTGCATGATTCTTTCCATCGTCTTGTTGGAGATGGTCATTTTTGAAAAGAATCCTGATAAACTGTCCGTCGTCTGGAGTCTATCTTCTGGTTTGCCGGAGCTACTCGTCTGATTCTGTAGATGATCCATCGGATCCTTCTGAAACAGATTCCAATTCTTCTTCATAGATGCTTTCATCTGAAGAGATGTCCTCGAACTTGTAAACTGGCACCAAATCACCATAGAAGACAGCATCACGGATGTCGTCTGTATACTCGAACTGGCGCACGTCTTTTTGCTTTTTTGGGCAATCGGGCGAAATATGACCTCTCGCGCCGCACGTCCAACAGTTGCAATCCTTGAAGCTTTCATTTGCACGAGTGTGAGCTCGTTTGAAAGTTCTTTTCCGGGTTGTTCCTCCTACTGGCTTCCCTGTGGATCTAGATCCCTGTGAAGAAAACCTGGAAGGACCTGCCTTTTGACCAGATTTGTAAGATCTAGCCTTTGATTTGGACCACCATGATCTTCCCTATTTGGAAGGTCTCCTGTATGATCCTCCGGACTTAGATTGAAACCTTCCCTTGAAGTGTTTCTTTCTCTTTCCGTGTCTTTCGCGTTGTGGTTCTCCGATAATACTCGGAAAATCATTGTTGTCGCAACAAAGAGGGGTCTTTTTCACCATTCCTCTTAGTTTCTTCTTGTTCCTTTGTATTGTCGCTTGTTGACACCATTCTCGTATACTGTCCTTGAAAAAGGACATCATTCTGGCCACTGAATCGACACGGCCTGTAGGTACCTTGTAGGTTTGCATTAGCATCTCCCTCCATGGACTGCAGATTTTTGCAAAAAATAAATCTGTTGCCACATTCCATGGTACATCTGCTTGGAAATAATATTTGCGGAACCAATATATATATTCATCCGCATAACATATATTTCTCAATTCGAGAGCAAACAGAGCTTGCGTGTACTCTCTTTTCTTCTCGTCTTTTCTTTCCTCAAAATATCCGTCCCCGAGGAAACATATTTTGAGCAGGTGACCCATCCTTTCGACAATTGTTATAACATTTTCGTTGGATAGGATCTCTTTTTTGAGAGAGGCTTCGGTCATCTCCCATGCCTTCTTGGCTGAACCTTGCAAACTATTTACCAATATCTGGCAAAAATGATCGTTATCCACATCCAGTGTTGATGAGGCGACTTTCATGGATGACATCCACTCATCGATCAAAACTTCCATATTTCTGAAATCGATGATGTCTGTTGTGAGCATCACTCCAAACGGATGGGTTGGTTCAAGCATCGTTTTTGCCCAAGGGCTTTTGGATACTCCTTTAAACCTTCCCGGTCGGGTTTTGGCTTGTCGAGCTATGTACTCTTCATACTCAACCCCGTCCTGCCACCACTTTGGTTCGGGAGGAACCGGTACTTCAGGTACTGGTGCTTCCGTTACTGGCGTACTTGTGCTTTCCTCTTCCTTCTTTGGAATCGGCGGAATCGGCTCGTTCATCCTGAGATTTACCAGATCCACAATTCCGAGATTGGAAAGGGATTCGGTTAATTCTGCAAGATCTACTCTTGAGACTTCCATCCAACTTGTCTTATGAGATCAAGTAGGAGTTCGTCGTTGCTTTTAGGCTTCGAAACTTCCGTAGCCTTTCCTTTGGAAATGATTGGAATATCTCCGAATGAATTTTTCATACGTTCGTTCATTGATCTTCCCGTTCCTCTGAATGATCTTTTCTTCAGATCTATCATTTCTTGTTTCAGATCTGAAACTTCCCTTTGGATCTCTGATAGAGATCGGGCTATCTTCTCCATCTGTCCACCATAATAAATTATGGTCTTCTGGATCTCCCTAAGGTCTTGTGTAACCTTAGATGTGTCTGGAACAATTATGTTCCAATCTGAGCTGGATGTCATTACTGATATCCTGCACTTGTGTTATCTCGAAATATTTTCGGATACATTTTTCTTGATTTTCTCTTCCGTTAGGCACAAGAAAATAATATTGTTCAACATAATTTAATTTATTTCTTCAATAAAACCAGGCTTTGATACCACTTCACGCATCGGATCACAATAAATATAAGTCATGGAAAACATTTAATTATTTTTTGTTTTTTAGATAAAATTACTCAGTATTTGGCGTTGTTAGACCTTTCAGACCATATCACAAGTATAAATACAAGTGTTTTTTGGGGCACGAGAAAGGTTTCCATCCAAGATACTAAGATAATTGTATCCAATCATTAAACCTCAAGCTTAGCACAATTGGTTTGGAATTAAGAAATTTAGAGTGGAAATAGCATTGCACATGTAATGTCAAAGGGTATTTTGGTCTTTTACCAAAAATGGGTAGAAAAGTGTAATGTTATATGTTTTGGGGTATAAAAGAGTAGGTGTTATATTAATTAGGGTATTTGGAGTTATTCACCCAATGAAATAATTTAGAGTGGCAAAATTTGGAGTTACTAGAAAAAGCCAATAGATGAATAAAGTCAATGAGTTTTATAAAAGTCCCCACCAACTAATAATTCCATGTGAGACAGCTCACTCCTTTTTCCTTTTTTTTTTTAATTTTTTGATGTGATTATATTAAAAGCATGAGTGGCATCTTTTGTAAGTTACGTTGAGGAAAACTATAGTCCATCTACTACTACTTGTCTTTTTCATGTAATAGTAATAAAAGAAATGGATGCATGTCCTTATTTATCTAATCATTTGTTCTAATAATTTTATCTTAAAGTCACTCATGTAACTTATCAATTAAGCTTATTAAGATATCCAATCTCTATCATAATTCAAAGAGAAATTGCTTGCAATGCCACTTATATAGAGTACATGTGTACAAATATCGTTAAACATAATTTAATAAAAATATATATCACCCATAATTATGCATGATTATGCCTGTAATCACGAGTCAATTTTTTAACCAAAAGTAGTTTATTTATGTTACCAATCAATTTGGATTATTATATATTATAGTTTCACACTTCTTTTTTAATTTCTGTATGGTGTCATTTTTTAGAAGGAAAAAAAACACATTAAAGTATCTTATAAAATAGTTGCCAAATGTTCTCTAACTCCAGCACTCATTTTCAAAACACTAAAAGATACTAATTAAAAATAAACATGACACGATTTTAAAAGATTTAAGAGCAATATTTCTTGAATTTCCAAAATGACATTTATTAATAAATAATTTTATTTAAAAGGCCCTGGCTTTCCACATCCACATCGTGGACAGAGGTGCGACAATTGTTAATACTTTGTAAAGCAAATAGTTCAACTTGCTTCTCTCGAAAACGAAATGAAGCTTCATTTTCATAACAAAGATTAAAAAGCAAACACTAGAAAGTTAAAGCAAAGTCACAAGAATTAAATAGTGGGCCAAAGAAAAAGTCACCCCGTGAATCATTACAATAATACACTAATAAAATACAGAAAAATAGATCAAAAGATTCAACAAAATAAAAAAGAAGAACCCACTAATTTTGTGTAAAATAGCCTCACAAAAATGGTACTCAAAATCCAGACAAAAAGATGAATAGTTGCAAAATATATTCTTTCCAAAAGGACCGTATATTTGTGAAATACACCGTAGGTAGAACAAACTTACATACAAATAAAGAAATTGGATATCTAATTACAGTATTTATACCAAATACCAGAGAAATATATATATAAAAAAAAAAACTGTCCTGTGGGGTTCTGAGGGACCAACAACTTCAACATAAGCATGTCCTGTCCACTCCACCTCTTTATGCTGTCTTCCTACAAATCTGTCATTTTTTGGAGGAATACATATTTGTATTAGCATAATTCAAGAAATAATAAATAGAATTTACATTTGGTTGATGATACATACGGTGAAATACAACTATGGTAGTATCTATTGTCTAATAAAACACGAAAACATGCATTAGTGTATATATAAGATATTGTTTTAAGGTATTTCACCAAATGTAACATCGATGATATATAAACTAGTTTCGTATACTTACCCTTTCTGCACCAATCAATTTTCCATTCCCCCTTCTTATTTTTTTTTTCCAAACTTTTCCAAAGTATAAAAAATTAATGACAGCTAGAGAAATAAGAGTGTTGTCCAACAACCCCAAGCATTCTGCATGTCATTTCCATCAGCTTCCCTGTAAAATATTATTAGAGTAAATTAACCCATGTTACACAAATTAAGCATTACATAATTTTAAAAAAATAAAGTGATAACATTTCAAGATTATTCATCTAACCAGTTGAGAAAAAAAAATGTATATATATGTATAAGTCAAGATTAGATACCACCAGGCTGGTCTGAAAACTAAAGCTTAGAATCAAGAATTAATATGAAACAACAGGTGGGGTCAGATAGGCTGGAAGTGTGATGGAGCTGCAATCTGATATGCCAACAGAATACAATAAATAACATGCACCCACACTACAATCCAGTCATTATGATTACCAAACCTATGCATGACTCAAGCAGAAGGTTCTCCCGTGTTCTCCACACCATACTATAATACCCTCCCACCGACACAAAACACACCTAATATTCAATACCACATAAATAACAAAACTGAGCAAGTTTCATTTAGTTAAGAAAGAAGTGAAAGTGAAATTGCAACAGCCGATAATAACTCTACCTAAACTCTCTCGTAATACAATTAACCACTACCAAACATGTAAAATGACATAATCCATTTCTTGAAATACTTTAATCTTGCATTTTGTTTTTGATAGCGATGTTTAAACACATTGTGGAATAGAAGATTCGGATCGAATTGCTCACTGTAAAACATTTTCTATATTCATGATAAGTCTATTGTCATTTCCTATCGTGTTTCAATCACGTACATTTTTTCATTATTCAAGAAATGCTAATATAAAGGGTTTTTTCTATACAAAGAGCCAAAGAGTGGCAGCTGTGATGCCTAAAGCAATTATTCCATTAGACTCACTTTACCATCATCGGAAAATTTACTTCTGCCAGAAACTAACTAAAATTCCGAATTCTGGCCACCGCCACTCCCACAAAACAGTGTAATCAAGAATTGAATTCATCCATTTACACTAATCAATTGATCGAAATTAATCAACACATTCAATCTAATTTCGTCTTAATAACATAAATTTCTAAAGAAAAGAACCCAACAGCTAAAAGAAGGTACCTCTTCTTGGCTTTGAAACAATCTTGGCCACCGGAGCAGCTTTCGGCGCTTCCGTACTTTCTTCCGGCGGAAAGAGAACGCCGTCAATTCCCTGAACAGAGATTCTCCCATCGGTGTAGATATCAGGGTCGAATAGATAAGCGGATCCTTCGCTTTGCCCGAACTTCACCGACCCATCGGCCTCCTCTGCCACCACCTTGTGCGGCAATCTCAATGTATCATACTTCACTTTTCCGAATCTTCTCACCGAATTATACATACTCTCCTCCGTTTGGTACTCGGGAATCAGATGGTAATACATAATTTGCTCCGGCGCCCCCGGCTCGCTCAGCTGGTCCGTCGTCAACTTCGCCATGGCTTCGTCGTTGGGGGCTAAAACAGTCAGTACGTATCCCTCCGACACCAATCTCCCCATCTCAGAAGCCAGTGAGGTGAGATTCACCAAAATATCAGCTAATTCATTGTAGCCCCCGTAATGTAGTAGGGTATGGATGAAGTCCTTCACCTGAGCCTCACCGTCGAAATGGTGGTGGGGCCCACCGGGTCCGGGAGCCGGTGCCGGAGCTAGGGATGGGCCGGGAGCCAGGGCGTCGAAAATGGGGAGAACCGGCGCCGCGCCGACGGGGACCGGGGCAGCGGGTTTCTTAAGGCGGTGTGTCCTGGGATCAACTTCCGGTGCGCCTTCCGGCAGAACGGCGGCGGTGGCTCTCAAGCTTCGTCTCGCGTTGAAATCCTGCTGTACGGATTTCGGAATCAGAAGCCTCTCAATGCCGTGGATAACGCCGTCGGGGCGAATGATGTCGTCCGATTTCACAACTTTCGCTATGCTCACGAGCTTTTCGCCATTAATCTCCCTGAGCTTGATTTTCTCATCGGAATCGCGGCAGAGGCTGGTCTGATAAATCGCCTTCTTCTTCTTCTTCACGTCCAGCGCAGGCCAGTGTTTCGACTCAATGCGCGCCGGAATCATGTGGAAAAGCAGCAAATTTTGCAGAGATTTCAGATTCCCTGGCTCCAACAGAAACCGCTTAAATTCAGGGTCTAAATCTCTCTCCAACGCCTCATTTCTCGGAGCGAAAATCGTGATATTATGCTTGGAAACAGCTTCTTCTAGAGTCTGCAACAAGAGAGCCTTCTCCACCAGCTCCGACAGCTCAGTGTAGTGAGAATCCAAAAGCGCGACGAGAACGGAGTTGGAGTTGATCTGAGCGCCGGAGCTTGAGGGCTTAGAAGAAGGATTTTCCGGCAATGCAGAAATGGTGAAGGATAGAAAAGCGAAGAAGGTAAGAAGGAGGAGCTTAGGCACGCCACAGATCTGCGAATCCATGGCGTTTGATGTGTATCTCTCTCTCTAGAAATGGGTTTATTTAGCTCCTCTCTCTCTCTGGACTTGCTTTGCTTTGGAGGATGTGTTTTTTTGTTTGGTGGAATATTAAAGAAGGGTGAATATAGTTGAGTAGTGTTTGTCAAAAATAAAATAATTTATTATTTTTTCTTTTCCTATAATAAATTAAATATTAGATTTATACAATTACTAATCTAGGAAAGAACAATTAATAAGCTTCCAAAATATTCAAACCCTCCATTATCTTTTTTTTTTTTTTTTTCATATATTATTACTACATCATATTTATCCATATGTTAAATCATAATTCCAATGACTTTTGTATTTGGATTTAGATATGAGCTTGTGTATATTCAATGTGTGAATAAATCTCTTTTGATTTCATTATTAAAGATATGTATAAAGTAAAATACTAATTTATAATTTTGTTAGGATTTAATATGGTATATAGTCCATTATTTTGGAAGTATTTAATAAAAAACAATTAAAAATATATAACGAAATTCGGTTATTATGTTATAATTTATATATTCGAAGGATTGTTTCCTTATTTAATGAGATTACGTTAGGTATTCCTATTCGGTATCTAATGAATTTATGTATAATTTAAAATTTTATTTTTAATCTTATATTTTATTTAATTAGATATGCTAATTATGTATTGATTTCATCATAATTAATAATGATTTCATCATCTAAAGACTAGAGATTGCTTGAGAGATGGAGAGAGATTTCCAAGGGTAAAGTGGGAAATACATATGGCCTCTTTCCTTCGTTATAGACTTAGAGTTTCCATTATTATTTTCGCTGACTTTTATATAATAATATTGATTATTAGTTTCACTAATAAATATTACTCTGTCTTGTTCCATATTATATACTTAGAGACAGTAAATGATAGAGTTAAGTTGAATGTATTACTCATTATATATTATTAAAAATTGATTAGTTTAATTGGTTATCACGATAACTTTCTTAACTATTGTAAAAGGTTTATTAAATAATCACTCTATATTACTGCGTACAATATTATTTTATTCATATTTCAACTATATAATCAGATGTTAAAGAAAAGTTCTCTGAATACATTAAAGAAAAATTAAGTTAAAAACTAAAAATCCTAAAAAATTGGAATGGCATGGCCTGGTCGTGTGGGCCTAAATCCATTGACGATTTCTACTGTTCACAACCAAAAACAATTAATAGAGGTTTGATAAAAACCAATTTATTTAATATTTTTTAGGTTTTAAAGATTACACATAATAGGAAAATAAAATGCTAAAAACTATTTTATAAAATAACTAATAACGACATTGGATACCAATGAAGATAATAATTGCACGATTATATTTAGGGGTGAGAGATCAATTCAAGCCCTAATAAAACTAATTAGGACAGTAATTTAAGACATTAAGCTATTGGGACCCAAAGATGCTTCATTGTGCAAAAGGTGGTGGAGATGCTGGCTATACACTCAATTTAGAATTAGGGGCTTTATTTATTTGATTTATTTTTATTTTTGTGGTATATGATTAATTTATTTAATGAGTCAAACAAAGAACAAATCAGTGGGTGTTGGGTCTATGAATTTAGATATGACAATCATATAATTATGATTTTTAATTGTCGGTGACAAATAAAGGGTGTGTGAGGTATTCCTCTTATTCACGTGTGTCCTTTTCCACCTTTTTTATGCTTATATATTTAAAATATAGATTTACTTCGACTTATTAACAAAAAATATTATTCCACTGTTGGTGTCTTTTTGTGTATTTTGACCTTTGTAGCCTGTTGGAGTGTGAGAGAGTTGTAATGTGTGTTTTTACCAAATTTTTATACATTTATTTTATTTATTACAAATACATAAAACATAAGTTGATTCTGGGGCAAAATGTTAAGTTGTGTTCCATACACGTCTAAAACTAAATATTATTTTAGAATTTAAATTTTGTTTCAAATTAAGTGTTATTTTAAACTCTTATGTAATTTTATTCATAAATTATCTTTATTATTATTCTTTAAAATATAATTTAAGAATTTAATATAATACTTTTATGGAATTAATTTAATTGTCTTTCTAATTTTAAATCCTAAATTCCTTCATTAATTAAGAATATATTTATCCAATATTTATATGTGATAAAAATTCCAAATCAGACACTTATTTTGAAGTGATGAGATATTACTTAGCATATAGGAGAATTTATACCTAGACTTCTTCATATTAAAGAAAAAATCGGGAGTTCGAACCTTTTGTGTTCTTGTTATCCAATTTGTAAAAGAATTCGAACTATAAAAAATAAGAAATAAAAGAATATATCTCCGAATACATTAAATTAAATACATGGACAATTTCCAGTGTTTGTAGAGAAAATGTAGGAACATGAAATAAGAGACTCTCTTGTGAGAAAAAAATCCACTTTTTTCAATAGATGATCAAAGAAGAAGATACAAAGCATTGAAGTGAGCATTATGAAGCCAATTTTCATTGCCAACTATTCAACATATATGCAGAAAGTATGCATTAACAGATTTTTGAGGTTTTACCGATGCATCATGAAATAAAGTGGTCGTCTTGTCTCTCTCTGCGATTCGTAACACTTCCTCTACAAAGTGAACAAAAAGCAATGAAAATCAGATCATAAGCTTGGCAAGTTATAAATCTTGAAAACTGACCTTCAATGAAATGGCTATGGAGGATATGTATCTTCTCTTATAACTGCAACAGATTTAATTGGCAGCAGATGTAGTGTTGTTGCCATTTGATGGTGGTGTATAGTAATGGCCCCTGTTATCATTGTTGCTATGTTCCATAACTGAAGAATCCATTGCACTATTTGCTGTATTGTTATCCCTAGTTTCAAGGCGTTGTTCCATCATGCGGGATACAGTGGCAATTCTAGCGTTGATTTCTCGTCTAACTTCAGAACCGATATCTGCCACGGAAGAACTTCGAGAAAACAACCTCTCTCTCCATCCTCTAGTACTTCTTGAAATTGACTCTTTGTACCTTGAACATGGTTATCACATGTACATAGTTTAGAATTAGGTAAGACAAAGAGGAAAGGAACTAATCAGAAAAGGTCGTACTTCAACGACATCGAACTGAGTCGAGATCTCCAAATGTCTGAGAAATTCTGCAAGTCTGAAGGTCCTGCTGTGTCACTATTAGGTGAGGAGGACTCACTTGAATAGCTTCTGAGAGCACAGAACAAAAGTCAAGAAAATGGACAAATATATACAATCAAACTCGACTAAATATCTCTAATAATGAGTAGAAGTTTAGCACTTAGGAAAGCCATATTAGCAATACCTATCATTATTTGTTATTTCTTGGCTAGTAGTTGACATGACCAATGATCCAGATGATGAATGACCCCTTGCGACCTCTCCCCCAACAATGTGGTGGGACCTTCGCATTGCAGCTGCTGCTGCCAAATGTTGTATAATCCGGTGCTCAAGTTCAGGATCATTAATCCCCCCTGGGGACTGCAATAGCAGGAGAAGTTGTGAATACCAGCAAACCAAAAATATTCAAGAAATGTCGTTAAATGGTACAGGTTGAAGACTGACATGCTCCAAATTCAAATCCGTGATGGTGGGATGGTGGAATATTGTCACATTTCTCAATGGAATGGACCTAAAACTTCTCTCCTGTTCTACAACCATGAGCAACTCTTGACTGGAAGAATACCATACAGAGTCATACAGATACCAAAAATACAATAAATTGTTTAAAAAGACAATATAAGTGTAAGAAAAGATGAACATCAACCTAGCAGGATCATTCAGACTGACAGGTTGCCAACACATAGGACAATTGGAGCTTCTCTGACACCTGATCATAAACCGAAACACTTAAGTTCTCTTTTCTACCTTCTTCCTCAAATCCCTACTTTCAAAGAAAAACAAAATTTAGACTTTTAGACACTTTTTCCCTAAATTGTCACAACTCTCCTCATATGGCTTGGAATTACTCGACAATGATTTACAGAGGGAGATCCCGATGATTTTGTAATAACAGCTCATAATATTCCCCACGAATCTTGGCTATATAAACATAAACATATGATGTCAAATATTATTTTCATGAACAAAGCAACCATTATCTTCTGATAGTCAGTACAGGCAATTACCTACGTGGTTTCATAGATAGACCAAAGATTAATGAAATCAAACACTTGTTAAATGCTAACTCCTCGAAAAATTGATCTTCATTTGTTCCCCACACCACAGTACATTTGGAAACAAACTACAAGTCTAAGTAACACATATTAAAGTAGCATATTTGACATAAACTCGAAGAACAAGGTTTAATTAATATAAAACAGCAAATGATAAACCACATTTCAAAAATCATAACATACACATTCAGCACATACCATTCAAGAATGCATTGGAGGTGGAACTCATGCTTGCAAGCTGTCATCTACAAAGTAGAATTCAAAATATTTCACTAAAATCAATGGATATCACAACAGATTCTATCAATTATGAGCATATAATTCTACCCTGGAAGGATCACTATCAGAGAAATCATCAAGGCATATGCAACAAGCATCGTCACATGCATCCTGAATCCCCCCTTGCACGAAAGCGGAAGCTGATGGAATGTGATTCTTCACCCCATCCATTTCTGGAACCTATGAAAAGTCCACATTAATCCCTCAATAATCGAGATCAACAATGCAAATTCTAGGAATTGTATAATTACATGAAATAATTTAAAATCAAAGCTGAAACTTCCATTGTTGAATGCCAAAAGAAATACAAATATTCCGATCAATAGGTTTTCATAGTTTTCTGCATTGAATTGGAATATTTACCTCCATAGAAGCAGAGAGAACGTTCCAGAAACGAAAACGGCTCAAGAATCGCCCATCGAAATGGCTGGAGAATTCGGCTCAAAAATAGGCGGAATTTTGGGTGAAAGCGTGATTACATTTCATGACACGGGTTTTAATCGATCATAATATTGTGTAATATATTTTTATATATTAGATGATATAGATATTTTTATTTAGGGGGAGCAATCTAAATTACCCATTTTTAAATACGGGCTACTATTTATATTTAAATTGAATTTAAATATATCCATTTTATTCAATTAGATATAGTAATACCCCAAACTACCCAATTTTTTGATAAACCACCCGCGACACCTTTCAATATCAGTTGGGTTAATATTAATGAACGGGTTCATTAATGATTCCTCTTTTATTGTCCAAAATCGTGTAGCCCTAATTTCCTTCCCCCTTCCTTCTTTTCATTTTTCTTTCAGCACCGCTCTACCCAAATTTCTCTCTTCCATTCCTACATGAAAATTATCCTTATTTTCTTACTCTTCGTTGAAGCTGAGGTCATACACAAAATAATGGATTTGGGCCTTTCTCCAGAAGAGGTTAGTTTTTTTTCTTCCATTTGTTTTCCGAATTGTATATTTCGTGTACATTGTATTTGATGTGAGTTGGATTTCGTTGAATGCCGAATTTGATGTTGATTTACTGCTTTCGAATTACCGATTTAGTTGTGTGCTGTTCGAATGTTGTCTTACACGGATTTAGTTGTAACTGTTTCGTTTGAAATAGGCTCTTGAATCGTATGCGTAGGCTTACACGAATTAGACTCAGTAATTAAATTAAACCCTACACAAAATTATGCATTGTTGTTCAAGCTTACACGAAATATGTAGTTTTAGACTTACACGAAATAGCAAATTTTACACCTTACACGAAATAGCAATATTTACACCTTACACGAAATAGCAAAACTTACACCTACACGAAATAGCAAAAGTTGAACCTTACATGAAATTACTACTAAATTCGTGTAGCCCTATACTGATAATTTCGTGTAGGCCCAAACAGGTAATTTCATGTAGCCCTATAATACTAATTTCGTGTAGTTCTAAATCCTTCAAGCCTAAATTCGTGTAGCCCTATATTGGAAATTTCGTGTAGCCTTATTTTGAAATTTCGTGTAGGTCTACAAAGGCAATTTCGTGTAAACTTTCAGCCCTATATTCATTATTTCGTATAACTCTACATCTGATATAATTCAACCTTACACGAAATTAAGTCTCAATTCCTTCAAATTTCATGTACACCTATTTTCTAGAAGTGAAGCTCAATTATTATGTTCAGTATACAAAGAAATTTTATAAAAAAAATTACAGGTTATTTTGGTTATCTAGTATTACACCATACACAAAAATGTAAACCATTTAACAAAAATCATATTTTAAAAATACATACCTGCACAAGAATTGATTTAGTATAAAGGTTAATGCAGATAACTTTTAACATTCATCTTCAATATTTTATAGAGTATGCTCTCTTGTGGATGAAATTTTATGAACTTCGTGTATTAAATAGCTAAATATTACTGTGAACCTTATGAGTAAAAAAGTGAGATTCCCAACTTTTTCAGACTCATCTCATTAAACGATAATATCATTAATTACTATGTGTACTATTAGATATATTGAGGTAAAATTATAGTGATTTGGGTTGATTTAAGAGTGATTTAAATTTTCTTGAACATTATGATTTAAATTTAAATATTTTTGGTTATTTTAGGTATTTCCTCTTTTATTTACGTCTCCTACATAATAAATATTATATAATTTTAAAATAGTGACCTGTCTGGTCGGATATAAAATGTTGTTGGGCTGGGCCCAACAAAATATCATGTCCAAACTTATTTAAATGATTTAAGCCCACAATACTCTTAGAGGGGCCAAGGAGTTAGGTGCCTAGGCAGCCCGATTTACTATCTCTAGCTTATTAATATAGTTTTTCTATTATAATATATATTATGATAACCTAATTTCCGATGTGAGCTTATGTCTGATTTGTCGAAGATTTTTACTTCCTCGAAATTTGAAGTTACAGCGTTATTATGAAATTAAAGGGCTATGGGTAGTCTTTTTGGTACCATGATAAATGGGTTGTGAGCAATGTTTCAAAATTCACTGTGCACTTGACTAGTACTAACACACCTGAGATATCTAGTCCGAGTTTAGGCGTCATTAAATTGGATACATATTTTTTTATTTTAGTTATTTTTCTTAATTTTTATTTTTAAAGAATATTTTTGAAAATCTTATATTATTTTATTTTTAAATTTATGTTGGAGGATAAGTAAAAGTTTAATTTATATACAGCTTTATGACTTATTCAATAATTATAAAAAAAAAATAGTTTGTATTTCTTAATTCGTTAATTTATTATATCTATATCTAATTAAATAATAAAACTTTGAAAGAAGTTTATAGTACATCTACTGTTTTATTAAAAAGTTAACTTAGAAAGGAAAAAAAATGTTAATTTAGCATATAAGATCACCTAGGCCCACTCAGGGTGAAATAGTTCTGTCTAGTTCCGTCTACAAATTTAGTGTTTAAAGTGGTCGAACAAGCAAAAATCGATGTGGTTAGGAGCTGTTTAGCGCGTAGTACCGAGAGACCACCTAAATCGATTTTTAGAACACTGATTGTGAGCAAAACACCCTTGGCAATCCCCACCAAAATCAAATTAAATCACCAACAATAAAATTACAATGAAATTGAGCCCATAATCCTAAATTACTAATATTTTAAATTGAGTTATAGATAGGCCAAATATGATGACTGTTCATATCTCAAGCCTTTTAAAATTTAAGTATTTCCGGGAGGTGTTTGCCACAGTTTATCTGTAGTAATTTTTAGCCTAGTTTTTGAGTGTATTACAAAACCTTGCCTTTTGCTATATAATAACAGGTTCACTCAAAAGTTATAAGGATGGTGTGTGTGTGTGTGTTTTTTTTTTCCAATGATAAATAAATCAAAGTTTATTTCTCTATTTTTGTTCATAAAGAGATGGCAAAATATAAAAATTCATGCATATATCTCCAAGTATAAGACCCAACCAATGTATTTAAGTAATTTTTCATGAACTTATTTGTGTTTTCCTTCCTAGGAAAATGTAAATATTATATGAAGGTATAATAGGGTTATATACAAGAAAACATATGGTTTGATCATTGTTGTACCATATTTGGATGAAATTTGAAAAAAAGATTTGCAGTGAGATAAAAGCAGCAAAGGCCAGTAGAGGCATTATGAATTAGAAAGATAAAATTAATGGATCCAAGTTGGATAAAAGGGCAAATGAAGGAAACAAAGAAGGGGGACCAAGAGCAAGGCAATTATTAATTGCTACTCCATTGTTTTGTACCACATCACAAACCTCCTGGCCTTCCACCCTGATCCTTGGCTTCCTAAAGTACCAACATTTTCAGTTCTTACACATTCATCGTACTCTATTTCCATCTCCATTCTCATTTTGAACCATAATCAAGATTCGAGAATGTGTTTTATTGAGGATGATAACAAAGAAAGAAAGCAGCTAAGATTCAATCAAAATACATCTCTTTGTATTTCCAATGTGAAGAAATAAAATATACGACACAATTTGATGGTGATTTTGAACAAATTTTCTAATCCCAAAACAACAAAAATGATTCCCAACATTCACTCAAAAAATGTCATTCCAACACCAGAAGAGACCAGATTTTCTAAATAAGCCAATTCCACCAAAATTAAGTAGTTAATAGTATATATTTATATTTTAAATATGTTATTTATATTATATGTTGAGAAGTAACTAATTAATTAATTAAATTTAATGCCTGAGATTCGATGATCGCTTCTTTGAGAAGGACTTCTCCAGAAACCAGCGCCGTAAAACTGTTCCCACATTTGATTCTCAAGCTCCATGGCCTCCTTGTTTTCCGGCTGATCGGAGACCATGGTGATCGGCGCCGTGATCGGGTGTAATCCGAAGAACTCCTCATCGCAGCCGCACTTCCGCGGCGGAAGCCCCCCCTTCTTCGTGAGCCGCCGGTGGCGATTCCTCCTCAGCGCCTTCCGGCACAGCCCCGCCGGCAACTTGTACACGGCCAGCACTAGCAGGTTCACCAGCCCACACGGGCAGCAGCAGCACACCGCCGCGCAATCCGCCGCCGTTCCCCCCGCCACCTCCGCCAGACTCACCTTCCTCCTGCCTCCCCGCGACGAGTAGTCCGAGTTCCCCAGCAGCGGCTGCCGTCGCACCAACGCCGACGGCGGCGAACGCAGTATGATTTGCCTTGTCATTTTTCTCGATTACGAATTTCCTCCGCCTTGCTTAGATTTCCTTCCTTCACGAACAAGCAACCACGCGTCCAGAAAATTCCTTTTCCTATTCCCAAAATTGAACAAAAAACAAATCATAATCGAAATCGAACCCCTCAATCCGTTGATAATAGGATATCTGGATCAAATTACCTGGAAATCGTCACAGATTATGGCAAAATGCAAAGCAGCACCAAAAATGTGCCATTGCCGGAGAACGGTGAAGGCGGAAGTCGTCGACCGTGCTTCAGAAACACGGCGGCGAATATGCGCAGGAAGCTCTCTCTCTCTTTCTTCCTTCCTCTTTTCTGGATAAATTAAGGAATTTCCCGATTATTGGGGAGACTAACTGAAATGTTGAAATCTCCCACACTTTTCACAAATTCAATCAATCAGCTCAACGGCTGCCCTGCTTTTCAGCAGAGCTTATAAATGTTGAAGAATTGGATCAGTGATGGAGAGAGAATGTTGTTTGAATTGCCAATTTAGAGAGAGAGAGAGAGAGAATGAGGTGAGAGATTATTATTCAATTAATTTGCATGTAATTATATGTATTCCTCTGTGTGTATATAGTAATTTGTTTTACATTAATTTATTCAAGAAATGATTTAATAATAAAGTAGATTATTTATTTAAGGAAAATGCTACAATAACCAATCAACATCGTATAATAATTATATCACCTAATTATATTAAAAGTGAAATATATATATATATATATATATATATATAAAATGTTTGACATATGAATGGTGTCACATATTAATGTGTTCAGTTGGGTATAATAATTGATCTTTTGTGTAAATGTATTATGTGAATTATTACTAATAAATGATTCAAAGGTGTGAACTAAATGCGGAGGGAATATACTACGTAAACGCAGCGTAGGCAAAGTGTTTTAATTATAAATCTAATTCTTGAAATATTAATGTATGTGTGTATATATATATATATATTGCTATTATAATCGTAACAGTTATAACTTTGACCTAAAATTTGTTATGACTCATTAAATAATAATTACTATAAAAGAATATAAGAACAGCTGAATAATATGCTTAATTAAAGGGATTAATATGAATAATTTTCATAAAGCATGGTTATGGGATGATAAATTAATTAGACGAGTGATTGAAGAAAGAAATAATATCTTAATGCATTTGTGGTTGTAAATTAAAAGGTCAAATATTTTAATAATAATAATGATGATGGTCCTCATCTTGATTTTAAAGCTTTTTTCTTCCTTGAGATTTGTTTGGCCCAAATCTTTTCCTCACCACAAATTTGTGTGTTTATTTGCATGAAAATGAAATTGATATTTAATGGTTAATATCACTAAACAACCACACTTAAAACCGAGTGGGCCTGAAATACAAACAATCATTAGACTTTCACATAAAAAATAAAAATAAAAATAAAAATCAATTTTTTATTTTTTTCATAAAAACTTATTTGCGATCAATTATAAAATATTATTTACGTAATATATTTGGGCTGCAGTGAGAAGTAGTTTTTTTTTTAGGCATAAAATCTAATTTTTTTTAATCTTGGGTTGGCCCAAATGTTAAAAGTGGTCCAAATCATTAATTGGTCCAGGCCCAATAGCCCACCCATTTACTTGTTATCTAACCACCCCAATGTTTGGTCAAATTTAGACCTAACATGTATAAGGCGTGTTTGGACTAGCATTCTAAATTTAATATTGGAATTGTGAATGTAAAGTCATGTTTATTGCACTGACTTGATTTTTGTGGATTTAGAATCCACAGTTACTATTCTAATCTACTCCATAAACTATAGAATTATAACATTGTCATTTTCTAAATGCAATTTGACGTTCACTACTAATTCATCATTCTAATTTCTATATAAAGCAATTGTTGACTAGCCAACTAGGTAAATTGCTATTCCAAAATCATTTTAATTTGAAAAACGGCGTGAAAAAAAAAAATTGAAATAAAAGGGGAAAACATGCAAATTTTCAATGATTAAGTTTGGGTTACAAGTGAAGAGAATGATTAAATTACTCAAAATAAGTAAAAAAAAAACCTTTATATTACTAATCAAACATCATTAACCTTAATTAAATAAAATTACTAATTACAACTTTAGCATAACCTCTATTGAGTACAATATGCATGGAGATTGATTAGCCAGCGGCGGCGCCACCACTATCACCACCGGTACAGCCACTGGGGAATGAAAAGTCAGTTATACCCTCCTATGTTGTAAAATCCCTTTGTACAAAACTTGCCAATTTTGGGGTATAGCCTCAAAATTTTCGTCATTAATATTCCGACAACGCCTGGACGGATGGTTGTCCTGATACGCTCTCTTGACCGTCGATTCCGCCACGTCATCGGCAAACCTCACCTTCTTCTTCGGCTCATCCACTAAATTCATGCAAAATTAATATTTACTTAGAAACAATTTAAATTGCAAAAAAAAAAAGAAAATAAAAGAATTAAGGTAGGAAAGTGAAGTGAAATATTATAGACCTGTTGAAGTTTTGATCTCAAATTCCATTTTGTTGATGAAATCAGAGAGAAGTCGTTTGTGAGCTTGCATTGCAAGAAATACCACACTTCCAGATACTGCAAAAACTGCCATGAAACCCCTTTTCAAAGATTCCTCCATACTCTCTCTCTCTCTCTGCAAAGATTGTTGTGATGAATGATGAGGTCTCTCTCTCCTCTCTCTCTCTCTCTCTTATAGCAAAGATTGTTGTGACTTGTGATGAATGATGAGGACAAGAAGGAAGTTTCATCATTTGACGATTTATTCAATGTAATGGGAAAAGGAATGAAGAAAGTGCTAATTAAATAAACACTTCATATTTTATTCATTTATAAACTTTTTCAGGTGTTTAGACCGTACATCTTTCTTGGTATATTTAAAATGAATGAATTTTAAATTTACTTAAGTTTGGGTAAATTTAAAATCCATCAAAATGATTTTAAAATTAATTCAAATGAAAGTGATGGATTTGAAATTTACGTTTATCTAAATACTGCCGATAAAGTTACTACTATAAATTTCATATTGATTCTCAAATTCATCCATTTAAATTGACCCTATATTTTAAAAATAAATGTCATGAATACAATGTGGGGATTGACTTCAAAATATGAATTGAAACCTACCAACCTTTTCCGGTGTTTAGTTCACACTATTCACAATATTTCTTTTTCTATGTCCATTTATTGCATAGTAATAGTTTATTTCATTAAGTATAGTGTCTTCATTCTAAGAACTAATTTAATACTACTTATTATTTTAATTCACCGTTTAACATATATGATAATCACCATTTAATAACATTGTTAGGAAAATTTAAGAATTTTTCATCACATTATAAGAATATATCGATAATGGCATGATAGAAAAAACTAAAAAATTAAAGGTGATAGCGACTATCACCAGATTGTCCAAATAAAATCGAACCTGTTCAATATATATAAATCGCAACATCAAAATCAACTTTGCTTACACGAATGTTCGTACTGCTTTTCTTGTTACGTGTACCAAGTATTCATTTCAATCATATTGTTTGGTAAATGCTACATGAATATTACTTTTTATTTGTATACACAAATATAACTGCGTGTATATGACAAAAATAAAATACTCAAATGTCCACAGTAGACAACCCTTAATAAGTTCATCAATGACATGTAATAATCTCATCCTGTTATTATATGAAAAATGAAACAAATAAATATTCTGAATTTTTAACACATCAGTCGTAGATATGCCCATGGTAGATAGGTGAACAGGTTGTATGACAAAATTATTCTCTTCAGATATAATAAACTTTTATTATTCCAATATAAAAAAAGAGGATAATTGAGCATCATAATGTTGTTTTTCTTTTTAGTTGAGAGGTTTGGCGTACTAACAAACTTTGTCCTAATTTACAATTGTAGTCATCACAAAAATTAACAATTTTAAATCTTCAATCCAAAATTCAATTATTTAAAAGTAAGTTACGATCGTTTTGTAATCCTCCTCCAAAACCCTGAAACAGCCGATGATTAGAATTCATGATTTTTTTAGCAGTTAAATATTTCCTAAATTGAGAATTCATGAGTGAAATTATATTATACACATTAATTTTATATTATTTCATATTTGTATTTATTCAAATTATTTATTTCAAAAAATAAGTCCTAATTTATGAGGTTTAACAATAAATCCAACACGTGTAACTCGAGCGACATGGAAGTAAAGTCGTGAAGGAAAACGCAACATCGTCATTTGACATGTAATAATCGTTTAACACTTCTTTAGGGACTACCAACTTTAATAAGTGCCTACTTATTTAAGAACGAAGAAATGCATACCAATGCTACATTGAGTCTAAAGAACGTCTCTCCAATAATTTAGAACAAAAAAACGACGTTTCTTGTCAGTAGTTGACGATATAGAAGATGATTCTCGTACTCCTACGCAACTTCGAGTGATAAAGTGTTGGGAAATTAACGAAAGATTCGATTTCCCAAATTTTGGGATGATCCTAGGTATGTTGATCGGGTACGACAGATGAAGTCAATTGGATCAAAGAATAGAGTGCTTTGATTTGCAATATAGATTAGAAATCGCATCAAATTTTGCAATTTCCAGAATATTAGGTTAAATTGCAATTCGAAATATGTAATGCTCTTTTTTTTTTTTTGTGATAACATAAGCCAAAAAGTCAAATACGTGAGATCAGGAATTCACTATCAACACGAAGCGGTGATGCATAGTCTGTTCCCCAAGCAAATCAGTACAAAATTTCCAATCGCTCGAAGAATAATTAACGAGGAAAAAGTAAGATCACATTCTCTTGATCTACTCACAATCCATCGATTGTAGACTCACAACAACAAACATACCCTAACAGTGACTCGATCGGCTAATCAATTTCCAGAAACAACTGCAGGAAAAGCAAATCCATGGCGGAAAACAGAAGATTCGTAGTTCTCCGTCAAAACCACTACATATTTTGTACACATACGTATGTATTCTAAAATCTCACTCAACTCACCCGTTCATATTCCGTAGGCTTCGTTTTCATCCGCCGCCAAGAGCGGCGGCGATTCAGGAGGTGTAATAGAAAACCGGCTGCAGAATGAGGTGGAGGCCGAGGAAACAGGCGGTGGAGAAGGAGAGGAACACCAGTCCGTACAGAAGCCTGAGCACCATTATCGATTGATGATAATGAAATTGGGATTTTCTGGTGTGGTTAGCTAAGAGTGAAGAATGTGGAGTGAGATCCAATATTTCAGATCTGAACAGTTCCCTCTTTTTATATGAAAGTAAACAGAAAAAAGTAGCAAAATGGGGAAAGCAAATTAAAGTTGGGTTTTTGAAATTTGAATTAGATACCATATAGATAAGGGGCAGTTCTTTAAATTATAATTTGTATATTTTATTTTTGAAATAGATATTATAATATTTTGAAATAATTATAATTTGTACATTTTATTTTTGAAATAGTTATCATAATATTTTGAAATAATTATAATCTGTATCTTTTTATTGTTTATTATAAATTTCAGAATTTTGTAATAGAAATAGACATGAGGGTAAATGTTCCATAATCCAGAGTCAAAGATTTTGAGTAGCATTCAAATTCTATAGTGAGTTTCATCTAATTTTGTATCACAAATATTTTTATGCAGAAAGCGCATGAGTTATGACACATGCAATTCGGGTCATATGATCATGCAAAAGTATGAGTAATATCATATAAAAGTATATGATATAAATTGTGTTGAAATTAGTTTTTTTAAATTAAAATATTATATAAAAATTATGATATTTATATATAAATATTGTATGACTAATATAGTATAAAAATATGATTAATATGAATTTATCTTCTTTAATTCAGTAAAATTGGAATATTAATGTAACTACAATTTTATAACAAAAATTCACCATTACAATGAGAATTCACAACAACTTCAAAAAAAGTAACAATAAAATTTATTAGAATGTCAATCAATTTCATACACACAGAGAAAAAAAAAATTCACTAATTTATCAAAAAAAAAAAATTCCCTAATTTATCAACAAAAAACATTTGTGTAAAAAAATTTATTTGTAAATTTGTGTAATTGAACGGTATTATTGTCTTTTCATTCAGCATTTTAAGGACATTTATTTGTAAATTCGTGTAATTGAACGGTATTATTGTCTTTTCATTCAGCATTTTAAGGACATAATTCGGAAGAAAATATTGCAACCGTTGGGCTTTTAGCATAAACCCCCAATTTTGGTGGCTTTATATAAACCAACCCAAGCCAAAAAATTGGTCCTACCATACAATTTTTTTGGGCCTTAAACTCAAGAAGAGAACAAAGGTTTGTATTAGTTTTAAAAACCTAATCAGGCACAAACCCTCCAAAGAAACATACTGTAAATATATAAAGATTATAATATTTGTATATAAATATTATAATAATTTAACATTTATAAAAATTTAACTATATTACATAAATTTTTATATTGAAAAAAGTTAAAATTATTTACTTAAAATTATGATTTGTATATAAAAAGTATATTCTTATAACATAAAGATTACTACATAAATTTTTTAAAAATTAATTAATTTTGGAACTAAGTAGTAGTAAATGGCCCAGATCTAATCATAAATAATATGACACAAACAACGCAAGATAGGAGCAAATTTTTTTTTTCTAATTAAAAAAAAACTGAAAAAATTTAGTTTTGATCAATAATTCGGAAGGTCAAATCTTCTTTTGTAAAATATTATTTCATCTTAGCACATGCCATTGTGCATGCATTAATCAAATAACAAATGAAATGAAATAAAATGAAATACCAAGTAGCTGGACTGAAAGCACATATGCCAATAATGCAAATGGAAATATTATATTATATGAATAATATTTCTAGCAATTAAAAACATAGAAACTTAAAAAGTAATTAGAAATCCATCCTCATATAGTTGGATGGAATATATGTATCATCAGTAATAAGAGAAACAATAACAGTAATACTATTGAAGTAGCTTTTTTTGCATTTATTAAGATAAACGAGGTGAGAATTAAGAGAGAGAGAGTGAAAATCTAGAAAAACCAGGTTGTGTCATTGTTTGGCCTTGCTTCATTCAACCATGTCTGATGGACATGAACCCAGGTTAGCCCTTCCGCAACACTCACACCCTGAGGACAATTCACCAGAAAGATATTTTTACAAACGCCATGGATATAAGAAAGATCGAGATGAGAAGTTACGAACTTACTTTTGAACTTAATATAGCAGTGGTCAAACAACATTGCCTCTCTTCACCTGCAACAGATGGCGTAGCTGTTAGATTGAAAATGTCGAATAAATAGAAAGACAAACCAAATGCAGCAATTGAAGATTAATAATACCTCAAAAATCTTGGTTTAACTTAATAAAGTATCACTTGTATATGACCAAAACAGAAATAAGGGCTCACCTGATTGCTCCCATTTCTTGAACTTCACCAGCCACGAGTCTGAACCAACCTGTGCAGGTAAAACCTGATCGACCCAAACACGAAATTGCTTCCCCTTTTTGTCCCCGTAACATGTTCTCATAGAGTTTATACAGTCATGAAGATGCTTTTCAGTTCCAGAAGGATGAACAAAAGTTCCAGATATGTCCTGCAAAGCATGGTTGTATGTCAAAGCATGCATGAGTCTTCACTTTAGCTAAAAGCTGAATATTGAAAAGCAAAGTCAGACGTACACAAACTGACTTCAGACTTGCCAAATAAACCTCAGAATTATCAACTTCAGCACGTCTCCACCTCTCATAAAACATGTACAATTTCACAACTTCATAAGAAGGATCCAATTTCTCCATCTTTGAGTCAGATAAATCCACAACATCTCTGAGTGGTATGCTTGGACCCAGGTTAAAGTGACCGATAGCTTGTATAATACCCGCTGCACATCTCTCTGTTGCATGAATTATTTTAGGATTATCTTTTGCATTTGCAGCATGCCATTGCAATAATTCCTCCTGGGCATTACTGACCTGTAAACTCCAAAGATTATTCAGAATGTACTCAAATGGATTGTCAAATTTGTTCCACACAGTTCGGTAAATTACTAACCATGACACCATGTACATCTGGAATTGTAAACAGTTCAGCATCATTTCCAGAGTCACCACAGACAAGTGTGTTTGTAGGTAATTTACCCTCAGCCTTGAATTTTTGGTGCAAATAAGCAAGTGCTTGCCCTTTGCCAGCACCTTGGGGTAAAATGTCCAAGTCCATTCCTCCACTGTATATTATTTTGACATCCAGCTGAAACATCAAAATCGAAAGGCTATGAGGTATGAGACCCGAAGGAAAGTCTGAATAAAACTGTTACACCCACTAGCAGAAAATGACTAGATTGTTCATAGATGCAAGTTTGGCACAGTTGTACTGCAAAGGGAAAGACTCATTGTACCCCGCGTTCTTTCAAGGAAGTTGAAAGAAATTTAATAACATCTTGAGCCTTGTCTTTTTGGACATAAAAGCTTATTTTGTGTGGCCGTTGCTCTGTCTCAGACTGCATGAATGCCAAAGATTGTCATAGGATAAGCACCTCGTGGAAAAACCAGTTATATTTAATGCGTAAGAGAATACCTCCCATATGTGCCAAGAATGATGCATGGAAATGGAGTGGTTGTCTATCTAGAGTTTATCCGAGCCTTGTGCTATTTCTAAGCCATACCTGAAGAGTAAGTTCAGTAAACTTGCGCGTCTCTTCAGATACTATGTTCCTGTCCCATTTCTGATTTAAAATTTCAACCCAACCATCATCAGGTACCATAGAGTTACCATATGTAATTTCGGTTCCCACGGACATTATCGTGATATCAGGGGTTAGCATGGGCTTCTCTTTCCTTAATTCCTTGTATAGTGTCAGTGACCTCCCGGTTGAGAAAACTAGCAAAGAATTACTTCGGTAATTTGCTTCCCACAAGGCATTGAATCTAAGCAAGGATAGGTTCTCAGGATCATGATGATCAACCTGCAGCATATTATCTCTAATTAATACAGTCCCCTACAAACAGAATGATAAGAACAGGCACAAATCACCATTGTATGATCAAGATCTGAGACAATCATGAGGCGAGCATTCCCAGCTAGACGATCCATGGTTTTTCTAAGGCTGGATTCACTCTGCAAACAAATCAGAAATCATGAAGGTAGATTTTTTACAGTGCAAAAGAGCTCAGTGCTTAACTGGTCATCGCTGGAGTTAACAATCACCCTAAGCAAGTCTTTTAAACCATGAACTAAGAGCAGTACAAACAGTCAATATCAGATAACTGATACCAAGTGCACTCCATTTTCTATCTCCAGCACTAACGGAGAAAGTAATCAATCATGATCGATAAATAGGTTTCAGTTT
This sequence comes from Scutellaria barbata, assembly GCA_028654395.1. NCBI lineage: Eukaryota > Viridiplantae > Streptophyta > Magnoliopsida > Lamiales > Lamiaceae > Scutellaria > Scutellaria barbata. The sequence goes on along the minus strand of CM053655.1, from coordinate 628,971 downwards.
TTTCGGCCAAAAAGCTGATATTTAAAAAACTCTCAATCATGTTTTTACAATCTCACTCAAAATCCAAATATTATGCACTCAGCACCAGAGAGAATCATCTGAGTCATGCCGCAGAACATAGGCAAGATATTTGTCAATAAAAAAAATTCAATTGACAATCGAAAACACTAATATTCATCATTAATTCATAAATTCCCAAACATAAAACAAAAAAAAGCATAAAATCTTATAAAACGAAAACCACTTGGAAAACAATTTTATTGCAAGAGAGATAACTCAGTCATCTAATTCAAAACACCAGACAAAGTTGATAATCCTACTACTCTGCGAATCTAATTCTCGATTTATAAATCAAATACACTACAATTCCACTTAATTTCAAGAGAAAACGGAGAAATCATGGTACCACGATCTACAGATTCGATACTGGATGAACACATACACTTCTCCAACATAAATAGTAATGTATATGTAAATTAAATATACCTGAGAAACGGCGGCGGTGGTGGTGGAGGAGGAACAGCGAGTGGGTGGGAAAAATGAAGAAAAAGGAATCTGATAGCGTAGAAATTGCAGATTGAGCGATGGTGGCATGGACACGATAATTTTGCTAATGAGCCTTAACTTTTTTATTTTTTTGGTAATTAAATAATTTTTTTTACACTTTATTAAAAATTTAATAAATTTATTAATTTAATTTTTCATATAACAAAGAGATAAAATCATTACACTACATTAATAAATATATTAAAAATTACTTTTGAATATTTTAACATTTTTCCTTTTTTGTTAATACTATTTTTGCCACTGATTTTTTGTTCCACCTATTCATGTTTTTATTATAAGAACATAATTTTGAAAATAATATACGAATATGATCTTATTTGCTTTTCTTATTATGATGTCTATTTGATTCAATTAAGTGTAGTATCTATGTTTATTCTTTCAATACCATCATAAATCCATCACTTTTACTAATTTTTAATTTATCCTTACAATAACTATTAATTGAGGATGAAAATTAAATTTATCTGTGGCAGAGACAAATCGACAAAAAGTGACTAGTTATTATTTCTTCAAGTGTGTGTTGAAATTGAAGATCGAGTCATAATATTTGTAATTAATCTAATTATATTTGAAGGAACATTTATATTGTTATCTTGTTACGCAAAAAAAGATGCGGATATTCCAAGCAGCGTCACATGTTAGCTTTTAAGTTGTACTGTGTTCATTGGACCTGAAATTATCAACGAAGATTTGAAAATAAATAATAAAAAAATTAATTTCCATAATATCCAAACCAATATCTGCCGGTAATATGTAAGAAGTACAATGATCCACCTGTCAGTTGTCATTTTCTTTACACAAATTAAAAAAAGTTGCATAATTCAGTGAAAACTTTATGTAATACAAAAAAATATCAAGCCATTCTGAAAACAAACAAGAAACTAACCACTTTTCTAAGATTTTAACAAAAATAACAAATGAAAACAATTTGATCATTCTGTAATAATTGACGAAAGTAGAACATCACATTGATCTTGCATTGATACATAGATTTACACAAATTAACAAAAAAATGATGTTTGTAAAGATTACCAAACCTAAGAGCTACCTTTGCTTATACTGTTCTGCAATGCCTTGCTGCCAAAACCAGTATCTTGCATCATTGCCACAAATTCACTATAATCTATCAAGCCATCCTGAAAACAAGCAACAAATTTGTAAGATTTTCGGGTTGTATTGTTTGTAAACCAGAAGGAACGAGTTGTTGAAAGAAGGAACAAAACATACGTTGTCCTTATCAACTTCACGTATGATTTCATCAAGATGAACATCTCCTAAACCGAATTGCTCACAAGCCTGTTGAAGCTCGTCCTTTGTGATGTAGCCACTGCCATCTTTGTCAAAATACGAAAAGGCTGCATACATGTGATCTTCTTTCTGGACTTTGTTTAGGTGTAGCATTGCTGCTACGAATTCTCTGTAGTCTATGGTTCCACTGTTGTCAAAATCAGCCTACATTGTCATGAAACAAGAAACGAAGCACGTTTTATAGGTGATCAATCCATATAGATGTCAGCTCAATAATGGCTTTCTGGTTTTGATTTTCAACTAATTGATCATGTATTGACAACTTACGGCTTGCATTAGGCTCTCGATTTCTGATTCTTTGAGATTGGCACCAAGTCTATCGAAGGATTTCTTCATTTCTTCGAGGGTTATATATCCACTATTATCAACATCTATCATTTTGAACATTTCTTTTAGCCCTGCAATTTCCTCCTCTGATAGGCTTTCTGCAATAACCTACATATAAGAGAATATTTAGTTCTGTCTACTATATATCCAATTGTCTAGTATACAGACTGCAAGATAACTGTTATGTTGTAGCTAAACTAGTGCTTCGTATAAAGTGTGAAATAATGACCCATTGAATCATGTTTAAAGTTGGTATTGGCTATTGGGAGAAAGAGGGAGATTACTCTGATTGCAATCTTCTTGAGTTTGTTCATTGCAGAGAATTGCTTCAGACGAGATAGAACAGCAGGATCGAGAGGCTTATCAGGAGCGCTGCCACCGACTTGCACCCATGGATGGCCTGAACAAGACGTTTTATGATTTATATGACATTCCATAGGTTTAGAATGTGAATGGTGAGATAATTATGGACGATATACTCACAAAGAACTTGGTGAGCTGTGAGCCGTTTTTTGGGGTCTCTTGTGAGCATTCTTCTAACAAGATCTTTTGCACTCTCAGATATACTAGGCCAAGGTTCAGACACGAAGTCAAGTTCCCCTTTTAGAACCTGCTCGAATATCCCCTGTTCCGTTTCTGATGAGAGTATACATTGGCATGTTACAGATGAGATTACAACTAGTAAAAGCATAATGAGAGATAGAAAGGGAAAAAGTGAAGAATAATGAATGCTCACCATCCCAAAATGGCGGAACTCCACATAGCAATATGTAGATTATGACTCCAGCACTCCATACATCACATTCTTGGTCATAATGCTTCGTTAGTACCTCTGGAGCAACGTAATAAGGGCTTCCAACCACATCAGTGAATATTTCACCTGAGATGCTGGAAACATCAGAACTCAAAAAATTCCTTATTTCATATTCATGAGATGCCTGTATTTGAGAAATATGGAAAAATAATATGTCAATCATAAATATGCACCACACGTCTCAATGGAAGCTTAATTAAGACACCTACCCCATTTATAGTTATGTAAAAATTTGAACTGTCGGATTTAGAATGACACGGTACAGATTATGGCGAGATGAAAGTTACAAAAATGTGAACACAGTTACACAAGAGTCTTCCAAAATGTTGTAATACAGATAACGAAGACTTTTGAGCTCCTTTCCTGGCTGATTATCTTAGTTTGATCAAAATCTGCCTATTTATCAAACACATTTCTCATTTTCACTTCCTCACAATCAGCATTCCAAGAAAGCCAACTGAGCCATGGAAATCAAGAACCAACCACAATTGCATTTGTTTCAATTGGAAACACCCACCATTATTAACTCAAAACATCTGTTATGTCAACAAGTTTGTAACTAAATATCAAAGGGGTATAAGAATCAATAAATGCGAAAGAACAGCTTGCTTTCTATGCTTTTCCAACACCAAAGTTATAATCTAACTATACTTCTTCATGAGCTGGATATTATCTTCATCTTAATACAAAATAATCACATGAAAACTAAACCAAAATCCATATACACTCACCTGGCCTGAAGAAAATGGAGAGCCCAAAATCAATAGTCTTGAGTGGCGCTTCCTCTTGCTGATTCACAAAAAGGAAATTCTCAGGTTTCAAGTCTCTATGCATGACTCCTAGTGAATGACAAGCTTCTACAACACCTACTATTATCCTAGCAAGCTCTGCAGCCTTTCTCTCAGTGTAATGTCCCCTCTGTATGATCCTATCAAAAAGCTCCCCACCTGCACAAAGATCCATCACAACGTGCACTGCAACAGCATCCTCATAAGCCCCCACAATGGATATCACATTGGGGTGCCCAGCAAGGTGGTGCATTATTTGAATCTCTCTCCTAACATCCTCCACATCCTCCTCCGTTGTTAACTTCCTCTTTGCAATTGTTTTGCAAGCAAACTCCTTGTTAGTTCCCTTCTCCACACACAAGAATGTCGTCCCGAACTGCCCTTGTCCTAACTTCCTCCCCAGAGTGTACCTATCCTTCATATTTTCTGTTTTTCTCTGCAAAACGGACTCAACTAGCAGCCCTGCACTTGGCACTCTCTTTATAGGATTAGGCTTGTTCTCCTTTGCCTCTTCCAACGGCTTAGTACCACCTGTATTGTTAGTGTTAGTGTTGCTTTCTGATTTCACCTCTTGAACCACAGGCTTCGGAGGAGGATCGGCGGTTTTGGCCTCGTCACCGGTGATTTTGATCTGCATAGGGGCGGTGCTTTGAACATCATCGCCTTTACTCTCTGAATTCACAGAGCTCTCGGTGTTCTGATTGTCGTCTTTGGATTCCTGCTCTTGATTTGGGACTGGAAGGGTCACCGGCTGCCGGGGCTTCCACACGGCGGCGGTCATGGATTGGAAGAAGCCACTATTCCCCAACTTAGGGCCTGCACAATTATTCCCCATCAAACGCAATTTGATCTGTTCAAATCCCTAAATCCCTTCAATTTCACCATTTCATCATCCCAGTCACCGCAATGTAGCCCCAAATTCCCTTCACTGAAACCCTAAATTGCTCAATCCCCAGAGCAAAAACAACGTAAAATGCTAAGAATCCACGAATTAACTGTAATAAGTGGATTCACTGTGCAGCCCAATCAAAATTGAAGCACAGAAGGTCAAAATTTCACGTGTGCTTTCATCAATTGTTGCGAAACACATCGACGGAAGAACGATCTTCGGTGAGACGACGATCAAAGGTAGCGAAAAGAAGGTAAATTGTGATACGAGCGCAGTGAACGAGTCAACTCGGAGCAGATCGCCATTGGATCAATACGTAGAATTCTGCATGAGTAGCTTAACCAGAAATGGAGGGGGTGAAGCAATTGCCATAACCAATTCAATAGAATTATCAATTAAGGATCGTTTTGTTACGTTGTTTCATGCAATTGCATGCATGGGTATTTGGGCCCGGCCCACATTTAGGATTGAGTTGGGCTCAATTTTAGGTAGCCAGTAAATAGGCCCAACACTAATTTTCAAAATGGCTTGGGCCACTAGATTTAGCCTTGATAAATTTAACGGGACGTCAACGGTGACGGAGGCTAATGGACAAGAGGGAACACAAATAATTCAAATGAAATCCAAAACCAAACATTTCTCTCTTCGTTAGTTTAATACTTTAATTCTGCAAAATGTCCTAAATCCCGCCTCTTTCTGCTTCCTACTCCAAACCCCCATCTCCATCGCTAAGATTCTTCGAATAATACAGAAAAATTTGAATGGGGAAGAATTAGCTTGCGACGATTTGCCTTAGGCCTTCTTTTTTCTGTATTCAATCATCTAGGTTAGATTTTTTATTGATTTAATTTTTGTGATTTTTCTCCAAATTTGAGCTATCGATTGCAAAGGTAATATTTTTGTGTTGTATGCAGCAGTGACGCGCGGAGAGGATGACTAATGTTGCTAGAGCCGGGCAATTGCCGATGTCTAACGGTCTTCATTTTGGCGGTGTGGCTGCTGGAGGAGGAGGTCTGAAGATTACCACCGCGAATATGAAGCGTAAAACTCCGTCGGAGTTAAGGGTAATGTTTCGAGGCTAGATCTTGTAATGTTGATGTATACATGCCTTTTGTTTCCTATTATATGTTCATATGGCAGTGATGGTGGTGGTGTTGCTCGTTAAGTTGTATTATCCGGATGTAGCCAGTCATTAGCTGGGTACATGAGTGGGATAGAAATTAATTAGTTACGGTCTATGAGAAAAGAATCCTGCCATCATTCCACCTTCCCGGACACTCTCTAACATTTCTAGTACCAACTAATTCATTTGGGCGAGACATCTTACAATGTCATGATGCGCCCATTCCTATGGCCATTCCTTTGATACTTCTGGCTCTCGGGAGTCTCTTTGCTTGGATACTTCGCCAAAGTGTGACTTTTCGCATATAGGACGACTGCAAAGTTGCATAACCAAGCAATCATAGCTGGGACCTGCTACTGGGCTTTCCTTCGATTGTCCACTGGTGGTAGTAGTAAGTTGATCAATTTAGATGTGTAAGTTTTGATGAAGAAGTAATAACTATGCTCCACCCCAACATCAAACAAAAGCAGCAGTTCAATGCTGAAATGCAGAGGATTTTATATGAGTGTTGTTGTTTGCAAGATGAACGGGTGGAACATAAATTATTGCTTAGATTCAGTTAAATGCCGAAATGAGTGAGATTTTATCTGGGTTTAGTTGTTTGTTAGATAAATGATTGAAATATAATCAGGTTCAGTTTAATTCTTTGAGAATAGAGCAATCCATTAGTTGCTAGTTATAGGCTGAAATGAGATAAAATAATCTATTATCTGAGAAATTGTGGTGGTAGTTGCAATGGAGTTGAATATGTTGTTTTCTTTGAAATCTTGTCATTAATTGAATAAGAGCTAAATGCTCTTAGCTTCTATATTGTTCTATTACATATACATATGTGTGTGTGCCGCATGCGCGTGGCAAAGGATTTTTGGCACTACTAATCTTACCGATGGCTATGTGTTTGCATTAAAAAGGCAGATCATATTCAGTGAGGGAACATGTTTTGAGGCAGTATTGCATCATATTTGAGAAGAACAAGTGAGATATAGCATAATCGTTAATCATTAGCACCTAGCAATGTATATATATACCCATCACAGGTTACTGCAGCTGTGCTGCATATACTCATATGTTTAAGGGTTAGTCTTAGGTGCACAGGTATGTCTAAATAAATTATTTAGGCCCATTATTTGCTCAAGATATGATGTAAACTTGTAAGCTACCAAGGTTAGGGATTGACATGTATTTATACCACACAATCCTTCTCGTCTTGGTTTGCTCCCCTCCTTGTGCCCATGTATTCCTGGGGCATGAGTTAAGCTATTGAGCATATTGGTCTCCATCCAAATATTAAGTGTATACAAACATAAATATATAACTCAAAATGTCTATGTTGTATGATAGTGGGACCTTTGTATATGATATATGAGCAGCAGTACTACTTACATGATATGTTTGTAACATAATAGATGTCTTATTCTTTGCTTGACAGGGAGAACTACTGAAGCAAAAAAATACAATGGAGCTTTCGGATGAGTCTTCATCTGTAACTAGTTTCACGTGGTAAAACTCTTCCCATGCTTTTCTTTTATTACTTTAAGTCTAATATTTAATAAATTCTTTGTTTATTCAGGAATGCAGATGGAGCAGTTTCTGGGCCCAAGAAACCCGATTCATCAAAAGCACCACGATTCACAAGGTTGGATGAACATTATCCAGTCACTAAAATCAGTAGACTACTTCGCAGAAAGGAAAATCCTAAGGTTACAAGATTTTCTTCTAGGTCCAATTGTGAATGATTTGCTTATATCATACATTCTTGCCATTTTCAAATTTTCTTAAAACTGAAGAGTTTAACATGTGCTGATCACCTTTTAAATCATTGTCTTATCTATACAAAATTTCAGGATGATATTCCCAGCAAGTATGCTGGTAGTCTGAAGAATTCCGGTCCTCCTGACTTACTTACCAAACATCAAGAGCAAAACTCATGGTACAGATTATTGTGAATGAGTCCTATTGATTCAGTATGTCTTTGCTTTTCTAATTGAGTCTATCTGTTTTCTGCATGTCCTGGTAGTCTTGATAATAATGCTGCTTCAAGAGGTGGCAACGGCTCTTCATATCAAACTAACCTCTCAGCTGAAAAAGGCACTTCTAATACTTTTAAGAATGTTCGGGAGTTATCTGTTGGTGGTGAAATGTTATATGACTCCTCATCTGTAGATATGGTATTCTTTTGCCATTACTTTTGTCTTTACCATTAAAGGAGTATTCTGAGGTCTGAAATGTAAAGTTCTCTTCTTATCTAAAGGGTAAAGCTTTGAGAGGACTGGTTTCATGTGAATCTCATGCTGCTACAGCTCCGCTAGCTGACTCTATTGATAGAACAGGACATTATGCACCACAAAGCTTTTGTTCAGAAATCCACTTGCCTGGCCACAATATTCCATTAGACTTAACGCTAAAAACAAATTTGAGGTTCTTGTCGTCATCCTCTGTGTATTGGTAAGTTCACAAAATATTTATTGATTTTACAAGTGCTAGTATCCTCTTCATGTTGTAAATTCTTGGGGAAACTCTATAGGGAATGTTGAAGAGCAATTTTATGTTGTTCGTTTAGGAAAATTTATATAGTTGGAATTAGTATTCTGACTTATTGTCCCATTTTTCTTGAATCTGCTAAGCTAATAGTAACCTATATATGGTACTTAAATGCTGATCCGCCATGCTTCATGGTTTTACAGGTTTCATAGGTTAATAAATGGGGCCACCTTAAACGACATGGGTCTACTGTTGCATGATGGTTGTCAAAATCAAATTATGACCTCTTCAAAACCTACCTCCACTGGTCCAATAACAAATCTTGGGACTATCCATTCTTGGGTGCACCCTCAATCCACTCTACCCCGAGCAGCTTTATCAGCTTTGGCTTCAGTACCAGAAGGTATTTCCTTTGAGATACACTAACCTTAGCTATTGAGGCTTTTTTTTTTTTTTTCCAACTCAGCTTCCCCTTTTTAAAATAATTTTACCATTTATCAAGGGCGAATGGACTTCTTAAGTAAACGGCAACAAGCATGGGAGGACTCACTTCGAAGTCTTTACTACAAGCTGCGGAAGAAACTTTGTAAAATATTTTATGGTAACAATTTATGCTCATATAATTTTTTTTAATAAATCTGTGAACCAGCAGTATCAAGCTCTCATGCTTTGAATATTTCTCCAACTAACTGCAGTCCTATACGCTTTATTTTATCATAGAAATCAGTACCATCTGCTCATGTTAGGAAACAATGCCAGTTATGTATTCTTTTCAGAGACTGGTCTCACATTTGTTCTTTTTATGCTTTTGGTCATGCATAATGATCGGATTTTGCTTTCCTTGACACCCTATAATGTGTACAAAGTCAAATTCATCTGTTCTTTCTTTTTGATCTTGGATTTCTGCAGTGTGTACAATGCAGTTTGTAGTTATGTTTACGATATCAGACAGTCCAAACAAAGCGAAGTGCTCTTGCTATGCCTATGTGTCTCAGTCAACGAGAAATTTAAGGTCACTTCTGAAAGAACATGTAAGTTTTTTTTTTTTCCTTAATATGGTGAAACTTAAGTGGGAAGTCATGTTGCACACTCAAGTTTGTCTTGGACGACCTAATTTATTTCTCCATGGGGCTATTCGTTTTAGCAATTGCTTCTGTTGGTCAACCAGATAAATTTAGTTTTCTTATAAATTTACATTTGATTTCAGGATGTTTCTTTCTCCATGCCTCTATGCCGCTCTAAAGTGGAGGAGGTTACTGTAGAAGACATTGTTGAGCTTTCTCAAATTGAAAAACACAATCTTGGAAAGGTTTGAAAAACAAAATCTCTGTTCTAGGATCCTTTAGCAACTTAATGTATCCTATATTGTTATTTAAGTTTCTACAGAAATGGCATGATTTTTAAATTTCATGAGATGATGTTATCTACAATATCTTTCTAATTGTGTTGCTATCGAATCCGAGGCCATTTGCATTAAGTGAATCAACCTGTTTTTAGTGATCTTCATTATATCTATTGATGTAAGTCGTTTTCAAGTATATAATGGGATAATATCTTTTTTATAGCTGAATATGGATGTAGTAATGTAGCTAACCCAGAATTCTTGATTCAATTGAATGACAGACCCGAGCTATGGAATCAATGACTGGCGTTGATAACACTCCTCAATCCCTATTAATGTTTGCTGGAAAGAATGTACATGGGCTGTATGATTTTCTGTTAAATTATAGGTCAGTATCAGGCTTTTGTTGTTTATGTAATTTTTGGCAAAAGAAGGAAAAGGATCTTGAAGTACTCAATACACAATCATTCTATTTGATATAATTTCTCTATTAATTTGCTTCCAGATCCTTTTGCACATCTTTGACTGATAGTGATGTCCCTGTGCTGTATTCACCAGTTCCGTTTGAAAATGCTGCACTCTCTGCTCCTGAGGTGGGTTTGTTAGTGTATGGGTTTTCTATAGCTCTCATTAACAGTTATGCAGCATGAAGAAAGCAATCTGCATTAATGATTCAAATACATGTTAATTACGGCTATTTGTTGAAATTGCTTTGGAATGATACAATTAATTTTAACAAACTGCAAAATCAAAGGTGAGCTGGGATATATGATCAATCGGTTTCAATCAATAACATCCGCTCGTTTTCATTAAGCAGGTTAGATGCAAACAGGTGAGAAGGGTTGACTACATGTCTTCCCATCCTAAGGACTCTTATATGGACATTGCACCCAAAAGCTCTGATGGCAGATACTATGGTGTTGAAGTTACTGATGCATATCTTCCACCATGGGTGATGTCTGGCATATGCAGTGCTATGTGCTCTAAGGGGGACGACTTTCAAGTCAGGTATCCCAATTTCTCATCATTGCTTACACGTCTCTCTCTCTCTCTCATACAAGTTTACCATATTCATGGTTCGTGTTATTGACTTATTTCTGAACTCAATGGTCGATGGCTTACTTTCTAATACACATATGTGCAGCTTTACTACAGAGTCCACTTCGATTGGCTTGAATGTTGGTCTAGACATAGCAACGGACCAGCCTTTTGAGGCAGGCAAATCATTGCATGAAAATGACTCTTCTTTCGGTATTCCAAACTCAACTCTTTCCCTTAGAAAACGGAACGCCTTTGTAAAAGGATTGAAGTTTGGAGATAGTTCTTACACTGCTATTCTATCACCGATTGAGTAGCGTGTAAATTCAAACGTAATTAAGCGAACTTCGATCAACTTGCTTTCCATAGTAACTGCATATCATCTAAGCGTTATGCTGGAAGAATTCCATTTTGTTCACTCCCATTTTACCTGAGAAAATGGAAGGGGTAAATGTTGATATGGTTTGAGTGAATTTTTGTCTCTATTTGATTTCGGTAATATGCTTCTTTGGGCAAAAGTCACAGAACCAATTAAATTAACATTCGATTCAGCTGTTATTATGAACGTTCAAATTATCCAAGTTATTTCACTTTATTAACTTTTTAGTTGTTGTGCATATTAAAAAACTACGTAAATTGCTGCTTTTTTTTTTTTTCTTGAACACTCAAGTTCGTCAAAATTCTTCACAAAATTTTCAGTAACTGATAATTTATGATTTTAATTACATTATGTGGAATAAAATAAAAAAATTAGTTACAATAAAATAGTTTATTTAGAAAAACATGTTTATAATTTTTAATATTAATACCTCAAAGAAAATAACTTTTTAGATATTTTATAATTCTAATTTCAATAATTTGAATAAAACATAAATCTTTAATTATTTTTAACAATTATACTTTAATATTAAGAGCAAAATAAAAAAAAATTCAAAACACTGAGAAATTCCAAATAAAGCGCCAAGGAATTTAGAACAACTGTAGCCAAGAAAGCAAAGTAGAAGAAATCAAAAGTGCTTCACTTAGGAAATAATAAGGTTCGCATTCAAGAATTCATTCATAAATGTGATATATACAGAAGAAGAGAAGCAACAATAACAAATGCCTTCACAAAATTTCACTAAAACTAGGTGAACACGATCACAAAGATAAACGATATCCATATATTTGGCACGAACCAAATCCCTACAACTAATGTAAATAAAGGGAACACTAATGGCTACACAGAAAACCAAACAACCAATCCAACTGCAACAAAGAATTCAAGAAAAGATCCTCTTTGATCCAAAGAGAAAAGGTTTGAAGTTTCATGTCCCACATATCATAAGCATCAGAGATGGACGCAGAGTTCTCTGTAGAGGTTTCACATGTTTGTACCTAAGATAGATCTCCACTGTCCCACACGAGGGCTTCGGTCTAAAAGCATTAACAGGCCTGCATTGTTTGCTGATAAACCGAACATGTACCTAAGAGAAAAAAAAAATGATGCTTCAGTATGATTGAATGTTATAATGTTTTATCCTTCCTTCTATTGCTACCTACGGATCGTATGAGGCTCAGGTTTTCATGATCATCAGCACTACGAAAATAGTTAGGATCCTTAATTTTGGTGTACGTAATATAATCTCTCCTTTTAAACATGTTCTCAGGTATCCAGACATTGAACTTGGATACAGATTACATTAAATCTGGGTGGTGACCGGCTGCAATCAAGCGGCTTAATTGAGACGTAAAATCAATTCAATAGGCAGAAGGATATTCTATACACGGAAACATGACTTTTAAGCAATAAAAAGTATCGAATAACTAAGAAGTAACAATTCAGTCACAAAGTTTGATATTACCTGCATCTGCGCACTTTTTTCCTCCAGAAAAAGATAGGAATAATCCACTGAAAAAGAACAGGGGAAATATATTGTCAGCAGAAACGAAAATAGCATGTTCTTGGGTTTAAACAAGAGTGAACTTAATCTAGTTCTAAAATTGACATTGGCCAACTTCAATCATACTATTGAGGAAAATTGCCCAGTATACAGATTTTATAGTATTTAACGGGCATATCTAAAATCAGATTTTGACACCCTTCCAATGTTTTAGTATCTTCATCAGTTTTCTGGAGCAACATTAAGTGAAATCAGTTTAAAAGTTCAATGTCTCAGGCTCTCAGCAATTGCTTATGTAAATACATGGCCAACTGGCACTAGGACAAATAATTATAGACTTTATTCTGTTCTCTAATGGACGTAACAAAGGGATGCAGCTAAATTAGCAAGAACATGAGGTTGGGATATGACAAATCCAGAGCACAAACCTCTGACTTATCCTGTGACGCAGCAGATAACATACCTAAAGGCCTGTCTATTTAATGAATGATGCAATAAAAAATAACGCAGCAGGAATACAAAAGTGGCAGATGTGCTGGTGTAGAGCCGATATATGGACATGCATGAATTAAAAAGTTCATGTTTTCAGGTTCAAACGGAAACAATTGCATTTCATACTATCACCATTACCTTGAATATAGACATGAAGGAAAAACTCCCAAATACTGATTGCTTTCTCAAGGGCATTCTCCTCGGCAGAGGCACTTCTTTACACAAATTCTGTGCTATCTCCTTCAACAACAAGACTTGAGCTTTCTCAGTCCCAAAAGAAAGAAGTGTCTGTCTCATCGATTCTCTATCAGCCTCAAGGGCATGAAGTCTTGCATATAGTTTCTGTATCTCTAGGTCTCTAGCATTGGAATGATTTAATGACTCCCTAGGTGTTCCCGGATGAACAGAATCAATTGTGTAGACTCTGTCATTCAAGTAATCTCCAACTTCTGATGCATCATCTACCTTCCTAAAATTAGAACTCTCCTCAATATATGAAAATTCTGACTTTTTAAAACTGTTGCCGAACTTTGGGGAATATCTGGCCCGGCTCATTTCTTTAACCATTGCAAAAGGTGATTTCGGGCTGTCAGTGGAAAACTTCCCAAGATGCCTTTGCCCTCTTGGAGATTGACCAACTATTATCTTTTCAAGGCCCATTTTTGCATTAACAAATTCATCATCAGGCTGAATGGCCCTCGGACTCTTTTCCAGTTGATTGATTCGATACTCCAAATCCTTTAATTGGTCGCGAGAATGTGGAGTTTCTCCAAATGCATACTTTTCAACGTCAGGAGGTTCATCATTGCCATTAGGATAAGCTCGTGATCCATTTGTATTGCATATGAGAGGAGGGTAAATTTCATAAGACGGACACTCATATAGCCGTTCCAAGTTTTCAGTCATACCCCCATCTCCATCGATTTCAGCTTCTGTGAGCCCATAACTCATCATCTTGTGTCTATAGGCATGCAACTCACACGTAAGAGACTGTATGGTCTCTTCCCTCTTATACAACAAATCCTCCAAAGCCAAAGTCTCCTGCTCATCATGTGCCATTCTCTCCTCTGCAAACCTCTTGAACTGCCTTGCTTCCATTTGAACCTCTGCCTTATCTCTCTGCAGCCTCAGAATCATAGACATCGCTTCATTGGCGGCCGAAGAGGCGGCATTCCTCTCCTCCTCCAACTCAGAAATGAGGTCCTGAATAGTCTGCTGCTGGCTGCTCACCATTTCACGGAGCGCCATACATTCATTTTCAATCTCTATACGAGCATTTTGTGGGACGATGAACCCTGGGAGAGATAAAACGTCTTCTTCCTCAAATTCGTCATATTTACGCTTAACAGACATAAGACTTGTTTCTGAAAAAGACCTATCAATCATTGCAGAGTTGCAATTGGAGTTGAAGCATTCTATCGGGCTGGTCGATGGGGGAGAGTTCTCAGGCTCCATTGACCAATAGCGGCGTGTAATAACCCTCAATCACACAAGATTAGAACCAATCTCAAGAATCATATCTACATATACTCCAATAAATCTAAACTGCAATTTCTCCCTCGGTAAATACTAAAGAAAATTTTCCTTCAGTTTATACATAGATTTCCCGTTCTTTCCTAATCAATCTGAAAGACCACGTCTTTTATGATTTCGAATCAAATTGTTATCTCCACAGATTGCCTACAAAAAAAAAAAAAACAAAAGATCCCCAAAAGCCCATAAAATTCGAATCTTCACAAAATTTCACATTATTAATGCAAACTAGATATACATATCAAGTATCACGTTTGTGCATGAGTATTTGAAGTTACCAACCAGCTTGTTTCATAATGAAATCGAATACGCCTGAACTAAGCTGAAATTCTCCCCGGAAAATGCTTCCACCCCGAATTCCAAATATATATATCGGAGAATTTGAAATTAATGCTGCTAATCAGATTCGGTAAACAAATTCCCTGAAAATTAGGAGATTGAGATGAAAGCAACGGGGAAAACAGAATCAATACCGTGGAAATGGAGGGAGGATTTCGGAACCCTAGGAGTTGTTTTTTCTATTTTATAAGCATTTGTTCTTTAGTTTCTGATTTTGCTTTGAATTTCGTGAAAACTCTGTAGAGAGAGAAAGAGGGGAAGAAGATGGATTGTTGTTACTTTTAGAGAGAGAATGTGGCAGCTGAGGAGAGAGAGAAAGGGCTGCGTTTGGAATGGCGGGCAAGACTAGAAAATGAAAATACTTTTGCAAATGACCCTTTTGTCCTTAAAATTCAAATTTATTTGTTTTTTGCTTTTTCTATGGTTTTGCTGCCTCCAAAGCTCCACTTCAATTTTTATTAATTTTATCCATATATTTTGTTTTTTTCCTCTCTAATTTTTAAACTATTTATGTATCTTATCATGAATATATATCATTTTACTCAAACCTAAATTTGTCCATACCAAACATGAAACCACTTTCTGAAGAGTTAGGTTAGAGTTCGCACCGACTAAAAATATTTTAAGAATTCTATTTCAAGTAAAATTTTATAAATTCAAGATATCTGGAAAATGAAATAAATTCATAAGATCAAATTTGATTCCAATTTAACCTAATCCCTAAAATTGAGGCTTTCAATATATTTTCCTAAATTCTATTCCTCTCGCAAAAAAACAATTAAATACATTATGATCGACCAATCTAGCCAAATTTGATTTGATTTATATCCATTTTATTCGATTTATATTTGATTTATTTGATGGTTAACTATGTTATTTGTTTCCAACTCTATTTTATTCAATTTATATTCAAACTTGACCCCACAGACCTAATCTTGTATCTTTTGTTTGTTTTCAGCTATATTTTATTTAATTTATATTTGATTTATTCATTTTTAACTCGATTCATTCCATAAAATTTTAATATCAACACATATTAATATGTCCAATAATGTGTGACAAAATTCTTGAGTTTTAAATAAGGAAACTAATTATATTACTATATAATTTCAATACATCAATAATTGCAGGTCAGGTATATAAAGAACCTCGTTTTCTCTTGCCTTGTAACCGGACACAATAACAAATTTGACCACTTGTTCACAAATAAAAACAAGCTTTAAAAAAATAAAAGTTTTTCCAAATTAAGGGCATATATGTAATTTAATGTCTACACCTTACACCTTAGATTTTTATTGGAGAGTTCACCGGTCGCGGACGTGCAGATATCATGTCAATTGTCCTGGTAATAGCAAAAAGAAGAACAGCGATTAATACACCACATGAAAGCGTACAGATTCCTCTCCTTTTCTCTTCTTGCTTTTCGTGCAATTAGGCTTATCCATCCAATAAATGTCGCAACACTAATCCTCACAATCATTACATAATTTTAGTATATAATTGACAGTTGGTTGTTATAAATAAATCTGATTAACTTTGAAGTTGTTTATTAATAATTTATGATAATTTTAATTTGATAATAAGGTGAAATGAATTAAATAAGATTAGGTCCCTAAAGAAGATGGTCACACTTGTATTTGTCTTTTAGATGTTTTTTTTAATCTCTTTCTAAATACAATAATATATATATATATATATATATTTATATATTAATTTGTTAATGCAGGTCATCCGAGATCAAGAATTTTGAAAACTATATAATTTAATTTAAAAGGTAAATAGATAAATGATCTAATTTAACTTAATTTTCCAAGAAATCGTATAAGCTGCATGCCGTAGGGGTTGTTCTTTAGTTTATGGAACGTGAATCTTCTCCAACTGCAACCTTTTTCATTAGTTCCAACTCCTATGATATTGACTGTTATCCAACCAACCAAAATAAGATTTTGTCCTTAAAAATTAAAAAAAGGAAAATCGATGAACAAAAAAAAAAAAACAAAAAAAAAAACTATTTTGAATTTGAGCGTTACTAAATCCAACTAATTCAAACTTTCAAAGCAAGATACGATATATATATATATATATATACACCCAATGAGGGGGGAGAGAGCCAAATTCATAAGATAAAAAGTCGATTAGAATAATTTATAAAATGTGAACCAATTATAATGCAAATGATAAGTCCATTTGACCAATTTAATGTCATTTATTAACCAAAAGCCAAAATAATTTGACAGCATTTGCTTGTAGACATACAATTGGAGGATGAATGTTGAACTCTTAGATAGTTTTGCTCCGACTGTACGCATTTTTTAAAGATTTTTTTTAATTTTTTATATTTAATATTATAAATAAAATCTTTTTTTGACGCTACACTTCACTCATAATACCTTATCAACATAAATATTTTTAGCAATTCGCATCTTACACATTCTCATCTACACAGATATTACCATGAAAAATATTAATCAATATTCTTCCATTCTCATCCACACAAAAGCTACCATGAAAAATATTAAAAATCAATTAAATGAAGTAATGAAAAATATTCAATTAATCAATTATCAAGAAATCCTAAATCCTAATCAATATTCGACATAAAAATTAAAATACACAAAGAGAATAAATTCTCAATTTTTTTTCAAAATCAACAAATCATATCCTCCAACTCAATCATTAATTATCAACAAGTTTTCAATCAATCCTCAAAATCTCAAGTCATCAATTATTAAGAAATCTTCAATCAATCCTCAAAATCTCAAGTCATCAATTATTAAGAAATCTTCAATCAATTCTCAAATGTATCTCAAATATAATGAATCTACATATGTAAAAAAAAAAAACGAAGCAATAAAAAATATTTAATTAATTAATTCTCAACAAATTCTAAATCCTAATCAATATTCAAGAAATTTTTAAAATTAACCATAAAAATTAAAATACCAAAATCCTAATCAATATTCAAGAAATTCTCAAAATTAATCATTAAAATTAAAATAAGAAAATCCTAATTAATATTCGAGAAATCCTCAAAATTAACCATAGAAATTAAAATACGAATTGAGCAACAAAGAGAATAAATTCTCAACAAATTTTTAAAATCAACAAATCATATCCTCCAATTCAATTATCAATTACCAAAAAGTCTTCAATCAATCCTCAAAATCTTCAAATTTTTTTTGGTATCGTCAAATATAATGATTTAATTTTTTCTGGTACAGAAGATCGTTGCACTCTTTTAGCATTGTACACATGTTCTAATTGTTGTTAGAACCATCTTCAATGAGACATGCATCATCTACTACAATAGAAGTCATTTGTAATAATTTTGAATGTCTTGTTATAAGAGATTTATTATGAATGTCGGCACCATAATTATCGTTCACTCTTCCATTCTTTGCACTTATTGTCCATTTTGGTAGAATATATTTAGATGGAAGTTCAAAGATTTGTTTCACACGAAAATATGCCAAAATGTGTTTACAAACAATTTCTTTGAACTCAAATTTCAAATTGTAAGCAACTACATATACTCAAATTGTAAGCAACTACATGTTAATGCACCTGAACTCTTGGTGTAGATAAGTCTTAATGTTGAACTCTTGGTGTATATAAGTCTTAATGTTGAACTTGTATCAGTCCTAAATATAGTATAGATTGTTTGCAACTCATCATCACATTTCAAATTCACAAAACAAACATTTCTTCCTGAAAAAAGTTGAAATTTTTCCTCGTGTATATCTTTATCATTTACTCATTTGTGATTTCATTGGCCAAACATCTAAGTATGATTGTTTGGCCATGGTGGTTGATCCGGTTATTGGAGCAAAAATCATGATACACTTATTTGTATTATATGTGTATCAAATACTATAACATCACCAAAAAACTATGTAAATTGATTAATTGAATATTTTTATTACCTAATTTAATTGATTTTCAATATTTTTCATGCTAGCATTTGTGTGGATGAGAATTGAAAAAATATTGATTAAAGTGTATGGATGAGAATTGGGAAGAAAGTGTATGTGTGAGATGTGAATGTATGGATGAAAATTAAGAAGAGGTGTATGCGTGAGATGTGAATGTGTGGATGAGAATTGCAAAGATGTATGTGTGAGATGTGGATGAGAATTGCCAAGAAAGTGTATGTGTGAAATATAAATTGTTGACGAGAGTTTATGAGTAAAATATACCGTGAAAAAAAGATTTTGT
The DNA here is from genome assembly GCA_028654395.1 of Scutellaria barbata. Classification (NCBI taxonomy): domain Eukaryota; kingdom Viridiplantae; phylum Streptophyta; class Magnoliopsida; order Lamiales; family Lamiaceae; genus Scutellaria; species Scutellaria barbata. The sequence continues at coordinate 609,832 of CM053655.1, read as the reverse complement.
ATATAATATAAAAAATAAAAAATAAAAATCTTAAATGCATGCCTGATCAAAACTATTCTGTTAGATACAACAACTACAACACTGATGTTTCCTCTTTATTCTTTTTTAAACTTTATTACTATCGTTTGTAAGGTTTACCATCTATATTATATTTATGTAGTGCAAATATTTAGATTTAATTATATAGATTTCCGTCACTCCCATATATTTCCAGTGTGCATAAAAAATGAATAATCAACAAAGCAACATCAAGAAAACACTTGTGATGAAAAATAATGGTTGAAGCAATTTTAATTTACACACAAAGATTGGGAGGAAGAACACAAATCGTGGCGTTCAGTCAACGCAGTCAAACCTGAAATTGCTAACAGAAACACGAAATCTAAGAGCAAATGAAGCAGACTTAGAAGAAACTGTTGTATTGACTAGTGAGAGAGTCTCTGAGATTGGAATAGAGATTGAAAAGTGAGTACTGACGAAGGTTCTTTACCTCGTACCACGAGTTGAATACCGACTCATGTTTATCCGTGCCCGAAAACGCCAGCTGTATCCCGATGCTACAGTCCACTGATCCTCCTCTGTTTTTGCAGTTGTTAGTCCTGATGGCACAGTCTTGATTGTTAAGGCACACAAAGTTTGATTTGCCTGAGCATGAAGCACACCCGTCTCTTTTCCAGTACGAGTTTTGAAGCCTCCCCTTTTTGAATTCATGAACCTGGATCATGATAATGATAATCCCACATTATATGGAGATGGGTGGGTATGATCGTAATTAAGGGGAATATTGTAGTAGTGAGGCTAAGTTCTTACCAGAGTAAAGCTGGTGACGATGAATGTACTGTTTGCAACGAAAGCAGGAATGGACCTTGCAGCATATTTACGACCAGCAAATGCTACCATATAACCTCCTACGGATTCCTGGAGTAGGTTGAACCAAAATGGTGTAAGAGATTGAAAATTGGACTACGGAACTAGTGGAAAGAAAAGCATGAAATGGAGTTAAATACATCCTGGGTATTTTAGCAAATTACATGACATTTAAGTAAGACGGGATCCTTGGTCTCGCCTTCGATATGATGGCACAGTGCTAGACTGCACCTTTAGTTGAGGGGTGGTCTCAATATATTCATGTCAGATTCTCAGAATGCAGTTCATAAGGTTCGAATTGATAAACATCACAAAGCCTTGCTTAATGTTTCTCTTAGTAGATGCATAAGAGTACATGCATCTATAAAATCCAATGTAGTTCAGTTGTGGTCCTTGGGTCGTAACTTAACTATAGTTAATATAAGTCCACACATAGTACAAACTTTCAGTATAAACACCATGGAACAATGCAAAAACCATTTCATTGACATCAACAATAAGTTGAGACTTACGAGATCAAGTGCCCAATCACTCACAGATGTATCCTAGGTTAAAGTGTTTGGAAAGCCAAATTGCTAATTTTGTTAAAAAAGCAGGAGCAATTTTTTTATAATCATAGAACCTCAATCAATTTCTACTTTGATGGAAAAAATAATAATGACATAATATACAACTAAAATCTATTTTTAATAAAGGACTATGTTTAACTTTAAGTTAGTTGATAATACTCTCAAAATGATATTAGAGTGTTCAGTGACGGATCTATAAAAAATTATGTTTAACTTCTAATAGATCATCATACTTTTTAAAAAATATTAGTAATATGGGACAGACCTACAAATCATAATATCGATTTCTAATGATTCCTTTTCAAAAAAAATCTTATATAGTATTTATGTTAGCGCAAGTAATTCGTCAATCAATTCATAGAAGCAATTATCTGGATTCTACCATTCAGTCGCAAAAGTAAACAATTCTCATACATCATAGTCTGTTATTAGCTTATGATGCCAATTGTTGGAGTATATATTGAATACTTACTATTGATGAGACTAACTTTAAACTCAGATCTATTGTTTACATTTACACCAAATATTAAAATACCATCAGAGAAATAATTTTTGACAGTTATATAAATAAGTCTAAACAAGATAGCCAGACCACCTCATGACAACCCTTATGCCAGTCATTGCAAGTTCCAAGCTAAGATCAGCATAGACACACTTCCCACATATCCTCTAGCCACTATCAAATGCCGCCAACACAACCCACTCCAATTCTCTCAAATAAAAAGAAGGAAGAAACATAAGATAGAAAGACCAGAATCATATGATTAATGAATGCAGATAGAAATCAATGGAGAAATAAACAACCGCTTTTGGTGGAGGAGGAGGGGTCCTTAATGACAGGACTTCTCAAAAAGAAAACCTAGGTTGTAGAACCAAAACATAAGGTCAGACACTTGCACAATCCCAAACACATTAATGCATCATGCATGTGTGATATGCAATTCTGCCTCAAAACTTCCCCAAAAAAAGATGGCCTTGTTTCCCAATCACTCAATTTTATCCAATAACAGAAGAATCAATACATACAAATGCTAATTAATCTAACAATGTCCTTTCTCTTCTCACCATCATTATCTATCAATTTCCACCCCCCAAACACTAATCAAACGAGGCACGGTCGCAAGTAACAACAGACGAATAAGTATCAACACTTCTCTAGAAAAAAGATTACGCCAAATGTTACCACAAGAAAAATCTATATATCATCTGGGAATAAATCCAACGATCTAACACTGAAAGAAGAACCGTAAATTCTAAAAATAGAACAGAAAAACGTAATAACTGGCGCAATAAACATCAATTTAGCAATTAATTATCTAATTATACAGTGTAAAAAAAGGTATCAGTACCGGTAGGAAGTTGGAGTTGTTGATGGTAAGGAGTGAGATCTCGTCGACTTTAGGGCGGAAAACGGAGAGCTGAGAGTTGCCGGAGAGCGAGAGGCGGCGGTCGCAAGGAGACAGCTGAACAGAATTGTTGACAAAGAAGGCCGGCCTCGCCGCGAACGCGATTCCGAAGGTGAATCCATCGGACTTTTGCACCCTAGCGTCGCCGCACGGCGAGAACACGTTGTTTGTGTCGCTCCTCGATTCTCCCAACGAGATTAAGCAGAAGAGAGCAATGAACACAGCTGTAAATCGCCTCTGAATCGCCATTTTTTGGCTTGAGAAGATCGCTTAGCTGTGATTTTGCTGGTTGCGATTGCGATTTGGGGATTTCCTCTTCCTTTCGTGGACTGATTGACTGTTGTGGGTGAATGATTCTTCTTCCAGTTTTGAAAATTACGGTTGAGTGACGGTTCGACACCTCAACTATGTCTATATTGGAATTAGACCCCCAAAATTAAAGAGGTTTTTACAATTTGCACCACCAATTAAAAACGTATTCCTTTAAAATATTTTTTGCTTGTAAAAATTTAATTTTTTTTCTTTTTTTTCTTGTTGTTAAAAGTAGTTGAAGACATTTTTCCAACTTTACCCTTGCCTGTTCCTTTACCAACTTTTATTTAGTACCATATATTAGTTATGTTATTAAATGTTGGGTAATACTATCAATTTATATACATATTTTTATAGTTATTAAATGATTTATTAATCTTTATATTTCAGTAAGAGATTGTTATTTCAAAATGAAATGAATAATTGAGAGTGAAATTGAGTCTATTTTTATAGGAATGTATAAAGTGAGATTTTACTATATATGTCATGTTCAATATATGTGATGATAAAAATCGAAAAGCATTCAAACCTACGACATCAAATCATTTTTAGTAAATTTCAATAAAAACAGTAATTAAATTTTTTATCCAAATCAATATATCTTATATGGATTGGTTATTATATATGTATATATTGTTGTTAATGATTAAGAATTAAATAATAACCATTTTCTATAAACTAAATGTATGTTATTCAGTTACTAATTCATTCTTAAATTTTTTATTATACATACCATAATGCATATACATAAAATCACTAAATATAACTACGTGTAACACAATTATATATATTTTTAAATATTTTATATCACATAAGACTTTAATGTTATTTCTATTATGAGTTAAATCAACTTAAAAACCCACAAAATTACACCAAGCCACACTAAATCGTACACGTTCAATTTGAATATAGAAAATCATGGTTTTAAATTTATTTATAAATCCAACGTAATTAATGAAATTGTGGAAGAAACTGTTAAATTACTAGCAGACTAGGCATGAGCCCATCAGCCAAGATTTAGCTAAGATAAATTAATTAATTTTCTATGATATAGACCAATTTTAATTATATTTATCACACATCTTTATTATTTTTATTTAAAAGAAGATTCTAATTATATCTCTTTATCTTATAGAATGGCTTATACACACCCACACCCACACCCACCCCCACCACATACCTCATTTACTAAATATATCCACATTTAAATAACTTAAAATTATAAAACTTCACATCCCCACCACATTACAATTATATCCTTTGCAATAAAGAAAAATAAAACATCCCAAAAAGAAAAAATCCCCCTTCTCCCATGCTCAAACTCACTCTATTTTTCTCTTTTTTTCCTTTCTTTTTTTAAAATTGTCGATGAAGAAACCATTCATCCATCACAAATCATTGATTTATAAATTTTTTAAGCTAAAATAATGAGATTCGTATGAAAATATCATAAGAAATGATCTTAGAATCAAAGTTTTTTTATCGCTTCGTTCGATCCTGGTTGATAGAATGTTATAGTGTGTGTTTGTCAAGTAGTGATCGAACATATAGTGTAACCTTCTATTTGTAGTCGAACATTTTTAAGAGCGTTCTATCTATGGTCAAACATCTTTAAGAGCATTCAACTTGAAGAGGTCAAACATATGGTACAATGTTCGGCTTGTACAGGTCGAACGACGTGTTTTCAACAAAAAAAATTGATTCCTCTATTTTCAAAATATTTAATTACACTATATAAAATTATAAAAACACATAAAAAAATCTTATATTATACGTTTCAAATATATTTTTCCTCTATCACTTTGATTACTTTTTCAATAAATCTAGGTTTCCTAGAGGTTTTCTTTTTACTTGGGATCTAAGAAATATATAGGAGAAGAAGAAGATGTGGAAGTAGAGAAATATATTAATTTTAAAAATAAGGATATTTTAGTCTTTCCATTTTTATTTTACTTATTTATTTTACTATGAGATGTGTTAAAAAGATGGGAGTGTGTATAATCCTACCCTATCTTATAACTAACTCTCACCCAACTAATTATGAGTGATGGCGATTTTTCTCTCACTTGTCCTTTAGATGAATCGAAATGTAATAAATACCTATAAATTACTCCATGTAAATATTCAATCATCATTTGGTTGCTACATGAAGTTAGGTCCTAAAAATTGTAATAAATGTATATCAAAATTTAATAATCACGACTGGTAAATGGTTGCAAACTGCATTAGGATAATATGGAGTTGGGGAGTGTCTTCATCAAATTCATAAATATTTTATAATAGGATAGTATGCGAAAATGTTATTCAATTAAATATAAAATTGTTCAGACATGTTTGTGCGGCTTTAATCTGGTTTTCTGAGGTTTTCTGAGATACTTTAGATGAAAAAAGAGAAGAAAAAAATGTCTATTAGTTAATTTAAGAATTCAATCTTGTAGAAGTTTTTTTTTTTCCTTTTCCAGAAGAAATTAAACAGCCAATTGTGAATTTATATCTCTCTCTTATTCTTAAAAAATCTAATTTCAATTATTATAAATTAAAAAAGTAAATAACTAAATATTTTCAGCCTAGTATTCAATTTAAATTTTACTGATACTGAACAAAGAAACATAACATAAGAAACTTAAAATGGTAAAATTCTTTTCTTTATCTCACTATATAGTAATAATAATCATATATATTAATGATATTTCAAAACAATAATTATATATCAATTAACATCATTAATAATAGTTTCTCCGTTCCACAAAGATAGACACGTGTTCCTTTTTGGTTGTCGCTAATTATAGACATTTTTGTTATTAATAAAATATAATTTGTCTAAAATATCCTTAATTAATGTTTATTGAAATTATCACTTTTTATATGTTGGTGGTTTTTTATTTATTTATCAATGTATATAAATAAGAGTATGATAGGTGGTTTGTGGATAATTTTCAAAATAAATTTAATGTATTTTTTTAATTTGTGTGCAATGTAAAGTATACCTATTATATAGAATTGAGGGAGTACGAAATAAAACATCAAAATACAATAAAACGGAGCAAAAATAATTTAAGAGCCATACTATTGAAAAAACTAGCGAGTAACATGCTATGTGGATTTAGTAATTAATGTCAATCTTTGTAATTAGTGTCACATATATAATATTATTCATATATATATATATATATTAGTCCATTTTTATAAAGTAATGCTAGGCTGCGTAGATCGTGCAGCAGCAATGCAAAAGTGACAGGTAGCTCTGAAAGAGAGTTGAATTCAATACTTAAATTAGTCAGTTAATACATTATTAAGAAATTCAATAAGAAAATTTAAAAAATTAGGTTGCAAGAATACGTTACTCACATGATCATACAACTAACAAAGCGTAGAAAAAAAGGACCCTTTAAACCGTTGACTATATATATATATATTCATACATGAGACAAAATTAATTATTCTAAACAATTCAGATAAAAACGAACTGTGTTGACTATGAAATTCATTGGATTGGACAATGGATCATATAGTGTGATTTATGTGATGATCTCATCCAATTTTTGTTCTTATCAATATTTGAGTGTTTAGATAGATCGAGTATATGAAATTTCAGATAATGATAAATTTGAAAAATATTTACTTAGGCTGATTAAAAGGAGAAAAAAAAAGTCATCAATTCATTTAAACACATATGAAAATAAATTCTTAGTCAACCACCCTATTATTATCCAAATTTCAAATGCATATTCCCCTAATAAAAATCTCCCCAAATTGCAACCAAAATTTATCCAACCGTTGACTTTCGACATCCCAAACTCTCTAATAACCCCATTCTCCAAACCTCCACCCATGGCCCCTCCCTCCCCTCCACTTCCATCATGAACGCCACCACCGGCGGCGGCTTTCTCAGCTCCGACAAAATCGGCGGCTTCGGCTACGGCATCGGCGTCTCCGTCGGAATCCTCCTCCTCATCACCACCATCACACTAGCATCCTACTACTGCACCAGAAACACCGCCACCAACCTGGTGCTGCCGCAGAGCAACCCCTGGCCGTCGGCGCCGCCGCGTAATGACGACTGCGCGGTGGAGATCGGCGTCGACGAGGCGACATTGACGAGCTATCCAAAGGTGCTGTTCTCAGAAGCGAAGGTGAGCTACAAGGACTCCACCGCCACGTGCTGCTCCATTTGCTTGGCGGATTATAAGGGCAGTGACATGCTTAGGGTTCTGCCGGAGTGCGGCCACCTCTTCCACCTGAAGTGCGTCGATCCGTGGCTGCGCCGCCACCCGACGTGCCCGGTTTGCCGGACGTCTCCGATCCCGACGCCGCTCTCGACCCCCTTGGCCGAGGTGGTGCCGCTGGCTACCAGGCCGATGGGATGATCGATACATACGCCATGTTGATTTAGTTTTGTGGAAAAAAGGAAATTAATTAATTAATAACAATTTCTTATGATTTTTTTTTTCCTTGTATAATGGTAGATCTTAGATTTTAATTTATATTCTTGAATTTTTGTTGTTACTCATACCATATATAAAACGGTTACAATTACATGACATTTTTGATATAATATGTTCAAATTTATTTATCTTCCGCCCCTTCTTTCTTTATTTTTTTTTTTTGAAATTAATTTTTCGATGAAACATTCAAATATTCAAATGTAGATGTTCAATTTTGCTTGTAATTCGTCTTACAATTTTTTTTTCTTTTTTAAACATATCATGAGAGTTGATTAATTTTTTTAGAGTTTTAAGTATTTCGATCTAGGAAATGAATCATCGCAATACATTAATTACTTAGTTAATTTTTATGATATGATCAAGATAATTAATTTTTTTTCTTTAACTATGGTTGAAGTTTATTGTGCTATGAGTGGTGTTAGCTGTTTTTTTTTTTAATTTATAAAGAAAATGAGTGGTGTTAACTGTTAAGTTTATGATAATTGAACAAATATAATTGAAATTTCGTGGGAATCTATATATATATATATATATATAGATTGAGTAGTTAATCGGTAAAACCTCGAGGGAGATTATCATTGATACTTAATTGTCGTTATTCTCATAACTATTAATTAGTATATCATGAACAGCCAATAAGAAATTCTAATTATAATTAATTAGGTTAACATAATACTGAAGAGTAATCATAAAGTTAACATTTTGTCATGATAACATTAGATTATGTATGCTACACTATGCGAGTGATATTAAATGCTATGGAAACATTTATCTGATATATATATTTAATCACAAATTGTGTAAATATATTTATGCCTTGTGTTGATATGATAAAGTAAATGCAAACATGATATGGCAAGAATTAAAACAGATATGAACATGATATATGTGATGAAATAATTTTTTTAAAATTGAATTAAATAGCGTGGTATAACTTGTTTATAATATAGAAAAGTAATTATTATTTGCAAGAAAATGAAAATTAAAACTATGTTGTATGCTTTTAAGATTATGGATGCTTAAATGCATAAAGAAATGTGTTTCACATATTTGGCAAATTAAAAGGACTCCTTTATTAGAATGTAGATAAAATATTGCAATTACATTTGGCATACATAAATGTAGAATGCAATTATATTGTCTTCTATTTATTGCACCCATGTGCTTATTACTATCATGAATAATTCTTGTAAGATAATTCACTAACTTAAAGATCATCATGGTTTGCCTCCATCATGTTGTGTCCTTTTATTTTTCTTTCACCTCTATGGCATAAATGGTCCATAATTATAATGAGACATGAAGTTATGTTAGTGACATCAAACAAATTATGTTGGGTATAGTATCTTTATCTATTTACACACACACACATATATATATATATATATATATATATATATTCTTGCATTAGTATGTTATAAAAAACTAAATATATATATTGTGTATAATAATTCGATATCATAAATTAAATCGACACATTAACATATTATGTATTGAGTGGGTGCCATTTTTACTTAAAAAGTTAATTTCATATATTTATTTTGCAACACTTCATTATTGGTTTTTTTTTTTTTTTTTGGTTTGTATTTTGTGCTTTTATATTTGTTGATTTTATTTGTATCCCTTTGTTAACAAAGTAAAGAGTAAAATTATAGAGCGTAAAAGATACAAAATAGAAATATTGGACTAGAAAGAACAAAATAAATTATAAGGACCAAAGTAGGAAAGAAAATAAAGCACAGGGACAAAAACAAAGAGAATTGAAAGTATTGGGGTAAACTTTGCATTTTCTCTAAAGTATATGATAATGGCCGCTTCGGTGTTTTTTCTCTAGTGATCTGTGCACAGCAAGCAAACTACGCCGTTCAATCTGTTAACCATGGCGTTCTCCTGCTGGATTTCTCGTTTGCGTTCTTCATCAAAACCCTTTTACACCAAACTCAGCAATTATTTCTCTCACAAACACGGTGGCGCGGCTCTGTCAAGCCTTAGCTCAGAAGCTGTCGGCTCCGATCACATTCGGAAGCCATTGCTATCGCATTGGAGTAGCTCTTTACTTCCATTGGCTATTGCTGTTTCATCTGGCTCGCTTGTTTTGCATTCATACAACAGTAATTACCCATCGTACTGTGAAGCCCCAAATCTTGATCAAACGTAAGCATTGTCGTTTTATTGAATTTTCAAACCCTAGTTCCCAAAATTTGAACGGTGGGGGTGAGCAAAATCTAGCTCATACTAATTTTTTTCTGCTAGTTGTGCTCTGATTAGTTATTGTTTAGTGAATTGGATGAACATTTGTTGAATTCGAGTGATTTAATCAAATAGTTGATGAGTTTTACCCTATCACTTGAAAGTTTTGAAGGTGGAATGTTTTCAATTCTTTGGTTCATTGATTGGGTTGAGTGTATGCTTCTGAAATTTATATGAATTGATGGTAATTTATGGATAACTTTTAAATTTAGAGGTAAGAGGATTGGCGGAAAAGACAGCATGGATTACTTGGTGAAAGGTACACACAAGAAAGTCCCACAAGAGCTTATCGAAGAACTAAAGATCATATGTAAGGTATTAATTCTGACTCTAAGTTTTGGATCCATTTAAAATACATATTTATCTTCAATATGCATGTAATATGATTCCAATTTTCATGTTGGTTGTAAGTTTTTGTTTCACACTTCTCCATTCATTCGTCATGTATGTACGAATAATATGAAAAGCTGTTAGCTCGTTTCAATTGAGTAATCTGGAATTGAACTATCAAATTCAGGACAATATGACGATGGACTATGATGAAAGATACTTCCATGGGAAGCCACCAAACAGCTTTCACAAAGCAGTGAACATCCCTGATATAATTGTTTTCCCAAGGTTAGATTGATTCTGAGTCTCTGAAATTTCTCCATTGACATGGCTATTTGCGTTTCCACTTAGCATTTCCTGACACTAATATTCTAGGATTCTAAGTTTTCGTACCCAATGTGCAACATGTTTTTTCCTCTGAAGAAAACAGACTGCTCAAAGCAAATTCATTAAGCTGTCTGAAGTTCAATAAAACTGTATAGGACATTAGGAATCCTAAAGAGTGGCAAAGATAATATAGGCTTGTTTATTTGCTTTTGTTAATCATATAAGGTGGATTTAAAGTTAAATTGTCTAAATTCTTAATAGAACAAGCATAATGAAACTATAGAACAAGGTTCATGCAGTTCCCGACATGCCCTTCCACTGCAGTAAGAACATGAAACATGTTTCAGGATTCTGCTATGTTCTTCTGATATCTGCTTTGCCTGTCTATCATAAATAATCAGAGCAAATTGAAAAAAGGAACTTGTCTATTATGCTGATATTTCATTTTTTATGTGTATTCAATATGCAGGTCTGAAGAGGAGGTGTCTAAGATAGTTGCATCTTGCAACAAGCACAAGGTTGGAGCTGCTGTGTTGTAGTTCAAAGTTGTGCTTAATATTTGTGTAGTTAGTAATATTGGATTATCCTTCTGTTCATATCATGGTTTCACAGTTTTAAGAGAATTGTGCAGTATGACAGAAAATTATGTCTCAAAAGAGATTTTTGATACATTCTTAAATTTGATTGTTGATAGCAGATTCCTATCGTGCCATATGGTGGAGCTACCTCAATTGAAGGCCATACTTTATCTCCCAATGGTGGAGTTTGCATTGACATGACGCAAATGAAAGTATGAATAGCTACAAACCATATAGGTCTAGTTTATGGCTGTCTTAAAATTGGAAGTAATATGGCTAGCTGCTTCTTATATTTCAAAATTTATGCCATTTCTGACATAACATTCTACAGTCTAATTTTGGATGTGGTCAATGGTATTCAACTGTTTTTTTAGTAATCTTGGCTTTGATAGGTGAAGCCTTCAGAACGAAAGTTCCAAAATTTTAAGTAAAAACTGTAATGTGTTGACTGTGAGTCTCCAAACACATAAGTATCTGACTCCTTAATATATATATTTACCGTGATTGGAAATCATCCTTGTAGCTTACCTGGCATACTATCCCAATTGCAGCATGTGAAATCATTAAATGTTAAGGACATGGATGTGGTGGTTGAGCCTGGTATCGGGTGGATGGAACTTAATGAATACCTAGAGCCTTATGGTTTATTTTTCCCACTGGATCCAGGTAAGTTCCATATTTTTTTCTTACTTCCAAATTTTAATGTCGGAGGTTCATAAATTTTATTGTAACGAATATGCAATGAGTAGAACATGTTAATGCCGGAAATTTTCCCATTTATGTAGATTTTATCAATCCAGACCTTAAAGATAAGTTAATTGGGGTATGAAAGATAAATGTAAAATTTTAAATTGTTATTTTATTAGTTATGATATTTGATAAAGGCAAGGTCTCTTGGGAGAGACCGTCTCAAGAAGGTTAGGTCAAATATAAGAAATTATATAATATTTTTGTATATGAATTTTTTTTATATATTAGGTAATATTTTGTATTACACGATGAGTTTTGAGTTCACTCACACTATAAGAAAATATGTAATATTTTTTATGTGTATCATGTGATAGACATGGTCAGCCGGTTCCGGTTCCAATTTGCCGGTTCAGAACCGGTGGTTTTTGCAATCGGAAAGGGCAAACCGGAACCGAACCGTGGTGGTTCCGGTTCCGATTTGAAAACTGCCGGTTTTCCGATTTTTATTTTTTATTTTTTTGATTGGTTTTGAAATTTTTTTTTTTTTTGCATTTTCGTGTATTTATTTCATCATAACATAACGGTTGAGGCGGGACTTGCAAAAAATTTCTTTAGCAATAATAGTTAAAATAGGATTAATGGTGGTCCTTTTTTACCACCACTTCAATAGATCCGATGAATGTGCAAAATCAGTTAATTCAAAAGTAGCACTTAAATATGAATCTAATTCGTGATTTGCTTTAGGTCGTTTATGTGTTGTATTATCATGAAAAATTATAAAATTGACTAAAACTACGACAAAAAATTAGAAGAACTACTATCTCCTACATTTTGTGCACCTAAATGATTATCATCACTAGAATCACCAAGTAATATTTTATATTCTTTAAATAGTTCGACTAATGATTGTTTAGCTCTACCAACAACTTCCATATAATTAAGAATATATTCAATTTTATCATATTCTCATAATATAAAATTTGGGAACAATACATAATAATACATTTTTAATAATTCTTCTAAGCCATATTCTCTAATTCTAGGATCTAATAATTTAGCACATAAAAAGGCATCGGGTATTTCATGAAAATATTTTAACCATTTCGATTTCATAACTATAAGTCTATAATTGTGTCTCCTAAAATAAGATATGTAGAATATTCATTGAAAATAAGAGCAATTTTTACACAATGATCTAAACTAATGGAGAAGTAGGATAACAATTGGATAATTCTCTAGTTGCCTCTTCAAAAAAATTTAAAAGTTGAATCAAATTAATACATGTATCCCACAAATTATTCATTAACATTATGTTTTCATGTGGATTTTCCATAAAAAATTGACAAAGCAAATCTTTATACGCATAAGAATCGTTAAGCATGTTATAAGTAGAATTCCAACGATGTTTAACATCAACTACAAATTTTTTAACGTTCATTCCATTATTCTTACAAAATCTAGCCCATTTCTTATGCCATAAGATTTATCCTGCAATTTCATGAACGACGGATCTAATAAGTTTAATATATTCATCTAATTGTTTTAAGCCATCTTGAATATATAAATTTAATGTATGATACATACAACGATTATGAAAAAAATTACCATCCAATGAAAGGTTTACAATATTCAATTAACATGGATACACTAGCCGTATTAGCACTAGCATTATCATATTCAATAGTAATTTTTTTTGGTACTATACTATAATCATTTAAAACACCAATTACTTTACGTGCAATATTTATAGTCGAATGTTTTAAACGTTTCTGTACATTTAATGCATCATCTATCTAATGAGTCGTAATACCCATATAATTATGGGCCGGCTATACACATCCTCATTTCTTCTAAACACACCTCAAATTCTAAACACACCCCACATAATAAAAAAACAACTAATATAATATTAAACACACCCCAACACATTACCAAAATACCCTTACTAATAAAATTAATAAAAGAAAATGAAAAAAGATATTACTTTACTAAACACACCCCTAAATCCCCCACCCCAAACACAACACAAACCCTAACACACACACCAACCCATCTTCCACCTCCACACACCAAGATATCTCCCACCTTCAAGCTTTGAGATTCCATAATTTGAGGAGTGTTCGACCTTCAACCAAATATTGTATTGCAAGTTCGATCTACAAATAAGAAATCTACCATGGATCCATATCAAGAAAGTGAGATGCCGAGTAAGTGAAATTTTCAATTTTGATTTAAAAATTATCATTTTCATGTAGTAGATTTGTGTAATTTTGTTTGAAATACATTTTAAATGCTTAGGATTGTTGTTTAGAACGTTTGTTGATGCAAAATGATATATAATTTGTTGAGAATGCATTGTGTTCGCAAAGGGATGTGTTTGAAAATGGGGTTGGCAACGGGTCTGGTTCGACCCTGGTTGGCTGAACGTGTTGATCATGGTTCGACCTAGGGCCGAACATGTAGCGGAAGTTCGAACATAAGTCAAACACTAGGTCGAACGTAAGCATTTTGTTCGACAATTGGGCGAACGGAAGCGTAATGTTCGACAATTGGTCGAACCTTGTTCTAGGGTGTTCGTTTCTCGGCTGATCGTAGTGTAGTGTTAGGTTAGGTTTGATAAATGTTTGGCCTACATGTAATGTATATGAATTTGTATAATATGTATACGTGAATTGAACTTAATCGTTGATGAATATTGCAGGTGGGGATATTCTTTATACTAGGAGGACACGACCTACTGTCTCGAACCGAAGGCGTCGGGTCGAAGAGGCCGTCACGACCTATCCACCGATGGGTTTTAACTTCCTTTGATCGAATACCAAGCACCGACAGAGGAAGTAGAAAGTGACGATGATCATGATGAAGAAGCGTCGGGTCGAAGAGGCCGTCACGACTTATCCACCGATGATTTCAACTTCCTTTGATCGAATACCAAGCACCAACAGAGGAAGCAGAAAGTGACGATGATCATGATGAAGAAGCGGTGTCCGTCGAATACCAAGCACCGACAGAGGAAGCAGAAAGTGACGATGATCATGATGAAGAAGCGGTGCCTGAGGAAGCCGAAAGGGAGGCTGATGATGACGATATTCTTAGAGGCCCTTGTCCTGGTGGACCGATCGATCCACAACTGATTTCGAGCTTCAAAACGCATATCGCCTATTCTATTTGGAACGGTGAGGAACGACCTATACTAAAGTATTGGTGCCACACCACAAAGATGGAGACGTGGCAGTTCGAGGGAGGATACAGTTGCTTCAGCGCAGTACCATCCCAAATTTGAGGTGGGTGTCTTGTAAGATGCCGAATAAAAACCTCATGTGCATTTGTCGAGCGCTGGCAACCGGAGACAAACATGCGCTGGGGTGAGATAACTATTATCCTGGATGACGTAGTTTGTCTGACTGACCTGCCTGTTAGTGGACGATCAGTCATGGTTCCAGATAGTAGAAGTAGGCCGGAGCCGCCTTCCGAGCTCATTAGTCGATTGTTGGTTCGAGTTCCTTCTTTGCGGCCTTTGCTGAAACGTCCAACAATCGGCTAATGAGCTCGGAAGGTGGCTCGGCCTGCTTCTACTATCTGGAACCATGACTGATCGTCCACTAACAGGCAGACCAGTCAGACAAATTACGTCATCCAGGTAATAGTTATCTCACCCAGGGCATGTGGAAAATGTTTGTCTCCGATTGCCAGCACTCGACAAATGCACATATGAGGTTTTTATTCGGCGTCTTATAATACACCCAGGTAATAGTTATCTCACCCAGGGCATGTGGAATTTGTTTGTCTCCGGTTGCCAGCGCTCGACAAATGCACATGAGGTTTTTATTCGGCGTCTTATAAGACACCCACCTCAAACTGCACTGAAGCAACTGTATCCAAGCCGGATTTTCTCCCTCGAACTGCCACGTCTCCATCTTTGTGGTGTGGCATCAACACTTCAGTATAGACTGTTCCTCACCGTTCCAAATAGAATAGACGATGTGCGTTTTGAAACTCGAAATCAGCTGTGGATCGATCGGTCCACCAGGGCAAGGACCTCTAAGAATATCGTCATCATCGGCCTCCCTTTCGGCTTCCTCGGGCACCGCTTCTTCATCATGATCATCGTCACTTTCTGCTTTCTCTAGCGGTGTTTGGTATTCGATCAAAGGAATGACAATGTTGAAGCCATCGGTGGATAGGTCGTGACAACCTCTTCGACCCGACGCCTTCGATTCGAGATAATAGGTCGTGTCCTCCTCCTAATATAAAGAATATCCCCACCTACAATATTCATCAACGATTAAGTTCAATTCACGTATATATATTATACAAATTCATATACATTACATGTAGGCCAAACATTTATCAAACCTAACCTAACACTACACTATGATCAATCAAGAAACGAACACCCTAGAACAAGGTTCGATCAATTGTCGAACATTACGCTTCCGTTCGCCCAATTATCGAACAAAATGCCTACGTTTGACCTAGTATCGAACATTCTCCTAGTGTTTGACTTATGTTCGAACTTCCGCTACATGTTCGGTCCTAGGTCGAACCATGATCAACACGTTCGGCCAACCAGACCCGTTGCCCAACCCCATTTTCGAACACACCCCTTTGCGAACACAATGCATTCTCAACAAATTATACATCATTTTGCATCAACAAACGTTCTAAACAACAATCCTAAGCACTTAAAGTGTATTTCAAACAAAATTACACAAATCTACTACATGAAAATGATAATTTCATAATCAAAATTGAAAACTTCACTTACTTGGCATCTCACTTTCTTGATATGGATCCATGGTAGATTTCTTGTTTGTAGATCGAACTTGCAATACAATGTTTGGTTGAAGGTCGAACACTCCTCAAATTATGGAATCTCAAAGCTTGGAGGTGGAAGATGGGTTGGTGTTTGTGTGTTAGGGTTTGTGTTGTGTTTGGGTGTGGGGAATTTAGGGGTGTGTTTAGTAAAGTAATATCTTTTTTCATTTTCTTTTATTAATTTTATTGGTAAGGGTATTTTGGTAATGTGTTGGGGTGTGTTTAGTATTATATTAGTTGTTTTTTTATTATATGGGGTGTGTTTAGGTACAATACATTAGGAGAATAGATCTCGGATGGGCATAAAAGAGATCTGTAATTCGATCTGTTTGTTCCTCTCTCCGATCCAAGAATTAATAGTTCTCCAACTTCAACTTTCCCAACAAAAACTGCATTTGGGTTCGGCCTTCATGCTTGACAAATGACAACTTTGTTTTTGCCGAGCATTGTAAATTGTCTTTAGGGTGGACTCATTATCGGGAAAAGAAAGTTTAACAGTGCTCAAAATGTCCTTCGGTTTCGTGTTATTCATAGACAGGTCCCGCACAAGTCGATCTTCATCAGACGTTAGTCGACCGGCGAAAAAATGTCCTACCAAATGCAGCCTAATTGGATGATTATGGGACCCACATACAACCATTATACACCACTGTCCAGTCTCTTTCACCTCAACTCCTTTTAGTATGAAAGGACAATCACACTTTTTTGTTCCAATCTGGCGTCCTTTAGCAGACTTCTTTTTCGGGTCAGTAGAGATACCTCCCACAATCTTTGATTTCGGCGGATGATATTTACCACCACGCTCACATCCTAAAAATACTCGTGCTCGCTTTCCATTGTCTCCACTATCAGATCGTTTAACCAAAACAATCATGTTAAGACGATTCTCAACCCTACTGGTCCAATTCACCAAATCTTCACGATTATCGAATAGTTCGTTTGCTCGAAAATCCTTCGAAAAATCTATTTGCTCATACATCGGGCGTTCATAACACTCAATTGCGTTTCATTGGAGCCATATTCCTATCAAAAAAGAACATGTGTAAATACATTGATCCACAACAAAAAATCTAAATTCATTCGACTATTTACTCTCGCAATATCTCAAACATATGCAATATGTTCAACCATTACCAGATGAACACATTGCATATGTTCGACCAGGACCAGCCGAACACATGATAACGTTCGACCAGAGCCGGCTGAACAATACCTAGATGTTCGACCACTGGAAAGTGAACATTTCAATACATGTTCGGCCAATACAGGTCGAACACACTTCACATTGTTCGGTCTGTATTGGCCGATCGGGAACTGCGCGATTTTTTTTTTCCAACAATACTCAAAAATAAATCAGTAAAACTATGTTAAATGACTTACATTGTCCATTTCCCGTGCTCTATCTTGATCCATGATATTTTTTGAACAAATGTGGGGGGTTTTGGGTAGGGTTTTGGGGAAGAAATGAAATTGGTGTTGGTGAGGAAGAAGAGAGAGAAGTGGGGTGTGTAATGCAAAAACAACAAAACCTAGGATGAGTGGAGTGTGTTTAGCAATCACATTTGGTGGGTGTGTTTGGATAATTTCATTGATTATGTTTTTTTTAAATGGTAAGGGTATTTAAGATATTTCACATTCTATTTCTTTTTTTATTTTTTTGGTGGGGTGTGTTTAGAAGGGTTCGGGGTGTGTACAGCCGGGCCATATAATTATTTATTTGATAAGGATCATTCCAAATATCATTACATATAGATATTTTTTGTTGGGATATTTTAAACTTTTCAATTAATTTATATTTATATTCTCCTACAATTTTCTCTATATCTTGTTTTACGGTATTTCTAGAAATTTTTTTACTAGAAGGTTGTAAATAATTCCTAGTATATTTTTCAAAATCATCATTACATGAAAATTGTAAAACTAGATGTTTTTTAGTAATAAATTTGGCTACTCCTTTTCTATGCGATAATTGACTAAATTTAAAGAGTAAAGAATTCATACCTTCGACTCCTTGAGAAGTCGGTAAATCCACAAAATTGGTTTTGCGATCGGTCATTACCCAACTTATCGGGATGCTTTTTTAACACATGGTTGTTGAATGTCACGTAACCTCCTTGCTTGAATTTGTAGTTTTTCTCACAATAGTTGCAAGTAACTATATAATCCTTGTTGCTATTCTATATTTTCTCCTTCCTAAATGAACGAAGAAAATATCACTTCGAAATATCGAAGGTGCTCGAGAAGTGGTACGTCTAGTATTACCACTTCTTTGAGTATCTCTCGGTACTTCCTCTTCTTACTCGACAAAGGCGGCGGTGATATTAGGGCCTAGATATTCCTCCAAATTCTCACATTTTTTATTCCAATGAGGAGAGTAAGAATCAATGAGATCATCTAGAGGCATATCTTGTGGTGGTGGCATATGAATTTTTTCTTTTTGCACGGGATGTACCGGTGGAAGAAGAACCAACACTTCGAGACACTTTTTTGAAATTGAAGAAGAATGAAAAATTGAAAACTAAAATAAAATTGAATGAAATTGAAATGAAAGAGTAGTAGCTATGAGAATGAGATTATGAGAGTGTAAAATTGAAATGAAATGAAAGAATAGTAACAAAGTACTAATTATGAATTTATGAAATTGAAATTACAATTAGCACAAAATGAATGATTTCAAGCTTGAGAATTGAGAGAGAGATTGAGAAATTGTGTGAGTTGAAATGAAATAAAATGGAAGTATTTATAGAGGCAAAATTCATAATTTTTGGCGAAAAAAAAAGGGTCGGCCGGTTCGAACCGGTTGTTTTCAACGGGCGACAAATCTTGATTGTTGATCATCAACGGTCAAGAGATCTCCTCCATACACGTGGCAATTTCAAAAAAAAAAAAAGATGCGTCGGTTTGAACGGCGGTTCCGGTTCGAACCGGTGGTTCCAACGGTCATTTTGTGTGCATCGTAGATCAGCAACGATCAATTAATCCAAACCGTACACGTGGCATATTCTAAAAATGCAGAAAAAAAATAAAAACCGGCGGATCAAACCGCCGGTTCTCGGTTCAGGACCACCCCGAACTGAAATCGAACCGCACCACTTCAGTTACGATCCCAGTTCGGAATCGGAACCGGGTCTATGGTTTCCGGAGCCGTTGACCGCCGGTTCAAACCGGCCCGATTCCAGTTTTTCAAACCGGATAGCCATCTCTATCATGTGATATTTTTTTGTGTGTCAATATTTTTGTATATTATGTAATAATTTTTTTTCTATATATCAGACAATACTTTTGCATTATAGGATAAATGAGTTTTTCAAAAAAACATGCGGATCCTCCATGCTTTTCTATAATATTTTATTCTGCAATATATAATATTTTGTGTATAATAGGTAATAATTTTCTATATATTAGGTAATCTATTTATATTATTTTCACATACTATATGGTATCATACAAAAGTATTACCTAATATATATAAAAATATTATCTAATACACACAAATTATTAAATAATATCTTTACCAGTGTATATATCATTGGATAAAAATCAATATTACATAATATCGATATTATATTGGATACAATGTCTCAAAATATCAATAATGATTGGGACTATTAATATATATTATTGACAAAAATTAATATCGCAAAAAGTGTAAAAATATCAATATTATCGTACACATATTTGTTCGATTTACACTTGTAAATATATCAATATTATCACGCAATATTTGTTCGATATATTATTGGACAAAAATCATTATTGCAAAATATCAATATTGATTGGGGAGTATTGATATATGTTATTGAACAAAAATTAATATCGCAAACGTGTAAAAGTATAGATATTATTATACACATATTTGTTCGATAAATATTATTGGACAAAATCAATATCGCAGCAAAATATCGATACTATATTGGATACAATATCGAAAAATATTAATATTGATTGCGGACTATTGCCTATATTATAGGACAAAAATCAGTATTGCAAAATCTTGATATTATATTGGATACAATATTGCAAAATATCGATATTGATAGGGACTATCCATATATATTATTGGACAAAAATCGGAGATTCAATTTTGGTATCAATATTGATATCTTAAATGTTTCGTGGTTGATTACTATTTGATAGTCTATGTAATATATTGATAGTCCACATAATATTTCTTGTTTGATATCTAATAGTAATTAAAGTGGAGTATATATTGAAAGTATATAAAAATAATAAATTTTGTATTCAATTGGATATTTTATCAAATATTATAACTAATGAAATAACAATTTAAAGTTTTACATGTCAATTTTAATTTTAAACTGCTAAACTTTTACACGTTAATTTTAATTCAATTGACACATCATCGTGATTTGACAACCATGCCAGGTCTGAGAAGAGAGTGAGATAAGAAATGTTAACCTATTTCATTTTGGAATCTTAATTTAATAGTTTTCAATCTTTGAAGCCCTTGATTGATAAGATTTATCTTTCATACCCGAGAATGATATAAGAAATGTTAACCTATTTCATTTTGAATCTTAATTTGATAGTTTTCAATCTTTGAAGTCTGGATTGATGAGATTTATCTTTCATATCCTGCATTGATAAATAGATGAAGAAAATGAACTCTTTCAGTTCTAATTCACCCCTCTGTTAGAAGCATATTGACTAATTAAGCTTTATATTACCGGATTGAGAAGACACAATATCAAGAACTAAACTTGTAGTAGTTTTAGTAAGTTTAGTGGTATATACCTTGAAAATTTTGCTAAGGTTTAGATATTTTCAATTGAGAGGAAAGTATCAGTGTCGTATACTTCCTCTTGCCATGTGTTTACAAATTGACCAGATATAACCTCCATATCACTTAAGTAGTTGAATTTGATTTGCAGGTCCAGGGGCAACCATTGGTGGAATGTGTGCTACACGTTGCTCTGGTTCTTTGGCTGTAAGGTAGCTTCTTTATGTTCCACTTTATGATCATAAATATTATTTTCCATATGCTTGGTGCCTTATCTATTGCCAAATTTTCAAAGTGATGGTACCTTATCCATACCAAATATTCATGCATGGACAAGCAAACTTATCTTAAATTAGCAGCGATGCACATGAATTGCTAACTCATGTGATTACGTAGCATTTTAAGCCTATACAACTGTTTACCAGCTAGTGGTCTTACTGATGCACATGATATTGTAGCGAGAAAAGACTACATTTTAGAATTATTCCACTGCATTCTTATACAATTTAATTATTTATTTCCTAGCATTTAGGTATGGAACTATGCGCGAAAATGTCATCAACCTTAAGGTTTGTCTTGTATCTCTTTCTTAAATTCCTTTCAGTCATTGACTTCATGCTGATGATGTTTTTTTTTTTCAGGTTGTTCTAGCCAATGGAGATGTTGTGAAGACTGGATCTCGCGCAAGGAAAAGTGCTGCAGGGTATATAGTCCTCGTTTTAAATCTCTGCCAGTGCTAGTCTGTTCCATCTAATCAATATTGAACTGCAACGAGTCCTTATGTTACTTGCATCGGCCATTTACTTCCTTTTCCATATCTCTATTTTAGCTTCACATGAAATATTGCAAGCTGTAGTATGCCTGATAAAGAGGATGGTACTGACTGAACCATTGGGATTATGATTTTTTCACATAGACAGCTCTTCTTTTATGCAACTGATATTGGTAAATTATTTTTCAGTTGCAGCCTACCTTCTTTATTCATTTGGGAATTATTCATTTTCATGAGAGTGTTGTTGACCCTTGCTCTGCTTGTTCACAAGTCTCCATATCTAACATTATTGTATTTAAGAAATACTCATATTCAGTCGTTGGATTTCATATTTCTTGTTGCGTTGCCTTGACTTGAAAACAGAAGGCTGATGTGCATAAATAGAAATCCTTTTTTTCTTGGGCGTATGAATTGTTTATCAACCTGATCCCACTATCTTATCTTGTGTTATGAC
The DNA here is from genome assembly GCA_028654395.1 of Scutellaria barbata. Taxonomy (NCBI): domain Eukaryota; kingdom Viridiplantae; phylum Streptophyta; class Magnoliopsida; order Lamiales; family Lamiaceae; genus Scutellaria; species Scutellaria barbata. The sequence continues at coordinate 587,273 of CM053655.1, read as the reverse complement.
CTAACTTGTTAATCTTCACTAAGTAACAGTTACTAAATTTATTTCCCAGGTATGATCTTACACGTCTCATCATTGGAAGTGAAGGAACGTTGGGTGTTATAACAGAAGTTACATTACGTCTCCAAAAGATCCCTCAGTACTCAGTGGTATAGTACTTCAATCTGTTGATTCTCTCTTCTTTGACCTAGTCAGTGTGTATTTCTAACTTGAAGATATAATCTTATGCTTGATCATGAGCTCATGTGGTCCCGATAACGAGTAATGACTGATAGTGAAGGTTGTCTTGGACTTTTGGTGTTAAGATTTTATCTTCAATTTATTACATAATTCATCAAACCAGTTGAAGAAATTGAAGAGCCCTTATCTGCACAAATTGTATGCTCAATTTCTGTTTCAAAACATAACCAAATGCTGCAAGTCAAGCATCTGTTTATGATGTTTGCCTTATGTTGATATTATTTCATTTTTTGTTGTTGATATTGTTTGATAGGTAGCAATGTGTAACTTTCCTACGATTAAAGATGCAGCAGATGTTGCTATTGCGACTATGCTGTCTGGCATACAGGTGAGATTATTTCACTAGAATTTTTTTTTTTACGTTCTCCCAAGGACATGCCTTATATGGTTTTTATATTAAGATCATTATTCTGATATGCCATTTGTTTATTCAGTGATTGATGCTAGTCTAGTTCTTCTTTCAATTTATCGAACTCTTTTTAAATCTTATAATTAGTTCTTCAACTTCATCAACACAAGCCCAAGATAAAGGAAAAAATAATCTGTCTATTTTTGCATTGGTTAAATGAGCTAAACTGAAACATTCTTATATGATTTCATGCCTTGGCTGCGTCAGCATTTAGGTAATTCTTTTTTTTTTTTGGCGCATACGTACTCTTCTTTCCTGATTCTAGTTACACCAATCTGAAAGTCTAGAAAAAATAAAAGGGTTGGAGTATAGGCACCCCATCATTTTCTAAGCAAACCCAATTTATACATTAATCAATTAAAGAGAATTAAAAAATAAATAATATAAATTTTACCCTTTAGGTCAAACTTTACAAGTTCCGTTCGGCCATGATTGTCCGAATGTACTTCTACGTGTTCGACTATGATGGCCGAACGTGCTTCTACATGTTCGGCCAACCAAGACCGAACAAACTATTTGAGTTTGATCGATTTTTTGCATTTTTTTCATACGATTTTCACTCAATTTTCATACATTTATCAAAACCGTGGAATGTTTGTCATTATGTTGGCATTTCATATCTCAAGAAATTAAAAGATTTAACATTAAAAAAGCAAGAAAGATGAAAAATAGAGAAATGGAAGAAAAAGGAAACTAGGGTTTCAATTTTTTGTTTTTCTTTTTTTGCTTAAAAGGGTAAAATTGTTTTTTTTTTAAATTGTAATTAAAATATTTTTAATTGGGGTGTGCTAAAAAGAGGGTGGGGTGTCTTTAGTCCCACCCAAAATAAAAATCTTGAAGGAGCAGTTATGATGCATGTTTATATCATCTTAAGAGTTGTTGTGCTGCATATTCTTCATTCATTGAAACTTTGGGAAGATGCATTTGCTTGTCTATTTCATCTTTTGAAGAGGATTTTTTAACTCACATCTGCAATGCCAACATGTTGTATGGTTAATAAGAATTTGAAACAATGAGATACATGGACACTTCATCACTTCTCTTTTTATTTTTATCTTGTTCAATATTATCTAATAGGTATCGAGGGTAGAGCTTCTAGATGAAGTTCAAGTGAAGGCAATTAATTTTGCTAATGGGAAAAATTTGCCTGAAGCCCCAACTTTGATGTTTGAGTTTATCGGCACAGGTAAAAAAGGTTTTATCTTTGATAGCTGCCCTTACATATATCTTTCTACTCTTTTACCATAAGATATGAGGGGCCTTGGTTCAAATTCTTCAACAGCAATCACAGTTGGTTTGCATAAGGAGTCAATGAGGTAAATTGAGGAGTACGATTAATTACGAGGGATATTCAAAAAATAAAGAAGATTAATTATTAGGGAGTAGTTGATTAAAATAGGGGAGTAATTTTGACAAGTGCCTCTGAATAGCTAATTTTACTCTTTGTAGCACTTACTAGTCTTCACCCGTTAAACCTGTTCCTGTGTTTTTTTTCCACAGAAGCGTACTCTCTTGAACAAACACTTATAGTTCAGAAGATAGCTTCTGCGCACAATGGCACAGATTTTGTGTTTGCAGAGGAACCTGAAGCGAAAAAGGAAATTTGGAAGGTATGCCATATAAAAGTTAACCTGTATGTATATTTCTTGAGGGGGATGTATATACTCGTCTATGCGAACACAGTGTGGGAAGATATGTATATATGTTTTAGACAAGTGGAAATATTTAATAATTCATTTATTTTTTTAACTTCAAAGAAAAAAGAAAATTTATCTGAAAGCTCCAAACAGAAGGTAGTGGAGCAAAATACCAATGTTCTGTAACTTAGCTGATTTTCTGAAGTCTGTTTGTCATTAGATAAGAAAGGAGGCACTTTGGGCTTGCTTTGCCATGGAACCGAATTTCGAAGCAATGATAACGGTTGGTTTTATTTTCTTCTGTTTAGAACAATATGTTTCAACAATTTAGCTCATTTTCAATCTAAAGTCTATGTTTGTTTCTTTTATTGGTGCTTGAATATGCATGGTGCAAATTTAATTTTTTTATATAACTTATGATAATTCATCTTTTTGCTGATGCATATGGTTACTATATATTAAATTTTCTTCTACTATATATACATATGACATTGTCCTGAAGTTTATTTTCTTCCTGTACCAATGATATATGCACGATACACATCTATCTGTATGTGTAAAGTGTGAGGGATTCTTGTATATCACTAGTTCCCATCGGCCATCATAGGAGCATCTTTATCTGTTTCAATTTACTATGCTATAGTCTACCCCCCAACATCCTTTGTCTGTAGTTGTTATGCTCTCCAGATGTCAATGAAATGCACTAATATCCTCAATTATTTAGGCAATTTGCCACTTTGCCTTCATCTGTAGAGTTGTTTTCATGTCAGGAAATACACAATAGAATTCATGTTCTTTGTCTCTTTTCTAGTTGACACTGAATCTTTTGAACATAAAACGTGTCATCTTATACACTATTCAAACTCTTTTTTTCCTCATTTTAGGAAACACCAGTCAATTTTTGATGCATCGTTTCCAAGCTAATGAATGTAATTATTTTTAAATCATTATTAGCATGCAAATAAAAAGGGCTAATTAAACTCATAAATATTGGTTTAAAATGTCAGACCTACCTGTCACATAACCACATTTTATTTTCACTCTTCTTAAAGGAACATTATTTCCAATTTTTGTGAACCAAATTTGTAAATGAGGTCACTGTAAGTATGAATCCAAAATCATTTACATTTTAATCATAGTGGTCCTGTCGCATTGACACTTTACATACATGTAACGAAAAAACTCTTCTACCACTGCATGATACACCTTGTAATGAATAAATGATTTGCATACATTGGAGTAGCATACTGAAATTTGCTGAGTCTCAAAAAATAAAAATAAAATAAAAAAATAAAATCCTTGTAGAAGCTCAAGAGTGATATTTGCTTCTTATCCCTTAACTTTTCTTTGAAGCACCTTAAGCTACCGCTATAGTTTTTCTTTTGGTTTTTGTGTGTCATTTTCCTTCAGGATTTCATACTCTTTTTCTTGCTTTCATTTATTTGCTGGTTTGTGGTGTTTTGCATCTCGTTCAACTTGTGAGTAACATTATATAATTTCTGGTATTGTAGGATGTATGTGTTCCACTATCTCGCCTTGCAGAAATAATTTCAATGTCAAAGCAAGAGCTAAATTCTTCCCCTTTGGTTTGGTATCATACTTTCCTATTTCATTCTCTTTATTGCATTATTAAAATAATAATTCAAGACATTGCTTTCTGTATTTCTAATACCGCATGTACACTGTAACAGCTTTGTTATTGCTCATGCTGGTGATGGAAACTTCCACACAGTGGTTTTGTTTGATCCCAATAACGAGGAACAACGAAAAGAAGCTGAGAGATTAAACCACTTCATGGTGCAAGCAGCTCTAGATATGGATGGTATTGAAATCAAATTCTCATAGTTCCATTATTCATCATTTTGTAATTTTATTGAACTAGTTACACCTAGCATCTTTAAATATTTGAAAAGGTGAAACTATTATGGGATTTTGAAGTTGAATTCAATCTTTTGCAGGAACATGCACCGGGGAGCATGGTGTTGGCACTGGAAAAATGAAGGTATGATCTGTCTATACACGAAAACTTAGCTAGCATCAAAACCCGATTATCTTGTGTAGTATTAGAGGGCCTTGATGCTTGTTGACTGTCGATGCATTCAAATTTCAAACATGTATAAATGGCTAAAATTCGTGTAATCATCCACCATGATAGTGTTACAATATAGCTGTCTTTCATGAACCAAGATATGTAACCCATTGGATATGTAATTTCTGATATCATGCGGTATAGTTTTCGTGTTTTTATAGTAATACGAGTATGTATATTGTTTCAGTATCTCGAGAAAGAACTTGGAATGGAGGCGTTGAAGACGATGAAAAGGATAAAATTGGCTTTCGATCCAAACAACATCATGAATCCAGGAAAGCTTATCCCTCCCCATGTTTGTCTGTGATGCTGCTCGTTTTTCGTGTTGTAAAACGATAGATGAATTTGGGACAACCTTAATATATGACAAAAAAGCTTGGTTATGTACTTTGTTCTTAAAATTGCTGGTAAATTTATATCTTAGATGAAAACATGTTGAATTTGGTGTAATTCCGAAGACAGCTCGCAATAAAATGTTTTGCAAAGTATCATATTTTTAATTTTTCATACATACATTTAAGGTAAATATGTAATAATAACTTATACTATAAATCATTAATATCTTAAATGTGTGTATTTGTATATCTTATACTATAAGTATTAATACTGTATAATATAAGCATTAATATCTTAAAGATAAATATGTAATATTTTTAAAAGTATACAATTAATACTTTAACTGAATGAGCAACTAATATCATAAGAGTATATAACTTATACTGTAAGAATATATAACTTATACATTCACTGGATGAATTATATATGATACTTTAAGAGTATACAATTGATATCTTAATTGAATGAGCAACTAGTATTTTAATAATATACAACTGATACCTTTATTAGATGAATTATATATGGAATTAGGTGGTGTGCAGTATACACCAACTATGGTGTGATGTGTCCCTAAGGTACAAAATTTTTGTGTTATTATTATTATTTTTTAAATGAATTATCCGTGCTCCCAACTTGATATAATTCATTTTAAAAAAATAATAATAACACAAATTTGTTTGTGTTATTATTATTTTTTTAAAATAAATTTGTGTTATTATTTTTTTGTAAATGAATTATATCAAGTTGGGAAATGGATGAGGGTGCAAAAAAATTTGTGTTATTATTTTTTTAAAAATGAATTATATCAGGTATTTTTTTAAAATAAATTATACCGAGTTGGGAAATGGATGGGGGTGCAAAAAAATTTGTGTTATTATTTTCTTAAAAATGAATTATATCAGGCTAGCGCTAGAAGAGGGGTTGAACCTTCGACCTTGTGGTTAACAGCCACACGCTCTAACCAACTGAGCTATTCCAGCTAGCATAATTTCGTGTAACTAAATAAATATTCATTCTAAATAAAATAATTCATACTACAAAGTAGATATTATAGAAGTTGTTTTGTCTGTTTTTTATTCTGTATTATAGTCTGACTGAAGAATTAACTGAAAAAAAAAAAAAATTTCTAATAAAAGCAATTCACGCTTAATTTAACTAATACTTCCACAGTTTTCTAATATATATAAGGAAAAATTGCCTATAATACCAATATGTAAAGCAATTTTAGTCTATCAACAATTTTTTTAAAGACTTGGTCTATGTCTAAATGGTGCATGAATCTTAAATTCATGCATGTGGGTCGGAATAGATTGGATTCGAGCATCTTTTTTTTTTTATCCTAACTTGTATGTTGTTTTAATCATATTCTTATGTTATATTAGTTCTATTCTTTTGCTATATTAGTCTTACATTTATGTAATACTTTAACTTTAAAAAAAATTCTAATTTCAACACAATTTGTATATATATACCTTTAAGTGATATTACGCATACCTTTAAATGATATAATGATATTAGTCATACATTTATATAATATATAAATGTACAACTAACATAATTAAAAAATATGACTAATATAACCAAACGGTATGAAAGATATTAAATGATGTCTAAAAAATATGTTAAGATACAACTAAAAACCCTAAAAAATATGACTAACGTAACATAAAGATAAGACTAACATAACATAAAAATATAATTAACATAATATAAATGTACAACACCTGAGAGCGAATTTGGATGGTTTGGGCGCACCCACCTAGACAAATGGGGACGCCTGAAAGCGGATCAAGTCTGTTGTATGAACCATAAGTTACATAAAAGTTTTTATCTTTTTTAAAGGGGTGGTCGTTAGTGCAATTTTAACACAATATAGTAGTTAATAATGTTTTTTAAGTGTAGTGAAAATTAATGAAATTAAAAAAATAGGTGAAGTCGCCACCAACGATGGTGACTTCTAACAAAATTATTATTTTAATGTCTTGGTCGTCACCACTGGTGGCGACCTTAATTATTTTAAATATTTCTCTCTAGTGATGGTGACCATAATTATTTTATGCGTCTTCTCTCTCCTCTCTCTTCTCTCTCCTCTCTCCTTGGTTGCCACCATAATTAATTGTTGTATTTTATATTATTTTTCCACTCCTTAGTTATTTTAATCGTTTCTTCCTCCTTAGTCGATTTCAATTATTTTAATAGTCAACATCCGAAATATATTTTAACTAACATATTTCGTGTATTTTAAATATGTACCCCTTAATTATTTTAATAGTCGTTGTCCAAAATGTATTTTAACTAACATATTTTGTGTACTTTAAATATGTAAGTGTTAGTTATATTAATATTAGACAATATTATTATTGTCTGATTAATAATGAATAATATATAATAGAGAAATAAGCATATCAAACAATTATAAATAAATACTATTAATAATTAGACAACTTGTACTGATTACTATTAATGTCCATCATTTGATATAATACCAAAAGCAATCCTGCATATCCTATATCACAAGATACTATCCTCTCACCAATAGGATCACTACCAGATCCATGATGCACCACAACACCAACATTGTTTGAAGTATCCATAATCTTCAAAAAAAAAAAAAAGAGTAAAATTTCCATTTATAATACAAAAATTAAGATACAACATTTTTCACTATTTCACTGGTCTCTTACTAATAATTATAAGATAAAATAATTTTATTAATTATTATATTGTAATTATAATATCAAATAATATTAAAATATTTTAAATTAGTACTAGAGTAAAAAAAGGACTAACAATTACTAGTAGTTTTAGCATGTTTTAAATTAATAATGCAACTAATACCTAACATATCTACAATTATTAATTTTAAAACAATCATGACCAAAAATTACATAAAATATTCTCATTCAAAATAAGTTGACAAATTTATAATAATTGTAATTAAATTGAAGGATTTCTACATTCTCATTCAAAATATTTCTAATAAACAATATTGTATCTTGTTAAATGCTAAAGTGCAAAACGTATTATTGTCTCCTTTGAACATATACACATCACTCGAATTTTTTTATTGTAAATGGTTTTTTAATTTTATTTTATCATTTGGTAAATGTTCACTTATCCATATCATAAGAAATAAATGAAACAAAAGTTGAAAATAAAATAAAAAATTAAAGTGCACAAGTCAACTGTGTAGTTTTCTTTCATAAAGACATCTATGTTAAATTTAATAATAACTAACTAATTTAACATAATTTAAGAATAACGAGGAAAGAGAAATGCAACAATTAATTATGGTCGCCACCAAGACATTAAAATAATAATTTTGTCAAAAGTCGCCATCGTTGATGGCGACTTCACCTATTTTTCAAATTCCCCCATTTTTCACTATACTTACTTAAAAAGTATTATAAACAACTATTTTGTGTTAAAATTGGTCTGGTGATTAGTGCAAGGAAAATGATCGTGTTTTAACTGCTAATTGTTTCTTCCACTGTGATTCAAAATAAATTCCTATTCAACAATAATTTCAATAATAGCAAAGTCTTGGGTGAGACCGTCTCATGGATCTCATGTTGTGAGATGGGTTGGATCAGGTCGAACATAAGAAATTATGTAATACTTTTGAGACTTTTCTATATATTAGGTAATACTTTGTATTATAAGATGTATTTTGAGTTGAGTTGGATCATACGAAAAATATATAATACTTTTATGTGTATCAAATAATACTTTTATGTATATCAGGTAATACTTTTATTTTGAGTTGAGTCAGACTATAAGAAAATATGTAATACTTTTATGTGTATCGGGTAATACTTTTATATATATTAGACAATACTTTTGTATTATAGGATATATGACCCGGATTGGGTCAGGTCGGGTCTTAAAAAACACGCGGATCCTAGGGCTTCCAGATGCTCTCTTCTCCTCATGCAACATGTAATACTTTTGTATTTTACATATATAATAAATAATATAATACAAAGTATTACTTGAAATATAGAAAAATATTACTTAATACACATAAAAGTATTACTTAATTATTATATTCGACCTGACCCGACCCGTCTCACGGAATGGGATCCGTGAGACGGTCTCACACAAAACCTATTCTTCAATAATATACTCATAGTCTTAGCCTAGCGGCAGGTACATCACTCGAACAATGTCTCAGATTCGAGTCTTCCCATCCCTATCTATAACTCAAAAAAAAAAATATATATATATATAATATATAATAATAATAATAATAATAATAATAATAATAATAATAATAATAATAATAATAATAATAATAATATTAACAGTTAGTAATAATAAAAAAATTTAAAATGTTTAGGTCCTCCCTATTTAATATTATAGTGGATTTATTTACCTAAAATTGGTGTGACTTTTGAAACAGCAGCCACCATGTATAAATAAAAATTTAAACCAATGAGAAAGTTAAAAAGTGATGGAAATTGACATCCAACCACATCAAAATCTTTGGTCTTTATTAAAACTAAAAAAATGAAGAAAAAAGTTACGGAAAATGACATCCAACTACTTCAAGATCTTTCATTTGATCAAAATATATATCATATATATTAAATTTACATTAATATTATACAAGACCATATCACAGATTTGATCCGTGACAAAGTTTTAACTAAAAGATTTGAAAGCAGATATTTCACTAAATATAACATATACGACTATATTATATAAAACATTATATGTTTAGTAATATTGTAATTAAATTTTACAACTCAGAAAATAAATATTGTGACAATTTACTTAATGTATGATTTCTATTAGTTAGCAAAATATAAAATTTGAATAATATACACACAAATCCTTTTCTTGATGAGAAATGTCGTGCTTGTTTAATTGATTAATTACTAAAAAAATATATATATATCAGTGTCGTGGATAATTTCTTTTTTATTATTAAAGAAAAGCACTAGCTAGCTAGTATCATTTTTTATTTATTTCATGATTGTGACATTATAATGATAGGGACGGTCAAAAAAAAAAAATTCATAAGATCAGATTTTACATGTTGATAATTAATAAAAAATTTCTAAATCATCCAACAATTTTTTTTTTATGTCTATACTATTTTATTGGTCCATCTGTTCTCAATATTAAGATTACTCAAACAAAATTTCGATATTTAATTCATATATAAAAGAAAGAAAGAAAAAAAACCCAATAATTTAGATTCAAGGTCAATGATGATTCTCCTTTTAATATTCGAAATATTGTAAAGTTTTATATAATCTTAATCTGACTAGAATTTCTTTAGTCTTATAAATTGTTGCATATTACTAAATTGCGCAACTTATATGCGATGTTAATTTAATTCAATATTATATTAATTAGTTTGAGTGACCACTAATTAAGGTACATTTGACTGACCATTCTAGACATCATATTTATATATACATTCACGAAAACTTGACCATTTCAATGCTTAATTAGATTTTTCTTTTTATGATTTTTCATTGATTAATAATGGTAATGCTACTAAAATTAAATTTAAATTGGAAACAACATACTACCATGATAATCTAAAATTTAATTTAGTTTTCAGTCACTGGAATGATGTCACACCATTTTTGCTTGCTTAATTTGATGTGGAAATTTGTAGAAGAAAAAAAATATAAAAAAATAGTTTACAAGTAAGCAAAATGGTGTCATTTCATCCAATTTGTTTGAAATCACCAAATTTTTGGTTCGTATGACAATTTTCGATGAATTTTATAAGTTTCAATTAAAAGTGGCTGAAAATTAGAGTCACCAATTTGAGTCCGACCCGATTATTCGATTCGAAAATAAGATTGGGCTGAGTTCAAATAATAATGTCTCACAAAATATCGAAACTTTTTTATCAAGTCTAAATGGCCCAATAGGTCGAATGGGTTCGGGCCAGACTGATGGCCCGTTATGTTAATTTTTTTATTACATTTTTTATGTGCAACTTGTAAATCATATATATGATTCAATTCCCCCTCTCATGTATTCATCTATCGTTTTATTTTTCCTTATTTATCCTCTTTTTCAATCATGATTAAGACATTAACTAATATAAATTAGGATTATAAATAATTAGAATCCTCTAAGTAATGTGAATTGAATTGAAACATTTTTAATGAACAAAATAATTGTAAAAAAGATTAGACTTTGTCCCTACTAATAATTTAATTATATTAAATAAATTATCGTTAATTAGTTAAATAAAATAATATAATTTATATTGCATGTATTAAATTATTTTATGTGAAGTTCTTTAGCATGCAAATTAGTCAAGAATTTAATTAATTAATAATTTTTTAATTTTAAAAAATAATTAAGGATTTGGACTAATTTGGCCTGTTGATCCGATGACCCAAATGAGATTGGACTAGGCTCCAATTTTACAACCGCCCATTGGATAGATCAATCCGACCTAACCTGATTTTATAGTCTAACCCATCGAGTTAGCTTGGCTCGAATTGCCAACTCTATTTAAAAATTGATATTCTAAACTATTAGGAGTATTTTTAGACATGTCTAGTTAACATAAAGACTAAAAAGGATATTTCCAATTAATTTAATTTCTTTACTTTCCCAGATATGATTTGTTAGATATCAAACAATCACAAAAATATAAGTATTAGGTAGGATTTTCTATGAATAATATTGAATTCGTAGGTTAGTTTTCAACTTTTACATACGAACAAGTCAAGTAGACTGCAGTGTGGGAATTAAGTCTAAATTTTTGACTAGATCATAGAAATATATTGATCAAAAGTAATTAATATTAATTAATTAGTGATAGTAATGCCAATTACCATGTGTGACTATTGCAAATCATGTTTGAGGAACATGCTTGAATACGTTCATCCACTATCCTTGGTAAATTTCAAGATTCATTTAATAATTTCATAAAATTTAATTATATCTTCTCATTCAACCACTACTGCCACAGACAAATTAGTAGTCAATGATATCAATTTCCATTACCATATTCTCTCTTTTTTTTAATTTTTGTTTTCCTTCTAACAACAAACATATGCATGCATCCTTTATGTATTACGTTATATGATTTAGGGTTTGTGTTTTGTCTATATAATTGATTGGTAAAAACAATATCTTGATTGATTGAGTCCAACTCACACAATCGTAGAACTGTATTTGATCTGAGCATTATTAATGCATAATGTGTGTAAAATGATATCATCAATGAACAAAAATAGTATGTTTTGAAAGAATTAAAATGGAAAAAATAAATATAAAAAAAAGTGCGGAAATATATAAGAAATTATTTCATATAAAACCTTACATGAGACGGAGTTTTATATGATCATATTAAATAGATTAATTCACTTTTATTAATTCATATAAACTCCGTATTACATGCAATATCTCACATAAAAACTATCAAAAAACACCAATGTGAGTAAGGATTAAATTTGGGCTTTGACCATGATTCCACACATGTTATTTAATAAGTTTCTAGAAGAAGTCAACTGTCGTTTGAGGCAGTGTCCATGATTTTAGATAAGCTCTAACATTTTAAAATAGAATGAAAATGACAAAAATTAAGATATTATTATTATTATTTTGTTTAATTTTTTTTTAAACAAAAAAAAAATTCACACAGATTAGTTGCATCATTTTCCAATTTGATACTAGTGGTGTTATAAGGTGACTGTGTTATCCAATCACTGTTCAACTCACAAGTCAATGTCACATTAATCTCATTCAACTCAAATTAATTCCACATTCTTTGCAACCTTTATCAATTATTACTTATTTTTTGGAAAATAAAAGAAGTATATCCGATAATTGTTTTAAACTCATTTTCTACTCTCTTTTTTTGGGTATTTTATATGGGGGCTGCCTCAAAAGACCGTACATGCATGGATTTAATTTTCTATAATTAATAACTTTCGGTTAAAAGATACATAAAAAGTACAAACATGATCCTTTATTTTACATTGATGTTTCATCGATGTTCTAAAATAAAAGATGACATCACCAATTTACATTTTACAATTTCAACTATTATTTTTTAAAATATTATTCTTTTAAATCTTCTTAATTTAATTCTATCTATGTATAAAATATTCTAAAAGTATATGAATAATACTAATTATAAAAGCGCCAAGATTTCTTTACCCATTTAAAAAAAAAGAGAGATTTATTTAATTTTCTACTCATTGTTATAATATACTGTATAATTTTTCTATCCATTTTAGGACAAAATCACTATTCACTTTCCCAAAATGTGGTTACAAGAAATAATTTAGACATTTAACTTTATGAAACGAAAAAATGAATCCACTTATAAAAATAGGTAAACCTTTCACATAATAAAATTACATGGCGAATTCCAGAAATACCCTTCCCGTACTCATCAGTCATGCCTATTTATTTGGCTTCATTTTTTGCTTCTTCCAAACCTTAATTTCCCCAAGAGAGAGAGAGAGAGAGAGAGAATGGGTTCTCTTCCTCATGTAGTCGAAGACCTTATAGGACTAGTCCAACTATACAGCGATGGCTCAATTTCCCGGTCAGATGTTACCGACTTTCCGATGAAGGTGGAGGACGACGGCACCGCCGTGTGGAAAGACTGTCTCTTTGACAAAAAGCACAATCTCCATCTCCGCCTCTACAAACCCTCCGCCGCAGCCGCCAACCTCCCCATTCTCTTCTGCTTCCACGGCGGCGGCTTCTGCCTCGGCTCCAGGACCTGGCCCAACTGCCACAACTCCTGCCTCCGCCTCGCCTCCGCCCTGCAGGTCCTGGTGGTGGCGCCGGACTACCGCCTCGCGCCGGAGCACCCCCTCCCCGCCGCCGTCGATGATGCTCTGAGCTCTCTTAAGTGGCTCCGAAACCAGGCTCTGTTGTCCAGCAGTGGCGGCGGTGAGGAATGGCTTAGACAGGGAATTGACTTCGACAGGGTTTTCATTATGGGCGATTCCTCCGGTGGGAACCTGGGCCACCATCTGGCGGTGGAGCTCCGCCGTGGATCCGCCGGGATGTCGCCGGTGAGGGTGAGGGGGTACGTGCTGATGGGGCCCTTCTTTGGCGGCACAGTGAGGACCAAATCAGAAGAAGGACCAGCTGAACATTTCTTGAATCTTGAGACTCTTGATAGGTATCATTTCTATATATTTATTTTACGTCAGAATTTTATTTGCATGGGAATTAGGTTTTATTCTAGGCTACACTCTATTAGGTAAACTTAAATTATGATCACAAATTTAATTTAAATGAGACATTTTTTATAGATCATTAGAGAGCTAAACATCTAACGGCGCTATCTTACTATAAAACCAGTATTTTAACACCCAAAAAAAAAAAAAAATCCAATACAATATATAAGGGTAATTAAAAAAGATTAAAAATTACTTAAAGAGGGTTCCGCCACTGATCATTAATAAATATGTCTTGAAATACTAAAAATGATACTTATTTTTAGAATGGAGGGATCGAGGAAGAATATGTATATTGGTGTTTGATTATAAATGGTAAAATATGCATCATATATATTAATGGGGGTAGCATAAAATAGCTAAATTTGGGAGACTAGGAGCAAACAAGATTATTGGAATGCTTCATGTGTATATATAATGTGTAAAGTCGGATATTTAAAATAAATTTCATATTTAATTTGGACTATAACTCTATAATTTCAAAATAGAACTTGGAGTGATAAAATAGCAAACATATTAATATACGTGCATTTTATCTTCTTCTTTATTTTTTCAATAGAATAATTCAGATTGAGGCTTTTAAAATTTAAACCAAAAAAACCCTTAAGAATCAATATTATAATTAGGTGGAAAAGCTTTATGATAGAGAATATATATAATTAGCTAAAGATAATTGTATCATAAATTGTCTCTAATTATATGTGTTCATGTCATGTGTACATGATATCATGTCAAAATACACACAGTGTACTCTAAAGTATAATAAAACACGTACACGATCATGAAATACAATTTCTAAGTAAATGAACTGCAATAGCTCAACCTTTGATATGTCGAAATTAATATCCAGAATTTGAGGTAAGGTAATTGATTTTCTACTGTAATTAATTTTAACATATCATCATCGTGTGTTTATATAACATTAGTATTTAACGTATGAGACAATTTCTTTAATAATTGGTCCAAAAGGACAATTCCAATAATGATATAAATGTTGAAAACCGTGAGTGGTCCAATAATCCACTTTACTTGTAAAGTAATGAAAGCGAATGTCAATTTAGTCCCATTCGTATAGTCCAAATTTAATTTGAGTGTATAATTCTACCTAAAAAAAATTCTAGCCTTTCATACTTTGTGGGCTAATAATTGAAAATAAATAATGCTGAGAATGATTTTATGATAGGGACAGTTGAGAGATAGTGGAATTTAGCAATCTGATTCTTTTAGGTCATGCATACGTAAATCGATAATATTATTTCTAACAGTTAAGATTTTTTTTTTTAAATTATGTTCTATTTTCTATTTGAACACTTACACATATTATTTATCTCATGTATATATAAATCGTGATCAAAGTCATTTACACAAATAACTTTGTTTATATATATTAAAATATAACATTTGAAACAAAGGATATATATTATGTCTATTTAAAAGGTAGTTAGTTCTATATTGTGGTAATATATTGAACTGAATATCGAATTTTTAAAACATGGGTTTAGTGTCATAAAAAGGAATATCTAGGAATCCACTAATAACCACTTTACTAAGATTAGCTTGTCCAATCTTATCTCACCACTTTTTTCTATGATTGGACAATTGATTTTCTGGAATCCATAAAGTAATTGGAGCCATATTTATCATTATTTGGTCCATGTGTTTTTTCTTGTAACACCATGGATGGATAGTGAATATAATCTTTTAAATATGTGAATTCAAAGATTCTTTGCATAATCGAACCTTTCCTTAAATCGAATATCAAACCAATCATTTATTAATTCATAATTATATACAAATTGCAGAAACATGAGTAAAATGAATTAAATGTAATATTTTTAATTTCTAGCATTGGAAAAAAAAAAACTCAGTGGATAATATATAGCACGACCAAGTCGTCTTACCTACATTTTCTTCAGCATTTAATTAATTTATTAAAACATGATAACCAAGTAAAATATGCCGTAAAAACAAAATTAATGACGTGGAAATTGATAATGACACCACTTAAAATTTAGTATCCCATATTGTCAACAGATTCTGAAGATCTTCGATTCAGACATTACTAAGCCTAACTTTATTTTTTTTGTCCAAATATTTGAAGACGTCAAAAACTTTTTCCAACAAGTTTTATTTAAAATAATCTTCACGGATTGATCCAATCCTATTATTATTTCTTTTTTATCGCATCCAATCTTGAAATATTTGGTAGGACATAAATTGTCGAATTAGTACAGCCACCTGTAAAGATAACCTAGCCATTATTTAGATCCAAGATATAATTATCCGAAAAGGTACTAATCATAAAGATCCCATTTGAAAATAAGAGGATATAATTAGATAAAGAGTACATATTTGGATAAGTATTATCCATTTTAAAACAATTATTAGTTGATAATTTGCACTATGGTCTTGTGTACTTTACTGTATTAAATTATCCCATGTTGTCGAATCAACTCTGTTAGATAATACATGAGTTAATGAGTGGGGCCTAAGATTATTTAACTTGAATTTGAGTGGTAAAGTATTTTATTTAGAATTATAAAGTGTGATTCTAATATATTCATCGTGTGAGATTTTCTATATTTTTTAATTTCGCATTTTATCATAGTAAAATAAGATATGGGATAAAAAAAATATTGAGAACAGAAACCCAAATTGAATTATGCTATGCCATTAAGTAGTTGATAAACGAAATATTTCATTTTTTTTTTTTTGGGTATTGAAATTGGGCCGGCCCAATAAAAGATTTTGGAGGTTATCAGTTCCAAGTGGAGAAACAGCAGACTACCCATTGGCAAACCCATTTGGGCCAAAAAGCCCAAATCTTGATTGTGTAGAACTTGATCCAATATTGGTGCTATTTGGAGGAAGTGAGCTGATGAAGGATAGAATTGAGGATTATATCAAGAGAATGAAAGCTATGAACAAAGAGATTGATTATGCAGTATTTGATGGACAACAACATGGTTTTTTTGTGAATAATCCCTTTTCACAATTGGCCAACAAAGTTTTAGAAAAGATAAGTCAATTTATGTACAATAACTCCTTTTAAAATCACTCAATTTTTCCCTGTTTGTTTTTTGGATTTGGATTTTCCTATGTTGGTGGTTTGAGTAGAGAAAATGTTATAATATGTGACTTTTGTTCCAAAAGTTTGTAGCATAAATAAAGTCTACTTAGGGCTTGTAGAGACCATAATGAACGAACTAAATCAGGTTTAGTGTGTATATACACACGTGCATATATGCATGTAGTCTATACATGTGTATGAGTATTGTGTATGTGTGTAAATAGTGTTATGTATTTTTACTTTAGAGTGATTTTTTGCCCCCTTCATTTATTAGCAGAAATCTTCTTCTTTTTTTGTTTGTAAATATGGACAAGTATTGACTATAATCTATAGCGTATAAAAATTGAAAAAACAATATAATACTTTTTGCTTAAATTGAATTAGACTATGTATTCGATTGGTATTTATCTACCTAATATTTGATTTGATTAAAACTCGTTCAGAAATAAATATTAGTCCCATCTAAGTCCAAAAAGTAGCAAATTTCCACTCCCCCAAAGTGATTAAAAAAATGAATACAATGTAATTATATGCATGTAATGATTGGATACTATATTTATGTATATTTCACACGTATATATAAATCTCCTCGTTTTCTAGCAACCAATGAAAAATAATCTTTTAAGTCATTGAAAATGCAAGTCAACCCTAGCTTCACATGTTTTTTGTCATGATCCAAAAAGGACCAAAACATGCAGCTCTCAATCATAGACGAATAGTCAGTTGTTTTTCAACTTGTTGAATACAACTTGTTGAATAAACTCCAAAACATTAATTACGAGGTTATTATCATCACTCATCAGTATATATAATATTACATATAGCCGAGTAACGATCTGCTCAAGAGAGATATATCTTCAGCATAAACAAAAGTTGAAGATGAAAATGATTCTCATCAACGTTTCGATTTGCAGAAAGAACGATTCGTGAGAGAATTTCTGCTTCCTTTTGGTATGGGCGTCATTGGAAAATAGTCTTGTATTACCATCAAAACGCCTCGTTTGCATAGGTATACTCTTGTGTTTATAAAGTTTTTTTTTTTTTTTTTTAGGAAAATTGTGTTTAAATGTTAGTAGATGGGAAATATGTATCCAGAATTTATTATTTTTAGTTATCAAAAATAGTGTAAAGTTCTGGACTTTGTTATAGTTATAGATTGTGATAAATATACAAGGTTTTCTGTGTTGGTTTCTTGTTCATAATGTCTTGATTTGAATCTGGAAAGGTATGAAAACCAAATCTATTGTAGCTTGATTTATTCTACCATTGAAGAAAGTGTTGAATTTTAGAACTAAATTCATTAATTATTGGATTTATTCATAATTTCATCTCTAATCTTGCAGAAGTAAGGATATTGCTTGACATATGGTGGTTAAGAAGTCGTGAACAACAACATGAAGTAGTGGATTTGATGAGTATAATCATCATCCATCGCTTCGTGCAATGCTTCCTCCATCATTACTTCTTGAAGATTTTAACATCATGGTAGACAATTTTATTTTATGTATCTTGAGATTGCAATGCTTCCTCCATCATTACTTCTTGAATTTTTTAACATCATGGTAGACAATTTTATTTTATGTATCTTGAGATTGCTAAACTATATGCTCGTACTTATGACGAAGCAATTAGAATATTGTATTCAAGTGAATGTCGTTTTTGTGATCGATGCTGGAGGTTGGAGACTCGGTGAAGAAAGTTGAGAATACAAGGCAATAAATTCATTCAAAAGAATGTGAATTGTGGATTTAGAAGAGAAGTCTCCATGGAAAAGAAGATATTGGTCATTCATGATTTCTAGTTCAATTACTTAGGTTCAATTGAATGTCGTCTTTGTGATTTATTTGGTGAAGAAAGTTGAATACAAGGTATCGTAAACAAATTTGTTTCATTGTGATTTCTCAATTACATTTACTGCAGAATTTGTTTACAATGTACATAGATCAGAGAAAATGGTATCCCTGTGATTTGAGTATTTCAAGCTGTGGGTTTGTTCCCTTTTTTTATTAAAAAAAAATTACCTCATAAAATTATTTTACCATATATTTTTCTTCAAATATCATCGAATAGAATCAAGATCAAGATATCCAACTAAAAATTTCAGAAATTAGCCCATGTTACATTACACTCACCTCGTTTCAGAAAATCCACCAAGTGTCATGTAAACTGCAAAATTGAATGTTAATGAAGTATGAACAAGGCAACAATTCTCTAGCTGTATATTAGAGCCATTAAGCTCCCACTGCCCTCCATCTCGATTCTTATTCCATGTCCTCTTCAACAATCCACTAATCCATCGCCTCGAAATGAGTATCAGCAATGCAGCGAAAATCAATGCCATGTCTTTTACTACCATCTGAATCGAAATGAGTTATCACCTAGGTTGCACGTTATCAACAGGGTGTAGATCAGCAACACCAGATGTTGGAACCTGTTGTCTTGGTGTACCAATAGAAGCCATTTCCAACTCCTCGTGAAGCATACTTATGGCGTCCCACTCTTCTATACCAGCTGCACAAGGGGAATTAAAGAATGAGTTCAGAACAAGCTTTGAGAACAAAAGAAATATGGAAACTTGAACAAGCATTGGCAGAAGGGTACAATCTGTCTTCCACATGTCTGTGACGCTGACGTCTCTCCCTGATGCAAACCAGTAGTCTACCTCGTTCTGTAAATGCAGAAAACGTGGTTTAATTGAACTCACTCTTGTGGTAACAAATAAAGTCAGCAAAGATGCATGCTGAATTTGTCAAATAGATAATATTCAATGGATAAAAGGTAGAAAAGGAGGTATGGGAACGGAGTTTCAAGAAGGTATTCAATAGATACATCACGTGCCTTATCGACAATAGATTTGCACAACTACACGTGGATGTGTTTGTGTGTGATTGTGTGTTTTTGAATAATGGATAAACTACTTGGTGTGGCATGTAGCATGGAATAAACCTTTCAAGGATGACCCCATAACAAATTCTTGATAAACTTGTGTACCACACTTACATCATCAATATTTGAGGGGATAATCCTTGTCATTCCTCCGGAATTTTCTTGTGGAGCACCAAACACTGAGTTAAGTTCATGGCTCTCTAGTGTCTGAGCTTCAATATGTGGTGCACCGTTTGCCAAGGGCGAAATCCCAGCGGCAAAGTTCTCATTTAACCCAGAACTTGAGGCAATGGGGAAATTTGCCGTTTCTTCAACTCCATTCATCTCTTCAAACTTTTCCTCAAATTGGCTGAATCAAAATAGAAAAACCTCAAAAATGGAAGAGACAAATGACAGATTGTGGAAATTGAAGAGGGTTAACATTGATGTTTCAGGTGTCAAAAGTATAGGGTGATTGATACCTGACAAGGTAAACATCGATAGGACCCATTGTACTTCTAAGTATAATTCTGTATCTCCTTTGAGGATAATCAACAGCCTATATGCAGAATTTTAAAATTACAAATGATCAGAACAGCTCTAGTACAGCTTATGCAAGCTCAGTCATTTCATGTGTACCTCATCAGGATCTGGGACTTCAAGGGTCGTCCCATGGGGTGCTTTGATTGCTATCAGGGTTTCATTCTGTTGGAATAAAACACTCAAAAGAGTCAATACATCTTCGTAATGAGTAATCATACAAGTAAACACCACAGAAGGACAAGATATGAACCTGGAAGCAAGGTAAGTTTTTTATGTCATCTTCAGTTACAAAAAGCCATCTACAGCAGCCATAGAGGAACAAATGCATTGGTAAATCATAAAAACCTTCAAGTCTGTACATGATATGTAACTAATATACAACCAATAATTACTTTTGATTATTTTCATCTTCACTCAAGTCTCTCAACTTTTCCTGCATTTGCCTGTAATGTTTTAGAATAATTAGGTATAAGAAAAGGTGGTGTTAACAGAATTCAACTGCTTTATAGGATAAGAGTATCAAGCAGTAAACCTTATTCGGTCGTCCAAACTTCTTTCTTCCATGGAAAGATTCTCAATTTCTGCCTGCAGATGAAAACAAGAGAAACCAGACTGGTGTTATTTAAATCCAACCAAGTTGATTTATCAACCAACTAGATGTTCAAAATAGAGAATGCTGTGAATAGCAATACTAAGAAACCTGAGGCAATTCCCCCTATAATTTTAATAGATAACATAAAAACAAATTACACCACACAAAATATAATTTTGGGCAGGTTTGCCAACTCTCACATACATGCAAAAGAGTACCATCCTGGTCGGCTTCAGGTCTTGAAGGATCAAGTCCCCTGTCAAGTAACCAAATGGATCCTTATTAAGTTGTTAGCTTTGCTGCCACTCCCTATATTGATTAAATATTGCAACCAAAAAGCATAATACTCTAATATTTCTCAGATGCTAAACAGGCTTACTTCCAGCGGATTCTGTTCTTGAGCTTCTTCTCAATAAGACCAATCCCTTCAAGGACATTAGTTATGTCATATATACGCCTCTTCTGCACCTGCATAGTAGAAATTCAATTGTATCTGAATTTCTGTGCTTACGTAAAAGACACACTCATCTTTAATCACCTGCAAAGTGTCTGCTGCTTTGTTTAGATCAAGTTCACCATCTTCTGCATGCTTTATTAAATTGATAAACTTTTTTGTCAAAAGACCTGAGATGCATTATGGATACCAATCAGCATTATAGTGTACAGCTACACTTCAAAATAGTCAAGCAAATATAGAGTGATGTTATTACTTAGGGAGCTATCATAGCGGCAGCTACTGGCAGGAGTAAGAGGAGATGGAGCATCTGCAAAAATTATTTCATGACATTGCTATTAGGATTACACATCAACCAAACTATGAAGGGCATTTAATGATTCAGTGTGTTTTTGATAATATTACCACACTTAAATATTTAATTCAAGAAATACACCCACATTTTTTGCACAAAATGTTGGGATATAGATAAAGGCAAATGTAGGAGTATATCTCACCAGCATTGGTTATGGGAGTTGAAGGTACCGATCGATTGTTCCTGGTGACCTTTGAACGCGAATTTGTCCTTCCTCCTTTACCAGAAACAGGTGTGCGGAATGGGCTGTTGGTAATATCATTATATACCGGACTTGCTATCCACTCACTAGACTCAACTTCATTTTTTTGATACCCATTCTTTCGCTTCAAAGGCTGAAAGACATCATTTCAAACATTGACATCAGCAGATGCAATAGATATCAAACAGAAAGACTGCTTTACATAGAAATATAATGATGAAAACAAGCAATTACCTAGACAAAGTTTTTCTGCTAATCTTTTATATTTGATTGTTTGATGTTACACACAGAGACCAAAAGCAATGCTGGTTTATTCGATAGTGTGTTACACATGTTAACGGCCATTTATAAACACTATCAACGATTGCTGAAAATGCCAGGATAAATTCAGGGGTAGCTGCTTGAATCATATGGAGCATAAAAAAAATACTAATAGAGGGATTCAAATGATCTGAACACATTCAATGAGTCAAATTAGATATCAAACTCCCCTTTTCATGTAATTGAGAATCCAAACTGCCATATTTGCAGGATAATTGAACATACAGATCCGTGATTGTAGCAAATACATATATTCATGCGTCAAGAGGCTTTACTTAAGTTCGCGAGAAGTGAGCATTCAGTAAAAACAATCCAATAAATAACAAAATAATTACATCCACTCCAAAATTAATAGCAAAGTAAAACGCCAAAATCATAAATAAAGCATAAAAAACATAGCGAAAAAAAATAATACTGAACGCACAGGAGACTTGATAACTAATGCTTCGGGAGGGTGATCAGCACCGCCGCCGCCGGCGCGTGAAGGAGTGGGGAAACGGTGATATTCATCAGGTGCAACAAACGGCGGCT
Source organism: Scutellaria barbata (assembly GCA_028654395.1). Classification (NCBI taxonomy): domain Eukaryota; kingdom Viridiplantae; phylum Streptophyta; class Magnoliopsida; order Lamiales; family Lamiaceae; genus Scutellaria; species Scutellaria barbata. The sequence continues at coordinate 564,447 of CM053655.1, read as the reverse complement.
TCATAGATGCGAAAGGGAGATGGCGTCTGATCGCCATGGGCGGCGTCTGGTGGTGGTTGAGGATCTGACGGTTCGCCGCGGCCGCGGCCGCCGCAGCCGGAGGAGTCGCGGCCTCGTCACGGCTCGGCGCGCCACGCCCAGCCATTATTGTAGTTAAATTAATAAATTTATTAATCAAATCAAATTAAGCACAATTGAAATGGATTGTAGGGTTTTAGAAAGAGAGAGGAAGGGAGAGAGGGGGAAAATGAGGGTTTTGATAATGGAGGAAAGGTTTGGTGTGTGTAGAGTGTGTGTGCGTGTGTTGGGTAGGGGAATAGAAAACGAGGAGGGAAGGGAGGGAATTTTGGTTCGGATAGATGTGGAGGGAAGTGGAGAGATAATTGCCAAAAATTATTTCTTTCTTTTTACATTTTGGTCCTTGGATTTTACTTTTATTACATTTCTCTCTCAATAAAGAAAATTTTATTCAAAAAATGAATCGTTTTAGAAAATTGCATTTGTTTTAATTTTGACGATTTTTTTTTTTTCCAAAATAAAGTAAACAATCTTAATTGATAATTATTCTGAAATGATGGAAATTATATTGTTTCTATCCACAAAGACAGTTTATCTTTATTTTTTTTTATATGTCCTAAAATGATGATTAACTTTATGTTTTTCAGAAGTATATTGAATGTAGTTTTCTTGTTGTACTCTTATTTATTATTTTTTAATTTTCATTAAAAAAAATTAGAACTTTGAATCAAAGACATAAAAATAAAGGTATTGTAGGAATTTTTAGAGTATAGTAAATAGATTTCTTAATCCAAGGAAATTACATGAAATGGACTATTGGTGTGGAATTGAGTTAGTATTTGATTTTAAATATTATTTGTTAAAAATGCTTTGCTTCCCATAATGGATTAGTAAATAATATAATAATTTATATATTAAAGGCCAATTAGGCTTCAAGACAAAAATTTATGGAAAAATAAAAATTGTAATATTCTCACTATAAAATATAAAATTTAAGGTGTATTTTATACGGACTTATAATATGATGATAATGTCTAGTTCACAAACCTAGACTCTATCCATCCAATTCATTGTTCATATAAATTCATGTGGTTTAGATGTGTTTAGATATCAAAGATAATTTATTATGGAATGAAAATTAATTCATACAATTTTAATATTATATGATATTTTTTTCATTTATAAAACTGTGATTATAAATAGATATACAGTTATTAAGTCGACTGGAAGCAAAATATTGTATATTTGAGAAACATTTCTTTTTTATTTATGGATGGTGTATATCATTTGGTCTAGAAGTATTATAATTATGTTAGACAATGTATGACATTTTTACGCCACATGTATTATGTTTCGATAAGAACACGACCATCTCATGTGTAATTAGTAATTTCATATGTGTAATTGAAACATATTTTTTTTTTATCTCAATATCACCAATACAAACTACATGTATATAAATTGAAATTGTCATTTTACAATCTTGATTGGTTTGTTAAGGATGAATAACGCAATATTATATTTAAAATATAAAATATTTTTATGTCTATCATGCTGATGAAAGTAATTTTTAAATAGTAGGTAACATCAAATTTACATGTAATGCTATATAAATTTAACATGTGTAAAAATATTATTCATGAAATTTTTAGGAAAAAATGTGTTACTTATTATGCAACTATGTCCGCGATCACATTAGGTATTTTTTGTTTATTTGCATTATATGTAGGTGCAAAAATAAAATGTATAAAGTCATGGGTGAGATTCTGAATAATAGCTAAATAGAGGGACCTAGTTGCAAAAAGAGAGCAAAAGAAAATGAAAGGAAAAGAAAAAGTGGAAATCGGCAAAATGCGCGCCTCTATTGGCAAATGACAACGAATAGCAATTGCGTCGGTTGTATGTCACGCGCTCCTCTCATCATCTTAGTCGACCCTAGTGCATACAATCACTTTTAAATTATTTATATAAATAATGAAGTCAGAAATTTGAATGTGATAAATAATTAAATAAATTAAAAATCGAAAGGAATAAGCTATGGCCTTTTCTTAAAGATGCTCAATAAATGAGTTCCATAACTTCAATAAATAGTTTCTACTTCAAGAAAATAGCATCTCCTAAGTCCTAATTAAAGGGGCTCATTGAGAAAATTGTTGCATTTATATTAAACAAGTACAATAATTTCATAGTAGCCGTGGCTTATAACTCTTAATTCCTTCTTTTCAATTTATTTTTTCTTTTTTCTAATTCAAATTTTTAATAATATTTACAGAGGCAATAAGAAGTTAAACCATGAGGAACCAAGGATTGATAGATATTTGATTCTATTCAATTGTATTGGAATTTAAGAAAGTTAATCACCTACAAATATTATAATTAAATTTCAAGATTTTACACTATATTTTTGTTTCTAGCTACTATTGTTTTATCAATAATTTCATACACCATGCTTATTTGTGTACATCATTTCAGGTCTACATCAATTCAATAAATTGACTTTAGTAAGTTGAAATAGTATGAGATAAGTTGTCAATTAACTGATTTGAAGAGAGATTGAGTTCATTTGACCCGACCAAATGATATATAGTCCAAAGTGATTTATAATAAAAATAATTATAGTTTTAAAAAATGAATTGGATTGATGGAAGAAATCTAAAGTAATATTTTCACACATATATAGATACAAATAGCAATAGATTATGAATATTACACCTATATATGTACATCAGAAGTCTACTTTAATAACATCGTTCATGAAATTATGAACAAATGAACATATTTAAAGTTTTATTTTTGAATAGTAATACGGCCCAATCTTGAAAAGGCCCAGCCCAGTTGATCCCCCCACAAAACGACGCTGTTTCGTCACTCGACTGGTGCACTTATCTTCTCCTACCTCCATCAATCAGTCTCCACCTTAAAATCAGATAATCCCACCTATTTATTTACCAACTGCAGCAGAAAATCCGAGTCATTCTTCTTCGAGAAGAGAGAGAGAGAGAGAGAGAGAGAGAGAGAGCAAAGCCCTATATTCTTTGATTCAGCAACAATGGCGTGCTCAGCTGCTACTTCAATTGCTGCTCTTATCTCATCTAATCCCAATCCCAAGGCTTACGTTTCCAACAAAAAATCCGTTTCTCCACAGCAAATTTCGCTAACTTCATCATTTTCCGGCAGAACCTTCGTATCCCATGGTCGCCGCGCTCTAGCTTCCAACTCCCCCTCTTCTTCTTCCAGAAACAGTTTGACTGTTCGAGCGGTAAGTTTGCCATTGACATACGTTTTTTTCTTCCACAATTTAGATTATAATTTCGGAGATTATATGCACATCTGCTTGGAATTTTATGTTTTATAAGAGTAGGTTCAGTATTGATTCGTGTTGAGGTTTTGAATTGACTCTTGAAACTTGCCTTTTCACAATCAATTTTCGCCGTTTGATGTTCAGCGCTTGAGATGAATTTGTTCAGTTCCACTTAAAATGCTATATCTAGTTAGAAACTCATGTGTGGATTTACATTTTTTCTTCTTAAGCTGTAACATTTGAGAAATGTGGTCGCATTGTTCTTATCTAAATTGTAAGTATGTCATGGCGGGTCATTAGTAAATATCAGAGGAGCTCTGCCATTGTTCTACCCACCTTCTCTCCTCATCTATATACAGTTCAATACAACGTCTATAATTGTGATGAGATATATGTCTTTTTACAGAGTGAACTTCCCCTCGTTGGAAATATAGCTCCAGATTTCGAGGCTGAGGCTGTTTTTGATCAGGAATTTATCAAGGTAAACTGCTGGAGATTATACATGTCAAACTCTGATGATACATGTTATAGTTATTTTTCAGTTTTTTCTTGCTTGTTTTGATATATGATGTCTTTATCCATACAATGAGATAATTCGATACTGAACTTTGATTGAAGCTATCTATTTCAGGAATTGTATTCTCTTAAGTTGTGTTTAGATGGAAGTATTTGAATTTAAGAAAGTGGATTGTAACAACCCAAATATAATGTAGATTAAAAATCCACCATAATATGATTGGATGAAATAGCTTAAAATGTGTAACGATTTTAGAATCCTCTGGAACCGAATTATTAAAAATATATATTCAGTGGATGTTTTACTAAATATGAGTAAACCTAACTCCAAATTCTTTTGATCCAAACGCAACATTAATTTCTCTTCGTTATTTCCATGAAAGATGTGCAGCTATTCTACTATTATTATAAGTGTCTGGTTAGTCAGCGCATCATTCTTGTTACATTGTATTTATTTATTTTCAAACATCATTAAGAAAGGGACCTACACAATGAGAAATCCTATAGTTGTTTATGATTATTTTTGATTCATAGGTTGCTTTTCTATGATACTTGTTTTGTGTTATGATACTTAATCCCCTGCATCAATTCTTTCTTGCATCATGGGTCTATTATTCAGTGTGCTTTTCATATTCATTGACTATTTTTAAACTGGTTAGAGTTGCTTTTTCTGCAGGTTAAACTCTCAGAGTATATAGGGAAGAAATATGTTATTCTCTTCTTTTACCCACTGGACTTCACCTTTGTTTGTCCTACTGGTGAGTCTGAAACTGGACCCTGTGCCATATCAGCTACTTCATCATTGAACTGGTAGTTGCTGGCAGTTCCATTTGCAAATCATTACATTATTTCTATTGCAGAGATCACTGCTTTCAGTGACCGTTTTGAAGAATTTCAGAAGCTAAACACAGAAGTATTGGGTGTATCCATAGACAGTGTGGTAAGTATTATGTTCACTTATGCCTACATTTATAACAGCTGATTTTTATTTTTATGTTCAACTGAACTGGCTCCTGTTAGCCTTCCTATTTTTCCTTCGATTAAATATGATGTCATGATGCTTTCTTATCTTAAGATTCTTTTACAGCATATTTCTGGGACTGAGTTATTAAAAAAATTGTGTACTATTTTTACTACTATGCTCTCATGCGGTCTGGATATTTTGGCCGTTTTCATGTGCCAACTGATTGGTTAATTTTCCTGTAGTTTTCCCACCTTGCATGGGTCCAAACAGAAAGAAAGTCTGGGGGTTTAGGTGATTTGACGTATCCGTTAATTTCTGACGTGACAAAATCAATTTCAAAATCATATGGTGTGCTGATTCCAGATCAGGTAAGTGATTCAATATCTGCACTTTCTGGCTTTCATCATTCGAAATTTCTAGTTAATCTGGGATGGTTACAAATTAGTCATGATATTGTCTGGCTGTGTTTGGAAACCTGATATTTTGGCCCTTCATACTCTAAACAATGAATATCAGAATAAGAGAAAAAGTTCTATCTATCAAATCCTGACATAATGTGATGCTTTGATTGGCAACTTAACCTGAAAACGTCCAAGTGAAAAAGGAAAAAAAGAAAAAAGAAAAAACTAAGGGACAAAACTGACCAAATTTTGTGGTTTGCAACTATATCCATTCTTTTTCGCTTTAATCTTATAGTGCAAGTGTACGTCTATTGTTGCTAATTACTCCAGTAAAATTTATATTTTTATTCAAATTAGCCAATTCCGATATGGACATGAAATTGCAACCATGCAAAGCATTCTGTCAGTTGATCGAATGCTATTGGTGACTGGTGAAGTCATAAGATCTCTGTGCTGATGTTAAATTTGATCATACGCACTACTCTCTTCTCTCTAGGAGCTAATTAATGTGACATGTCAAGAATAATAGGAGAAGCAATCCAACATTACTTCAGTTTTCCACTAATTGATTTCATGAAAACTGGCCAACCTTACCTTACATATGACCTAAAAATTGCACTTTGAACTACTTGTATCTTTCATGCAATCTAATGATCCAAAATCATCTCATATCCATGATGCTGTTTCAGGGAATTGCTTTAAGAGGACTTTTTATCATCGACAAGGAGGGGGTTATTCAGCACTCCACCATCAACAATCTTGCTATTGGTCGTAGCGTTGATGAAACACTGAGAACACTCCAGGTAACTGCCACATATAAGATAACCATGGCTATTCAAGTGATTGTAATATAGTCGTGTGGTCTTATTCATGCTACTCTCTCTCTCTCGGTACTTACAGGCATTGCAATACGTACAAGAGAACCCGGATGAGGTATGCCCAGCTGGATGGAAGCCTGGGGAGAAATCGATGAAACCCGATCCTAAGCTTAGCAAAGAATACTTTGCTGCTATCTGAGTGTTCTAATGAGAACACTCCATTGGTGATGTTGTTACCTGTCTTTTTAGTGAGAGATTATTGAAAGAAGTTTTGCTCTCATCCATCCCTTTGTAACATTTTTTCTCCAAACTCCATTGCCTTCGCCCTTCTCTGGAATGACTTTACTGTTAATTTCTCCAATGTTATATCTGCACCGGTCTATAAACTCAACGCTGATTCAGCTCTGGCCCATTGGGCTTCTTTCTTATGAATACTGAAATAGCTCTGGCCCAATGGGCTCCTTATGAACAAGGGAGTGATCAAGCTGACTTAATATTTTGATATTCAAGCTTCATTCAGCTCAACTAATCTGACTCAGTGGCCGATATATCTGTCAGTCTAAAATACATTATATAAGTAAAACTGATCGATAAAGAGACTACTCGATTAGTTATTTTTAAAAAATGTATCTGAAAATTCTGCTAAAACATGTAGTAACTAAAAATATCAAAGGGAAATTGAGAATTAGATGATCCCAATGCATGGTCAATAGTGTGAAGTTTATTTCCTTATCCGTGGGAATGTTTATTTTTAGTTTTCGTTATCATAGTACTTCACCAGAAAAATAATAATATTTTTCCCTTTCATTTGAATAACATCCTCTCATCTACTAAGTAGGCTGGTCCTTACTAGCCAGAACTATTTTCACCCCTAATCATACTTCACCAAAAAATATAGTTTCCCTTTCATATCCTCTCATCACAAGGGAAATTAACACATTTCTTTGAAAAATTCTTGATCTTGCGAATCTGTATTCTAAAAAGATTTGATATGGATACATCTAATTTATTGATGTTTAAGATATAAAAGTCAAATAAATATAAAAAAATAGTTTTATAACACCCCTCACTCCCCAAAAAAATTGCAAAATTGTACATTTTAGTGGTATATATAATGCAGCACAAATACCATCAAAATTCAAAATGCTTTTTAGGAAATTTGAACAATTGGGCTATATATATGACACGTATGGAATAAAAACCAAGTACAAAAAAGAAGACAGTAGTAAAGTACTAAAGTTGGAAAAATCATTTACTCTTCTGGTAATAAAAAATATGATAGATAAACAGAAATAATTTCTATTATTAAAATATACAATTGTTATGAAAGGGAGTATATAATTACACGTGTGTGCCCTGGAAGGTTGACTAAGCAAAAATGAGTTAACAAATATTTTGGTTGGGATAATAATGCTCACGAGTGACGTGGACAGGAATGCTAATGAAACCACCCAACAACAGGCAAGTGCTTCACATGTACGTTTTCATGTGATTATACATTTTAACAGTTGGTTTATTAGAAATAGGTATGGGTTAATGATGGAATTTAGGAAAATATTTAATAATGTGATTAGTGATGAAGAATCTTAATCCATGATTTTCCAATAATTGTTGACCAATTAATTATATTTTATAATTTAAAAAAAAAATTGTTTATGTTGAGACTTGTGAGAGCCCAGTCCCCACTCCGTCAATCTTGGAAAATCCATCCATCTTATTTGTTTCTTTTTTTTTCAAGCCTTTGTGTTGTCAAATCATATATATATTTATAGAGTATGTATTTTAAAAGTGTGTTACTGATGAGAACTGTAGTATGAGTTTTAATTCATGTAATTTAAATTTTTAATTTTTTTTTCACCATCTTATAGTATGAGTTTTCCAAGTGATCGTGATTAATGGTATAAAACAATTATGCTAAGCGAAATTTGGGAAGAAAGAAAACAATAAAGATTAGAAAATTTGTCTGATTCGAATTTGAATTCTGATCATCACAATCTGCATTTTTTATAAAAATAAGATACCGCTTAAATTACAAAACTCATATATGTTTAGCTAAATTTGATAATAATAATAATAATAATGATCTAGATTATGTTAATTATTGTCATACTTCAAAAGGTGTATTTACATGCATTTGATTATTAGTCGAGTTTAGTTTAAATGGACTCCGACTGAATCTAGTACGAAAAGAACTTCAACAATTGTTTTTTTTCATTTAATATTGCTAATTTATCAAGTTTAGGTAGAACTCGAGCTAATCAAATATAAAATTATGTTCATACTAATTTGTTGTAATTATCAAATTGAGTTTAAAAGAATATTAGCAAACATTCTTGATTAATACATAAATAAAAATATTTGAGAGAGAGTGCGTGTGAGTTTTACATGGAAGGTGGTGGGTACAGTTGCAATTAATTAGATAAAAACAATATTCTGTACCATACAAAAAAAATATACATAAAATAATGTTAGATATTGTCAAAAGCAAGAAAAAAGATTCACTGTCCTATATCTTTGATTTTACATTATATTTTATATAGTAGGTGCAAAACGTTCCTTGAAACCACAATTAATTTTATTTAAAAAAAAAAAAAAAAAGGCCTTCTTAGCAATGATATCACACGATACACAAAACATATATCGATCAATAAAATACGAAACTGTACATTGTGAATAAAATTCCAAAAGAAAAAAAGAAGCAACTTTGCAACATTATGATCATACTGGAAATGTTAGATGTATTAATATGATGAAAGACATATATAATGTAGCAGATCTTACAAAATCACTGTTTCCCTGATACATACATATATGTATACGAGGTTTAATTTGTCATTTCAGGAAAAGAGACCATAGCTTGTTTCAAAAGTACAAAAAAAGAAACCTTAATTCTGTGCCAAAATACTGTCATATATATACCATAATTTCCAAACCCAATTTTGTTAATCCATATTCATCATCTGATACATTACGTTGGAACATTCGAATCGGGCATGTAATTTAGTCTTTCAACTTCTTCCCAGATCAATTTCGATGTTATTTCATCGTACTCCGGAATATGATCCTGAAAATTAACGAAAAATATGAATTCAAATGACACAAAATATGTCCTAACAAACCCAGTTTCATAGTAGGTAAGTGTTTGTTTTGTGTCTTGGTTGCAAAATAAGTAATTCAATTCATTATTGAGTGCGTGTATATATATACCTCGAGCTCTCGGACCAATTGCTTGGCAGTGGGTGCGGACACAATAATACGACGCGCTGTTGGGGAGATGAAGCCTTCATCAACGGCCTTGTCTAGAAACGACAACAACGAATTATAGTAGCCCTCGACGTTCAATAGCCCAACCTGCATTATGTGAATCATTACACTTATAATGATGTCTTTGTTTAATAATCCAAGACCAATGTGCAAATTACATTAACCATTATTTTTCTTGAATTCAAATGGCAATTCAATCTTGTATGACCTTTAAATGTGAATGAATGAATACCTTTTATTCTTTTGATTCTTGATTAGTACCACTTTTTGACCAGCATTAATTCAAACAAGCATGATTTAAGGTATGTAGAAACAAAAGACATGTTTTAAAGGGGCAAACAAGAAAATGTCAACATTTTCATCCACTAAGAAATGAAACACGAAAATCGTACTATTGATAATACTATAATGAAACAAGGAGTTGAGTGTATTACAGGTTTACGATGGATTCCTAATTGGGCCCATGTGATAACTTCCAGCAACTCTTCAAGAGTACCATAACCACCTAAAATCGACAAAAAATGTATTATATGTATATTTAACTAATCGAAAGAACACTAATAGCATTATACAATATTTATATAAGTACCAGGAAGAGCAATGAAGGCATCAGCTTGTCGGGCCATCTCAGCCTTTCTCTGATGCATATCAGACACGGCCCGAACTTCACCTATAGTTTGGCCCGTTATCTAGTTGCAACAACACCACATTACATCGTTAGACACAAGTCAAGTTTGAATATGATCAAGTGGCTAGCTAATACTAATCAAGCAACTAAACAAGAGATCAAAGATTTCATAAAGCAATAGTTGAAATTGGATCATCATGGATGAAAAGCTCACTAACATGATATTTAACTTGTTGCCCAAAGTGTGGATTAGAAACTTATAATTCGAATTTAAAGTTGTTTTCATTACCTCTCGAGGCATAAGAGTTCTTGGAATAACCCTGCAACAATCACAATAGCAAAAAAAAACTTCTCATTTAGCAAATCATATGGCCAGAAAACTGAATTCAACAATCAAGATTAATTTTTTTTCAAAGGAATAATGTCATGAATTATGCAAATCCCTCTTCATATTACTAGATTTAGATGAATTTGATTTTCTGATCATAATCACCTTCGATCCTCTATTATATTTGATATTTCATCTCGTAATCAATGCGACAAAGTTATACAAGGGACAAGAAGAAGTAAATAGAAGCTAAACCAAACAAAATTGATAATGAGAAAAAAGGCATGATCCCATGATGTCTGCCTTTGGGTGGTAAGGGCACAGCTTTACAAGTTTGAATAATGATGCAAGAAGACATAGATACACATACAATATTTTGTATAAAACCAAACAAAAGATGAGAGAGAGAGAGAAAGAGGAGAGAGAAATACCCTAGAACATGGCGCCCACCATCATGAACAGCCTGAGAAACAAGACCCATCAGACCCACGCTTCCACCTCCATATACCAAATCAATCCTTCTCTCCACCTTCATTTTCATTTTTATTAAGACATTGAAATTAACAAATTTATTTAATTACACGACTCACGAAGCTTATTCTCACGAACCTCTAACTCTTCAATCATTATATGTAATTCCAGGATTAATTCGTGGAAAAATGCATAAACGATTATTAAATAAATGTGGAAACATATGATTATTTATACGTGCATGAAAATAGATTAAAATGGTTTTCAGACAGTCATGATATCAAGAGGGCACGTTTGGTTCCCCATTAGAAGGCAAAATGTTTTTCTTCTTTTTAAAAAATTAAAATTAAAATTAAATGTGAGAAACGAAGATCACGCAAGAAGGCTGCTCTCAACTACAGCCTACAGGCAGATTACAGCTAGCAGTATTTTCTCTCTCATCCCTCTCTCTCTCTCTCTCTCTCTCTCTCTCTCTCTCATGCCAAACAGAACGTAAACCCTAAACTCTCAGCATCTCCAGAGAGAATAGAACAGTATGTAAGAAGAGTAATGAAACTGATGATCAATGCCATGATCTTATATATGCATATATATAAAATATAAAAAAATGATCAACAAATTGGAATTGTGTAGAAGAAGTGTATGAGAGGGAGAGATTACCAGTTCTTTTCCCAAGTCAACAGCAGCATCTTGATAGCCAGTTTTCTTACCAGAACTGCTGCCACAGAAAACACAAATTCTTTTGAATCTTGATGATACTTCCATCTCTTCCGCCATTGCCACTCTCTCTCTCTCTCTCTCTCTCTCTCTGACGTACTTAAACTGTGGAGATTATAATGAGCAGAAGAGTATAGGTTTTACATTTTTATATAGGCACATTTAGGAAGCATCACTCTCTCTCTCTCTCTCTCTCTCTCTCTCTCTCTCGAGATTTTTATTTTTATTACTTTCTGAATTTTAGTACTTGAAAAAACACACACTCGCTATTGATTTTTATTAACTAATTTCTAAATATTAGTAGTAGAAACTATATGAAGAGTCTTGGAAAGAGGTGTTCTTTGGTTGGTTGGTGTAGCCAAAAGTTCACTTTTCACTTTGGAATTCTTCTCATACTATTATTATTCTGTTCAATTCATATGTATTTATCTGCTTAATTTTTATTTTTTATTTAAAAAGAAGTTTTTGGAGGTATACAATTAATTAAAATCAGTGACAAAAAAAATTGTAACATAAAGAATCTCAATTCTACTTCTCAACTGCAAAATATCACATAAAAAGTGCACGCATATCATGTAAATTAAAATTTGTGTCATATTTATATTTATGTACTATAATACTCAATACCAATATATTTAATTTACTCACTCAAATACATGGTTTGTATGGATATAAAATTCTACTCTAGTTAGCATATATTTTGTAATTGTGATAGAAAATCTTTGTTAATATTTCTTGTAGATGTTTGAAATCATATTTGATTTGAGAGGATTTCGTGAAATTTTCAAATGATTATTGAATTTTAAGTCTGGTAAAATAACATTTGAATATCACTAGTGTATGAGTATTTAATTCAATGAAATAAAATATCGTGGCTTGAAGCAATGAAATATTAAATGTAATTAATTGGTTCAAATAGAAAATCACATTGCAAGTAGTCAGAAAAAATTATCCTCGATGAGCTTGAAAATACTCTATTCAACTTATTTTGCTCAATGAAATTAAAATGCCTAGACATTAGTAGAAATCACTGGTTAAAAAGAAATATTGTACAACGAATACGTAAATTTGAAGAATTTTATAGTTGGAAAAAAATAAACTATAAACCTTACTCCATACATTTCAAATAAATGTCGTTAAATATTTTCACATAAAATAAAAAGGAGAATATAGTTATTTTATGAATATTTTCATATTTAAATATAGTTATTATGTGAATTCTTTTATTATTCCTCTTAACAACTTTTATTTAATTTAATATGAACAAATAAAGATATTTTAGTAAATTAATGATAAATAAATTTTAAAATGTTGAAACCACACTTATTTTGAATAAATTCATTTTGTCAAAACAGACATTTATTCTGCGATGAAAAGAAACGCAATAAAAATGAAGAGCACTTCGTCGGTAAAAAAAAAAAAAAGGTTACTATTTATAAGTAAAAATTAGTTTTTGAAAAATGATTATTTTTGTAGAATTATGGCTAAATACTAAATATCAGTCGAAACCCAGGTCATTTACCTATTCTGTCCCTAAGTCTATGGATTTAGAAATGTGAGGAGTGTGAGAAAGGAAAGGGCAAAGTAGGAAATAAGCAGTGAAGTAGTAAGTGTGTTTAATTAAATTATCTACAAATCTCAAGAAATTGTAAACATATCAATCAGTCAAAGTGCATAAATCAAGCAAAAAGTGCAATCATTATATTGTCAGTTTATACATTCAAGTTAAGTTCATCTACACTTTCCAATCTCGTCACTTCAATCTCTCTCCTTTGTCGGAGAAGTTAATGCTTTCTATAAAATTAATATGGGTTTTTTTAATATATATTAAGTCTCCTAACTCATTAAAAAATTAAATAATGTGTTTATTTTATTTTATTTCTTAAGGAAATTTCTAAGATGTTTTAGGAAAGAAATTCGATCTATCAAGATTTTAGGATCTTCAATTCTTATTATTAAAAGTTGTTATTATCTTATAAACTCAGTATAATATATTATGAGGTTTGAATATGTATTTTTTAAGCAAGATATTGAGAATTAGTCCAATATCAAACACTTATTTAACACGTATAGTAACTACCACATAATTATATATGTGATACATACTAACAAAATAAAATTTAATGAAAAAATGTTATCAAGTAGATGATTCAAACTGACCATCTTTGGCCCACAAATTGAAATCACATTCTCTCCAAATTCCAAATTAATATCCAGAAAATATGAAAAATGAGTTTGAAATGTTGGTAGTTGCTCCATTTTACGAAAATATATTTTTGAAACGTTTTTTTTATGTAATTTTTTATGTTCTTAAATTGATAAATTGTTCTTGTAAGAAATAAAATATTTTACTGGTTTCAGTGTCCAACTTAAACATCTTAATTAAAAGTTTAAGATAATATCCGATGAAATCTTAATCGTGCGAGATGCAACATTCAATTTAGTTCACATCTAAAGAAGATATACATTATCCTTGTGTATCCACAAGATTCTTGAAGTGGTCTAAATCTTTATGCTACACACTTAAAAAAAAATTACATAAATTGCTTGATAAACAAAGCAAAAATATATATATATATATATATTTAAAGTGTAGATTTGCTGTAGATTTTATACTCCCTAGTTAATTAAGTATACCTTTTAAATTAATATATAGCATATTAATTCATAACTAGACTGCTGTATGATTCGATAAAATTAAATGTTGCCGTGACATATCATGCTATTTCTTATTTATGAGGAATGGTTAAAATAGATGTTACGAAAAAAAAGTAGATTTTATGCAAGCCGGTTAAAATAAACTAATAAATATTGGTGTTTTTTTTTTTTTTTTTTAACATTGAGATTTTTTGATAAAATTAATATTCAGGATATCTACATAAGTGTGACAAAATGCAGAATAATTTAATCAATATGACATTAAATAAAACCAAAAACTAAATTCACCACGTTAAAATTCTGAAATGCAAATTATGGGTCTCTTTTAGGAGATGTGCAATTTAAACACTTCAAATCATATTGACAAGTGAATTTTCACAAATTGGATACAGATGCATCCCACGATCAAAACATAACCAAATCGACAACGTAAAAATATAGATAAAAGAGCAAAATCTCACGTAGATTTGGGTTTTATTTTAGACTACAAAGAAAACAAATAAATTAGACAACTAAGAAACAGACCTACCAAATGATAATCAATTCCTTCATTTAGATGTTTTATCGATGGTGGAAAAATAGCAGAAACATGTACAGATGCATTTAAGCTCAAATCCAAACCAAATGTCTGCGATCAAAAAACCGCAATACATATTATAGCTGAAATCCGATCGTTTTTCTCAGATTCTGAGACATATACCATGATCTTCAATTGCAAAAACGACTAGATTCTGTTGGTAGTGAATAGAAGCAGTAAGGCAGAAATGGATAAAGATGATATAAAGTTCAAATTGACAACCATCATAACTACCAACTAATCAAATGGAGCAGATATTCAAGCATAAGTGATAATAGGCATTTCCCAGCTGGCTTACATATTCAACCACGATACCTGCTGCGGTCTCTATCACGGTCTCGGTCTCGTTCCCGCCCATAGTCCCTGTCTCGATCGTACTCATAACCTCGATCTCTTTCTCTGTGCCTGTCGTACTCTCTACTTCGATGTCTGTCCCTCTCTCTCTCGTCACGCTCTCTTCCTCTGTCCTTGCTTCTTTCTCTTTTATTCTTGTCACCTGCACCAGCCAGTATTCATTGCCAGATTAATGTACGAGTATTCAGTTTCTTCTTGAACTTTGGGGAGATGGGGTGGGATGCTACCATCATTTTGGAGTGAGCATCCGTATTCACAAGTTAAGTGAGCTTAATGATTAAAGGAGCAATTTTGATCAACTATTCTTGCAGGAATTATGTTAAAAATCTATTCAAATGACTTGGCTAACTACAATGAATCAATCCAATATGCATTAGTTCGTATCATGCAATGAGGATACCAAATACAATAAAGTAATGTACGTAATGATCAAAACATGGTACACAAAGGAAAAGAAAACCCAACATTACCTAGTTCCTCAACCTCCCATCCTGCACGTCCAACACCAGGAATGCCCTGAGTCGTCTCAGCTTGCTGTGTTTTTGCGCGGAACTTTTTCTTAAGATTGCCAAACTCATCATACATTTCACCATCATCCTGTCATCATTGATACTCATATTTATTCTCTCAAACTACATTTACCGAACAGACTTATAATGAAAGTAAAGAATTACTTCTTCGGCCTCTCGCCGACGGCGTCTTGTCTCTTCAATTTCTTCTTCGTCCAGCTCTTTGTAGCCTCCACCACGCCCTCCTCTAAAACATAAACAAAATTCAAAGAAGATTATCTCAGTGAAGACATGCATATATAGAAGAAAAGGAAGACGATTCCAAAGCTCTCTCTCCATTCTTCATCAAATATGGATTGAGAAAAAAGGGAAGTCGAAAGTGGTCGGTGGGGGGGGGGGGGACAATATGACCAATCATCAATAGATTGTCTATTTCTTGGAAAGCAGCTTGTCATAAACAATTTAAAGGTTGAAAAAAATTCCGAAAATCCTTCATCCACAAGCATAAAATTGAGAGAATGCAATAAAAGACCTCCTGCTTCAGTATTATTAATCTTTTACTAGTAGAAAATTACGTAATAATTCCATAAGGTTCGTTTAGATTGAAGATTTAATTTGATGAATAAATTTAATCCTATAAATTTCAAATGCCTTCAATATTGAGTTAATTTGAGATTCATGAAAACAGAGTTTTAACTCACTTTTTATTAAAGGCTTTGACACTATAGTAACTGAATCTTAACCAAACAAATTTATCAGAGAATTTGTTATTATTTGTTTAAAATCCTTGGCCCTTCCATCCATATATAACACATCAAGAAACCAAATGAAATACCGCAGGAAACCAAAAGGACAAAAAATGAAATATCCACATACCTCACACCTCCCTCACTAGTTCCAGGCTTATTGGTATTGCAAATGTTACATTTAGTGCGCTTTGCCCAATTGATGTTTCCACACCTGGATCATCAATTTAAGAACTAAGTAGAAAGGCAACACAATAATATTCTTCAAAATTTGAACAGAAGGATCAGAAAATATCATCTATAGCATAAAGCTCACAGAAGGTAACATTACTGAATTAAACTAATTAATAATTGCATCATCAGGAACCAAGAGCAATATTCCATGACAAGGGCGGGCAAAAATGCACCACTAGCAACATATACAAGGTCTAATTCAGTTGAAACCCGCAACACCATTTCAGACACAAAAAATACGAATAAGAACAAATTCCACTTTAACCCTTGTTTCCTAGATGGCATAAGCTAGAAGAACATATACTGAAAATATCCCAATGAAATTTGACTATTATTTTTTATTTCATTCTATGTTCCACAGAAATTTGCATCTCTATTTTGACAGGAGCACCTTCAAGTGCTAATAATATTTGGTTGCTCAAACAGCAGAACATGAACGGTAGCCATATAAAGGTATGTGTCAGTTATTTTAGTTCCTAAAGACTTTTTACTCGGTAAATTCCCTCTACTAGGTTCAGGTCCCCAAAGAATACTCTAACTGCAGTAGTAGGCCAACTCCATAATCTGTCTTGCTTAAGTCAACAGTTTCCCATGAAGTTCTAGAATATTCTATGTCTCATGTGCCATTAATGATCAAATTAGTATATTCATATTTTCTAACGCAAAAATCACAGTATAACAACGCCTAAAATTAGGTAAGACACCAAAACCTTTACTACCCCACCTAAAATCATCAATATAGAAATGTCAAAGTTCCATGAAAACATGCAGGTAGTTCACACTCCATTGAACTAACTGGTTTCCCACATAAGACATGGTTGAATAAAATTCCATGTAACAAAGCATACTTGAATATTTATGAATTTTTATGATTCTGAGTTAGACAAGCTAGACTGCATGAGAAGTCTTATACAATTGACTCAGCTAAGAAAACAATATTATAGACAATCATACAAACTGAATCACCAAGCATCATTTGAACGAGAGAAGTATTTGGGTTGGTGTGTGTGTGTGTGTTTTTTTTTGGGGGGGGGGGGGGAGGGGGGGAGTGTGAGCAATGTTCATATCCATTCTTACATTGGACATGACCAATCATTTGGACCAAAAAGCCCTCCTCCAGTAGCACCAGCTGCACGGGGAGGCCCCCCAGAATCACCACGTCCCCTTCCTCGGCCACCACCTGCAGCTCCACCACCGGAGGCTCCAGCAGGACGTGCAGTTCCACAACGATTGCACACACCTCGAAATGCAAAGTTTACATTGCCACAGCTGTTTCACCACCAAGTATAAGAAACTGTTTGCAAACCAATGTTTGGTTGAAACTTGAAAAAATTAGTAGAAAAGCAAGAACGAGCAGCTCACCAATAATCGCATCACAGACCTTGTATTCGTACACAACCAATCTCCATCTTGTTGCCATGCTTTCCCCCCAGCATCACCTCGACCTCTACCTCTTCCACTCCCACCATTCACATCCCAAGCACCTTCCTCCAGTTCATTAATATCACCGATATCTTGATCGACGGCTGGATCAACAACTGGATCGACAACATGATTAGCTGTGTCATCTTTATTCTTTGACTCTGCCAGAAAAACTCCAATTGTGGCTCCATGGAAATCTTTGTTGTTGAACCACTCAACAGCAGCTAATGCAGCATGTGGATCCTCATAAGTGACTGTGGCATCTCCTTTTGGCTCATTTGTCAATTTATCACGGTAAAACCATATCTTTGGTCGCCCAGTTCGTTTGTCTTTCTATGAAGCAGAAGTCCACTTCAGTCTAAAAGCCACTGATCAATTAAAGCAAGTGTAGACACACAGACACACACACAGAGCACATACCTGTACCCTTAATTGTACGAACAAAACATGTACCAATGCATGGACAATTCCTACTTAAGAGGTTGCTAAAATTTTGATATACAACACACATACCCATACATACGTGTACATGGACAGTGTTTATATCTACATAATCATATGCAAACAAAATTTTAAGTAAAACCTCGAAATTAATCATACCTTCAGCAAGCCAATAGTACCGAAGTGTTCAGCCAACATATTCTCATCAGTCCCAAAAGGCAAGTTACAAACATAAATAGAACCGTTCGTGGGGGCTCCTTTTCCCGTATAGTTAGCCATTCTACTCCAATTTCATGAAGCACCACAACAGAAACTTTAAAGTAGTAATAATAATAATCTCGCAACCACCACCCTTTCGATTACCGCAGCTAATCAACAATAGAAAACCCAAAGAAAAATAAAGTTAAAAGAATTTTAGCATAAACAAAATAAAAAAAATTAGAAATCTATTAATGGAGGTTCCTAATTTCCTATAGCGCTGAAACTGATAAATCATAATACAACATCATCTTCCGCAGTGAGTTCAAGGGTTAGGGTTTTGTACAAAATTCACAAACAGAAAAGCAATTGTCCGCGAAATAGAACCTGATTTCTCCGGTGGTGCCGCCGCCGTCGCAGGTGTTACTCCGCCGTTGAGAGAAATGAGGACGGAAATGGGATTGGTGTCTGCGAAGGGGATCGAGCCAATAGCAAATATACCCTGGGACACGGACGTAATTTCGTGCTAAATTGAAGGTTATTTTCGTTTCTCTGTATTTTGGGCCTTTTCAATGTGGCCTGTTAATAGATTTTTAGCCCAGAAACGAAGCCCATTAGCTATCTAACTTTTCTGGTCGTTTGAACTTCGAATGAATTATAGAGTATTAACTAAATATAAAAGTGACTTTGAAATCCTAAGAAAAATAGAAGTATTAATTCATTAAATATTAGCTTAATCCCACAAAGATATTTTGTCCGTTTTAAAATAACTTTGTTAAATAAAAGACAACTTGTTTCACTTTATGCGTACTAATTTTTTATTAGAACTTCGCCATTGTTTTTATTATTATTATTATTATTATTATTATTATTATTATTATTATTATTATTATTATTATTATTATCATTATTATTGTATCTTTATTTATTGTAAAGTGTAAACACTCATAACGTTTAATGAAAATCCATCTTTTAATACTTCAAAAGGAAATATTTTAGTCATTTTATATAGATAATCATTACTATTGAGTATATGTTACATTAACCAAATTTCAATGATACATAAGTTAAACCATGTATTTAATGTAATTTAAAAACTGTGCCTTTATTTAATGTGTGCTAACTAAATGGTTAGAAACAAGTGTGGTTAAATCCAAAAAATATCAAATAAAAAAAACATTCAACACATCTTTTAATAAAGAAAATCGACAATAATTTTGAGGCTGTCAGAGAAGGAACAATGGAATATTTTTAAGGAATCAAGTGAACATTAACAATCATTTATTTGTTTTAGTAATTGTACAAATGATTTTAATGTAATATTATATATTACTGAAAAAAAAAAGTTTATAATTATATTATTATTATATAATCACATCGATTACAGAATAAAATTTACAAAATTACCCATTAAAATGAACCAACTCTAACTCAAACACACTATGGATCTTATGATAGAAGCAAAAGATTGGAGATTCAATGAAATATGCTCAATTTAGATAATTGTGTAAAAGCCAATGAAATTAACTTAATTTTTTACTTAGAAGAATTAATAGACTATATTTATGACAATGGATCTTATGTATGGGAAAACCTAAGTATAAGCCCAACCTATGTAGAGCCTACAATACATATGCGAGCTTTGAATGATTTGCCCAACAAATCTCATGTTTTCTTTTATACTTTACTACATGCTGCATATTAGTCAAAGTTAGGAAGAATTTGACTAGTTGATTTACCAATTTTATATATTTTTTTAACAAATTATTACATGAGATCAGAGAAATTTATTTAATGTAAATCTTTTAGTTGTAGCTACATATTTATTCGATTAAAAACCCAAAAAAAAAAAAAAAAAGTAAGGGAGTGAGTTATTAAAAAATATGTTTCGAAAAAAAAAAGAAATAAATACTTACAAAAAAAGAAAGAAAGTAAGACGGTGGATGTGTTGCTTTTACCTTAAAAGAGTAATTAATTTTTACGTGTGGCGATTATTATTAAATGTTATAAAATGTTGTAAAAGTTGATAGTATTTGTAATTATAAATAATCGTACCACAAATCAGATTTAATTACGTCTATTAATAAAATATAATTGTTTGGCGATTATATATACTCTGATTATTTTGTAGAGGTGTATATGCATAAGAGTAGTGCAATTTACGTGTCAACACTATTTTTTTTTTTTAAAAAGCTTATCTTATTATATAATTAAATATAGTTTAAATTAATTTGTTAAGAAAGGTGTATCATAATTCATTGGAAAGATTATGCTTAAAAAAGAAAAAAGTTGACTAAAATAAGAATTTCTATTGCAACGTACAAATTTGAATTAATTTAGCCAACGGCTAAGTGGGCACCGAATCAACATTTTCCTCTTTCTTCAACCAATCATTTTAACGGGTTAAAAGTAGTGTCACTAATATTAGATTTTCTCATCTATCTATCCATAGAGACATTTACCACGTCATAATTCTTTATAAAATAATTAATTAATTTCATCACATGTATACAAATTTTTATTTAAAAAAAACAAAATTATAAGACCATTCAGATTTAGAACACCTCAAATTCGTATTAATATGATAAATGTAATCATTTGGCAACTAATTTATTTATTGAAAACATGATGCTATATTCCATTTATTTGGTTTCCTTGATAGTGTAAGCTAAACTCCCAATTAAAATTCTTGAAACTAGATCATTAGTAATATCTGGCTAATTTAAATGAAAATTGTATAATCTAATATGAATTAATAAAGTGTTCCGTTGAAGGGATGGTTAAAAAATGTCATAAAAAAACTGAGATAAAAAGATTTCATTTGCCTTTTCACCCTTTGACGATGGAGTCCGGATATTTGGGTTAAATGTTTGCTTCAATGTAATTAATATAAATATGCAAGTTATAAAAAATGGTAAATTGCATTAAATGCATTTGATATTTATAACATCCATCTGTATACAAATACATTTATTGATTAGAACTAGCGTTAAAATATTTACGAGACTAACCAATTAAAAGAGAACATTTAGAAAACTTTATTTACAAAGAGAATTTCTTTTACAATTGAGCTAAGTGTGATTATATATCTAATAATCATATGAAGAGTGTATACCACACGAGTTAAAAAATTACACTGTATTAGTTCCTTAATTAATAAAACTATTAATATAATATATTAAAAATGTAATAATTATTTAGAAATATTAGAAAAAAATACAATTTACAAGAATCCAAAAAAGACAGCCTTATATAATTGGCATATCTTCTCACTTCTTCACACGCTTCACTTCCTTTCAAAAGTCAACAATGTCTTCCCTCTCTCTCCTCCTACTATTTTCTCTCACTACCGTTTTCTCCCTCTCTTCCGCCCACTCCACCACCCTAACCCTCTCACCCGCCGCAGTGCCGCCTCTCGCCACTCCATGGCAGCGGCTCAACCACCTCGCGGCAGCCTCCACTAGCCGCGCCCACCACCTCAAACTACACAAAACGGACCAATCCTCCGCCGCCGAGGTCCCCCTGTTTCCCCGCGGATACGGCGGCTACTCCATCTCCCTCAGCTTCGGAACGCCGCTGCAGACCCTGCCGTTCGTTATGGACACCGGCAGCAGCCTCGTCTGGTTCCCATGCACGCAGCGGTATTCCTGCAGTTCGTGCAATTTCGTCGGAGTAACGAATATCACCACCTTCCTACCCAAATCATCGTCCTCTACGATGATTGTCGGGTGCGAAAACCCTAAATGCAAATCGTTCTTCCCCAATGTACACTGCGATCAATGCGAGCTTAATCCGACCAACTGCAATCAAACCTGCCCGCCGTACATGATCGAATACGGATCCGGGTCAACTTCCGGGTTATTAATATCCGAATCACTGGATTTTCCGGAAAAAACGATAAATAATTTCGTCGTGGGCTGTTCGGTCTTTTCATATCAGCAGCCGGCTGGCATAGCCGGATTCGGCCGCGGACCGGTGTCGCTGCCGGCTCAGATGGGGTTAAAGCGGTTCTCCTACTGCCTCCTCTCTCACCGGTTCGACGACACGCCGGAAAGCAGCAAGTTAATTCTGCACACCGCCGGCGCCGACGCGACCAGGGGCGGAGCAACCAAGTACACTCCGTTCCGGAAAAACCCACCCTCTTCGAACCCGGCTTTCCATGACTTCTACTACGTGTTGCTGAGGAGAATCACCGTCGGTGGCGTGAGAGTGAAGGTGCCGTACAAGTTTCTGGTGGCAGACGACGGCGGCCACGGCGGCACGATTGTGGATTCCGGCACCACCTTCACCTTCATGGAAAGCCCAGTGTTCGAACTTGTTGCAGAGGAATTTGAGAAGCAGGTGGGGAAATATTACAGCAGGGCCCGAGAAATTGAAATTGAATCGGGCTTGAGGCCCTGTTTCAATGTCTCCGGCAAGGATGTGATTGAATTGCCACAACTGAGATTCCATTTCAGAGGCGATGCAATAATGGAGCTGCCATTGGCGGATTACTTCTCCTTCTTCGATGAATCGGTGGTCTGCATGACGATAACAACTAGCAATTCGACCAATCCGAAGGGGAAAGTCGGGCCGGGCCCTGCAATTATTTTGGGTAATTATCAGCAGCAGAATTTTTACATGGAGTATGATTTGGAACATGAGAGGTTGGGCTTCAGGAAACAATTGTGTAAATCCGATTAACAAATTTAGTCATTTTTCTAAATAATATAAATTATTTATTTCGGTTCCGTATAAAACATCAGTAACAATTTTATAAAGATAGAAAAATGAAGTTGGAACTTAAATCACACAAATTTTATAATTTCTATTAAAAAAAAAAGTTAGTTGAATATTAATATGTATTTTTTTTTAATTTTATTTGTTCCATAATTAAAATAAAATAAAATATCAAATAGGTATTAGCTAAGCCAGAAGGTTTGGCACCTAAACACACCAAATCGCTCAGGCTGATTTCTGCATCATTAATTAGTTGTGATTTGATAATAATTTTTACTTTTATATCTCTTTCATCTTTTATTAAATGGCCAATAGGATTTTTTGGCTGGTTTTAGAGATTTGTGGGGGTATATGATTGCTAACAATGCAATAACTTCATTAGCTAGGTAGTATTTATTATACTTTATTATTTCGAGTCACAAATTGACACTTCACAAATCGAAGTAATTAATATCCAATCACAAGATCGCTTCTAATTTAAACATATCATCATTTTTTTTTAAGTACCACCATAATATTTTATTTAAATAATATCTCTAAACGTTCTAATATCATTGTACAGTAGAATATTCAGATTTTTCACTAAATGTTGTTGAACATTTGCCAAACTAATTATTTATATTCTTGACAGCAGATTATAATAAAAAATAAATAAGATGATGTTGAAATTCTTTATAGATATTAATTTTGAGCATATCTTCAAGATAGAATGAAGATCACTACAGTAGATATAAAGATATGTAAAAACAAAAACAAAAAAAAAACAATAATAATAATAATAATTTCCTTTTTATTATTTTTTTTAAGGAAAAAACAAAGAATAATAATTGGTGGACGAAAAGTTGGGGAGCCATGTGAAAAATTACGCAAAGAAACAAATCAAGAATTTCAAGCTGCACATGTTACTTTGCATATAATATTGTACCACTCATGTTCTCTTTTTGTAATATTGTTTGGCAAAAAAAATTAGGTAATATTGTCTCATAAATTACATTTTGTAAAATTGAGTTGCATATCTTATTCTATATTTGGTATTTTGATTCTTATATAATAAGTAGAAAAAGAAAATTTGAAAAAAAAAAAAAAAAAGAAGAAGACATTTACAATACTATTATATATCACTAATATTTAAAATCATAACAATAGCACCAATGTTAACTTATTAAACATGAGCCATCAGCCAATCATGTCACATCTTAACGGTTTTAAATCGATATGATATAATGGGTTAATTGATGACATTTATGTCAAAAACTATCATATATTATAATTTTGATTCGTAAATTTCAAAACTTTTTAACTATAATATTGTTTTGGCTAACTCTACACACTCTGACTCGCAAAAGGATTGATGTATATAGATTTCCACCTCCACATATGATTGTTATTTCAAGATTAAAATGATAATTCTACATTATATCAGAGTTATTCTATAATTCTCATAACATGATGTCACAATGTATTGAAGATAAATATGTGTATTGAATAAATTAAAAGGGTGCACTTGTGATAGGTCTAGGAATAGTGAAATTTATTGGTGCATGAATTGTTTATATTTTGTTGGAAAGGATAAATTTTATAATAAAACTAAATTTATAGATTAATTTTCAATTTTAAATTCAAATTTTAAAGTTTTTCAATAAGGGCTCAATTTAATATTTTTTTCTTCTCAATTTAAGACCTGAAAATTAGATTGAGTTCTCAATTTAAAATAATGTTTAATATTTTTTTATTTATATCTACAAATTTGTTTATATTTCAATGTGTTTTTATAGTTTAAATAAATTAAGATAAGTTAGTGTAATTTGGGAACGATTTTCATCGGACTTGTACTAATATATATATATATATATATATATATATATATAATGCAATTCATAAAATTAAGATTTCTTTATTTTCTTAATTTTAAAAATAAAAGTATAGAAAATCGTTTTTAATAAAACTATATTTTATGAATTAAATTAATAATATTTTTCTTTCGTTCTTTTTTTTTATATCAATTAAGATAAGTAGGATGAAGTTTGTTATTAAAGTGCACTAACTTATTTTAATTTATCTAAAATATGAATACATATTAAAATATAAATAAAAAGAAAAAAGGAAAAAAAATGAAATTTTATCTTGAATTGAGAACTCAATTTAAATCTCAAGCCTTAAATTGAGAAAAAAAAATTGTTAAATTGTACCCCTTATTGAAAAATTTCAAAATTTGCATTTTAAATTGATAAAAAATTTATAAATTGAATTTTATCATAAAATTTATCCTTGTTGAACTGTCAAAATTTTAAATTTTAAATTAACAACAAATTTATAAATTGAGTTTTGTAATCAAATTTATCCTTGAACTCTCTTTAGATAGTGGAACCAACGTGGACAGTAAAACCTGGCCCAATTAGGTCCAAGTTTTAATTGGAACGGCCCAATATGTTGGATATTCAACCATTGGTCTTAAAGTCGTTGGGCTTTGGTTGATTTATGGCCCACACATTGTTGTGCCCAGAAGGAATCAGTTCAGGATTATTGCCGACGCAACTGGATCAATTCAATTCATTTTCAATAATATTTGAAATTCAATTTAAAAAACTAAAAACAGTGGCATGAATTAACAAACCCAAAAGGTAAAGAAAATGTGAAATCTCAAATACGAGGAAATATCAACTTAGATTCAGTAGTAAAAAATTTCATGTCGGGTGACAATATAATTTAAAAAAAATTCGACCAATAATAATCTCCCTAATTCTTAAAAGAAAATAAGAAAAAGAGAGACCAAGAGAACATTAATTCCCTTAAGTTGATTTATCAAAAGGAAACAACGTAAAGTAATAATTAAGTTGGTAATTAGAGAATGATGCACCCACAAAAACTCATAAACTAATAACCAACTTTTTTTTTTGGAAAAAAAAAAGTGTAATTCTATCACCTTTTGCAATAAATAGGCTGTCATTTCTAAATTTGAGCAACCTTTTCTTGTTAAGTACCACCATCCTAACATTATATATATATATATATATATATAAAGGATGGACACATGAGAATCATATATTCTATTTATTAATGTTTCATTTATCTTACACTAATCTAAAATAACCATAACAAGTTATAATAGGTATGTAATAACATCACAAATTTATTCCATGTAATCCAGAATAATTGTCATTTAAGATTGTTTAATTCATAGAAAGTGAATATATTTAATTGATATGCATCCATTTTTCTTATTATAATTCAATTTTTATTCTGTCAAATTACAATCATGTTATGTGAATAGTTACGATATAGTATTGTATGTATTAATAAAATAAAATTGAAGATCAAAGTTTTATAAAAAAAATCCTGCAGGATATATCAATTTTGTAAAATGCAAATAAAAGGTTTGGTAAAAAAAATTAAAGATTGGATGAGAGAAAGTGCATATGATGTATTACTTTCTTTTTTGCTCAAACATACCTTTTTTTAAGTGATATGCAGAAAACTTTGCATTCAAATTATTTGGCATTCTTTGTATGTCTTTTTTAGGCCATTAAAGATGAGAGAAGCTTTTTGACTGAAACTGAAGCATACTATCTTTTGAATCAAGATATAGTTTATATTAGTTTATGATATATTTATATATGTCATAAAATGTAATTTTGAAAAAAAAAAAATGTAAAAGAAACTATGCACAAAATCGAAGCCACCTTTATCCATAACTATGCTTGGTTCTTTTTTAATGATATTATGTTTAGTTTCAAAAATCATCACAAAACATGCTTTTAATCCCTGGTGAAGTCCTTGGTATCTTGACTTTAAGTGTCATGTACTATATATTCTTGTCATCTATATGAATACAATGAATTTGAAATGTGTTTAAAATTTTACTTGAACATAATCTTTTTACATACTTAGAGATAGATATGGAGTATATGATTGATCATATCTAACTAGGTTTATGCCTTTGCATGTTTATTTAAATTAATGAAACTTGCATCAAAGAAAGAGACCCACCACATTCCATTCTCCAAACATATCTTTAAAAATTAACCAAAGAAATAATTAAATATCCTAATAATTATTTTCTTAGAAAAAAGGTGAACAAGTAGCAAAGCTGATTTGGCTTTGACACAGCTGCTAGCTATTCGTCCTCGTCACTCTCTACTGCAACTTCCACTTTCAACCTCAAAATTTTCAAACTAGATCTTTGATCATAGATTCTATCTAACATTATATATAGAAAAATACTCAAAATACCATCAAAGCAAATTGGGAATTACTTCTCTAATGAATAATTTTATTAATTTTATGTGAGAAATGAACAAAATTATCCTTTTGATAAAAGAATAAAAAAGTCACCAAATATTGAGTGAGATTACATGATATGTTATTTATAAAGTTACATGATATATTTCAATCTTATTGAAATTAAATTATATCGTGTAACCTTATAAAAAAAAACCTTATAATGTAACTTTCGACACAAAATTATTTTTTATTATTATCATGAAAAAACCAATTTTATTAATTTTTCTTATTTGTAGCATAAAAATAATAAAATTATCATTTGTGCTTTGAAAAATAATCATTTACATGAAATATGGTATTTTAGCCCGGGCACTCGTACATGTATTCTATAAAACATCAAAATATAAGAAATAATTCAAAACCTTACCTCATCTACAAGAAAAGAACACTAAATTGCCCCATATAATTCTCACTCCCCTCTCTCTCTCTCTCTTAAATTACAAGGGCTTTCCTCTCAGTATCACTCTCTCTCTTGAATCATCAACAGTTATGAAATCACCAAGATTCACTTAATTTCCCACCCTTTTATCTCCAACCCCTTTTCACCACTATATTTCTGAATAATCAATCAACCAATCCTTATCAAACAAAAAAAAAAAAAAAAAAGAATGAGATCAGGCGGTTATGGTGTGAAACAAGCTCTGAACCCCGAGTCAGCCTCCACAGTAAAACAGGCGGTGGCGCTGGCCAGGCTGCGGGGCCATGCACAGGTGTCGCCGCTCCACGTCGCCACCACCCTGCTCTCACTTTCCGGCGGCCCCCTCCGCTCCGCCTGCATGCAGTCCCACTCCCAGTCCCACCCCCTCCAATGCAAAGCCCTCGAGCTCTGCTTCAACGTCGCCCTCAACCGCCTCCCACCCTCGTCATCAACCCACCAATACCCCTCCATATCCAACGCCCTCGTCGCCGCCTTCAAGCGCGCACAGGCCCACCACCGCCGCGAGCCGCCGCAGCCGAAGATCGAGCTCGAGCAGCTCATCGTTTCCATACTGGACGATCCCAGCGTTAGCAGAGTGATGAGAGAAGCCGGGTTTTCGAGCACTCAGGTCAAAGCCAATGTCGAGAAAGGGGGGGAAAAGCCTGACTTACAACGACGTCGTTTTAAGACCAGGGAAAAGCCTGATCTGCAGATCATAGTGGAGGCGATGCTAACGAAAAAGAGGAGCATTGTCGTGGTCGGTGAAAGCGTATCCGCCATTGAAGGTACAGTGAAGGAGCTGATGAATAGGGTTGATAAAGGAGGGGTTCCTCAGGGTTTGAGAGAAGTGAGGTTTATTACCATTCCACCCTTGTATTCTTTCTGCAATCTTGACAAGGACTTGGTCGAACAGAAGATGCAACAACTAACTAGCCTCGTAAAGAGTCATGTCGGGACAGGGGTAGTTTTGTACTTGGGAGATCTCAGTTGGATCAGTGGATATAGGGTTGTTAACAGCTTTGAGCAAGAGAGAAGAAGCTGCTACTGCTCTGTACAGCACATGATAATGGAGATAGGGAAATTGATCTCTGAAATTGGGTCAGAAATTGGAAGGTTTTGGGTTATGGGAATTGCTACTTTTCAGACATACATGAGATGCAGAAATGGGTACTATTCCTTGGAAACAATATGGGGATTGAATCCTCTTACAATTCCTACAAACAGTTTAGGATTGAGTCTCATTTCTCAAAGGTATGTCTAATTTAATTAATTTCTGTTTGAATTTTGCAATTAATTCTTTATTATATTCCTATTTGTATTGAATTAGTGATAATGAAAATGGTGAATCAAGAGAAGAAAATGGGACATCTCAGCAATTTCATACAAATGGAGACAACCTGGGAAATCAGGCTACATTGTCAAGTCTTCCTCCTTGGCTTAAGGTTGAAAGTAGAAGGCTTTGTAATAACAATAAGAACCAGGTCATTAATATTTCATATATATCACTTTTTCTTAGCTTTTATTTAATATTAATTGTGACACCTTTAACCATGTTAAGCTACACTACTACTTAAACAATTAAATCTTCAATTAGAGAACTATAATTCATCTTATATACCAATTCATAGTATTGTTGCTATCATGTTAATTTTATATGTGTTAGAATCATTTTTCTATTACAGTTGTATGATTTACAATTTAAACTCATAATTTAAGAATTTGTTTGATTTCAATTCAATTCCGATTGGAAAATTCAAATTTCTACAAAAAATGTCACATGTTATGCAACATGATTGTCGAATTGGGACTTTTCGATGACTTACAATTTGACATGCATGTGCAGCCACCACGTCACTTCTATTTCATCGAAAAGCCCAATTCAACGAAATAGGACTACAATCAAATAAATACTTAAATTGTGAGACTAAATTGCAAATTATGATAATAATGAAATAAAAATTGATTTTAACCTACTTTTAAAAGGATTTTTATATTACACTTAATGGTAATGCAATCACCCAAAGTTTGTTTGAAACTGACGATCAGTTTATATGGATTATTACAGGTAAAGTGTGACTCAATCGAAAAAACCCTAACGTTGTCTCCATCTCCATCGCCATTGTCGTCTACTTTGTGCTTTTCATTCGACCAACATAACCCTAATTTACGGACATGGAAAGACAGCCAACATTCTCCTCCCTCATGCGACGTCGTATCAAGTTTCGGACGAAATTATCTGAAAGAATTCAATGCCCAAAACCTGAACACACTATGCAACGAACTAGAAAGAGAAGTTCCATGGCAGAGAGAAATCATCCCAGAAATCGCTGGAACCATTCTGCAAAGCCGATCTCGAATGCTGAGAAGAAAAGACAAGACAAAAGACAATAATGGAGTTCTTGAAGATCACAATAATGATGTTAAAGAAGAGACATGGCTACTGTTTCTTGGCAACGATTCACGAGCAAAAAAGAAGATCTCGAGATACTTAGCAAGAACTGTATTCGGGTCATGCTCGAACTTCATATCGATCACGATGAACGGCTCGGATTCATCACAGGGTGCTTATATTGAGATATTTGTTGAGGCAGTTTCTGCAAATCCTCATAGAGTGTTTTGGTTCGAGGGTTTTGAGAAAGCTGATTACTGCTCAAAAATCAGGGTTAAAAGGGCGATCGAGAGTGGAAGGATTAGCAGTGGAAGTGGTGAAGAAGTTGGGCTTTGTGACGCCATTGTTGTGTTGAGCTGTGAGAGATTCAAGTCAACGTTAATGGAGTCGAGTGATAGGGTTTTGTTGGATTTGAATAGCTCGTTTGATGATGATGATAGTGTTGAGAAAAAGTTTGTTGATGATTTAGGAATTCTTGAATATGTTGATAGGGTTGTAGAGTTTAAAGTCCAGAATTAATTTTTTGAATTTAGAATAGTCCTCTCTTTTCTTTTCTTTTCTTTTTTTTTCGCCCCCTTTGGAGTTGAGAATTTATTTATTTTTAATGTAAATTTGAAGTAAAATGGTTCTTGAAAACTTATGAGGGTTGGTTTTAAATCTACTTAAATAGTTGTGTAAATTACTAATATTTTCCTTGAAAGTTTTGAAATTTAATCGTTTTTTTTTTTGTTATATAAAGGCCAAATTTTATGGGTGGTTTTGTAATTTATCTTAGGGATGTAAATGAACCAAGCTGTTCGTGAACTATTCGCGGCTCGGCTCGATAAATATTCGTTCGAGTTCGTTTGTGAAGCTTAACGAGCCGAACTCGAGCCCGAATTTCGAGCTCGAATACTTAACGAGCCGAACTCGAGCCTGGACATGTTTGATTCGAAAGCTCGCGAACAGGTTCGTTAAGCAGGCTCGCGAACAGGTTCGTTAAGCAGGTTCGCGAACATGTTCTTTAGGTTCGTGAAGAGTTCGTTAACATATTCGTTTAGTGTTTGTGGGCTAGTTTATTTATATATTTTATAATAGTATTAGAGTTTAAAATTTAAATAAATATGTATATAAATTAAAAAATTCTTAACACAAATATTACATGATTAAATTAAACATATTCATTTTATAAACATACTAACTAATAAAATTCAATACAATCTACTTATTTCTAATATATTAATTGTATTGTCATTTGAATATCTTTAAAATTTTGATATTAAATTATTAATGATACAATTTAGTGAGTATATATTATCATTATATAAAAGATATAATGCACAATTAGCAATTTTTAAAATAAAATATGTATTAATTATCAATATAATTAACGAGCCTTATCCGAGCCGAACTCGAACGAATACCGAGCCCAATATTTTTCAAACGAGCCGAGCTCGAGCTTCATTCCTAAGGCTCGAACCGAACTCGAGCCGAACTGAACTCGAACGAGCCGAACTCGAGCCCAGTACTGTTCGGCTCGATTCGGCTCGTTTACATCCCTAATTTACCCCTAGTAAATTCACTTTCACTTTTTAGGTATTCCTATTGTGTTTATTATTCATCCTATTTGATAATAAGAGAAATCAATACGTCTTGCAAAATTTAATTCACGAAAGTCAATTATTTAAAAAGTATTGATAATAAGTTAATATTTCAATCAAACTATTTTATTTACACCAACGAGCAAATTCACCCACTTTGATGCATATAAATATATATATATATATATATATATATATTTAATTTTTTTTGTTTAAAACTACATAAAAGTTTCCTAAAATTACATTTTCCTTAAAAATAAGGACAGATTTCGAGTTTGGATTTAGAGAGAGATCTCAAAACAATGAGTATCCCAATAAAAAAAAAAGACAACAAAAGATATTAGAGCTAAAGACTAAAGAAAAAACAAGAAGGAAAACAAAAGAAAAAAGAAAAAGCATATTAAAGATAAAAATAAGTTGCTTTCTCTTTTAGTTTCTACGAGGTCAGAAAGAAAACCAGTCTTCTAGAACAGACTTCTGCTTGATGCCAAAATTTAAGTTTCAATAATATTTGTTTGTGTTTAACTTAAAAAAAAAAAAAAAGTAAAAGTAATTCCTAATAAAAGTTGTCCCTGTTTTTCCTTTAGTGACAGCTGAAGCCAATATTTATGAGAAATATATGAAACTATTCAACAATTAAGTCTAATAATCAACAAATTCAATTGAATTATTTAATAATAATTCTTACATTTTATGTCGATGCAAGTATTGTTCAATATTTGGAAAGTGGTTGGTGAGGGGCATTGGTCTAAAATATTGGTTTAAATTTCAGTTATACAAATTAAAGTTGCATATAAACATTTCTATGTGTACATATACAAAAATACATAATATATATTTCTCTCAACTAGATAACAAATACTATATTTGATCTCAATTAACTATCACTTTGAAATTTTGACATAAATTAAAAATATTAAAATTAGATGAAAATTGTTTGATACATTGAAACTTAAGAAATCTATTTCAAAAAAAAACAATCTATGGCAACAAAATAGAGTCTCTAAAACCACATTTTAATAACATTGGAGGAAGAATTTTATATTTATAGATGATAGACGTGTGTGGATAATTTATAGCTTAACCGTTGAACAAAGTATTAATTTCTTTTTGTCTATTTATTTTAAGGAAATATTGTCTTTCGAAAGAAAGCACTACTTTTCATGATTTATGATGTATTTTGCCAAAGAATCGCCTTTTGAAAACGCGAGCTAGAAAGTGTTATATATGCAGTTGATAGACAAGAGCTTCAAGTATGATATGAAGCATTAACTTAAACTCTAGGTTCATAGCACTTGATATTAGAAGTCTTAGACCTTAGTTCCATAAATAAAAAATCGATCAGATGTTATGCAAAACGAAGTTCATACAAATAAGTAATAGCAGACTAATTCATTCAATATGGTCAATAATAGTCTTATAAAAGCATGTAAAATTTTATCTTATACATGTGAGGTTATATGTGAAATGATCTCACATAAATTTTTGCGAAAAAGATTTGACTCACATTTTTACTACGAGTTTGATTACATGTGTACGTATATTTTGCGTCACATCAATCGTCTATATTCACTTATTAATGAACATTCGTAATCTTGCCCATGATAAAATATATAATAAGTTAATTATATCGATTTTTTTTAATGAATTCATATATTTGTAAAATATTAATAAATTAATACTTGTACGAATATGGGAATCTAATTTTCCCTCAAAAGCATGAATGAAGATACTCCATGAAATAAAATTTAGTAGAGGTATAGATAGAAAGTGGACAGCCCTTTTAACACAAAGTTGTTCACTTTTTTTTGAAACACCTCCTGGATTTTAATTAGAAAGACTACTTTAATCCACACACCTTTTTGTACCTTTAAAATGGCTTTGCCTTTTTATATTGGTTCATCTTTATTAATATTTAATCTAGTATTACTTATAATTATCTTGATAATAAAGGATCACAACAAATTATATAAGAGTATTTCACGATTTGAAACTTCATTATCTACAACTCAAACACTCAAATCTATCTTCACAAATTAATATTGAAATATTAATTATATATTTTAAATTGATCAATTTCATATAATTAAATTCACAAGACAAAAACAGTCATAACACAAAGATAAAATGTAGAATACGAACGCTTTTCATACGAGAGATATAGATATGTTTTATTAAGCCAAAATGTAATGTAATACATCTCAAAATTATAAGAGTTTTATTTATAGATGCAATCCAGATCAAATTTCGAGTCATTTCTTAATACAAACTCTAATCCAAAGAGGAAATAAGAACTCAAAAGGAAACATAATAAAAAAGATAACAAAAATAATAAAACGGTCAAATGTATCTGAAGGCATCTGAATTTGGGTCTTGGATCCCATACATCAATGCAAAGCATAGTATCTTATCTATCTCATTGTTCCGCTTCTAAAATGGTATTATAATAGAAAATCCGAATCTAAAATAAAAAATTACGCGCGTTTCAAATTCTATCAACCATTTTTCTAATTATTCTTGAACATCAAATATACTTTAGTATCTTGTTCCACGTCAACTTAATATTTGGTTGTTGTAAGAATTTGTGTTCTTAGATTACAGTCACCCGGCCCATTACGGGTGAGGCTTGGATAATGGGCTAAGTGTTTATTGGGTAATAAATATTTTGTTTAGAGGCCCAGTCCAATCTAGTGTTTATTTGAAGAAATTACGGCCCGTATAGTAATGCCCCCTCTTTTAGGGAAGCCCATGTGGTAATAGTTGCCTCTTTACAAATCTGAATTTTAATCCAATTACAACTTTGCCAGCCCAGTTGAACTTTAATTCAAATTAGCCATGAAGAAATTAATGATTGAAATCGAGCTCATGCATAAAGTTGACTTGTGTTTTAATTTTTTAATACTCTTTCCAATTCTATTATATTGATAATAAATAAGCTCAATCCCCCTTTTAAAACTATATATAGCTAACAAACAAACAAAAAAACACTAAAAACTTTTTTGAGCTATATTTTATTATTATAGAAATCAAATTCAAACTTTTCTGTTTTGGTTAATGAAATACTTGTTAGGTTTATTCAGCAATTCAATCAGATTCAGACTTGCAATTGATACTTAGGTTATGAAGAACACTAACCCTAATTGAATCAAGAAAGAAAAAGAAAATTCAAGAAAAATAGAGAACGCAAGAATTTACGTGGTTCGACCAAGTAAACTTGATCTACGTCCACGGGAGAGAGAAAACCACTCACTAATTTAACCAAGAATTACAGAAATCGAGTTATCCCCAAAAACTAGGTTTAGGGTATATATAGAACCCTAAAAATCCAATCTTGAGCAATACTTATCCAAATCTAACGAATCTTATCAATTTAGACTCGTCTGATAAGCAGGAATAAAAGCCCTATGTTTTGGTTTAGAATCGGATTTGATTTAATATCCGATTTTACAATTTTGCCCCTAGAACCCTAATTTTAGCCCCAAAAAGAGAATTCAACCCTAATCTTGAATTCTGCTCAATTTGGCCGAAATTGATCTGGTTCTTCTTCAATTGATTTTGATTCTTACTTCCTCAGCTCACCATGCATGCAAATTAATGTATTTTGAGTCACATTACTCACAATCTCCACCTTGACTCAAGTAGGAATGATTTTCTCCCTCCAATTAACAGATTTGGGATCTGTTATGCCCAAGCACGAACCTTGATTAGGTTCATGCAATGAAGGAACTTTGAGGTACAAATGGCCTTAGTTAGCATATCTGCCGGGTTGTCATCCGTACTGATTTTCTTTACCTTGATTGATCCTTCTTCAATCACATCTCTAATGAAATGTAGTTTCACATCTATATGTTTTGATCTCTCATGAAAGGTCTGGTGTTTTGACAAGTGTATGGCACTCTGATTGTCACAATGGATTGTGATAACTTCTTGTTTTATACTTAATTCTTCAAGCATACCCTTCAGCCAAATTGCTTCCTTAAATGCTTCAGCCATGGCCAAAAATTCTGCTTCTGTTGTTGACAAAGCCACAGTGGGTTGCTGGATCGATTTCCAGCTGATTGCTGTTCCAAAAAGCGTGAATACGTATCCAGTGAGAGATTTTCTCGTGTCTTGATTCCCTGCAAAATCAGAGTCCACATAGCCTTCCAAGGGTGACTGATTTTCCTGAGTTCCTGCTGTGAACATTAGTCCCTTGCTTGCTGATCCTTTTATGTATTTAAGCACCAGTTTCAGAGCATCCCAATGAGCTTTTCCAGGGTTTGCCATGTACCTGCTGACTGCACTCATGCTATATGCAAGATCTGGTCTGGAACATACCATCGAATACATTAGGCTCCCCACTCCACTTGCATATGGAACTGATTCCATGAGAGTTTTATCTTCTACGGTTTTGGGGCTTTGATCTGCAGAGAGTTTAACTTGCTGTCCAATTGGAACACTAACTGGTTTTGACTGATGCAGGTTAAACCTATTCAAAACCTTTTCCAGATACTCCTCCTGATTAAGAAACACCTTCCCAGCCATTCTATCTCTTATAATATCCATGCCCAGGATTCGTTTTGCTGTTCCCAAATCTTTCATCTCAAAGTGAGCCTTGAGATTTTGCTTCAAGGCCGCAATTCTCTTCACACTCTTGCTGGCAAGAAGCATGTCATCCACGTACAGCAGGAGATAAGTGACTGCAATTCCATCTTCCACTTCCATGAATACACATTGATCATGTTTGCATCTGTGTAAATTCAGCTTGCTCATTACATCATTGAATCGCTTATACCACTGCCTTGGGCTTTGCTTGAGACCATATAGAGATCTTTGGAGCTTGCACACCTTATTTTCTTCACCAGGTGCAATAAAACCTTCGGGTTGTCTCATGTATATAACTTCCTCAAGGTTTCCATGAAGGAAAGCGGTTTTAACATCCATTTGATGTAGTTCCAAATTCCAGTGAGCTACTAGAGCAAGGAGGATACGTATAGAACAGTGCTTGACCACAGGTGAGAATACTTCATTGAAGTCGATTCCCTCTCGTTGAGTGAATCCTTTTGCAACCAATCTGGCCTTGAATCTCACCTGTTCAGTTCCAACTACCTCTATCTTCCTTTTGAAAATCCATTTGGATCCCACAATCTTCTGTCCCTTAGGTGCCTCAGTTAGTGTCCATGTTTCATTCTTTTCTAAAGATAGCAACTCCTCCTTCATGGCCTGAATCCATCTCTCCTTGTCAGGTGACTGCAAGGCTGCTTTATAAGAATCAGGTTCTTCATATTCTATATTCTCAGCAACAGTTAAGGCATATGATACCACATCAGCATGACCAAATCGTTTTGGAGGGTGAACTTCTCTTCTTCTTCTATCCCTGGCTAGTCTATAGGAGCTAAGTACATCAGTTTCAGGCTCCTCTCCATGTTCTTCTTCCAGTTCAGTTTCAGCTTGAGTTTCATACTCATTTCTTATTTCAGCCTCAGCCTGATTTTCAGTATGGTCTTCTTCTTCAGGTTGCTGGTAGTCAGCAGTAGGCTCCACCTCAATTTGAGCCTCCTCCAGGTCTGAGTTTTCAGTTTGATCCTCAGGTTTATCAGCTGTAACCTGATACCCCATTATTTGTTCATTAAAGGTCACATCTCTACTGATTATGCATCTCTGACCATGAGATTCCAGGTTCCACAGCTTATAGCCTTTTGTGCCTTGTGGATATCCAATGAATATACACCTCAAGGCTCTAGCTTCAAGTTTGTCTTGCTTGATGTGTGCAAAAGCTTGACATCCAAATACCTTGAGGTGTGAGTAATCCGAAGGCTTAGAGTACCACACCTCATCAGGAGATTTAAAATCCAGGACTGATGAAGGACACTTATTTATTAAATATGCTGCTGTGTTCACAGCCTCACCCCAAAAAGATTTAGGCAATTTTGCATCCACCAACATGCACCTCACTCTTTCCAAGAGTGTTCTATTCATTCTCTCCGCTACCCCGTTTTGTTGAGGGTTGAGAGCTACGGTTCTATGTCTTGTGATG
This sequence comes from Scutellaria barbata, assembly GCA_028654395.1. Classification (NCBI taxonomy): domain Eukaryota; kingdom Viridiplantae; phylum Streptophyta; class Magnoliopsida; order Lamiales; family Lamiaceae; genus Scutellaria; species Scutellaria barbata. Next base: position 526,479 of record CM053655.1, on the reverse strand, counting down.
CCTCTTTCTTTGCAAAAAACTTGAAATTCTTCAGATAAATATTCCAGCCCATTATCAGTTCTGAGATGCTTTAACTTCTTTCCTGTGTTGTTTTCTTGCTGAGCTAACCAGTGTTTGAAGTGAGTGAATGCTTCACTTTTATTCTTCATCACATACACCCATGTTTTCCTGGAGTAATCATCAATTATAGTTATGAAGTATCTTGCTCCTCCATGTGTGATGGATTTGGTTGGCCCCCAAACATCCGAATGGACATAGTCCATTATTCCTGAAGTGTTGTGGATACCAGTTGGGTACTGCAGCTTCTTTGCTTTCCCCATGACACATGAATCACAAAACTCCAATTTTGTCAGTGCAACATCTCCAAAAGCTTTGTTCTTAGCTAGTTCCAGCAGTCCCTTTTCACCAACATGTCCAAGCCTTTTATGCCAAAGCTTGGTTTCATCTGCTCCGAGAGTTGCATAGTTTTCTCCTATCACAGTAGATCCAATCAAGATGAATAAGCCATTACTTCTCTCACCCTTCAAGATAGTTTTACCACCTTTTGTAATGTTGAGAAAACCTTCTCCACATGTGTTGAAATTGTATCCAGTATTGTATAGAGATCCTAGAGAGATTAAATTCCGTTTAAGAGTTGGAATAAACCTGACACCTGGGAGTTTCTTGATCGTTCCATCATGAAGCTTGAGTCTGACAACACCTATTCCTTGCACTTTGCAGCTTTGATTGTTTCCAAGTAACACCTCGCCTCCTTCCTCCCTTTTAAGTTCGATAAAGGCTGATTCGATTGGACACATGTGGAACGAACAGCCTGAATCAAGCACTCATTCCTCCAAGTTCTGAGTTTCAGAAACGCATAACATCTCACCATCTTCATATCGTTCTTCAGCCACTGCAGCTTGCGGTGACTTAGGGGGTTTTCCAGCCTTCTTGTCCAGACAATTTTTCTGGATGTGGCCGACTCTTTGACAATGATAGCATCTCCTCGTTTCCTTCTTTTCTTCACCAGATTGGTTCGAACCAGATGTGTCATTCTTGGAACCTTTCTTGAAGTTACCTTGACTCTTTTTCTGGCCCTTGAATTTGACACTCAAACCTTCCGGACTCTGATCAGATTTATAGCTGATTGGCATCTGCAGTATCTTGGTTTTCAAGGCAACTAACACATCATCGAGTGACAGAGATTTATCCATCCTCCCATACACAAGGGAGTCCCTGAAATTCTCAAAAGATTTGGGTAGAGCATGAAGCAACATGAAGGCTTTATCTTCATCTTCAATTTTCACTCCGATGTTATCAAGATCATCAAGAATCTTGATGAAATCATCAATCTTTTCTGGAATTTTCTTCTCATCCGCCATCTTGAACGCGTGAAGTTTGTGTTTCATGAACATTCGATTTGCCAAAGATTTTGTTAAGTATAAGGAATCCAACTTCTCCATTAGAGACTTAGTTGATGTCTCCTTACATACTTCTCTCAAAACCTTGTCTCCTAGGCATAGTATGATTGCTGTCCTTGCCCTGTTATCCATCTCCTTAAGTTTCTTTGTTGTATCTGATGAAGCACCTTCCTCGACTCCATCCAATACCCCTTCCAATCCATGCTGCGTCAGAATTGCAGTGACCTTAACTTTCCACAAGTTGTAGTCATTGTTTCCGTTGAATTTCTCTATATCCATCTTCATTGATCCCATCATCTTGCAAGTTCCGATTCCCACAGACGGCGCCACTTGTTAGGTTTATTCAGCAATTCAATCAGATTCAGACTTGCAATTGATACTTAGGTTATGAAGAACACTAACCCTAATTGAATCAAGAAAGAAAAAGAAAATTCAAGAAAAATAGAGAACGCAAGAATTTACGTGGTTCGACCAAGTAAACTTGATCTACGTCCACGGGAGAGAGAAAACCACTCACTAATTTAACCAAGAATTACAGAAATCGAGTTATCCCCAAAAACTAGGTTTAGGGTATATATAGAACCCTAAAAATCCAATCTTGAGCAATACTTATCCAAATCTAACGAATCTTATCAATTTAGACTCGTCTGATAAGCAGGAATAAAAGCCCTATGTTTTGGTTTAGAATCGGATTTGATTTAATATCCGATTTTACAATTTTGCCCCTAGAACCCTAATTTTAGCCCCAAAAAGAGAATTCAACCCTAATCTTGAATTCTGCTCAATTTGGCCGAAATTGATCTGGTTCTTCTTCAATTGATTTTGATTCTTACTTCCTCAGCTCACCATGCATGCAAATTAATGTATTTTGAGTCACATTACTCACAATACAAATTATTGTTGGAAAGTCATTTTGATATAAGAAAATTGTTGGAATCATATATTAATTTATATGTAAGTGCGCAAATGAGTGTAACGAGTAGCAGCTTCCAGCCTTTATATTCAATTAGAGCTCAAATATATAATTTAGGTAATGAATGAAACAAAATTTAAATCAAAATTTAAAATTCTGAATATAAATAAAAAAGAATCTCATAATTCATGAATATTTTACCTAATTAAACATCTTGAGAATTACCTTCAAACTGTACAAAGTCCGTTTCCATGTCCTTATCCTTGTGTTGCGCATATTAAATTCAAACTTTTGGGGGAAACGTCTTCAGTTAACGTCATTTCTTCCACGTCACTTTTCTGTCGCTAGCTCTTTACTATATTTCACCGTTCCTCCGTTTCCGAGACATTTATCCGTTAGTCACCGGAAACCGCTTGATTAAGTTCATCACGCCGACTAAAAGACCTTATCTCCCTCTTCTTCTTCCAACTTCTTCCGGTTTCCGGTCTCCACCTTCGTTAAATTTCTATTTTCTACACAGTACTCTCTCATATTCAATCTCAGATAAAATGAATTCCATGAAATTTCGTTCAGATTTCTCTAATCCTACTAATTAATGTTGCTCAATTCAAAGCTCATAAGTGTTTACCTGTCCAGAATGGGCGGCGGCGGTGGTTTAAGCAAGCTAGGGATTTCACTGATTATAATTTTTGTGATTTTACTGTTAGCACTCCTCGCGCATCTCGTCTACGCCTTGTGGCGCCGCCGTCGAACTTACAGAGGTGGGGACGACACAGATCATCTTAGCATGCACTCTTCGTCGGAGTCCAGTTTCTCCTCCAAGGAGCTCCTCTACTTCTTCTGCATGAGGCCGCAGTCCAATTCGATTACCGTTACCAGCAGTGACGGCGATCGGAATTCGAATCAGCAATTGGACATGGAAGTCATCGATATTGATTTGCTGAAGTTTCAGGGGATGTTCGGACCTCCGAGATTTTTGTTCACCATCAAAGAAGAAGAGAGAGAAGGCTTCGAATCTCCGGCAGATAAATCGCTGCATTCGGCGGGTAAAGATGCGAAGAAGATCCGCGACTGTTCTGGAAATAATAGGGTGAGCTTGGAGGACTGCTTTAAGGCGGCTGATTCGGTGGTGGATGGCGGCGGCGGAGATGATGCGACGCCGTTTTCGACTCCATGTGCTTCGCCTGTGTTTTTCACTCCTTCGGCGTCCCCTGTCAATATTCCGATAATGCAATAAACGGCGGCGTTCGGAAGGGTAAGGTTCCAAAAGTACACAGCCACCGCTTTCTTATTCCTGTATAGTAATATTAATATAGTATTTAATCAATTAAAGTGCTTTTCACATTTTAAATTATTAGTAACTAATATTTATTTTCTTTATTTGGTCGACTTAGACTCTTATGTATGAATATAATTTTGTTTTTACTGACACAAATTTTAAGTTGTGGTAATTTTTAATTTTTTAATCATAAATTGTTGAAAGCGAAAACGTTCGGTATCAAAGTAGAACTTGAAAGCGGGACCAAGCATGTTGCCAGACTTAGGCACATGGTTAAATTTGATATATAAACTAGTTTCAAATTATTAGAGAAATCAATTTCACATTTCAACAACAAACAGTAACAATTATGTTACGAGGAAATGCCCTTAAATAATCAAAAATATTTAACTGTATACAAAAATATCTAAAAATATTTAAATATTACTCAAATATACCTAATTCACAATAATTTTACTCTAAATTATCCAAAAAGTACATTTCAATTAATGATCATAGGTTGATGGATGACGTTTGAAAAGAGTTTTAAAAAGGAAGGTATAATATTAGATTATAACATTTTAATATCTTGTATTTTCGTAATAAAATTTCGTGAAGTTCAACTGAACATAATAATTTAAATGTTGTTATACATAAACACATCAAATTTGATGTAATTGGGACATAAATTCGTGTAAGGTTCAATTCAGTAAAACATAGGGCTACACGAAATAATGGTTATAGAACTATAAGGCTATACGAAATTTTCTTTATAGGGCTATACGAAAATAATGGCTATAGGTCTATAAGACTACACGAAATTAGGGGTATAGGGCTACACAAAATTCCAAAATAGGGCTACACGAAATTTCTTCCATAGAGCTATACGAAATTAGGACTATAAATTTCCACTATAGGGATACACGAATGTAGGGCTATAGGGCTACACGAATTTTCTTGTATAGGCCTACACGAAATTTCCTTCATAAACTTACACGAAATTTCTTGTATAAACCTACCCGAAATTAGGGCTATAGAACTACACGAATTTTGTGTAAGGTTAATTAAACTTTCAGTTTTTATTTTTGGCCTAACACTGAGCTATACGAATTTTGGCTTCTCAATGTAATGAATTTAATTATATATAATGGGTTGGGTTGATTTTAATATATATTCAATTATATTAATGGTTCAATTGATGTTGAAAGGTGTCAGATGGTTGATCAAAAAATTGAATAATTTGAAATATTAATATTTTAAATTAGGTAAAATGAATATAATTAAATTCATGATATCTCCGTCCTACAACACTTTACACACTAAAGAGTGTTGTGGGACGAAGGGAGTATTAGATATAAATAGTAGTCATTATTTGAAAGTGGGTGGTTTGGATTGTTAGGCCATTATGTCATTACCATTTAAAAATCAATTAGAGTAAAAATGATTAGAAATAGAAGATATGGGCTATGATTGACAAAATTCATTATTTGTGACACACAGTTCCTATATTGTGTGTGTGTTAGCTATCAATAAATGACAGATATTATGTAAATTTATACAAGATATTATCTAATTTGGGCTTCATGCGCCTTGTTGGCACTGTTGAGCCCAATGGGCCAACATCTTGACACAGTCACCTGACCCTATTAATTGGGTTGAATTGTCAGATTTGGGCTGTTTGTCCATATTACCATGAAGGTTTTAGAGTTTTGACTTTGGAAATTCTGATTTATGATTTAGCTAAAGCTATCCTTTAACGCGTTGCGTGTTGAAGAGAAGTTAGTAATAGCAGATCGGACCCGTATCTTAAGTTAATTTTACTTTTCCCCCAGGAAGTTTTTCTTGTTGAACCAAAACACCTGTATATTTCTTAAAATTAGAAACAAAGGAGATCCTATTTTATTTTTAAAATAAAATTTTATTATATAAATATTCTTATATTTTTTTATTATACTTTATTGAGAAATTGTAGTTTTTTTTTTTAATTGAGATGCTTTCCGAATTAGTCCAGTACATAATGAGAATTTCAATATTGAATGTGTATGCATATGTTATATTATCAGTAATATATATTTTTAAAAAGTATAACATAAATTAAATATCAAACTAAAATTAGTATAACACGAACACAAAATGTTTCACTTTAGAATTATGAGTATTATTCAATATTTAAAAAAATGTGTATAGGAAACTGAAGTCATATTTGATAACTCGTACAAATATATAAATATTAGATAACTTGAGTAACGTTTACTTAAGTGGGATCTAGGAAACGATTAAGCCATTAATTTTGATTTTTACGCATAATAATTGTACTTATTACACATTTTCCTGCTATTAATTTCAAGAAACGAAATGCCCCATAAAAAAAATAAAAATTCTCCAAATTAATTTCCAATCGAATTCTTGGAAATTCAAAAATATATTTTAATTAATACAAACTATGTAAATAAATAATATCACTTTGGATATATGAAATCTGATGCTAATATAAGGATATAAAATCAAATACTATTTAAAATAGATAATCTAGTATATTATCGAAGATTGGCCTGAAGCCCCCTTGTCAATTTTGCCTAAGATAAGATAGTCTACATCAACGTTGATTTATTATGTTAGAAGAAATGAAAAACTTAATCACCACTCTTACCAAGATAGTATTTAATATGAAAGTGTGACATTTTTTTCAATGGTTCGAAATTAATAGTCCAACCTTGATAAATAAATAAAATCTGAGGCAGCAACACATGGACCAATAAAAAAAAAAGATTCAGCTTAAAAACAAAAAAAACAAAAAAACTAATTTCATATTGCATAAGAAAAATAAGAACTCAGACTACGCGTGTTATGATAATTGACGTATTCAAATCCATCGCCCACAACTTATTTTTTCATTTATATGGTTGAACTAAAAACCATGCTTAATTCTGTGGGCAAAATAAAATTCCAAATCAAGTTTAAATATTTTTAACCAATAAAAATATAACTACGTAGTAAACTCAAAAGAGAAATGCAAGTATCTAATCAACAATGTCTTATTTTTCTTATTAAGACTTTCAAACTTAATCATACATCTAAAATCTAAAGAAGGTTGGATAAATTTCGATCAAATTAAATGCTACATCCAATGGGAAAAAAAAAATCAAATAAAATATCACCAAAACACGGAAATTAAATCTCTTTGATTTCAAGAGCTTGTATGAGAAATTACCCAGCAACATCCTATTTAAAAATATATCCCAATTTTTTCTGAATCAAACGCGTCTTTTTAATTTTAATTTGCAACCAAAACCCTAATTAAATAAAATACGACAAAATCACCAATTTATACCCAATCATATATCGACGCGTGTACTCTCTTACCCGTGGGCCCTACCCTTACTCGCCTTTTACCAATTCTCGTATGGGGGCCTATAAATATAGATATTATAGAATCGTATTCGAAATAGCTTTATATATCTTATCTGAATTAATTCTCATTTTCTATATATCGATAAGAGAGAATTGATTCAAAAGGTCTCCAACAAAACAAAGCAATGGGGGAAGCTAAACAACCTCACCTGAATGGAGCCTACTACGGCCCCTCAATTCCGCCGCCGTCGAAATCGTACCACCGCCCCGGCCGTGGAGGCGGCGGCGGCTGCTGCTGTAACCCCTTCAGCTGTTGCTGTAGCTGCATCATGAACTGCCTCTGTACCTGTATTTGCCAGATTCTCTTCACCATTCTCATCGTCGTCGGAATCGTCGTCCTCATCCTCTGGTTGGTTTTCCGCCCAAACACCGTCAAATTCCACGCCACCGATGCCTCGCTTACCGAATTCAACCTCAACAACAGCACGCTTAACTTCAATCTAGCCGTGAATCTCACGATTCGTAACCCTAACAAGCGAATCGAAATCTACTACGACCAGATCGAGGCGACCGCCTTCTACCAGGGCCAGAGACTCAAATCCGTCCAACTGCAACCATTCCATCAAGGCCACAAGAACACTAGTAATCTGGCGGTGGAGTTCAAAGGATCGAATATCGTAACCCTCGGAAACAAGGAGACGTCGAACTACAACAGCGATCGGACTTCCGGTATGTACGACATTGACGTGAAACTCAAATTGAGAGTCAGATTGAAGTTTGCGTTTGTGAAATCGTCGAAGGTGAAGCCGAAGATCGACTGTGATCTGAGAATTCCGTTGAGTTCCAACGGAACGGCGGCGTCAGGGGCTTATGAATCCAAGCGGTGCGATTTCGATTGGCGCTGATTTCTCGCATCCTCCATTGCTGATTGATTCGCTCTCATCTTTTTGATGATTGCTTCTCTTTTATCACTATTATTCTTTTGCTACCTTCATACGTATTCTCATACCTTGTGATTTCTTGATTTTTTAGATATCCGATTATCATTCCCAGTACGATTCTGTTACATAAATAATATGAGTTTAGTAATATCGTTTTGATTTCTTTGCTGATTTCCATTATTGAATTTGATTCGATACACATGTTCAAAAATACCAAATTTTTGAAGCTCACTCATGTTCCATTTGACTAAATCTTATTTAAATTTGACTTAATTACTCATTAAACAAAACCAAATATAATTATTATAATATTATAACAATAATTATTCGATTTAGATAATGAATGTGGGCCCTGCAACTGGTTTACACTTTGCAGGGACTTTTACGTTACTTTAACAATAAATTTAATGTTTTTTTTTTCTTTTTGTTTTTTTATAAATTCAAATTTTGAATTGGGTTGACAATAATGGAGGGGAGAGAGAGCATCTGTTTCATTCTGACGCAAGGCTAACGTCTCCTAAAATTTAAAACTATAGTGGTCCAAGAAAAAAAATTATATTGCATGGTGATTTAAATTTAGTTTTTTTACTATCGGTATTTTATATCCAACTAGTATTTTCTCCTGCATAATATTTATAGTTAATTTTAATAATTATGATATTAATGGATTCAAAATTTTATATTCACTAAATTAGAAAAAGAAAACCGATATAATATAAAACAAATAATATCTATAATAATAACTAAAAATATAATAATTACAAAATTTACAAAACTTCTTTATATACAACATTAATTGATACATAAATAAAGTTATGAATATGGTTAATATTAATACATAAATTTAAAACTAAGAAACAATAATAATAAATAATTGGACCATAATTTTTTAATTTCATTATGTCTCAAGATTTATGTTTTTGTAGATTTAACTTTTGGGTCATGATCTTATTATTTAAATTCTACTACAGCTTTAATTATTGTAAGATTTTTAAAATAAATTTTAACTTTAAAAATAATATTTAGATTTTTAAAATAATTATCAGATTTTGAAAATAAATTTTAAATTTCTCAAGAAAAGTGTGGATTAGTTATATCTCTATTTTAATTTCAATTAATTTTCTTAAAATTTCCAAATAATTTTAAAATTTTTAGTATTTTATTTTTAAAATCAATCACTTTTAAATTTATTATTATTAATTTTATTGTAATTTTTTTTTAAAATTTCACTTGTTTATGTATAGATATTTAAAATAACTTTTCTGATTATTTATTATGAAAATTTTAATATCATTATTTTAATTCTTTTATAATTTTGATATTTAAACCTTACAATTTAATAATATGAAATGGTTATATTTAAAAAAGAGTTATTCAAATTATTATGTTCTTTTTCACTAAAATTATGTTTAATTAAAAGGTATGAGATTTTATCAATTACTATTAAAGTCCAATTATTCAAGGTAAGCCCAATTAGCTCTTTTATTAAATATATATACATAAATAAGCCTAATTATTCAAGACAAGCCCAATTTTTATGAATATATAATATATAATTTTTTAATATTTTGTTATGATAGTAATATATTTGGGAGGGAAAATGATATTTTTACAATGTTCCCCAACTATCGTCCTTTTATAATAGTATAGATACCATATTATTATCCTCATTATCAATTTTGTACATCAAATATAATATAGATGATAGTTTAGCAACCTCAAAATTTCATTTTATTTTGTCTTTATTACATGTGGTAATGGTGGAAGTTAAATTAAGTTTATGTTTGAATAGAAAGGCAAAATGCAATTATCATGTTAGTTCTCCGTACTATGATATGTGTCTACAGTGGCAGTGGCGGACCCAAAATTTCGGAATTGAGGGTACAAACAAATGTTCATAAGTTAATAGAAAAAAATTCATATATGAACATTGTTTAACATTTAAAGACGTAGAAAGAAAATATGCAAATACGTAACATATTACAAAACAATCAAGTAAAAGTTACAATTCAACTAAAGTTTGGTCAGTCGAGTCTTCGTTTTTATAAACAAAACATTCATTAAAAATTTTTCTTTTAAAATATATTTTATCAGAGATTGAGTTGTTTTCTCATTGTCTTGGATTTTATTTTATTTTAGTATAATTCCTCACTTCCTAAATGAATTATTAGTAAATAATAAGAATATATTCACATAAAAAAATAACTTCAATGACATAACAAATTCATTACGATAACAACCCACAACCACTTTAAAAAAATTTTACAATAAATTGATTACAAAATCAACAAATTTCACACACAAAAAACACAATTCCTTATTTATCAACAAATATTAAATGAACTAAATAATAACTAAACCTAACATGAATATTAATAATACTAAAATTTTCATAGACAAAATGTGAAGACTAAAGGAAAAAAAATAACAAAAGAAGAGAAAATCAATTTTAAAAGTCAAACCTGCCGAACTCTAAATTGAAAGTCGTAGATAGTGAGTTTGTCTTTTGTACCAAACTTAATATTTATATCAATTATATTTAATTTTAATATTGATATGTATTTAAATCAAAATGGATGGATTTTTAAAAATATAATACTAATTTTTTTTCCAAATTGGGGGTACAACTGTATCCCCTTGTACCATGCTGGGTCCGCCGCTGCACGGTGTGTAGGTGGTCAGGACTGATATAATATGTATGTATATAGTTTAATTTATGTAATCAATTGAATTACTAATATTTCATGTCCACGGTGGGTAGGTGGCCAAGACTGATATAATATATGTATGTATATAGTTTAATTTATGCAATTTAAGTGCTAACATTTCATCATATGGATTGTTTTGGTATCATAGATAGTTTATTAAATTCTTTTTTGTTTTTGACAGAAAGGACCTTTTGAATGAATAATCATTTTGGGAGCTTGAGAGTTAAAAAAAGATGAATTTTTTTTAATGGAAATTTAATAAAAAAATTCTAAAATGATTCAAAGTCACATAAAATTCTTATATTCCGAAATAATCCTGAATGGTATAAAAGATCTTTAGTAGTGTATTATTTACATGTCACGAGGGTACCCATTTGTGGGCCTGATTCAGACTCTTATTGGACTATCACAGTTAGATGGGCCTGGTGGACCCATCACCATGGGCCCATTCACAGAATTATTACTCATTATTTTCAACCTTGAGTTTATAAATTAGAGTTGGGATTTTGTTGTTTTATTTGTATCAAAATTACGTTATTGTACTCTAAGCTTACAAATATTAAATCTGTAAACCATCATTTGCATTTAAATTACCTTGCATCTTATGTATCTCATATAATGATCATTTTTTAATGCAATTAAAAGTATACAGATTTTATCATCATAAATAAAACTGTAGAGTCCAATTTATAATGTAAATGAAATTATAAATAATCAATACTTTACATATGACATTTGAGAAAATCAATTTTTTTTTAAAAAAAGCTAAAAAGTAGAAAACAGTATATAATTTTCAATTAGTTATTATAATGTATTTAAGTTAACAAATCTGAATAATTTTTGTAAGAATTAAAATCCCTCAGTCGAAGTTACAATTATTATTTTGGTTGAGTCAAGTTAAAAGAGACCTAAAAACTCCTATGTTTGCTTTTATGGCAATAAATTACTCCTATTAATTAAACTCTAAAACTAGTTTGCCATAAAAAACCAAAAAAAAAAAAGTAGTTTTCATAACTAATTTTTCTATATCAATATAATGTCAGAGTGACACTAACTTTTGTTAAGCATGTGTATGTGGAATATATTCCCACTAAATTTTATGAAAAAGACAATTAAAGTTACACATTTTCTTCCTAAATAATTTTTTATTTTTTATTTAAAAAAAACACATTTTCTTGAGTCTCTTTCTGTGCTTCAATTATTAGTAAAGGACTGTAGGGATTGAAAATGACACCACAAAAGACCCAATTCCAATGTAACAAATTAATAATATCTCTTCTTTTCTTTTTATATTTTTCAATCTAACATTTTAGTGAACTTGAATAACTTCAAGTGATTATTTGCGCTGTAATTAAAATTTGGACGATTTGCATATGATACCATAAAATTTATATAAGTTTTTATAAAAAAATATAAATTATATAAATGTAAAGAAATATGTGGCTTTAGTCATTGATTGATATCCACTTGGAATTAGGATACAGACACACCTAACTTATATGGGCCTGCTTTATAACAATATTTCCACAATATATTAAATCCTTAATAAATATTTCGGCTGTATTAGGTCACCCATCTCTATAATTGAGACACCTCTTTTCAACTTTTATTTAAAGTTGTTTTTTTTTTTAATTTGTCTTATGAGCCAACTCACAAACCACAGATAAATTCAATCATATATCCAGATTTGTTTTGCCTTTTTTTATTTATTATATAATTTGCTATTATTATTACTAATTATTATTATCTACCCATTTCCCGACTTTATTAGTAATTTAATTTCCAAAGTTATTTAATTTCCATTCATTAATTAGACTAGAATGTTAGCTTTAATAGTCCTATTTATGTAACTATTCGTTAATAGTTTGAGCATTTATTTACTGTCTAGTGCCTACCCATATTTTACTATACGTCATCAATGAGTCAACAATAATTAGAAGAATTAAATAATGAATATAAAACAAAAAAAATTAAACAACGCAATTTTTTATAGTTAACAAAATTTAAACAAGAAACAATCACATGGTTTGTCCATACATAAACAGCTCACAAGTTTCATGGACCACCATATATAAATTAGAACTATATAATAATAAAAAGTTAAACGCACTACTTAAGGACTACAACAATTTTAACTTTATATTCATTAACCAAACCAAAAGGGATTAGAGTGAAGAAGAAGCAAGGCTATAATGTATCAAAATATTGTTCATCTCATATTCTAAATATTGTTATTGATATCACTATAAATCTTGAATATCAAAAAGTATTCAATTACAAAATGAAAACTCATTTTCATCTAAGTTGTTCGATCAACAATTCATTATCTACAAAATAAATAATGATTTATTTATAATGAGTTTCGTTTCACGAAATCTCCAACTCAAAAAATTAATTATATATTTATTAGACGGTTTTATATAAGTTTCTATGAAAATGAAAGCGACAATTTCTTTATAAATACTAGAAAATAACAGAAAGTGACACCTCAACCTCCACTAAACATCCATTAATAAACTTTTGTAATCAAATAAAGAACTATAGCAATAATAATAATCACTGAATCATGTCCAAATCTTGATCATTCATAGACAAGTATATCATTACAATATAGAAATTGTTTGGTTTCTGGACGTGTAATTTATTCATGACCAAAATGTACAATTCTTCAGCCCTATATTATCTGCTCCACAGAAAATAATTAAAAGCAAGAAGCTGGAAAAAAAAAAAAAAAAAAACTCATCGGAAATATTAAATCCCGATTGAAATAGTAAATCACCCTATTCATAATTTCATAATATTAATTAACCCACCTTCTAATTTTTATTATTTGATTTTTAGTATTATTATTTTTTCTTATAATTAATATTCAAACACTGACACTACAACTCTGTAAAAGCTGATACTTAACTGGAGCTGCGATGATAATTCCGGTGGATTTGCTATTGCCAAGCTGAATATTCGCGGGGCACGACACGTGGAGGTGGTAACGGCCGGAGATAAACGTCCCCACCTTCCACTTAACGCGGCCGTCAATTTTGATCGTCATTTTGATGGCACCGTTAGTCTGGTCCTGCCCGAGCGCCAGCCCGTTGTACGGCGCCACCGGCACGGCGGTGCCGTAGATGAACGGAGACCAGACGTTGACGCCCTTGTGGCCCTGGTACACCGGCGGGATGACGGTGTAGTAGGTGATCTGCTGGTAGTGGTAGGTGGCGTAGACGTCGAGCTTGTCGTAGTAAACGCCGATCCTGGAGTTAGGGTTCCGTGAGTTAATGGTAACTTGGAGGGTGGTGGAGATGACGTTAGGGGCGGTGATGTTGAGGGCGAAGATGGTGGCGTCTTGGAGGATGAATCTGGGCTTCTTGGGCTGAAGTATGGCCCATACTATCAGGATGATGAGGAGGAGAATGAAGTTGATGATTAGGAATCCGGCGCAGCACCGCCCCAGGACCTTTCGCCGCTTGCTTTTGTGGTGGCTGCACACTTTCTCGGCCATGGAGGCGGCGGCGGTGGTGGAGGGTTGGGGTTTGGGTGTGGGTGGTGAGGAGAGGTTTGGGGGAAGATAGGAGATATGGGTGTGTAGTATACTAGTATTATAGGGTGGTGAGTTGGGTTGAAATTTGTCTCTACTTTTTTTTTTTTAAAAAAAAAAAGAAAAAGAAAATTTTGTTTGCAATTTTGGTGTGTGGCCCACAAGAGTGTGAAATGGTCGAATGGTTTTGATTTGGGAAATTAGGATTTACTTTAATGAGAAGTAGATTGGGGTGTGTGTTTTAATTTAAGTGAAGTTTTGGGAAATTGGGCTCTTTTAAATGAAGTAATATTTATGGGTTGCATGGATATAGAATAGGAATATGATTAGGTTAATTTTTTGGTGGAGGATTTAGAGTGGATGTGAGATTTAGATTAGTAAATCGATCTATGATAACGGTTTGAGTTATTTGGATGGATCTAAAATACACTTAATTTAATTTACAAACAACTTAACAAATATCACTATCTACAACTATCTAACTATTTTATAGGTCAATTTTGATTTTGTAAATTATAAATTCTAGACTAACTCATCCTATGAAATCAGATAGTTGCATGAAAAAGATTTAAATGTCTTAGTCAATTTAATTAGTGAATAAAAGGTATTTTTGATGTACATATAAGAAAAGTAATTGGTAGTAATAGGTTTAATGCCGGGTAGGGGTCATCTTTTGAAACAATTGAGTGATTTAGATAGAAAAAGATGTGATGACTTTTAATCAAACAGAACTGACTAGGCTCTAACTTTGTTGTATACAATATATTGTAGGAATCAAATCATTTAAATGAATATTTAGTTATATTTTGACTAGATAGAGTTAATTTAAATAGTTTTCATAAGTTAGTTATATAATAATATATGACATTATATATTAAATATCGTCTTATATCAAAGTAAACAATGAAAATATAGTTACTCAACACAAATATATCGAATGTTATCTTTTGTTGGATACTAAATAAAAGTTAGATATGTCACATACATAAATTATGTTATTGATATTTAATTTTATATTATCTTGTATGATGATATTGTTATATATATATATATATATATATATATATATATATATTATAAGTATTGGTATAAGATGAGAGATCGAAAAAGTCATGATCTCAACATATATATATATATATATATTTGGTGTTTGTTGCTAATTTTTTGATGTTAAATTTTAATTTTTAAAAGAGAATATGGTTTCATTAGGTCCTATGGAATTCCTAGTAATGCATGTATTCAATTCCGACTAAAACAATTGACTTAAAATATAGGCAATATTTAGTGTCCCCATATAGTGTGGCTTGTTATTGCCTTTTTTTTTTCCCTTTAATATACATTAAAAAATATAAAGAGAAGCTTCCTTTACATTATTGGGAATCTTGTGAAAGAGTGAATTAAATTAAGATTAAATCTCTTGTGAGAATATTTATTTTGAGAACCTTATATGCTTTCTCAATTTCAATGACTAATGATTGAGGTTCTTTTACTGGCTAATTATTTAATACTTACTATTAAGGCAATTATTATGAGCGATCAAGTTGGAATATGGTAACAATTAAAAGATCAAATAATTATTAAATTAATAGAGAAAAACAACAAAAAGTGTTTTCTTTTAACGTGATGAACGTTTTTCTTGATGGGGATTGAACTTCAAAACTGACACGTCACAGGCTTGAATGGGTCCCACTTAAATCATTATTAAGAGGATTAAGAGAGCCTTCGAGCTTATCCTACCGACATCGGCGTTTGGATCCTCATATATACTAATCCAGGAATAAGACTGTTAATAATGATAATAATTACTGCTTAATCTATGTTTGTAATATGGAGAGATAATATCAATTAAATTAAAAGGTAAAAACAATAGTACGGAGAAAGTTTCGTTTTTGGTCCCATAATTTAAGTTCCATCTATTGTTCAAACAACTAATTTTACGGGTGTTCATAATAATTTTTCAAGTTATAAAATGTTCAATTTTAATTTGATTTTAAATAAAAGTCGATTTTTTTATGATTATTGTTGATAATTTAGAATTAGATCTATTAAACGATTCAAAAAATTATATATGCGTATAAGTACTATTATTCATTAAATGTGAACCAAATTAGTCAACAAAATAAAAGGCCAAAAATTGCAAGTTGAGATGGGGCAATCACTATAGTCCTTATTTTTGTTCCCACATGTAGAAAATAAGCTTCATACAGACGTGGTGTGTTATTTCTTGGACCAATATTTAAATAAGTGTTTGGTAATATGAACAAAAAGAGAGAGAGAGAGAGAGTGTGTGTGTGTTTTGTGTTCATTGAGTGTGTGTGTGACACAGAAATATTCACATACATCTTTACATCAATTTATCCATTTGAAATTTAATAAAATAATATCTACAAATTCAGGAAGTTTTTAATTCCCTATTTGTTTAATATAGTAGAGATAATAAAAGAGTTATATTTGTGTTATCTTCCTTGACTTCTATTGAGCACACTTAAATAAAATAAAATCAATGGAAATGTGATCAAGTTTCTCATACTCAGCTTGCATTCAATTCAACGAAAACATTTATTTATTTTTTATAGCTCAATAATTTTTTTTTTAATATTTATAATAATTTATATATTTAAAAGTTAAGTTGGTTCACTTCAATTATGACACGTGATATTTTTTAAAGTGTGTTTAAATCGCCACGTGTCACCTAAACATTAACGTTCAAAAAGTCAAAAAATATAAATACTACCATCATTAAGATTTTATGTAATGGTAGATTTACTATTTTAAAAAAAATATTTGATTGTATATTTGAAAAATGTATTCATTTAATACATGCTTGAAATCATTTCATATTATAAAAATAAAAGTCTTCTATCAATCCATTACATGATTGTCAATAAATTTTTCGCTACGCTCATTCTATTAATGTTATAGTCAGATGTAATACACTTAATTTAAACAAAGACTGCAAATAGTTTTAAGACAATTTATTTAAAAAAATAGTTATTTGTACGAGACCTACCAATCTAATCTAAGTACATACAAAGTAACAACAACAATAATAATAATAAATAAATAAATAAGGATAAGTCATGTAAGAAGGACACAAGGATATCCCCGCAATTGAAGATCAGAAGAAGAGACAAGGGCGGCGGCCTACCTACACCACATGTATAAAATCCTTTTTTTGCACCACAAATTTTTTTTTTTTCTTCACATTATTCAAAATGATACTATAAATACAAAGTTTCTAGTTAGGGTCGAATTTGACAAAAGATTATTTTTTGGACTCGAGCTCAACTCAATAACAAACTCGACAAAATTAAATTATTTATGTAAATAATATGCATCATATTGGAACTATTTTAAAGAAGATGAATACAAACTTAGTCAAATTATTTTTATAATATGCGAAAAGAAAAATGAGAAAATATGATGAAAAACAGAACGTATCTGATTATCTATTCTACACTCTTCAAGAGTGTGTTGCGAAGAGAAAAGAAAATATCCCAAATCCTTTTCAAAAACTTATAAAATCTTTTATATTAATTCAGATGAACACTTTCTAATTCTTCTTTACCCCAATCAAAAGGATGAAATAGAAATATGTGGAAAGATCGAAAATGACAAAGTCTACCAGGACCACTGGTAGAATGGTGCTTCACTTTACCCAATCTTTATCACATCTTTTTCCCCCTCAAAAATCATCACACTATGACTTTCAATTTCTACTTCTAAACTTGAAAATATCTCTTGCTTATTTTTGCAAAAAAAAAAAAAAAAGGCAAAAGAAGAAACAAATTATGATAGTTAATTGAATGTTCATATCAAGTGTATAGCCTATAGGGATTGGACTTCATTTTTCCTCCGTTGGAAGAATCAAGGGCAAATTCGTCATCTGCGGTAATGATTATTTGAGTAAAATTTGAATACCTAAATATATTAAAAGAAATGAAAAAAAAAAAAATCTGATGGGCCTAGCTTAATCAGGTTGTATCAAGCATAAGCCCAAATTAGTAGGGCCAGACTAATGGGCGCAAATAAGAGTGAATCTGTCCCTGCAAAAAATAATATGGGCCATATCGGCTATTAAGCCCATTGGTCTGGCCCAAGTAGAACAAACAATAAAAACAGTTTTATATACAATTTCTCATTTTATTAAATCATGCAATTAAGCCCCAGAAAAGTTAAAAAACCAATTGAAGATTAATGTCCAACCATCAAGTTGAACTCTACACAATTCAAAAGCCCAAAAGTAGAGGCCCATTTACAAATATCCACCACTCCTCACATTTCAAACCAATCAAAATCCTACAACAGCCCATTCTCTCTCTATCTCTCTCTCTCTCTCTCACTCACTCTCTCTATTCTTTCTCTTCTCTCTCACCTACTTTAGATGAATGTTACGAGTATATTTATCATGATGTGGTTTGAATCCACGCAAATTTACTATTCTACCCCCTTCACATAGAAGTCATGCTCCAGCTGTATCTCAGAGAGGGAAAAAAAAAAAGCAAAAAGAAAAACTGTACTGTTTCTAGAAAAACCGCAAAAAACTCTTACGGAAACGGTTTGGTCGGCCTACGAATCGGCCCCGCCTTCGTGGTGAACCGGTGGACTACGGCGTCGTTTCCGCAGTGATGGAAGGAAGCCGTCTTCCCATTCTTCTCCGCATTGACACACTCTTCGCACAAGGCTTTTCTGTTGTTATCATTGTTCGTCATCATCTTCCTATTAGCTGATTGAGTCAAATACAAATCGGGGACTAAATCCGCACTCATGTTCGGGATTTGGTTAGGCGTCTCGAAACCAAGGTCCGAGCCGAAATCAGAAGAATTCAAGTTCCCTCTCGCCATCGCAATCTGATAATTCTCTCTCTGAACTCTCAAGCTCTGCAACCGATCATTCAAATTCGCCAACTCAGACTGCGTAATCTGATCGTGAAACGGCAGCTGTTGATTCCTGCGAAGCAATACCAAATTCTCCGGCACGGAGTGCATCGCCGGTGGAGGAATCTCGTCGTCCGGCAGGAAATCGGCGAAATCAAGGCCCTGACCCATCCTCTCCCTTCGGCTCCTCGACTTCCGTGACCTCTTCAACACGACAAGAAAGCAGCAGTCCTTCAGGCGACAAATCGAATCAAAATTAACCTTACCGGTGATCGGAATTTTCCGGCGGTCCTCCGCGAACGGAAACTTAGGGATCTTCCTCCGGTCGACGAGGTAAATAGAGATTTGGTTGGGCGAGATCCCTATCTTCTGGCTTAACATCTGCTGAAACGGCTTATACTCCAGCGTCGGATTGATCTTCACCTCCCCGATATTCATCTCCCTCTCGCCGTCGAAGAACACCACCTGAAACCCCGGGCCCACGCCGCCCTCCACCATTGCATCAACTTCAAAAGAGCAAAGAAAAGCAGAGAAAAGATAAATGGACTCGAAAGGAAAGGGATATGAGATTATATAGAGAGGTTAAGGAGGGGTTTATGAGGGGACATCGAGGGTATTAAAGTATGACGGTGAGGGCAGTTTGGGGACACGAGAGCGCAGCTTCGAGAGAATAAAATTGAGAAATTACTTGACCTCCAAGCAATAAAGAATATGGATATGGTGTTTGGCTCTTTGCTTTTACCGCGTTACCCCTCTGCTCTGCTGCTAAAATATTATTATTATTATTATTATTATTTCCTTTTGTGCTCTTACTTATCGTGACGATATTGCCCCTCTTCTATGAGGTTTTGACTTGAGAGTTGAAAGCCTACCTTTCTTTTCGGTTACAAATCTAAGAAGGTTTCATTTGGATTTGTGGGATTATTTTGTATAATTATTTTTTTTAAAAATTAAATTCGGATTTATATTGTTTTATCGGTGAACTATGAATTTTGACTCAAATTACAATAGTTGAACTTCTTTTACAAATATAAGCTCAAGAATCCAATATAAACGCAATTGAAATCCAATGGTTACAAATAAAAGTAAATTTTCACAAGCCGATAAATGAAAGTGGAAAGTACAAGGATTTCGAATGTACTTTTTTTTTTCCCAATAATCTTCAAGAATAAATTTTGGCAGCAAATTGGAAAATACTCAAAAAGAAAAAAATAACGATAAAGGTATATGTAGATGATAATCAAATTTTATTGGCTAATCAAAATGCACCACATGTAAAATCATATATTAAATATCAATTTTGGTAAATCAAAAGACAATTCCCAAATTTAAAAATCATATTAAATGATATTTTATGCATATATTTTGTTAGTCAACTAGAAGTTATCAAGTGTCAAAATGTTGCCGATATTATCTGATTAGATATATTTTAGGATGAAAATATTGCGAGATATTGAGACATATCGTGGATATGAATATTGCGATATGGATATTGAGGGTAATATTTTTTTTTTCCGAGTATCGCGGATAAATCGCGAATATATCGCAAAATATCGATATCGCTATCGATATCAATTTAGTGTAGAACAAAATTGGATGGAAATCGAAAAATATTGCGGATATATCACGAATTATCGCAACACCACCAAAAATCGTGATTTTTGATGAAAAAAGTTTGATTTTGTAATTATTTTCCTAATGAATATGAGTAGCAATGATCATATATTTCAAAATTCATATGTTCTTGATACCTATAAAAGTTCACAATTTAATTGGACTACTCTATTTTTGATCACGCACATTCTCAAATGTCCTATGGAGGCTAAAATGAATATCAACATATGATTGGATTAGTATACACTATCTAATTCATGGTGAAGTAGTTAAACGAGATAGAACATCTTATGAATGATATGTGCATAATTATATTAATAATTACTCTAATGTGATGAGTTGGTATCAGTACTGTTTGGATTAAGATGACATTCCATCTACTATATTAATAAATACTCTAATGTGATGAGTTGGTACCAATACTATTTGGATTAAGATGACATTCTATCTACTATGTTTGACCTTCATAGGTCATCCTTTTGGTACTAGTGTATTATGTAATATAATTTTAGTAATTTTGTCTTGAATTTTGTAATATATAGTCAGTTTTCATTTGAAATACAATATTTATAATGTTTATTATCTATATGTTAGTTTTAAATATATTATTTTAATGTCATTTTAAGTGGAATATATGTGTAATGATATGTAAAAATAATTTCTAAAATTTCATATTAAAATTTCAAAATTTTAATAAGATTTCCATTATTTTTTCATATTTTTTACGATATCAATATATTCATCGATATATCCGTAAAATCAAAATTACGATATAACATGCAATATCAATATTTTCATCCTTAGATATAATTGATTTGATAATAATTTTAAAAAGTTGATTCATATTAAATCGTGATAGACCAATCAAATCTCTCAATTAGAATTCTAGAACTACTAGAATTGTACATATAAAATTATCAAAATTCTACTTTTAGAGCTATTAAAACTATTTTTTTGTTTTTGATTAACAACTAAAAGTTTTAAAAATTTGAACTTGAATGTTATTTAGGTTGAGATATAAGTGTTGGGTGCTGCAAATGATGTGTCAGTAAGATCTGCATTAAGATCTAGAAGTTTTAGTTCAAACGCATTTGCTCCATTAATTGCTTTGAGAAATAAAAAAACGAGTACTTCAAATAATGTCTTTCACAATCATGTTAAAGTGAAAATTCTTTTTCAAAATAAATATGCATTGGGTAAATCATCACCAAATTTATTAAAGCAAAAGAAAAAGGGAAAAAAGATATGGATCGGTTAGAAATTTAATCCTTTAAAGTAAATTACATGTTGTCGATCAATGGAGAGAAAGACACAACTAAGCATAAAATTTAATTCTAAAATCATCACCAAATTATTCCAACATATAGTTTACTTTAAAAGATTTTATTTTTTAACTTAAAAAGTAAAATTTTAATAAACATTTTGTTTAAACATTTGTTCTTTTTCGTTTTTTCAAGATTGTAGAGTAATTTTTTTTCTTTGCTTCTTGTTAGAATAATTATATAAAAACACATACAAGATTATCCTATCAATATAATATTTCATTAACATTAAACCCCAAACTTATTTTCACAAATTAATATCTAAAAATAACATATATTATGATGAAATTAGATTTGTAAAACAATATCATAAAACAAAAATCATAATCTACATTATATAGGGACCATTAATTTAATGCACATACGCCGCGTAGAAGTGAAGAATTGAATGGTAGAAAATTAATTGGAATTAATTTATTGCAACCAAATTTTCCTATTTCACTAATATAGGCAGTGGGCTTCAAATTTGAAAGATGCACATTTGGGGTAAAATTCTCGATAACAAGCAATTAGGAAATTTCATGGAAAGATATGGTGAGCTTCACCTACCTTATGAGGAAATTCTCTTCCAGATTTCTCTCATTATTAATTTTTTTTAAGACCGCAATGATTGGTCATAAAATATAAAGATTAAATAATAAATAAAACATGTACTAATAAAATAAATGATTAATTTAAATAATAAAAACCATCGTCCATTTTACAATTTAATCACAACTTTTTATTTGGTTAATCTTGCTACCGAACAGTTGCATTGGACACCAACGAGTAACATCAAGCAAAATGCATGTCCTCGTAAAATTGGTCATCCAATATAACAATTCTTGCAATTAAATCAACAAAATATCATCGAAAATAATTTTATCAAACTTCAGGTGTGAAATTGTAAAATAAAAAAATAGTCATCGAATTACAAAAGAGATCATTTGTTTTTGTTTACGTTTTCATTATTTACAATAAAATCCAAAATAAAAGTACAAACGGTAGAAGGTATCAATTGGTGGAATTTTAATTTGTATATTTTGTGTTTACAGAATTCCGACAGTGATTAACTAGTGTACGAAACAAAATTCTAGTCAAGAAAATTGAACAAAGTTTGGTTCATCAAACTTCCGTTGGAACTCCTCACAATATACTTCCGTACAAAAGTTAGAATCTGAGCTCATAATATACTTCTCTATTGGCTGCAAATAATTTAATCCCCTAAAATTGTATAATGTTTTTGGTATAAATCAATTCAAACTGATCAAACACGACATACCATTTTTGACTGATTTTTCTGACCACTTTAATGTTACCAAAGATTTCAATATTCAAAGAATCTCTCTTAGTACCCTATTCAGTTGAAACTCAGTAGTTCAAACCTAAAAACATGCAGTGTTCTATAAGGCCATAATCTATTGTCCCCACTTTTTCTAATCAGCTCTGTCTAACCCTTCCTACATTTTCTCTTGATGTTAAACTTTATCGATAAAATTGAAAAATAAGATAAAATACAGTTTGAAATGGAACAAAACACCCCCTTAAAAGAAATGGCTTGATGAAAGATTCAGAAGGAGCATTAGAATGGATACCTATGAAAAAAGAATTTCACTCTTCTCAATAAGTTAAACTGTGCTCAGTTATAGAACAAGGTAAAATTCATGGCAAAAGTGCTAAGATTAAAAATCATCTGACCAAGAAATTATTACCTGAAAATAGTTTGGAAGAGAGACCAAAACTCTAGTCCATATTAGTTGTTGTGTAGACCAAGAAATAATTTGTTTTTGTATAGCTGGAAATCAAAGCCTTCCCAAGTGAAGTGGGTTGAGAAAATGCTAATTCTGAACGGTTCAGAATCACGCCTTCAAGGAAACTCTTCCTGTTATGAAAGATTAACATTCTTGAATTAATTTTAGTTCTCAAGAATCAAGAACAGAATTTTCAATTCATGATATTCAAGATGTGAAAGCGGCTTTGCCTCTAGTCATATAACTCACTTTCTTCTAGAGAAACTTCAAAAAGATTCTCTCTCTTTTAAATGAGAAATGAAATTACCTTAAGGCATCAAGTAGACTACTAGCTATGTGCTTCCTCCTGTTAGAAGGAGTGACCCAAATGGCTCTAATGCCACATACAGCTGGTAGAGCCTCGTCCTCGCACAAAATTACTCCATCATGGCTTCTTTCTTCAGGACTTTTGATGATATTCTTTCTTATGATTTCCCTCTGGAGACTAACACCACCAAATTGAAGGGTGGTTGAGTTCCTCTTTTTCTCCTTTGTTTCAACATTAGATTTTTCGTCCACAGAGCTTGAAAGAAACCTGTAGGCCTTTTTTATTGGTTCGGCAACTAGACATCCAGATATTCTTTGCGATGAAACAAATAAATATACCTGCTATCATGTTAAATGTATCAATTCCTGACTACTTGCAGCCATGGAGTTGCCTCAGAATTGCACACAAATTTGACTATAGGAGACTTTAATATTTGATGTTGCAATGAAAGAGATAAAAAATGAAAACACCCATCATGATTCTTGAGACAATAAAGGCTATAAACTTCATGGAGCTGTGAATATTTGATCTTGAGAAGTTGCAGAGGAGGGATATTAAGTATACCTTACAGTTCTTATTAAGTATCCACCCGTCACCAAGCTCCATTTCCATCATGTGCACAACTTCCTGAACCTGCATTGTCACAGGATATACCATTAAAAGTCCTCAAAATAAAAGAGCAAACCAAATGTGTTAATCAAAAGATAAAGCTGCTAACCACTCAGCACCTTTTTCGGCTGCGAAGAAGGATCACCATCTTCCACCAAAATAATTCGGCCCCTTTCTAGTGCATATATGACCTTTTCCCCTCTCCAACCCTTATAATCAGTGATTTATATCAGTTATAAACCACAGACACAGATACTATAACAAAGTGACAATTCAATCGACGAATTACATATAACACAAATATTTCATGTTATCTTACCTTAAATGGTACCCCATGGGTGTAACTCTTGTGAAATGTTTTGTGGACCTTTTCATCATCTTTGTCACCTGAAGCATACTTGAAACCACACGTCTTACACGTATACAGTAGAAAATTCGACTGACCAACCTCCAGATATAACTGAGCATAGTTTCTCTTCTTATTCAGAACTTTGCTATGCTCGGCCTGCTCCAATTTGGTCAATTTGTCCTCAAGATCTTGTTTCTCTAATGATTCACTATTCAATCCACCATCAATATCACTACAAGAAAACCAAACCCACGTTTCAACATTAAAAAAGTCGAGAAAGCAACCATAAGAAACTTACTAAATAGCAGCTCACAAGTAAGGTTTTAAGTTTACAAATCAGAATATCTCAGGAGAAAGGCAATAATCCATAACTTTTAGTTAAATTAGAGAACATTGGTCATTAACCACTTGCGTACACATCAATCCCAACCATCAACCATTACATAGTAAGAAAAGCTAATTTTGAAAATCAAAGGACCCGAAAAATCGACATACAGCAAAATTTGTGCATTTCCACAAATTCACGATTGAACTTATGTTAACCTTGATACTAACAACTACAAGAAGAGAAAAAAACCTCGAAATAAATGAATGAGTTTACCCTTGAGAGTTAGAATTCTTGCGTTTGTAGGTGACGGTGATTTCTGGTTCTTCAGCTAATATCTCAGAATCAACACCAAACAAATTGCAGGAAAATGGAGATTCCTGATCCGAAGAAGGTGACGGCTTGAAGAATGCGCTGATCTTTGATTGCATCTTCTTCGATTGCTAAAAATTTGATATACAACACACATACCCATACATACGTGTACATGGACAATGTTTATATCTACATAATTATATGCAAACAAAATTTTAAGCAAAACCTCGAAATAATTCATACCTTCAGCAAGCCAATAGTACCGAAGTGTTCAGCCAGCATATTCTCATCAGTCCCAAAAGGCAAGTTACAAACATAAATAGAACCGTTCGTGGGGGCTCCTTTTCCCGTATTTCATGAAGCGCCACAACAGAAACTTTAAAGTAATAATAATAATAATCTCGCAACCACCACCCTTTCGATTACCGCAGCTAATCAACAATAGAAAACCCAAAGAAAAAAAAAAGTTACAAGAATTTTAGCATAAACAAAATAAAAAAAATTAGAAATCTATTAATGGAGGTTCCTAATTTCCTATAGCGCTGAAACTGACAAATCATAATACAACATCATCTTCCGCAGTGAGTTCAAGGGTTAGGGTTTTGTAGAAAAATCACAAACAGAAAAGCAATCATCGGTGAAATAGAACCTGGTTTCTCCGGTGGTGCCGCCGCCGTCGCAGGTTTTACTCCGCCGTTGAGAGGAATGAGGACGGAAATAGGATTGGTGTCTGCGAAGGGGATCGAGCCAATAGCAAATATACCCCGGGACACGGCTTGAAGAATGCGCTGATCTTTGATTGCATCTTCTTCGATTTAATTTTGCTTTCGATTTTTGATGGTTGATTGCGAGGAGGTATAACAGTAAAAGCAGCGGAAATTTTGGTTTCGCTATATCTCCCGCCAATATTATTGGGCCATTTCATGGTAAATGAATATTCGCAAATCCCTTCGGCCTTGTGGCCCAGTAGGCCCAATCAATAGCCCATAAGTTACCTATTTTATTTTGTTTTATTTTATTTAAAGAACAATAAAATTAGGTTGTCAATGATTGAATCAAGCTATATTAAAATATTAAAATTAAATTATAAACTATCAACTTCGACAAAATACAGTCCATATGTAAGTTTGACAAGGAAAAAATATACGTAGAAGTGTAACACATATCCCAAAATGGGATCCTTTCAGTACTAAATAGAGAATTCGATTTAACAATGATGACATTTTTCGTATGACCAAGTTCATAAAAAAGCGGGTAACAATAAATATAAAAAAAATCGAACATCGATTTTGATAAATGAAAAATTAGTATCCAAAAATAAAAATCAATGCAGCAATTTGATTGTCACAAAATATAGAGCCCATTAACTCAAGAGTGTATACACACTCCTATATCCTCAAGTCTCTTATCTAAATATGCACATTCTGCTGCTTTCTTTTACCCTTCCATAGAAACATCTCTCTGCTAAAGATGAAAAAGAACAGCAGATATAAAAAGGTGGATTCAAAGGTGCTCGTTCGACATGCTTGCTCTCGAGCTGTCTTCTCCACGTCCACCGGAATTGAAATCTGTTATAAAACAAGGATCTTTAAGCAGAAAAATGCGTAGAGAATAATAATAGGATCGCATTTTGAGACCAAAGGTTTCACTTAAGCAAAAGAGATAAACAATACTAAAAAGGAACGATTAGGAAGTTGACATACTTGTCACTCATCCCAAGTCAGGACTGTTCTGCCAATTCATTATTGGTGATTGCTCTCAATTGATCATATGCCCTCTGAATTTTGTGCCTTTCTTCCAAAGTCAACTTTGACCCTTCACAAGACTGTCAACAAGTACAAAGTCAGACCATAACAAATCTTGAGTCGATCGTTAAGGTTTGAAGAGCTAAACATAAGGTAGACACTAACCAATAAATGGAGAAGATTTTGTAACATAGTCTCCATTTCAACCTTGCATGACAATAGAGTTGGTTGGATCTTGGGTTCTTTATACATGTGTAGTAGTACAGAGGCGATGGCACATATTGTATTCGAACGATCAGAGACAAGCGATGAACTACCCTCAGAGATCCATGATCCCATCACATTTAACACAAGATTCAATAACTTTCTGTTCTTATGGATAAGATAAAAGGATGGTAGTAAGTAATATTGTCTTCTTTTTACACTGTTGACTTTAGTAGACTTTTGATCACTTTCCCCTAAATTCTGCATCAAAATGACTGATTTCAAGAGAAACATAAATGTGGACATAAATTTATAAATCAACTTCAAAGAAAAAGAATTACTGACAGTTGTAGCATTGATCATGTATCGCGGAAGAACATGGCTTATGTTGACAATACTCTGTTCTGAAAGTCTAGACGGTTTTGAGTCTAGTGTGATGAGCAATCTGAGAAAGGCGCACTTATTGTCCACTGGTGTGTCCCCACACTGAGAAATATTATGCAGATACAAATTTATAAGCTTTTGCATGAGGTCAAGAACTTTCTAATGAAGTTCGAAGAACATGATAAACATGGGAAGAAGGATAAACCAACCAAAGAGGAAAGAAGATGATTGTCAAAACATACCATGTGATCAACAATTATCTTCTCCAGCATCTGCATAACAAGAGTATCATCACCTATCTGTGACAAACACGAACAGACAATGCTAGTGACGTGTTTAAATGTCTTGCAATTTGGCTTCCCATCATACTTCATGGCTGGGCAGACTTCTTCTGCAAAGTAAAGCAACATAATAAATGTAAAAGAAAATCTACAATAATTTCACTGAAAAATGGAATAATTTTTTTTACTAAATAATCCAACAAGCTCGATTCCATTTCAAAGAACACTAAGCATACTCGGATATGCAAGAATAACAAAGAGTCAAGAGTGAAAGGAGCATTGAATTTTTTTTGGCAAAATGGCTTTACTGGCAATTATACAACCAGAAATGAGAGGCAACGGAATTAAATTAAAAAAGGTACCTGGATAAACCTGGAACCGTGAGAGTAAAGTGACATGGAAACTTATGTAGTCTGCAACTCGGATATGTCCAGCTCTAGAGGCAGATTGCAGAACTTCTAAGACACGGTAAACCAAAAACGGCTCTAGACCACCTGTCGTGGAGAGACAAAGAAAATTTACAAACTATTCAACTCTTCTATAATGATACATCTTTTTTCTTTTTTTTTATTTGGTGAATATCTATCTCACTTCCATGCTTCTGACAAATAAACAAAAGCATCAACTTACCTTTGGACGTATTAAGTGAGATTACTATCAGGATTGTGCTATTACACCTTTTTTTTTTTTTTTTGTGTGTGCATTTTAGTAATTAACAGCTTTATATAAGCGGATCAAAAAAGATTACATGTGATCAAATTATTTCTCCAGAAAAGAAAAAAAAAAATCCCTTTAAAGAGGTTTTTATTACAGAAAATAAAAGGAATAAGTATAACAGCAAAAGAACATCCGACTTCTATGATACTTACTTATGCAACATGGTATTAGTGATTGCAGAAGTAAAGAATCAATAGAAGCAAAATAATAAAGGCAGCAGATGGCAAGCTCCTGAATATCTGCTGCAACCCTTATGAAGGGACCATAGCATACGTCTGCAAAAACAGTCCATTATATTAAACGTATCACAAATGTAACCAAAGGTGATAAAAAGAATGGAAGAACCTTCAGATGTGTACCTTTCTCAACCCTCCTGCTGAAAAAATCTGTAAATTCATACTGCATAGTGTCAAATTCCCGAGAGAATGGAGAGTTAGCTGGAGCAGTTTGTCCTACACAAAGCAGAAGGCGCAACACAGCCTGCAAAAAGAACAATTATCAACAATTTAACGCTTGATGATAGGAGCACTCAGGAGAGAATTTAAAACCACTGCAGATGCCAGGAAAAAACCTTGGTACACAATGCGTTTTTGTTATCCAACAAGATTAGCAATGAAGGAAGATCCTGTATCCAAGTGATCTGATAGTCCAACAAAGTAGGATCATCTGCATCAAGGTAATGTGAGCTCCTTTCCTGTTGCACGGAAAAATTGAGGCCAACATTTTCAACACATATAGCATTGAAGAAAATAAATCAATTCTACAGTATTGGGTCCACCATAAGATCCAACTGAGAGTGCCACGAAGATCCATATAAGAAATAATTTTCCAAAAAAATCTCCTTGAATTGCTTTAGATCCAGGGGATTTGGTACTCATTCTTATTATACTTGTACATAAAGTAGATATCTTACAGGAGTAAGCATTTCTTCAATTGCAAGAATGCAAGCTAATTTCATTGAAGATTGTGGATTGGAGTTCTTGAAAACTGCAGTGAAAGCCTGCAACAATAAATGGAGGCTAAAGAGTGGCTAACCATAAAGAAGGAAGATATATTAAAAGAATTGAAATTAACATACAAACCTGAAGTATACGTGACCTCCAGCCACCAGAAATTTGCATTACTAATTTTGAAATGTAAGGTATAAGTGGAAGCAAGTGTTTCTCATGTAACACTTTACCCGATTGTATCTGCAAATAATGTGTATATCGTAAAGGAACAATATCATGAAGCTGAATTCAAAAAATTTACAGATAAAGAACGAGGAGCTAACAAGTATTACATTCAGCTACAAATATCATGACCATGAAGTGCTGACCATGAATTATACACAGAAATTTTTCAATTCAATAGGGAAAAAAGAAGACAATGAAAAATAAAGGTGTTTCCATCATATTACCAGCTAAACTTTAGTTAGTTTCAGCTCTTGCGCTAAGGACCAAATAGAAATCTCAACGACTATCTTATGTGTATACAAGACCAAATAATAGAAGTCCATAAGCAAACCTTTGTAGCCAGTGAAAGTTCAATGAATTCCAAGAACTTATCCAATAAAACAGAGGGAGAATAGTTCCAGTTTCTCAACTGTAAAAATATTTTGGTAATTAGAGTATTTAGCATGAAAATTCGATCTTCATCCTGCAAGGCACCAAGTAAACAAAAATTAGTCCTTTCAATGAACAAGTTCTGAGGTTTAGAAAACCTTATTCAAGTTTCAAAGAAATTCAGAAGCTACACTATTACAATACTTCATACTATAAGGTCAATATACCTTTCCTGAGAGATGATGAACAGGGTTGAGAGGATAAACATCCCATAACTTCTTTAATGTCATCGGTGATATTAATTGATTGTGTGTGGTCATTTTAGGCTTCTGACAAGTTGGAACAATTTGTGAATCAGGTTCACTTCCACAAATCCCATTAACCAAAAATCTGACTATGATATCTATGCTCTGAAGAATAAATTGCATACAATCACATGATTGCAAATCTAGTTGGGTGGTGCCATGCACCAATGGCATGAAATCATGGAACGAACCAACTAGAATGGGCAAAAGATCCTTCAATTGCTTGGAAATATCCACAACCCCTGCCAAACATGGAAACAAAATTTTATAATAATGTACATGCACACATATGAGATATTCAAGGTGAGGTAAATGTTGCAGGCGAAGGCACTAAAAAGGGTCTATTATCTCCACAAGAACACATAATATTCTCAATTATACATCAAATTCAAAATAATTACAGAGAAAGATAAAAAATAATGCACCTGATGAGCAAAAAGTTTCTGAAACTCACCGATAGGTTCTCTGGCAGCCTCAGGCTCAAAAGCATGAAGGATTCCATGGGTAGGAATATCCTGTACAAAGGCAGCCTTGAATAAGAATTCCATCTAAAACACAATTGAGGAAAAACAAACAACAGCCATGGCGAGCAAACAACACAAGGCTAAATGCATTAAGGTACTAGGCTTCTATTAATAGTAGATACAAAAATAACATATTGATACCTCCACCCAATACACATACATACATAGAGATGTGTAGATATTTTCTTGAAGGAACACAAGAAGAATATGCGACGACAGCATGCGGCTTGTTCAAAAGAAAAGTGCATTAGAAAGCAATCCAAAAGGTAATTCTTGTGACTTTATTCATACTTCAGTTTTTGTGACGTCTTCAACTTTAGAGCTACCTCTTAATGACAGAACATTAATACAGGATGTTAACAAAAGAAACAAAGGCAGTTTACTGGCCAAAGTCTGTCTTAAAGTAACTTGAGATTATAGGAATGTAATCTGCGATATTGATAGAGATGCCATATATAGTTAATCGAGATAACAATAACAAAGGATCAGTAATTTCAACTGCTCAGGCCATAGTGGATGGATATTTCACATTGTATTGGAATCAGGCAATGCAATGAAAGGCACTTTTCTTCAATGTACAAGTAAAAATTTACAAAAATATAAGAAAAATTCGCCTAGAACATTAATTCACAAGATCATACATTTTTGACAGCTGACTGGTCTCTCTCTTTGCATGGCAACAGTGATAAACAGCGAACCAATCCAGCAATGATGCTCTTTAATTTGCTCTTGTCTTCCAAAAATTGGTTCTTCCGTAGTATATTGTCATAATTTAGGAGTACCTGCAGATAGGATACAACAGTTTTAAATAAAAATGATACAATAAAAAGGCACCAAAAAAAAAGGGCAGAACAAACTTATTAGCAGAGGTCATTTTGAATATGATCACACATGATAATAGATGTAATGCAATATGCACCATATTGTCAATGGAAAGATAAAGCATACCTTTTCAGCATAAGAAGAAAATGAAGAGGGGCAGAACTGGACAACAAGGTCGAAAAATTTGAAAGCCATCAAACGCACATCTATTGCTAAATGTGTCATAGCATTGAATATGTACGCCATCATCAAGGAAACTAATGGACCTTGGTTATCCTGTAAGAACAAAGCAGAAAAACAACTAGAGCATATCCAACTTCAACTTAAAAACATCAGAAAAATGTCACTATCAACAAAAGCAGCCTTCCATTAACTTATCTACATATAACTGAAGAGACACTAAATCCCACTACAGTAAAGATTGGATTCCCTTTGAGCACAAAAGCTCAAACCAACATTGATTCCACTATCAAGAAAGCTAAATAGTACGCTAAATGAAGCTTATAATAAGCAATATATTTTAGATAAAACGTTGAGTAAGAATTGAGACATATATAAATGGATAGCAAAACAACCCAAATTAAAGGTATTCAGACACTTAAAAAAGACAAAAATAAGTTCATAAGAACTTTATACAGGAAATACTCTGCAATATCATAAATACCTTCGCACACCCAGAGAAAATTACTGACTTGAAAAGCTGATAAAGCATTTCACGAACAAACTTATCATCATCACCAATGCGTTCACGAAGTTTCTCTACAATGGCAAGCTTATGCAACTTCAGCTCAGTTGGATGTTTAACCAAGATATCTTTAATACCTAGCAATGCATCTGGGAACAGGACATAAAAGTTTGTTATTGAGCACAAACTGAGAACAAAGACATTAAACAAATCAACACATCATTATGAATTAAGAACATGACATAGTAGAGATTCAATTCAATAAGAATGAAATGTACAAAAACCAAGAGTAACCAATTCTATATCACCAGAATACCATAATTTTCAAGTGTATATCCATTGGCACATCAAGTAGCTCATCAAAGGTAAACTAAAGCATCGACTGTGACCTTTTCGGACTTTGGCATTATGATGGCTTGTCTGCTGAAGAAGCTCCTTTAACGTCAATCCCTTTTTGCTAATTGCTAAACCCGCCTTTTCCGACGCTATACTCTGCTCCGGAAGAACTATAGCTCTGGATTTTATCTCAGTGTTTGTAGCATTCTTTGGAGGCGGCAATTTCCTGCCGAGTTTCCGCTTAAATTTCTGCAAAAACAAATTCGAAACTTTGTAAATTCATACTCACTACAGCTTGAAATCAAACTTTTTATACTAAAACCTAAAAACTTCAATAAATTGAAGAACTTCTCATAATTACTTTGAAGTCCACCCCGCGGCCTTTTGACTTCTTCGGTTGGGATTTGGGTTTCACCATTTTCGAACTTCCTGGACCTGGTTTTCCTACTAATTTCGGAGGAAAATCGTAATAATCGCCAAAGTTTATATGCGATTGCGAAGATTGTTCTAACTCAAATTTTCAACTCAATTATTTTTTTTTAAATCGAAATTCATGAATTAGGGTTTAAGGTTTTAGGCATGTGAGAGAAAAGCGGAAAAATGGCGGTTATTTTAACGGCAGACTTGGAATTTGGAAAACTGAGTTAGAATTTGGGCCCAGTGAATTTAAGGCAGCCCAATTATTATCATCAAGATGCTAATGGACTTCAATGGAAATTTCGAAGCCCAAAATCAGAAATTTTGGGCTTTCTTTGGGAACAATTTTATTCTGGTTTAATCCATTAGGTTAAGTCGAACTAAAATCAAATATTGAAATTTCAAACCACGTCCTCATTTATTCTTAAATTATTGCATTATTCATTTTTAAATACACATTACATAAATATGCATAGAATAAATGTGCATTTACTAGGAAGTTAAGTCAAAAGGACAAGTACAAAACATTAATAGAGTGAGATTAGTGAACAAAAGAAAAGGAATGAAATATTAGGTAAAGGTTTGGATGGTGTAAAGTGACAAGGACAGTGCATGATATAAAAAGATGTTTAACTCCATGCAAATTAACTAAATGTGTAACACCCCAAAATAAAATTCAATTATGTAAGTTAGAATGAGAATTTCCTATAATAAATGTAAAAAATGAATAATAATAATAATAATAATAATAATAATAATAAAATTTCATAATTAATACGAGATTCAAATAATAAGGTAAAATTATTTGAATAATGATAATATAAATTATGTATAAATTTCGAAAGGAAAATAGATGTAAAATTTATTTGGTATATTTATACAGGAGCAAAATATAACATATCTATATATGTATTTATAAGCGACCTCTATGTATATGAATATATAAGAAAAATAATTTGTTACATTATAATATATCAATATATATATGGCTAGACGTGTATGAGTGGGTATATATATAATAATATGTATAAGGTGTTGTTTTAGTATGTTAAATATTAAATAATGCATACTTTATATAATTATGAAATATAACATGAACACAACACTTGTATAGGCATGCCAATCTTACATAATATTAATAATCAATAATAATAATAAAAGAAAAGAAAACTTAACCATTAAGTTTATAAATATATACGTACACATATTTCTTTCTCTCCCAAAAAAACAACCAATCTCGCTGCTGTTGTCGCTGTTCCGCCGCTGCCACTTTTAATCCTCCGGCAAGTTTGTCCAATAAGGTAATTGGATCCGTTCATATGTAGTATTCATCGAGTTCATCTCAAGTACGGTCTTGAAATTTGACCCAACCGCTTCCTCCTCCACGTACGGTCGTGAGAAAAGGCGGGTACACAGAAGGGAATCGAGGTGGGTCTACCTAGTGCTTTGGAGTTTTCTAAATGACGTGATAAATGTGGGGATAATTGCTTATTACGATATTTATATTTCTTTCAAGATATTTAAAATATGAATTATAATATTGAATGAAATGAAGCATGTATACATGTTATGTGAATAAAGTGTTATGAGCTATGATGTTGTGCTATGATGAATGAGATGACTGAATGTTTATTTTATACAAGACAAATGTGAAAATGCGTGAAAATTATACATTTCACGAGATTTGATTTATTACTCAATGATTGTTGCAAAATAAATGAATTTGTGAGTTGGATGGTTATTGTGGTTTGCAGTTGTGAGTTGTATCAAGTAGTATTTTGGTGATATGAAAATGGGTTAATTATATACGAAATTATATAGTGCTTTGTGCACATAATTATATGATACTTAGTGCACAAAATTATATAGTGCTTTGTGCACATAATTATATGGTGCTTAGTGCACGAAATTATATAGTGCTTTGTGCACATAATTATATGGTGCTTAGTGCACGTGGTGCTTAGTGCACAAAATTATATAGTGCTTTATACACATAATTATATGGTGCTTAGTGCACGAAATTATATAGTGCTTTGTGCATATAATTATATGGTGCTTAGTGCACGAAATTATACAGTGCTTTGTGCATATAATTATATGGTGCTTAGTGCACGAAATTATACAGTGCTTTGTGCACATAATTATATGGTGCTTAATGCACGAAATTATATAGTACTTTGTGCACATAATTATATGGTGCTTAGTGCACGTGGTGTTTTGTGCACATAATTATATGATGTAGTATGTATGAAATTTTATGTCGGGATATAACCCGAGGTGCTGTGTGCACTAAATATATTAGAAATGAATCAGGTGAGTGTGAAGTGTTAAAAATGAAATAGGTGATCCTAAAAGGAGATGTATGGAAAAAGGGATAAAGAATCATATTATCATGTATAATTTCCGGTTATTAAAATTTATCTCACCTGATTTATAAGCGTTTATGATTTTACTCTCTTAATGCAGATTAACCCCACTGAGTGTTTCACACATTCACCCATTTTATGTTAAAATTATTTTCAATTTAAAGAATTTAAAGCGTGATGCGCCAGCGGTGGATGCTGGTAACCGATAGTCAAAGATTGTAGAAAATTTTTATTCAAGATGTTATAATTCATGAATTATGGAAATATATATTTTATAATAAATCTAGATTTTAATTATCTTTATTTAAAAAAAAAAGAATTTTATGTGTAAGTAATGCCTCGATCAAGATTTATTTTTAAATAGCGTGTTACAAAATTGTGACATGTGTCAATAATTAGAATAATTGCAATAATCCAAACAATAATTCCATGTCGTCAACGTAATCACATGTATGGTTGGGTTTAAGTGACAAGGAGACATGGCATAGTTATTATGACAATGAAATAGACTTTCACGTTCTACACACACCTGCCAAACATTGAGGCCATTGACGTTGATCATCTTTGCACCTTTTAACCAATCAAATTTTACAATTATTTGCCCCATTTATCATCACTTGCCACGTCCTATGATGTTTTATTTGGTATTGTTATTACTAACTAATTCTTCCGCCTGATGCGATTTATTATTTATTGTGATAGTATATAATTTATAATTATATAATAAAATTGTTATATTATAAAGTTATTCATATATCTTTTATTATTCAAACTTTGTATAATATACAAATATATTTTTATATTTCTATTGATTTTTAAAATTATATTTTATAATTTTAAAAAATTGTTAGGTAAAATAGAATTTTAACTTAAGAAGATAGAATTTGGTTGAACTCCCCCTGTACGTTAGGGCTTCCTTATGCATTTGTTTTTGGGTTGCATGTTATTTTAAATTCAAATAACACAAATTGTATATGTTCTTTTAAATTATATTTGATAATATTAAAAAGTTAGAATACAAAATTTATAAATAATTTAAACGACGAACTTAAAAGCTTACATTCTATTCGTTCATCTTTTGTTGAATTTTTTTCATGGCTCAATAGATAATTTGATAAGCTAATGATTTTAAGAGTTAGTTATAAGAGACCAATTAACAATATAAGTTTTGAAATATTTATTTTTATACAACATTTTTCATAATTACAAAAAGTATATTACAATTTTTTTTTTAATTTTCAAATTGATAATATGAATAATTCTAGACATTAAGTAATTCAAGTTAACAAAAAAAAAAGAATTAAAAACTTGAAAGCTTACATTTTATTTATTTCTATTTTTTACTAATTTTTTTTCATGGTTCAATAGATAATTTGA
This sequence comes from Scutellaria barbata, assembly GCA_028654395.1. Taxonomy (NCBI): domain Eukaryota; kingdom Viridiplantae; phylum Streptophyta; class Magnoliopsida; order Lamiales; family Lamiaceae; genus Scutellaria; species Scutellaria barbata. The sequence goes on along the minus strand of CM053655.1, from coordinate 489,218 downwards.
TAAGCCAAAGATTTTTGGAGTTGGTTAAAAGTGACCGATTAACAATAAAAATTTTGAAATATTATTTATATACAATATTTCTTATAATTAAAAAAAAATATCTTAAAATTTTTTTAACTTTAAAATTGATAATGAGAATAATTATAGACATTAAGTAATTAAAGTTAACAAAATTTAAAAAAAGAAATAAATTATTGTTCAACAATGAATAACAGTCATCCTCAACAACACCAACAAATAATAATAATAATAATAATAATTAACAATATATTATATGGAAAAAGTGTTCTAAATAACATGAACAATTTTTTGAATTTTTTTATTAACCAATATAATGATGTGATATTTTGGGAAGGAAAGTGAGAAAATTGTAAATTTTACCAATTGTCCTCTTATAGATTATTTTAAAAAAATAAAACATGAAGTATAGGTTGATTTTCATTGCAATATGACAATTTAAAAAAAAAAAGACATTGGGTGGAAAAGTTAATTTGATTGACAATCTATATGGAAAAGTAGATGGTGTTTTGAAGAGCAAAATTATGCTTAGTTAGTGATTTATTTTGCTAGTTGTTTGGAGAGGAGCAAATGTATGTTTGTGTGTTTTGAGAAAAGGTTTAATAATTGAGACTAGTCCATTTCTAGTTGTTGGAAATATGTCCCATTTTCCTTGTGCATTAAAGAAAACATCATTATCTTTATTTTCTTTTCTTTTTTATTTATCCTTGTGGATTTTATTTTTCTCTTTGAACCAACCATTGATTGCTTTTGAATTTCCATTCACCTTCTTCCTTTTCTAAAATAGGAATAACACAAACTCAAACATGAATATATATGATCTGATATATTTCACTCAATATAATATCTATAAAACCTTCGACAATATAGAGAGATTGCAAAGAAGAAAATCCATATTGAGACAATGTCATTCAAAACCAAAGTGCTATATCTACATTGCAAAAGATTGATATTAGTGAATACAAACCAAATCTCAAGAAAACACAAACATCAAAACTAGCTATCCACATCTACCTTTCCTAACGGCCGTCGGACGAAGTGAATGACTCCGCGAATCCTGCAGGCCGGGCCGGGATACTCCCCTTGCTGTCCTCAAGGTCCATATAGCTCATATCCTTGCCTTCAGCTTCTTGCCAATCCTTCACCATCTGGTCAAGTGGAAGGCTATAATCAATCCCACAATACTCCTCGGTCTCATTCTCGAGTGGTTTCCACTTCTCGACAAGTGAGGCCAAGACATTGACAGCGTGGCCCATGTCGGGCCGTTGACTGGGCTCCCTCGCTGTGCAGTGACCAGCCAGCTCAGCAATGATGGAGATGCTCTCGGACGTTTCATCTTTCTTGTCCAGAGACGGGTCTATCGCGGCCATTAGCTTATCTTTGCTAGATTTGATTTGCCAGAACCATGCCACCAAGTACTGGCTCTCCTCGGGCCGGGCCTCGTCTAAGGCCATCATTCCCGTTAATAGCTCCATCAGAACTACACCGAAACTGAAGACATCCGCCTTCGTCGTGATTTTACCCGTAACTAGATGATGTGACCATTACAAAGTCCCATGTTTTAGTATGTAGTTAGTTATTCATCATCAAAATAATTATTGAAGGCAATATAATGCAAAACATACTTCATAACACAAGAGTCCAGATTGTATATATAAAGTGAGATTTAGACATTATTAACAAAACATTAAATAAGTCAAAATTGTCATTTTTACCCTCAATGAAATGAGTCCGTCAGACAAGTATTGGAAGAGAGGGGAGGGGTAGTTTTGTCCAAAACACACTATATAAAGTTTACTTACCAGCATATTCAGGTGCTAGGTATCCAAAAGTTCCTGCGAGCTGGGTGGCAACAGATTTCTGATCTCCATCGGGGGCAAGTTTAACGAGGCCAAAATCGGAAACTTTAGCTCGAAAATCATCACCAAGTAAGATATTCGAAGACTTAAGGTCTCTATGAATGAAACTCTTATGAGCCAAAGTATGAAGGTACTCTATTCCTCGAGCAACATCCAATGCAACAATAAGCCTCCTCTTCCAAGAAAGAGGCTCTAACTGCAATTTCCTCCATTGAAAAAGATGTTTGCTAAGAGCCCCCTGAGACATGAACTCGTAAACAAGAAGCCTCTCATTGCCTGCAATAGAATACCCCAAAAGAGACACCAAATGTCTATGACGAACTTTGGACAAAACCGCGATTTCAGATTGAAATTCGTCCAATGCTTTGTTGCTAATAACCCCCGCTTCCATTCTCTTCACTGCAATCTTGGTTCCATCGTCCAATTCGCCCTTATAAACAACCCCAAAGCCACCCCGGCCAAGCTCATTTTGCGGGGCGAAGTTCTGTGTCACGTTTCTAAGAACTTGAACGGATATAACCAGGTTCCCAGCCTCAATCACATGAGACTCGCCACTAGCAGAGCCGCTAGTCAAGGACGAAACACTTCTATGTGTGCTATCTGCCACCACAATCTTGACCGCATTGTCTGAGTCAGATGGAGCTCTAGGATGAACCACGAGTGAGCCTGGAGTGGCTCCTCCGTCTTTCCTCTTCTTACAAAGATAAATCGAGAGTGGTAGAACCAAGCAAACAAGAACGGCAAAGCTAGCAACCGGGCCCACAATTACATACATCTTGTTCGAGCTTTTTCCTCTAACAGGTCCATATGTAGCATTGGAAGATACAGATGAAGACGGGGTATGAACGTCTCGTGAACCCTGAGACGACGAGTTGGACTTGGGATTCAATAAGGTGTTGCCCTCTAAGAAAAGCTTCACATTGGAACCAAATTCAGGAAGAGGGGGGGAGATATTGTTTCCATTCAAGTTCAAAAACATCAAAGACTTCATACCAGTCCAGTTCATAGGAATCTGACCAGAGAGATTGTTGGACTCAAGATATATATAAGTGAGAGAATCAAGATTTACAATAGAAGGGCTTAAAGAACCAGAAAGATTCGATTTTGGCAAGTTCAAGGTAATGATCTTGCCACTAGGATCACACCCTACTCCTAACCAAGACGTCCTACACGGATCATTACCAGACCACGATCCAACGAGCCTGTCCGGATAATCCACCCCATCAAGAAACCCCAACAGGGCCATAACATCAGGGGCACAAAGAGCACCAGGATTAGGAAGACAAAATGGATTCGAAGCACAAGTAACATTAGCAGCTTTGAACTTAGGGACAGGTCCCATGAAGCCATTGTTATTCAAATCCAAATGTCCTAACCCCATATCCAACAAGCTAGAAGGAATCAAACCAACAAGATCATTGCCATTAAGATTAAGATCCTTCAAAGAGACTAAATCACCAATGTTATTCGGAATCCTACCCGAAAACCGGTTCCCATGGAGCCAAAGGCTAGTGAGCGAAACCATACTCGAAACAATCTCAATTGGACCAGACATACCCTCACTTTGCTCATTCAACCAAAGAACAGTCAATAAAGAACCCCTGAAACTCTCTGGGATTCCCCCTGTGAGTTGATTCAAAGACAGCTTTAAAACCTCCAAAGAAGACATGTTTCCAAGAAATGCAGGCAAAGAGCCACCCAAATTACAGCTCATCAATGTCAGGTTTTTAAGCTGGGCTGAGCTCTGCAAAGCAGAGGGCAAGGACCAGCCAGTAGTGGAGTTCAAAGGATTATAATCTAAGGCTAAAACCTCCAAATTGACAAGCCCATTAAAGAAATCAGATGGGATTGTGTCGAATTTGTTGTAATCCAAATAGGCATATCGCAATTGAGACAAGCCACTAAAAGAAGGCAATTTCCCACTGAATTGGTTCTTTTGCAGTCCTATATTTTGCAACATGGAGAGTTTATTGAAGTTTTCAGGCAACGGGCCTTTCAGGCCCAAACCTCGTACCTGAATCTGGGTGACTCTGGCGCCCGAGCAGAATACGTGGGGCCAGGAAGGTGGGCCACACGGGTCGTCGCCATTGTCGGGCCATTGTAAGAGCTCAGCATTTTCGAGATTTTTTCTGAACTGGTTTAGTATGGCTAAGTCATTGGGATCTGTGGCGCCATGAGCAACCGTAGCTATGAATAGAAGAGAGATTATAGCCGCTGTTATCTTGGAATTAGCCGCCATGGCAGATATTTTGAAGCTAATAAGCAGAGTACAAGCATTGAGAGATGAGAGAGGGAGAGGTCTGTTAGCAACTTTTTGAGAAGCTCATCTGAAATGCTGGAGAAAGAGTGGTAGAGAGAGAAACATGGGATAGCTGATAAGGGATATCTGCGAATTGCAATAATACAGAAGAGAGAGAGAGAGAGAAGGGTAAATGGAGAGGGAGAGAGAGGGTGTTAACTGTTAAGAGAAGAGAGTCACTTTCTTTTGATGGTGGTGAAGCATGAGGAAGTATACTAAACAGAGGGGGGATAAAAAAACTGAAAAAACAGAGACTTTTAGGCAAAGCTTGTTGAAGAAGGGAACACAATAAAAAGTGGATCTTTGAAAACTAATGTGGATGTCGGATCAAGAACAAAAGGGACGTTAAGGAAGAAGAAATCGATAATGAATCTTGATTATCCACTGTTAAATCATGTCTTTTTCTCTTCCTAATTTTGCGCTATAATACTGCAAGGGTGTTTTCGTCTTTTTCCAACAGGGTAAACCTATTCAGATGCTATATTAAAGTTTCTGTCCCGTGTTCGTAATACCATAATTAATATAAAATATAATTTTTTTAGCAAAATGAAATTCAAATATTATAAAATCGTCTAACTCAAAAAATTATAGGTTACACGAAAATCATGTTAGTCACAGATTGTGCGATGAAATAATTTTTTTTTGTCCATTTCCATAATTTGTAGTAGAAAAATAATAAAATTATTTTTTATAGTAAAAAAATAACATACTATTTTTGTGGTATTAAGGGTTATTAAACCATTAAATTTTGCAACTATGCAATATTTTATGGTTTGTTGCATTATTTTATTTTATTTTTATGATATGCATTTATATATTTATTACCTGATTGATAGGGCATTTCTTGGTTTCTTCTTGGTGGTTGGTTTTTTTTTTTTTTTTTTTTGGTTTCAAAATTTATGACACGAATTTTGTTTTATGCCAATTGAATTTTTTATAATAAATTTATTTAGGGGACAAAAAATATTTTGTGCATGTGAAGAATAGTAATATACTTACATATTATTAGTAAATAATTTAGGCATGGCTGATTAATTATATTGGTGGGGACGACACTTCCACCTTTATTTCGCATGTGATTTCCATATTTAAACTCCCCCACTTTTTTGTTTGTGAATTTTAGGTATATTTCTATTTTTTTTATAAATATAACAAAATTTTAAATAATACTACTAAATGGATGGATTACAATAAGATATAGTAAAAAAATTAGGCACCGGTAAAATCAATTGTTAAGAACCCATCTTTTTGACCCAAACAATACAAAGATATATAGTAATGCTCTTGCAATATTGTACTATTCAAACATCTTTTGCAATACCTAGAATAAATTACATTTAATTAAATATGATTTTTATAATTAAAGGGTATGATTATTATGATGGTTCACAAATTTAGTTTCATGAAACAGATTGAAAAAAATTAATATTGATTTGTAAAAATGAGTTTCGTTTGTTAGTAGCAAGACTTCATCACATTAAATTATATTTAAAACACATTCTTGCATAAGTTTTTACAATATTTATTAATTAAATATGAGCGGGGACAAGTATTCTCGTACATAAAAACCAATATAGTTGCATTTGCAAGTAAACTTCGTTCCATTGGTTGAAGATTTGTTTGCTTTGTGATATTGAAAGGAAATATTTTATTGACCATACATGTGTATTTGGGATTTGTATATAGTTGACAATGATTTATTGGTTGTAAGGAAAATGGAAATGATTTAAATAAATGTAATAATTATATCTATTATGTATTGGTGATTGTAGAGTGGTCATGGAAATATATTTTCCTGCTATTATATCAAACAAAGCTAGCAAAAAGGAATTTAAAAAAAAAGTGAAATAATTAATGAATATTTCACATCTGAATGGTATTATTGAATTCCAATGTTAGAGCCAGCTATCATGCAATAACTACTGCACGATGTCACCTTTATTTCATCATGAACTCACATTTCTTCGGTTGGAATTATCTCTCATCATGTCTTGCTATTTTATTATAATTAAAATAATAAAATAAGTAATTAAATAGGGTTGATGAATCCGAACAAGTTGGAATGTGACATGGCAAGAGGGTCTCAAGTTTTAGTTTATTTTTATTCGTCTTCTATAAATTAGACATTAAATTTGGCTCCACAATTCGAACATTACTAATTTTAGTCAAAAAAAAAAAGGTTTTATTATTATTACTATTATTTTCTTCTGAAATTTACGAAAAGAAATGCAGATGATCCATTTGGGTTCATAGAATTAACCATTCAGCTTCAAGAAATATATTATCTTGACGGTGCAATATAAGATCATCAAAATCCAATCAATGAATTATTTTAGATATCGATTGAGAATAAACCATAATATTAATTAAATAAATTAGAGTGAATGATTTGGTGGTTTTGTGACGGTGCAAAGTTAATTTTTGATTGGACCAATAAGTTGGGATAAAATTGGGCCCCAAAATCTAATCACGATTAAGCCTTTTGTCTCGTCTATTTATGTAAAACAAAGTCCAATCAGTCAAAAAGGCTAAAGGCCCCATTTCTCATACAAAAACAATAATAAACATTAAAATAGTGTGGGCCCCAGACCCATATATATGCTTAAACACTTTGAAAGGCAATATCCACATTCTTTTAAATTTTTTTTTTTTGTAAGATTATTCTATGTAAATTGCTAATAAAAGTGGGATAGAATCTTCTTAATATATTATTCATGTTAGTATATTGTGGTTGATAACCATTGGCTAATGAAAAACATCTACATCACCCATCATAATCCACTAAATTATCGTAAAAATTCATAGACGGTCTCACACATATCATGAACTTAGATTTGTTTTACAAATTTCTACTTTTTATTTATTCATCTTGATTTTGTTTACCAAATTTTTGAAAGTAATGATTTGTATGGACGAAATAAAAGATATTATTGACGTGGATAAATTTTGACCTCATAGTCTTGGGTGGTCCAACAATGTCTTTAAAGATTAAAGTACTCAGTGGATTGGTTAAGACAGTTATAGTGACCTGAGGATCATGGAAATGGAAAAATGAAAAAAAAAAAAAAAAAAAAACTTAAATTGTTTTTAATTACAAAAAACTCATAAGAAATGGTTTTATAGATATGAATTTGTAACCCGTTGTATAAAATTAAATTTATGAAATGATTTCTCAAGAATCATGCTTTTCTATATATTTTTGACAGTTTCCACAGAAATACACATTATAATTATATGACCAAACTTCTAAAAAATAAATTGAATCTCACTTATAACTGCTCATGCATGAATACACACCTAAGCATTTTTATCTATTTATTTATTGTCAAGAACTGACTACCACATTAGGACCATTCAACTGGGATATCCATCCATTAGGACCATTACCAGTTACCACTCAAAGAATCAAAAGAAATAAAGTGAATCAAGTCATTTCATAGCTTCTTTCCCTACAGCTACAATGTTTCTTTTATATCCTTTTTCTTTATTTTTATTAGAGAAATTTCAATAAATAGGAATAAAATCAATGAGAATCAAATGGGAAAAGTGAAGCTTTAGCCCTTTATCGCAAAAAAGTTGGCTGCTATATATCTCAGTCTTCAATGATACCTCAAGGTTGTTTGGATATCCCTTATTTGGAAATTATCAAACAAAAATGTACAAATAAATACTAGGTGGAGAAGCATTTTTGACCTAGTTTATACTCGATCCACCCATAGAAAGGTGTTAAATCAATCCAACAAACTTTAGTAAATTAATTGGCTAATCATAGTTCATAACACAGCCACTATCTGGCCAACAACAAACCACAGTTTTTATAACCAGAGATCAAGAAAAGATAGATAATGCATATATTTTCTCCCAAGTATCTCAGGACATAAAGATACAGCATACTTACTAATGAGCAGGAGCTGGTAGAGCAGTGAGACTCGGTTCAAGGACTTGAAGCATACCTGTTGCTAGCCTCCTCGTAAGATCCTCAACGGGAACCTTCACTACATCACTCCTCATGCCAATATCTGCAGCATATCGACTAACACAATAAACCCCGACTGCTGTGGCGGCCATCCCATAAATGTTGGTAGTGACGAGACGCAGTGGAGTAGATAAGACAGCCGCTAGAGGTCCACCTATGATAGACACGGCTTGTCCGCTTTGTCCCATTGTATTCTGATTCAGGACGAGCAATCCAGTCTTGCAGTAGATAGCAAAGTCTTCACAGTTGTTTTTGAATACGTTATAGCACCCAAAGCCGTTCTCAAGGAGGTACTTAGCTCGATGAACCACATCTTCATAGGAATCTGACACAGCCAGTGTACAAGTTCCTCCACGTGCTTTTGCGAGAAAAAGAGCTGGGCTGACAGCATACTCGAACCGGTATAAGATACCGCCGGCAAGGAAGCAGTTCAAACAAGAAGAGACCACCCCTTGTTCTTCTCCGGTTGGGACACAGGTGGGGCATGGCACATAAGATCGATTAGGTCCTGAGCTCACCAACAGGAGATCTAATACAGTACCAGTGCCCACTTCTTGGCCACGTCTGGTGAAATGTATAACTTTATCATCTCCAACATAGATGCCTGCTCTCATCCAAACAAAATACCGAGGATGAAATTGTTGATCATGCTATTAACAGTAATAAGATAATGTTTTTTATTGTCTCAAAACATGATAAACCTTCAAATTTCGTATTAGTGATAGGTAGGAAATTGATGCATTTTATTGTGGATTAATGTGAGATTTTATAATCTTTTATTAGATTAAATGTATCGATTTTCTACATATATGTGTTTTGTATCTCCAAATACTTCATATATTATTTTCTTGTCTATTTAGGTATTTTGGAAAAAATTTAAGATAAAGATATCAAAGGTTTGGATTAGAAGAAAAAATTTGGATAAAGAAATACAACTCCTAATTCTAGGAGTCAATTTCCTAAAGAAAAGGGAAAAAAATATGCCAAAAAGATATTCGATATCTATTTAAAGCCTCCAGATCACACAATTGAAGACATCATCTTCCACCACAAAATACTATTCACATCACTATTCACACGGAGATTTTGTTATTTTAAATTAGTTTGATGGAATTTCCGATTGTTTTTATTATTTCGATTTTGAGAATGTTTGGCTAAGTCCGTAATTCCGATTAGCAGGGATGTTTGAACCCGTTTATCTTTTATTTTCTAATTAATCCCATAACTTTCTCTCGATATTTGATTGAAATTGATTATGTTATCTGTAAATATCGTTTTCAATTATTATTGCTTGATTTAAACTGATCACCTAAGTTAAGTGTTGATAATTGACTGCTAAAATCTTAAATCATGAATCCTAATTGTTATGGTTTATTTTTCATTAGTAGTAAACTAGAGGTTGTGCATCTCTAAGTAGCATAATCCTAGGGTTATCAAATCGAGCTTATGTATTTGGGGTCTAGTTCATTCTATCGTCTTAGTGATTAATGCATTCAATGAATTAAATCTAGAGAGCTTATTTTAGGTGATTCAATTGAATAGGGTTAATTACCGATCTTATCCTAATTTAACTAGTTTCTCCTAATTTAACTAATCTTAAGAGATGATTCGATCTAACAGAGTTTGTTGTTAGATTAGGGGTGATAATTCCATGATAATCTGAGAGAGGAATATTACATTGATTAGGGAATAATTGATAACGGGGGATAACTGAACTGTTAACTGAAATATTCTCTTTTATCGAATCCTCATTATTTAATTGTTTTTTAGGTTATTAGTTTATTTAGTGATAGTTAATTAGGCAAATAGATTTGGACAACAGAGCCAATCGCTTATAGCTGATTCCAGGTACTCCTGGATGGAGTGAACAGTTGCTTCACTCACATTTAAGTAGAAAATTGCATGCAGTTTTCTCTAGATTTTGAGGGTGTTTTTGCTGAACTTATTTAAAAAATCTAATAAGGTCTAACATCTTATAAGATGTTTGATTTTAATTTGAAAATAAGTTAGTGAATTGTTTGGATAAATAAGATGATGAAGCTCATAAAAAGTTGGCAATGGAGATTGTATAATTTAATTGATGAAATTTAAAAGAGTTTATCAAAACAAGATCTTATTTTAAAAATACGATGGGGGTGTCTTTACTTCTTGAAAAATGAATTATAAGATCTTTTAGGATGAAATAAGATCTTAATTTTGAAGCCTTTACCAAACACAATCAAGGAGCTCATAAGGTTTGTCCTCTTATGAAAGTTTAAATGGATTAACCACCTTGTTTGTTTCAATAATATTATCCAACCCAGTTACATACAAGCCCTGAATTGGAAGCCATATCATGCACGCATGTTAAGCCAAATCCACGATTTTCAGAGAGAATGTAAAATTTCTGTTATAGTTAATTATTCATTGTACACTCCTAGTTATTAAATTAACATCAATCCATATTTTATAAAATGAAATAACATGCATCAGCACAGTTCTAAAATGATCCATACTCCCACAACAATGAAGTTCTTAAGTCGATTCTTCAGTGATAGAACTAAGACATTATTCACTAGCATCAAATGCTAATCAAGCATTTATATTGCAGGCAAGTAGATTAGATAAGTAGGCCTTCTTTCACACAATTCTATTTTTTTTTTTTTAGGAAAGTTGAACCAGAAGAATCGGATCACTTCTTATCTGGCTCCAACTCAAAACACCAAAATAATTTGGTATCATGCGATAACTAGAAAAACACCAAACAATATACACGCAACATCCATCAATCATCACATAGTACTGCAGCAATTACACAACTACCAAATCGCATCAACAGCAAATCCAACAAAATCAAACCAAACCAAACAAATTAAACTAAAACCAACCGTGATGAGCGTAGATATAAGCAGAACGCCACGAATAGATGTGATCCCCTGGTTTGAGGATGCTCCGTTCGACTCTTCACGAATAAATTCACATATCAGAACCAAAAAAAAATACACACACACATACACTAAACTAAATCAGCCACAACGGAAAATCAGAAAACAGAAAGAAAAAATATCGAGACAATTCGGGGGAAAAAAGGAAAGTAGTCAAAGTACTGCAATAAAAAGAGTAAACATAATCGAAGTTAGTTACCTATTTGAGAGCAGCCCCATTGTTCTTCCTCGATTCTCTCTCTAATCTCTCTCTGCTAAAATTGGGGAAAGTTTCGGGAAATGAACGCAGAATATAATTCCTCTTTGCTGCGTTGGGAACTTGTTAGAACTTTGATAAATGAATTAATTGGAACGGTTGCTGGTGCGGTGATAGGTAGAATGACGGAATTGCCCTTCGCGTGTTTCGAATTACACACGGCTTCGAACTTCGAAGCTAAGTAATCGTGTCGACGGCTGACTCAGCACCTGCGCTGCGCCGCGTTTGCCATATATTTGTAATAAAAAGAAAAATTAAAAGAAACTAATATATATATATATATATATATTTTTTTTTTTTTTTTTTTACTTTTATTCTTTTCTCAGTAATTTGTGTTGGATATATTATTCTTCATTTGGTGGTACCTGTGCATATAATTGGAATGGTGATATTATTTTGATGATATAATTTGATGTAAATTAAATAATTCTATTTTGTTATTCTGCGATAGAGTGATACAATTTGTATTTTAGAATTTGACTAAAAAGAATATTTTTTTACGTTATGGATAATTTTTTTTCTACTACAGATGATTAAAAACAAAAAATCCACCCTAAAAAGAAAGAAGTAAAATATATCAACCATCATAATATGTCATATACTTGCTAAAAGAAACGGGTGGTTCTATACATACCCAAAAAATGTGTTTTCATATCTTTCAATTTTTGAAGGTTGTGCTTAGTATTTTTTGGGCGTGTATTGTTCAGAAAAAAAAAAAAGAAGTATTTTAATATACAGAGAAAACTTATATAACATTATTTGCTGGGCTATTGAGCTTTATTGTCAAGCATCAATCAATTTTTAAATTTTAAATAGGCCCATATGTGAGCCCAACTCTAATATGCTATGCTACACCATAATTTATGCTGAGAAAAATATATTCTAAAGAAGCCCATTAGTTGAATCTTGGATTCTTGACCTATTGCTTATCTGAGCATCATTATTTCCTGCTCACCTGCTCGTTGTAAATATAATTAATGTGTTAAAAATCTAAAATATTTATTAATTTTATTTTTTATATAATAAGAAGATAAAATTATTACACGTTATAGATATGCATGTTAAAAATTGTCCACGATAAACATTTGAGCATTTTCTTATTTATACCTATATGCCATTATTTTTATTATCGAATTGGTAATCAAATTGATATAGGAGTAGGATTTACGATGCTTTAGTTTGTTAGACTAATTTATTCATTAATTTATTGTTGAGCTAATCGACCTAATTCGAATTTAAAAACATATATTGAAGCATATTATTGCCAATAAATACAAACATCTTACCATAGTAGGATACAGAGTGCATGCCATTTTTTTTTCTTCTTCTTCTTGAGTTTTTCCCTAAAGTGATGCAAAATTACCTTAAATAATCGCTAAATCATTTGGATTTTTTTATTATTACCATACTCTATAACCTTATTGAATTATAACGTGCTAACAAGTATAATCATTTCTAATTTAAATTATCTATTTTCATATTTTTTTTTACGTATACCGCATAGAAAACATCACAAAAGGAAAACATCATTTTCACATATCAAAATATGTGAGATAGATTTTACAATATTCTAAAAATAATCTATTTTGACTTAATAATACGATGATATGAAATGGATTGAATTTCCTCTCACATGATATGACATGTGAGTTGATGTTACTCAAATTTGTAGTGGTGATAAAAAAAAATGAATACTATCAATGGAAACATTTAATCATTAATATATATATATATATGATTCTAATGGTGATATTGCAATACAAAATTTAAAAAGGAGAGTGTATTGTGTGGTTGGAAGTCCCCATAAACAAGTTAATGTGGGTTTCATACTTTTAGTGCTCCACAAAACAAAAGACTTTGAATCTACAAGAAACAATCACTCACCAGTTTCCTAGAAACCTCCAAAGTTGTCTATTGGTCATTTGATTACTTCATAATTTATTTAATTAATTAATTAACAATATTCTATTGACAAATTCAAGTTAAATATACATTTTCATAGCTTTTGTGGTTGTGACTTTAGTTTCAACCCACAACCTCACTTTACTGCAAATGCTTTCTTACTTAACTTTCGTAACCTTGATTAAATATAAAAACACCTCGATTGATTTTAATTGAATCTCACGAAATGATCTAAAAATAAATAACTAGATGAATAAAACAACTAAGGTTTAGTCTATTTTTATTAATTTTGATATGATATATGCTATATCCAGTGGATTCCATCGTGCATAATATTCATATATTGTCGATTTTAACTTCCTAATAATAATAATAATAATAATAATAATAATAATAATAATAATAATAATAATAATAATAATAATTATTATTATTATTATTATTATTATTATTATTATTATTATTATTATAGTTTAACTTTACAAATGAACTACTAAAATTATTATTATAGTTTAACTTTACAAATGAACTACTAAATCTAGAAGAATCAGCTTCTTAATTTATTAGGGTAAAATCTTATATAATACTTTTATATGTATTAAGTAATATGTTTTTGTATATTAGGTAATACTTTATATTGTATGATGCGTTTTGCATTGAGTTGAATTATAAGAAAATATATAAATTTTTCTGTATATTGAATAATATTTTTATATTATAGGATACATGATCCGAATTGAATTGTGACGAGTTATAAAAAAATGCGCGGATCCTAGGCTGTTTAGAAATATCCCCTGTCCAAATAAGCGCATTGTCGATTCTATTTCATGCAAATTAGGTAATACTTTCATATTTATTAAAGAATATTTTTCAATATATTAAATAAAACTTTTAAATTATAAAATATTATTTGATACATAAAAAAATATTATATAATTTATTATATTCGATCAGATTTGTGTGTGGGATCACACAAAACTAGTCATTTATTAAATGAGCTCTTAAATAGTTAAATAGACAGCTTGAAATTATAAAATATAGACTCCACTCCTAAAAAAGTTAGCATAATTAAGACTTCAACAAATGTTGATGATTAAGATTAATTTTTGCAATGATGGAGCATGAATGACATTCTTCAAACATGAATGGCATTAAATAAAGTATCAATATTTTGTTGTCAATTGAAACTCACACCACGCAGTAAATAATACAAAATCATGCATTAAATCAAAAAAAAATTGAGTTCTAATAATTTTGAGTCTAAGTAAATCATGTGTGACGCTTAAATCAAGTGGTGTTTTATTGAATTTCGAAATACTACACTACATCAGTTGGACAACCATATCATTAGGGGCGGTGACATTTCACTTGAGACCATATTTGATATTAAAAAAAAAAAATCTAACACATTTTATATTTTTCTCTTTTTTATTTTTTTTATTTTAAATTATTGGTAAGAAAATGGTGCTTTGTGGAAATTTGGAGGATCATTGTGTCGACAAGAAAGGGTTAAGGATGGAAACATCAGACATATGAGACAGATTTCATAGTGTTATCAACAAGGCTTAGTGCTTACGTGTCGCAATGCAATTAGTCTATTATTATTCCGCATTCGTGATTTTTTATTTTTATTATTATAATTAAATGGTTTTATAAATAGTTTTATATTTTAAAAAAAGAAAACAGTGGTTTCATTGGAGGCAAAATACAAATAAGTCTAAAGACAAATATGGGTAAGTGTGAACTTGGATAAGACCAAATTAATTAAGTTTATCCAAACTTTTAGTTGCTTAGTCAACTTTTCTTTTTTAGAAGGTAACTTTGCAGCTTAGTCAAAATGTTGCGTCATTTCCCATAAAAAATAGAAAAAGGACATAAAAAGAGGTAAAAAAGATAAATAAAAATTTAAATTGAATAAAGTTTAGCAGCCTTCTAAACCTAGGAAAATAGTCGAAGTCTTTTCCATTAAATATTTTTGTCTAATTTTCACTATGTGCTTCACGTGGAGTGTTACAATTTATTTACTATCATAATTACTTTAATACTTGATAAGAAAAATCATATGGATTCTATCTTAGATTGGAATTTACCACTTATACGTATTATCCTTCAAATTCATTAAATAATTTTTTTTTTCAATTTATGCGCTCACAAAAAAGGAATTTTTTTTTTCACACATATGTAATATTTTGTTTAGGAGAATTAAGATGATTTTCACTATAAGACTTTTTTTTTTCATAATCTGAAGCTTTTAATTTTTGTGATTTCATGTAAATCTTAACAACTGCACTTTAATTATTATTTTTAAATTTTTTATTGCAAACATGAAATTTTTAGAAATTCTAATTTAAGTTATTTTGTATATATTTGCAAAGATTTTTGTTGACATACTTAGAAATAAAAATTACAATATAAAAATGATGGATTTTAAATTTTTATTTATCTAAATAACAAAGACAAATTTACTACTAATTTCAACCTATAAATCTTTCAATCCAAACAAAATGCGTACAGCCCAAATTTAATATCACAGATTAGGTTTCAAAACTTAACACACGTGTCAAGTTTTGTGTTCAAACGACAAAGAAAACATCGACATGATAAACGTAAGGATATAAAATTTCTGGTTTATTTTGTTGATTATTTTTTATTTAAAGTGTAACAGTTAATTGATATTTTCATTTAATGAAGTTTTCTCTGAAGAAAAAGTTAATAACATTGCGATCTCCAATTGGTTCACCATATCGTGCATTGTGCTTTACCAACAAAGAATATTCCCTGCTCCAGAATATTCTACAGTGTCTTATTGACTAGCCAGCCAATAAACACCTGCCATCTGCCAGTGGATTATGACACGTATACATCACGCACTAGCTTAGATTAGGATAATAAAAGATTAAAAAAAAAATAAAAAAAAATATATATATATCTAAACTTTCATTATCGTTATATATAAAACGACATATGTGGCGAGTCTACAGTTTTTTTTAATATTAATTTTTGTACAAATTAAATACGTAATAAATAGAATTTTCAAGCTGAATAATATATATATATATATGTATATATATAAAGAAATGATATTCTCTCATGTTGGTATATTTAAAAATATATTTAGCAACCATTTAGGAGTGTCTAAACTTTCATTTATCTTTATTTATATATATATAAGGATAGATTTGACAAGTCTAAATTTCTTCACTATTAATTTTTTATTGCAAATTAATTTATAATTGAATAGAACTTAAAGTTAATTAATATGATTAATTAATCATATCAAATATAATGTTAATAATAAACATAATACAATAATTTTAACTGAAATTGTTAAAATTTCACATGCTAGATTTCAAAAATAAAAGTCATTTATATATTTATAATTTTGTTAGTTTAATTTTTTTAGAGAAAATATAAATAAATACAAAAAGAAAAACTAAAATAATTGTGGATTGATTAAAAAAGATTATTCAATATTTTGAAACTCATTAATTAATGTAATTGTATAAATTTTGTAAATATGTGATTTAAAATAAACTTTTATTTTTAAAAAGTAATTTGATTTTCATTTTTTATCATTTAATTTAAAAGAAACTGAGAGTTATTCTAAAATTTAACAATAAATCCATACTAAAATAATGGTGGGAGAGCTAAATAATATAATAGACATAACAACAAATATGTTTTCAAATAATAAATAAAAAAAATCATTCTTGTTCCTTTATAAATACAACATGTGTTTAAAACAATTAAATTAGACAATGTGTATTGGGATAAAATCATGATTATATTTTTTTCTTATATAAATAATATTTAATTTTTAAACTCTACTAAGTTTAAGTTAGTTTCTTTTAAATCTAATGTATTACATGGAATAATAGTATTTATTACATGGAATAATAGTATTTAATTAAAAAAAAGGGGAATATTACATTCTAGGTAGTATATTCGAAAACATATTCAATTCATACATTCCTTTAATCCATTCATTCAATTTATTACTCATAAAAATTTAACGTCAATAATTATCAGGCATATCCTTGTCATCTCACGTGCCTTGTCCACGTCATCGTACACGTGGGCCAGAGTCTCAATCTATCAACAAGATTCAATCCTACTTGTCACCCTTCCCTCCCTCGAAATTAACCCCATTAAGAATTCCCAAATCTCCACGCATATATATACAAGAAAAAAAAGAGAAAAATAAAACCATAATCTTGGCCGTTAGATTCAAAGCTCCTTGGCCATTCACACTTTCCCTTAATCGAAAATTCGAGCAGCCCTAAAAATCGATCGGAGATTGTGGAAAAGAAGAGTCAAGAGATGAATTTCAAGCCGCAGGAGTGGCGGTCGGCATCCGCGACGGCGACTTCTTCCGGCTCGACCAGCTCGATCGTGACGGCGGAGAAAGCTTTCTCATTCATATCCAAGGGCTGGAGCGAAGTGCGCTCTTCAGCTGACGCCGATCTCCAGCTGCTGAAAAACCGCGCTAACTCCTTCAAAAACCTAGCCGATAGAGAATTCGAGAATTTTCTCAACTCTGCTTCGAGATCACCTTTCAGTGTTCCTACGATTACCGCGTCTGCGACTATGAATCCAGCTCCTCCTGCGGAAATCGATTTCGTGAAGAAGCTTCAACCGAAATTGTCGGAAATCAGAAGGGCGTACTCGTCTCCAGATTTCAAGTTTTACCGGCGGCCGCAGATTAAGATCAACTTATCAGCGATTAAGAGCGCGATTGTTGCGGAGGTGGGGGAGGACGAGGATGAGGAGGATGAGAGAGAGACGGTCAGGAAATGGAGGAGTCCGAGGGTGAGCTTTAAGGATAAGAAGAGAGAGGAGGGCCAATTTGGGGAATTATGGGAGCCGATAAATACATTGAAGTCGAGGCTAAGGGAACTGGAGCACAAGAGCTCCAGTGAGATTTTGGAGGGGATTAAGAATAGTGAGTTCGTCGAGAAATTCAAGTCAAGCTTGGTATGGATTTCTTTCTTTCTTTTTGATGCGTAATTTGTTTATAGATGTGGTGCTTGAGATGATGTCTAAAAAGTTTTTTGGCATGATCTATAGTAAATGTAGAATAGTTAACAGTACCTTTTCGTTATTAAAAAATAAAAGTTACAGAATGAAATTGGATTATATATGGATAAAATTGGTATTGAGTTCTGTACTTGTTGTTTCTCTATAAATGTAGTGTGAATTCGTTGAATGTAAAAATGTAGGTTTAATAAATATACCATAGTTGCAGTTATACAATAAACTGCACAAAATTTACACCAGAAAACTATGTGTACCCCCTTGAGGAAAAAAAGGAAAACAAGAATGAGTGAGAAATCTATGGTGTGTTCATATTATTGTTGGCTGGACATTTTCTTTTTGAGATATGAATTCCTCAGGGAAAATACTTCTCAATTGTCGATTTACATTTGCCATGCTGATCTTTGTTTGTTCTCTCTTCCAAATTGTTTTTGCAGAAATCAATATGCAAGGATCCAAATGAGTCAAAGGTCAGTCTATCATTTTATTCTTAAGAATATCTACAATTTTCCGAAAATAAAGAACTGAGATCATCAATTTTGCCTACTACTATCGAAGGAGCAAGTGACTATGATGTAATTCATTGAAAAAAAAGGGTTTTGTAACTCATAAATCCGAACTCAGAAAAATCCACCCACATGTGTTGTAGTTCGTGAAATTACTTGCTCTGCTTTATTGAAGACAGTATGTTTTTAATGTTTCTGATATAGGAAGTTCCGCCCCTTGATGTACCTGAACTTCTGGCATGTTTAGTGAGACAGTCTAGCCCCATACTGGATCAACTCGGCATTAATAGAGGTATGTGGTTCCTGAGCAGTAATTTGTGTTCTTGCATCTTGTTACCTTCTTAAATCAAAAAGTTTACCACATTGAGTCTTTTTCCTTGCTAGGCCAATTGTTTAATTTATTGTACCTGTCAACGTGAAATATTTCAGAATCTCGTTCTATATATTATATATTGTTATTGGTATTAAACCATTTTATCTTTTCAATATATATGATGTGTGGGTGATTTTTTCTTTTTTTTTTTTAGTTTCAACTAGGAGGGGGCATTTGTATCGAAAACTTTAATTAAATTAAGTAATGTATATTCCGTTAGGTTAAGTCTATGAGTACGTTTATGTGATAATTTTTCTAAAAATTTGACATCGATAAACTATACTTGTGAATGTGGTCGCTTACCTTTTTATTTTTCCAGCATGAAACATTTTATTTTAATTATTTAGTCATTGAACATTTAATAAAAAATTATAAAGTAACTTATAAGTAAGTTACTACAAATGTTGTTTACCCTGTTTCAAAAGTTGAAAAACTAACAAATATATATTTTAAAAATTTTGTTCAAAAAAAGTAATATTCATTCATTGTAAAATGAAAAAGTAAGTGACTATATGCATAAATTGTGCATATTATCGAGATCTATGCAATATGTCTGGATTTGTATCATTCAACACACTTTGGGAACATCTATGAGATTGCTATAGCTGGGCTATTGATATGGTCTATAGATTGATGCCAGGCAGCAAGGGAACTTCTGTGGTTATTTAACCACATGGCTGACCTTTTTAAGAGATCATATGGGATGTGTTTTAGAAATAAGCCTTCATGCTTTTCCTCTAAGCCTTTGTTTGTAGTGCGTTTTTCTTCCATCCTCATGACCTAGGAATCTAGCATTTAATACCATACTGGTGATTCCATATCACCATATATGGCCCAGTTTTATACCAAATAAACAATGAGAGCATTGCTGAGGTTTTACCTTTGTTCAATTACCATTTTATCTTATGTGTGCAGATAGCTGAATTCATAATCTTTGTCTTTGGTTTTCAGGCCTATCAGACAAGATAGTGGAAAGTTTGTGCAGCAAACGCAAAAGCCAACTTATATCGCGTTCCTTACCTGCTGGAGAGTCATCTATTGTTGAAAGTGAGAACATCAATGATGAGTTAGATTTAAGGGTAGCCAGTGTTCTCCAGAGTACAGGGCACTGTTATGATGGTGGATTTTGGGGTGACTTCGGAAAACATGATGTGTTGGACAAAAAGAGGCATGTGGCTATCGTTACCACTGCCAGTCTTCCTTGGATGACAGGAACAGCTGTAAATCCATTGTTCCGAGCAGCATATTTGGCAAAATCTGCTCAGCAGAATGTCACACTTTTGGTTCCATGGCTTTGTCAATCTGATCAAGTGATAGTATATCCCAACAATCTCACTTTTAGCTCTCCTGAGGAGCAGGAAAATTACATACGTAGTTGGCTTGAGGAAAGGGTTGGCTTTAAGCCTGACTTCAAGATATCATTTTACCCAGGAAAGGTATTTTGGTGAACTAATCTTTTCTCATATGTCTTGCGTGTACACTCAAATTGTCCTGCCAAGAATTAAGATCTATGAAGGTCTATTTATCTAAATACTCTTATATGCAACATGTTTACTATGCTAACTATCCTTCAAATCAATACACCAATGCAGACATAATGTTAACCAGATTTTGCGGTAATCAGCTATGGAACTACTCCTGTCTATAGATTTAACATGCATATAGACCATAAGCTTCAAGAGTTCTAACACTATACAAGTATCTGTGATTACAATGGGCCTCTCTTCATATGATTTGTTAGTAAGCTAGAAAATTAACTGGTTTCACCCTTTTTTTTTTTTGTCTTAGTTCTCAAAATCAAGGCGAAGTATTCTACCAGCAGGAGATACCTCTCAGTTTATTCCTTCAAGGGATGCTGACATTGCAATCCTAGAAGAACCTGAGCATTTGAACTGGTACCATCATGGTAAACGATGGACTGATAGATTCAACCATGTGGTTGGTATTGTTCACACAAATTACTTGGAGTACATCAAGAGGGAGAAGAACGGTGCTCTGCAGGCTTTTTTTGTCAAGCACATCAACAATTGGGTTGTGAAAGCATATTGTGATAAGGTAGTGGTCCTCCCCATTTTTTGTCTGAAATCTTCCTCATGATCAATACTGCTATCATAGTGTATTTTTAATTATATAAGTTCCCCAAAATAAATTAGTTGGAGTGGTTCTTCCTTTTATTTTAGCTGTTTTTATTATTTCTGTGTAGGTCCTACGACTCTCTGCTGCCACTCAGGATTTACCGAAGTCTGTGATTTGCAATGTTCATGGTGTAAATCCAAAGTTCATAAGGATTGGAGAAAAAGTAGCTGCAGAAAAGGAGCGTGGAGAGCAAGCTTTTTCCAAAGGAGCATATTTCCTAGGCAAGATGGTTTGGGCAAAAGGATACAAGGAATTGATTGATTTATTAGCAAAGCACAAAAAAGACCTTGATGGGTTCAACTTGGATGTTTATGGCAATGGAGAGGATGCTCATGAAGTTCAAAACGCTGCTAAACGACTAAGTTTGAATGTCAACTTCATGAAAGGCAGAGACCACGCAGATGATTCATTACAGCTGTAAATCTCCTTCACCTTCTCTAAAAAATTCATGATAACTTCTATTATAATTAATTTGTATCAATTCCCTGTTTGACAAATTTTTTCTTGCGTGCAGTTACAAAATCTTTATAAACCCCAGCATCAGTGATGTGCTCTGTACTGCCACAGCTGAGGCCCTTGCTATGGGAAAATTCGTTGTTTGTGCAGACCACCCTTCAAACGATTTCTTCAGGGCATTCCCCAACTGCTTAACGTACAAGACCCCAGAGGACTTCGTTGCAAAAGTAAAAGAAGCCATGGCCAACGAACCCCAACCTCTCACTCCCGAGCAAAGATACAGCCTTTCTTGGGAAGCAGCCACCCAGAGATTCATGGAGTACTCTGAGCTTGACAAGGTTCTGAACAGTCCAACTGATAGATATTCAGGTAGGAATAGCAGAAATGGCATGTCAAAATCGACCTCATTACCCAATCTGAACGAAATGGTTGATGGAGGGTTAGCATTCGCTCATTACTGTCTCACTGGAAACGAGTTCCTTAGGCTGTGTACTGGGGCTATCCCTGGAACGAGGGACTACGATAAGCAGCATTGCAAAGATCTTCACCTTGTGCCTCCACAGGTAGAAAACCCTATTTATGGATGGTAGTTGGATACATATTAAAACTGTAAATCTCTATATTCATTTTGTCAGATAGATAACAGGAGATCTTTAGGGTATATTGACATATATCACCAATCGTAGTTGTATGCATTGTTTAACTTAGCCATGTCTTGAAAGCTGAATGTGAATATAGCTTTTATTGCTTTCTATTTGTTGAGGTTCGTATATGATTAAATTATACGTAAAATATAAATGTGAACACATGTCTCGACTAAGCATGATGACGAGATGCAATGTATAGAGTTTGCTATTGTTGTATTATGTCATGACTCAGACACTTCTTTGTACCATGAATCTTGAATCTATCTAAGCCACTGAATGTTGAAATAAGTGGGCCACTTCAATGGAGATTCTGTTGTTTTTACTACACTTTGGAGCTGCAAAATTGGACACTTGCTTGAAATTACAAGTGGCCAACTTGCTCGCCACTTGCCACAGGTTTGTACCAAACCACTGTTCTAAAAGGTTTTGTCTAAAATTATCGTGGTCTGAATCAACCTAACATTCCTAGATATTAGGGGCCCACTCTGTTGAGCTCACTTAAATACCGAAAACTAATCAAACAAAGCTCTAACATCATTTAAAAAATAAAAAGGAATATAGTAATATTGTAGTAAAATTTAATAAACTAATACATTTTCAAATATTATATAACAAAGTAGGATAAATTCATTCAAGAATATACATCATCTACCTAATATATTACATGCTACAAAAAGAAAAAAACTGAACAAATCCTCAATACATAATTGCCTCTAACTATTGCTATTATTTTTGAAACTTGGATAAATTTGAATCATATTTAATCAATAAAGAGTTTCGAATAAAAAAATGTTTGATAATCACAATTCTTGTTTTTCCTCCATCTTGTTCTTGTTCTCCATGGTGTCTATGGATACCACATGAATATCAATCGCAACGACACTGTCTTCACCTTCAAGAATAATATCCTTACTCGTTGATTTCGCCTTTTTAAAACCTGCTTCTTTGGAAAGTTTGTGAACGGACGAAGAAATGTTGTCGATGCTCTTAATGATGTCTATAAGTGTTGAGGAAACAACAAGAAGTTGCATGATTTCTTGGAGATCTTTTTCATGTATTGAGAAATTTTCGAGCTCGATTTTGAGGTCGTTGGCTGCAGCTTTGGAGTTCTTTAAGTGAGTCTCAAGGAGTAGTGATGGAAATCTCATGTTTCTTATGGTGGATGAGACTTCTTTTAGGGCTTTGCTTGATTCTCTGCTCAGTCTTGTGCATGGTTCTTGGATTTTCATGCCAAATTCACATGCTACCTACAATTAATTAAGTCATGTTTTGTTAATTTATTGTAAGATAAAGGATTAAACTATCCATGTAATTGGTAGAAAAATTAGCTCTTTTTTAGCTACTATTTTTCATTCATTATATTCTAACCAAATTAATTTTGCAGATACCAAATCACTAGAATATTTGATATGTTCCATTCACATTAGCCCTAATCAGATAAACTTAGATCATACAATCTTATGACATTATATATCCCGTATGAACGGTGTAATTGACCAAAATGTTTAAAAAAAAAAAAAAAACAAACAAACATTTCCTATGAAAGTTGACTAATAGGAATGAAATTTCCACATAAAATTCAAGCAATGAAATAAGTGAAGCAATAATGGGAGATAAAGAAAATAAATGACTTAGTTCTAGTAGTTATCACCTAGTTGATCTTGATTTTCAACAAGAGCAATAATCATGCTAGACACATATATTTATATACACTACAAATATAATGAATTATACCTTAGGTTTTGACTTAATGTGTTGTTCAAGTGTTTCAATTTGTCTAGCACATTCCCTTGCTTGATTCCCAATCTTCAAGTATTGTTTCCATGGCTGACGAAACCTAAAATTCCCATGAGGTGGCTCCCACCACGCGAATGTTGCCTGGACAACAATCACCTTCCTTAATTATTACAAATTAACTAACAACATTTTACAACAATATTATATATCTTATAATGAATATTCTTATTGGTTCTTAGATAATACTCTTATCCGCTTCATTTTATTAATTTGTTGTTTGATTTTAGATTTTTGAACAGGAATTAAAGTATTAATTAGTTATTTCCAATATTGTCACCTCTTAATTTCTTGAATTTTAGATTGATAGGTATTCTCTTCTTGAACTAGCTACACTGAGGAGTCCACTAAAATGTATATGGTTTAGTATTTTATTAATTACCAAGGATTCCTCAACTGCCTTTGTGTTAAGAACACTTTTATAACTCATGAGAAATGGCTTGTCTCCATCTGATCCTAGAAAATCGAAGAATTCTCCACCAAAACCTGTAAATGAATTAATTCGTAAGATGATCTCACAAGAATATATACTATAAATAGATTTATGACGTACCATCCAAGAAAGCAGCAAGCTTTTCAATATTATCAGCGAGAAGAGTTTGCAAATCTTGACCCGCCCAAACGGGGCAAATGGATATGGATATTAGGATGCATGTGGCCCCACCGATGACAATGGTGGCCAGCCTCTCACCGGCTAGCTCCATTATCTCTCCGACCCGGAAACCCGAAACAGCCACCAGAGTGAATGTCAGTATGAATATCATCATACCATAATCGTATCTACTCCTCACTTTTGGGAAAAATCGCATAAATGTTGATACCATTGCTGCAATTATGTTAGTTTCATTTAGTAAATCTGAATTTAGAAATATAACTAATTTCAAGATTTTTTTTTTATGTGGGTTGAAATTGATTATGTACCTAAAAGGAAGACTGAAATTGCAAGAATAATAGGGTTCCCTTTTGGTCCACTAAGAGTGGCTAAGTGTTCAGCTCCAACTCCTAAACCAGCAGCAATTAATGTTGCACCTCCTCTATTTAAGCTTTTTGACAATGTTCCACCTAATTATATATAAGACAAAATTAATAAATAAAACAGCAAATATTATTTGGTTATTGAATATTCGATCAATATTTGACGATGTTGGTAAATCGCAATAATACATATATCCCTTGGGATGAGTTTAGGTGCTTAATGTAAAATTGTACATTTACATTTTTTTTCATATATATATAAACTAATCTTTGATCAATGGGTAACATATGCACAATGGAGCTAGGAAAATAATTAAATTATGAGATTAAAGAAATATTAGGGTTTATGGAATTTACCAACAGTGAATTCAAACACGACCACAACTGTTAAGATAGCCCACATTCCAGATTGTCCAAAGCCATCATATAGAGGTCTAAAATAGTAGAACAAAGACACCAATGTAAGAGCTAATCCAACTTTCATCGAGTGTATAATTCTTCTTGGATCATCCTTTCCGATTTTCTTCACCATTTTCGCGGTCTCCACCACCGTGGCCTTAACCCGGGCCCATTTACGGGCCACCAATCCCGGTTTCTTCTCATGATTATTGCCTGGATCTGTGATCTCCATTGGTAGAGTTGGAAGCTCAACCATGATAATGTTATGAGATATGTATACACAAATGAGATTGATGCAAGAAAATGTGTATTTTTTTTTTTTTTAATGGTGGAATTGTTTTGTTATATAGACAAGTTGGAGAAACTAGCTGAGTAATAGATCGAGAAATTAATGAGATTTAATGCAAATTAGAGGGTTGTTTTAATTTCTGAATTTGGACTATGAAATGTTGTTGTGATTCAAATAGATATATTTGATGGTTACATATATATATATATATATATATATATATATATATATATATATATAGTCTTTACTAAGATTAAAAAATCATTAAATTAAGAAAATGAAGAATTGTTTTGGTCAAGGTGGTGGTCTTACAAAGTCCTATGCCCCTATATTGTGCATAGAATTGAAAACATTTTTACATATAACTAATAATTTTTTGGTCAAAAAATAATAATTTCTTATATCTAGAACACTATATTGTTGTACATACAATACACAATAACTTAAATCAGACCATCTCACATATACAATTCCATAAAATAAAGCCCCGACTATGTATACACTAGTGTAAATTTGGCTCTTAAGTTGAATTTAGTGTTGCTTCATTAAATTAATCAAACTTATTAATATAATTTTACCCTAAAAAAGAATTTAGTAATATTATTAAAAAGCATTCGAAAACAATGATTTTATGAGACTTAATTTGTTTCAAAGCATTCCATTGTAGAATAAAATTAAAAGCGTTGATTAGTAATAATGCGATCCTATATTTGTGGAGGCTCTTAGCTTCATGTTTGAACCCTTTTAAAAATGAGACTGACTATTGAATCAACTAGACTATTAACCGACCCATTATGGTTCATCTGTCTCATTGGTTCAACGACTTTCAAATTATTTGATATTAATTTATAGTAAATACTTATATATATATATATATATATATATATATATATATGATGAGAGAGACTTGTGTGTAACTGTTGTATGGATCTTAGATCCATACAACGTGGGTCGGATCGGGCTGAATCTGACTCGGATCCACGCATTTTCTTTTTATTTTTATTTTTATCCTGGCCTTTATGTTGTGTTAGTCATATCTTTATATTATGTTAAGCATATTTTTATATTATGTTAATCATATCTTTATGTAATAGTTTAGCTTTTTTAAAAAAAACCCTAATTTTGGCAAAAATACTATAATTTTGAAGAAAAAATTATAATTTCAGCACACAAAAAACCCTAATTTGTACATATATATCTTTATATAAATATTACGCATACCTTTAATTAATATTAGTCATATTTTTATATAATATATAAAGGTACAACTAACATAATTAAAAGGTATGACTAATATAACATAAATGTATGTTTAACATAACATTATAACCCTAAAAGTATGCTTAACATAACATAAAATCATAAAAGTATGCTTAACATAACATAAAAGTATGATTAACGTTGTATAAAGGTATGCTTAATATTGCATAAATGTATCTTTAATATAATATAAAAGACTATAACTAATATACCATAAATGTATGCTTAACATAATATAAAGGTCTAGCACCTGAAGCAAATTTTGGGTGGATTTGAGCGCACTCACCCAGGCACGTGGGGCGCGTGGAAGCCGGGTCGGGTCAGGTGTACGAATCTTAAATCCGTATACCAGTTGTATAAAAGTTTTTGTGATATATGATAGGGTTTTTCGTCCCGTAACTATTTGGGGCAGAACTAGACAACATATATTGGGGGCTAATTTACTTTGGAGAGGAACTTAGATTACTACAAATAAGTATTTTAACACTTAAAAAAATAAAAATAAAGAATAATTAAATTAAAAAAAATCGGAAGGCTTGATACAAGAAGACTCCGCCCCTGATAACTATGGTATCTTTCAATTTTGGTCTTTTAATTATCACGATTTTCAATTTAGTTTCATAATTTAAAAATATGTCTAATTTCAATTCAATTTCACCAAATTCTTATTGATTGTCACATCTCGCCACATTACTTCTAGGTCTCCGAATAATCCCAATTTGGGGATTGCACGTGATATTCCGATAAAATTTGAATTTTTCGGGTAAAGTTTGACTCAAATCAGATATATGCGATAAATTGAGAAACTAAATTGAAAAATCGTGATACTTATATAACTAAAATCAAAGAACACCATATATAATTACGAGACAAAAAATGATTTTAACCCTATCTTGAAAAAAAATAAAAAATTAACGTGAGATTCTATCGTGTCAAGGGACTAATTTGTGGCTGGAAACAAGTGTAGCTTTCTTGCGTACAAGTTTAAAGGGTCCTAATAATAAATAGTTAGAAGACTAATTAGGCAATTTGTAGAATTTATTCCATTAATAGCAATTACTATTGGTGCCCACTTATCTTATCTTATACTTCCATCACATAAAATTTCGTACCTTATATTTAATGTCTAATTTTTCTTAAACACATGGAAAATTTAT
Organism: Scutellaria barbata; assembly: GCA_028654395.1. Taxonomy (NCBI): domain Eukaryota; kingdom Viridiplantae; phylum Streptophyta; class Magnoliopsida; order Lamiales; family Lamiaceae; genus Scutellaria; species Scutellaria barbata. The sequence goes on along the minus strand of CM053655.1, from coordinate 460,958 downwards.
GTTTCAACTTGTCATTAAAAAAATAAAAAATCTTTTCAGCTTCATTTAATTTTCTCTCTGCCAAATATTATTTAAGGAGAATGCAAGTTGGTTTGAGAAGTATGATATTTTTTATTTCCTTTTTTTTAGATCTTTTCATTCCGAGTTCACATCAAACCTCATACTTTCATTTCTATTTCATTTAAGATCATAATGTAAATAGGTGTATTAAAATGAAAATAGGTAATAAATGAGGGGGGACATGTACTATATAGTTTTATTTTTGGAAGAAATATAGAGGTCAAACAACAAAAAACACATTCGCCAAAATAAAGCCAAATAGTCAATATTCCTTTCCTTTTTCTGAGAGAATTTTGTGGAATTTTTATATGATCTACTACAATTAAATATTTTCAATTTTGATGTCGCAAATTTTTCATTATTTTATCATCAATGATCTGTTTTATAATTTTGATCCTTTATGTTTTCAATTTTTCTAATTCAGTCTAATTTCGATAGAAATTTTAAAAATTACTGACACCACCTAAGGAATTAAGCAGTCACATAAGAAATTACAACGATCATATCAACAATTTTAAAAATTTCAACGAAAATTAAATTATAAATGAAATAAATTAAAACCGATCAAAACTGAAAATAAATACTTAATTATTAAAAATTAAAATATATCTTACATGATTAAAATTGGAATTAGTCTATATATAGTACTAATATAATGAATTGACACGCAAACATATGTGACACGAATTATTTCTCTTAGAATTGCAGCAATTAAAAGTAAGCAAAAATTCCCAAATTTTCTTTTCCATTTTTGTTCGTTAACCACCCATTTCAAAGTTAACCGTCAGTTATAAACCGACATAAAAGAAGGTTTGTCTAGTTGACTAGTCTCATAGCTTCCCATTAACATAGATTGAATTGGAGTGAATTTGGCCTAGATTTTGTTAATTAATTTACAACCCTATTACTAGCTCAGCACTATTCCATTATTACAATATAACTAATTTTGGGACGTGATACATGTCATTATTACAATATAACTAATTTTGGGACGTGATACATGCGTGGTATAGAAATATTTGTTATAGAGGATTTCAAACTGGATCCTCTATATCAAAATTTATGTCTCACTTTATGTACCACATCAAAATTACATAGTTTTGATATTGATTTTTTTTCTTTTATATTATAACCACTTTATTTTGAAAATTAATATAACTAATTAATATAACCGCCTTATTTTTTATTAATCATGGACAAATATTAATGTATCCACCACTAATGTATTGTAAATTTAGAATAATCATTAATTTCAAATTAAAATATTTAAAGAGATGAGATATTTACACGTCAACGGTGGATATATTAAGAATTGATTCGGCTATTATCATTTTCAATTACTAACTAGTTATCACTTTGCATGATTTTTATCTTCTATTGCAATATGAATTGCATTTGATATTTTAAAATAACACAAAACTTATATACGATGGTATCATGTATAGTTATCGTGAGACATATTCTTATCACTTACAAACAAAACTTATTTTCACAAATTCATTTGTGAATTTTGGATTGACCCATCTCACGTAATGAGATTAATGAGATGGTCTCATACAAAATTCACTTACAAAATAATCATCACATGATACCAAATATACATAAAAAAATATTATTAATTAACTTATTTAACATATGTTAAAAATAATCGAAACATCAAACTGTAACGAATGATTCAATTTGGGTTACAAATGCTAAGTTTAGCAAATTCAATCGTTTCAACATTCCACTCCCACAAACACGTTAAATATATAGCAAGTTGATCAAAGGTATGATGTGTTTTTATTTCAAACACTTGAATAACTAAACTAATTTTATAGGTTTTTATTATTGGGGTAAGGGCTAGCATTAATAGGTCAAACGAACCTTTTTATTTATTTATTATTTTACAAGTTAGTAAATTGAATTTGGTTATTTTTAGAGTTTCTAAATTTACAAAAAAATATATTGGCATGTTGATTCCTATTAATTCTTTTACCATCGATCGGTGCATTGGCCCCACCATTGTACGGAATTTAGGCATGAGGATAGTAGGGATACCCTAAGACTAATGACGCTTGATCAGTTTAAATTAATTATTATATTAGATTAAATTATTATGAAAAAAAAAATTATTTTCAGTTAAAAGAATCTTTCTCTTCCCATTAGCAAGAGAGCTGAAGTGGGTAGGTAACAACTCAAAATTTAATATCACATTAGCAAAAATATATATAGTAATTTGCTCTTGAAATTTCTATTAAGTTTGATTTATATTACTTTTATCCATTCAAATTTTCTCTAGTCTTAGTGACAATTACAAGAGTTTTTGAGTTTTTTATTTTTTTTTAAATAATAACTAGCAAGTAAGCATGCCAGACACATAAAACATTTATTAAGAAAACTTATTTGAAAGTTCAAGTTTCAAAGAATTTGCACATAAATAATAAGATAAATTTTAATTTTTCCAATAAGGATTTATTTCCGAGATGGTTTGGTCTATTCTAAACGACTATTCCCATAATTACATCACATCCCATGTGTACAAAATAAAATCATCAATAATATATATATGTGCTTGTAAATGAATATTAAAATAGAAGATTGACAATATATAATTTGTAATAGAGGAATCCGATTTCGATTTGGACGATGAAAAAGTAATAAAAACATAATATTGTTCTTTTCCACTTGCAAGAGAACTGAAGTGGGAAACAACTCAAATTTCCTCTATTTGCAAATATAATTTTCTTTATCTAGGGTACATATATCTTGAGTACCTACGTTGAGAGTGCCCATTATTAGATAGTACTTGTACTTCAAGATCATCTCAATATATAGCACTATACCAAAGTAACCAAACAGATTCCAAATATATACCACTTTGTGTTTATATATATAATGGCCACTGTGCATACATCTCAGATAGAATATTATTAGGTTTATCCCAATATATACATAGTTAGTTAATTAGCTTTGTACAATTAAATTTTAGCCATTAATTTTGTCAGTGCAATTAATTCCAATATGAAGCTTTGTTTCTTTGGATACAAAACATTGTGTGTGCTAATCAGTTAATTCTGCCTCTCCTCCCAATTAACATGGTTTTCTAATACCTTTTGAATTTATAAAAAATAAAATCACATTAATCTTACCCATAACTAAATGAAGTAATATTATTTTTGCATTATTATACATATCTCCCACACAAATACATCATCAACTCATACATGGTTTCATATATCAGTGTAGAGAAAAAGATTAGGATTGATCCCCACATAATTCAAGAAATAAAAATAAAATCAATGATAACTGAAATATCACTTGTTGATCTCCAATTTCTGGACAATCTCTATAACTACATGACCATCATCCACAGGTTTCACAATTCCACTTCTTGTAGGTATTGAATTAGGGTTCTGATCAAATCCAGCTTTCTGGGAAAGTTGATTAACATGAATCCAAATTTTTTCGACCAATTTAATGATGTCGAGAAGCACGGATGCAATGACAAGAAGTGGCATGATTTCTTGGAGATGTGCTTTGGTTGGCAATGAGGAGTTTTCTAGAATGTTCCTGAGGTGATCGGCCTCGATGTTAGAGTTTCGTATGTGGATTTCAGCCGCTGATAAGGGTATACTAGTCGTGTTTTTTATCGCGGACGCTAATTCTTTGAGGGCATTGCTACACTCAATGCTCATTTTTTTGCATCTTGGTTGGATATCATTCAAGACTTCCGATGCTACCTGCATGTTAACGAGCTTATAAGCTGTTTTTTTTTTTTTTTAATTAAAAAATTCATGAAATTGTTTGTCTTAATGCTTGCTTGCCTGACTAGGTTTTGAGCTAATGCAGGCATTTAGTGTTTCAATTTGGCATGCACATTCCCTTGTAAGAACTCCAATGTTCAAGTAGAGTTTCCAAGGATGATGAAACTTAAAACGGCCATGCCCAGTTTCCCACCATGCAAAATTTGCCTGTAAAATTCCATTAAATGAATTTAAATATAATTTAATATAACAGGTAACAAAATATAATTACAACTTTGTACTTAAACTTTAGTTACTAACCAGTGATTCCTCGGTGGCTTTTGAGTTAAGCACAGTTTTATGGATTTGGACATATGGCTTGTCCTTATCATCCTTTGTCGAAATGGTAAGAATTTCATCCACTTGACTAGTACAAAATTCACCTCCAAAACCTGGAAATTAAAGTCACAATGTTTTAATAATTTACTAGTTAGTTTCTTAAGCTCAATTAATTAGATAGGGTAATAAGGGTTTGTGCCCAGGATCCCATGTGTACAATTAGTGTAGTCTTAACTATTGAAGTACATTAATAGAGTAATTACCTTGGAAGAAAGTGGCAAGCTTTTCTATATTTCCAGCAACAAGATAATGCAAATCCTGACCCGCCCAAACCGGGCAAAGGGACATGGATATTACGATGCATGTGGCCCCACCAATGAGAATAGTGGATACTCTTTGATGGGCCATTTGCATAATCTGGGTGACCCGAAAACCCGACACTGCTACTAAACTGAAAGTTAGTATGAATATCAGAACCCCATAATCGTATCTTCTCTTCACATTTGGGAAAAATCGTGTAAATGTAGATACTGCAGCTGCATTATATTCACAACATTTAAGAATCGTTAAATGAATTTATTTTCATAATTTAACATCATATATAAAATAAATTATATTATTATTTACCTAAAATGAAAACAAAAAATCCAAGAACAATGGGCTCTCCTTTCTCTCCACATAGGCTGGCCAAATACTCTGCTCCCACCCCTAATGCACCAGCTAGCAATGTTGCACCACCTCTATTTAAGCCTTTTGAAATGGTTCCACCTTAAAAAAAAATAAAGAAAAAATCAATAATTCTCTCTAAATATATGTATGAATAATATGGAAATGGTGATAATTAAACAATATTAACAAAAAAAATTACCAACAGTGAATTCAAAGACGACAACAACAGTCAAAATAGCCCACATTCCAGCTTGGCCATAACCATCATAAAGAGGTCTAGAGTAGTAGAACAAAGAGACCAAGGTTAAAGCTAATCCAACCTTAATAGAGTGAAAGATTTTTCTTGGATCATCTTCACCAATTTTCTTTGCCTTCTTCATTGTCTCCATAACCTTATCCTTAACTCTTTCCAACATGTTTGCTTGGTTTGCTGGCGTCATCTCCATGGATAAAGATATTTAATTTTGGAATAAATAGCTAGGGAGATTTTAATTTGTTGTGATTCAAGTGTTACTTCTTGTTTCTTCAAGAAGTAGCTTATTTATAATGGTATACATGCTGTGGTAGTTGCTGATGTGGAATATGTAGTTGGCTTCAACTAAACTTTTACTTATATATATATATATATATATATATATATATATATAAGGGTGCATTAATTTGTCTTATATTGAAAAATATTTTATTTGTCACGCACTATTAAAAATGTGTACTGAATTAGATTTGGCAAGTTCAATTATTAGATACGGAATTTACATGGTCCAATTGTCTTTTGTATATATCTAATGTATGGAAGTCACTCATTATATGTGCACTTTATCTTGATGCTAATTTTGGCAAGTTCTATCATAAGGTATGAAAATGTAGATTCTTAGATGTTCGATATTAACTAATTATATATGTTAATTAGTGCAAAGAGATGGTACATAAATCTCTCTCTCTCTCTCTCTGAGAAAAAAAAAGGTTGTTTTTAAGGTGGTGAATTTGGACATTCACTTTGGATCTGGGCCATATTTCAATTGATGGATTACAGCTTTTGAAAAATTTAAGTAAATAAAATTCGAGGGTTCTTAAACTCTCACTTTTAATTCAGCGTGTGTTTTTTTGCCTAAATTCGAAATCACACTCCAAAAAGTACACGTGCTAAAATAATATTGAGAAATATACACTGTTTTCCACCATAGCTTGAAAATGGTTTTTGCACACACATATGCTGATATGTTATCTTTGTGTGTGTATATATAGTTCAATTAAGCTATCCAAATTTAATGTATTCATGTCTAATGTCTCAAGACTATATAGATAAGGAGACAACTTTTCTTACACCATAATTGTGATAGGTAAATATATATTGCAAATGATTATATGAGGATAATTTTTATTTTTAGTGGGTAAACAGAGGCCCAATTCTTTGAAATTTAATGCCCGGTTGTGCATGTGTATAATAATAATAATAATAATAATAATAATAATAATAATAATAATAATAATAATAATAATAATAATAATAATAATAATAATAATAATAATAATAATAATAAATTTTATTACTTTTATAATAAATTAGTTACTTTTTATCCAATCTTTGGAATCTCCATAAATTCAAAGTAAAACGAACTGAGGTCAAAAGGTAACAAATTATTCAAACTAAGAAAAATGATGTGTTTTTCCTTAAAAATGAAAAATGATGATGCACTTTTGTTGGAATCTTCTTTCAAGTGTAAATATGGGATAGTTAGATTAATTATAACAATTGTACTTTAGTGATGCATGAGAAAAGCTTAGATTAATAAATACATTTGCTTAAGATTTTCATTAAGACATAATAATCGTTCATTATTTATCCGAGTTGGCTATTTATATATTTTCGATACACTTTCGAAGATGATGTGTCTATATTTTTGAATGTTAAAATTAGGTAATAGAAAAATTGAAATCCACTTGGAAACCCTACAAATATAATTTATATTTACATCTGAGTCGGATGCAAGCAAATGGATTAGTCTAGAGCTCTGTCAAGATGGAATCAAAAGCAATCGATTAGGTTAAATTTATATCACATCTAGTAAAGTTATATTGTATGCAAATTAATATAGTTAATTCATACACATTTATATAATATAATATGTGTATATGTACTGATAAACGATAAATTTATATTTATTCTAACTACTGTATAATGAGATAACCGTCTCTTTCTTATCATAATTAGAATAGTAAATATTTTTTTTTAGCGTAATAGATAACTTTTTTTCCCCATAAATATAAAAAAACGATAAATTTATCTTTGTTTGTAAGATATCAATAACATTTTTCATTAAATTAGTTAATAATTTTGCACAACATTCACATATATAAAGATTATTTTAGATTTTTCATTCAAATTTTAATAAAAAAATAATTATCAAAACTATATATTAAGATAGAAATGTTAATTTTATTTGATTTTGTGCTATAAATGACTATGTATACCGTAAGTATATATATAACAAACATTAATAAAAATTAAATAAACTTAGAAAAAGATCAGTCATTCTAAAATTTAATTAGATATGATATAAACTTTTGTACAACTGACGTATGGATCATAGATTCATGCACTCGATTCGATTCGGCTCAAATTTGTCTAAACGCGGTTTCACGCACCACCCAAGTGTTTGGGCCAACCTAAATTCGCTCTCATGTGTTGTATCTTTATGTTACGTTAGTCATACATTTTTTGATTTTTAGATTTACCTTAACATATTTTTTTAGATATCTATTAATATATTTCATACATTTTAGCTGTGTTAGTCATACGTTTTAGTTATATTAGTTGTATATCTTTATGTATTATTTAAAAGTACGAGTAATACCACATAAATGTACATATATATAAATTATGCCGAAATTATGATTTTCTAAATTGAAATTAGGGTTTTTTTAAGTTAAAATATTATATAAAAGTAAAATAATATGATATAAAAATATAACTAATATAATATAAAAATATGATTAAAATAATATAATGACTATAATAAAAAAAACAAAAAAAAATATAAATTCAAATCAAATTCAATCCAAACCGATCCACATATATGAATCTAAAATTTATGCACTAGGTACACGTAAAACCTACCCATTAGATTTATACCTCTTGTAAAGAGTTGTAAGAGCATTGTCGCATCGAAGTCTAGTCAGCAACCAAATAGTTGTGGTATCTCACGTCAGAATGATGTCAAATCAATTTTCAATAGTATTTACATTGTCGCATTGAAAATAACTTCTTTTTTTTTTTTGGCATCAACAATAGATTCACGACAATGCTTACAATATATATATATATAGTACGGAAAAAAAGTTTATGGTTTTCCTCGCTTGATCTGCAGTATATGTTTCTTTATTAGCTATTTACTTTAAATAATTATTCACAAGTAAATAATAATAATAATAATAATAATAATAATAATAATAATAATAATAATAATGATAATGATAATAACAAGAATAATCAAATGGGAATTTTCTCTAGCCTCACGTTTCTACAGCACTACAGATTTTAGCTAAATGCAAACAATTAGTTCATAGGACAGTGGAATAGGGAAACAGCAAAGCATGCATATGCTTGAATTTATAAAGGGGATAACTTATTTTTATTTAACAAGAAATGTTAATGAGTATATATGTTGAAGGGATTATCTCTCTAAATAGTAATAAAAAATTATTTACAACATATTTCTATTAATAAAAAAACAAAAAAAAAGTGTTTTAATCACGTATTTATTCTACCAATTACATGCTTCAGGTGTAAAATAGTATAATTTATGCATATTATACCTGATAAAATTAAATATAAAATGAGATAGAATAAAGAATATAAGATTTGAGTTCTACTTATCATAATGTTTATCTTTTTATCTTCTAAAGTTGGTGTATATGATAAGTTAGAAAGATAAGTAGTGGAACCGTACATGGTGGTACTATGCAATTGTTTCATGGTAAGAACATTACTTAAACTACTTCCAAAAATACATATTTATGTCTTAAAGCTTTTCATGTTTGTTTCAATGTGTTTATGGATAACTTTTTGTATTTGTTTTCCATCAATTGTCCAACTTAATAGTTATCTAAAATTGCCATAAAAAGAGTCACATTTCACTTTATCGAGTTGGGTTTTCACTTTATCATTTTATTAATAAATGAATAAATAAATATGTTTAATTTCAGTTTTCATCATTCATTTCCATTTTCTGACAATCAAATATCCATTTTTCGATTTTGGTTTTATATATTTTCATTTTTTTTTAATTTTGGTCGAAATTTATAAATCGTTGATGTGGCCACGGGAAATTTTGATGTGTCAGCCGAAATTTTGATGGCCACGTTAACGATTTTGAAAATTCCTATCAATATTGGATTGAAATCTAAAAATTAAATTATAAAGAATCAAAATTAAAAAAAAAAAAGGATTCTTGATTTTTTTAAAATGATAAATATTTTATATATAAACCCAAAATTAAAATTATCTACAAATATATGCCACTGGAAACTGGAATGACTTGAAAATGGGCTTCTACCAAAAATCACAAGTATTTGAAATTTATAAAGTAATACAATTTAATTGTTAACAAAGCCCAGATACCAGTTATCTTTCATGCCCAATAATATGAGAAAGCTGATTGTTGGGAATGGCCCAGCCCAATAATCTTTGATGGGCATCACAAATATGAAGAAAACTTGATTTCTCTAAACAAAATTCAGCCCAACTGAGATGAGCACTTAAGAAGTCCAGGCCCATATCAACATGTAGTAGCTCATTTTGGGCGTACGGGCCCAAATACTATTTTTTAATTTACTTGTTTCCACTAGTCAGATATTTAGTACAAATCTTCTATTATATTTTGGTGTTTAATTCATCATGTATTAAATTATCTTTAATATATTACGTTTTGATTAGTAACGTTATTTGATGAGGTTACATAATATGATTATATTGCAATATTAGATGAAACATGTAGTGGAATAATGAATAATGAATATGATCACGTGCTAGACTATCTATCACCTAGTTTGTTCGTCTCTAATTCAGTCATTAATTTATTGATTCTTTTTGGGTGATTATCAAGTGCTCTTAATCATAATTAGTGGGAATTACAGTGATTTTTATCTATTAATTTGATTGATTAGTAAAAAGAGAAAAGAAAGCAAGTGATTTGAAAGATACATGCATTGTAATGATGTCAATGGTGCATGACACACACACACATATAAAGAAATATAATATAATATAATATAATATAATATTAATGATAGATGGTTTAGAAAAGATTAACATAGAATCCCCAATTTGTTCATACTTTGTGAAGCAAGAAACCTTCAATAACCCTCAAAGCATGAATGCCACACAAAAAACAAAAACCCACCCATGAACCAACATGAATAATCTATGGATTAATCATCATGAAAAGCAAGATTTCATATTAACATTTCTTAAAACAAAATAAAGTTTAGTGTGTGTTGTGTATTATTCTTTCAAGAATTTTGTTTAATTAGGGCTATTTATTAATTAGCATTCTATTTCTTTTAGGTTACTTTAAAATTCAAAGAACCACTATTTAAAAAATATAATCCAAATATATTTTGATATATGGAACTCAATCATTTATTTGGTTTGTCATACTAACAAGCTAAGTTTTTGAGATATATGTGTGTGTATATATATATATATATATATATATATATATATATATATATAATTAAAGGGTATTGGAGGCATGCCAAATAATTAATAATGTGAAATAATGTTGGGGTCTTATTGGCTTTAGTGACTTGAAAATAATGTTAGTGCTTTCTATCTTTTCATGAGATAATAATTAGTGTGGGCAAAGTATAAACTTAGGATAACATCTTTAAGGTCACAATCCATTTCTTTTAGAGGCAAAATTGATAGTGCCCTCTTCTTTATTAGATGCCAATTAACTAGCCCCATCATTCCTACTCTCTCTCTCTTTGAATTTTTTAATTTATTTAATAATTGTTTAATTTCCTAATCTCAAAAGTGCACAATTAAAAATTATATATAAAGATCAACATGTTAACTGATCTTGCATCTCAAAAGTATTACAATGGATATATTATACCTTCTTTCTCTTTCTTCAAGAAAAAATATATATGCCCTCAATAAATTATATATTTTTAAAAACATAACAAATATCTCTTTTAACAAAAAAAAGAAAACATAAGAACCATTTTCTTTTATGAACAATAGAACACTCACTCTATTCGTCCTAAAAAAGTTATGTTTCAAAAGTGTAAATTCATTTTTAATTGAATTTTCTATAATTATTTATACAACCAAAAAAATACTCTCTCTCTCTCTTATTTTTTTTGGATTATTAAGAAAGACAAACTGGGGTGTCTATTCTCAGCTCCTTAGAGTGTCACAAAAATTTAATAATTTAGTATAGTTGATGGGATCCCCTTAAACATTGTTGTCTCTAGATTGGTTCAATGGTCTTGTAATAATAAGATACAAATGGGTCAAAAGATGATATTGAGGACGTGTATTGTGCCTACCTAACATACCAATTTTTTTTGGCATTGTTTGGATATAGATAGGCCACGTTTGTATTATTACAAAAGTCATCAAGATTTCAATATCTAACCACACAAGTTGCCCCTTTTAATTATATAACTTATACTTCTTGTTTCTTACATTTGATTTTTGCATGAAAAAATCCAAGTAACACTGTGCCACGTCTAGTTGAAATTTGAGACCACTTAAGCACAATGAACCCACAATTGCCTGTATTTTTTAGTTGTGTCGAGATCACTAGCTAGACCTTTTTATTTTTTTATTTTTTATATATAGTCTTCTTTTAATAATCAAAAGAAAAGACCATTATTTGAGGGGTTTCCTTTAACAAACCATATGGTCCTAAAATTAATTAAATTCATGGGTCTCACTTGCTGTTCTTTACTAAAATCACCATCATTGAATAGTCAATAACATTTGCATGTTTTAGCAGCTAAATTTTAGATCTTATTTCAAAATAAGCGTCGTTTTTGTTAATTCTCTTTTAATAACCTAATATAATCTTTCCTAAATAATTGAAAATTCAAATTTTGAGAAGACTTATGTTCGGTCTTCATTAATGATCAAATCCCAAGATCTTGATTTGTGAATCAAATCTTCATAGACAGTAAATTGATGTAATTATTTTGCATGCAGAAGTACATGTTACTTTTTGATGGGTTATTTATAGTGTGTGTGTGTGTTTTCTTTTTCATCAGAATCATATATATCAGTTTTCAAATTCTAGAATTAATTTGGTAAAAAGAAAATTAAAGAAAATAAATTAATATGTTAAAGGAGCTATATATCAATTGTGAGTCTTTCTTTTGATATGGCATAATGATCATAAGATTCTTTACGTTGACTGAAGGAAGTATAGCAGAGACTATGTAAATATAATTTGCCATTTTAGGCCATATTTAATGTGGGACCATTTTTTTTAAAAAATGAGAGACACAAAAAAGAGAATTGTTTTCATCTCCATGAGAGATTTGGAAGACATACGATTTGTCCATAATGATGTTTTGGTGAATGAGAAATGAAACTTCAAAATTGAGTGTTGGAAAGACTTAAAAGGAAGAGTGAAGTTGTCTATGAAGTATTATATCTTTGCTTGAGTGTTGAAATATATTGGTTTGTTCGAATACTAATAAAATAATTAAATACATGCCACCATAATTTCTATATATTTAACTTATAATTTTGGAACAAAACAAATGACAAAAAAAAAAAAAAAAAAAAACTTGCTCCAAATATTTTTAATATATTATATATTAAAGGTCTTGAAAACAGTCGGCAAGAAATGCACCTGATTTATTAAATCATTTAAATCACTTTAGAAAAATTTAGATGTAAGTCTAGATTGGATTATTAAAAGAATCACTTAAATCAATGGAATATAATTATATAAGTAGTGAAAAACATCCATATATACTTTTGACTGTGTAATAAAAATACATGACTTTATGATAACTTGTGGTAATATATAAAAAGTCATTGCATGGTAAAAACCATAGAATTTCAACAATTTATTGCACAATATTTATTGGAATTGCAGATGAATTCTGACAGTTAATCTCTGTAAATGATCAATGACTTGGCTCCATTCGTCATTATTCCTGGTGGTCCAAATCAAGACTTACTACACAAGGAAATTTAAAATATTATATATATATGATTCCTTCGTATATTATTGTAGTTTGTTCTATAAAAATAGATCATTTTTCATATTAGTCATGTATTGATTAATTTTTTCATTTTCATATAAACATATATATATTATAATGTCTCTTGACATTAAGGTAGAGTAATAAATGAGATATGAGGAAATAAAAGGTGAAATTTAATGTTATATCTATATTTTCAATCAGTTGTTGATTTACATGAAAATAAGTATAGATTTATGCGTGTGGGACGAATTCAGTAATATTTACATGTGTGAGAAAAAAAGATATAAGCAGTAAAGATTTGCAATTATTGATGCCTTTGTGGCAAATTCAACATTTGGATGAATGCATTAACTTTTAGGGTTTGAAAAACGTACAAATTTGAAATTGTGGGCAATTTGTAGGGTCCATAGCAATCAAAATAATTATATATCCCAAACACATTTGAATTGATGAACCAATGAAGAAACTCTCTACTGATTCATTATAATGTTTTTAAAATACAGCTCATAAATAATATTCACAAAATTTGAGTGAATTGTAAATTAATTTATCTCATAAAATGAGATTCTCGAAATAGATGGATTGTGGATTCTCATTGTAAATTAAATTATTTTATGAAATTAAATTCTTGAGACAGACCTACGAAAGTCCTAATTTTTTTGAAATTTCCTTGTAACACAAATCCTAATTATTAAAGGATAAATTTTATAATAAAACTCAATTTATAGATTAATTCTCAATTCTAGACCCGAATTTTAAAGTTTCTTAATAAGGGGCTCAATTTAACATTTTTTTCTGAATTCAAGGTTTGAAATTTAGATTGAGTTCTCAATTCAAGACAAAATTTCATTTTCTTTTTTATTTATATTTATAAATCTATTTATATTTTAATATGTATTCATATTTTGGATAAATTAAGTCAAGTTAGTGTGCTTTAAGAACAATTTTCATCCGACTTATCTTAATTTATACGGAAAAAAAAAGAAAAAATATAATTAATTTAATTTATAAAATATAATTTATATTAAATATTAAAATTGATTTTCTATACTTTTATTCATAAAATTAAGAAAATAAAAGAATTTTTATTTTTTTAATTGCATTTATTATATATATATATAAATTAATATATATATATATATAAATTAATACAAGTAGGATGAAGATGGTTCCAAAATTGCACAGACTTGTCTTAATTTATCTAAATTATAAATACATATTAAAATATAAATAAATTATAAATATAATAAAAAAGAAAAAAAAAAGAAATTTTGTCTTAAATTGAGAACTCAATCTAAATTTCAAATCTTGAATTGAGAAAAAATGTTAAATTGAGCCCCTTATTGAAAAACTCTAAAATCCGGGTTCAGAATTGAAAATTAATTTATAAATGGAGTCTTATTATAAAATTTATCCAATTATTATATTATATATATTCAAGAAATAATAAATAGGAAACATATCATTTATGTCATGTAAGTTACGCCTTGTTCAAATTTTGTTAGTAATTATCATGTGTTTTCAAAATTTTCATTAAATCGTTGATTTTTACAATTTCAATCTCATTTTATGTGGGATTTTTTTTTCCAAGTTGACGTGGCTGTCGCAAATCACATATGTGGCACTCGAAATGAAAACCCTAATTGGAGAGAAAATTGTATAAGATGGAATATTACTTCCAACATAACTTCATGTTAATGAAACAAGTACATTTTTGTCACATATAAAATTCATAATAGTGTGTTTAAGTAATTCACAGCATTTGTCCTTGCATCTAGAAGAACAATCAGAAGTTTTCGAATGAGATACTCTGCTCAAATTAAATAGTGTCTTTTTTATTTATTTATAAATGTTATGCATTAATTAACATCATCAATATAAGAATCGTACTAATTGATATTAAGTGAGATGGTATCGAATCTTCTATATACATTGGATAGGAGTTCTATCATTTTCACCCTACTTTCCATCTATAAAAGATCAGTTCAATTTTGGGTAGATTTTCTTTAATATTTTATTGAAAAAATAATGAGAAATACAAAATGAGACACCAATTATGTATTTACAACTTGGGATATAATTGAAACATGTTTGCTCAAAAATCTTTAAATTTGTCGGAGTGCATTAAAATCGGAATATAGATCATGTAACCAATCACACACCTATTTTATTTTATTTTCATTTTGGTCTTTTTTTTTTTTTACTCTTATTTCGATTATGATCACCAACTTTTGCACTTATTTCATTATGAAACTAACGTTTTTCTCCTATCATTTCATTTGATCATTTATCTTTGCACCTACTTTCGATTTTATTATTTACCTTACATTTATTTTCATTTAGTTATTTACTTTTGAGACAAAGTAAAAAAAATAAATGACCAGCATGAAGGTAAATATATAATGACCAAAGAGAGAGAGACCAAAATTGACGATTAAATAGTGCATAACATATATATTCATTTTCGTCATTTTGATTCAAAATTGACAACTGAAATTTAATTACTTTTTGCTAGCCCTAATTAATTCCATGTGTGCATATATATATATATATATATATATATATATATAGTAATGATAAAGAAGTCACCGTTGGATTTCTTATGGAGCCAATCTGATTTATGTGGCAATGCACGTATAATATGTAATTTTTTTTCTTTTTACGTACCATAATATTCTTTTCTTACTCAATTCTATATTCTTTTCTACATAATTTCTTTTCCTTTCATTCTTTCTTATTTTATTCAATTTCTAAATAAATCATCTCAATACACGTATGTTCATTTCATTTTTAAATAATATTTTTTCTTATTCATGTCAATATCTTTCTTGTTCTATATCATTCTTTTTTATTTTATCTCATTTTTTAAATAATTTTTTTTTCATTTCAATTTTTTTCTTATTCTATATCATTCTTTAATTTTATTTTATTTTCAAATTCATCTCATTCTATATCAGTAAATTGTCAATTCTTTTCTTTCTCTTTTAGTACTTGAAAATATATTTGTTAAGACATATTTTTCTATAATTTTATATCAATAGTACTTGAAAATATATTGTTAAGACATATCTTTCTTTAATTGTATATAATTTTTAGAAATTATCTAAAATTAAGTTTCATACACTTGTAGATTTTTATTAGAAATTGTTTAAAAATCCTTCAAGATTTATGGAGTAATCTCAACCATCAGTTATAAAATTATACATAAATTTAGAACTTGTTTAAAAATTGTTTAAAAGTTCTTCTAAGGATTTTTATGGAATAATCTCAATCATCTATTTTTTAATTTTACATAATATTCTACATATATATTTATATTATATATTATACTATAAAGTGGTAATATCTTTTGAATTGAAATTATATAAATGAATAAAATAAAAATCAACCATGATGTAATAAATAAAGATATTTAGATGAAAGTTGAAACCAATCCATCCTTAGTCCATGTCGCAATCATTTATTAGAATATTTGATGAACTCTCATTCCAATATTATTTTAAGTAGAATATGCTCTTCTCTTCTCAGCCTCTCCAATTCATGCTTATATTCGGGCTTAAGTTCGTTTAATTAATGCTTATATTCGTGCTTAAGTTCGTTTAATTAGTTAAAGCGGGAACAATTATAGATGACAATTTCTCCTCTATTTTTTAGTATCTGATCCACTCAAACTTAATATGATAAATTCGGATATTTTTCAAGTGGATTTGAATTAAAAAGTTAAATATTCAATAGCATCAATCGAGTACATTACTTGGTACTTGCTATTTCTCTACCTATATATAAAAAAGATAATATCCAAATAAATAAAATAAAATATAACATAAATATGTTTTAAGTAGGTTCAACCACGAGCCTTATAACTCAAATGATATTGATCAGATTTCAAACTTGAATCACGCAAGTATTAGAATCGTTATATTATATGTCTCCTTTTCAATCTCTCTAACTCATTTAAAAAAAAAGATTAAGCAGGTTCAAATAATATAAGTAATTTAAAAATGATTTTGGGAAGTGTTGGGGGTATTTATAAGCTAATTGCGTTCGGATTTATTGAATAGTTATACTACCAGCTGTAACTCCTAATAGCACCATATATTAGAAAATTGTTTGCTATTTATATACGAATATTATTTCATAAAAAAATCAAACTCTTTTACATGTATAAATTAGTAGAAATAGTCGATGGATTCGAACTTATAACCCCTCTATAATGATAAATGGATTGGAATCGATCTCTAGCTTTTAAATCAGGATTCTTTGTTTATAATTTTGATTTTATATTTTATATTTTATTGTTTTTAGTATATGTACAGTATCATATACAACTTTTAAATATGTAGGATAAGTCAACTAAAACATGTCAACTAAAAAATATTTTCTTATAATCTTAAAATTATGGGCTTCTTCGATCCCATCTGTACTCTAGTGATAATTTTTATTTCAATATTATAGTTGGGGATGTATAAGTTTTTTTCTTAACATGAAATTACATTTGGATATTGAATGTGCATACTGCATACATGTGAAAATTTATAGATTTTTAGAAATGAGATTTTATTTAGTTTATTATATTTACTTAACACAAATATGAAAGTACAATTAGTTATACATTTCTGGTAAGGTGGTTGTATCATCTAAATACATAATTAGATTTTATTTTATTTTGAAATCCAATATATAAGAAGATTTAGGTAATAATGATGGGCTCAGATAACATAATTTTATTTTGACTTATATTTAAGAATATTTGGAAGTCGAGCAACAAAAAAAGTTGAATAATGATATATAACTAATTAACTAATTATATTATGACAGATTATGGTAAATCGACATATTAAATATTTAATCAGTTTTTGAAATAACATCTTATTCGAAGATCATTCTCTCTTAACATCTAAATTTATTCAATTCATATTTTCAATTTCTAGTTATCAATCATGAAATAAAATTGATAAGATAGAGGATAATTTGATTATCTTTCATTTTGGATCACAAATCCATTATAAGCAAATTAAATTTCGTCCTAATTTAATTTTACGAAACAAGACAAAGGAATCAAGAAAAATACAAGAAATTGAGAGGAAGAAAACAAAAGAAAAGGAGAATTGTGGGCATGATCAGAAAATGACGGAGTTAAGTGACGTGTCAACGACGTAAGAAGGGAGGGCCCCCACCCAATAACATCCACCGTCAGAAGGGGAGGGGGTCATGGCTTGGATGATGACACGTGTCCTGCCGACAACGACCGAGGGGGTCGGAGATAATAAATTGGAAAGCAGTTGCTGATGGCCACACGTCTGCACTCCCATTGGCTGCTTTCTTGACTTTTCCAACCATTTTCGTTTTTTCTTTGGGCCTGGGCCCACACTTGGGCCCTGTTATTCGTGGATTCACACCCACACTACACGGCTCTCCAAAAAATCCAAAACACACTGATTGGACGGGGGGGCCCACTTATCAGGCCGGCGAATCTTCTGGGCTTGGAGGGATATATGGTGGACGCGTGTACAGTTCGTGTGGGGCCTTGCGTTATCTGTGGGACCCGCTCGCCTGCTAGATTCCAAAATAGAGGGGAAATTCGGAACAGCGAAAGGTATCAAGTTGGCACCTGTTTGTACAGCAAAGTCTATGCTCTCATTTAAATTCAAATTAACTCTATTGATAATACCATCTTATATTATTTGTAATTTTTATTAGATTATTGGTATCATATATATATATATATATATATATGTGTGTCGCATAATTAATATTCAATTTTAGTTCAACACAATCCAAAATAAATTCTTTTGGCATTTTTGGAGGGGTCCACTGCGCCTAACCCACGCAATTAATTAATGCTCCGCGCCTTATGGCTTTTCAAGAATTCAACCATAATATATATTATATGTAATTATTTTCTTACTAAATACTATTCCGTTGGTCTTTTATGTGAGTATATATAAATTTGAGCGTCACCAGAAGTGAAACTAAAATTACAATCAAGACCGAGATAGTTTATAATAAGATATGTTTCATTTTATATTTTTATTTTTCTAATTGAAGTAGGATATCAATTAAAACAAAGAAAAACTGATGATACAATAAAATGAAAAGAGACAAGTATAATGCACAATTAATCAAAACGATAGAAATTATGTCCCAAAAAAATCCAAAAACAAAAAGCAGGGGTCGAATTTCACCAAAGAAAATCCACACTCATCATGGATAGTTTCTGTCGGTAAATGATATACATATCACATTTTAAAGATGAAATTTGAAGTTTGATTTTCTGTATATAAATTTTAAAATGTCTTTTAAAAAATAAAAATTTGAAGTGGCATTTAAATTGGTTGGGGTTTATGAAAAGTGAAAAGACACTTATTTGGGGAAGTCAGATGTTGAATCAGCACTTGCTAGCTAGCCTATATTTCTATACCTCGTAGGCTGGTCAATTCAGCAGCCCACATGCATTGCTTCATCCAATTCCTACATTTTACTAATATTTAGCTTTCTATTTTTATTGCAAAAATAAATATATGCTTTTTCAAAACTGAAGTTTCAATATGAATTTTCAAGATTAAGAAAAAAAAAAATATGAAGAAGAAGATGTTGTTCTACTATACATTTGATCAACCATAATAAAATAGAAGTAAAAAAGTATATTAACATTTCTAATTGAAAAATGCGTTTTATTCCTTTTTCTAATTGGTAGTCAAATGTTTGATTGAACATGTTCGCATGTTTTAGTAGGAAAAACAAATGGTGATTCAAATTGTAATATAAAGTTGAGTTTGTGATTTATTTATCTAAATTTGAACGTTTATATTGAAATAATTTAGATTTCACGAACATTCATATTTTATCGTGCAATTAATGTCTATACATTACTACTCATTCGTTTGTAATTTTATTTCTTATAAATTGAATTCACTCACCAAAGATGGAGTTCACGTGCTAAAATGTCATAATCAGTTTTCTGTTTTATTACGAAAAAGTGGATTTATAGATTTTATCTCACATGTATAAAAAGAGAAATAGTATTATTTAATTAAGTCCTATTTTAAGGCACCAAATTCAAATCCACCATGGACAATATTGCTAAGATACTAATCTCTATACAAAATACAATTTTTTTAGGCACAATAAACGGTCTTTGCTTGTTTCTCGTACATATTCTTTATTGTAAATGTTATTATATATATCACATTAATTTGCAAGGTATAACATAGATAATATATATGAAAAACAAATATGTGTATAATAAATTTTATTATATGCGCGTATGACAAAATGTAAGTTGTGGAGCCCACCAGAAGACATAAGTCATGATATTTGATTTTGAACAAAATAGCTTTTGGTGGGGTTTGATATTCTTTTAGCTAAAAACCTAATGAACATAATTAGCATTACGTATTTGGATGAGTTTGTATCAAAAGAAAGAATCGCATAACAGAGAAAAGGATCATCCTTTTATTGTGGCTAATAAAGAGAGATGGACCCATTTTCATATAAAAACAAAAAAAAAAAAAAAAAGCAAATTCTTTACCAAAAGAATAAGACTCTGCATTATAGGCAAAAATTTATATAAGACCATTTAATATAGAATTTAATGTGACATAGAATTATATATAATTTTATATAAGATTGATATTGATTGTGTTAAACGACTGGATCCATTTTAATTGATTCATATGAAATTCGTTTTATATAAGATCTCATGTGTGAGCTACTTTGCATTGTATGCAATTTTGGAATATAACCTTTACTAGTAATAATGTAATTTAGTTGATTAAGAGTAAATTAATATCTGTATTTCGTTTTAGAAAATCTAAATAATTATAGAAACAATTTAAATAGATTCGAAATTTATGAGATTAAAATTAATATTTGTTCAGATTAATGTAAAAGTTAATAATATTTAAGATTTGAAATAATATTTGATATATCTAAAAAGTACCGGATTAAATTTAAAAAACAAGAAACAAATATGAATATGGCATAAAAAGGTAAAGTAGTTTTCAATATAAAATTCAAAAACTATTAATTAATTTGAATTTGGAAAAGAATTTTAAAAATAAATTAAATAAATTAAGAGTTATTAAAAATTCAACATCTATGCCTTTTGTGGAAGTGGCTAAATCTACATGGGCAGATAGAGACAATAGGCCATGGCACTATTAGTTAATGTACTGTTTCTGTTTATCTGCATTAAATAAAATAAGGTTTTATGAAATAAAATATACACAGACCATGCACGATTCACATCTCATTTGTCTACATCAAATAAATAATGTATATTAACATTAGGAGTTCAGAAAATAGCCTGCTTGATCTATTTGGGAAAGAAGAACTTGCTTGTTTAATGTAAATCAGATAAAGTTCTAGATTAAAAAAATAATAAAAAAATAGTTAATCATGGGATAAAAGAGTATATATATATATATATATATATATATATATATATATTCATTCTTTTAGCTCATTGAAGTATGGAGTGATTGTAAAAAAATGTTGAAAGTGTCCGGATGCTCTAATGCTAAGATAAAACAAACAGAATCACAATGTTGTCTCGGATGTCGACAACACTAGAGATAACACAGCGGAATATAAGATTATAAATGAACACAAGGAAATATCCACAAGTATATAAAATACTTGTGGGATGCCAGCAGGGCAAAAGATCTTATTAAATGTATATTTGAAGTACAAAACAAACACTCATAAAATCCAGACTCTAAATGTTACAACGAATGTTGTTAACATCAATGACAACATTATAAAAACTGATAAGTCTGGAAAACTGAAACTATGTATGCACTTATATTCTTTTTCACTCGATGCATATCTTCACGAAGTCCAACTCCTTTTAAAGATATCCAAGCATGATCATGATCTCCTCCACTATGCACGTTCTCCACACATAGGTATGCTCCATGGCCTCTTCCACTTCTCTTATCCACTAATCATGCACCTTGTAACAAACATTCCTATAAAATAGGAATGTCCTCAAATCTATCTGCAAATCACGTGGAAACAAAAACAAGAAGAGAAAAGATAATATCCTATACAAGTAAATCCCTAGAATATCTCAACAATAAAATCCAAATAGATTTAGTGTTTAAGAAATAAGGAAAAATTATAAGTGTTGAAAATTCAACACTAACAAATGTTTTAGTTCTTATTACGTGAATTATAAGATTTGAGTTACAGTTGTTGATAATTAAATATTGATTTATAATTTTATTTTATTTTATCTTTGATAAATAATAGT
Organism: Scutellaria barbata; assembly: GCA_028654395.1. Classification (NCBI taxonomy): domain Eukaryota; kingdom Viridiplantae; phylum Streptophyta; class Magnoliopsida; order Lamiales; family Lamiaceae; genus Scutellaria; species Scutellaria barbata. Next base: position 438,686 of record CM053655.1, on the reverse strand, counting down.
ATAGTACTATGGAAAATACCATTTATAGTAAAAGAGATTTACAATGAACAACAGAAGAGTTCACGTAACAATCAAATGAACATTGTACTGATGAATTATTATATGATAACATATATTGAAAATGATACATTTGAGAATCAATGATAACATATAAATGGACAATTCATGTGTTCTCATGTTGAAATGTAATAAATTAACTAGCTTTTTAATATGTTATTTTTATAACTCTATCGAAATTATTAGTAATTTATAATGTTATTTTTAGAAATTATGATGTATTACTTTTTTATTGATTGAAACCCAAGATAAAAGTATTGGGTCCGTCACTAAATATGACTTCTAATTATTGAATCAAGTACCTCTCATGCTATACATATCTTGTTCGAGATTTATACAATTTAAATCATTAATATATAAATTAATTTATTCATACATATTGACAAAAAGGTTTGTTTGAAAGTTGGATAACCAGACCCATGTATCCATAATATGTAATTTAAAAAGCCGATGGAGTGAAAGAGTTGTTCCACATTTAATTTCTATTAATTAGATCTAATTATAAAGATTTAAAGATACTTTGCATAAATATCTCTCCCCCTTTTTCCCTGTATGAGAATATAATTAAAATATTCTAAGTTTAAGAATAATTGCCAAGTCTGTATCACATGGTAATGATAACAAAACTGGCATATATACTCCTAATTAAGCTACAGTTCATCAATTTTAATATTATTTCATTATCAAATATTTCAGTGAAAAGTTTCATTAATACCCAATTCATTCTTCTCGAGTAGATCATTAAGCATTGATACACGAATAAATTATTTTAGGATTGTATTATTATGATGTGCTATTGATTTCAACTCATCTAATTTTACCAACTCCTATTTAAAAATAAGAAAATATTATTTGAAATTCATGAAGACTCAGCCAATTATATATTTATTTGACTAAATGTAACAATTTGATTTCCCTCTAATTCTAGAATTGTTCAACAACTGCAGTGAACTAATCAAAAGTGGGTCCGAACAATTTATTCTTCATGACTATATGATAAGCAAAATTTAAAAAAATCTACATTTGAATTAAATATATGTTGACAATTAATGCATCGAAATTTAATACCATAGTTGTTGCAGCAATTACATATGAAAATTTAACTTGTTTTTGTACTCATGATTAGAAGGTCTTTGTTTAAATTATTTGCATCTTATCACTCTGCATTTAAAAAAAAAAAAAAAAGATGGTAAAAAAATAAAGATGTGATATATATGATTGTGATTGTTCCTGAATTTAAATAAAAAATCAACCATTTCCCTATTTATTACAACCCTTTTTTATCTAACAATGAAATATAGGAGTACCTAGCTAGTAACAATATTAGTGATTTGACTCTATTATTTCAATTTCTGACACAAAGTGATAGTTCTAATTTTACACTTTACTAAGCTCGGTGCACGTGCATGCAATTTTAAAGATGTGATGGCTGCTACTTATATTCATGAAATTTAATCATATAATGGCCACTAAAGTGACATTTATTTAATATAATAAAAATAAAAAACTGTACGGACTTGTACAATTTTTTTACTACAATATTATAGATGCACCTGTGTTAGAATTCTTGATTTACATGTCAGTGGGTTACATCTATTGACAATTATAGCTATATATATAAGTACTACTCACATCTTTTTCTCGTTTCCTTAAAACAATTTAATTAATTCATATTTATGAATATATTTCATTATTGATGGACATCAATGTCACATGGTCAGTTCATGTTTTATGCAAAGGATTGATGCTTTTAATCAGATTATTAAGCATGCTAATGAGGCATCATTATCATTAACACATTACCATTAGCCCACGCTCACATTGAATTAATTAACTATTCAGAAAGTTTCATTTTCTTAAAACCATGCACGTTTGCTTTAATTTATTTTAATTTAATATATGTATATATATATTTAAAACACATCCATAGTACACAACATCCTGGATCCCAGGTAATTGGTTCGTTATGAAAAGCACAAATTATAAATAAATTTATATGAGAATTTAGTAGAAGAGAAAATCAGATACATAAATGAATAAATAATCTCAATTTCTTTAATCCAAAATGTTGCAACTGTTTTTATTTTGAAATTAGAAACAATTTTTCTAACATTTGTAGCAATTTAAGAATGCAGGGAATAATTTAGTAAAATTGTTATAAGATCATTCATGAATATAACTCTACGACACAGACTGATTCACCTATAATTAATGATCTATAAAATAAAAATTAATTTGTAACATGAATTTAAAATGTGGACAATCCAAAAATTATATCCACAAAATAGGGATAATTTAATTTAAAAAGCAAGAGATGGGTGCGCAGCCAGTAGTTTGTGTGTTAAAAAAATGCAATGTAAAATACGTTGATGTTTGCATAATGGATGGATACAGCTTGATGTTTTGTTGTTATAAAATAGTATCGAACAATTTTTATTTTTTAAACGTAGCAATTATATATTATATAATTAATTATATAGCCCACAATGTGGAGGATAAAGAAACAAGAAATAAGATAGACACTGTAGACCTTTAAGGGAGAATCTTAGGAAGTGAGGGTTTTTTTTGGGATATAAAAACAAATTTTGATATTGATATGATCGGAGAATGACAGTTGATCACGCTGCCCATATATATATATTTTATAAATAAAATTTACCAGTAAATAAATCCTTAATTTATTAATTGGGTGTTTATATTATATTATATGTATTAAACCATGTTCTTCTACCCAACATGAATATATATTAAAATGTTAAGGATTAATGTTTAAAGATCACAACCTTTTAACTATTTTGATTAGAATTTAATAATTATAATGAATTTTTAATTGATATTGTGAATAAAATAGCAGACCTATATATATGACTTCCTAATTATATCTTGAAAACAAAAATCAAATTAAAAGCAATTTTTATATTAAATTATAGACATGTTAGAATATCTAAAACAATAGTGGATTTATCGTAAATTTATCGTAAGATACCAATATTGGATCAACTAGCAATTAAAAAAAAAGTGACAAATTGAAGCCATCTAACAACATTTATATGTTATATTAGGTCCATTAACAAAGTATAATATTCCGTGTGTATTTATAGAGTCGCAGCTATATGATCAAATGTATGTGATTAAAATGGAAAATAGATACACAATATTTAATGAATCTGACATTTGCATTCCAATGGCGGGATTTTAAGATGAATTTGAGTACATAATAGCAAATTTATTAGCACTTGTTCTGACTGATTTCATTTCATATATATTCATAATTCATCATTTTCTTTTTAAACTAAATTTCTATATCAAATCAATGAATTTAACATCAATTAAAATATATTGAACACTTAAATTTCAAATCTTTCAATCCAAACACCAGCCAAGGTAATCATAAAATACACTTTACTTATATATATATATAGGATATGCACCAAAAAATAAGTGTAAAATATATAGAATAAATAAATAAAGAAAATAAAGTGTTTTCCATGAGTTATAGGCTTTTACTAGGAGTCTAGGACCACAGTTCCCTTTGGCACATAAAGCCATTGACCAATGAACATGGATATGGGGTCCCCTAACTCAGCAACCAAGCTTTTGTTTATTTTCCTTTTTAGAGAAAAAACATCATATTTAATTCTGAAATTAAACCACCTAAATTCTAGGTATGTCGACAAGTCTCTTGCATTTCTACACAAATCATCGATTAACACTTGTTTATAGAGTTAGGTTTCATCTCAAATTATTCTATTAAACAAAATTACCAAAAATTCGACCTAGTCCTATATGCCAGCTAGAAATATATATATTCTAAATATGTATATATTTATTGGTTGTGAATCATAATTTTACACTCAATAGAACTCATATGAGATTGTCCTGTCAATATAATTTGTGAGATAAATCTTCGTTAATTACAAATCAAACTCATTTTTCACAAACTTTTATTTGAATTGTAAGTTAATTCTTTTTATATAATTAAATCGGTGACACGATCTTATAAAATCATATAGCATCATTATATATATATATATATATATATATATATATATATATATATATTCAAAAAAATGGAGATGACAATACAATGGCTTTTTGGGCATTAAGTAGGTGTTATGGTAGTTGGTCCCGCGTTCCTTGGGCATTTAAATTGCTTTATCTTCAAACTCTGCCTTCCACCACACATATATATATCAAGATTAAACACACAACAAATAAATAAAAAAATGAAGAAAAAAAAGACAAAAGAAAAATCAATAATGAAGAAGGGGTCCCCTCATTCCCCTTCCCACACTCCATTTATAAAACATCCAATAAAAAAAAAATAAACAAAAAAAATAAATGCATAGATCATCATGATCATAATCTTCTTCAATGTTTATTTATATTTTACCTTTTAATTACATTTTCAATATATTAAACTCTAATCTTTAGTGGGAAGGGGACGTTTCCTCGTTTTTCAGCTGTTTGTATGTATGCATCTTCTGACACACTTTGATAATGGCATTTTCATACATTTAACGAACACACACAAATCCACATCTTTTTCTCTGTCTGAAAAGTTTAATTTCTTGATGCCTAGTACTACTCTTTGATGCATCAAATGATTTGGAAAGGAGGTCAAATCAGTGAAGTTCCCTTGTTTGATCAATTCAAAAGAGGAGAGGAGAGAGAAACAAGTACATGACCAGTATCATCATCAAGAACCAAGCATACATGAAATAAATTCTTTACTATACATACTTTTCTTCAAGAACCCGTTTCTTTTTTCTTTTGATTTTCCCTTTTTTTTTTTTTTTTAATTTCCCTGTTTTTATTTTTGTGTGAAAGAAAAAAGGGTGACAATTTGTGTGGATAAATGAGTGAATAAAGATGGGCATCTTTTTCCAAACCTTTTTAGCCCCTCTCTCTCCTCCCTCCCTCTCTCTCTCTCTCTCTTTATTATTTCCTTATCTTAGGAGAGAGTAGTTGCAGACATCCATGGATTTTGTGTCTTAAGTGAACTTCTTACCACCGATATTTTTATCTAGGTGAGCATCGATATCGATATCAATATCGATCATTCAATTCTCTGTGTTATTCAGAGGTCGATTCGATAGTCTATCTTCTTGTTTCTCCATATGTCACACACAGAGAAAAGAGTAAACTAAGATTGAATTTTGATATTAGTTTGCAGATGTTGATGATATGGAACACGTGGACAATCAAAAATTGTTCACACGAGGTACTAACTAATAGTATTAACCTAACCAATCCCTTTCTTCCCCACTCAATCTCTCTTTCCTTAATAATATATCCAGATATCCGTCTCTCTCTTTGTTTCTCTCTCTAGAATCACCTCTGTTTGGGAAATACATGTAGAGTGTCCTCTAAAGAAATATTGTTTCTTCTCCTTTCTATCAACATGTATGTTCGATCCAATATTTTCTATTAGATTATGATGTGATTTAATCTTTTGGTTTGATTATACTGCTTTTGTTGGACTTTTTTGGTACAAGGGTTTTGGCTGGTGAATTATAATAATTTATTTTATATTTGAAGCCTTCTTAATTCATATATGTATGTATAGACTCTTTCTCTCTCTATAGAGTGGAATTGGATGTGAAGTGAAAGCTTAACGTAGTCTGTTTTCTCAGTGTTGATAGCAGGGGCAATTAAGTAATTTACAGCTTTCAAGATCGATGGCGACGTACTTTCATGGCAATTCCGAAATCCAAGGCGGCGGCGGCGATGGCTTACAGACACTGATTCTCATGAATCCAGCTTACGTTGGATACTCCGAAACCCAACAGCAGACCCAACAACAGCAGCAGTCAAGCAGCAACTTCGTATTCCTCAACTCCAACTCCTCCGGCAACAATCTCCCCCACGCGCCGCCTTCCCAGACGCAGCATTTCGTCGGCGTCCCCCTCCACGGCACAACCTCAGCCGCCACCACCTCGGCCGGCCAGGACCCCAGCCAGCAGGACGTCTCCGTCCTACACGGCTTCATCCCGCGCGTCCCCTACAACCTCTACAACCTCCCCATGGACCTTGGGGCGGCGCGTGACTTCACGCGCTCCCAGCAGGGGCTCTCTCTGAGCCTCTCCTCGCAGCAGCCCCCGGGCTACGGCTCCTTCAGGGGGGAGAGGGAGATGCTGACGCAGCCGCTGGTGACCGCCGTGTCGCCGCCGCGAGGGGACGACGTCCGGGGGTCGCCGTCGTCGGCGTCGGGGGTTTCGAACGGGGTGAATGGAGTTCAGAGTGTGCTGTTGAGCTCTAAGTATCTGAAGGCGGCGCAGGAGCTTCTAGATGAAGTTGTGAACGTCGGAAAAGGAGGGAAGAACGCGACGGAGTCGTCCAAGGGACAGCCCAAGAATACCGGAGACTCCACGGCGGCGGCCAATAGAGATGGACAGAGTGGAGGAGAGGGAAGTGGTAAGCGTGGGGCCGAGCTCACCACAGCAGAAAGACAGGAAATTCAGATGAAGAAAGCGAAACTTGTTAACATGCTTGATGAGGTAAGCATGTGTGAATACAATGTTTGATGATGTATTGATGATATTGCTGACAAAGTAAATCTGCGAAATTTGGTTTTCAAAACAGCAAAGTTTCATATATACCCAGACAAATTATAATTATGATTTTCTTGAATTAATGATGTGTAGGTTGAGCAGAGGTACAGACAATACCATCACCAGATGCAGATTGTGATATCATGGTTTGAACAAGCAGCTGGAATAGGGTCTGCAAAGACATACACAGCTCTGGCTTTGCAAACAATCTCAAAGCAATTTCGATGCCTCAAAGATGCAATCTTGGCCCAAATCAGGGGCGCTAGCAAGAGCTTAGGTGAAGAGGACAGTTTGGAAGGGAAAATGGAGGGGTCGAGGCTCAAATATGTCGATAATCAGATAAGGCAACAAAGGGCCCTTCAGCAGTTGGGAATGATCCAGCACAATGCTTGGAGACCCCAGAGAGGATTGCCCGAACGATCCGTCTCTGTTCTTCGTGCCTGGCTCTTCGAACACTTCCTCCACCCGTATGTTCTCTTCTTACACTCACTCATTCATCTTTGCCTTGTTCAATTCTTCACTCAATTCTCTTTCTCTATCTTCTCTAGTTACCCCAAAGATTCCGATAAGCTCATGCTTGCAAAACAAACGGGGCTTACTAGGAGTCAGGTAAATCCTCAATCTTTCAAAGTAGACCTATTTACCTGCACAACAAACATAGCCTTATTAACACACTGCCTTTTCTTAAGGTGTCTAATTGGTTCATCAATGCTCGGGTTCGTCTATGGAAGCCGATGGTGGAGGAGATGTACACGGAAGAAATGAAGGAGCACGACAAGAATGGATCAGAGGAGAAAACAAGCAAATGCGAGCAACAAAACGAAGATTCAACCTCGTACAAATCACAGGCCAACAAGAGTCCAAACAGGGACAACATCGTCAACAACAACAACAACAACATTCCTCCCATGATGTCAATCTCAACCACTTCAACCTCTCCCATCCGAAACATATCAGGGTTCGACCTGATCGCCTCCTCAGAAATCGAGGCCATGACCCAAGCCAGTCCCAAGAAGCTCCGAATGGCCGACATGTCATCGCTCAACGTGGACTCTAAGCCAACCGAAGCCGACAACGATGACATGTCGATGAAGTTCGGCAACGAGAGACAGAGTCGAGACGGGTTCACCCTAATGGGTGCACCCACTAACTTCATTGGCGGATTCGGGTCGTACCCAATCGGAGAGCTCGGATTCCAGGGTGCAGGTGCACCGTACTCAGGCAATGGCGTCTCTCTCACACTGGGGCTTCCACACCAAAGCTTCATCCCCACGAACCAGCTCGGAAGAGGGGTCGAAATCGGAGAAGGCAATGATTACAGTGGAATGAGCAATCCAAGCAACGGGCACACGGGCAATGTGTATGAGAACATAAACATACAGAACAGAAAGAGATTTGCTGCCCAGTTGCTGCCCGACTTTGTGGCTTGATCAAGTGATGGATCTTTCACTATTTTGAGAAAGATAGTGTAGAGAGGGAAAGGGTAGATAGTATAGGTAATATATGTATACATTTTCAAGACAAGTGTTTGGATTCTTACAAGGAGGTTTAGGTGGTTAGGGAATATGGTTGGGGATTGTATATTATTTTTGTTTTCTGCAGATAATTTATAGATGATTGTGATTATGTAATGTGGAGAAACATTAACTAGTTACTTTGGGTGGTATACGACAATAAAGAGTGTTTTTCTGATCGTCTATAAATCGTCTTTGCCTGCATTTTCTTTCTTCTTTATAACCCTTCTTCAAAATTGATGAAATGAGCAGAAATAAACTGAATTTTCTGCAAGAATGATGAGTGATTGTTACAGGTATCTTTAATTTTAGAGCTGTGCTTGTATGGCAACAACATGCACTAGCTTTCAAACTTCTTTAATTCATCGACTTATTTATTTATTTATTATTACTATTTATTAATCAATTGAGGTGGACCACCTAGTATTGAGATCCTTATCCTAGAATGACTTTGGCTTTTTTTGAGGCTTAGGATGATGCTACTGAAAGAAACCTGTCCTTTTCACTTGAATTATTACTGTATAATTATCAGGTTTTTCTTCATTTTCTAATACAAATATTCATATGACAATATCAATTTTATAATTCCATGGGGTGCAACATTAACTATTCATCAATTAAATTTCTTTATGGATTGTGGATTGATAAATGATATTATTAAAAAATTGACTCCTCATCTTGGTAGATATTTTCTAAGATATATAGATAAACATTCAAAAGAGAAAATTAAGATAAAAGAATAATCTCAAGTATTTCATTTCTAGGACCCACCCACAAAACAGGGGATACAGAGTATTCGAGATTACCATTTTACCCTCCCATAATAATGATGTCCATCTCCATTATCCTTTTTCTCAGTTTCTTACTTTAGACTTAGTTATTACAATTTTATATGAGCTATTACATTTTTTATTTCAAAATAAATTATCATACATCATTTTATTAAATAATATAATTAATTAATATGTAATTTAGTTTTAAATATCTTAAAATATGAGATTTAATATACAATACAATAGAGGATATGGGCGGATTATAAATGAATTTTATATGAGGTAATAGCTAGACACTTATACTAATTGTATGGAATTTAGGTAATTTAAAAGTATAAATTTGTTCTTTATTAAAGTTAGTCATTTGGAATAATTGAGAGTTAAAATTCAAAAATTATTTCGTATAAAATGATAGATTAGAGTAAACTCGGGAACTGAAAATTCTTTTAGAATATTTTTTTTACATTTAATCAACATCTAGAGCAAATATACGCCTATCCCGTTTTGTATTGTAATCTTTTTCGTCTCTAATTTCAATACACTTAATATATATATATATATATATATATATATATATATATATATATATAAAAGTAAGATCAATTAATATGTATATATATATCTACACACATTAATAGTGTGAATAAAATTTCGTGTGTTACATGGAAACAGTAATGAAGATAGGTGGGGGTCAAGGGGTCAATGGGTCCCCTGGAATTTTAAATAATGTAGAATTTATAATATAGATTGATAATTTTAAAATTATATTTTGAAAAAAAAATGTATAGAAAAAATCATTTATTATTAATGTTAAGGTATAATTGAACTATTTTTTTTTTTTTCAATGTATATTTTTTCCTTAATTATATATCAAGAGTCATCTATCATTAAATTTTACAATAACTTGATATTTAACATTTATTTATTTTTGATCATTTTAGATATCAAATTCTATATATATAATATCGGTATAATTGAAATTTGTAAATTATATTTTTGGTCACAAATCTTTTGATTTTTTTTTTAATAAATTAGTATCCAATTTGAAGTTATATTATTTTTATCATCAAATATTTAGTACAAATTTAATTGAAATACGTTGGTAGATTATCACAAATATAACCCACTTACTTCAAAACCTGAAAACACTAACAATAATTTATATTTTAAAGTTTGTGAAAAAAAAAATAATGAACATCAAAAGTATAACAAATGATCATTCTAAAAATGAAAAAATATATTTTATATATATTGCGTAATTTCTATACTATTGTTTTTTGCATTCGCGAAACAAAATTTCTAACTTCCTTAATGCATGGAAACCTTAAATCTAATAAAATAATAATAAAAAGGCTACGATATGTACACGTAATTTGTCCATTTTCTTCAACTTTATCTTGCAGTATTAAATTGGGCTATGGCCTAAATGAATTGAACAACAAATCTCAAGTCATTGGGCGACGGCCCAAAATGAATTTTATCAATAAATCTCAAGTCATTGGGCTACGGCCCAAAATGAATTTAACAAATGTGCAAATATTTAGATATAAACATTTCTTTTGGTTTATGTATGCGATTGGACTATATAATTAACAATAATACATATACATAATTTTTTTAAATTTTTGTTAAGAGACATAGACACCAACTTTAATGTAATTCACAATGGGTAATAAGGTATTTTACCTCTAATAAAATAAATTATTGTTGTATGGGGAAGAATAATCTATGTTGCATTAAATAGAGGGGAAACCCCCAATTTGGAACAATCATATCAGTATTATCAGCGTGTACCTGCACAATAATGATTGAAAATCAAGTTTTGATGAAACCAGAATAAAAGTGAAAAAAAAAAATTAAAATCATTTATAAAAACATAATGTTCCAAATATATATATTTATAGAGTGAGGCTTGTGTATAATTGTTGTATGGATCTTATACACGGGTCGGGTCGGGCTAAATCCGACCCGGATCCGCGCATTTTTTTTTTATCCTAACCTTTATGTTATGTTAGTCATACATTTATATTATGTTAAGCATAACTTTATATTATGTTAAACATACTTTTATGTAATATTTTGACTTTAAAAAAAACCCTAATTTTGACGAAAAAATTATAATTTCAACATAAAAAAATCCTAATTTGTATATATATATATATTTATATAAATATTACGCATACCTTTAAATAATATTAAATATACTTTTATATAATATATAAAGGTACAACTAACATAATTAAAAGGTATGATTAATATAACATAAATGTATGTTTAATATAACATTATAACTCTAAACGTATGCTTAACATAACATAAAAGTATGCTTAACGTTGCATAAATGTATGTTTAATATAATATAAAAGACCCTAAAGGTATGACTAATATAACATAAATGTATGCTTAACATAACATAAAGATATAGCACCTGAAGCGAATTTTGGGTGGGTTTGAACGCACCCACCCAGGCGCGTGGGGGCGCTTGCACGCATGTGGAGGGGGCATGGAGGTCGGGTCGGATCAGGTGTATGAATCTAAATCCGTACATCAGTTGTATAAATTTTTTTGTGATATTTATATATTTGGATATATATATACTGAAATTATAATATCGAAATTGAAAATTTCCGGTTTCACCATTAGTGTAGTCCTTGTGTTCCCAGGCCTGGCATAAATTTTTAATGTTATTGCCAGGTCCCTATCAGCCATAGCATGGGATGATGGGAAGCAGCAAAATTAACAGTACTATAGTTGAGTAGTCATAAAAGTAAAGCTTTTTTAGTCAGTTGACCATTGACTTGCATATATATCTTTGACTTTCTCCTATCGCACATTAATTATAATGCAAAACTAATTTGTATTTATTGTCATATTTAAATGAATGCATCATTTCTTACATCATCCACTTTGAATAAACCTTTAACCAAACCCTAATTTCTGACTGAAAATTTATTGCTCAACCCCTTCTATGTTCTTGATAGGGCGACAGGAAAAAAAAAAGTCAAAATCTTAATTATTTTTTTATTCTTGTAAAATATATATACATCATCTATTTATAATTAGTGTTTTATAAGCCAAAAAAGCCTTTATATAGTATTTCCAAACTAAGTATTGTGGTATAAATCACATACTTATATATACTAACATAACAATTAAATTTTAAATAAGGTCAAATTAATTATTTTACTACACTAGATCCTTAATGAACTTTTATTAAAAAGAACTTATTTTGAAACAAAATGAGTGTATATATATGTATCTATATATATTTATTTAGATGCATTATACACGTGTTTTGACCACCCAAACATTCATGTTGGAATATTACTTTTTTTTTTTTTTTTTTGGTATAAATGTTGGAATATGACTTCAAAAGCTATATATCCTCACCAATTGCCGGTCTAATTCAAATTTCTCTGAATATTTCACAAAATCAATCCTCACTTTCTCCATTATTCTCCCATCAATAGTATTCTCATGCATATGATCACCAAATTTATGTTCTTTCTTCACAAACATTGACAAAAAAATTCCTTCAAATTTAGAGATATTTATCATGGACCAAAACAACATAGAAGTTCCTGAATACTTCCTCTGTCCAATTTCCCTTGAGATAATGAAAGATCCCGTGACAACTATATCAGGGATCACCTACGATCGAGAGAACATCGAGCTATGGCTATTCAAAAGCAACAACATGACATGCCCCGTTACCATGCAGCCTTTGCCTGGACCCTCAGACTTGACCCCCAATCACACTTTGCTTCGATTGATCCAAGCATGGTGCTCTCTCAATGCACCCAATGGCATCCATCGATTCCCCACTCCGAAGCCTATACTCACCAAATCCTACATAGTTAAACTCGTCCAAGACCTCTTCGAACATCCTAACTTGCAGAAGAAAACCCTGCAAAAATTGGAATCCCTCGCTGTGGAAAATGTTAGAAATAGGGTTTTCATGATCGAGGCTGACTTAGCTACCGCGCTGATATGTTTTGTAATATCGTGTTATGAAAAATGTTGCATGGATGGGATGGAAAAAGCTCTTAGTCTTTTTTACGTTGTTTGGAAATCTAAGGGTTTTTTGTGTGAAAAAGATGAGATCATTGATGCTTTGATTTGGGTTTGTGTTAGTCATGATGATAAGATGGTGAAATTCCATGCAGCTTATATGCTTAGACTCGTGATCAAGAAGGTGAGTACGGGGTTTCTGGCGAGACTCAAACCCAAGACCTTGGAAAATATATTGTCTGAATTAAGGAAAGGAAACATGTGCAAGAAAGGAGTGGATTGTTTGTTACACGTGTTGTTGTATGCATGTCCGTGGGGGAGGAACCGGGTCGTGATGGTTGGATCCGGGGCGGTTTCGGATATGATTGAGGTGGAATTGAGGAGCAGTGGGACGAAAACAAGTGAGCTGGTTTTGGGAGTGTTGTATCATCTTTGTTCGTGTGAAGATGGCCGGGCTCAGCTCGTGGGCCACGCCGCGGGTATTGTGGCGGTGTCGCGGCGGCTTTTGGAGGTTTCGGCAGTGGCGGATGAGAGAGCGGTTTGGATTATGTGGATGATAAATAAGTACAGTGGGACTAATGCAGTGGTTGAAGAGATGAGGAGAGTTGGAGCCCTGGATAAGCTTTATAGGGTGGTGATGGAAGACAAGTGTGGTTTGGGTGTTAAGGAGAAGGCAAAAGAGATATTGAGAACACATTCTCATGTCCGGAAATTGCAAGCTAATTAGCTTATGAGATACGTGACACAATCTCATTTATACTTATTATGTTTGAGGAAAGATGTTTTTTTTTTTTTTTTGTTCTTTACGAGTTGATTGATTCGTGTAATTGTAGGAGTTTTAGAGATTTGAGATTTTAAGATGTTGAAAGATTATAGTTTTTAAGGTTTGTAGATCTTCTTATCATCACTTTGGTAATAATGAGTTCAAGATTTTGATGAAGGATATATAAAATTTACCTTTTAAAACAAATAAAATTATTATTAGCTCTTGTAAATTAGTTATGGTATAATAATTTAATGAACACATATTCAATATATTTGACTTTGATCATCTTAATTTTACTTTTCAATAAGGGTCAATAATCAAGATTTTTTTTTGGGCCGAAAATTCGTACTTATTTGCAGATTGAGCAAAGCCAAAATTAATTAAGGCACTTTCTTGAAAAACTAGAAAATTCCTATTGAACTTCTGATAGTTTCTTCTCCGTGGACTTTAAAATCATGAATATGATTATTAAAAAACTGTTAATTTCTTTGATGAAATATAAAAAACAACATACTTTGATAGTTTATTAAAGTTGATAGTTGAACATGGATACTAAAAGACTAAATCATGGAATATGACAGAAGTAGAGAGGTACAAATGTAACGTAATTGATATAAAAAATTAAATGAAAGTGATGATCGACTAATCTGATATCATAGAAAAGTTATTTGGTTAGATAAATTTAATCGTATTGACTATGATATCAGCAAGAAGCATTCGTGAACATTAGTCAGATTCAAAGATCAAGATTTTTGTATAATTAATTGCTACAAATTACCTAATTTTGTTTTATTCGTGACAAAGGGCCAAATTCAAAATATTTAGATATATAAGATGAGTCAATATTTTAACTTAACAATAAGATGAAATGAATTATGTAAGACTCCATCTCCAAAATTAATTTGTGGGATGATTCAAAATTTCCAAATCACAACACAACACAGTACAAATTGAATTATAAGTAGAAAACACAACATAAATTTCTAGGTTTTGAATATTCTCTCAATATATTTAGGAATGGCAACGGGGTCGGGGTGGGGCGGGTAGTTGACTACCCAGGCCTGCCCCGTGTACAGATCCGTGGACCCGTCCCCGCCTCGTACCCCGTCACGGGTCTTGCTTAACATCCCGCGCCCCGTCCCGCAATTGATCAAAACCTCAATCCTTCAAAGAGAATCAGTGAGCAAAATAGAATGCATGTTTCAACTCAACAATATAAACAACTTCCGACATGATATTGATATGATACCAGATTTCTCATACTTTATACAAGATTAATGCATCGAAAATTTAAAAAAGAGTTAAACAAATCATGGGCCAATATCATAAATTCAAATGCTCACGAAGATGATTTCAACACAATTACAACAAATCTGAAATTAAACTGGACCTCTCACCATAAAATGAAAATTGCGTCGACATTAAACTGGACCTCTCACCACAAAATTGTTTATTGCTCGTAGCTGGAATAAGCAACGGAAGAAGTCGGTTGAGGCGGCGTCTGCAGAGGTGACAAAATCGCGATGAAGGTTTACCTTGATGATATTGTTCAGCGTTGTCATTGATGGCGGTGGAATTGGTGAGAATAGAAATATGGTGAGAGCCGAGAGGTGATGGATTGAGAGGGTAGATGGTGAGAGGTGGTTTGATGGATTAAAGGCATCGCGCACTGCGATATCTTTATTTGAACTTTGAAGGGTATAATATATTAATAGTAAACCCTAGGCTAGATGAGGTGGGTCGGGGCGGGGTGAGACGAGGCTTATGTGGTATTCGGATCCGCTCTGTCCCGTTTACGAGTCGGGATGGACCTGGCCCATTTCTAGTATGGGGCAGGTTTTACCCACCCCAAATATAACGAATTAGGTTGGGTATCCACAAGTCGGATCAAAATTGACATCCCTAAATATATCCTACCTACATTTCATTCAAGACAATAAATATATAAGTCATTTTCATGGTACGCTTGACCCATCTCAATTTTTCTCATATCATTGTCTATGTATATTTCATTTAATGCAATAATATTACATATTCCAAGGTCGCAGAAAAAGAAATAATAATAATAAAACGACTTGCTAAAATTTTGCTGAAAAGTCAATAAATAAGCCAGTGCAAGTGAGCACTATAGCAACCAAAGAGGAATTAAACCACCGTGGAAAATAATAATTATTTATAAAATGGATGTAGTTTTACGAATTTGGCTATAATCGAAAGATAACTAATTTGGCTGTTATTTCGATTCTATATATATATATATATATATATATATATATATTCCTACTCACCTATCCATTATGGACATATATTACATTAATATATGTCCACGGTTGATGTGTCAAAAATTGAGAGTATCTATTAATTTTATTTTCCATATAATAAAGGGATATGATGAATACACGTCATCGGTGGACATATTAAAAGTTATCCATGGTGGGCATTTGAGTAAAACTATATATATATTATATTCAAGAAGAAAAAAGAATAATCCGTCTCAAATTAGTATATATGATCCATGATTAATTGGTCTGCGGGTATAAGAGAATTTATAAATTAGTATACAGAGTAATCTATTATACATATTTGAATTAATTAAACAAAGAGAAAAAAAATACTCATTATGATAATATCTAAATATTCCTAATTAACCCTACACATAACAAAATCATTCATTACATACAATCATACATATATACATATGTGTGTATACATATATATATATATATGTAAATACATTCAAATTATAAATTATATACGAGTGAGACTTGTGTGTAATTGTTGTATGGATCTTAAATCCATATAATGTGGGTTGGGTCAGGCCGAATCCAACCCGAATCCGTACATTTCCTTTTTTTTTTTTTTGAATCTTGATTTTTATGTTGTGTTAGTCATACCTTTATATTATGTTAAACATATCTTTATGTTACCTTAATTTTAGTAAAAAAAATCTTAACTTTGACGAAAAAACTATAATTTTAACACACAAAAAAAACCCTTAATTTGTACATATTTATGTTTATCTAAATATTACGCATATTTTTAATTAATATTAGTTATACATTTATATAATATATAAAGATACAACTAATATAATTAAAAAAATATGACTAACATAACATAAATGTATGTTTAACATAATATAAAACCATAAAGGTATGCTTAATGTTATATAAATGTATACTTAATATAACATAAATGTATGCTTAACATAACATAAAAGTATGCTTAATATAATATAAAAGTCTTAAAAGTATGATTAACATAACATAAATGTATATTTAACATAATATAAAGATATGCTTAATATAACATAAAAATATAACACCTTGAGCGAATTTGGGTGAGTTTGAACGTATTCATCCAATTGTGTGGGGGCGTGTGCACGTGTGGAGGACGCGTGGATCGGATGGGATCAGGTGCACGAATTCTAAATTCGTGCACTAGTTACATAAATTAGAATTCGTGCACCAGTTACATAAATTTTTTTATGATTATATACATATTAAAATCCAATAAATATAATAATTTACTAGACCCAATCCAGAATAAAATAAAACAGAATTCAATATTTTGGAAGTAGTTTTGAAAAAATATGGGTCAACGCTAAGCACCGCCAGGGACCAGACAGTGGGCCGGGGGCCTTCCTAGCAGCCAACTATGAATGAAGTTCATAAAAGTAGGAAAATATATTCTTTTGTTTTAAATATTTAAAATTGCTCAAATTTTACCACACCACATATATTAAACGCTATTTTGTATAGTATTTTTTCCACCCGTAGTTGTCGGGCAGCCATATAAAAGTTCTGGTAAATCTATATTAAAGCACGAGTTTCATTTCTTTGAGTTTTATATTGGCCCTCAATATCATATAATATGACTTTTAAAAAAGGTCCATGTGTGTCATTGGGATATGTGAATTTGAAGAAATTTTTTAAATTAATGGTAATAAATTCATTAATACTGTTTGGATAAATATGGATTAAAATGCATCTCTTTTGTATTGAACAAATTCATTAATTTTAAATTTTGAATTTCAAATGACTTTACAATCTAAATTTTTTCACTTGAGAAAATGTGGTTTTAAAAGAAAATCGAACATTTAAGCGAAAGATATGTCTATTGCAATTTACTAATATTTTTAAATTTTTTGATATATTCTACGATGCCTTATAATATTTGTCTAAATTACAACAAATTATAAAGATGGTGTTATAAATATAAAAGACAACGCAAAAAATAAAAGAAAAAAACTATTGTGAAAATAAAACTTGACAACGATTATTAAATAACGGTTGTCATTATGATTTTTGACATCGGTTAATAATCATTGTAAATCTGTTGTCCTATAACTAAACGACAACAGTTATTAACCGTTATGCAGGTGATGTAAAATGTGCGCTTAATTACCACAGTTGATAAACCGTTGTCGTTATTATTTATGACAACAGTTATAAACCGTTGTAATACTATTATCATTAATGACAACAGTTATTAACCGTTTTCCAGGCGATGTAAAATGTGTACTCAATTACAACAGTTGACAAACTGTTGTCGTAATTATCTACGACAACGATTATAAACTATTGTAAAACTGTTGTCATTAAAGACAACGGTTATAAACCGTTGTAAAACTATTGTCATTAATGACAACGACACGTTGTAAATGCATGCTGGAATACAACAGTTGGCCAACCGTTGTTGTTATGATTTACGACAATAGTTAAGTTGAAATACGACGACGGTTAGATACCATTGTCGTTAAGTGGTCTACGACAACGGTTAATAACCGTTGTCGTTAAGGGGTCTATGACCATAATATATTACACAACAGTAAAATGGTCTATGACAACGTTGAACAACCGTTGTCATTATATGTTTTTGTTGTAATGTCTGCTCTTCCAAAGTAGAATACAAATTATCAAAATTGAAGTAATTATGCTCAAGATTTAAATTTGATTATAGGTTGATAGGCATCTTGACCTTCTTAAACATATAATTATATTAAAATATAAAATTAAAGAGGAAATCATGTAAAGCAAAACGTGTATATTTTTCTGGAGTAAGTCAAAAAGACGTTGGCAAAGAGTGAATTCTTCCACTCAGCCCCGCCACAAATTAGACTAGGTATGTATCTTGGAAAAGTCTTTAGTCCAAACCCCTATATATTTACATTAATATTAAATTAAAATCAACACTCTGTCTCTCTCTTTCTTAGAAAAGTCATAGTCCAATACTCCAATCTCCAACAAAGCCACTAAATATTAAATAAAATTCAAGAAACACACACAGATTGCACACTCCATTTCCGTGTCTTTGACTTTGTAATAAATGAATCTCCTCTTACTACATATATAACCAAATCCTCCCAACTTCTTCATAACCAATCCACAACTACAAGAACAAATCCTCAAATCAGATCATCAATGGCGGAAATCGAAGTCCCTTCATACTTCCTCTGCCCCATCTCTCTCTCGATCATGAAAGACCCAGTGACAATCTCCACCGGCATAACCTACGACAGAGACCCCATCGAGAAATGGCTATTCTGTCTCAAGAACACCACCTGCCCCGTCACCAAACAGCCCCTCTCCGATCCTGACCTCACCCCCAATATCACCCTCCGCCGCCTCATCCAGTCATGGTGCACCCTCCACGCAGTCGAACGCCTCCCCACCCCTCGACCCCCCGTCAACAAACCCCAGCTCCTCAAGCTCATCAAAGATGCCAAGAATATTCCCCAAACCCAGATGAGTTGCCTGCAGAGCCTCAAGTCCATGGCTTCTGAAAGCCAAACCAACAAACGCTGCATGGAGAGCTTAGGCATAGCTGAGTTCTTGGCCTCATTGATCATCAAGAAAACCCTAATCCCATCTTCTCAGGACTGCGATGAGGAGGCCTTAGCCATTCTTTACAATCTCCAGCTATCAGAGTCTGGTTTGATCTCCCTTTCTTCTAGCAGGGAATTCATCGAGTGCTTGACAAAGATCATGCTAAGTGGGACCTACGAGTCGCGAGCTTACGCAGTCATGCTGCTGAAATCAATTGTGGAGGTGGCCGAGCCAGCACAGCTCATCGGCTTAACCCCAGAGTTCTTCATCGGTCTAGCCAAGATCTTAAAAGACGAAATCAGTCAAAAGGCGTCAAAGGCGACACTCAAAGTACTGATCACTGTATGTTGTTGGGGAAGAAACAGGATCAAGGCAGTGGCAGCTGGGACAGCTGTTGCACTGGTCGATCTTCTGCTCGATTCGTCGGAGAAAAGATTGTGCGAGATGATTCTGACGGTGCTCGATTTTCTGTGCCAATGCGCGGAGGGAAGAGCGGAGCTGTTGAAGCACAGTGCTGGGCTGGCCATTGTTGGGAAGAAGATACTTAGGGTTTCGCAGGTGGGGAGTGAGAGAGGTGTGAGGATTCTGCATTCGATTTCCAGGTTTTCTGCAACTCCTATGGTTTTGCAGGAGATGTTGCAGATTGGGGTTGTGGCGAAATTGTGCTTGGTGCTGCAACTTGATTGTGGGGCCAAGACCAAGGAGAGGGCTAGAGATATGCTTAAGTTTCATGGGAGAGCTTGGAGGAATTCTTCATGCATTCCCAGTACTTTGATTGCTTCATATCCATAATTGCGATATGATCATGTGAATTCAACATAGGTTTAGTTAGAAGATTATGGGTTTTTTGACAAATTTTGTTGCAAACACAATCTACAGATTAAATTTTTGGTCTTCAATTTGATACAATTTTGAGCTAGCATTAGATCTGCAAAAGTAAGTTAGGGAGAGTACGTATTGACATGGGCAATTTGATGCTCAAGTTAGTACTTGATTCATGTAATCATATTTGTAAAAAAAAAATAATAATAATAAGAGTTTAATTTAGGGAGTTTGGCAATTTAGAACTTTAAATTTTCGGGCTGACAATTTAGGATTTTAACTTGGCGGACTTTGCGAATTTTGTTCAAATTAAGCCCGAATTGTTTAATTGGGCCCAAATTACACGTGAATCGCACGTGAGGTTGCGAAATTGGGCAATTCAGGCCAATTTTGCTGAGTTGACATTTCTTTAGCCCAATTGACATTTTTCTTTTTTTTCTGCTCTCCACGTGGATTAAAACTCTGATATGTAATTGAAATCCCCAAATCGCACAAGAACCCTAATTCCCATTTTAATTCCCCTAGACAGTGAGATTTTTTCAGATTTGAGAAGGCAAAAGAAAAAGATCAAAATTAGTTGTGTTGGCGCTGTGCGCGCCGAATTGTGAGATCGAGAAACTCAATAGCAAATGCATAAACACGAAGCGAACTATTCATCGGAGGCGGCGGCCGCTTTCCGGAGTCGGCGTTGCAACTACGGCGGTGTTGGTTTGCCGGATTCCCAACGACATTTACAGTTGTCATTGCGATCTACTGGAGACGAAATTGAGGGCGCAGTGATTTCAAAGGGGATCATGGTGATTGAGGGCGAAATCAATCATATACAAAAGTATTTGAAATCTAGGGTTGGGAATTGTGATTCTTTGAAGATAATTTGGAAGGGGAAAGTGAAGAAACCTAGTTTCGGTAAATTCTCTATCTTGCATTCTAGGACTAGTAGTAGTGATATTGCTATCTTCAAATTCTTTGTTGATTATCGGGCTACTCTTTATTGGGATATTGTTGTTGCCTCTCTTGTAAATTCATGACGATTATTTTGTGTCTATATATGTATTGGAGATTTCAATTACATATCAGAGTTTTAATCCATGTAGAGAGCAGAAAAAAAATGCCAAAACCCAATAAACAACAATTTTATAGAATAACTGAGAACTCAAATACAAATATATTGAATTCTTAATTAAAATTGCTACTATTTGAATGATACGATTTCTCCATCTGACATGAAATAACAACTTTCTTATAAAAATAAAGAAATACAAACTGAAAACTTCTGAGATAGCCTTCAGCTCGTGCACCTGAACTGAAATGACAGAAATTGATTAGAAGAGTTTGGGAAGAAGAAGAGAGGAAATTCAAGAAGGAGAATAGAGAATTTACTTAATTTCTGCAGAATTCCTTCTCTCTCCCTGGTTATTTGTTCACACTCTGCGCATCATTCCTGTCAATAGATTTCTCTGTCTCCAGGTACCATTCATTCGGAATGCGTCGTCTCTGACATGTGGTCCTGCACAACTGACGTGGCCAATTGAGGCATTTCTGATCACGTGCACCCTCCAATTCTCATGGGTTATCCGTATTTGCCTCAATTTCTCAATTGCTTGCCCTAATTCCTCAATTGATTCTAAAACGACACCGTTTGACGTACCCGTTTGATTTAGGATTTGGTGTTTGAATTGTTTTCTGAATTTTCTTAATTTTCCAATTTCTCTAGTTATAACAGCCAATTGGGCAAAAGAAATGCCAACTCATCAGAATTAACCCGAATTGCACATTTTCCCGGCCTCACGTACGATTCACGTGCAAATTGGGCCCAAATTAAGCAATTCGGGTTTAATTTGGGCAAATTTTGCGAAGTCCGCCAAGTTAAAGTCCTAAATTGCCAGCCCAAAAACTTAAAGTTCGAAATTGCCAAACCCCCTAAATTATGAGGCAAATTTTGGTAATAAACTCTAATAATAATAATACAAATAAAAATGAGGAAAAAAGTTTCAATTCTCTCTTATTCTCATATCAATTGATCATTTAATTACATGATATGGTGGCTTCACACAAAATTGATGATTTGATTCAGTATTTGAAGTAGTATTTTATCTCTTAATCTGATTATATAATCACCACATACGACTTATTAGAAATTAATGATTTGATACTCCATTAATCAAATATATGTTATCATTAATGTATCCGTTATTACGTATATAGTACTGTATGTAAGTATTACATTAGAAGATATATAAAACTTAATTGCAATAAAGAAATCCGACTGCCAATTATTCTTTTCAACAAGTTGGCATCCAAGATCATCAACTAGCTTAGTTAGTTGACCACCTCAAAATTATTAATAATATAAATAAATAAATAAATAATTTATATATATATATATAGTGGCTCCTGATTTATTAAATTATGGTGCGGATGAGCTTTAAATACTAGTAAAATACTTAATTAGGAGAAAAGAAACATAAACAAGAAATCAGAATAATTTTATTCGAACAATGAGGAAATTAAAAACAGAAGAGTCTTAATGACTGCTTATTTTTTTGATTAATCTAGTGCATTATTTATGGCTTGATTTGACTGGAAATGATCTTCTCTAACTACCATATCATTATGGACCATGATTTAGATAATAAGCAAATAAATACACTATATATATACTTTAATTTTTAAGATGGATTAATTAATTTATGGATAAATTGTTGCACAAATAATCCAGGATGATTGCCCTGGATTTTTTTCTCGGATCATGGGATTCTCGGATCATGTGTTCACAGAAATCTATGTTCCTCTTCCAAGTTCCTATGCAACATTTTCAAAATCAAGATTTCGTTTAACTGCAATAATTGTATATTTATACACTTATATTATTTATCACTGATGATAATATATATATATATATATATATATATATATATATATATATTTCATGATACAAAATTAAATTCTCTAAAATCTCAGTAAAGATGTTGAACGCGATTCGTCAGCCCCATAAGTCAAATTATCTTTTTAATTATATAAAGTATTGCTCTAAATATTGTGTATATATACCGTGCTTACCTTATATTGGAGTATCAATAATTGTGCCATGATTTATCTGTTTCAATTGATGTGATTTGTTAGCTACATGTGAATAATTTATTCAATATGTATCTCGAGATCGTTATTACGGTTGATCATTTGTCACAAAATGAACATATATATATATATTCATACTTATATGTGCATATATTATTTTGTGTACATTAATTAATAGTAGCGCAATGTAATACACTTATTATTTTCTCAATAATTTTTTTATCATTCTTTTTAGGGGTGCTCATCCATTCATCAATTCCTACGTACAAAGGTAATTGATTTAGGAGTGCTCATCCATTCATCAATTCCTACGTACAAAGGTAATTGATTCAGCATTGGAGAAAAATATATTTAGTTGGTTAAATATATGATTTCTCAAAGAAACGTGATATGTATGCAGATTCTGTCAGGACAGAAAGTTAAAAAAATAATTATAAATGTTTTTAATATTATTAAATAATTATTCTAATTCTAATATTATTTACCATTATGATTCTCTATTAATTTCAATACAACTGTTAATCAATATTTTCAAAACAACACTCCATTAATTCAAATAAAATTGTTAATAAACATTTCCAAAACAAAGCTAAATTTTATTAAGTTGGTCTTTATTTTAATTATTATTTGCATACTTTAATTAAGTTGGTCTTTATTTAATTATTATTTACATCTTCAATTAAGTTGGTCTTTATTTAATTATTATTTGTCTACCTTTTAAAGTGTTGCTCCTCTAATAACTTCTAGAATAATTATGAAATTTTGATAAGAAAAATTATGAAAAAAAAAATTGTAAGAAAAATTATAAAAAAGGTTTTAGAACAATTTTGAAATTAAGATATGAGTTAACAAAAAAATTATGGAAAAACTTTTAAAGTAAGAATAGATACGGGTTAACAGAAATATTATAGAAAAACATAAATACGATTAACAGAAAGATTGTCGTTTGACTTTTATTTTTTTATCTTAATGAAAATTTCAATTTATTGGAAAAAAAAACAGAAAGATTATAGAAATTTTTTAGGGTTAACATAAATATTATAGAAAATTTTTAGGGTGGAGGAAAAAAATGGATTAATATAGTTGAAATGAAAAGTTTATTTATAAGGTAAAAAAAATCAAATTGAATAGAAATATTAAACATAAATATAAAAATAAGTTTTTAAAAAGGAAATATATGGTGAAATGAAAATATCGACAAGTTTTAAAAAAAAGTTAAATATTAATATATAGATTGATTTTGTTAATATCGACAAATTCTAAAAAAGGTAAATATTGATATGATTGACATCGTTAGTATGTTCTAAAAAAATTTAATATTGATATGATTAATGTCGTTAATATCGACAAGTTCTAAAAAATTAAATATTAATATATAAATATTTCAATAATATATATGATTTATGTTGATAATATCGACCTGTTACAAAAAAAGTTAAATATTGAGTCGTGAATATCGACAAGTTCTAAAAAATTTAAATAATTCAAGTCAAAACTTCCCGTTCATAATTTAAAAATATTTGTAACTTAATCAATAATTTTAAAATATTTAGTCAAATCTTCCTCATAATCAAACCAATATTTGTACAATAATCAATAATTTTAAAATATTTATCAAGTCAAATTTAATTTCTTCTCAAACAGACGTCTTGATTTTTTTTATATAATTTATGACAATGAATTATGGAAACTATTCCTGTTTATGACAATGATTTATGTAATATATGACAATGAATTATGGAAACTATTCCTGAAATTACAAACGTATTTATTTGGAAAAAATATTGTTTTATTAATGGGTGGAGGGAGAAATATTGTTTTGGTTTTAAATTTGAAAATTTAATTGTATATATTTTCATTAAGGATGTGTAATTAATATTCTACACTTTTCTGGTAGAATCTGTCAACGTAGAATTAAATGGGTAATTTATTTTAAGTTGGACACTAATTTTAGTCATGTATAACTTTAGTTTTTTTATAATTCACCCATATTCTAGTTTTTTTATAATTCACTCACAGAATTTGACACGACTCGTACTAAACCTATAAATTGTGATTTCCAAAATGTGGTTGCAGTTCTTAGGAAATTGGGGAAGCCTCGTTAATTTTATTTAACGAAAGTATACCAACATTTTCATCTATACAAATTTAGCTATAAAATCATGTAAACATTAATATTGTATAGAAATAACTATAAAAATGATCATCGATATACATATATATCAAGACCTGAAAATAGCTTCAAGATTTAACCCTCTAAATATGCCCATGTTTTCGTTCACCAATTCTGAGTTTCGTTCTTCATCACCTTGCAATTGATTCTGCAAATCCACATCGGAATTAGGCCACACCATCCCTTCAGACAACACACCTTCTTCTTCACCTGGCAATGGCGGTAACATATCATCATCGTTCATTGTAATTATACCTGTAAAACCATTCCCAGACTGTTGCTTCTGAGCAGCGTCGGGCCCGCCTGAAAAGCCAAGATTTCCAATTTCAGGCCCAAATAGTGGCCCGCATTCGAGGAAGCCATTGATGGCCTGAGTCAAATTTGCCTCAGAGCCCGCCTGAAAGCCCGCAAACTCGATCGATGCTTCGATTTGGTACTGTGGCTGAGGCGTTTGGTTCAGAAAATTAGCGTAAACCACTGCAAGATCAATCACACTGCTACTACTTGAAGCTTCATAGTTTCTGGATTGAATATTCGAGTCCAGTCGATTTGTTCTAGAGACGGGGCCGCCGTCTGTGGCGGTGCGTACGGACTTCCCTCGTCTGCTTTTACGACATCCACCCCCCACGGGGACGTTGCGTAGGGACCCACCCTTGGTCCAGTATCTTCGACAAGCTTTGCAAAAGTACCTTGGTTGAGTTAAGCTATAGTTGTTGTAGTAACAAAACTTGGTGTTGGGTGAACCACAGCGTGGGCATGCTGGTGAGACCTCACCATTAGGCTTCCATATTCCTTTTTCCATCTACTCATGGGAGCTAGCTCCCCTTTTGTTTCTCTCTCTAACTTATAATGACAACAATTCAGAGGGAGAGAGAGTTGTGTGTTTAATATGTGAGTGAGTGCATGCACGTGTGGGTTGGTTCCGGCGCCATTAAGGATGATGAAGCTGTGGTATCTGTGGCGGCGGCGAATGCTCGGTGTCGGTGTTGGGACACGTGGTGGGGTCTGATTGGTTGTTGAGAGAGTGAGTTGGGGGCAAAGGCCTCGGATGACACAAAAGTTTGCTTGTTTGAATAGATTTGGAGTCCATTGGGATTGAGATTTCATATACATAAGGATTGTCCCGATATATTTGCAAACTCTTACGCGAAATCATTTCAAGGATTTCATTTTGTGATATGGATTGGATTGGATCGAATATAAAAAAATATGTAATATTTTTATGTATATTAAGTGATATTTTTTTTATATTATGTAATATTTTATATTATAAAATGATTTTGAGTTGAGTTGGACTATAAGAACATATATAATACTTTTGTTTTGAGTTGAGTTGATTACAAAAAAAAATATGTAATACTTTTATGGTATCGGATAATAATTTTTTGTAAATTAGGTAATACTTTTGTATTATATGATACATGACCCGAATTTGGTCAGGTCAGGTCGCTAAAAAAAATACGCGGATCCTAACTGTTTAGGTGCTCTTTTCTTTTGTGCAATATATAATACTTTTGTGCATATTACATAATATTTTTCTATATATTATGTAATATTTTTGTATTATGTATATGTATTATATAACATAATACAAAAATATTACCTGAAATATAGAAAAGTATTAACTAATACACATAAAAGTATAACCTATATCCGATCCGACCCAACCCATCTCATAAAATGGGATCGATGAGACGGTCTGGCACAAGACCTACTATTATAGTTAAATTGTATTTTGATATTTTCCTAGTCATTTATATCTGAAAAGGTATTTTAAATGTTCTTTTTTAGCTAATATAAATATTTTACTTATCCTTAATCAATAAGATAATTAAATATTTAAAACTAACAGTATTATTATTCTATCCACTATGGGCATCCACTATTAATGTGTTATTCAGTATGTATATAAATTTTACTTTTCCTATAATTAAAAGATTGAGACATTATACCTTATATAATTGGAGGATGAAATCATTACATAAATATATTAAAAGTTATCTAGATATATATTTTAGCATTTTCCTTAAAACTAATTAAATAATTTCCTTGGTAAAATCATCAAACCAGAAATGATTACTTCAAATGGGTTATCTTGGATCATGGGCTTCTTGGATCCTGGAAATCCTGTCTCCAATACTTCCAATGATTTACTTTTTTGTTAGAGTAACATTCATAACAAAATAAACCAATAAAATAATTAAATGCAGAATATATATATATATATATATATATATATATATATATATATATATATTCACCAAACAATTATAATAACCAAACAAAGAAAAACTAGTTTTACCACGTACAAAGAAACTAAGTCAAAATTAGTTTTAATAAAAAAAATTGATAAATGCTCAATATTAACCGATTTAACTGATTAAAATAATTTTCTACGTTTTTTTAATTTAAATACATCAAAATAACCATTAGATATTTTGTATCACACAGGAATAATTTATATATGAATATACTCCGAATATATCATATTTAAACTAGATAATTGAAACGTAATACCCAAAAAAAAGTGGTTTTAATGATTTAGGCCCAATTATTTAAAAAATTAGCATATCAGGCCCAATATAGATTGATAAATTTCAAAATTTGGGCCCCGATCAGCCCACGAAGAGCAGAGTAGCAGAATTTCCTTTTCCCCCATTGTTCGTCTTGAAGATCTGAGTCTGCAGATTCTGTATATGCAAAACGAGTCAACTCAGCGAGTGAGAGTTTCGAAGTGCATCCGCGCTGGTTTCATCTGAAAGTGACGTATCCTTCAGCAATCCGGGTCGAATCCGTAGCGGATGGCTGATCCGGCAAATACGAAATTTGGCAGGATGCTATTGGACGAGATCAGCCCGGTGGTCATGGTCCTCAGTACGCCGCTTGTGGAGGAGGCCTGTCGGAAAAATGAGTTATCTCTGATTGAAATGCTGAATCCTTACTGCAATTTCAGCAATATTGACGGTACAATCTGTAAAGCTTGGGGCACCACGTATTGGTGCTAAGGGGTGGTTGTATTTGGCATTTTTTTATTCTTTGCATATGTTGATTTTTGCAGTGCCAGTAAGGACTTCCAGTGATCAGACCTACAGACTGAGGAAATTTAAATTAAGATTGTTTTATGCTTCAGAAATTCAGCAACGGAGTCGTGAGGTACGTTTATTATGAGTATCTCTGTTGCATTTGCTTGAATTGCTTGGATGAGTGTTGCCATGAAGTAAACTATATACATTGAAACATACGCCGTTGATGTATTTATGTATATATGTACCCAGGGGGGAGGTTGAGTTTAGGGAGCTTGATTAGAAATTGTGTCATCTGAAGTACAATATACGAATCCATAATAACAAGTATTTGAAAATATAATGAGGGCTTATTGATAGATTGATAAATAGGAATATATCAAATACACCGA
This sequence comes from Scutellaria barbata, assembly GCA_028654395.1. NCBI lineage: Eukaryota > Viridiplantae > Streptophyta > Magnoliopsida > Lamiales > Lamiaceae > Scutellaria > Scutellaria barbata. The sequence continues at coordinate 409,695 of CM053655.1, read as the reverse complement.
AAACTAGGACTTTAGGCAAACAGGTGTAATTATGTAATGCTAACTCTTTAGATTTTTTTTTTTTTAGTAAAGTCCCTCAACTCAATTCTTGTGCTATGTATTACCTATTACCAAGGCTTGGAAAGTGTGGCACTTGTGTTTCTCAGAATGTCTTTTCCACTTGTTTTCAAATTATCACTTGGAGGCAGAAAAAGTTGTATCATTGGCAAAGTCTAGGTTAAATAGGTATGTTCTATGTGTATTTCCAAATTCTGAAATTGAGAAATATTAAGGTTGCAACAGCTTGTATTCCACTTAGACAAATGTTTATTCTTTGAGGAACACTTAGACAAATGTTGTTATACCCATCAAAGGCTAAGTTCTATAATACCTTTAGAGCCTTATTTTGTGTGGCAAATAATTCCTCGAGATAACATATTAGTTGGTTCATACTTGGCAAATATTCTCTGTGTCAGTTTTGGATTAAAGATAAAATAGATTGTTATCATGAACAACTTTTTTTGGCACCAGGTTTAATGAGAATAATTGTCTAGCTGGTATTGTTTTTAAGAACTAAATTGCTTGACAATAATTTGGGCTTTTGAAGTATTAGATGTTTAAGAACTAAATTGCTTGACAATAATGATGGTTTCTGATTCTTGTGTGAGCATAGAATGTTTTGCCCAGTACCCATTGCTTTTTAAACTGACACTGGGAGAGTTTTTGACTTATTTGGAGCACCTTGAAAATTGTATTAAACAAATGAAGATTAATGATGCATATTTACCGGCAAATATGCAGGATACTAAACATCATACTGCAGTTGCTGCATCATGCTCTATCTACCGTTCATTTGCACTTATAATGCATATAATATAATTTTTTTACTCCCCTCACTTTCATAGTGCATGTTCTAGTAATTCAAGGGCTGGGTGCTGGATTCAGATTATTTTAAAGTATGCTACCTTTTCTCTCCGGATCTTATTATTTTTCATCCAGGCTGCAAATGAGAGGTTAAATCAAGTTATCACTCATGCCGGAGATAAAGATATATCCGAGTTGTGTTCACATCCAACAGACATTGGGTCTGTAATAACGAGTAAGCTGCCAATCCCTGTTGATTTAATCTGAACAAAAAGGAATAAGCGGACTAATCTCTAGAATATATGTTTAGCAGAGTTTGGTATCTGCATCTTTATCCAAAGATTCTGATGTTACCTTGTTTACATACACATAATGAATATAACTCTCTCTCTCTCTCTCTCTCAGGCTCTGAGCAGGAGTTGGTGCCATCGTGGTTTCAAAATTTTAACAAAGAGCTGATTGATGCTGTCGCATTTTCAGAACATGAAGCTTTTGATCATCCTGTGGCTTGTAAGTCTGATGGCTTTACCTAGACACATTGTTTGCAATCCCTCTGATTTTTTTTGTCATCTTTTCTTCAATAATGCTATGATGAAAAATGAGTTGGGAGACATTTAAATGATTGCTTATCCTTGTGTATTTTTATGTTGATGTGAATAGGCGTTGTTGCTGTCTCTTCAAGTGATAAAGATCCTATTGACAAATTTGTTGACCTGTTCAACACAAATCAGTTGCCCCCTCTTCTTAACGATGGTGCTATGGATCCAAAGATTCTAAAGTATTTCTTGCTGGTTCACGATAATCAAGATGGCATATTGGAAAAGTATGTGGTGATCTCCTTCCTCTTAAGTGGGCAGATGTATTAAATATCTTGAGATAGTATGTGGATTGCTTAAATATCTTGAGATAGTTTTACATATATTGATTGCTTCACTGGTTTTGAATGTGATTTGTGTGAAACTCTGTGAGTCACTTTTAGGATTCAATAAGTCCGTGTGTCAAAAGAACAACCTTGCTGTGGTCTTTAATGTTTTGCTCCTAACAGCATTTAACAAGGTTTAACTGCTAATACATGGATTTTATGTTCATTCTCTGTATGCAGAGCTACTGAAATTATGACAGATATGAGGAGTACATTTGGTGTGAATGATTGTCGTTTGTTGTGTATAAACTCTTCTGTAAATGGCATAGAAGAACATCAAGAAAATCTTTGGGCATCTCATGTAAGGCAGATATTTTTTATTGATATTTGCTCATCCTCTTAAACTCTCTTAATTACATCTTTTTCTTTCAGAAAAATGATGCTTCAAGCAACAAGCAGTTTGGTTGCTTCCTTAGTGTGGATGATATTGAAGAGGTATTTATATGAGGCATAAAAAATTGCCTTAAATAAATATTTTTTCTTTAACATGATTATGATCATCATTCATCTTATACTTTACAGTTGAGAAGTACAATGCATGATTTCTCATCGAAACATATCATTCCTAATATGGAAATGAAGATTCGTGTTCTTAACCAGCAGGTATGTATATGCACTTGAAATTCTGGTTAAATATCTGATTGTTGGTGTGTCCTCCTTCTGCTCTAATCTAATGTCCTTTAAACCAGGTTTCAGCAACAAGGAAGGGCTTTAGGAACCAGATAAAAAACTTATGGTGGAGAAAAGGGAAAGATGATGTACCAGAAAATCCCAATGGGCCTATGTATGTTGAAGATTTAAATAATATATAATAGTGCTGTAGCTGCATACTGGTACTGTGAGTTTCTCCTCTATTTTCCCTTACTGTCTAACTTGGCTTGCTTAAGTGTTGCAGCTACACTTTTAGCTCCACGGAGTCCCAGATACGAGTTTTGGGTGACTATGCTTTCATGTTACGAGACTATGAACTTGCACTATCGAACTATCGCCTTATTTCTACAGATTACAAACTTGATAAAGCATGGAAGCATTATGCTGGTGTTCAGGTACTTCTTTGTTCATGGCCCTCTTCTCTAACCTCTTTCTTTTGGTTGGGACCAGCCGGTTCAACCACGAACCGGCTGATGGTTTGGTCCATTTAGCCTAAAAAACTGGAATTATGGCCAGTCAAACCCGGTAAAAACCGTCCAAACTTTTTTTTTTTTTTTTTAAACTTCATGAAATGTGAGATAACTACACTTTTAGGCACTAGCATCATTTATAATGCTTGGCCTCAATGCTGATTTTGATTTCCAACCAATGTGGGACAAACTTATTCACTAACATCATTTATAGTGGATGACTTGAATGTCATTTTAGTTGGCTAACTTATGTAGGAAAACTTATACACTTTATAGTACAATACCTTCATACTTTCTTTGGTTTTGTTTTCAGTGTGGGACAATTTCTAATACAAATTCATACATTTTATACTACAATCCCTTTTTTTTTTTTTTTTAATGTGGGACAACTTCTAATAACATATTGGGAATAAGTTATAAAGAATTAGAGATACATTCATATTTTTTAAGAGAAAATTCATATATTATTAAACTTAATGAGTTTTTTTAGTCTGCTGTTTTAGGGTGCGACTGAGATTGCCTCCTGAACTTTTCTTTTTCCAACTTTTGGTAACAGTTGTAGATTCTTGCATGTATACAATGTTACTTTCTGGATTGCATTGACTTGTTTTGACTATTTTCTCAGGAAATGATGGCACTGGCTTATTTTATGTTGGATCAGTCAAGGAAAGATGCTGAGTACTGCATGGAAAATGCATTTAGCACTTATTTGGTAAAATTAAACTTACTTTATATGTGCTCTCTCTCTCTCTCTCTCTCTCTCTCTCTCTCCCCCCCCCCCCCTCTTTCTCTTTTTTAAATTATGCAAGTCTGAAATTTGTTCTTCACTCAAACAGAAAATAAGATTTTTGCCAATGTGACAGCATTCATGTGTCCAGGAAAGATGTTATTATAGTGTGAAGGATATTGGAATCGTTAGAATCACATATTGTAGTTAATAACAGTCCGGAAAATGATTTACAGATTTGTACATATTCATATATTGGTGGTTATCAATAAGACTTGTTTTGAATTGTTAAGTAGAAATGAGGAAAGACTGCAAAACTTTGAAATCAAGTATCACATTTTGTCAGATTTTACTGTTCTGTGCATAACAGTGTAGATTGCCCACTAAGCAGGCCTTAAGGTGAGGAGTTTAAAATATGTATCAAATATGCTCTTGGATATCCTGGGTATGAAAAGGTGAAATATCAAAGTCTTTTCTGGCATTTTGTGTTTATGATGCTGATTTACACGGGGTAGCATAATTAAAGTCGTTGATTTTCTCCAGGAACACAAAGGGGTAGGCAAGAAAAATTCTGAAAGATTTGGATTTAGTTGTTTCTTTTGTTTTTTTGAAAAGGGGAAAAATCATAGTTGCGTAATTCCATTGCTAATTTTTGCTCCTTTAACATAATCAATCACAATTATACCATGAATATGATTTTTTTTCTTAATAAATGTGTAGTGTGAACTGCTTCACAAATCTAAAAGGCATTCTTTTGTGTCCATCATTAATTTGTTGATTTACATAAACCATTAACTTCAGAAAATTGGTGTATCTTGCGGCCGGAATGTTACACGTTGTGGTATTTGGTGGGCTGAAATGTTAAAGGCTAGAGATCAATTCAAAGATGCTGCAGGTGTCTATTTTCGTATCTCTGGTGAGGTAATGCCCATAAATATGGTCATTGAGCTGACGGGAAATCGTTTTGTTATTATCTGAAACCTATTATTGTCAGGAACCCCTGCATTCTGCGGTTATCCTTGAGCAAGCAGCATACTGCTTCTTGTTGTCCGCACCAACTATGTTAAGGAAATATGGATTTCACCTTGTTCTTTCTGGCGACCTCTATAAAAAATGTGATCAGGTAACTATTCTTATCAAATTATGTACTTGTGTAAGTTATTCTTTCTCATAATTGTGATGTAGGGGAGTTTTTACATTGCTTTTCATTGTTAGATAAAACATGCAATCAGAACCTACAGAGGTGCTCTTTCTGTCTTCAAAGGCACATCTTGGAGCCACATCAGGGATCATGTCCATTTCCACATTGGAAAGTAAATCTTCTGAAACTTTCTTAGTGTTTATAAGCTTTATGGCTTCAAGTATATAAATTATATGCTACTAAATTCAAGCACGTTTCAGGTGGTATGCAAATGTTGGAATGTTTGATGAGGCTATTAAACACATGTTAGAGGTCCTGGCTTGTGGTCATCAGTCTGAGGTCACTCAAGAATTATTTTTGAGGGACTTTTTTCAAATTATTCAGGTTGCTAATGCTAAGTGGATTTTTTTTTTTATTATTTAAGCTTGCTATCTGCAAGTTCATTTATTTTTTTCCCGTAAAGTGAACGGTAAAAAGCTACCATAGTGTCAAATGAAAATGGTCTTTTTATTATTTCCTGCTGTTTTGTCTTTTTCTTCCTTCTCTTTTCTCTCTCTTCCTTCACCCATTCTCTTATTCTTTTCTCCTTTTTTCCTCCTGTGCTTTTTTTTTTCTTTTCTCCACACCCTCTATATCATCGTCTTATTTTGATTGCGAGGTATATTCTTTCATTGTTCTTCTTTGGTTGCTTTTACTTGTATGTTTTAAGAGCTCGAGAGTAAACAAAAAATGGATTTGGGAGGCTTGGAGTTGTTGGTGGAAAATGGTTTTGGGGCTAGGGTTGGGATTTGTTTTGTTCTGTTTGGTGTTTTTTTCCTAAAAAAATAAATCTGGGTGGTACAATTCTATCCAATGTCTGACCCAAAACCTGATATTAAGTTATTGGATCATAAGTTCTTTTATTTTATTTTATAAAGGCTTCCAGTCAGGTCATTGTGGGGCCCGAAATTCTGAGTGCGAACACCCAACCCTAGTCTCTTCTGTGCAATCATGTTCATTTTTCTTTAATATGATATCATAGCTCAATTTTTTTATTTTATTTTTTTACCATTATTTTTAGATGTTTTCTGCTTGATCTTGTATTCAAGTCACTCTAGAGATTTAGGCTCACTATTACTTTCTTGTTTTATTTTCCTAGAATCATATATTCATATTACTTTCAGATTTCCTCAAGGTTACTAATGCCCGCCGTTTACATGATTATATAGGAAACAGGGAAAACACTAGAGGTGTTGAGGCTTCAACTGCCTGCAATCAACTTTTCTTCTATAAAAGTTGTTTTTGAAGATCATCGGACTTATGCATCTCCTTCAGCTGTAAGTTAGTTCATGATTCCTTAGTAGCTAGCCTTTGGAGGGATGATTTGTTTTTTAGTAAATGTAAATCTGCTTTTCAAATTATAATATGAATCACTTTTGGTAACATTGAGCCTGACTGGCGCCTATGGTTGGGGTGTTGTTCAGAGTTCAGACGCACATGGTAGAGCATGCGTTGTGTATATCTGCTGAGGTTTTGCTAGCTTCAAGGGGTTGTGGCCAATTTTAGTGATATAATACTGATAGTTGAAACTATTGCCAATCATTTGGTTTCTTTTGATTCAATCATTTTATCTCTCGCTAACTGGTTTATGAATTAGTCTTGCCATTATTGAATTGAGATACTAAATCACTTATTCCATGATGGGTTATACACAATGATTTATTTTACTACACTGCATTTTATTGTTTCAGTTTCTACACATGCCTTCATATTTACAATATTGCAGGCCAATGTTGGAGAAAGTTTGTGGCAATCGTTGGAGGAGGACTTGACTCCATCATTGTCAGTAATGAGGACTAACTGGCTGGACTCACAACCAAAGGTTTTACCAAAGAAGTACAAAGAATCAAATGTTTGCATTGCTGGAGGTATGAAGGTGATACTACATTCTAGTTGAGAAAAAAAAAAAAAAACCAGTGGGGATATTTGTGTGTCATTGCCCCTGAAATCAGGCCAAATGACATGGCTAAGTTGGTTCATGATCTTATAGATCTTTAAACTTTGGAGGTTTATATATTTAAAAAAACCATGACAACTTACACATAATAATCTTGCTAGTCATAAAAAAAATGCGTCCACTTTGTAGTTGAAGGAATGAGAACTCCAAATTTAACAGCCATGAAAATTTTCAGTTTCTTCTAGGGTTAAAATGAATGGCTTGGTTTAGTATTCCTGATTTTTTTCATGTGAATTTACTTGGACAAAACACTTGGCTTCTGAAAATTTTTGTACTTCAATAAGAGTGCAGAATGAAGATATCATTTGTATGTTACCTTATAAAGTGAAAAGATGCTACCTGATTGTTGGGGATGAAAGGAATGGGGACTGGGTTTGGGAGTATGGTTGTGGTTCTTTAGAACCATAAAAGGTATTTTAATTTTTTAAATTGTTGCTTTCTCAAAGATGGAAACATCACAAGAAAGTGAACTTTCATTTTCTCCACCCAGCTATAATATTTTTCACCTGATGTGAGTCCTCATTTTACAATTAAAAGTTGAGACTGAATTAATAAGATGTTCCGAAGGTTTGTTCTGTTCAAAATACAACACTTTTAATTAGACAATAGATTCTTCAGTCTGTCCTATGGTGAAATATTCACAACTCACCATTTTAAATAGATTGTGTAGCTTCAATTGTTATTGATATCTACTTTCAGTGCTTGCCTACTAATATTTTCCTTTTAACGATATTTCAGAGGCAATCAAGGTGGAAGTTAGTTTCAGAAACCCTCTTCAGATTCCTATATCAATCTCAAATGTTTCCCTGATATGCAAGCATTCAGCAGAATGTGATGAATCTGGATCAGGTAGAATCCTGTGTCCCCATTTATGTTCATTGTTTATTTGATTCAACTTTTTTTCCCCCTAAAATTATGATTTTATACACTCTTTTTTACTGTTTTGTACATTTCAGATGCAAATGGGTCTTTGGTTGAACATCAGAATGACAAGGAACTGAGGACTGTCTCAATTAATGGGTATGTCCATGAAACTCTATGGATTTAGTTCGCCTTACATTGCTTTTCTGGTTTGATCACTCCTGCATTGATAGCATTTATACTCTTAATGCAGGAACTCTAGGTTAGATACATCTTTTTTTAATGCATCAGAAGTTGACATTTCGATGCTAGGAGGTGAAACTATTTTGGTGAGCTCTACATCCTCCTCTGGTCCGTTGCCACTGTGGTGCAAGAACCTAGATGACACATTATATGACAGACATCAAGGGACTGCATGTATTGGCTCCCTTAATATTCTTGAAGCTAGTTCATATAAGGCTGTTGTGTGCACTGCAGCATTTGGATTAATCATATTAAGAAATTTCATTCTTTTCCTCTAGTTTACCACAGGAACTCTCATAAATTAAGGATAATTTATTTTTATTTTTTATTTTTAATGAAGGAAGGAGAGAGTTACACCCAGAGTTTCGTAGTAAATTGTGAAGAAGTATGATATTCGAGCATTGTTTTACAAAAGCATTGTTAGCTGTAATTTTTGCTAAGGCTATACATGCTAGATTCTAAAATATTCAATCCATTCAGTAACTTTGATCAACTAAAATGGCAAATTTATCTCTATACCTTGCAGGATTGGCGTTTTCTTGAATATGTTATTGCCTTTATTGCTTGATAAATATAGTTATTATTTAGTATAGTTTTACATATCTCTTGAAACTTACTCCTGATTTATCTATCAAGTTATATTTCCCACTTCCTAGCAAATCTAATAGTTGAAGTTCTGCTGGGAGGCTTGTACTGGATTTGCTCAGTAGTTTATAAATATGTACTTTTTACTACACAAAACTTAGAAAAAACAAATCAGTACTTTTAATTGAGCACCAAAAATGTTCCTCTGAGTTTAGTAATGTGGTAGTTCCCTTGATGCACTTATTATTTGCTGGATTCTAAAGCACTCTCTCTCCTTTTCTCTTCAGGTTCAGCTGAAAGTCACTCCCAAAGTAGAAGGCACCCTAAAATTAGTCGGTGTTAGGTGGAAACTCTCTGGTTCAGTTATTGGAATTTGTAACTTCGACTCAGATATTATCAGAAAGAAAGTTGCGAAAGCGAAAAGAAAGCCAAAACAGTTGGTGAAAGATAACCTTCAGTTCTTAGTGATAAAGGTACTGTTTTATTATGAAATTTTTGTTTTTCTTGAAGGAACTTTGGTGTGATCTATTTTATTTTCTTATGCTACAACTTGCTCCTTATCCAGAGTTTACCCAGGCTTGAGGGTTCCATTGATAACTTCCCTACCACAGTTTATGCTGGAGATCTCCGCCGTCTTACCTTAGAATTGAGGAATCCATCAAAAATATCTGTGAAGGTATACTGTTGCTTTTACTTAATGTTGGTTCATTTATATAATTTTGTCAAGAATTTGCAGCATGTAAAATATCAGAAGAGATGCTTGGATGCTCTGGTATAGTTTAAAGCATCAGTGGTTAATTTTCTTAAACTGAGGTCTATCATTTCTTACCTACTTATCTTGTCTAGTTAGTGGCCTTAAAACTCAAAAAATTACTGTGCACACACTTTTGTTCTGTGGTACTGTGTTATGATGCTTTGATTTCATTCTTTCTCAAGACATCTTATCTAGCACCATTCAGTGAATATGTGATGTAGCAGGATTAAGTCATTTATTTATCAACTTGATTATGTGGTCAATTTGGGAATGTCAACCATTGGAGGGATAAAATATCAGCTTGATTTTTACTTTATCAGCCCTGTTCTCTGTCAGCAGAATTTGAAGATGAGGATCAGTCATCCACGGTTTCTTAACATTGCAGCTCCGGAAGTTTCGAACTTGGATTTCCCTGCTTGTCTCAAAAAGCAGTCAAACTTATCACAAAGTAGCACGCGAGCAGATTCCTCTGAAGGAAGAAGTACTGTCTTTGTGTTCCCTGAGGTCAGTCTGCTCTGCTCTACCTACATGTTACTCCATAATTTATCAGCAGTTTTGACCGTTGTTATTTTAATTATCTTTTCCAATTCTATTTACAGACTGCAAGTTCTTGGGAAATGCCGGTTAAGTGGCCCCTTTGGTTTAGGGCTGCTGCTTCCGGAAGCATATCACTTTGTACAACAATTTACTATGAGGTGGAAGATGAATCATCAGTTATCACATATCGAACATTACGAATGCATTACAATGTGGAGGTAAATGGGTGACATTGCTAATTGTATTTTGACTACCTGACTCCTAATCAACTGGAAGAGAATAACTGAACTCTGAAGTTCCCAATTAGACTTGATTATGCAACTCTAAATTATATGAATTTGTTGAATTAGTTTGATATTTATATTCATAATTCTTCATAAAAAAAGTTAATATGTGCTTTTCTAGTCAAATTAACTTTTCTGCAATGGGTACTCTTCAATTTGTCTCAGGATGTATCATGTATTCTTAGTGTCAAGTCATTTAGCTTGCTAACTATGACTTGTACCTCTAATTGATGTATGCATCTCAAAACTACATGTCTACCTTATTTTAACATATTTTATCCTATTTTACTAGGTGCTGCCATCTCTTGAAGTGTCATTCCGAATCAGCCCTTCGCCTTCCAGATTGCATGAGTTTCTTGTTCGTATGGATGTTTCCAACAGGACCAGTTCAGAGATTTTCAAGATCCATCAATTATCATGTGTTGGGGACCAGTGGGAACTTGCTTTGCTCCAACCAATAGAATCCGTCTTTTCTTTGGGATTTTTAACGGCTGGTCAGGCTTTGTCTTGCTTTTTCAAGCTAAAGGTTTGTATTACATGGGCTGCCTTTCTGAAATGTTCTTCGGGAGTCTGTTTGTGTGATTAGCTCTTTCCTGCAAATATATTGTATATAATTCATGAGACACTATACAGTATTTTTACATGGCTATAGTGGCATTTCAGTCGTACAATTGATTAAAGATCATAGCGAAAATGAACTTGTATCATGCCTCACTTAAACATGAACTGTGTTTTTATCTCCATGCTTGCTTAAGAATGTGTTCAATCTATCTCTACCATTTTTCTGGAAAATAAGTACATCTACAAAATTGACATATGGCCTCCTCCACAAACAATGATGTTGTAGATACTTCACTTTTGTCTTCTTCCTAATTTTTTGAACTTTCCCTCTTATTTTGTCATTTCCTTTGCCTACATATTTTGAAAAGATGCATGATTAAATTACTTTGGGTTCAGAATTGCAAATCTCGCAGAAGTACTGAGGACAACATATGTTCTCTTCCCACATCAGAAAAGACAGATGTGAGCCTTGCTGATGATGAGTCCAGTGGGTTGTTTGATACGTCCATTTCACCTTTCGATCTTTTTCATCATCATGAAAGATTGCACCAAGAAAGACAGGACCAGGTTTGCTACATCTTTCCTTGTTCATAAACATTCAACTGAGTATGATAAAGAGATTTATTGCATGTATACGTCCTTCCTTTATTATTGCTATTTCCCGATTACTTCTGAGGCTGGAGATGAATAAGTGGTTAGAATAACTGTAGCTTAACATGTTCTAGAATATTTATTATATCTATACCTTATGGTACGGCTTAGATGAAAAGGCTTGGGACACGTGGATTTTTTTTCCTTATCTTCTATTTTCCTTGCTGGCAAAAGGTGGAGTCTGAATAGAATAACTTTGTTATTGTTTTTCTGTTCCCGGTCAATATGTCTATGTTAGGAGCAGTTCAATTTAGGGTCTTTGAGAATACCACTAAGGTGCACCTTGGTGCTGGATTTGTTGATTTTTATTAAATAATGTGACCATCTTGATATTTATTAATTTCGTACTTCTCATATATTGGAATGTATTAGGGTGATGGAAGTAATGTCGACTTCATCTTGATTGCTGGCTCAGAGAGTGACAGTGATGCTGACCTACCAAGGGCCACGGAAATCTTCTCCCATCATTCATGCCATTGCAGGTAATTCAATTAGAATAACTTATTATGCTGAAACTGACAAGTTTCTTCATACTTTACTCTGGACCTTATCTCATCCATCAATGTATAATTAAGTTAATCCATCATTCTCTGTTTATTATTGGATGCTACATTTCATGGTATTTATTCGATTGCATATTTTTTCTGTTCAGAGTTGCAAGTAGCAGCCCGATACGGTGGTTAATGGATGGTCCTCAGTCTGTGAGGCACGACTTTTCTGCTGCTGCATTCTGTGAAATAAATCTAAGTCTGACTGTTCACAACTCCTCTGAAGAAGTTGTATCAGTTCGAGTTCACACCCTCGATGCTACGCCTACGATGAATTCAGTCACCACTGCCTCATCATCTGTAAATGAAGTTGGTTGGCACGACACATCTCATCTGACCGATCTTAAAGTGACAACTGATGTCATGGGAACTAGAGCTGGGAAGGCCCCATCACCCGAGAGTGTTTCTCCTTTTGTTTGGTCAGGATCAAATTCAACTCGATTCAACCTTGAGCCACTATCTTCTTCTCAAGTTCCTATCCAGATCACCGTGTTCTCCCCAGGTACGTTTGATTTATCGAACTACTCTTTAAACTGGAATTTCGTATCTAGTGACAGAGGACCCAGTGAGAGTGGCTCCACAGTGTTATCTGGTTCGTGTCATGGTCATCCTCACCATATCACAGTGCTGCAAAAGGAGTAAATTTGATCTTTGGTGTTTCATCAAATTACAGAAGGGAAATTGTTTTGTAGTAATTTTACAAGTAACAGTCTGTAAATGACAGTGGTTGAATGTATTATTATAGCAATACAATACTAAATAATAGAAAAAATTCATTGGGGCTAAACTGGGGAAGTCCAATTTGATTTGGCAAAAGCAAGTATATGGTGAGAGTTTTCTTAGCATTTTTGGATTCTTACTCTAATGCTTTAATTATTAAAACTGAGTTTTGGTTTAATGTATGTTGCCTCATCACTTTTACTCCATAGTGTCGGTTTTCTCTTAAGAATGTCAGATGAGGATGGGAAATCTTCTATTATATTTGGTATTATATCTATATTTTTAATCAATCATCACATGTCACATGTATTCAATGATATTATTAATTAATATGTGGTGTATCTTAAATATTATGTAACACGAGATGTAACATCGAATATTACAAAAAATTCAGAATTAATTAATATGTGGCGTATATTAAATACAATGTAACATGAGGTGTAATATCGAATATAATAGAAAATCCATCGAATATAATAGAAAATCCAAACTCTCAAATGAGACGTCTCCTCGATCCCATTTGTCGTTTTCCTTTCATGCGTGCATATTTTGGCATGAAGCATTGCAGTCCTTTTATTATGTTTCTTCTGAAAATGAATAAAATAAAGTACCCAACTAAAGATGGTGGGCAGTGGAACTGAACTTAATTTTGAAGGGCAAGTCCAAAACTACCCTTTTTTATAATGTAAGAAATTTTTCTATCCCTTCTTTATAAAAATAATTTTTTTATCTATTTTTAAGGTATTTTGTTAAATATATTTCAATACTACCCTTTAACTATATTTAAATTTTAATATTTCAAAATACATAAAATTCTATAACTTAAAATTTTGAAAATTGAAAATTCATTCCCCCCAACCCAAGTTCCACCGAAACTCAATCTCCACCACTTCAACATCAATGGTCGAATTTGAGATGAGAATGAGGTTATAGAGAGATGAGAGAAACATAGATGGTAGATGTCAGATTTGCGCCTATGGTGGAAGCACGACGTCACTCGCACTCGGAGATGATAACATCGGGATAAGCTAAGAAGGTTAGAGAAGGTGAATGAGAGTTGATTTGAGTTGATTTGCATAATCTCAACTTGGAGGTGGAACATCGAACTGTTCAAAGAGAGAGACAAGAGTTTTGGTTACAATTATTTATTATTTATTTATTTTATTTTTGATTTTGATGATTTGAATGTTCGGTGAATAATTGTGAAATTTCTTGAATTTTTTGATTTTGTATATAATTACCATTATAATCGAGTATATACATACATGAGTAGGAGAAAATCGTCAAAATTATGCGACATTTAATATTCTGATATGTGTACACCATAGGTATCTTATTGTACACGATAAATCATGACTGTTAAATATTCTGATATACGTGTACACGATATTATAATATATACACATCATAATATCGTGTACACGTTGTAAGATATCTATCGTGTATATGATATATACGTGTACACGATATGTATCTTAATACGTGTATATGATTATAATATGTATACGATATACGTGTGTAGACGATATTCGTGTACAAAATATGTATCTTAATACGTGTACACGATTATAATATGTATACGATATACGTGTACACGATACTCGTGTACAAGATATGTATCTTAATATGTGTACAAGATTATAATATATATACGATATACGTGTACACGATATGTATTTTACAACGTGTACTCGATAATTATAATCCATGTTATAATCGTGTACACGTTATGAATCGTGTACACGATACGTACATTGTGTACACGAGATAATCGTGTACTTCATAAAATATACTCGTGTATAAAAAAATAAAAATCTCAGATGGGTCTAGTTGAAGCGCAATACACAGATAAACATATCGTATAAACAAATCTCAAATGATTTTCCCAAATTTTTCCAAAAAAATAAAAATTTCAGATGGATTTGGTTGAAGCATAAAAATCTCAAATGGGTTTGGTTGAAGCGCAATACACAGATAAACATATCGTATAAACAAATCCCAAATTATAATCGTGTACATAAACATATCGTATAAACAAATCCCAAATTATAATCGTGTATATAAACATATCGTATAAACAAATCCCAAATTATAATCGTGTACATGTTGAAGCGCATCAGATCTTCAAAATCTTTTTTCCCAAATAAACATATCTTCTACGGATAAACGAATTTCAGATGATTTTTCCAATTTCAGATGATAAGCTTGGATATAAAATATAATATAGTGTATTTAGATTTAAATTTTAAATATATAGATATGAAATACATTGTAGGTGAAGTTAAGGGCAAATTGGACTTTTTACATATAAAATGGGTAAAAAAGTTATTGCTATAAAAAAGGAGTAGAAAAGTTCCTTATAAAGGGGTAATGAGAGGCATTTACACAATTTTGAATATCCAAAATTAGGTGGATATCTTATCCTGCTTTGCAGAGACTGGTAATATCATTTTCTAAAGGCAAGAAGTTTCCTATTTACTAAATATTCAATGTTTTACATCACATGGGCATCCACATTATCAGCCTTGCACATATATTCCCACTTGGTCTACTTGATTTCCATATGTGCCAAAATATTATATTCATTGAGCCTTTTATGACTTGGTCAAATGCATATTTTTCTTTTCAAAACAAAAAACCATTTGAAAAGGAAGGGCTGTAAATAAGGGAAATGGTAGAAATTTGATCAAATGAATATTTATATAACATTTAAAAAAAGGTATAAAAACGTAGCATCACTAAAAACAATAGCTAAACTCCAATCCCTAATTATTGAACAAATAACATACAGAGGACGTAGATACAATACAATGCCAAAAATCAATAGAAAATAGTGCATAAACTATCACCAATAATAAAAAATAATCAAGAATTCATACGAAAGGCAGAAGATGATGATGAATCACAATCTGGATTCCGAAGAAGCAAAGAAAACGCCATAATAAACAACCAAGATTCGTACTTGTCCCAACCCTCATCGCTCTACTTCTTCCATGGCTGTATAGACAATACGATGATCAAGATGATAATTAACAGCAGAATGATCGCAAAACAAGTCCATTTCCTCGTATTCTTCTGATGTTTCCTTGCAACCTCGAGCTGATGTGTTCCTCCCCTGACGAAGGAATTAGCGCGATTGACTTGACTCTCGATATCGTCGAGCTGCTCGCCCTGGCTCTGCACCAGCACCGCCATGTCCAAAAACACCTGATGCAGCTCCCTCAGATTCTTCTCCATCTCCTTCACGGCGTCGTGCCGTTCCTGAATCTCCATTATTGTGTCCATCACCTGCCCTCTCCCCTGCTGCTGTATCGCCTTCTGCAGAAACAACTCGCTCTCCCCTGTTTCGATCAACCGGTCCACTATTTTATCGTCCGGATTTTCTCCGGTGACGGTGTAGTATCTTCTCTGAACCGTTTCCTTGTACTCGGAGCTCATTCTCTGCCTCAGATCATTGAATCTGGTCATCGTGTCATGAAGCTTCTTCCTCAAGCCATTGACGACGGAGGTGCGCGTCCGATCGGAGGAGCTGCCAGGGCCGCAGCCGGGGACGCCGCGGTTGGCGGCGTTGGATCTGTCCAGGGACTCGAGGCGGAGCTTGATTAGTTTCGCTTTCTTCAGAGAGGCAGAGATATCGGCATCCATGCGTGATCGGAGCTCCTTAATCGACTTCGCGTTGTGGAGCGTTTTGCTCTGCTCGTGCGCCGATTGGAGATGCGTGTAGAGAGATTCGAGCTCGTTGAGCTCCTCTTTGATCGCTTCAACATCTTCAAAAAACCGATCGAGATTGACACCGCCAGTGGAAGCAGAGTTGGACATCTCAATTGAGTGCGAATTTGGGGGCGGAGACTGGTCCTGATCCTGCCCCCGAAACCGCGAAAAGGATCCTGAAAACAAATCGTTCATTTTCTCGGCTTGAAAGAAGAGATGAATAGAATGAATGAATGAATGAAGAAGATGAGATTGGGTTGATGATATAGAAAGGAGGGTTGAATGAGTAAGAAGAAGAGACTCGTCAATATAGACTTTGTTCAACAACAACAACTTGTCTAGAGAGAGAGAGAGAGAGAGAGAGGAGTCAAAGTATGGTGAAGAAATATCAAAGAAACTGCAGAAGAGAGAGAGAGAGAGAAAATGTTAACTCGCTTTTAACCTAAAAAGAAACAAACTGTTTATAAGAGTGTTGAATTGGAGCCGGCGTCCACGTCGATTTATCTATAAACCGCGTTTGGATAGTTTCTTATTTGGAAATTATTTTCAATGATTATTTGCTCTTCTAGAATTTTTATTTGATATCTTTATACGATTTTTATTTTGATAAGAGAATCATTGAAAATCGAATAAATTAAAAAAAATGTGTATATAATGTGCTCTAATAAATTAAAATGTAATATCCAAATGTGCTGGGAAATTAAAATGTAAAACAACAATTAACAAATATCTTCGTTGTGCTTGAAAATATATGAATTTATTTATTATTTAAAATGAGTAGCTGAGAATTAAATGTATCGTTGTAGCAAAAAGAAGAGAAAATAAAAGGATATGGTTATAATATATTATGATTAATTAAAATATTTTAATAAAAGGAAAAAGCGCAAGTGCGACTTTTGTGTTTTGTCCAAGCGATCCAACTAGAAACCCGAGATTCTCTCTCTCACACACACACGCACACAATTTCGCAAGCTACTAGCTATGGCGAGCAGCGCAAGTATACGAATGATAGGCGAGTAATTTCTTCGTCAATTTCATCCTTTGCTTTTTATAGTTGAATGCTGTGTTTAATTTTGTTTATATGAAACTCTCCTTTTATTATGTTGCAGATATAGCCGTGAACTTCACAGGTCAGAGTACTCGGAAATTATCAATTTTGTTCGAAGTTAATCTATGGTTATAAATTTTAAAGCATTTTGAGAAATCCACAGATGGCATGTTCAGAGGTATCTACAATGGGAAGCAATATCATGGAGCTGATATTGCCACTGTGCTTAGTAGGGCTTGGAGCGCCGGCGTCGATCGGATTATTGTAAATGCTGTGCCTAAAGCTGTTTTTCTGCGATGAATTCTGATTAACTGTAGTTATTTTTGTAATTTATGGATGTTTTATTGGACTTTAAGAATAAAATCTTGTTGCTGAGAAATGAAATGCTGAAAAGGTGATATTTGTTATGGTTTTAACTAGATTCTTGCTTCAAAATCTGATATTTCTATCTAACAATTTTTGGTCGTAAATTAAGGGACACTTTTCTGATTGAAGCCAAATGAAATTCATTTGGGCTAATGTTTTATTTGTCATTGTGATTTATCAGGAAAAAGTAATTATCTTTTGTGTTGGTTAAATGTGAATTGAGTCAAACAATTGATACTTTCAATTTCTTTCATGACGTATTTGAAGCTATGTAGGTTGATGTTTCTGCAAAGCACAAGCTCACTAGTCTTGATTTTAAATATTTTCATCTATATGTGTTTAAATGTATATTTTCTTAATGAAATTTAGTTTTGAGTTGACAATTGGAAGATCAAGCAATGATAGACATAATCTAGAGTTTTCATCTGGGAACTTTCTTCAAAATAAATGATTTCTATTGTGTTAAATATTGCAGGTGACTGGGGGCTCTCTGGAGGAGTCGAAGGAAGCTCTTGCTATTGCTGAAACTGATGGTGATTTTATGAATTTGAATTTCTAGTAAAAGTTCAACTGTAACTTCATATTTTCTGCTACTATAATTGCCAATAATATTGGTATTTTTGTATTGCAGCAAGGCTTTTCTGCACAGTTGGTGTGCACCCAACAAGATGTAAAGTGAGTACTTATACCTAAATTCATCCATTCTGGAAGAATCTTATTTGGTTTCATGTATCATCCCGAGGTATATTTCTTGAGGGATTTTCGTCATTTTTCGTGCTATGTATCAGGAATTTGATGACAGTGGTGATCCAGAAAAACATTTCGAGGCTCTTTTGTCATTGGCTAAAGAGGGAGTTGAGAAAGGAAAAGTATGCCTTATTTTCATTGAATGTTTTGAAACTTTTATAAGGGTCCCAGAAATATTTATTTACGAATTTCCATCAAATTTTAATGATGAGAGGTAGCTTGTGCCCTTTTTTGGAGCTGTAACTTATTAGTTGTTTTTTTGTGGATGGCAATATCAATATTTCAAGCAAGGTGGTGGCAGTTGGAGAATGTGGATTGGATTATGACAGGCTTCACTTCTGCCCAGCTGAAATCCAAAATAAGTATGTACCTGCTTGATAAACTTGTTTGCCCTTCTACTTTCTTCGATTAATTTTTTCCTCTTTCCCATCTGTCCCTATTGAAGAACGTCATTAAAAGAGGAAGAAGCGATGACCACTATTTTCTTCTACAAGTTTTACCTGATCTTTTTAAACCTCTTCATGACTACTTTCCATATCTTTCTGTTGTGCTACTTGATATTTAAAATTAGGTACTTTGAGAAGCAATTTGAATTAGCATATGCTACAAAGTTGCCAATGTTTCTTCACATGCGAGCAGCTGCGGAGGATTTCTGCAATATTCTTGAGCGAAACAAACACCGGTAAGATACATGGATTGATAGCATTATGAGAGTAGCTGATTGGCTTATGCAATTTCTTAGTATAAACTCAGCTAATAGGTAAGATTATAGATATGTGATAATAAGCGTAATGCTAGTATTGATGACTGAAAATCACCTTATATGATTGCAATCTGCACTGCATATTTCATTTAATTGTAAGTGATTTTGAACAATAGAAGAATCTCTTTTGTCATATTTAAGACTTCTCCTTTTCCACTTCTCAGTATTAATGTGCTACCCTGCATCAATGATGAAATTTTGTTCACTTTCAACTTTTTCAGTAATTTGTTATCTGTTTTTCAATAATATATTAAAATCTGCAGCTTGAACCGCCTCCCGCCACATTAACTTTTCTATCTGGCAGGTTCTGCTCTGGGGTTGCTCACTCTTTTACTGGTAGTGCCCAGGATCGTGATCGTCTTCTTTCATTCAATAATTTATTCATAGGTGAAAGGCATTACTGTTTAGATGCCTCAGAATTCATGCATACTTAAGATTTCTTTTTGATTTCTCGTTTTCAATCATCTATTCCTCTTTCTTTATAGGCCTAAATGGATGCTCCCTGAGAACAGCTGAAAACCTTGATGTTGTGAAGGGAATTCCGGTTGAGCGACTGATGATTGAAACAGATTCCCCATACTGCGAAATCAAGAATACACATGCTGGGATTAACTATGTGAAATCTTCATGGCCTTCCAAGAAGAAAGACAAGTATGACCCAGAATGCATTGTCAAAGGTCGCAATGAACCATGCTTAGTACGGTGAGAGGAAACCATCCAAATTGCAACTTTTTTTTTTTTAAGAAAGTCATGAAAGCACAAATAATTATGAGAAATGCTAATTAATTTGTATTATTTGCTTAGATGTGTTAATTGGTCTCCCTATAAATCAATGTTTGAACATCTTACATCTGAATATAACCATTAGAATATAGTGATCGAAAGGCATGCTGTCCTTCCCAATCATTGCTATCTGAATTGAGCTTCATACAACACATGCAATCACTTGCAGGCAAGTAGTCGAAGTGGTGGCTGGCTGTAAAGGTATTGCAGACATTGATAAGCTCAGCAAAACCTTGTATCATAACACCTGCAGGTAGTTTTCTCTCTTATGCACTCTTTTATCAAGTTCGTAAATCTAAATATTTTTCACATCACATGAGTTCTTATTATATATATATATATATATATATATATATATATATATATATAAACTGCTTATTGTACAGGGTTTTTTTCCCACAAGATTTGGACTCAGCAGCAGATGCTCTTCTTGCCACTGATCAGAATGCTATCTGAAGATTTCCTTTCTTCATTTCTAATACAGAACTCAAATTCCGATTTCTCAGTATTATAGTTACTTTTTTTTTTTGAAACGCTAGGTTATAAATTCAAGCTATTCAAAATCATGATACTATTATTTTGTGGCCTATTATTCTTGACTTGAACTATTTCCTGCTGAAGGCTTTTACATAATTGAGTTTTTTTTTTCCATGTATTCCTAATGCGTGTATAGAGTTCTGGTATAAATTATTAATATTATTTTTTTTTTTAGAATATTTTTGTATCTTTATGTTATTTAAAAGAAATTTTCTACTACCTTTTTTCAGCAACAGGTTATATTGTTATCTATTTTACCCATAGTTGAAGGGTATGAACAGCATGTTTCCAGGGTGGCAGAGTGTATCCATGCTTAAAGTTGAGGGGGTGAAATGTAATTTAAGTACAAATCCTTGTAACAAACTCCATCTCTGTTAGTAGAGCAAAGTAAGAAGTAATACAAATATTACAAGTAATGCTTGATCTATTTCACCCATCCAAACTCTGTAGTTCTCAATTCAAAATCTAATTACATCCTCAGCTATTACATAACCACAAACATTTCCAACTCAGGCACTGGCACTTGAAAACACCTCACTATTTTCGACATTGTTCTGAGGCTCCGGTGGAGGAGATGCCGGAGCTCTCTGCTCCGCCACATTTAACCTTAACTGCCGCCCTTCCACCTCCTAATGCCACGTAAAGAAAAAAGGAGTTAACAAGGATACAATAGAAAAATGATTCAAGAGAATGACTAGGAAGCATTCTTACCACTCCATTCATGGCATCGAGTGCAGATTCCACTTCTTCAGCAGATGAGAAAGTAATGAATCCAAAGCCTCGAGACCTTCCTGTGTCCCTGTCGTAGATAACCTTAGCACTTTGAAATCCGGGCTGTTCTGCAAAAACTTCTCTTAGGCCTTGAGATGTGAGGCCCCAGCTGAGGTTGCCAGCATATATCTTGTAGGGGCTATCAACAAATCCCTGATTGCTGCTTCTTATCTTTGGGCTCATTATTTCCCTTTCACCACCTCTTGGTACCTCTGGGAAGTTCACCTTTGCAGTACGGCCTCCAATTTGCTGAAAGAATGACGACACAGACAATAAGAATGCAATATAGACGTACATTTGAGGTTTCTATCAAAGATTCTTTCAAACGTGCACCTTTGTCACTTCTTTCATGTGATAAGTAATGTGCGAATAGCAAGTTAAATTTCGAGCATAATTTCACAATGCAAAGGCCATGGAGACCATGGTTTCCATAATTTCACTTAGTTTTTTAAAGTCCAAATACCATGCTAAATTGCAGCTATGTATAATTTGTTATCCTATTTTTCTTGTATAATCTACTTTCTCATTGTTTGAAAAGTAAGACCTCATTACAATTGGAAAAGAAAAGAAAGTTGCTATTAGTTGATATATTGATATGATATACAAAGTTTATGTAATGAGAGTAGAATCCCAACCATTTCACCAGCTGTAGAAGATGAAAATGCTAGCACTAACACATGCACACATACATACACAGATTTGGGGAACAAGAAACCAGAATTGCATAAGCATGGAAGATTTTAGCAACACAAAGAACAGAGACTTACAGCATTGTCAAACAGACGGATAGCCTCTTTGGCTTCTTCAACATTGCTCATTGTAACAAATCCGAACCCTCGACTCCTATCCGTTACTCTATCATACACAATCTTTGAAACCAAAAAAGCAGCATTATTAGACACTTATAAAAGCATAAGAAATCAAAACCAATCTTGCAACAATATGCATTCCCAAATCAATGAGTGAAAAACGATCATCAATATGCATACAATAAGTTCTCACAATACTCAATTAGATGCTGAAAATACAACAAATTACCTATGTACTCAATAAGATGCTGAAATACAACAAATTCAAATTAACAATATCATAAAATTAGCCAATATTTTTCAATTTCTTCTCAATTCCTCTTTTTTTACTCTTTATCATTGTTAAGAAGAACTATGGAGATTAAAGGAATGCAATCATAATTCAGAAAAACCTAAAATTTGGGAAATTTACCTCCACAGAAACAACACGGCCAGCTTCACCAAATATTTCAGACAATTGAGCTGACGTCATTGAATACGGCAAGTTTCCGACGTACAACCTCCCAGCTTCCGGCGATTTTGACACAACATTTTCCTCCTCCACAGCCTCCGGACCGGGTTCTTCAATTGGGGCTTCCTCTTCCTCTTCTTCTTCTCCTTCTTCTTGACTGAACTCAACGCCATTGAATGCAGTTGAAGCGCAGAATACGGAAGAGCGAGAAAGGGAAGAGAGAGATGAATAGTTGAGAAAAGCCTTGAATTTCGAGGGGGTTTTAATGGGGATTGCCTTACAGGGGAAGAGATGAAGAGAGAGATGATCAATGGAAGTTGGAGAAAAGGAATGTGAAGAAGTGCCAATGGCAGCAGCCGCCACCGAAAGAGAAGATGCCGCCATTTTTCTCTTCGAAGCTCCAATCAAAGAATTGCAGTAGAAAAACAAGATAAAGTGGGGATAAGGTTGGTTTTGGTTGAGATGTTTATTCTGCTAATATTTGAAATGTATTTATTTTCCATTATTATTATTATTATTATTATTATTATTATTGTTATTATTATTATATTTGTTAATTAATCGTATTTATTCCATATGAAATAAATCGCAATTACTATATCTCCAATGAAAGGAAAAATATCCCAACAGTAATAGTACTCAATGGTAACAAAACGTAAATACAACTTTTTTGTATACAAATTCAATTTATAAAACACTCCAAACAAAAGCTTATAACTTGATTAAAATAGCTACAATTCTCAAATTGTGAATGTCATGTTGGATATGTAATTGCAATTTGAATTCAACAAAAACCATTTCTACTTTCAAGACTAATTTTACAATTTTCTTCTTAATATTGCATTCTTTTGTTGCAGATCATGTAAAAAAATACAAGCACAAATTGATTAAGCACACAATATCAATCCTTAATTACAAGAAATCAAAACCACACCAATTGTTTCAAATTTAAGTACAAAACCGTCAAAGAAACCCACTCCAATTCTTTCATACCTTATTACAGCAAGTGATACTGAAATCAAACACAATCTTATAATCTTATTACATAGACACTACCCAACTTCAACTCATGCAAACCCTAAATCACAGATATTAGATTGTAGATAAGACATATATAGATACATACATATGTGTGTATGTATGTATATATGTATGTATCATGATTCATGTCGAACTTAGCCAAGAATGACTTCCCCAAGTGAAGAAATCACCAACAGATGAGAGTGGTTCATCAATATGATCCCATCCCCATCCATCCATTCAAACTTTCAGGTAGTTATTACCGGTAACCATGGCCATCCCCAGCGCCGTATTCCCCACGTCCGAGAAATGATGAAACGACGTGGTGTGGAGATTGTTGAGCTGAAAAGCTCTCGAAAACAGGTCGTGATCGCTTGTCACGTCCGATCCACCCGGGCTGTCGGATCTGCTGCTGCTGCTGTTCGTTCCATCTGATTCCAACACTTTTATCAGCTTTTGGAGATGTTTTTGTTTCTCCATATAACCCTGCTTTTTGGGAGCCGTGGTTTCTCCGCCCGAGGTTTTGGTGTTGAGGAAACGGCCACCGTTGCCTCTTGGCCGACGCATTGCATGGAGATGGCGGGAGAGGTGGAGATATGGCTGTCGCGTCGTGGTTATCATAATATACAAGATAATGTAGAAGATGATGTCATATGATACACAATGTCGATTTGAAGTTTTATATATTGATAATATCATCTTAATATTTAAAATGATAATGTTCGCTCAATTTTTGTCCTGTAATCTAGGTTTTATCTACTTTTTTGACCATCAATTTTACGTATCTAATTTTTATTTGATTTTACTTGAAAGGTCGATTTCTGCTTACATGAACACGGGAATTGAAAAGTACACATAGGCAAAAAAATCAAAATTTTGAGCAAAATCAAATGAAATTTGGAAATTAAGAGTTAGAGGATCAAATCTATAATACGTAAAATTGATGATAAAAAAGTGAATAAAGCCCAAGTAATCGAGCAAAAATTGTAATTTTTCCACGTTCGACATGATAATGTCCATTTTGAACTTAAATCATCATAGTTTTTTTTTTTTTGAGCTTCTATCAAAAGTCCTAAAATGTCGTCCATACGAAAAAATTCTTTATTCTCTAATCAATATGAGACTTTGATAGCACATATAAAAATAAACGGATATTAACCTTTCGGATTTTGATCATTTTGTTAACCATCTCCGCCTCGGCGCGCTTCTTTCGCCGCCTCATAATTCCGTTATACTGCTTCGCGTTAACGAAAATCGGCCCTCCATCACTACTCATGCTCAACGGCAGCATGCTTCTTCCCTGAAAAATCCACACAGAAATTAAATTAAATTAAACTACCCTGTATTGTTTTTATTTTCTTTTGTATTTATTCTTAATAATTGATTTAGAATAAGATTGAGAAATGCACTAACCGCAAATTGAGTTCCATAAGTAGAGTAGATCCCATAACACTGATCTGGATATGGATATTTCGCACAAATCTGCACCGTTGGTTTGAAGAACCAGATTTAATCTTGTTTTTGTACAACATGATCAAATAATCATTATCAATATTACTGAAATTGATTAAGTATAATCACCAGTGATTGGCCAAATCCAAGCTCAAAATGGCCTCGAAAATCCATGGCCGAAGACGCATTCTGCAATGTAGTTTTCTCTCTACTTTCACCAGTTTTGCAATCACCTATATATATATATATATTAGTCTTTTGTAAATAGCATGTATATATATTTATGAACGTGACTAAATCATAAATGAGTGTAATAACATTCGTGGTCATGTATTGTAGTAAGGGTTGAATTTGAATCAAATCCTTTAATATGAGATATCAAAATAGTAAAGAGTTAACTAATCTAATTTGGGCATTTTAATTTACATTAGACAACACTTGTGAAATATTTAACTCATCAAAAGTTAAACAAATGACTTCTAGGCATTCTGCATTATTATTAATAAATAACCAATATAGCTATTTAAAGAATTTATATCACGTCTCCTACACATGTTTTATCTCATCCTTCTCAAATTGCATATCCTATAATTAATTGGGTAGATTATCCAAATGTATCTTGAATGGTTTAACCATCTAATTAATATTTCAAGTTGGTTCGATACTTATTCCCTATTAAGAATGAGGAATTAATTTAGATCCTCAATCGATGTTTCATCTTATATGATTAGTGCACACAATATCATCACTATAATATGTTTTGATTTGCATTATAATGCAAGATATGTCACTATTTTACCAAGAAAATACAGAGAGAGATATAATAACAAGAATTTAAGACTTAGCTAATACCCTATCAATATATATTTACTGAAATGGCTTCCACTATTACTGGCCCATATATTATTAACTCATTCCAATATGCAACTCTAGTGTCAAACTTTTTATATTGCAAAGTATGAATTTAAGAATTTTCTTTTATTTGAATTTGAAAAAAGAAAAATAATTCCAAACTATTGAGAGAAATAAAAAAAAATTGATGAAAAGATCAGTACTTCAATATAAAGGTCATACAAACAAAGCAGACCTTCAAATCAAGTTTCATCTTTTATTTTTATATTAACACGATAAGTTACGTGTATTAAATGATCACATCGCAAAAATATATTGATAGCATACACATAGAAAAGATGAAATTTAAGACGAATTAAACACCATCTATAATAGAAGAATCCATCCAGAAATGAAAATGCTTGTTTATTTTCCCCCTTTAATACAAACTCTAAATAGTTTTAGCCCTTTAATTTGTGAATGAGTGCATTCATCAATTGTCCTTTCTAAATCTCCTTATCACTACACTACTTTCATATTGATCACAAGATTAAATTAACAAGAGCTGATTAACCACATCCTATACACAATTGTAGTTTTATCAGATCCTAATCTACATTAACAAATAAAAGTTACCATAGAAATGATTACTTATTATGAACATCAAATCATATGAGAAGCTATATATATATACGAGTTTTAGATTACGTGCGTTGCACGTGGAGATCAATTCAAATTAATACAAATCTTTTATATATAACACTTTTATATTAGAGTGTTATTTATAATAGAATTTTATAGGATTTTAAATTAGTTATAATTTTAATATAAAATTATTTAAGTATAAAAATTTTAAATTATTATTTTGATTTTAAATAATAATTATTAATAGAGATATATTCGGTAATTCATATTTTATAAGAAACTAAAAGAGAGAGAAAGAGAGTAGTAATAAAATTACCAGAGAAAAGAGTGAAGTGAGTGGTGTTGGGCTTTGCAGTAATTAGATGATCTTCAGATTCTTTATTAGCAGCAGAGAAATGGTTGTTTCCACCAGCTGAAAGTTCCAGACATGACAACTTTGAATGGTTAAATGCTTCGCCGTAAACCGCCGCTGCCGCCGCCACCGGAGATCCGAGGCCAGTCCACCGCGGTCCATCCATGGAAACCCCTTCATTTTCTTTGAAGAATACAGCGTGCATGGTCATTTTTAAGCTACAAATCAACAAACCCTAATTAACAATCTATTCCTCTTTTAAAATTAATTAATTAAATAGAAAATTTTATGATAGTATACTATATAAGCAGACTGACTGACAAACCTATACCAAAGTAAATGAATATTGAATTTATTTATTTTTTCAAAAGATACAACATAAGAAGAGAAGGACAATAATTGAAGATGTTATTTATGGTGGGCACATTATCCAAATAATTTTGGTGTAGAAAATATGGTAATTGAGCATAAAATATAGAGCCGGCTTTCCCCATTAATTTTTTTAAGAATTATTTAGCCTAAAATGCCATAGCTTTACTGAGAGAAACAAGGTAATATTTGAAATAATTTAAAACATCATTTTACTAATAATTAGAGGAAGGAAAATTAATCAAGATGCAGCTCATGATTTCAAATTGCAGAGACGAAGGCCGAACAAATTAATTACAGTAGCAAGTATTAATCAAATAACAAACAAGATGAAACAAGACGAGAGAGAGAGAGAGAGAGAGAGGGAGGGAGAGGGAGAGGGAGAGAGAGGTACCAATTAGATAGAGCAGAAGTGAATCGACTGAGGAAGGAAACAAGCAGCAAAACTGTCGGTACAATATCAAACAGAGAGAGAGAGAGAAGAGAGAGAGGAGGGGGAGAGAGAGGGACAGGCGAAGGGGTAGAGTATATATGTATGTAGAGTCACAATTCCAAACGGATAACCAATTATATGTGTTTTTCATGCAACTTAACTTTTTTATATAATTTTTAATATCAAAAATATTATTTTAAAATTCTCTCTCTCTCTCTCTCCATATCTTTCCTTGATTTTAAATGCAAGTTAGGAGCATTTGTTGCTTTCTCAGCTCATTCTCAATTACTTCATCTAAGTGAGAGAGAGAGAGAGAGTGTGTGTGTGTCTGTGTGTGTTTTAATCTTAAAAGGAGAAAAGGAAAGGCATAACCAAAGGATAAGTATGAAGGCCACAATCATTTTAATAACCAAAACAAATTAAAGCTGTATTAGTATAATATTTCGTTTTGATTTATCTTAATTTACTTTTATCAATTTTAATTTTAAATTTTTTGTAGAATGGAAATTCATGTAACTGCCAACTGTTAAGGAAAGTGGAGTACACGTGGTGGCCTTGGTAATGTACAAAAATGGGATCTATTGTCGTGAAAGAGATTGGTCCCCATTTTTATGGGATGCCTCATTGCCTCTCTCTCTCTCTCTCTCTCTCTCTCTCTTCTGTAGTACAAACCACTAGTCTATCATTGTCTACCACTTCAACTGAAATCAACATGACACCTAGTTTACCTTCTTAATAACCTCATTTTTAGATTAATTTAAAAAAAATTGAATGGAATTTTATTTTGGAGATCTCTGCCATACGTCATGATTTCAATTGCTTTTTGGAAACTTTGTTGCATCATTTATATTAGCTAAAATCTCAAGAATTTGATCAGTCACTTAACCCTTTGTTATTTATTACCTTCTTCAATTCAATTTAAAAGAATTACAAAAGATCAAATCTTATGTTTAATTATTTACCATTTTTAATTATAATCCAGCATTTCTTTGAAGAAAAAAAATTGAAGTTTTGTACAGAGTAGATGGTCTTCTTTTGGGACATCTACATATTTTCTTACTGATATATATATATATATATGTATATATATATGTCGAAAAAATAGGTAGGATTTTTGTTTTTTTTCCTAAACGGCAAGTAGAATCTGTATAGTAATTTACCTAATTAATTATTAAACGATTTGGACGGCTAATTAATAATGTTATTAGCTAAGATACAAAAGGGATGGTGTTATGTACATCAAGTTTTCTGTACATCAATGTCATTAAAGGCTTTTTTTTTCTTTTTCTTTCGATTAGTTTGATGGGTTTATTGGCAATATCTTTAGGTGTGACATTAATGGATGATAGATACAATTTAGAGGAAACTATATAATTTTAATATTTAGTATTTATATATGTGTGTTTGTGTGTGTAAATGGACAATAATTAATTTTCAACTACATTTTCCCAAGTAAATTATAAAAGATACTAAAAATAGTCCATCTTTTTTCGCATTGATACTTATCCTCATCTAAATTTATAAAATCATTTAAAGTAAACAGTTTATTTTGTCTTTAACCATTTGTGCCAAAGCTGTTTGCATGGTATGATCACCTTTAATTCACTTTACAGACAAAGTGATGTACAATAATGGTAGAGCAAAAGGCTACCAAAAGTTAATTACAAGTCAATTTCTGCACTAAACCTTGCATGCATTTATTCTTGTGTTATTTGTGCAACTTTTTTATTAAAGTGCTACCACCAAAATCGAGTTATTTATTATAAAATGATGTTCCATTTAATTATTATATTAATTTTGCATATGGTCAAGAATTCAAATGAATGTATTAGATTCTCATATGATATGGGCTATAGTGGTAAATTACTGGTTCGATTTTCCAAATCCTTAATTAATATATATAAATGTGGATGCATGTTGCTATCTAACTCCAAACTGGTTTTTCTTTATGTAGATTTTTTGTTATTGAGCCTAACAATAGTAATTATCAAATTAACCAATATACATCTTAATTATGTATCAAATCAATTCTACAACCTTCTGACGTGGCGTCTTTGTGTTTTACTGTACAAACTTATCTGAATTGATATAGTTTAGTATTGAGTTAATCATTAACACAAGTTTAAACCATGATTAAATTTAGAAGTGATTAACTGAGGGACCCAAAATGGTTCATCCTATAATAAGCAACATGATGTGGTCCAACTCCATTGCCACCATCTAAAAGCTTTGATTTTTTCTGTTTTTTGTCCTTTTGATTTATCATATTATAGCTTTATGCCCCTCTTAGTCTGCTGTTGATGTTGAATATACAAAAGTAATCAGCCACTACTTAGGTTAGAGATGCATGACACGTGTCAAAAGCCCGACATCACAAAGAAAACTCTATTTTTTTTATTTCAAATGAGTTTTTTTCTTTCTAAAATTATATTTTTTTAGTAAGCTTCTTGATTTGCAATACAGATCAGCTCAAAGTGGTTAATGATTTGAACTAGATCTTTAGTTAATGATAACAAAGTGGTTAAAAATAATAGTTTTATTCGTGTATGTAGACCATGTAATGTAAATATCGATAACCACTAAATTGGTGGGGGGTGGATTTGCATTCTCGAAATCTTTAATATTCTTGTTTTTGTTTTATTGTGATAGAATGGTTAAATACTTTAATGCAAATAGGATGTATTAATGGAATCTTGTGTATCACTGGTAGCATAATAATATAGGATTCCTTTATTGAGTGATGGAGGGACCAGCAAAAAGTAAGTGGATACTTCCTTTTCTTAATCTTAATAAATTTTTATGTGACCCATTAATTAGTACCTGTAGTTTATTTATTTATTATAATATCATTCCGAGGTAGGTTGGATATAAAAAATAAAAAAAAATTTATTAGCAAGCTTAATAGGTAATTATTCTTGTTTTATTTATTTAATTTAATTCCGCACAACTTAGCGGCTTATAATTTTTGTAATTAGTTATATTGTTCATCAATTTATTAACAAAATAAGTAACGTATTTCAAAACATAAAATATTATCTAAATTTTTGTAATTCAATAATAATAAATATTTTTTATTTATATTTATATATTTATCATAAGTAAAAATATGATTTTTTTTAATTAAAATGTCAAACTACTAACATTATATTTTACAAGCTAGAGTCTTCCTACTAATATTTTGGTTTAAAGTAAGGTTTTGTTCAAAGTGGTTCACAAAGAAATGTGGTTTCAAGCAACTTATGTAATTATTAAGTTGACAATCGATCATTAGTTTTTTGTTTTTTATTTTTTGATAGATAAAGATCGTTTAATATTACATATTGAGAGCAGTTTTTATAAGTAGTACGTTATATAAGATAGCACTTAATTTGTAAAACAGTACAGTTTAACTTGTATTTGTTGATAGCTTTTGTATCACTGAACTATTACATTAGCTAGATAGGGTAAGTTTTATGATATCTACATATTTCAAAATAGTTCAATTATTTCAAAAAACAGAGTGAGAACGATAATTTTCCATAGTAACACAAAAGAAAATACTTAATGTGAGACTCATTCAAGAAGCACGTTAGAACTTCTTCCTAGAACAATTTAGCAAAGCAAGGACACTGATCAAGAAACAATAACTGCAGATTTGAGAGATATTTTCAGTAATCCCAATTCAGGAAAGCTGGTGAATAAGTCTTATTCGACAAACTCACCTGGATGTAGTCAATGAGATGAAAAGCTTTCCTGAATTGGGATCACAGAAAACAAATTGTGTGGAAATGAGGTGGGGTCGAATCGATTCTTTTCTGAAGTGATATCCCCATAGGGGATCCTGTAAGTGCTATCTCAGTAGGAATCCTCACATTCTTACTCATCAGAAAAGAAAACCTATTTCCTTCAAGAAGCCGATTCCCATACAAGGATTAGAGTTGACATTAAAGAAAATGGTGGAACTAAAAGTTCCAGCACTGGAATTTATGAACAAAGTATTCATGTGTTCCCATGGAGGAAGAGAATAATCTTTGAATACATGTATGATTCATTCCTGTGTTTCCATGGAGGAAAGTGAATAATCTAGAGCATATATAATTCTTCCAAAACTAGCTGTTTTCACTTCCAATGGAAAAAGAAAAAAAGGTCATGAGTGATCAGATATATATACCTGATTTCTTGAAGAAGTCATTATCTGTGGAGATCCATATATACCACTGAACAAATTCCATTTATGATGGCTGATTATAGATCTTAAATCGTAACATACAATTTTGGTAATTTTAAATAAAAGTCTGCATATCTAGCAATTTCTCACTATTACTTAAAATATATCAGTCACACAAAAATTCTTTAGTCATTGCATACTTGACTGATAATGTACTTATTATTTATTAATAGACTAGAGCAATATCAGAGTATGTTAGAAGCGTACATATATATCTATTACCTATATAAAAATGTAGATATTTCTTACAAAATATAGATTGCCAAATATATCCATTATAATAGTAATTTAGAATTTTCATATTTAAATAATTTTATATTAGTATCTTAACTAATTCAAAATCTTATAAAATCTCATTATAATTAGAACTCTAATATAAAAGTGTTATATATAAAGTATTTGTATTATTTCTTTCTTTAATTTGAATTGATCTTCAGTGCAACGCACATGATTTAAAACTCGTACACAAATAAAAGAAGGCAACTCCTTAAAGTATTTTTCAACATGCACATCATGAAAAAGCGAAGCGAGGAAAATCTTATTTGCAAATCACATAATACTCTGATGGTAAAAAATATCTTGTGCATTGAGTGTCCAACCGTGAAAATGCCCAATTTCATGACATGTCAAATGAACTCATCAAAATCTAATAAGCATCTCTACAACCTCAACATTTTCATGAAAATTCATAGCGAATACTACTATATATAATTTTACACATTGAAAAACGTCAGATAATTCAAATAATATATAGGGTAAAGCTGCACAAGATATCTCAATTTATGAGGGACTCACCTTCCTGGAATGCAGAATTCGAGTCAGTAACTAATATCCAGAACAACCACCTAAACCAATCAACATACAAGATTTTGAACCCAATCCAATAGATAATATAAACTCAACATGTCACGCCCCGTTTTCATATCAGAGTTAAAACATAATTAAATTATAATAGTGATTTTTTTTTCTTTAAAACCAGAGTATAAACGCAACTTTACAAAATCGGGCGTCCAGCAAGAAAACGAATCCATCAAGATTTTAAAACAAAACAAATTTTAGAAGATAATCATAGAAAATACATGAATTTTTCTCCAATCAGTGGAAAACTTTCTTGTTTCGATCAAAACACGTAAACCTTGTTTTATACATAACAAAAGCTTCAGAATCACCAATCATCAATAAACAAAATTATTTACATGCAAAATAACAGACATTTCTGTTCTTCCTTCCTGGCATTTATCGTTTTCTGTAAAAATAAACACATATACGGGGTAAGTGTCAAAAGAACACTTAGTGAAGGAGGGGAAATTTATAATAATAATATACACATACTATTGCTTGCATATTATACATATAATACACGTTGTAGACTCCCGAAGAGCCCCAATGGCAACTGTGGATAGGTTTCCGAAGAATACCTATCAGGGCCCCAAGCCGACCCGAGTTGGGCTGTTACACCCCATAGTGTTGGGAATTCTGAAGAATATCCCCTGTAGATGGGTTTCCAAAAAGGAATACCCTACTTGGCGTAAAGGCGCATGCGCAAGTAAGTTCACACATAAACATAGAAAAACCTTTCTTAGCGGGTATTATCCCGACTTTCATCCTTGAAACTATTTTCATTGAGATATTTGAAATCAATAGCTCTCAGAATCATATACTTTAGTTGAAACAGCTCAAGTAGTGAAAACAGTTCAAGTACAAATATCAGCACATAATTACGAAATTTAAATCACGTAGTCACGTTAATTTTCATAAAATTGTACGATTTTTAAAATAGAAAAGTATTTTTACCCCCCACCTTGGGATTTCTCGTAAACTCCTGCAAAAGCTCTCGATAATAGGTCTATGTCGGTCCCCCACGTGAACTTCCTACCGAAAATAAAAATATAACTTATTTTCTGACTTAAATATCTTAAAATCTATAAAAACCTATAAATAAAATAAATTCTCGAGAAATAGGGTTTCTAAATTTAATTAGGGTTTATTAAAAATTATCTTAGAATTTTCTTACTTAAAGGGTTCGATTTATCATCTCTCATCTCATTTTGAAATCGAACTATCATGTTATAATAGAACATAAAATATAAAATCATTAAATTCTAAGGTCAATATATAATTTCTACAACTTTTAGGGGTTATTTTTCGTCATTTTGCCGAGATCTAGGGGTGAGTCGATAATTTCTATAGGGATTAGGGTTTATATCACAAATTCTAGGGTTTATAAGGACTATTATGTCATTTCAGCAAGTTTTGGGGTCAAATTGTTAGCTTTCCAAAAATTCAGGGCTACACTGTGAGGCTCCAAAAGCTCAGGGACTTATGGTTAATTGTCATAAACTTGGAAATTGCTATTAGGTCCCTGGGTTTATTAAATTCCCTAAAATCACCCCAAAACCCTAACTCTACCTCCCCTGCTCCCCTCCACCACTGCCGCCGCCGCTCCACCGACGCGCCGCCTCCTGCCGGCGACCCCAAGTCGCCGGCGACACCACTCACCACCCCCAAGACTCCTATACACCAACACACACACATATATATATTTACGTACATATACATATATATATTCAGCTTCGCCGCCGCTGTCGCGGCGGCTCTCCCTCACCGTCGCCGGCGCGATTCCGGCAGCCCTACCGCCTCACCTCCTTCATCCAACAACACCCAACACCAACACCGCGGCCAGCGGCGGCTCTTCTTCCCAGCTACGCCGGCGCCGGCCTCTCCCTTCACTCCAACCCCGACACCATCTCCACCCTCCAGCACACACACACACGCACCTATACTACACGCATATATATATATATATTTACAGAACTAACACAGCCGCTGCTAGCTGCGGCGGCGTTCCGCGACCCCTTGCCGGCGCGACCGAGCGCTGGTCAGCCCAAACACACCTCTCGCCGGCATAAAAACAGCAGCAAAACGGCAGCAATCGGAGGAACAAGGCGGCCAAGAACTAGCTTAGGATTTAAAGTCGAAAAACCCTAGTAAACTACAACATAAAAAGAGCAAACATATAAATAAATCCTTGCCGGAAAAGTCGCCGATTGAGAGAAGGTGATGGCTGCAGCTGTCCGAGAATAAGGCTGTGGAAATGGTGAAGAATGAGATGAAAATGGTGAAGAAAGGCTCAAGTGAATAGATATCTACTTGCTCCCATTCAAAGATCAAACTAATCCATCACCTAGGCTAACCAATAGGGTAGGTTATGTGTCTCATTTTGTGTGGTGAAGGAGGAAAAATTAGTCAACATTTCTTATCCTAACAAATAATTAAGCAACTAAGTTATTAAAATGATCTTATAAATTATATGGATATTACACAACATAGCCAACACAAAATACCAAGAATCAACAAAACAGAAACAAGAAATAACAATTCATCACCAAGAAAGCTCATCATCACAAAATTACATACACAAAACAACAAGAATATTCAAAACTCAAATAAGAAATAACAAATCAACAAAAAGAAAGTCGAAACAACAAACACAAAATGACAAGAGTCAACGAAACACAAATAAGAAATAACAAATTACCACCAAAAAAGCTCTTCGTCACAAAATAACAAACATAGAACATCATGAATCAACAAAACTCAAACAAGAAATATCCAATCAACAACATGAAAGTTCAAATAGCAAGCACAGAACACAAAGAACCAATAAAATTTAAGCAAGAAACAATAAAAATGCTCCAACAATCCACACATATTGTTTGAGACCCAATCGTAGTCCTTGATTGTGAGCCAAAAAAAAAGCATCATATAAGTGGATAGAACATAAAGTTTTAATGAACTTTGATAAAAAAAAATTGTAATCAAGGATACAAACTTACTGAGTGTCTATAATTTCCTCATTTGCATGGATAATGAAGGAATTAGCCAAGGCATCATCAACAATCAAAGTTCAAGATCCTTCCAATCTTTTAAGCTAAAAGAAAACGAAAAAGTAATCGAGCTTAAAAAATCTCAATGTCCAGCTGGCATGCTGGACTTGAAGTTAGTATTTTAAGAATTTTTACCTTCTCAAGATTTACCTTAAATTCTTTCCACTTGCACCTTTTGGAATCATCAAGACTATCACAAAAAGTAAACCCATGTACTCTCTTAAGACCTGCATAATTGAAAATGAAGGATAAGCTTTGAGATTATAAAAGAGTCGATGCACAATATACCTAGACTATGCTTTTGGTGCACCATATGAACAAATGTTGTGCAAAATCTCGAATAATGTTAAATATTGCACCGAGAAACTCACAGGGCATTTTGTTTGAAAAACTATCGATTATCTCACAGTAGATTGTGTTTGTAAACCTCCTCCGTGCAAACCCCACCCCAATCAAAATAACATGATTTTGGGTAAGGAGTGGACTATATGATAGTAAAGTAGATTGTTGAAGAGAAGATATCAAGTACTTACTTTCACCAATCTTGGACATCAAGCCTTCAATAGTAACAAGTCCACCTAATGTGCACTAGCCACTTCAAACTTAAGTTCCCGTATTTTCACAGAAGCCATATCGGACTACAATGATAAGAGGGGCATAAGGAGAAATTGAAAAAAAAAGAAAAAAAAAAGATAAAAAAAAGAAAGAAGTAATGCTGCAAAGCTTACATAAAAAACCAATGCTAAATCAGGAGCAAAACTTTGGAGAACCTACATAGGCAAACTGGCTAATGGTGCATGTGAATTGTTATAACTCAGATGATAAAGTACATGTGAATAGTCATAAACATTGAACTCATCTTTCACTTGAATCTGATTCGGTCCATGTGGTTGCTCTTCTTGTTCACAAATCTTGTCGGATTCCCTGGTATCACCGAAACAGGTGGTCATTAGCTTTATCCATGCTGGATAGCTTTGAATTCAGAGTCTCATATTTATCGCGAAGGGAATCAAGTGATGGATAGACTCACAAAATGTACTTTAGATTTGAGTGGTGGGACTCGGCTCCTATTTATTTGGACCACCTTCTAGCTAGAGATATTATAGATATTCCTCATTATAGATTTCATTAATGTTTGGTACTCTTTTTCTTTATATAGCTTTTTTCCACTGGATTTTGCTATGCAGAGGTTTTTAACAAGGTCAGCTTAGTCTTTTTTCTCTTATATCCAAACTCTTTTTCCTTTTTTCTATACATTTGATCTATTTAAAAAAAAAATGCACGAAATAAAAAGCTCAAAATACAGTCTACTTACTAAATGATATATTTGTTGAATTCTTCATAATTTCTTAGTGTTCTGTTGGCCTTGCTTTATGTTGCCGTCCAATGCTCTTTGTTTCTTTTCTCCTTGTTTATACGTTACTTTATGCAGTTTGGAGAGAAAAAATCAGCCTTCACAACATATAATTTTTCTGAAGTGACATAAAATTTGTCATTTTTTACAAAACAAACTTTAGACATTTTAACTTGAGTTATAGGAAAAAAGACTTCGAAAGATCATTAGTAGTGTCATTCCTAATAAGATTAGGAAGTTTCTTTGTAAATGAGCATAATCTTATAGAGTAATGTCAAAGGGGATTTAAGATTGATCAAAAGTTTCTTTTTTTTTTTTATTTAATACTTCAGCATTTTCAAATTAAGATATCATACCACATGTTTATCTAGGAGCAACAGAGTTAATTAAAAAATTATCATACCATAAGACCCATATTTCACAATATGACAGATAAATAATCTCCAATGTTATTGTATCAATTATTAAAAAAATTCATATAATGACATCAACTTCACCTACCATTTTCATTATTTTCCCATCTCATTGTTTGAAGAAAAGTAACAATGGACTATGAAGTTAAAATAATTTGAGTGTTTTTGGTCCCACCCTTTATAAATTTTTCTTCATACAAAGTAAATTGCACTTCATTATTTTACTAAAAGGCATATAAGAAAAAGAATCCACAGTTTGGAAAAAATAGTGGGACTATCCACACCCTATCATTTCCCAAATACATCCAAAATTTTTAAATTTTTATTTTAAAAAATACAATAATTTAAATTATTCCCTTCAAGAATTAAAAGGAAAAAAAAAAAACTTTCCCATTCCCCTCTTTCCCATCCAACTTTTTTTTTAACTTTCTTTGAAATTTATTATTTTTTCATTTTTCTAGTTAAAGTATAAAAAATGGGGTGTGGATAGGCCCACCAAAAAATATCAACTTCTATATCATTCGGCTACAACTGTAGTAACATTTTTCAAAGATGATATTCTGATGGTAAAAAAAATCTTGTGCATTGAGTGTCCAACCATGAAAATGCCCAATTTCATGACATGTCACATGAACTCATCAAAGTCATTAGCAACTCTACAACCTCAACATTTTCATGAAAATTCATAACGAATGCTACAATATATAATTCACAAAAATAATAACTGACCTGACTCGACTCACGCTTCCCTCCACTCGTGCGCACGCACCCCCACGTGCTTGGGTGTGTACGTTCAAACCCACCCAAATTCGCTCCAAATGTTATACCTTTATGTTATGTTAGTCATACTTTTAAGACAATATTTATATTATATTAAGCATACATTTATATACTTTAAACATACCTTTAGATTATGTTATGTTAAACATATATTTAGGATTTTTATGTTATGTTATGTATACATTTATATTATATTAAGCATACCTTTATGTTATGTTAAGAATACATTTATGGCTTTATGTTATGTTAAACATACATTTATGCTATATTAAGAATACATTTATGATTTTACGTTATGTTAAGCATACCTTTAGGGTTTTTATGTTATGTTAGTCATACTTTTTAATTATATTAGTTGTACCATTTAAACATACATTTATGTTATGTTAGTCATACTTTTTTAATTATGTTAGTTATACATTTTAAACATACATTTATGTTATGTTAGTCATACTTTTTAATTATGTTAGTTATACATTTTAAACATACATTTATGTTATGTTAGTCATACTTTTTAATTATATTAGTTATACCTTTATATATTATATAAATGTATGTGTATAAATTTGTATGTGTATAAATAAATTAGGATTTTTTATGCTGAAATTAGGGTTTTTTCGTCGAAATTTTTTTTTGTCAAAATTAAGGTTCTTTTTTAAAGTTAAAATACTACATAAAGGTCTATTAAACATAATATAAAAGCATATTTAATATGAGATAAAGGTATGAATAACAAAACATAAAAGTTAGGGTAAAAAAAAATGCGTGGATCCGGGTCGAATTTGACCCGACCCGACCCGCGTTGTATCGATCTAAGATCCCTACAACAGTTGCATATAAGTGCAACTCTATATAATTTTATATACAATGAAAAAGTCAGATAATTCAAATAATATATAAAGTAAAGCTACACAAGATATCTCAATTTATGAGGAACTCACCTTCCTGAAATGGTGAATTTGAGTCAACCACAAATATCCAGCACAACCAACTAAACCAATCAGCATACAAGATTTCGAACCCAATCCAATAGATAATATAAATTCAAAATAGTAAACACAAAATACCAAGAATCAACAAAACACAAACAAGAAATAACAAATCAACACCAAAAAAGTTCATCACAAAATAGCATATACGCAAAACAACAAGAATATTCAAAACTCCAATAAGAAATAACAAATCAACAAGAAGAAAGTCCAAACTACAAACACAGATAGCAAGAGTCAACGAAACACACACAAGAAATAACAAATCAAAATCAAAAGAGCTCTTCGTAACAAAATAGCAAACACAGAACATCGTGAATCAACAAAACTCAAACAAGAAATAACAAATCAACAACATGAAAGTTCAAATAGCAAGCACAGAACACAAAAAACCAATAAAATTTAAGCAAGAAGCAATAAAAATACTCCAACAATCCACATATCGTTTGAGACCCAATCGTATTCCTTGATTGTGAGCCAAAAAAAAAAAAGCACCAAATAAGTGGATAGAACATACTTGTTAACAGAAAAAATTATAATCAAGGATACAAACTTACTTGTTAACTGAGTGTCGTTTATAATTTCATCATTTGCAGGGACAATGAAGGAATTAGTCAAGGCATCATCAACAATCAAAGTTCAAGATCCTTCCAATCTTTTAAGCTAAAAAAAAAAAAGTAATCGAGCTTTTAAAATCTCAATGTCCAGCTAGCATGCTAAACTTGAAGTTAGTATTTTAAGAATTTTTACCTTCTCAAGATCTGCCTTAAATTCTTTCCACTTGCACCTTTTGGAATCATCAAGACTATCACAAAAAGTAAACCCACCTACTCTCTTAAGACCTGCATAATTGAAATTGAAGGATAAGCTTTGAGATCAGAGAAGAGCCGAAGAGCAGTATACCTAGACTATGCTTTTGGTGCACCATATGAACAGATGTTGTGCAAAATCTCAAATAATGTTAAACATAGCATCGAGAAACTCACAGGGCATTTTGTTTGAAAAATTATCGATTATTTCACAGTAGATTGTGTATATAAACCTCCTCCATGCAAACCCCACCGCCAATCAAAATAACATGATTTTGGGTAAGGAGTGGGCTGATATGATAGTAAAGTAGATTGCTGAAGAGGAGATATCAAGTACTTACTTTCACCAATCTTGGACATCAAGCCTTCAATAGTAACAAGTCCACCTAATATGCAGTCACTAGCCACTTCCAACTTAAGTTCCAGTATTTTCACAGAAGCCATATCGGACAACAAAGATAAGACGATCGGACAACAAAGATAAGACGGGCATAAGGAGAAATTGAAAATAATAGAAAAAAAGATAAAAAGAAGAAAGAAGTAATGCTGCGAAGCTTACGTAAAAAACCAATGCTAAATCAGGAGCAAAACTTTGGAGAACCTACATAGGCAAACTGGCTTATATTGGTGCATGTGAATTGTTATAACTCAGATGATAAAGTACATGTACCATTTATAATATCTCTTCCTTATGAGGAGAGAAAACAAATTCAGCATTTGATACTTCAATAATTTAAAGAATTGTCCTCTCTAATCTGGGGCATTTCAATATAAGACAGCTCATCTCACAAATTGAAGTAGTTAAAAGTAAGATTTTCCAGAATTAAGAAATAGCAACTAATAAGGTACATACAAAGAAAATCAGAAGGAAACGTCAATGCAAAGTTATGCAGATACAAGTCAAATGCTCCCTGCTAAACAAATACGCATGCCAAGTGCAAACCGTTCTCAACATGCAAGTTTACTACCAAAATGTGATAAAACTAACCAAGTTTTTCAGTCATCGGCATTCACCTAACATCGACCACGAAAGTTCTTTCGTTTTCAAGCAAAGTCGACAATGGACCGCAGGCCACAGTCCTAGATTGTTATAAAGGGCTACTGTTGACAGCTGATTGTTTATTATTCATCCAAGTTAACCTACAAAAATTCAATACTGCTAATGTAAGACATCATATATACTGCCTTTTTTTTTCTCGAAACATTTTGATTCGGGCAATAAAACACGAAGAGTGAAGGGAAAATCATCAGAACAAAAACATAAACAACATGATAACTGCATACCTTCATATCATCCCGGCAAAGATCTCTAATATTCTTCACATGAAAATTAATCTTATTTCCTACATCAGGAATCAGAACACCAAGCTTTACCTGCAAAGTACATGATTAAAACTTCCATATTTGAAATCGCAGACGGTAGGATCTGCATACAAGTGTGGGACTAAACCCACTTACATGCAGAGTAATACGAACCTCAAAGTTATGATCACCACAAGCTTCACAATAGCAAGCCATAACGATCACTTCTTGAAAGGAAGGTATATCTGTCTACAGTTAAGTAGTAACTTTGATTTGAGTACACAGCCAAACATCATGCAACGTTCTAAATTACAAAAAATTGCAATATCATCATAGTTTTACAGAATTTAATCGACAAATTTAACCAGAAATCTATAAGAACTTGAACCATTTGTTACTGTTGCTGTAAGAACAATTCACACCAAACTTATTTAATACCGGTGATAAGGAGAAGAATAAATTCCAGAAAAAATGCCCATTGCAGAATCTAACACATCATGCAAAATAAAAAAACAAGAGTGAGAGTAAAGTTTGGGTTAGCAGGAAGAAAGGATACTAGTTACAAACATATAACGCACAAGAAGATCATAAATAGCACGCAAACCGACCAACTAAATCAATCAACCAACCAACCTACAAGATTTATAACACGGTCCAACAGATAATATAAATTCAAATAGCAAACACGGAACACTAAGAATCAGCAAAACACAAACATGAAATAACAAATAAACATCAACAAACCCCATCATCACCAAATAGCAAACACCATGAATCATCAAAACAAAAACAAGAAATAAACAAGAAGAAAGTCCAAATAGCAAACAAAGAACAAAAAGAATCAACAAAACACAAACATTAAATAACAAATGAACAAGAAGAAAGCCCATTATCACAAAGTGGCAAACACAACACCATGAATCATTGAAACTAAAACAAAAAATTATCAAATCAACAACAAGAAAGTCCAAATAGCAAACACAAAATACCAAGAATCAAGAAAACACAAACACGAAATAACAAATGACACCAAGAAACCCCATCATCATAAAATAGCAAACATAGAACACCAAGAAATAACAAATAAACATCAAGAAAGTCCAAATAGCAATAAAAGAACGCAAAGAGTCTACAAAACACAAACACGAAATAACAAATAAACAAGAAGAAGAAAACCCATCACGATTCAACGAAACACAAACAATAAACAACAAATCAACACCAAGAAAGCCCATCGTCACAAAATAGCAAATACATAATATGCATGAACATCAGCTATGGAAAGCATGCATGCCTGTGACAATAGATATTGATCAGCTGAGAGAGAGAGAGAGAGAGAGAGAGAGAGAAATCAATTTTCAGAATCTGTTAAGACAGGCACTCCAATTCCTCCATGTCATCTGAATCAGAGATGATCTCATCATCCATGATGATATGCTCATCTTCCTCAAACCATTCATCCTCAGGGAAAGATCTGTGATAAGTTAGAACTCGGTGGTTGAGGAAATGTAAACAATTGTGCAAGGTTAAGTGAAACAACACTTACCTTTGTGCATCGATTCCACTATCAGAGAAACCTTGGCGGCACAAGCAATTTTGTCTGATGAAATATTATGCAATTGTTTGGATGGATAGCCAGCAAACCATGCTATTTTAATGGTGAAGGACACACTAACTACAAAAAAGACATTATATGCAAAAAAAAGGCATGTATCATCAACCTTTACACTGAAGCAAAAGTAAAACAAAATCAAGAGTAAACAAAGGAAGAGAAATCAAAGGCTAGGATTAATTGGAGTGAAGAAGAGGAAATAATTTAAAAATAAATAGATGGTGCTAGAAGATTAGTACCGCCAGTCACGTACTTCTCACCATTTCGGCAGAAATAACTCCATACGACAATGCTTAACTGCAGAGAAGTCAGCATTGACTTTAAATTACTTTCTGCTTCTGTAAAGCGCAGTCCTACCATTTGAAGAAATGCTATCTATTGTTGAATCATGCCCATCCAAAAACATCTTGCTCCCCCCGGTTACACTCTCATTTAGATCATCAAGTCTTGCAACCACCTGTCAAAACCGAAGATTAAATACCTAAAGGTAAAAAAAATGTAAAACGTTAACCAATGATGAACCAATTAAGCAAACCATCTCTTTCTGATGATGCATGCAGTCAGAAATCAGAGTGGTCGTATCAGCAATAAGTTTCTTAGCATCTGACTTGGACTGTTCCTGAAGATCACAAGCATAATATAAGGTAAACAAATCAGAGTCATGCATTGGTATTGACAATGAATCTTAAACTCATCAAAACCTCATAAGCTTTCCGAAATTCAGCAATGCACGTGGTCTGAAAATCATCAACTTTAGTTGCAGGATTTTCAAGCAGTTTTGATTCTTCCAAAAGTATATCGAGAAATCCCTGAAGGGATCCTGAGGTATTCACCAAGTGCACCATGCTAGTGTTAAATCTCTGGAAAAATCTCCAGTTTAAGAAGATATAAAGAACAATGCTTGGTGGTGGAACAACAATCTTTCAAAGGGGATTCAAAAAAGAACATCTGAAGTGGATATGCACACCTGTCTGAGCACCCTTGCTAAGTTGGCCATTTTGCCTTGATGAGTTGATAGGGTTTGTTGAAGATCATCATCAAAAGCTGAATTCATTTCAACAGCCTCTTCAGATAATAACTA
This sequence comes from Scutellaria barbata, assembly GCA_028654395.1. Taxonomy (NCBI): domain Eukaryota; kingdom Viridiplantae; phylum Streptophyta; class Magnoliopsida; order Lamiales; family Lamiaceae; genus Scutellaria; species Scutellaria barbata. The sequence goes on along the minus strand of CM053655.1, from coordinate 365,679 downwards.
CATGATTCAAACACAGGTACGATTAGACAAGGCATTAAGTCATTGTTAGGAACATCAATAAGTTGTGAGATAGGAGAAGCAAAAGCTGGAGGCTCATCCAAAACAGCATTACTACATGATTTGTGCAATAGAACAACATTCTGAACAGCCTCAAAATGAGAGATACACAAAGCCCTTAAAGAAGTTACATTCTTCTTAAAATGCACAGCAGCCCACAAGCAAAATTTTGACATATTAAAATGGATCAAACAAATTGACAAAAATAAATAAAGGGGACATCTCCAGGGGGAACAATAAATTCTATGACAATATTCTTTAAACTCAGAATTTAGATTTACGAGAAAGAAGTAAAAATTACACAGATTGACAATATTCAGAATAAAAATGATTTTACAACCAACTGAATGATAGAAAAATTACCTGATCATGTACTTCAAGAAAGATGCTACAGAGATTCTCTATACATTAGAGGTATTCACTTTGCTGAGACAGGGATGTTGCCAGCAACTTGCAAATCGCACCAACCAACCTACAAGATTTAAAACACAGTCCAGTAGATAATATAAATTCAAATAGGAAACAAAGAACACTAAGAATCAGCAAAACACAAATACGAAATAACAAATGAACATCAAGAAACCCCATCATCACCAAATAGCAAAGGCAGAACAATATGAATCATCAAAACAAAAACAAAAAAAAAAAGAAATAAACAAGAAGAAAGTCCAAATAGCAAAAAAAGAACACAAAGAATCAACAAAACACAAACACGAAATAACAAATGAACAAGAAGAAAAAGAAAGCCCATTATCACAAAATGACAAACACATGAATTATCGAAACTAATACAAGAAATTACCAAATCAACAACAAGAAAGTCCAAATAGCAAACATCATACCAAGAATCAACAAAACACAAACACGAAATAACAAATGAACACACCAAGAAATACCATCATCACAAAATAGCGAACATAGAACAACACGAATCATCAAAACTAAAACAAGAAATAACAAATAAAGAACAAGAAAGTCCAAATACCAAACAAAGAACACAAAGAATCAACAAAACACAACCACGAAATAACAAATAAGCAACAAGAAGAAAGCCCATCATCACAAAATGGCAAACACAACACCATGAATAATCGAAACTAAAACAAAAATTTACAAATCAACAAGAAGAAAGTCCACAGAACACACCAAGAATCAATGAAACACAAACAGTAAATAACAAATCAACATAAAGAAAGCCCATCGTCACATATTAGCAAATACATAATATGCATGAACAACATCAATGGAAAGCATGCATGCTGTGAGAGAGAGAGAGAGAGAGAGAGAGAGAAATCTATTCTCAAAATCTGTTAAGACAGGCACTCTAATTCCTCCATTTACACACAAGCAAAGGACTCATCTTCAAGTGCTCATTTGAATCAGAGATGATCTCATCATCCATGATGGGGTGCTCATCTTCATCAAACCATTCATCCTTAGGGAAGGAACTGTGATAAGTTAGAACTGTTGGTTGAGGAAATGTAAACAATCATGCAAGGTCAAGTGAAACAATACTTACCTTTGTGCATCGATTCCACCATCAGAGAGACATTGGCGGCACAAGCAATTTTGTCGGATGAAATATTATGCAAATGTCTGGATGGATAGCCAGCAAACCATGCTATTGCAATGGTGAAGTGTTGCAATGGTAAATAAGAGAATTGCAGGAAAGGAAATGACTCACAACCAAGAAGCATTAGTATGAAATCCTCATATTAATACAGTGATGACATATTGCAAATATTTTAGGCATTCTCCACAAGATTTTTCTGTCCAGAATAAACATAATGTTGGCAAGAACATATGTATTGTGAAAATAATATCAGGTTATAAGAACCTGTTGCAAACCAAGTGACCGCAGAGGGGCTGAATCGTGAATACCCCAAAATTCCCTCTCATCAGGCAGCCACATCACCACTGTTTTCTGTTAGCCTAGCCAGTTAAACATTTTTGTATTCTAGAATACCCCAAAATGTTTCCTAAAAGAACATCTCCAGCCACAGTTGATGCAGCTTCCCAAATGATGTCAGCACAAAATTATTGACTTTCAAACAAGTTACATGATCAAAAAGGTGAATGAAAACACCTGTTCATTCAGCATCAAGCAAAAGCATTGAAAAACTAAAGGATTCATAAACCATAAATTACTTCCTGAGGAGGCATAAGGAAGCATTTTTGTATGTGCAGATAAATTTAGCTAAATAAATCTGCAACTACATGACAGAAAAGCATTACATGGTAACAAAAAATGAGGATAACGATTCACAAGTTCTTTTTTCGAAGAAAATTGAGATTGAAAATTTTAAGGCATCCATCAAATAAAAAGTGGACTTCAATCCCAAAATAGGATGAAAAGCAGTCAATAAGAGGATGACTTACAGGTGAAAATGATGCTCTCTCAAGATGATCAGAACCATCTAACGAGACATGCTTGAGGTAAGGGCATTTGAGCTCAAGGGAAGTTATTGCACGACAACCACCAAGTGAAAGACTAACTAAAGACGTACTGTAGAAACTCATTGTTGTCAAACTCTGACACAACATAAGAGGCCCACTTCGTACCAGCGTGGAAAGACTTCCCAAAAGTAAGGGGTTGATGATGATCCAAAGAATTACTGCAGCTTTCCCACTTCCTTTGATTATCTCATATACAAAAAAGGCGTAAAGGTAAAGGAAGCGGGTGCCCAATCACTAGGGGGCAAATCCAAATAGAAAAACTCACATTGGGTTTAGGGATAATCAGGCTCTCTTTTCATATCCGAAATAGTGACCCGGCTATCAAGGAGACCGAAAGAAAGACAAAAAAACCAGTGCCTTTCGTATAGATCGAAATAGCAGTGACTATAAAAAAATTTGATGCATGTAGAACTTGTATAAATAGATGGATAGATGATAATATGAGATGCAGTTGACTCCAATATCACATGCGTGCATTAGGCATTTTTTCTACTGCACTCCATGTCCAAAAGCTAAAAGATCTCCTAGACCTCCAACTACATTATGAAATTAAAATTTCTAAGAGCAGTATGATTCCTTATGTTTGCATCGTGTACTCTGGATTCCGACCAAACTAAGTATCTTTTCTTGTATGAAGTTTGAACTAAAACACAAACTGACTTTACGCCAACATTAAGATCTTGATTTTATGAATAATAAGGGTCGCAAGAAATTTATGAAAATAATATAAATCCTCATAATTCTTTAACATACTGAATTATTGCTGATCACAATCAAGGTTTTATCAATTGAAGGAATTGCTAATACAAGATAGAAAGGGAACTCAAAAAGGAACAACTGAAGTGGATATGCAAGAAAGCTACCTTGCTAAATTGTCCATCTTGCCTTGATGAGTTGGTAGGGATTGTTGAAGATCTGAATTCATTACAACAGCCTCTTCAGCTTATAACTACGTGATTCAAACATGGGCATGATTAGACTAGGCATTAAGACATAGTTAGGAACATCAAAATGAATGAGGAACGTTAAAATGGTACCTCACTTCTCCAATAAGTTGTGAGTTAGAAGAAGCCAAAGCTGATTGCTCATCCAAAACAGCATTACTGCATGATTTGTGCAATCAAACAACATTTTTGAACAACCTCAAAATGAGAGATACACAAAGCCCTTAAAGAAGTTACTTTCTTCTTAAATTGCACGGCAGCCTACAAGCAAAATTTTGACATATTAAAATGGATCAAACAAATTGACAAAAAAAAAAAAGGGGGATATCTCCTGGGGAAACAATAAATGCTATGACAATATACTTCAAACTCTGAATTATATATAGGTCGATGACATTCAGAATTAAAATGATTTTACAACCAACTGAATGGTAGAAAAATTACCTGATCATGTACTTCAAGAAAGATGCTAACAATGTCAAACAATTTTTTTTACCTCTTTATCAAGCTATTAACATGAGTAGCTTAATAATAGTATTGTATTTTAATAGTGTGTCTTATTGTTTAGAAGAAAAAATGTTAATGGTATCTTGCCATTTTCCAATGAACATCAACAACATATAATCAAATAAATGATGACATCTTAGAACCTGAAAGGATAAGCACAAAGACAGGTCTTTTTTTTTTAATAAGAAATGAATAATATATTTACATTATTACAACAAAAAATATAAAAGTGTTTAGGGGAAAGACAAAATAAAAACTATGGATAAAGAAACTTGCAAAAACAATGAATATATACAAAATGAAGCCCACTGGTGTTTTCGAACTATATAGCTTAAATGCTCATTATTTAGAAGTAAACAAAATCAAATTTCACGAACTTAATAAGCTATCACAAAACCAGTGTCCACACTTACTGGAAAATATTATGGTGTATCACACAGGACAAAGGATCTGAGTGTGTTTAACATGAAAGAATCAACTTTGAGAATCTTCTAGGTATGTCTTCGCCATAAGTAAATCAAACCTCATAAAGAATAAAAACAAGTCTAGAAAATCAAATCATCACAGCAACGAGTGATGTCTTTGCCACTCTTCTGGGAATCTTTCTCAAATGTAACTCTTACAGATTAAATCTCAACATCGAGTTGCTCATTACTCTCACACATGCTCCTGAAGCATAAGTAAATGTTATAAAGTTCTCAAACGGACAGGTTCAGAGGATAGTTTATGTACGTGGCATTTTGATTGTCATAAGTGTACAATGTCCAGCTCAATATTTTTGTCAGATTCATGGATTTGAATGTCAAACTGTGTGTACACAGAAGACATTATATGCAAAAAAATAAAAAAAAAAGATATGAAACATAAACAAGGCTTCCCAAGTAAATCAACAAACCTAACATGTGAAGCTATTCTCATGGCATGCTGACTTTCCATGTAAGTCGTTGATTGTTAGGTTCTCTGCCACCGCTTCGAAGCTTATCACCGGTCTTTACACTGAAGCGAAACTAAAAAAAATCAAGAGTAAACAAAGGAAGAGAAATCAAAGTCTAAAGAATAATTGGAGTGAAGAAGAGGAAATAATTTAGAAGTAAAGAGATGGTGCAAGACGATTAGTATTGCCAGTCACGTATTTCTCACCATTTCTGCAAAAAATAACTCCATACGACAATGCTTAGCTGCAGAGAAGTCAGGATTGTCCTTAAAATTACTTTCTGCTTGTATAAAACAGTCCTGCCATTTTCTTTTTAAATCTGAGGAAATGTGAGACTCTTACAAGAAGCATGTTACAACTTCTTCCTAGAACAATTTAGCAAAGCAAGAATACTGATCAAGAAACAATAACTGCAGATTTGAGAGATAATGGTTCTCAAGAATTACCTAGAAAAAGAAGCTGAGAGCGGCCGCTGGTGGAGAGCGGCAGCATGAAGGATGCCATTGTTAGTTGCCACAATCTATTTGCAGTAATCCCAATTCGGGAAAGGTGACGAATAAGTCTTATTCAACAAACTCACCCTAGATGTAGTCAATGAGATGTGCAGCTTTCCTGAACTGGGATTACAGAAAACAGATTGTGTGGAAATTAGGTGGGTCAAATCGATACTTTTCTGGAGTGACATCCCCATAGGGACTCCTGTAAATGCTATCTCAGTAGGAATCCTCACGTTCTCACTCATCTAAAAACAAAACCTGTTTCCTTCAAGAAGCCGATTCCCAAACAAGGTTTAGAGTTGACATTGAAGAAAATGGTAGAACTGAAATTTCCAACACTGGCATTTATGACCAAACTGTATCTCTTTGCCCTCAACTGTAACTCTCACAGATTCAATCTCAACAACGTGTTGGACATTACTCTCACACCTAAAACATAAATAAATGTCATAATGAACTAATTTCTTCACAAAACGGCATGTTCAGAGGATAGTTTATGCATGCGGCATTTGATTGTCATATGTGTACACTGTCCAGCTCAATATTTTCAAGAATTCGCATCTCAAACTGCGCACACAGTGGATATTATAGGCAAAAAAAAAAATGAAACCTACACAAGGCTTCCTTAGTAAATCAACAAACCTAACATGTGAAGCTATTCTCATGGCATGCTGACTTTCCATGTCAGTCATTGATTGTTGGGTTCTCTGCCACCGCTTCGGAGCTCATCACCAGCCTTTACACTGAAGCGAAACTAAAAAAATCAATAGTAAACAAAGGAAGAGAAATCAAAGGCTAAGGAATAACTGGAGTGAAGAAGAGGAAATAATTTAGAAATAAAGAGATGGTGCAAGACGATTAGTATTGCCAGTCACGTATTTCTCACCATTTCTGCAAAAAATAACTCCATGCGACAATGCTTAGCTACAGAGAAGTAAGGATTGTCCTTGAAATTACTTTCTGCTTGTGTACAGCAGTCCAGCCATTTTCTTTTTAAATCTGAAGAAATGCTATCTATTGTTGAAACATGCCCATCCAAAAACATCTTGCTTGGTGGTGGAACAACAATCTTTTCAAATGGGACTCAAAAAAGGAACTACTGAAGTGGATGACATGCAAACCTGTCTGAGCACCCTGCTAAGTTGGCCATTTTGCCTTGATGAGTTGATAGGGTTTGTTGAAGATCAGCAAAAACTGAATTCATTTCAACAGCCTCTTCAGCTAATAACTACGTGATTCAAACATGGGTGCGATTAGACAAGGCATTAAGTCATAGTTAGGAAAATCAATAAGTTGTGAGTTAGAAGAAGCAAAAGCTGGAGGCTCATCCAAAACAGCATTACTACATGATTTGTGCAATCAAATAACATTGTGAGCAGCCTCAAAATGAGAAATATATAAAGCCCTAAAAGAAGTTACTTACTTCTTAAATTGCACAGCAGCCTACAAGATTTAAAACATGGTCCAGTAGGTAATATTAATACAAATAGGAAACAAAGAACACTAAGAATCAGCAAAACATAAATACGAAATAACAAATGAACATCAACAAACCCCATCATCACCAAATAGCAAAGGCAGAACAATATGAATCATGAAAACAAAAAACAAAAAAATAATAATAAACAAGAAAGTTCAAATAGCAAACAAAGAACATAAACAATCAACAAAACACAAACACGAAAAAAAAATGAACAAGAAGAAAAAGAAAGCTCACTATCACAAAATGACAAACACATGAATTATCGAAACTAAAACAAGAAACTACCAAATCGACAAGAAGAAAGTCCAAATAGCAAACATAATACCAAGAATCTACAAAACACAAACACGAAATAACAAATGATCACCAAGAAACCCTATCATCACAAAACAGCAAACATGGAACACCACAAATCACCAAACTAAAACAAGAAATAACAAATAAACAAAAAAGAAAGTCCAAATAGCAAACGAAGAACACAATCAAAACACAACCACGAAATAACAAATAAACAACAAGAAGAAAGCCCATCATCACAAAATGACAAACACGACAGCATGAATAATCGAAACTAAAACAAAAAATTACAAATCAACAACAAGAAAGTCCACAGAAGACCAATAATCAACGAAACACGAACAATAAATAACAAATCAACACCAAGAAAGCCCATCGTCACAAAATAGCAAATACATAATACGCATGCACAACATCAATGGAAAGCATGCATGTTGAGAGAGAGAGAGAGAAATGAATTCTCAGAATTTGTTAAGACAGGCATTTTGTTAAGACAGGCACTACAATTCCTCCATTTGCACAGAAGCAAAGGACTCATCTTCAAGTGCTCATCCAAATCAGAGATGATCTCATCATCCATGATGATGTGCTCATCTTCCTCAAACCATTCATCCTCAGGGAAGGAACTGTGATAAGTTAGAACTTGTTGGTTGAGGAAATGTAAACAATCGTGCAAGGTTAAGTGAAACAGCACTTACCTTTGTGCAGCAATTCCACTATCAAAGAAACCTTGGCGGCATAAGCAATTTTGTCGGATGACATATTAAGCAGATGTCTGGATGGATAGCCAGCAAACCATGCTATTCCAACGGTGAAGTGCGCACTAACTGCAATAGAGATTGTTGTAAATAAGAGAATTGCGGGAAAGGAAATGACTCACAACCAAGAAGCATTAGTATGAAATCCTCATATTAATACGGTCATATTGCAAATATTTTAGGCATTCTCCACAAGATTTTTCTATTCAGAATAAACATAATGATGGCAAGAACATACGTATTGTGAAAATAATATCAGGTTATAAGAACCTCTGCTGTAAACCAAGTGACCGAAGAGGGGATGAATCGTGAATACCCCAAAATTCCTTCTCATCAGACAGCCACATCACCACTGTTTTCTGTTAGCCTAGCCAGTTAAACATTTTTGTATTCTAGAATACCCCAAACTGTTTCCTAAAAGAACATCTCCCAGCCACAGTTGATGCAGCTTCCCAAATGATGTCAGCATAAAATTATTGACTTTCAAACAAGTTACATGATCAAAAAGGTGAATGAAAACACCTGTTCATTCAGCATCAAGCAAAAGCATTGAAAAACTAAAGGATTCATAAACCATAAATTACTTCCTGAGGAGGCATAAGGAAGCATTTTTGTATGTGCAGATAAATTTAGCTAAATAAATCTGCAACTACATGACAGAAAAGCATTACATGGTAACAAAAAATGAGGATAACGATTCACAAGTTCTTTTTTCGAAGAAAATTGAGATTGAAAATTTTAAGGCAGCCCATCAAATAAAGAGTGGACTTCAATCCCAAAATAGGATGAAAAGCAATCAATAAGAGGATGACTTACAGGAGAAAACGATTCTCTCTCAAGATAATCACAACAATCTAAGGAGACATGCTCGAGGTAAGGACATTTGAGCTCAAGAGAAGTTATTGCACAGCAACCACCAAGTGAACGACTAACTAAAGACGTAATGTAGAAACTCACTGTTGTCAAACTCTGACACAACACAACAGAGTAAACAGTGACTATCACAAAATGAAATTACATGAACTTGCAGAAAAAATGCCCATTGCAGAATCTAACACATCATGCAAAATAAAAAAACAAGAGTGAGAGTAAAGTTTGGGTTAGCAGGAAGAAAGGATACTAGTTACAAACATATAACGCACAAGAAGATCATAAATAGCACGCAAACCAACTAAATCAATCAATCAACCAACCAACCTACAAGATTTATACACGGTCCAACAGATAATATAAATTCAAATAGCAAACACAGAACACTAAGAATCAGCAAAACACAAACATGAAATAACAAATAAACATCAACAAACCCCATCATCACCAAATAGCAAACACCATGAATCATCAAAACAAAAACAAGAAATAAACAAGAAGAAAGTCCAAATAGCAAATAAAGAACAAAAAGAATCAACAAAACACAAACATTAAATAACAAATGAACAAGAAGAAAGCCCATTATCACAAAGTGGCAAACGCAACACCACGAATCATTGAAACTAAAACAAAAAATTATCAAATCAACAACAAGAAAGTCCAAATAGCAAACACAAAATACCAAGAATCAAGAAAACACAACCACGAAATAACAAATGAACACCAAGAAACCCCATCATCATAAAATAACAAACATAGAACACCAAGAAATAACAAATAAACATCAAGAAAGTCCAAATAGCAATAAAAGAACGCAAAGAGTCTACAAAACACAAACACGAAATAACAAATAAACAAGAAGAAGAAAGCCCATCATGATTCAACGAAACACAAACAATAAACAACAAATCAACACCAAGAAAGCCCATCGTCACAAAATAGCAAATACATAATATGCATGAACAACAGCTATGGAAAGCATGCATGCCTGTGACAATAGATATTGATCAGCTGAGAGAGAGAGAGAGAGAGAGAGAGAAATCAATTTTCAGAATCTGTTAGGACAGGCACTCCAATTCCTCCATGTCATCTGAATCAGAGATGATCTCATCATCAATGATGATATGCTCATCTTCCTCAAATCATTCATCCTCAGGGATAGATCTGTGATAAGTTAGAACTCGGTGGTTGAGGAAATGTAAACAATTGTGCAAGGTTAAGTGAAACAACACTTACCTTTGTGCATCGATTCCACTATCAGAGAAACCTTAGCGGCACAAGAAATTTTGTCTGATGAAATATTATGCAATTGTTTGGATGGATAGCCAGCAAACCATGCTATTTCAATGGTGAAGGACACACTATCTACAAAAAAGACATTATATACAAAAAAAGACATGTATCATCAACCTTTACACTGAAGCAAAAGTAAAACAAAATCAAGAGTAAACAAAGGAAGAGAAATCAAAGGCTAGGATTAATTGTAGTGAAGAAGAGGAAATAATTTAAAAATAAATAGATGGTGCTAGAAGATTAGTACCGCCAGTCACGTACTTCTCACCATTTCGGAAGAAATAACTCCATACGACAATGCTTAGCTGCAGAGAAGTCAGCATTGACTTTAAATTAATTTCTGCTTCTGTAAAGCGCAGTCCTACCATTTTCTTTTTAAATCTGAAGAAATGATATCTATTGTTGAATCATGCCAATCCAAAAACATCTTGATCCCCCCGGTTACACTCTCATTTAGATCATCAAGTCTTGCAACCACCTGTCAAAACCGAAGATTAAATACCTAAAGGTAAAAAAAAATGTAAAACGTTAACCAATGATGAACCAAATAAGCAAACCATCTCTTTCAGATGATGCATGCAGTCAGAAATCAGAGTGGTCATATCAGCAATAAGTTTCTTAGCATTTGACTTGGACTGTTCCTGCAGATCACAAGCATAATATAGGGTAAACAAAACAGAGTCACGCATTGGTATTGACAATGAATCTCAAACTCATCAAAACCTCATAAGCTTTCCAAAATTCAGCAATGCACGTGGTCTGAACATCATCAACTTTAGTTGCATGATTTTCAAGCAGTTTTGATTCTTCCAAAAGTATATCGAGAAATCCCTGAAGGGATCCTGAGGTATTCACCAAGTGCACCATGCTAGTGTTAAATCTCTGGAAAAATCTCCAGTTTAAGAAGATATAAAGAACAATGCTTGGTGGTGGAACAACAATCTTTCAAAGGGGATTCAAAAAAGAACATCTGAAGTGGATATGCACACCTGTCTGAGCACCCTTGCTAAGTTGGCCATTTTGCCTTGATGAGTTGATAGGGTTTGTTGAAGATCATCATCAAAAGCTGAATTCATTTCAACAGCCTCTTCAGATAATAACTACATGATTCAAACACAGATACGATTAGACAAGGCATTAAGTCATAGTTAGGAACATCAATAAGTTGTGAGTTAGGAGAAGCAAAAGCTGGAGGCTCATCCAAAACAGCATTACTACATGATTTGTGCAATAGAACAACATTCTGAGCAGCCTCAAAATGAGAGATACACAAAGCCCTTAAAGAAGGTACATTCTTCTTAAAATGCACAGCAGCCCACAAGCAAAATTTTGACACATTAAAATGAAACAAACAAATTGAGAAAAATAAATAAAGGGGACATCTCCAGGGGGAACAATAAATTCTATGACAATATTCTTTAAACTCAGAATTTAGATTTACGAGAAAGAAGTAAAAATTACACAGATTGACAATATTCAGAATAAAAATGATTTTACAACCAACTGAATGATAGAAAAATTACCTGATCATGTACTTCAAGAAAGATGCTACAGAGATTCTCTATACATTAGAGGTATTCACTTTGCTGAGACAGGGATGTTGCCAGCAACTTGCAAATCGCACCAACCAACCTACAAGATTTAAAACACAGTCCAGTAGATAATAAAAATTCAAATAGGAAACAAAGAACACTAAGAATCAGCAAAACACAAATACGAAATAACAAATGAACATCAAGAAACCCCATCATCACCAAATAGCAAAGGCAGAACAATATGAATCATCAAAACAAAAACAAAAAAAAAAGAAATAAACAAGAAGAAAGTCCAAATAGCAAAAAAAGAACACAAAAAATCAACAAAACACAAACACGAAATAACAAATGAACAAGAAGAAAAAGAAAGCCCATTATCACAAAATGACAAACACATGAATTATCGAAACTAATACAAGAAATTACCAAATCAACAACAAGAAAGTCCAAATAGCAAACATCATACCAAGAATCAACAAAACACAAACACGAAATAACAAATGAACACACCAAGAAATACCATCATCACAAAATAGCGAACATAGAACAACACGAATCATCAAAACTAAAACAAGAAATAACAAATAAAGAACAAGAAAGTCCAAATACCAAACAAAGAACACAAAGAATCAACAAAACACAACCACGAAATAACAAATAAGCAACAAGAAGAAAGCCCATCATCACAAAATGGCAAACACAACACCATGAATAATCGAAACTAAAACAAAAAATTACAAATCATCAACAAGAAAGTCCACAGAACACCAAGAATCAACGAAACACAAACAATAAATAACAAATCAACACCAAGAAAGCCCATCGTCACAAATTAGCAGATACAAAATATACATGAACAACATCAATGGAAAGCATGCATGCTGAGAGAGAGAGAGAGAGAGAGAGAGAGAGAAATCAATTCTCAAAATCTGTTAAGACAGGCACTCCAATTCCTCCATTTACACAGAAGCAAAGGACTCATCTTCAAGTGCTCATCTGAATCAGAGATGATCTCATCATCCATGATGGGGTGCTCATCTTCATCAAACCATTCATCCTTAGGGAAGGAACTGTGATAAGTTAGAACTGTTGGTTGAGGAAATGTAAACAATCGTGCAAGGTCAAATGAAACAATACTTACCTTTGTGCATCGATTCCACCATCAGAGAGACATTGGCGGCACAAGCAATTTTGTCGGATGAAATATTATGCAAATGTCTGGATGGATAGCCAGCAAACCATGCTATTGCAATGGTGAAGTGTTGCAATGGTAAATAAGAGAATTGCAGGAAAGGAAATGACTCACAACCAAGAAGCATTAGTATGAAATCCTCATATTAATACAGTGATGACATATTGCAAATATTTTAGGCATTCTCCACAAGATTTTTCTGTCCAGAATAAACATAATGTTGGCAAGAACATATGTATTGTGAAAATAATATCAGGTTATAAGAGCCTGTTGCAAACCAAGTGACCGCAGAGGGGCTGAATCGTGAATACCCCAAAATTCCCTCTCATCAGGCAGCCACATCACCACTGTTTTCTGTTAGCCTAGCCAGTTAAACATTTTTGTATTCTAGAATACCCCAAAATGTTTCCTAAAAGAACATCTCCAGCCACAGTTGATGCAGCTTCCCAAATGATGTCAGCACAAAATTATTGACTTTCAAACAAGTTACATGATCAAAAAGGTGAATGAAAACACCTGTTCATTCAGCATCAAGCAAAAGCATTGAAAAACTAAAGGATTCATAAACCATAAATTACTTCCTGAGGAGGCATAAGGAAGCATTTTTGTATGTGCAGATAAATTTAGCTAAATAAATCTGCAACTACATGACAGAAAAGCATTACATGGTAACAAAAAATGAGGATAACGATTCACAAGTTCTTTTTTCAAAGAAAATTGAGATTGAAAATTTTAAGGCATCCATCAAATAAAAAGTGGACTTCAATCCCAAAATAGGATGAAAAGCAGTCAATAAGAGGATGACTTACAGGTGAAAATGATGCTCTCTCAAGATGATCAGAACCATCTAACGAGACATGCTTGAGGTAAGGGCATTTGAGCTCAAGGGAAGTTATTGCACGACAACCACCAAGTGAAAGACTAACTAAAGACGTCCTGTAGAAACTCATTGTTGTCAAACTCTGACACAACATAAGAGGCCCACTTCGTACCAGCGTGGAAAGACTTCCCAAAAGTAAGGGGTTGATGATGATCCAAAGAATTACTGCAGCTTTCCCACTTCCTTTGATTATCTCATATACAAAAAAGGCGTAAAGGTAAAGGAAGCGGGTGCCCAATCACTAGGGGGCAAATCCAAATAGAAAAACTCACATTGGGTTTAGGGATAATCAGGCTCTCTTTTCATATCCGAAATAGTGACCCGGCTATCAAGGAGACCGAAAGAAAGACAAAAAAACCAGTGCCTTTCGTATAGATCGAAATAGCAGTGACTATAAAAAAATTTGATGCATGTAGAACTTGTATAAATAGATGGATAGATGATAATATGAGATGCAGTTGACTCCAATATCACATGCGTGCATTAGGCATTTTTTCTACTGCACTCCATGTCCAAAAGCTAAAAGATCTCCTAGATCTCCAACTACATTATGAAATTAAAATTTCTAAGAGCAGTATGATTCCTTATGTTTGCATTGTGTACTCTGGATTTCGACCAAACTAAGTATCTTTTCTTGTATGAAGTTTGAACTAAAACACAAACTGACTTAACTCTACGCCAACATGAAGATCTTGATTTTATGAATAATAAGGGTCGCAAGAAATTTATAAAAATAATATAAATCCTCATAATTCTTTAACATACTGAATTATAGCTGATCACAATGAAGGTTTTATCAATTGAAGGAATTGTTAATACAAGATAGAAAGGGAACTCAAAAAGGAACAACTGAAGTGGATATGCAAGAAAGCTACCTTGCTAAATTGTCCATCTTGCCTTGATGAGTTGGTAGGGATTGTTGAAGATCTGAATTCATTACAACAGCCTCTTCAGCTTATAACTACGTGATTCAAACATGGGCATGATTAGACTAGGCATTAAGACATAGTTAGGAACATCAAAATGAATGGGGAACGTTAAAATGGTACCTCACTTCTCCAATAAGTTGTGAGTTAGAAGAAGCCAAAGCTGATTGCTCAACCAAAACAGCATTACTGCATGATATGTGCAATCAAACAACATTTTTGAACAACCTCAAAATGAGAGATACACAAAGCCCTTAAAGAAGTTACTTTCTTCTTAAATTGCACGGCAGCCTACAAGCAAAATTTTGACATATTAAAATGGATCAAACAAATTGACAAAAAAAAAGGGGGGGGATATCTCCAGGGGAAACAATAAATGCTATGACAATATACTTCAAACTTTGAATTTAGATTCACGAGAAAGAAGTAAAAATTATATATAGGTCGATGGCATTCAGAATTAAAATGATTTTACAACCAACTGAATGGTAGAAAAATTACCTGATCATGTACTTCAAGAAAGATGCTACAGAGATTCTCAATACACTGGAGGTATTCACTCGGCTGAGACATAGATGTTGCCAGCAACTTGCAAATCGCATCCAGCTGTTGTTTAAGATCAGCTTGAAAATTGTTCACAGTTGATCTGTTGTCAGAATTCAGTTTGTCCTCCCTGGCTGAAAAAATATTAAAAAATTGAATCAATCAAAAGACGTAATGAACAAAACCAGTAAGTCAGGTCTGTTAGGCGAAGACCACACAAAATGTAACCACTTGAGCAGAAGAGGATCACCAAGTTACCAGAACGAGATCTGTATGTTCTCTCCAAATCAACTAAATTCAACTTGCCACATTTTATTAGTTCTTTGCCGCTTCCTTTATGAGAATTGTTATGGAAAAGAGAGAATGTGAAAGACTGATGTCCATTAAGGAATCGATTAAGCCTTAAGCATAAGAAACGCAAGCAGAAAAATAACAATTATAACCTCACCGGCAGTTGCTACGATTTCCTCTTCAAGTCCCCTGACAAGATCACCGCCTTTCCCATCCTCCATGAGTGGCAACTTCTTCTGCTTATCCTCCCAAGTCGACAATGGACCGCAAGCCACAGTCCTGGATTGTTCTGTAGGGCTACTCTTGACAGCTGATTGTTTATTAGTCATCCAAGTTAACCTACTAAAATTTCATACTACTGATGTAAGATATCATATATACTGCTTTTTTTTTTCTCGAAACATTTTGATTCGTGCAATAAAACATGAAGAGTGAAGGGATAATCAACAGAACAAAAGCATAAACAACATGATAATCGCATACCTTTGTATCATCCCGGCAAAGATCTCTAATATTCTTCACATGAAAATTTATCTTATTTCCTGCATCAGGAATCGGAACACCGGGCTTAACTTGCAAAGTACATGATTAAAAATTCTATATTTGAAAGCGCAGACAGTAGGATCTGCATACATGTGTGGGACTAAACCCACTAAAATGCAGAGTAATACGAACCTCAGAGTTATGATCACCACAAGCTTCACAATAGCAATCCATAATGATCACTTCTTGAAAGGAAGGTATATCTGTCTACAGTTAAGTAGTATCTTTGATTTGAGTACAGAGCCAAACATCATACCAAGTTCTAAATTACAAAAAATTGCAATACAGTCACAGTTTTACAGAATTTAATTGACAAATTTAACCAGAAATCTGTAAGAACTTGAACCATTTGTTACTGTTGCTGCAAGAACAATTCCCACCTAACTTATTTAATACATGTGATAAGGAGAAGAATAAATTCCAGAAAACATACCCATTCCAGAATCTAACACAACATGCAAAATAAAAAAATCAAGAGTGAGAGCAAAGTTTGGGTTAGCAGGAAGAAAGGATACTAGTTGCAAACATATAACGCACAACAAGATCATAAATAAAACGCAAACCAACCAAATCAACCAACCAACCTACAAGATTTAAAACACGGTCCAGTAGATAAACAACAAGAAAGTCCAAATAGCAAACAATGAACACAAAGAATCAACAAAACACAAACACGAAATAACAAATAAATAACAATAAAACCCATCATCACAAAATGGCCAACACAACACCATGAATTGTTCACAGTTGATCTGTTGTCAGAATTCAGTTTGTCCTCTCTGGCTGCAAATTAATAGAAACAAAAGCACTGACCCCTCCATAGCAAATAAAATTCTTGAACAGAGAAGCAACAAAACGACATACCAATTTTAAGATATAGCGAGGCATTATCCTTCTGGGATTTTTCCATATCAGCCCGCAATACACTTGCCTGATGAGCCAGTGCATTCTTTAATAATATTCTCGGAAACGTTTAGATACTACGTGGAAAAAAATAGCAAATACCGGTGGAGAACGGTAGCCGGTGGGGAGCGGTCGCCGGCGGTGGCATCGGCCGCTCGCGCACTCCCTAAGATTATTTCTGGACTCTCACTTACTTTACCTATTTTCTACATTTATATCTAATTATGTTTATTTTATACTATAGCAAATAATAATTGGGTTACGCGTTAATCGGAGTTACCAATATCTTATTTATAGCCGTTAAAATTTCATGGATTTTTTTTCCTTTTTGGTATTTAGAAATGTTTTTTATATGTGGAAACAGCCAAGTTGTTTTTTTAAAGTATGATTTCTTCGTTATCAAGATTACCAAAAATTTTTATAGTCGTTATAAAACCGCGTTTTAAATAAGAAATTGCGGTTTTCAAGAGTTTTTTTCCTTTTTTTTTATATTTGGGAATATTTTTTATATTTTTTGTTAATTAATTAAATTTGTTACAGCTAATTTAAGTACAAGAAGTTTTTAAGTATGATTTCTTGGTTAGTTTAATAATTAATAACTCATCATTATCAAAATTTTATATATGATAGCGGTTAGTTTTAATAGGAAATTGGGAATTTCCTTTTTGGGATTTGGGAATGATTTTATATTTTTTAATATTTTTTGTTGATTTCAGTTTTTTCTCTGAAACTCTAATGTTTTTTAAAGTTAAGTTCTCCTAAATATATCTTGATTTATTTAATAATATAAATGAAACATATCAATTATATGGACTCAATTTTTTACGATGTATATCCAAATTATTTTATTAGTAATAGATATATGCTTACATAATCTAAATTTTTTTATAGTAAAATTTTATTATTATAAATAAACAATAAATATTTCAAAAAATAATAATAAACGGTAAAAGATTATGTAATAAAATATGATGAATGGTGGAATTCAATTATTTATGGAGTTTGATAAAAGGAACAAATAAAACCATCTTTTATTTGAACTATTTTTTACTTTAAAACTTGAAAATATATTGTAAATTTTTATTTAATGCTTCAAAACAAGGTTTATGTGTCATATAAGATTCATCCCAAATTATAAGTTAGCACTTGATTATCAATTCCACCATAATAGTATTTTGCTTTATGTTGCATGTTGAGTCTTCATTGATGTTAAGTGATATTGTCAATCGAGAATGAGATATTCTTTTATTGGGTAAAAGAAGTGATGTTATACTTACGTATATTGTTACCTTTCATCTTATTATTGCATAAAGTATCTTCCAAATATACGTCTTATTGATACCACCAGGCCATAAGTAAAAGACATTTCACATTTATCTGACCTCACTACATCAAATATCGTAGTATAAATATGACATTGTTAACATCAATTTTTTTAAAAGATGTCATATTTAATAGTAAATAATTTGTAATTAACTTATTATTAAATTTATATATTGTAACTTTTAATTCATATATATATATAATATGTATGAATTATATTGTTTTATATATTATAATAACATTTAAAGAAAAATCATCTCATATATATCACTAGGTCAAAATACAATTATAGTACAAATAAATCTAATTCTCGTCCTTTTACGTAGATTTGTCAAAATGGACCCCCACTACCAAAATGGAGAGTTGTGCTAAATTTTTAGGAGGACTGGTAGACCCGCGGCAGGATGTGCTTTTAGTTCGCTAGCCCGCGGGTCAAGTGGGTTGGCCCATCTTTTTTTATTTTTTTATGTAACACATATGAAATATGTGTATAATAATGAAAAAAATTACTATTTCTAATACAAGTTGTGTTGTTTAATATATTAAATTTGGCCACTTATTTATACGAATGAAAGAATTTTAAGAAAATTTCTACTTTTTATAATATTTTTTTGTATTTTACATGTAATTCAATACATATAAGGTTGAGTAAAATATAAGAGATTACAAATATTATTTATTTATTTTAATAAAAAAAAAAATTCAAACCCGCTAACCCGCCTAGCCCTCGGCCCATTGGTGAGTTGGCTGAATTAAGGTTTTTCCAACCCACCCCACCAAACAGCGGGTTATGGTGGGTTGCAGGTAAGGGTTATGGTGGGTTGCAGGTAAGCCGGTGTTGACAACTCTATTTCTCATGGGCTTATGAAGTGAGCTTCTGATAGCTTGAACTTATCTTCAGTTCTCAAAAGGGGGTTTTTATCAAATTGAGATTCAAATAGCTCATCAGCTTCTTCTTTCGGTTGCTGGTTGCACCCTAATTGTGAGTAGAGGAACAGCTGAGTTTAGTGTATTTAAAATCTAAAAACCCAATAAACTACTTTTACATCTGAGAGGCCTAGCTAATCACCAATTTTCACTGCAAAATCTTATGAATATGGTCAAAATAATCGAAGAACACGTGGTTTAAGGATTTTCAAGTAATGCATGGGAAGTACCATCTCAAGAATCATTTCAACTCTTGAATTGCAAAAATGAGGTTTGCTTTGAGATTCCAGTTCATTAATTTTCAAATGCAAACCAAACAGAAATTAGAATAATCTGAAGTCATCACCAACCAGTGATGTTGGTTGCTACAATGTCATATGGGTATACATATACCTAACAACTCATAGATGTTTGAGTATATGAGACTAACATAGAAAAGTTTTTAACTTTAACTTGCAAGAGAGCTATCAAAGTTACCCTCATTCAAATTCAACCATTGGCAGTGGACTTATAGTGGAACTCATCAATTGTTGAATAAACTAGGCCTTCTGATTCCAGTGACTCTATAGCTTCTCTGTCAAGGCACCAGAAAAACGAAGTGTGAATACATTGCTCAAGGGACTGCATGGGGGGAGAGAGAGAGAGAGAGAGAGAGTACGAGATCTTCTTCTCAGGAACATTGAGATGTTGAGCAAGTTCGGAACGATGTACTCCTTTTTCTCGTGCACTGCAAGATTTAAGGAACTTCATTAAAGTACAAATAAAACATCCGTTGAAAATTTCCACCATAAATAAAACTCCACAAAAGACAACATACAGTAGTTATTCATGCATTGTTTTAAAATCTTGGCGGACTAATTCTCAATTGACAACATTATGAACAAATGATAATAATTATATAAAAACAATTAAACTTGAGGACACTCTAACTTATCAAACTTAAAATATCTGAAACAAACAAGAATTACTAATCTTAAGGGTATATAATTCTAGACACTGTATTGCAGAGTTTTTCACTAGAGAAGAAATTGATGTTGTATTCCGACAACCATAATATAGAAATAAACCTCTAATTATGCTTTAATTCTGTGGCTTTACAAAGTTTATAGCTTAAACATCAGCGAGAGAACTTCTACAAAAAAAAAAAAAAAAACAAGTAGAAGAGAAAAGGAAACACATGCAGAGAGATCAGGCGTTGTAACTTACATGCATGATGGCAGCTGCAAATAGTTTAAGACAGCCCTGTCAATGTCATTGATTCCATCTATGTTATGTTGCACTGAAAACTGAAACGGAGAAATAGATAAGACCCCTTAATTTAGGTAATTGGGAAGTATAAGAACTTCAAATATCCTTGCAGAATATCAGTTTACACTTACGTGGTTTGATGGAGTAGATTGGTAACCCTTTGAAGGAGTGTTCATAGCTGGATTTGACATATGTCCTGGAACTTGGGGAGCATGGGCCGCATCCTGCAGCTTCTACAAAAAAAGGAAAGCAAGAGAAAAACCTAAACATGAACCCTAAATGTGGTTGTTTCATTAGAATAAAGGCATAACATGATTATTTATTTTAATTTAGAACATACCCGTACTCTGGTGTTGTAGCAATGGACATACATACAATCAGCAAAGTGGTTTGCAATTTCATTATAGTCTGTGACAGGCCTGATAGTAAAATCATGTTTAATTCAGCCTCATACAGAGAAATAGAACCACAGAGGGAAAAGAATAGAACAAAACAAACTCAAATGCAAATGTATTCTTAAGAAAGATAAGCTTGCATGGTAAGATTACCAGACAGCTCAAAACAATTTTTTGGAAAAAATTCGCAGATGTGAATTATGTGCTAATACTAAAGGCAACCAACAAATATCGAAATTTTAACACGAGGTCAATAACACCATTAAACTAATCTATCCATTCCCCAAAAATTAAAAAGAAATAGAAGAAAAGAGTCTGATTTCTCAAAATCACAACACTTTATTTTTGGTAAACTGAATGAAAGTACAACCTTTTATAAGCCATCAACCTTTCATATTCTAAGTTTCTAAGAGGAACTTCATCAAAAGAAGTTTCTTGTGAGGGTTTAATTTAAATTTCATTCAAAAAACAAACTTTCACTTTTGAAGCAAATCTATTTCTTGAGGGAAAAAAGAAGTTTTAAAAAACAAGACCTTTTCCTATGAAGGACAAGGTAATAAATGAAAGGGTAAAACAAATAAACCACCCAAACTATGCAGGTTTTTACCATCTATACTAAATAAGATTCTTCACTTTACAATTTACAATACAGGGGAAGTGGAATAGTCCATTTAAAATCTCAGTACATGCAAATCTGTGACATGGTAATTTTTCACATAAATCATGTAGCATTCATTTCAGAAAAATCTTTAAGGACCAAATGAATGAACTCATACCTGACAGAATACACAACTAATTGTTTTTTGCCTTGGAAGCCCTTCAAATGCCCATGAACCTTTATATACATGCCATCTCTAATCAAGAAGTACATGAAACAAGTTAGGACTATTAAGATCGAATTTAAGCCATTGAAGAAAGACATAACTATTTGGAGAAAAGAATTACAATAGTAGTTCCATTTCCTTTGTATCAATAGCTTCATTCACCCTACAATGTGGATAGAGGCACAAGCTTGATAAGCATTCGAATCCATAATAGAAGAAAATCGAAGAAATAGACCCCTAAACATACCATCTGTGGCAATCAATGCGACCAGTTCCATCATCAAGTACAAATGAAAAATCAGTAATTCTCTCACTTTTGTCAAATAACATCCCCAACAATTTCACCTGAAAGCAACATAAGATTAAATTTAAAAGAAATCAATATAGTTGAAAGTCAAGTAATACCAAACATTATATCTTTTCCAAACCAATAACCCACATTGTTCACATCAACACCATCAATTAGAAAATTCGATTTCTCATCTGTCGATTGAAAAGCTTCACTAATTTGCTTCACGGTCAATGGAAGTAAAGATTGCGAGTCACGATTCTGCATAAACCACCAGAAGAAATATTTGCATATGAATCATACCTCAAACAGGCGCAAAACAGTAAAAGGACAGTATAAAAAATCATTTCTCAAAGGCAATCGAAAATCCTATTACTAAAATCGCAGTTTAGGGTTTATAGATAAGCTTTAAGAACAAAGCAAATAGGGTTTAACAGAATTACAAAAGTAGCACAGAAGAAGATAATGGCGCACCTTCGCCGGAGAGAAGCCCGGTTCGGCGGATTGAGTTGCCTGAGAAGGCATGAAACCACCGCCGGAAAAGGCGGCGTTACCATCGAACTGGCTGTTCCCATACATTTCTCTCTATCAGTACGTCTTCCACGTCCTATAGATTCAGATGCAGGTATGTGAAAGTGAAGTTGGGAGAGGGGAAGACAGAAGATCGTGCAAAGGCCATCAATTACTGATTTCCCGCCATTGATTTCTTCTCTCAAAATATATTAGCTTGTTTCCATTTTGTGCAAACCAAGGCCGTGTTTGGGTTCGAATTGCAATTTCAATTTGAATTATCTCGTGAAAATAAATTAAGACAGTGTTCCTAATTTTCTTAATTTTATAAATATTTAAATTAGCATAAATTCAATTCGAGTCCCAACCCGGAGCATTGGGCCAAGGAGAATGCCAGCCTGGCCCAAAAAAATCTATATTGTATGAGTCGGATTATTTTCAACTCATTATAATAATGACCCATAGTTCCAAATTCCACAGAAAATACCCCAAAAAAAAAAAAAGTCAAAATTCGCCACCAAATCGGTCACCATACATGTAAACACACTGCACAAGTAAACCAGCTAAAGCAACAAAATGACAGGCATCACACTGGCCGCCGCCATGACCACCACATCGCCGCCGTCTAAATCCCCAGTCCATCCTCTTCTACGGCACCGCAACACCACCGCTGCAGCGACAAAACTCAGTAATTCCTCATCCACTATCTTCTCTTCCTCCTCCTCCTTTCCATCCGATGATCTGGAGTTGCTGCCGATTAAGCCCGCCGCCATCCACAGCTACAGTTCGTTGAGAGACATCTTGCCATCAATCGCGGCGATCAACTTCCCCAAGCCCAAATCCGGACCCGATGTTTCTATCCGCAACCGCCTCGTCAAGCAGGCAGCAAAGGCCTACCTCCGGCCAATGTCCACGTCTTCTGGATCTACCGGCGGCGTTTTCCACCGCTTTTGGAGGTGCGTCGCCGACGTTGTTGATTTTTTATGCAGGAGCGTTATTCAGGTCACTGATGGGACGTTTCGGGTTATCGGGTTGCGGAGCTCCGAATTGCAACGGGCAAAATGTGCTTGGTTTGATTATTGAGTAACTTAATCTTTCTGTAGATTGAGATTTCAATTAAAAAATTATGTCAGTGCTTTTCTTTTTCTGTTTTTTTTTTAATAAATCAATTGCAAATGTATAAAATCCAATAATTATGTCATTGCCTTTTTTTTTTTAAATCAATTGCAAATGCGTAAAATCCATTTTCGCCCTCATGATATAAGATGCTAATTATGCCTTTAATGTTAAATTTTATACTTTATTATATTTGAAAGTTTATTTAATGATAACAAAAACAATTTCAACAAAAATATAAATAAATTAAGTAATTAATGATTTATAATTTTATATCAGAAAGTAATGGCCAATCATTGTTAACAACAAAAGAAGAATCAAGTAGAAAAGCCCAAAACGGTGGACGCCTAATTCAACAACTTGAACTCAACAATTTTGGAATTTTGCTATATAACCACCAAACTGGAATATTTTGCAAGATTATAATTTTCCAAAAAAAAAAAAAAAAACAATGAATAAATAAATATGAGACATTCCATTACAATGTAACATATTTTACAACAGTTGTTCCATGAATTTCTATATTTTTCTTGTCCAACATCCAAACTAATTCCTATCAATGAAATGCCTAAGCCTAACTCTCGCAGCTTGTACATCGTCGTCCATACTAGGCTTATCATCTAATCCAGAATTGTTGTTTGAATCAGGAATAAAGATATCCTCAGGACGAATAAAATGGGATTGGTTGTGGAGCTCAACTTTAATCGACTCCGACTTGGGAGCTTGGTTACGATAAGAGGTGGAAGGCTCCGATGATTGCCTCCGCTTGTTGTCGGGCTTGCGACTCCTGAATAGTCCAAACGATGAGCTCGATTGGGGAGCTACATTCAGCTGTTGATTTGCGACATTCTGCAACCAATTCATTGATTAATCTTTAGGCATATAGATAGATGCATTTCAGTTCAAGTAGTAAAATCACTTCAGAGATTTATTAAAATAAAAAGTTATACCTCAGAACTGGGTTGTGTAATCCTTCCAGATTGAGAAGCAACAAATTGAAGAAATTGGAGAATTTTGGTGGAACCAAGTTCTGTGCAATTTTGCCAATAGTAAATTGCAAGGTTCCAAGCTCTTCCTCTAAACTCTATCAAACTTCGATCAATATCTGTCTCATGCTTAGAAACATATGGTCGCAACAAGGTTTCGTATACATATCCTGTTCCCTATATTTTTAAGAAAAAAAAAAAGAAAAACATCTTGTCAATGATAAATTGATAATGTAAAGAGGATAAAAAGCCAAATTCTCATTTCTACAAATGCAAATAACATAGGACACAAAATATGGAAATAGCTTTTACCTTCGTTCGAGGATACCATAAGTAGATAAAGAGGGCCAATTTCATCTCTCCATACATTGGCAACCTACGAAAGTATAATTAAGTAATACGAACATATAAGACATAAATCATACAAACGTAAATTACTAAATAATTTTTTTTTTTTTTTGAAAAATAAAAATGGATAGAGCTAGGACCGATAACTTACCATGAAATAAATACATCGCCAATTTTTTCAAGAATCGTAATTACAGCAACAATTATCCTGCATATTTAATAGATATGTTAGTATCCATAAAATGTGGTTGGATAAAACATAGTTTATCTTGAATAAATGTAATCTACATTACATAACAGTATCTATCGATTATATGGCACAATGACAAATACTAGTAATTAATTCTTTTTATTTGTGAATGAAAATAGGTATTGCATTATCCAAGTTTCAGAATCTATTCATTGAACTAGTCAAGTTCTTTCTCCAAAATAAAAAGGGAAGTCATAGTCATGAAAAGGAAAGAAATAGTAAAAGTGCTTAAATTAAGACCAACTAAAAAGTTTGTCGTGTTTCATCTTTGATTCATCTTAAATGAACAAATAATTAAATTAATACTCATTAGTTGACCTAAACTCTTAATCAAATAAACATTCTACATTTTCTCAAGCATTTGATTGGATCAGAGCTTCCTGACATCGTCATTACTCGGAAAACAAGACCAATAATTATACACAAATCTCAATTAGAAATCAAACAAATGCTTACCAATATTGACACCAAAATCGGAGCTCTGGAATTTCGACTCTGTTTTTCTCAACACTTTTGAAACACTGAAAAGCAGGATATGCATATCCGAGAACCAATCTGTTCAATCAATGAATTTAATGTATTCTTATCAGGAAATAAAAATATAAAGTAATTCAAAAGGGGGGAAACAGATAAAGAAAAAGCCAAAAAAAAAAAAACAGAGAGAATCTATTAATTTATCAAAGAGACAATGAACTTAATTACTTACATTAAAATACTGGTGATGAGTTCTCCAATCATCTTTAATTAGCAAGTATTTCTGAAACAATCAAACAAGGAGAAGATCATTCGCAGTTCAACAATCACAATTAGGCAAGTCGTAATTCAAATTAAACAGAACAATGAAAATAGCGAGCAAAAATCATTTGTGGAATCTCCGAAGAAATTTCGCTGAAGAAAAGGATCGTGATACTCCTATCAAATTAAATCATCTCAAAGGGAAGAATTAATCTTACTGCAAATCATTACAATTCAGAAAACGAAAAGGAAAACTGATTGACAGATAATTCGTCATATAAAAATACTGAAATATGTAGTTACCTTTAATACGAAGGAATGATCTGGAGTCTGAGGTTTAGAGAGAGAGAGTCTTAGAAAAATGGAAGTTAGTTATGGAGGGGGTGATGATCGTGCGTGAGTGTGTGTATCTATCTATGCGTATGGATGTTTGCACAATGTGCGTCTATATATATATATATATATATATATATATATATGTTTGTGTGTTTGTGTGTGTATATAAGTGTGTGTATATATATATATTAGAGAGAGGGGGCGTGGGTGTTATGGATTATGAAGATTGAAACTTGGAAGAGAGAGGAAATGGCTGAAAGAAGGGATTTCTTGGCATGGACGCCTCCTCATTATTTTACACGTAACATTTGGAGGTTGTTTCTTCTGGTAGGGGTGATTATGTCATTTCACGACATGGATGATGGCATTTTTGTCAATATGGCGATAAATCATTTTGAAATAGAATAATGGGTCAAAATAGAGGCTAATAAGTAATAACTATGAAAATGTAAAAATTTCGAGAATTGAGAATGAGTTGACCTTGGAATTGGCCAAAGTTTGGAATTTTAGGAAATTTCCTCATAAGTGGTTGACCCTATTTTACTGTTCCCTTAATTTCAAAAAACAGTATCATTTATAATCATTTTATGGAGATTAAGAAACTATATAATTCTTTAAAAAATAAACTATGTAATTATAATTATAAAGTGACTATCATGAGTCTTATAATTTAAATGATATTTTATTATTATAAAAATGCAGATTATGATTAATAATTATAGTTTTCTAAATTAAGGTAGTATAAGAAAATAAGATCATTTCCCTAAAAAAAAGAATATAAGATCATTAGGACAAAGTAGAAAAAAAAATCATTAACTCTTTTTTTTTTTGGGAAAAAAAATGATTGAAAAGTTGGACTAAAAAGATGCGCAAATTGTCCAAAACAATTACTCGGTTTGGGAAATAATCAAATAAAGGTTTGGGGCGCACTCAAAGGCTCTCAATGCTAAATTTGGAAAAGAAGACGATAACTTTACTCAATCAAAGATGGCCTTCAATTTCTTCACTTTCATTTTATTTAAATATCCCTAAAAAGATGACTTGAAGCAACCTAATTTCAGAGAACTTTTACTAAATAATAGAAAACTATTATTATGTTTTTTTTGATAAACGACTTAATTTTATCTTTTTAAATAAAATATATGTCTAACTTATTCATTTATAAATTTCAAAATATATCCAAGACTATAATTACATTTGTCTGAGTCATTTTTTAATTATATTTTTTATTTATGTTAGTCATATCTTTTAATTATGTTAATTGTACATTTATATATTACATAAATGTATGACTATGTTTATATAAAGGTATAAGTAATATCATATAAAGGTATATATATATAAATTATGTTAAAATTGATTTTTTTAAAATTAAAATATCACATAAAAGTTATGATATTTGTACATAAATGTATAACTAATATAGCATAAATTTATTATTAATATTTTATGAAGATGCAAAAAAAAAAAAAAAAGACTATAGATCCCGACAAATTCAAGTGCACCATACACTTGATGCACAAAATACCTACTCATCATTTTTTATACAAGAACTTTTTTAAGAAATGACTTTTATAAAACATTTCATAGATCTGATTTGTTAGGATGAGAATAGATAAAATTGAACAATTAAAGATTCCTCAAATTGATGTGCAAGCAATGTGGAAGATATATATGGAATTAAATATTTGTTTCTTAAAGTGATACAAGGGCAGAATCGAGATTGTGCATGTATATGGATGACCATAACGCTCTATTTCAAGTTAATATTTAATTTTATATTCTATTTTTTTAATTTATATTATATGTAAATTGATGATGTCATTTTTTTACTTAACGTTGTGTTGGTTATTTTGAAACATCAATAAAACATCAATATAGAATAAAAAATCCTGTTTGTGGTACATGAAGAAGAAATTAATTGGAAACAACTATATTTTTGGTCCCTATATATTGAAGTTTTTCTGAATTCAACCCCTTCACAGGTCTATTGCTTGTGTTGTGTGGTTAAAGTCAAGCTTCTATCATTAGTAAATTAGCGACTTGTTTTTAATCTATATATATAAGGAATTTTATCAAATTTAAATTGAAGGACAATATATTTTTTCAATATATAACTAATTAATAATAATAATAATAATAATAATAATAATAATAATAATAATAATAATAATAATAATAATAAAAGAATCTAAATATATCATGTTATAGATCAAGGTTTATGCAATTCAATCTTGCATATTACATGCATACTATTAGATTGTATAATTGAACATTCTCCTATTTATAAAGAATACTCAAACATCGATAATAATATTTTTATCCAATAAAATTCTCGATTTTAAAAGTTAGTGTTTGTTACGACCTAACATCCTTAACTATTACAGATTGGTAGCAAATCCATTTTGAGTGATGCTATACAAAAACTACAACAATGAGTTGCCCTAAAATAAATAAGTTCACAAAAATCATGAAAATGACCTTAATTATAATTTCATGCGTGCATATATGTCCTATAGGTCATTGCATATATCCACAACAATGCTACAAATAAGTGGTTAAGTTAGGTCAACATTCAACCAAATCATAAACCAACTGTTTATAATATCCATAGATGATATATGGCAGTTTGCATAAGAGATTCGCTTGAGTCAATTTACAAAATGTCACATATCTCATCATTAATTTCCCAATAATCTAGTATTATTCACAAGAAAGGAAAACAAAAAATATTTTTATAATATAATGAAATCATAGAGCTTCATGAGAATTTGGATCTCATGTTTGATTCTATAGACCTTTGCACTATAACTATTGATATCATATCTAAATGTGATCATGCTATTATTTAAATGATGATTAATTTTATAAATATAATACACCGTAAAACTATAAACATATTCCAAAAATAGGTGGTTTAAGAAATTTTTTTCTTTTCTTAAATGTGAATAGTGCTGCCACTTATAAAAAAATCCATACCATGTATTGAAAAGTAAAATATGTGAGTTTCTAAGTAAATCGTTTAGTAATAAAAATTGCAAATAGTCAGCAATGACTTAGTCAAGGATGTGATATGTCTCTCAACTAGAAGTCTAGAAAGCTACCTAAAAGTGTCAGAAAATATGAATACCATATAAAAAATGTTATTTTAATTTGATCTACTTTATTTCTCTTATTATTAAAAAGAAAATAAGAAAACGAAAGATGTGGACCATTATGAATGCTCTATCCTTCAATTTAATTTAATTTAGATCGGACAGAGATAATAATCTTTTTTCCTCAATGATATTTTGGAAAAAAATGTAATATTGTTTTTCATAAAATAAATCTTCTACATTATTTTTCTTCACAAGACTTCTTGTATGGAATATATCTCACATATCTAATTTTTTGAAACACCTCAAAAATATGAATTTATAAAATTTAATTTGGTTTGTGGATAGTGAGTTTTCCTCTTATAAATTTATTTTATGTAAAATATCTTATTCATATGAGTCATCAGAGTATTTTATATTTATATGTGTATATTAACTATCTAATTTTATAATGATTTGTTTTTTCTTGCATTTTTTTTTCTCTAAACGTATGGTTTAAATACTAATATCGATTTTTTTCTTATAGTTTTGGAACCAATCCCGTATTCCCCATCAATTTGCATAGTATTAGTAAGTTGAGATCCAAGAAAAAATAACTAGATTGTGCACGGCCCAAACAAAGAACTGGATTGAGTTAGGCTCAACCAGAAGAACTTGATTGGGCCTCACAAGGCTCAGTTCTACGCAGCCACGGCCCACCCACTCATAGCCCAACATTACATCATGAACTTTTGTAACTAGAATTTATTTCAGCTTAAGGAGTAAAATTACATCTATGATTGATTATGAGTGTAATTAAGTTAGCTACCTCACTAATTATTTAGGGAGTGGCTCAAAACAAACACAAGTTCAACCATATAACTTCAAGTTGAATTTGAGAACAATAATACTTGACTCAATAGAATATTCCTTTTTTAAATCATTAATTCATTTAGCTATTTATGTGTGTATATATAATATTTAAGTAATTGGCCAATGTATCTCTTATGAAAGTAAAATTCATACTACATTCAGTGCATTGTACCAACTTATTTATATAGAAATATGTGCATATATCCACATATATACTTATAAGTAGACAATAGATATCACATTGAGGACCTAGCACCTATTGCTTGTGGAAATTGTACTTGCTATATATATGTCACAATTCAATTAACTCTATAGGTAAGGAAACATTACATTAGGTAAATGATGTAAGATTGAATTATGTGACTCTACAAGCAAAATACATCATTGGTTCTTGCATATTGCTACATGCTTTTCGATAAAACATTATTATTAGTTTAGTTTATTTACATAACATATATATGATACATCATGTAACATAATTATGTATCATCTAACAAATAGTATATATTGGGTAACATAATATGAATTGGGGAGGTGGAGCGGTTAAATAAAAATAGTAAATAATCTAAATTTATTTAATTGTCTTGCAAAACTATTCAAGCTCACAACTGAAAAGGCAATAAGACTAAAAAGCTTGAAAAATAAATAATAACTATTAATTGTCTGATTATGAAGCTTCTAACACTAGTAGTTGTCTTGGATCTAAGAGCATCTACATCAATTCATTTTGAGGTGTTATTAATTAAAACAAAAGGTGTATTAATTAATGTAGGTGTGTTTTTAAGTGTGTGTTTTTGTGTAGTTAGTGTGTTGTTAAGTTTGATTAATGCATTTTTGTCCCCTACTTTAATAATTGGCCAATAATTGATGTAATGACACATCATCAATTAATGTCTTTTGCTTTTTTTTTTTTTTCTCATCTCATCTCAATATATTTATTTTCTTTACTTTTTCTATACAAATAAATTATTTTCTTTTCTTTCCTATACAAACAATGTATCATTTTGTATTATTTATACATTTTAATGTGAGTTGAATTTTTTTAATGTAATAATTAAAAAAATTCTCTATACAATTTGCACTAAAATTAATACAACAAATAAAGAATTAATTTGAATTGATATAAATAATAGAATAAGAATGGTGATAGTAACCACCCTTCCTTTGAATTTGGTAGAAATTGAAATTGTGGTTCAAACTACAAAAGGTAATTCAATTAATCAAATTCATCACCAACTTCGAGCGGATTTAGTTGTACACATTTGGACACGATTTGGGAACTTGTAAAATTTAATTGTTCATTTATATTAATTGTATGTTAAATGTATTGTAATGTCAATTGCTTATTTTCAATTAATTGCTAGCTATATTTATGTCTTTTTTTATATAATTAATTTTTTAAAATAATATTTAAATATTATTAATTATATTTTAATGTGAATTGAAAATTATTAATATCATAATTAATTAATCCAACATACAAGTAATAAATAATTACTTTAAATTGATATAAATAAAAATAAAGAATAAAAATTAGTGGATCATGGGACCTACATGTAATGATTGTATTTGTGTTAAATTGATTGAAATTTGTGTTAAATTGATGTAGAGGTGTGTTTTAAAAAAGTAGATATTTTTAATTAATGTGGTGGTATGTGGGCCCCACACTAAAATGGTGTGCTAAACACATTGATGCGAATGCCCTAAAAGGTTGATGATAAATCTGTGGTTCACATTTTTTTATTATATCAATTAATTGATCCCCAGATCATCATACCTACTGTCATGTCAGTTTCCTCTTTCCATACTCTTTCTCTTTTATTCCTTATTATTATTTTATGCCATTAAAATAAATATAATACTTCCGATTCTTTGATTTAATTCCTCTCTTGCATTAATATTCATTACTCCTTGATATCAATTTGCAAAATAAAATATGTGGATGCTGACTTTCAACGCTTAGAGTGACAGCCTTCTCACCCTCCCTCATCACAGACCAATCTTGAAATTCCATCTAACTTGACAAAACAACACAATCTACAATCTTTCTTTCTTCTTTTTTTTTTTACAATAATTTATAAAACACTATATTCTAATTTCTATTTTGAAAAATAGAAAACAATAGTGATGTAGATGAATTATAACAGGGTGTGAAATTAGCAGAAAAAAGGGTCCCTCAAAAGCTCACATGCAGAATATATATGAGACGCCATCATACTCCCAAAGTCCAAAGCACAACACTTTCTTTCTCTACCAGAATCTGAGTTCCACTCTCTCTCTCTCTCTCTCTCTCTCTCTACAATGTCAACCAGCAAGAAAAGGTACATTCTAAACACGGTGAGCGTGAACCTGGGATGCAGCAGCAGCTGCCGCCGCCCCAAGCTCTCCGCCGTCTTCCAGCCACGGCCGCGCCACCGGCGCCGCCACTACTCGTCCTCCAGCTCATGGGACACGACGACGACCACCGTCTCCTCCGCCGTGGACACCCCGCCGGTGTGCTACTCCTCCGACACTGACTCCGATATCAAGAGTCTCAGAGCCGTCCAGGGCTTCGGAAAAATCGGCTGCTCCAGCGTGGCGGTGGAGAAGGACTCCGACGACCCCTATCTCGACTTCCGCCAGTCCATGCTGCAGATGATTCTGGAAAAGGAGATTTACTCCAAAGACGATCTCAAGGAACTGCTCAACTGCTTCTTGCAGCTCAATTCGCCCTACTATCATGGGATTATCGTCAGAGCTTTTACAGAGATCTGGAATGGCGTTTACTCCGTCCGCTCCGCCTCGCCGGAGGTGCATGGGATGTGGCGCTCACGTGACTTCTAGGCGGCGCACGTGCAATCCATTTTTATTAGTATTCGGGTTTGGGTAATAGAAACCCGGTTAGTTATTAATCGGGTTTCGATGTTTTTAATGTTGTAAGATTATTACTAGTAGCGTTAGAAGCCACAGATTCGATTTTCACAGCCTTTTTGACATGGGACTTTTTCGAGTTACAAAACACAAGAAATGTACATTGTTTTCTTGGGTTGTCAAAAATTCTGTGAAAATTGTAATCTTTAATTTGTAATGACTAACTATATATATTAGTTAATGAAGTTTGATTTTTCCTGTTTTGTTCATCAAATCAATGGATGGTTTGGTTTTTCTGTTTTTGGTAATAGCTAAAATTTGTGGATTAGTGATAAAATTGACAAAAGATTTTAAAGAGTAAAAGTACTATAAAACGGTAAAGATGATTAGTTTCTAACTTGGTGCCACATCACATGTGTCCTTTATTGTGTATGCCCATATGTTTTAGCATTTGTTCATGAATCGTACACCTTCTCTTATTGTACTAAACACACTGCTGCTTGTACACATTTGATGAGAATTACGATTTGCAAATTTCATCTCTTTACGATATATGAATCAAGTAATTTTAACAAATGACAATATCAGTTGATGCATCAAGCTTCACAATTTTGATAATATAGGATTCACAATGTTTCATTTTATACATGACATTTGATAAATATATATGATTTCTGGTTGGCTTTCAAATATTGTAAAAATATCTGATTATCGGATCGGATATGTACCAATTATTTTCTTTAAAAATGTATTTTTTAGACATTGAATTGTCAATTATTATACTCTACTTTGAATTATTATTGTTGTTTTATTTGTTAATGCATTTTGCAATCGTACTTTAGAGATTTTTTAAATTTATTAATTTTTTTTTTTTTTTTGCATTTTCCAAATCTCTTTGTAGATTAAATTATTTGGTAAAATGTTGAAAACAAATATCGGATATCGGATCCGAAAACCCGAATACATGAGGGAAACCCAGTCCAAAATCCACTAAAAATATTATAATATAATTAAGATAAGAATTAATATTTTCATTGGGATGGTGTTTAGTTTTGATACTAATGAAGACAATATTTTTTGTGGTCAAATTAAATTATTTAAGCGAGTATGCAGCTGTAGTTTTCTCTTGGGTGGGAAAAGATAGACGTTGGGATTTGAAAATTCAATTAAATAAATAAATAAAATAAAAGAAATTGTAGCAGCAGTTTTAATGCAATTGAATGTGATAATTAATATTTTAAGAGTACGCACATCAATTGTGTCTGTCATTCACGTAAAAATTTGGCTTCTTTCTCTTGGACACTTGTCGATATCTTATTGGTTTTCTCACTTTTTGATTGTTCTCAACTCAATCAATTTGGGATTTCTCCTTTCTTTATTTTGGGATTTCTAATTAATTGTCACTTGTAGGGTTGCCCAATTCTTTTTGCATCTTCTAATTCAATGACCATTTAAAAAAGAAAGCAGAAAACTATCTTTTGGGATATATAATATTGTATAACATTAATGTATTTCTTGGCAAGATTCAATAATGGGAAAGTCTCAATATTGGTTTCTTCTTTCTTCTTTTTTTTTTTTTATAGGTCATTTAATTTAATTTATTGGTGGGGATTGTTAGAAATAAGATTAACTTTTTATGCTAATTAATTTGCTATATATTCACATAAATGATGGGAAAAGTAGATGAAAAGAATCAGATAGATTTATAGATCTAAATCAAATATATGCATGATGCTTAAAATTGAATGCTCTTGATATTATTATTACTGGCGATGCGATGTGATGTGATGTACAGCTGGTTCAGTATATGTAATAATAGTTCATCTACTTATATATATTTGGAACCCTAATTTCCTAAGTCAACTCTTTGTTGCAATATCAGTTCTACTCGAGTACTCTTTGCAGGGACAATAACTCCTCTCTCGACCAATTTCTTTTTTTTTTTCTTTTTCTTTTTTCTCAAACAATGTATTTGTAAAATATCTAGACAAGAAAAATGAGGAAAAATAAAAAAATTAAAGAAAGATGAATGTGATCAATGTTGTTATGGTTCAAAGCAAACATAGTGGCTAAATCCAGCTCATGACTCATCTTCTTTATTCAGCTCCTACAAAAGTATGGTCTAAGTTTAGATTTGCTTCTTTACAATGATTGACAACACTTTGCAGTTTTTGCCCATCTTGTTGTGTTGTGGGTTTTCATGATGCTAGGAAACCCAATTTCGGACAACTTTGCCCCGAAAGAATTGTACTGTACTCAAGTTCCACAAAACAAACGATGCTATACCAATTTAAGATAATATGAAGAGGATTTGTAAAAGAAGACAAGAAAAGCCAAGTGCATGTGGAGTTCTGTTAGAGCAGTGTCTTAGTGGGAGACATCTTTTACTTCTTCCTTAACAGAATTAACAGCAAAATCTGTGTATAGAGAAAGATAAAGAGGAGTGTTGTGGAAATGTGAACGCATAGGAAACAATTCTGGGTCCATTTTTTCTGGAAATTAGTACTTTATTTTTTAGATGAAAGATTTTTGGTGTTTTAATTAATTTTACTACTCTTTAGTACTCTTCTAGATGTTTCCTCTAAGATATTTTCTTTAACAATTTAATTCTGTTTCACAATTATTATTTTGGTTTAAGCAGTTTATTTTAGTTTAGACTTAACCTATTTAAGTACAATCGAAGAGAGTATATAACACTCTAGTAGATTTGGATCGAATCCCCAAATGTATACCATAATTGCCATATATGGTAGGACGTTTGAATTAGGAACTGGCTTTAAGACATTTTTAATTATGTGTATATTTCAAATTTGTGTTTTATTATATATAAATTATAAATATGAATATACAATACTTTTTTTGAAAAAAAAAAGAGATTATACATGATAATTGTATAACATGATTAAATCATTATAATAGTAAAGTAAAATACAAAATTTGGACTCAATAATATGATTCATGGATACTGAAAACTTCTAATATAGCAGGATTCTTGTGTTACAAATAATGTTAATAAAAGAATATTATTTGCAATGTATGAGCCATATGCAAGCCTAGATACTAGTATAAACTACAAGTACAAAAAAACACCCATACATAGTATATGTGAAAGCAACTTTTGAAGTGTCCAATCACTGTACATCCAATCAAATTAAGACATCCCATTTTGCACACTTATGCCCCAACATTTTGGCTTCAAAACTATTCTTCTTGTTAGATCAGTGTCAATCAATTGTTGGATAAAAGAAGGAGAAAAAAGAACAAAATAAAAGTGATAAAAGTTGGAAAATGCTACGCTTACTTTTATTGAGATCATGATAGTTCAGATCTTATCACCTCACTTTATAGCAAATTAGATTAGTTGGGATCTCATCTTGTTGGCTAAATGTTGGACAAAAACAAAGAAACTGTTGATTATTATCACAAGAGATAAAGCTTTGCAAAAGACATCAGGGAGATTTGGGGCCATGTTAATATAAAATTTATATGGGTTCCTCTAATTACAAATATTATAAATCAAAGTCTTATTATCTACTATCAAAAATTATTTTTAAAAATCAATTTCTATTTATGAGTCATAGTGTTGTGAATCGACACAACATATCATACAGAACTACACTCTAACATACTGTGAGGCTTCAAATGAATTGTAAGAACTTTTGTTCTGTCAATCCTTGTAAAAAGGGAAACACAAAAACAAAAGTTATCCAATGTATGATTTTATAATGGGAACATGTAAACCCCATATGCTTAAATCTTGTTTATCAACGAAGCAATATCCGAAAATAAAAACTGTATAACATATATAATTCTAGCGAAATTATAGTTACATATTTAATAGTCATTAATTTTCTAAATGAAATTATCAAATATAGCCAAGGTGTGAAGACTAATATGACGTGGCAAATAAAATAATGAAATATATTCAATCACGAATATGATGGAAACAAACAAGTAATTTGTGATTTTCATGTTGAACCTCTGCCTCGCCTGCCCACTATCCAATGCCCATTTTTATTTATTTATTTTTCTGTATCTATATATGTAATATAAAGTGTCAACATGGAAATTGAAAACCTGTGTTAGCTAATGCTATGATTCACTTCTTCTTTCCTTATCCTCACTAATTTTCTCACTGTCCATTTTTTCTCTCTCTCTCTCTCTCTCTCTCTCTCATGGTGTTATTTTTTCAATTAATGGGAATTCGAAATACCAGTTATACCCTCCATTTGCTACCCTATAGATACATTCTACGTACTGCCCTGGTACATCCTCAGGCCCAATGGGAATGACTGGACAATAAATCTTTTTTTTTTTTTTAATTTAAAAAATTGAAATCGGCCCAGTAAGAGGAAGGACAAGTAATTGATGCCTTAAATTATTTATCAGAAAGTGTCATCATAAAATCGTGAACGATATGAATATGAAAGAGAGTGAGCGATTTCTTCTATTAAATTCAGGGTTTTTCTACTTAACTTAAATTGCACTCATCCTATTTTAGGCTGCTAACTTTATTATTCAATAAAAGGGAAATCAAGAATCCAATGGTATTAATAGTGATTGATGTATGGTTTCTACAAGGGAAATTTTATACTTGGTCACGAGGACACAATTCTATTCGTAACTTACCTATATTTTTCTTGAATATTCCTCTTTTGTTTGATTTAGGTTGTCTTGTGTATGTAACTCTTTCTCATAAAAGCATATCTTTAAAAAAAAAATTATTTGATATTATATATAATGAATGCCGCAAAAAAGAAAAGAAAAGTATAATCTTCTAAGTTTATTAGTTTTTATGAGTTAGTTTGGACCTTTTATATAGGCCTATCCAATTAAATTGTGGAATATTTAATGAGTTATGTGACCTATCAAATAATAAATTGAATTAATCAGAAATAAAACACTAAAATTGTAACTTTTTCGGTCATGCTTAGTAATTAGTACATACATGTAGTTGAGAGTTCACACAACATGCATACTACGTAAAGCTTCATCTTAACTTCAAAGAATATTGTTTTCTTAAACAAAAAAAAAAAAAAACCACATAATTATATTATTATACTGATGTGCGATCAATTGAACATGAATTGCTGCATATTTTGATATAAAAACAAATAGCTTAATTAATATAAAATATTATATGAAATCGTTCCAAGTAAAAAAGAAATTCTATTATCTAAATTTAAACTCATTTTTACATATCAATTTAGAGTTATTGATTTTAAGCTAATATATTTCATGAAATTACATAGATAATTATTCTAGTCAAGTTTGCCTCGAATCATGACAAATGGACTGCAATTCTTATAATAATTAAATAACAATGTATAGTCTCAAGCCATTATGAATTTTACCGTCGTATATAAATACTTAATTATATTCTTATAAGAATACCATATTTTGATAGAATAAGTATTTCTAGTAACTTGGATCACAAATTTGAATCTTTTCTTTTTCTCTCTGAAAACAATTAATAATAAGCCATTCATTGAAATTCAACCATTGGATTATTTAAATATCCCTCTTTGAATGAAATATTTATTGTGTTAAAAATAATATGCATTCAATTTTTAGTAATAATATCAATCATGGACCCATGGTACTGGGCCTCGGCCCATTGCAGGCTTGCATTTAATTCTCCCATAAATAAATATAATAATAAGGGTACCCGCAACCATTTGTTTTATTTAGTGTTATAAGAATATATTAACATAATGCCAAATAAAAGTGAAGTAAAGGGAAAAAAAAAAAGAAATAATATAATATATTATGTTAAACCCCAAAAAATATTAAAATATTTATATGAACAATTTTTAATATATCAATCAATAACATATAATATATAATGATTATTCGCACATTATTTGGAAGGTGAAATTAAAATTTTCACATATCAAAAACATATTAGTGACAAGATTGATTGAACCCATTTCTTTCACTATCTCTCCTCTGAGAATGTTCGTACAAGAAAATACTTACACCCTGCAAGAACACTAGACATATATTTTATTAATAGAGTATTACATTTTGAATTAAAAACATCTTTAAAAACAATTATTGTAGTTACTCTAAGAGAGCAACAATTTTCATGCTTGATGATTATTTTTTATATGTCGATCATTGATTAAAAGGGATTCGATGTGAGATTTTTTTTTCAAATATACAAATATTTACATTTAAGTGAATCGTACTAATTAAAAACATAATTTAATAGTCATAACATTTTGGAAATCAGCCAGTATTTATACCATCATGCTACTTAAACATGACAACAAAGTACTAGTTAGCTTCGATGTATTTATAATTTCTGTTTTACATTTGATGATCAATAGGTTGAATTAATCTTTTGAAAGGTAGATAAATAGAATATATGAACCAAAGCAAAAAAAATAAAAAAAATGAGAACAATTATTAATTGGAAAGAGGGTGAAGCAATGTTTCCAATTTTCTGAACAAGGTTACAGAGAAGACCAAATGTGCATTTTTTGCTATAAAAGGATAAAAAGGACATTTGATTTGATTTAACTCTGGCAGCAGGATAATTGGTCTGGCATTATCAACATCCCATTTCCACAGTTCTACACTGTGTCATCATTTTCAGGAAATAGAAAATATAATAACTGCTTTCTTGGAAATGAAAGTTTCATTAAATAGTCATTACTGAAAATGACCCAAGCAAAGCTTAATTAATTACAATATGGTAAAAATATTTGCTTTTCTCAATGAAATGACAAGTTACCACCTGCACATTTAACTCTCTTATAGGGATTGTCTTGTCTTGTCTCATATTAATTTCAATATCTCTATCTAATTTTCCCCCCTTTTATTGTATTATTCAATCATATAAATTAAGATAATATACCCCCACACAAAAAATAAATAAATAATTATAGATGATCGGAAGTAAGTACAATTTTTTACAAGTCAACAATTTTCACTTATGCACCTTTATTGATTTGTTTTTCTAAGTTCATTTTAGTTTAACTTAATATTCCACCATATTTGACTTGAGTTTGATTTTGTCATAAAGGCAGAATATAAATCTCAATTGAAAATAACTTCTATCTTCAAAACATGGTTCTTCTTTGTAAAATAAAACTATACAAATTTCTTTATTTAAAATGGAAGGAGTATTTTATTACTTATTATAAAGTGTTCTTATTTTTAAAATCATTAAAGTAATTCGAGAAGTTTGTGTCATTCAACACTCCGATATAGGGTTAGAGGGTTTTTTTTTCTTTTTCTTTTTTAATGAATTGGGAAAATGGGAAAGAAAGACAAGACAACAAAGACAAGAATATTTAAGTGATTCATGAATTCTAATCAACTTAATCTAATCTACACTTTTTTTATAAAGATGAAAATATATAAGATTCAGAATATACTACTTGAATATAAAATCTATTCTCAATCATTTGTTAAGATAAAATACTATATATTGAAATCCAGTGTCATAGGGCCCAATCAAAATGTGTTGCTTAGAATTGAGAAGCACCGAATTGAGTGATGTATGAAAAAAATTTCTCAAAAGATTTGAAAATTTCATTTAAGTTACAAAACTTAACTATGTGACATTTGATCCAAAAATTTGCGTATATATTATGATCATTAAATTCCTAGCTGAAATCAACTAATTACTTTGACCGACTGTAACATAATTAATGAGTATTAGTATTAAATATATATTATGGGATTCATGGAAATTTGCAGTGATTTTCATATATTTAAAAATAATTAAATTCTACCCCAAGTAGTTTATTAATTAATTTATTTGGCAAGTCGTAACAGCACAAGGTTTGGAAGGTTCGGCGCTCAGACAAGAATCTTAAGCTCTCAGATTTATGATAATTGCCAGGTTGGTTCATAATAAGCCAAAAAGATTTCGAAATTTGATTATTAAAAAAAGATTATTAACAAATAAAACAAATTATATGTTCGATTTATTTTTAAGTTCTAGAGAGCTCGATTTTAGGAAGAACAGCACAAAGAGTGGAGCATTTTGTGCTGTTATGTCTCCATGAAATTGCTGCTCTATTCTTGGGTCATATATATATAATTATTGAGCTTTGATCCTTGTTTTATGTTATAGGCTTAATAATTCATGAACCCTAGATTCTTTTTTTATTTTTTTTTAGGAATATAAAGATACTAAAAATCCATGTATAATTTGATGTATACACAAATTGTGATCACATAAACTTGTATAAATTATACTGTAGTTATCATGTCCGGTAGAGTAGATTCCATCGGTTTGAGTACTTCGCATGTTATTTAATCCCATGTGGAAGAATATGTTTTATTTTTGTCACTCTAATGCTTTACCTAAATATGATAAATTCCAAATTAAAATCAAACCGGAAATAACCAGAGCATCTGAATCTGAACCGATTTTTACAACCGGTTTCAACTTTCATTTAATTAATGATAGAGTTTAAATTGATTGTCTTTTTCAGTTATGCATCCATCACTATATATATAAATGACATCCAATTTGTAAGGATTTTTTTATCTCTTATTTTAAGATTACTCATTTCATGTGATGCATGTATTAATCACATTATAAATATGCGTAACATGGTATGTTGAAAATATTAGAATGTCGGATGAAATATCGTTGGTTTGAACTCGTAAATTGAATGTTGTTAAAATTGATCACAAGTACAAGGACCACAACAAATTGATGCAATAACATTCCTCTCTAACCCATAAGAATAATTTCAATATTTGTTTTTTTCTCCAACTCCTAGCCATTAACAAGCACAAAAAAACACTCGATATTGTGTTAGCCAGTGAAGCCAGAAAAAAAGATAAGATACCCTACCAAAACCATATTGACAAAGAAAAAAATAAAAGAAAATTAATAATATAGAGAGAGGAACTTTCTAAAGCATCAGAAAAAGTAATATTATATGGCAGTTGTCTTTTCTTCTTTATAATTATTTCAATTTATGGTATAATTAATTTCTGGCTTTGAAGTTGTAGCAGCTCTTTTGCTCATGCATGCTCCAGTTAACATATATGGACGTACATTTGAATTTATTTTATTTATTTAATTTAATTTAATTTTGTCTCCTATCTCTCTCAAATTCTGGTTCATGATAATGTTGCAGAAAGGACCACCTCAATTTCATTGGAATTGTTGCTTTCAAGTGACAGTTACTTCCATATTTGAATCCCATGGTGATATTTTTAGATTAATATTTATATAATGCTTGTGTTTCTCTCGTACAATGCTATATCGTATGTACAATGCTATATCGTATATCGTTAGCATATGATGAAATACGAGATTGAGACACGATAAAGATAAGAGTTGATGATTTCCTTTGATTGTTTATGAAACAAGAAGTAGAGGATTAAGATAGTGAGGTTAATTTAATTTAGCAACAAGTAGGACTATCACATGGGATTCAGCATTGCATTAACTGCAGAATGTGCCGTTGAAGCAATCTTTAAATTTCTTTACTCAAACTGTACGTTTGATTCAACATTGAATAATAGTCATATTTCAAATATTAAATGCAGAAAAACAGCAAAAATATATATTTAATTTCTAGAAATTAATGGCAATTACATTAATTCAGCCGTGTAATCTCTCTACACGTGTCAATACCTACACAAAAACCAGGGTTCTCTCTCTCTCTAAAACTAATCTAATATACTAGTTGTATACAAATTTCTCGATCTAATCTTTTTTTTTTTTTTTGGGCTTGGCATTTGATCAAACGCGTGATGTACAACTGCTAACGTTCTTGTCAACGACGATCTCATTTTCATTTTCCGGTGGGCTGGTGGAGGAGTAAGTGCTCGAAGAGGAAAATGAGAGAGGGGAAGTGAAGGAATACTGAGTGGTGGTTGAAGAAGAAGAGCAGTGTTCATCAATGGCGGAACTGGTTGAACAATCGTTTGAAGATGCAGAAGCTAAAGCGAGGTTAATCAGCAAATCTACAAAAGCTCCAACGATATAGCCATGGTTGCTTTTACCGTTAACTTTGAGATAACACGTTAGCAGCTCCTCCAAGCAGTCCCAGTCTTTGAGGCCGTGCGCCTCCACCATTTCCTCCATTGATGCTCTGAAGTCCATGAACGGATCCCTGGAATCCATCGCCATGATTTTGACGCTTTCCTTGTATGGAAATCCGTAAGATTTGGCTTCTTCCAGGATAGAACTCGTTTCTCCAGGCTCGAAGAAGAGCCTATCGGACCTCAGCCCTCTAACCACCGCCGTTTCCGGCTCGAATGAATCGGTGGTTTCTGTGAACTCCGCGGTGGCTTTGTCGTCGAGATAGGCGGAGTTCATGGTTTTGTAGATAATGGAATCGGTGGTGGCGCGGAAAGAGAGGGTTTTAGGGGAGTTCACGCAGGCAGGCCACGGCCATGGCGCGGCGGCGGCTTCGGATTTGAAGAGAAATGGGAATCTCATTTTCTTGCCCATTTGAGCAGATCAGACCAGGACGGTGGGAAATGAGAGGAAATTGAAATTGAAATTCTGATGTAATAAATTTCAGGATTGTTGAGAGAGAGAGAGAGAGAGAGAGAGATTGAGATTTAATCAGTGGAAGATTTTAAAGGTGTGGTGACTGGTAAGACAAACTTGTGGGGTCTACTATTTAAATATTATTACTCAAACTATCATTGAATATAAATCACTGCACAACTTTTAGTTTTGTCAACAAGTTTTTAAGATACAAAATCTCATTGATTTACATTTGTATTCAATAAGTTAATGTTTGATGTTTGTTATTACTATCAGTTAGTGTGTTCGGTTAGTTTCACTTAATTTTTTTATTTTTTATTATTAAGTCAATTTGAATTATTTATATATTAACTTCCTGAATCTGTAAAATGATTTCATGAATAAGTTTTTAAAATACAATAGTCAGCACATCGAATCAAAGAAATTGTAAATTTTACAATGAATTGCTTGTGTTTAATGATTTCCCTTAAAAAGTATACATAATTGTACAATTGATTTCAAATGACCATCTCACTAATTATCTTATCTTCCTAATAATACTAAGTTAGCATTCTGGGCTCAAATATATCATGATCTTTATTACAATTAAACAACACACCACGGTGAGTTTTTCCCAATCTAGCATTTAGAACAATTGAGTGTACGTTAATATTGTTGTTCTTACATTTAGAGTATATTTGATAAAATGTGATACAAAATATAATATTATATTGCAATAAATGAAACAATAAGGCTCTATCCCAGAAGCTAAAAAGTGTAAGAGGGTGATCCTTGTGAAACGCAACTAAATGTCATGGAAAATGGTTGAACCCACATTTGACTCATTAACCGTAGGGTTGTAAACGAATCAAATAGATTCGAATATCATGATATTATATTCGTATTCATTTAATTATTCGAATATTCGTATTCGTATTCGTTTATTATTCGAATCACAAAATCAAATCATATTCGATTCGAATACATTCGAGAATATTCGATTATTCTAATTCGAAAATTTTAAACTTAAAATTTCAAAAAAAAATCAAAAATATATTTATTTCCATATTAATATACCTACATATTACTTAATAAACAATAAAATTTATCAACTCAACCTAGATATATATTTTTGAATATATAATATATATATAAAATAAAAAATTTATATATAGTTATATTTATTCGAATATATTCACGAATACTCGAATCGAATATGATCATATTAGTATTCACATTCGGATAATATTCGAATCTGAAAAACTATTCTTATTCGTATTTTTCGAATTCGAATATCAAATCGAATCAAAAAAGTTCAATTCGTTTACAACCCTAATTAGCCCCACTAATAATTTTGTCATCTTTTTAATCGACATCAAGAATAATTTTTTATTCTGCAGCAAACTAATTTAATTTAATAAAACTAATATCACTTTTAAGCTTACACAA
Organism: Scutellaria barbata; assembly: GCA_028654395.1. Lineage (NCBI taxonomy): Eukaryota > Viridiplantae > Streptophyta > Magnoliopsida > Lamiales > Lamiaceae > Scutellaria > Scutellaria barbata. The sequence goes on along the minus strand of CM053655.1, from coordinate 320,780 downwards.
TTCAAAAGGTGAACGAGGATGGAAGATCTTTGTACCAAGATTGGATTTTGGAGTTCATAAATTAGTGATATAGACACCTAACCACCAACCAAAATAGTGGAAGGGTAACGCTTTCAAGAATGCATTAATGTAAAGTCGTGCTACATGACATTCATACACGATTTATAAATTTAAGTGTTGTACGAAAGTGTCTTGTCACTCAACATTGCTTTGAACCCTAATCGGATCTTAGAATAGACCCGATTGATTAATCAGAAAGGGTAAAGTTTTCTGGAAATGAAAGTGTTGAAACATAAATACGACTACTGCTTTTGTTTGAATGTAGGTGCAGTGAGAAAGGTATTAGGAAATAGGGCCAATACGAAAAGTGCAGAGTATTTAAGAAGGGGCAGTTGAAATCTTTATTTCATATGTACAATTTCACAGACTTTTGTATTAAATGAGAGAGCAATTTAGGAGTATTAAAAACTTAATCCTTACACTTTTCGGTCCAAAAACTCTCCTAATACCCTCAAAATTAACAAGGCAACCAATTTTGGAGTATTTTGATAATAAACGTACAAATCAACTCTTGCTACACAATAAATGCATAAAATACATTCCTAACTACTAAAATCACACATATTTTACTTATCAAAATGAAAAACAAGTGTTGTTAAAATTGACAAAGTGTTTTAACTTCCTCCTAATGTAGAGAGTATTTGTTAGAACTTATTAAATAGGGCTTTCGACATAAGAAATTAAGATCACATAGTTACAACAAAATAGATTTTATAAAGATGAGATAAAAATGGAAACCAAAAAATGTGGTGGAAAATCATGTGAAAAAATTAATAGTGGGGAAGCCTCCATCACGTGGCATCCACATGCTGCTGGGATTGAGACATGAAGATGACGATGATGTAATAATAATAATAACATTAATAATAGTAATAATAATCTTCAAAAAAACTCCTCAGTTCCATTTTTGGAGATGGCAGATTCCACCGAATATGGACAAGATTGAAATTCAAGTGTACATCAACACAAATTAATTCTCCAGATATGAATTTGTCCTAAAATCTAATTATTTTTATGGATCATATGTATGGATGTCAAAGAATAGGGTCCATTGTCCCCCAAGATATACATAAACTATAGGCAGTTGACAGAGACTAGATTGTTGTCTTCGTTCTTACCTTAAAAACAAGGGACCATCTACACGAGCCTTGTCGAGGATGGTCCTTTTCTAGCCTGACTCATTTCCCCTAGCAATTTGCTGCTAACATTTGATCCTAGCTGCCATGAAAAGAGAGGAAAATTACAAGTTAAATCGGTTTGATACCTTGAGTTTGATCAAGACCAAGATTGTATCCATAGATTGACATACCTTACTTTCTTTTTCTCCATCAAGCTTGCAAACAAGTTAACATCTGCATGCCGAGCTAAACCGATGCAATCAGATTGTATAAGATCTCATGTAGTCACAAAATAAAAAACTTTCCTATTTCAATGTTTACCAGTAAAATTAAACAAAGGGGAAGGGATAAATTGGAAAGCATTCTTAACTGGAAGCCGTCACAAGCTGAGTAGTGGAGAAGTCTATGTTTACATTATAAATGAATCCAAGTTATGTTCCTCGGCAACAAAACCTAAGAGCATCATCAAAGCAAAAGCAGCAATAGGAAACATAGAGCTGGTATAGATGTTAACATGCAGAGAAGTTTCTTTCTTCACATTACAGTCAATGTTCAACCAGCCAGCCTGGCAGATGTAAGGCCACAAAGATCAGGATGGAATGACTGGTTGAATATAAAGATTACAAGTATAATAACCTGATCTCAGATTACTTGTTCTCATCCGCAAATACTACTCCAAAAGAAGATTATACACACCGCTAATACTGTGATCAAGCTTAAAATGATAATTGAACTTGCTATAGATTCTAGCAGACTTTAGTATATAGTGTTACTTACATGGCATTCCTGCATCAACACGACTTCAAGTAGTCAAATCTGGTCCAGGTACTGTTTCACAATCGTACATCTCATTCTGTGATGTAATATATAATCCAGAGAAAAACAGACTCAAGGTCCTATTCAAAGTGCATCAATGTTTCAAACTCTCCTCTAGCTTAAACCACTTATCCTCAGATTTAAGCATGACATAATCATCCCTCACAGAAAATTGCCTGACAAAGATGTTTAGTAATACATCCAACAATGTGATACCAAGAAGTTTAGCGTCATAGGCCTTATTTTGAAGCTAAATAATCAAACGACCAGAACCTTCAACAGTAGGTCTGTTGGAAGGCTACAGTATATAGTTCACTGCAGAAATTGCTGAAACATGATATATATTTAACAGTCCAATTTGAAATAGATAGCTAACACATTCGATTAACCATTTTCCATGTTCAAACTCAGTCCAAACTATAACTTTTTGAGCTTTAAAGTTTGAAACAAATTTTATGCAGAGTTCCAACAGCCAAATCAATGCAACACAACACTCTTCATCTTCATTGATCTAAAATTTATCAGCCTACATTCAGTGTGAATATGAAACCTTCCTAAGCCCCCAAGAATGCCCAAGTTCATGCTCTAAAACACCAATAAAAACAAAGTTCTCTTAATCATGCAGATATCAAAACCATTATCAGTTCAGCGAATTTAGCATTTTAACAGAGTAATAGAGACAAAAATGAAAAAATCACCCTTCGAAGGATTTGAGCAATCTTCAACATATTCATGAACTACAAATCTTTTTCACTAACAAATAAAGGAAATACATCATGAGCTTATCTCGGTTTACTATTCACACTAACCCATGAGGGGAACAAGAACAACAGCACTAACTCGGAACTCCAACATAGATCTTACCATTCCAATTTTATTAAGGGAAACTTCCATCATGGATTGACAACATTTAATCTAATTTGCATCAATAAACAATAACCCCTGTAAGATATTCAACACAATGCAGAAGGACAATGATATGGAACAGCCAAAGTATTAGCACACAAATGACTATATATAACCCCTGTATAGCAATCTATAATCACTAATCTCTTTTTTAGTATCTATGAATGAAAACTTTGAAAATCAAACAAGGCTCTCCCAGACCCTTCAACATCACATATGTTCAGCGACCTGTTGCCAGATGTTTTGCATTACAAAATATTGCTCTTGAGTGCCTCAGCATGTCTGACATCCTCATCTCACCTTATCTTTTGCGTGAATCTCTTTTCATGCTCAACTTTTCCCAGCTAGTTAGAATTTGAAAAACTTACCAGCCACCTTGATTTCCAGTCACACTCAATCAAAAAATAAAATAAGATAAGGTTTTTTAAGTCCAACGGACATTCTAAAAAAATGAGGAATTTTAGAACCTCTTTGATTCTCAAACTTCTCCACCCTACAGGGACTTTTTCCACCAGCACAAGCCCTCATCTAATTATGGTGAGACCGATCAGCATCACGAACAGCTTCAATGCATCTGCATTCACATAATATTTCTGAACATGGCACTACATAACTTAGTTTTAAAAGTTGAAACACCATAGCTTCAGTCCTTAAAGCTCTGCAAGATCTGTTTAGTGCCTAATCTTTCAAAAAAGTAATCATCATGCATCATACTCAGCTATCACAACTAATGGAATGTACAATTTAAGTTTGACAAAATGAAGAATAAGTCAATACCTCATTTTCCATCATGACCAGTTTCCAAGTAACTAATCGAAGTTAACATTGTTGTTGTTAACATCTTTTCGTTAATTATGAATTCAAAACCACATCATAACACAGGAAAATGCCTCATAAGTTCTATAAAACCAACCTCCCATTCCCAAACTCTTCCAAATAATAACTTTGAAACATGCTCAAGTTCTAGCACAGCATTATAGCATGAGTTCCTAAGCACTTGATATAACTGTCTAGCATATAATCAGCTTCATCTAATGTCTACATTTAATCACAGCTACCAGATACCAAAATCTAACATGGATATTTGGAAACCACAAGTTATGAATAGAACAACAAAATTTATTTTCTACAATTCGACTTCATTATCAACCAAGAAAACAAACGATTCAAAAGAACAGCTTCAGTACATCTTCCGTGGAGAAGCAAATTAATGACCAATATTCTCTAACCCATAGAGAACCCCAGCATACTTGTCAGGCAGACCTTCCTCAACATTGTCGAAGTAGAACTCCCTTATCTTCTCAAACGCATGCCAGGTTAGCAGGCTATCAGACCCAGCCTGGTGGCACTTCCCTACAGCACGATCCACGCCAAGAGAGCTTGCCACCCTATCCAAGCCACCATGAAGTCCTTCACAGAATTTCATCAAATGTTTGACATCATAAACGCGGTTCCCAAAAATGATTCTCAGCAAATTCAGAAACTCGGATAGGGTCGCCGGCAACACTTGCCCCGTGATGGCCTTGATAAGATATCCGAAGTCATATCCACTGTGAAATGTGATATAAGTGACATTGTCGTTGCACAACAGGCCAGATGACATCATCAACTCAGCAAAACGGGAGGCAGACACGCCATACTGACGAGTCGACTCAAAATTGATCCCCTGGTGGCGGAGGAGGTCGATAGAGTTCGGAGCGTGATCATCACGAGAAATGTCGAAATCTCGGAAATTGAATTCCCAGATGAAGCGGCGGTCGGGGTAACCGAGGTCGGGAAGATTCCCAAAGGAGTCGGAGAGTGTGATCCCCACTTGAATGAGCTTGAGAGCGTCGACGTTCGATTTGAGGGTCAGGTAGCGCTCAATTGGGTCGCAGAAGGGGCGATGGTGGCGGATAACGACGCCGGGAAACTCAGTGTCCATTGAAACAAAGGAATAGCGATCGATGAGTTGGCGGATGAGAGAGAACTCATACTCAAGGTTTGTGGACCAGACTGAGCGGGTTAAGATGACCTTTTTGGAGATATCGAACTCCTCCACTTCCGCCGAACGAGGGGGGTCAACAGGCGGAGCACATGGGAGTAGAGGCGGCGGAGAGTCGTCGGATAGGGCGCCCATGGTGGAGGATCCAGATCGGAGTTAATTCTGTGATAGCGATGGTTACATTTGGGGAAAAACCTAGGGCTACTAATTACTATACACATGTACATTTAACAATCTCTAAGTTTAATTTTGCAAACCTTCTCCCTCTCCTAACACTGACTTAAACCCCATTCTATTATAAAAATAATAATTATTATTAATATTAGGATCAACACATTTTTTAGTATTCACTTTTTAGGTCTTTTGTTAGTGCACTTAATTTTAATATTTTTATTTTAGATATAACAAAACTTTTCATAATTTATTTTGGGTAGCTTTTATATTTATCTAAATGATCGATGTTGGAATTTGTTGATAATTAAATTTTTAGTTAAACATTCAAACTAAATTAATTCGGTTTAAATGGATTGAATCGAACAAAAATATCGAATAAAAGTGTAGAAAACACTATGTTCAGACTGCCGTGAGATCGGTCTTTGATCGGATCGTCTGGCCCTGACCTGGTAGACTATCTTGGTTGGGTCGACAATCTTATTAGGCTTTTCAGGAGGACTGGCCGAATCTTATGCCTTAAAATAGGCCAAACCGGGTGACCATGCCTTATCGATCGGTTCAGATCAGATATCCTTGAAAACCGACCAGGTCATATGTTTTAACCGGACTCGGATTAGGAGTCCAACAATCTTAAATATCACTAACGTATATTTTTATTTTGTAATTTTAGATTCATTAAAATAATCTCCAAATTGTTTGAATAACTATAGAGCTCCTTTAATAAAGTACATATTCTAAAAATTAAATTTTCGGTTTTATTCATAATTTTGAAATAGATGTGACTTCGTGAAAATAAAGATTTTCTTTCTGCAAAAAAATAAATTAAACAAATTAAACAAACTCCAGGCATTTTGTACATAAAGGCTTCAAACATTTCGATAGATTATCGTACAAGAATCAACCATGGATAAACATAGCATATCAATATGATCGTACAAGAATCTCTAAATTATATAAATACCTATTAAGATGATTTGAATACGTTCTAAATGATTATCACACAGATTAATTCCCATCAACCAAACATCCCAAAGACACGTAGTACATGAAGAGTACAACAGAAACGATGAGAGGAAATCCGAAAGAGTTGAAAGGAGAAAGGTTATGAGAGAGAATTCCCACATAAAAGACACCAAAATGACTAAATATGAACTATAAAATGAGCATTTGGTTGATAAGATGTTTGTTTATATGTTTACACTAGAAATAGGTTCCTTCTGGGGGTTGGACCAGCTTACGGTTGTGGGGAGCTGCCATCTCTTTCTTCAGCTGCGTTAGTATATATTCCATCGTGAAGTCCGGCTGCCAGTTTCCTAGAACCATAAACTTCCTTGGTTCCACCTACACATTAATGGTAAAGATCGTAGATAATTTGAAATGTGCGTATTTTTGGCAGAATTTGTTGATATCCAAATTGTTGACAAAATGAACTATCATGATACTGAGACTTAAACATCTGGCATTGTCCTCCATGGGCATGGTTCAACTATCCCTATATATGCCAGAATAACTGAGTTCACTCCAAGTGATATGTGGATTATGGTGTAGAAGATCAAGAACTTAATCAGAAAAATTAGATTGACTAGGTGTTAGCCTTCCAAGAATGCTTCGTCATTTATTTGAACAGATGCAATTCATTCAAAATTTGAAACTGTTTGCTTGATTGGTCTACACTGTAATTCAGATTATCTAAACTTTTCAAATAATGACTATTATCATCTACAGAAAGAAATGGTTTCCTAAAGTACAAGAACGAAAAGACTATCTCTAGCCAAAAATGCAAAGAACAGTTTTAACATCAAGTCATTACTTTAAGGTATTGCAAGAAAAAGGGTCACTCCTGACTCAGAGTCCATAAAGCACAAATTAAAAGGTCAAACCATCAGAGTTACTATTACCATTCACTAGCTAAAACTGCTAGCTCACACAAATAAAAAACAAGTTCAACATAGAAACGAGATAATTGTATACGTACCACCCCAGTTTCAGGGTTTATGCAAGTCATGTTAATCCGAGAATGAAAACGAACACTGGGAGGCTTATCTGGATAATCTTTGTCACAAAATAGCTTCAACTGATAGATACGCCCTTCATGTACGGACTGACAGTAAAAAAATGGTGCGCTGGAGTTATTAATATTGACGCAGATTAAAAGGAAAATAGTCAATCAAAAGAAGTGCTACACATTCAGCAAAGATAAGCTCATGCTACTGTAACTTTAACATTGTCATTGAAATAGCCATAACTTAGACTATTAGCAACAGTCCCACTATATTAAGACTATAATCCCCAAATCATCTACTTCAGTCTAAGTGAATATTTCAAGCATATCATGTGTTATCTTATTTAAAATAATAATCTTATCATCACGGATCTACTTTTAATTTTGATTAACATATTAATAAGTTAGAAGGTCGATTTGACTACAGTAGTATATTTAATCGATATTATTAATTATTTAATTATATATTATAGGAAATCATATGATATACACAAACCATTCTGTACAAAATTATCTCAATTATTTCCCAATTCTCCCTTCTAGCAAAAGAATATCCATTCTGAAGGTCCTCTCCAATGGTCCCTCAGATTCTCCTTTATCTCTCCTCTTTCACCACTTACACTAATTAAATTCAAAACTAACCCCAAAAATAAGAGGCTAAAATATTCTAATTAAATTGTTCCAAATTAAAAGATTATGTTATCTTTGGAACTAAATGGGGATAGTAACACATGCTCCGATTGACAGCATTGTTCAATGCACCAAATGAGATGTGTGTGTGTGGGGGGGGGGGGTTGTTAATGCAAGCATTGGAGATAAATTTCTGCACTAAAATGCTCTAAGAATTGTTCGTCATAGAACAACAATTTCTTCTAGAATAACTATATAGAAAGTAACTATTAGCCACATAAAACAGACTCTTGACATTACTTACACACGAAATAAGAATCGTAACAAGCAGTGAAAGTGAAAAACATTATTGATCACAATAATCATACAATAATTTCACAACTTTTTTCTTAAATTTCATGCACTGAGTACAAATGTATGATGACAAAAAACAGAGGAATGACGTGTTGATGTAAATGAATGGGACAACTTACATTGTGAGGACCTAAAATGGTGCCTGTCCAAGAACGCATATAGATATCATCTCCATCATCCATTCCATAACTTACGGTACCATCCCCAATTCCCTTCTCTCCACGTTCAAGTTCCTCTAGCAGCCTGAAATTCCTAGGAACTGCAACAAAACCAGAATTGAGATACTAAATGTTTCATCGAGTAATTCAGCATCCCAATCATGATATGCATCCAAAGCACTCAGATCATGCACTGCAAGTCATAGCTACCCATTCATGCACAAGCAATGTCATGCATTTTTCGGCTCAACCAAAGCAACCAAAACCATGAAAATTAGTGAAAAGCAACTAAAAAAATTACTCAAACAGAGAACAAATTTGAATAGCTCCTTAGCTCCCACATTAAAAAAGCAAGCATAAATGTATGATAAAGCAGCTAGCAAATGTGGTATGGGCATTCATAAAATTAAGCTATGATTAATGCCAAAAAAAACTCATTATCACTATATCAATCCATCAAAGAGCTTGAGTTCACTCTTTTGCCATTTCACACTTTAACAACGCATGAATCAGTAGAATTAGGGAGCCAACAGAACCAATAAACATCAAACGGGAAGGCAGAAAGCGTGAATCATCACATCACCAGTGACTCAACACGAGAAAACAATCAGATTACATTAAACCCAAACCGAGAATTCAATATAATTGAGAAAGAGAGCACCAAATAACACCCATGACCATCAAACACCACGAACAACATGAAGATCCCATGGCTACTCTTAAAACAATCATATTTCTAACAAATAAAACACTAAAACCCAAAAAATCAACGACCCATTTCCATATTAACCGTGAATTTTGCGAAAATCGTCAAGCATCGAAGCACAAAAGCCAATAACTCAGAAATAAAAAAAATAAAAAATAAAAAACAAAAAAGAAAGGGAAAAATAGGTACCCACGACACTGGATCCTGCAGAGCCAAGGGTCATGGTGCAGGTAGATGAATTGGGTTTCTGAAAATAGAAAGAAATTGATCGAAGATAGAATGAGATAATTGGAAGAAAGCGAAGCTTAGAAAACCTGCATAGGAGGAGGCGCGTTATAAAGAGGGGAGAGATGGGAATAAATTGGGTGCAGAATAGTTTCAATTAAATAATTTAACTCCAAAAATTATTATTCAAAATGAAAAAAAAAAAAAAAAAAAAAAAAAAATATATATATATATATATATATATAGAAGAACTAAAATCTCACATTAACTTTTAAGTACGCCTCAATTTAAATATAATTTAATAAAATATTAAATAAATATCAATTTTTTTTTTAACCATATCTCTTTTTTTTGCTATTTCGTTTTTCTCTCCTTTTTTTTTTTTTTTTAACTTTTTGATCATTTTGATATTATTTTTCTATAAGTTTTTAGGAATTGAATGCTAAATTAATAACGAAAATCTTAGGAATTAGTCAAATATATGAAAATCGAAAAAAAAAAAACACAAAAATCTAGGATAAAACTTCCTATACGGTTCTAGGGGGTCTTGGTTGGTCGAACACACAGGAGAACGTTCGGCCATTATGGTTGAACTTACTATAACATGTTCGGTCATGGTGGTCGAACGTTCTCCTGCGTGTTCGGTCAACCAGGACCGAATAGAGATGGTCGAATTTGATTCATTTTTTGCATTTTTTCGTTCGATTTTTCATACATCTGATTAATTCGTGAGATATCCGTCATTAATTTAGCATTCAATTTCTCAATAAATTTAAAAAAAGAACATTAAAGGATAAAAAAAGATGAAAAAAAATAGAAATTTGAAGTTGCATAAAAAGGATAGAGTTCCAATTTTTTTTTTAAAAGTAAATCGATATTTTTAATATTTTAAATTTTTTAATTAAAATACATTTAAATAAAAATGTGCTTAAAAGTTGATGGGGTGTCTTTAATTTTTCATATATATGTCATGTACGATGACTTGTAGATTGTACAAGAAAGATCTCAATATTGGATTTGTTATCTATCCTTATTTAAAAAATATAAAGGAAAGATTATTTTTAGTATAATATGAGGCAAATGAATTTAATAAAAACAAAACTTTATTATATTATGAAATTAATGTGTCGGACTCGTTTTTATAAAAAAAAATGGAGTTGTCTCTATTTCTACTTTGTATGTCTTTTCTCTCTTCTTATAAACGGATGAAGCGAATCTAAATTCAATTTAAATTGAGTTCTAAATGCATGTGGTATTCGAGAATTGTGGGTATGATGTTTTATGGAAATATGAAACAATATATAACTCGAGTCAGAAACTTAATAATTTAATATCGTGTTAACAATTGGAGGAGTTTGTTAGAGGGAGTTATTAGTTGTTCATAATTCAAATGTTGAAAATTATATGTTGAGTCATTATGATATATATATATATATATATATAGTTTATAAATATATATATATATATTTATAGTATCTATAAATATATATATATATATATATATATATTTAATAACTTGAATTAAATAGATGGATATTCTTATCCATATCAAAATTTTAATTTAAATCTTAATATCTGAATTTCAATCTCAAATGGAAGTTAAAAAAAGTTTGATTTGTTAATTTTTTTCAATCCAATGTAAAATATTGAGTAATTATGACCCATTATAAAATCTGTAATTTAATTACGACATTTAAATTTTTTTATAATTTGGACCTATTCAGTTTTAAGAATTCAAGTGCAAAATAAATTTACAAAGACTTTTTGTTGATGTGGACCATAACCAAATAATGCATGCCAAGTAGATTGGATACAAAACACTATTTTGAACCAAAATGTTTTATGTTTTAGAATTTTAATAATTTTTCGTAATGGAGAAAAAGGTTTCAATATTAATTTTATCTAAATCCATTTCTCTATTTTCTTTAGCTATATTTGATATATTTTTAAAACATAAACATTCAATAGTTTTGAAAAAATAAAACACTCATCGATGAAGTTGGTCCTTTTTTTTTTTTTAGCCATACGAGTCCTCTATGTTAAAACTTGATCCAAAATTCCAAATAAAAATTGAATTATCTATTCAAAATTTCAAATTTTATGTTTAATCATATATTTAATTATTTGCAATTCACGTCAACTCAACTCGTCAAACGTTAGTTATTGACTTACTGTTGTTTGAAAATATCTGATGAAACATTAAAGTTGAATAAAAAAAATTATTTATCCAAATAGTTGGTGAAAAAGGAATTTTTTTTTTCTTTCTAAATTGCAAAAATTGAAAAGTAGTGTTTAGAATTACAAAATTAAAATATCATGGTTAAACTACAAATTTGATAAATGTCATTTTATTTTTGACTTTTTTCAATCATTAATTCATATAAATTCACTCATGTATATGGTTTTTCCTTCTCTTGTTATTTTTCTCCTGAGTGAATGCGAATATGCGATACGCCAGTGCTGACTGCTGAGACTACATCCACACCACAGTTCGTAAATTTGGTGGAAAAATCCACAGATCTTCGCCATTTAATTTGGTAATTGTTCTGGCATGATCGGTCTCGTTTAAGTTTTGATTCTTAGATTTACGATAAAAGTTAATGAAATCGATAATTTCACTCTTTTAGTTTTTCCCCGAATTTTTGCTCAAGCGTTTGTGTAACGAATGTTTCTTGAGTTTGATTTTATCTTCTGCTTGGTTATGTTGATTAATTTCGTGTTAGAAGCTAACAGGTTCAAGGTTAATGCACGTTACTGATGTGAAATTCGCAGTGAACTATTGCAAATCTGTTAAGTTCCGAAATCGAGTTGAATTTTGTTATCCGTCGTTAATGAATTCATCTGTATTTTCTTATAAACTTTGTGTATGTATTTTATGCAGCTGGAATTTATTTTTAGCTGATGCGTTTTTTAGAATTCATCAACTCATCAAGTGTCAACCCATAATGGTTCAGAAAAGAAAGAGACAAGAAAGTGTTATTGGATTAGAGAGTTTCTTGTTGTTGAGATGTTAAACATGGTTGCTGTTATGGATTTATTTGATGTTTCATGTATTGATTTAAGATTTCCAAGTGGAATTTGTGATTTTTTTTAAGAAAATTTGCGAATTTTCTTTATTGCAATTCAGATTAATAGGATGATGAGTGAATAGTGATATTTTATTCCTATGAGCAAATCCGCTGGGCTTATTACATTCTCAACAGCAGTAGCATTATTGAACTCTATCTATACAATTTAACCTCTGAATCATCTTTCATGCTAAAATCTGATGTTGTGTTAATACACATCCTCAGATGTGTATGCATCCATACAAGTGAATAGCCTCTACATTTTTACAATCCTTTATTAACCTATTGTGGTTCTCATCACCAATTTCCTTGCATTGTGATGCCTTTCATCCTGCACTTGCAGAAATAACTTTGAAAGTACTTTTATAGATATTTGGAAGTTGTAATTTACAGGTAAAGGACTATATGGATTTTTGTGTATGCTTATAGTGCAAGTACTGAATCAGTTCTCAAAACACTCCATGGAAACAGAATATATGCTGAGGCAATGACAAGGTCATGGTCTAGTGGGCAACCCCCAACCGTGGACAAATTTGCTTGAGGTGGAATAGCATATGAACCACCACACAGGAAATACTCTGTGAAACAAAATGTCGACCAAATGCAAGACTTCAAGATAGATTCCAAGCAAGCTGATGCTGAAGGTAGATAATTTGGTACTTCTGATGTGGTTGAGGATTCAACTGGCTACTATCCTGATGACTGAAAGGTTATGTATAGGAAATGGATCAGCCTGTAATTGATTTTCTCAGGATAGGAAGTGCTGGAAAGAGACATTTAGAAGATGATCGATTGGAAGTGCAGATTGTTGATCCATCTTGTGAAAATTATCTGGAAAATGACAAGGTAATTGACTAAAAGAAAGTTCAAATAGAGAAGAGGAAGTCAAGCTATGATCATCTGGAAACATTGGACTATCTTTGCATCCTAAAATCTCATAGAACTTTCTATATATGCAGGAAATGGTCACAAGATGTGCAAGTGTGCATTTGATCTGAAGGGGCACAAATCTAGGTCCCTAGAAAGGTTTTACCCCGGTGCTAAGAGTGTAATCATGAGGCACATGTGTGTGGATCATTTGGTCATTTTGCTTTGTTTTGAAAAAGTGGTAACTTCACAATGAGAAGCTGGTGTGGTCGGGTTGGAGATATATGAGGGGAGCAATTCTCGGCTCACTTAAACTTTCTCAATACTTTTGTACGTGATATATTTGTACTGATAGTTGAATCTTCTAGTATCTTTCTACGTGGCTCAGGTCTCATTCTTTAATGGTTGACATCATGTTAGTGGAACTCAGGAGTTATTCATTACAGACGAATCTATGAGATCTCTAGATGTCTTGTCAATTTCAGATCAGTGGGAAGACAGTTTGTTTACTAAAATGTATGAATAATTGGATATAACGCATAATTTTCTGCTACACGAAAAAGATTGGAATTTTTTTCCATAATTGAAACTGTTCTTCATTTCCTTCTTCAATTATGAATGACCTGTTTCTGTTATTTTATCAAGGCAAGCTTCAAAGCACCTTCACAATCATACAGACGTTTCTATGGGCTTTTATTGTTCAGAATTAAATCATCTGGTAATCTATTTTCTTTTCTATTGAGATAATATAGGACTTCACTGTATAGAATTTTAGTTTGTTTGTGTTGGCTTATTAAATGTGCAGGGTCATATGTTATAATTGTCTAACCGATGGCTTGTTAGTTTACTTTTGTTTCTTTGCAATTTAAAGACAAATGGGTGAGATGTGGCTGTTTGGTTGACGTTTAGCCGCATGTTGCAGAGAAGTATTTCATCATTTCTTACTGAGAGTGTAATATTTGCTTGCTCATTATGTTTGGCTTAGGCAATATCAAGATTGAATTACACTAAATCTTTTTAACTTTGACGCTTTTACCTGTTGTATCAATGCAAAATTTTTGTGGTTCACTTAAAGCAGTTCCAAAGGAGTCCAATCACAATGTTTAGATTATGTAAGTTCTAAAACTATAGCTGTCAAGAGTTCATCTCATGAATAGGTTTCGCTTCATCTCATGAATAGGTTTCTTGACATTAATTGATGTAAAGTTGGTATATGTAGTAAATGTAGGTTTATTGATCTGTCGAATCAAGTTGATGTATAGTGAATGTATAATTTCCCCAGATCTTTATCCAGTTGAGAGAGAGGGAGAGAGTTTTGTCCCAGTTTTTTGACTGATAAAACCATCTTAATAATTAACGTTTGACAATTATAGATGCATATTCTGACAAAAAAAAACTGGAATTCTACATGAGTGATGTCTACAAGTTTCTTGTGCTAATTGTGAGATTAAAAATGTGTTTTTCATGGGTATTACGGATTGAATAATACCTCAAATTGAAGCTTACCCTCAAGTGTAGAGCGGCTTATGGATCCAAAAGCCATAAGTATTTTAGGAATTTGTTTTCTTTTGATGTGTTTAGAGATATGATTTTAGCATTTTAAGGTTTTTGTGGACAAGTGTCTTATCCATGACTTGTAATTATCCTTATTAACGAATAAAGCTTTATTTTTTCTTTAAAAAAAAAAAAAACTTCAAATTGATGTATGTAAAAGGCCATTTTGCTGGGTAGTTATCTAAAGCTCATATCTTTGTGTTTCTCTTTTCAAAGGTAGGAAGGACACTCAAATCCACTGTATACTGAAAATTGACTATTGTGATCATATCATACCCCCAATCATTTGTTGCCGTGGACCAAGGATATTCCAGTTGTTGTATGCTTCTTACCAGGTAAATCTAATGGTTCATGTACAAAAGTAGTTTATAGGCTCTCTCTCTTTTTTCTTAACCATTACTTGTTTTTGAAGTCAACCTCATTTGGGCCCCTCCTAGTTTTCGTTTTTGATCAGATATTTTTCAGCAAATGCACTAGCGTGTATAAGATCTTTACTATAGTTAATACAGGAAACCCTCTATGACCTCATTATAGGTAAAAAGTAAAGTGTTTTATATGGTTACAACATACTTTTCAGGCATAAATTCTTTACGACTAATTAGCGTAACACTTTCCATAATTTACTGTTGCATAGACTAAGCAATTAAGAGTATGGGAAGAAATGAAAATAAGGAGAGGGGAATAGTGAGGCCTATTTAAAAAAAAAAAGGATAGAATATGAAAATGAAGAGTAAGAGAAGGGCCTGTGCTTGTGAATTCAATTTGTATTTATTATATGACGTAATAGGCTCATTATTCTCAACTGTCTCAATTACTCTTGCATTTATTTGGTTTTAATGGTCTCTCAATCTAATATAGTTCCCTTTTTTTCAATGCACTGAACTACCCCAACCTCATTCCAACACATCATCTCTTTGAAGTTACCTAATTACCCTCCCTCTGTTCATAACTAACATAATTGACCTCTTAATAACCTCACATGCATAGTATTTAGGTGGCATCTATTCCTTTAGCTTAATTGTAATATGGACGTTGAACTACTCGGAGAAAAACATTTATTTCTTAATGCCGCTCATATAATTAGCCAATTTTTTTTTTCTTTTTCTTTTTCGACCAACCATGTTTCCATGTGTAGGCTGGACATGAAAAAATGAAAACAGAGAAGTGGTTTTTTTTTTTTTGGTTTAAATTATATGAATATTGTTTGCTGATGCCTTTTCCCCCTCCTTGGTTAAACATATGCTATAATTGGCTTTTGCCTATGAATTTGGAGGCAGAAGTAAATTTGACCCATGTGTAGTGAAACTGTGCTGTTAAAAAAATAATAATAATTAAAAAAAAAAAATATATATATATATATATGTATGAGTTTTTGCATTTTGGTGGGCCAGAAAGCAAACCTATGTTCCCAGGTACAAATGTATCTGTGCCCAACCAGTGTATCCCATATTTTCAGTTAAAATTTTGTTAGTATTAGTAAACTGTAGGTGGTTTCTCTCTTTTCCCTTTTTCCTTTTCTTTTACATAACCACAAAACAAAAAAAAGGAAAAAAAAAGAATTGACTGGTCTAGCCTGGTGATTTGCTGCTGTGGCATGATGTGGTTGGAAGAAAACTTCAGTTTAATGCAAAAATGGCAGTGAATGCATGCAGAAAATTACCTAACATTCTGATAAGAAAATTTTGGAGACATTAACATAGGTTTCTGCTAAAATATGGGCACAAATCTCACCCACCAACACTACTGCTGCTATACCGCATCTACTCTTCCTATTCATGCTTGAAGGGGGAGAAACAAATTTAGAGAAAAGAAGGGAAAATAGCACTATTAAGGCTCCACTCCTTTTTTTGGTTCTTGTGGGCTTAGAAATGGAGCATCAAAAGTGCTACTAGAAATTGTTGTTGTTTTAAGCAATCATTTTCGGTTTTGGGGGTGGGCGGTACTAGCTAAAACCAGCAGATTTTGTCAAGAATTTCGTGATTGTTGTCCGATTAACTCTCAACTCTTCTTTGTCTTCCTGGTGGTGGTGGCGGCGGCAGCAGCAGCAGCGGTGGTGTTATCATGGATGACATCAAGCAAGACAGTGCTCTTGCATTTGGGGCATCGTGGGTCCTCTTCTGCTAGCATCACATACATGAGGCACCTCGGGCACCCCACGAGCATCATGGACGTTGCCTCCGGGCTTGTCGAGTACCTCAGGTACTCGTCCTGCTGGTTCACCTCCGACGACACGCATGAGCTTGCTGGTGATGTCGATGACACGGTCGATGATCGCCCCGGGGACTCCACTCGGTGGTGGTGGTTCATCCGTGGTGGTGACAAATTCAGCGTAAGGTCAAGCTTTGATCCGTTTCTTCGACTCATCTTTTCCTTATCCTATGAAAACAGATGAGAAAACGAATTTTTAGCTAGGGAGTTGAAAAGATTGATGAAGAAATGGTTAAATAAATAAATACCTGTAGATTGAGAAAATTTAGGAGAGTCTTGAGGATGGGTGTTTTAATTGGATAGGTGGCGACGGAGGAGAGGGTTGTGGGCAGCAGTTATAGCAGTAGAAACATGGGGAGGTTGTTTTTGGAGCTCGAGGGCCATATATATATATATATATATATAAGAGGGGTTGAAGAGGAGAGATGGGAGGAGCTTTAAAGCTTAATTAAATTAAGGTGAGAGAGAGAGAGAGAGGGGTAGGGGGGTTAGTGGAATAGAAATGAATGGTAGAAAGGTAGAAGATGAGTGTGTGTAAATTGAGGGGCAGGAAATGAATTAATTGTAGGAAAAGATCCCAAGATGGTTGCAGAAAAGGGAAATTTGTAGTAAATATTGCAATTACACAAAACTGCAGGAAGGCCGTCGTCATTCATTGCCTCTGGAGTCGGTGTTGTGTATTTTTATTTTTACACATACATACATACATACATACGCCTTTGCGTTCCATTTATATAAATAAATAAAATAACTAAATATTAAATGCTATTCTATACACAAACTCAGCTCAGCAGCTATAAAAGCAAAAACTAAATTTCTAACAAATCCAACCACACCAGTACTAATTCTGAAGACGGATCTTTAATTCTTGCATATGTAAGATGATGCCTCCATCTTCATCCTACTCTAAATTTAAAAAAAAAAAAAAAAAAAAGAGGGAAGAAAATTCTCCTAGATTGCGTAACATGATTGACCCTTTTCATTCATGGATTTTTCATATTGCTGGCCGCCCCCCCGCCTGAGTCATGATGTTAGCAGCTTCGAAATTACTTATCAATCGGCCCAATGCTATTCAATTTCTCATTTATTGTGATTTATTGTATAAGTTGAATTTTTCATTTTGTTTACGTCCAGAAATCACTAATAAATCTCCCATCTCTACCAAGTAACAATTAAGTCGGGTAATTTAAGGTGGCTGGTAGGCATTACGCAATACCCCCCCCCCCCCCATATATAAAAGTTGTAAGGGGTATTGTGGGCAGGTGCTGAATTTGTAAAACAACTACTTCTTTCGTAATAGAATAAATGCCGTTTTACATGTTTTCATACATATTAAGAGAGATGATATACAAATTGAATATCCCCTATTTAAGTATAATTATTATATAAATTTTTACTCTTTCGCCCCCTTAACATCTTTTTTTAATTTGATAGAAGTAAATGATGTTACTTTTAAAAAATTATGTTATAAATTTATTAATTTTAATGGACATTACTCTAGAGCCTTTAAGTTTCTTAGTTTTTTGGCATTTCATAAGTAATGATCCTTCATATTCAAGGACATATATATATGTATATATATGTATATATATTGGATTCATTATTAATAAATGGGTTTTTCCTTTGGGATTGCCACTATTATCTACTTCATATTATTATTCATTTGAAAATTAATACTAGAATCAACACATCAACATATACAATAGTTCTCAAATGAATAATAATATGAAGTACATAATAGTGACAACCCCAAAGGAAAAACTCATTTATTAATAATGAATCCAATATATATATACATGTCCTTGAATATGAAGGATCATTACATATGAAAAACCAAAAGACTAATAATCTTAAAGGCTCTAAAGTAATATCAATTAAAACTAATAAATTTATAACACTCCTCCTTGGATATTATGACATGATGTACATGTTTCGTTAAAAACTCGTTAGAAAAAAACTCAGTAGGAAAAAACTAGACGAGAAAAGAGTACATGACATACAGTCTTTATTGTAATACACTGGCTGCCTGATTAAAAACCTTAGACTAAGAAAACCCAGTGGGAAAAAACTTAATCAAGATCTTCAGGATCCAATCTTCAGCTGTATATTGATGATATAAATATTATTGGAACACATAAGAAAATTGGAGAAGCTAGTTCGAACTTAAAAACTGAATTTGAAATGAAAATTTTAGGAAAAATCAAATTTTGTCTCGGCTTGCAAATCGAGCACCTTCCTAAAGGAATTTTTATACACTAGTCAACCTACTTGAAAAAGATTTTGGAGAAATTTTACATGGATAAGTCTCATCCACTTAGTACACCAATGGTTGTTCGATCCCTAAAAGTGGATAAAGATCCGTTTAGACCTAAAGAAGATAATGAGGATATATTAGGACCGGAAGTTCCTTACTTAAGTGCAATGGTGCATTACTTTACCTTGCAAATTATATAAGAATGTGTATGACTAATATCTTTGATAAAATACATTTGTGAATCATGTGGCATTACTAAAACTGATGTATCCCCTACTGTCCTTTACAAGGACAATGCAGTTTGTGTTGCATAAATGAGTAATGGATACGTTAAACGAAATTTAACGAAACACATTGTTCCTAAATTCTTTTATCCACATGAGCTCCAAAAGAGTGGTGAAATTATTATGCAAAAAGTACGATCTAGTGACAATCTTACATATTTGTTCACGAAATCCCTACATACATCTACTTTTGAAAAATATGTCCATGGTATTGGGATGCGTAAGCTTGGAAGACTATTGTTTTTAGGGGGAGCGACAAATTCAAAACAACCATGAAGGTTGGGTCCTGAAAATCAATGGTTATACTCTTTTTTCCTTGACTAAGTTTTTTTTTCCACTGGGTTTTTCTTAGTCAAAGGTTTTTAATGAGACAGTCAGTGTATCACAATAAAGACTGTATGTCATGTACTCTTTTCTTGTCTAATTCTTTCTTTGGATTTTTTTTAGCGAGTTTTTAACGAGGCATGTACATCATGTCGTAATGTCCAAGGGGAAGTGTTATAAATTTATTAGTTTTAATGGACTAATCTCTAGAGCCTTTAAGGTTTTTAGTCTTTTGACTTTTCATATGTAATGATCCTTCATATTCAAGGACATGTATATATATATTGGATTCATTATTAATAAAAAAAATTTCTTTGGTTGTCACTATTATCTACTTCATATTATTATTCATTTGAGAACTATTGTATATGTTGATGTGTTGATTCTCGTGAACTAAGAAGACGTTCGTGATATTCCATTTTACAATAAATTATTTGTATATATATTTTGAAATTTTAAAATGATATTTATTTTGGATAAATTAGTTTTATTAAAAACATTTATTTTGGGACGAGGAATTAATGATTTATTCCACCTTTGCATACAGTTTTTAAAGTAGATTTTTATTTAATGTTATACATTAATTGCGCATATTAAATGTTGGGTAATATAGTCATTTGCATATATAATTATCAATTAAATGTTTTCTTAATACTTATTTTGAAATAGAGTGAGTGAGTGGGATCTTAATTATGGCGCATGATTTAATTTTTAATTTAGAACATATTTTTATTACAAGTTGGAAATGCAGGAGTGAAGGAATTGTATGAAACCATCGTCGTCTTCTTCAAGGGATAGATTAGGTGTCAACTCTTTCGAAAAGAGTTGAACTTATGGTTGCATAATATATACATTAGGCAACCTAAATATTACACTCTACAACCAAAGTTGCATCAATTAAATGCCATAATTTCCCATCAAATTAAAGGATTCAATAGAAGATATGTATACCTACATTTTTTTTCCTTATAATACTACAAAATATTAGAAAAGTCCATTTGCGTGTGATTTTATTCAATCGATGCCTCTTACATTTAATTCCTATTATCATCTAATTGGCATACATTATTATTTAAAATAAATAAAAAATTCGGTAAACCATCACCCATCCCCCCATTTCCCTTAGCTTTGTCAACTTTGGATACCAAGAAATATTTAATGTGATCTTATCGATTAGGCTGAATAAGAAAAGTAAATTGGTGCAAGTAATGGTCATAATGTTGAATATAAATGTAAACATGAAATATGGAACAATTTCAACTTTTCCAAGCCTTGGATCATTTAATGGACTAAAACATCTGGTGTCAAATGTTTTGCCCTCTCAACAACCCTATGAGTTGGTGATCATATACTATCATCCTCCCACTATGGTAAACATATTTATATCAAATCAAATTGCTTAATACTTAATTTGAGATTGTTCTATAAATTTTGTTTTAATCTTGACGCGATCTGTATAATACATACATTTTAAACGTATTTTTTATCTGATAAAATGTAAGGAGTTCGATTCTTGATTAATCGTTGAAGTTAAAGAATAGTCGAAGTTGTTTGTGTTTATCAACATTTTTTTTATAATAGAGTTATGTTTGCATGACACGAGTAATCACGTCTTTCATTTCTATTTTGTTATAGAGAATAGTGATAAATACATATGTATAAAATTAAAATTTATAACTCTTCATCATGGTATACGTTTTACCTATAATATATATATGCACATATTGTTGATATATATGGTCAAACCGGCTTTGACTAAATTATTGATGACGAAAAAAAAAAATCAAGTCAAAAAAAACATGATGAAAAGACTTGAGTGAATATTAGAACGACAACAGAGATTTATTTATTATAAATGCTAATCAACAATCATCAATCTATATTCTCAAAACAAAAAAACAAAAAAAAGTGTTTTGAGCTCAATCAACTAAACAAACATTACAAATAAGGTCAGGAAAACTATCCTATTTTGATAAATTTAAAATTTGAGCAACGCTCAACTTAATTCACTTAATTACCAAACAAGTTTTAAACACAATTTTATGAACCGACAAAAATCAAGATAATTTAAGTGTACTATGTTTGATTCGATTAGTATATATTTGTGAGTATTGGAAAAAAAAAAAGGATGATTCAATCTTTTTCCTTTGTTTGAAATTGATGTTTTTTCATTAAAATTTGATGTCAATTCGTCTCCTTTATTAGTTAAATTTCTTTTCATAAGTCACTAACTCTCTAGTTAAATCACCCATCTAATTTGTGCTGTGATGCTGAATGCATACGATATATACATATATGATCCGTATTTATTTACTTATGTAGGGATTATATAGATAGATATAAACAACATTATCATGCAAAAAAACTAAATTCGAAATCTTGGTTTACAAATGTTAAAGGTATGAGTTGGGACATGACACAATGACAGGACATTACCTTAATCAAAAGTCTCTGGTGAAAGTCCCATCAAATTAATCCACCACATATAAATAAATATTAAATTATTAATGTAAGATTGCTTTCTCAGTCTTATAAACATCCATATTTCATGTCTTATTTGATCTGATATTCTATAATTTTGCTATATATAAGTTATGTCACAATGATATGTACGTCATATGTGATGATGATTAGTTCAAATTGTTTGAATATATTGATATATCTTATATATGAAGATGATGGTAAATACTTCTGAAACAAAGTAGTTGGTATATATTAATTACAATTAAGTATATTCATATTTACCTAATAATAATTAAGCCAATAAATAAATTTGGATACTTGATTATTTTTGTATTGTATCATATACTTTTGTTCTTGTTTAGAATATTATTTTGAATTTTTATTAGATTTATTGTTAATCATTTGTAGGTGTTGTAATATGGAGTAATAAATAAATAAAATATACATGATCTGAACTGTCAAATTTTACTTTATTTCATTATTAATTATAATTAATTTCATTGTTACAAGTTGCACATACTCTTATGCAAAAATTATTTAAAAAACTAGTAGCACCACCGGCTAAATTAAATCCTTTAATTAATGTCAAACTATAATCATTGCAAGAGTCTAATTTGCTGCATTTAAGCTTTTACCTATTTAGCTATAAAGAAATAATAGGTTCCCATAACAAGCTGTTTCACCTCTAAGGGGAATATAATTTCTTATAATTCGAAAAATCATTAATATTTCCTTTCCGAAAATATCGAAAAAGAGAACTTTTCAATGTAGTTTGAATATGTCTTTTTTTAGGGTTATTTGAGAAAAAAAAATCAAAAATTTCGCCCAACTATTAAATTGTAAAACTTTTAAATTTCTTTTTTTTTTTTTAACAATTAACTCTTTTGGGGAAGGGTTGAATATGTTTTCTAGAACAACAAAATTAAAAAAATGTTAAGACAGGTTAGAAATGTCATTTCACATGCAATAAAAGGTAGTAACT
The DNA here is from genome assembly GCA_028654395.1 of Scutellaria barbata. NCBI lineage: Eukaryota > Viridiplantae > Streptophyta > Magnoliopsida > Lamiales > Lamiaceae > Scutellaria > Scutellaria barbata. The sequence goes on along the minus strand of CM053655.1, from coordinate 297,643 downwards.
AAAAGAAAATACAAAGGTAAAAGAATTACAGGTATATGATATGATATAATTAGTTTTGTTTGAGTCGTAAACCTTAATGATATTATATTTAATTTGTATCAATGAAAATATATATTATTGTACAGAGCAATAATACACCACTAATAATCTCCTTACAACTGTACAACTAAAAATTAATTAATGGTCTTAACTGATAATGAATGCTCAAATTAAATTACGATCATATCTGGAAAACAATAAGCCCAATAAATATCTGTTAACAAAGACTTAAATTGAGGAAAAGTCTTAAATATGATGTTTATGCAACAATATTGAATATTATGAGGCAAAAATTTGGGTGATTATTTCGCTGATCACATTATGTGAGACGTATAAAATCAGTTCAGTAATATTATCGAATTACATATAATAGATTCAATTTTCTGAATAGAGGTTGGTCTCACGAATCAAGATTCATGAAACTGTCTTAAAAAATAGTGATTATTTTATGAACAAGAAAAGTTCTAACTAACAATGGTAGCAAGAATTTATAGATAGTTGGGTCTGGCTTTATTTTGGAAAAATTATAATATTTGATCCAATAAAGTCAATGTTAGACAGTGGAATTTTTTAAAATTTCAAAATATAATGATAATGATCAATTTAAAGAACATATTTTTGGAATCATGATTTCATTGACTTTGAATCAATAGGTTCATGAAGTATCATGTGTATAATAAGTATATATATTCATGAAAATAGGGGTTGGTTTTCTTACTGCATTAAATTTCCAGCATCATGACAGCAAACACCATCAAATTAAGTACCCATGCCCCCTCCCCCCCCCCCCCCCACAAAATTAAAACTAAAATACATAATATAGAGAGTTGAATTATATATATTAATGAGACAATTTCAAGAATTTAAATGAGACTTGGATTCTTACAAAAAAAAATAGAGAGAGAGAGAGTTGGAAAATATTTATTTCTATAATGACTTTGCAATGTTAGAGACCTAATATTAAATCTAAAATGTGTTCATATTATAAAACTTCAATGCTAGATATATATGTAGCAATTCAAGACCTTACAGAACAAAAAAGGTGGAAATTTAAGATCACAATACATTGATTTAAACTCTGAGACTGAAAATTAAATAATCACTGCACAGAAATTAAATAAAAAATGTCAGAAATACAATATATTATTATCTATTTATGGGGCAGTCCTTTCATTTTCAGAGTATTACTTGATCTAGCTAGTATCCACTGCATGTGTTCTACAATTGATGAGAAATGGAGTATCATTTACAATTTTCCATGTAAATTTAATGTGTTAGGTCATTCAATTTTATCAGTACCATTAACCTTAGTGTTTATGGCCCATAAATTGTTTGTCCCAAGCCAAAGCATAATACTTACGCCAGACTACAGTTAAATATTACATTATATTAATTATCACAATTTATAAATCTTTTTGTTTTGTTTCAATAATGAAATTACTATCTATAACAAAAAATTCGAATTTATTTGATGGAGAAGAAGCTTCAATCACATATTCACATGCATAATCATATAGTTATTTTTTTTTTTGGTTTATTTTTTGGCCATAGAGAAATAGAAAGATCAAAATGCAGAAAAATATTGATAAAATCCAATCCTACTCATCTACCCATCATGGGCACATTAATGCGTGTCCATGATTGATGTGTCAAGAATCCAAAATATCTATTAATTTCACTTTTCATATAACGAGGGGATGAGATCAATACACACCATTGGTGGGTATATTAAGAGTTGCCCACAATAGGCATTTGAGCATTTTCCTAATATAACCTAAAATTTTAATCTATTTACGACAAGAAATTAACGTAGAACACGTTACGAAATAAAGCAATGAATATATATATATATATATATATATATATGGTCGACCTCGCTCATTTATGTTGTACCTCTCTTGTCCGGCTGCCAAAGCCACTGTACCAATCAATATCCCATGCAAATAAATTATTTTTATAAAAAAAAATTAATTAGGGTTCGAAACCTAATTATCCAAACCATCCCTACTAGAGTGAGATATATAGTTTATGAATTAAAGGACTCAAATTACGTAACATTCTTAATTAAAAGGAGGTTTCTGTTCAAATTATTTTCATCTTCTTCGATCTCTACATTAAAAGCGATTGTGTTAAGCTCTAACAATTTATTTAAAAAAAAAAAAGTTTACTGTACGCCCCTAAAATGTTTTTGCAAATCGATAAGAAATCTAATAATATGATTAATATTAATGTAAAAAATAGTAAATTATTTTACACCACAAATACCTTCATAGGTTTAAATAGTAATAGTCCTATGATATTCTATACCTTCATTTGGGTCGAACTACTGAGATTGTTGTCTTCTTCGACTATACTAATTTTGCTTGTATAGAAAATATAAACAACCAGATTATGTATTAAGAATTTCACAATTTTAAATATATGTTTTGTTTTTAGATTGGAAAATGGTATGTGTACTCGGTTTTTTTTAACAAAATTAAGCGTTAGCATTAAGTTTGTCATATGTAATAACTGATATGTGAATTTTTAGTTCAGTGAGCATAGAATGTGAGACCTATATTTATTTAAAGAAAAGAAAATTAAAATTAATAAAACACAAAAAATAAAAATAGCACCTTATCCACAAGTAATTGCTTTTGACGTAGTGGTAAGCGCTAGAGGTTCAAAATTATCGTATTTATGATTTTCAAAAAAACATTACATGTTCAATAATTAAATACTAAAATTAAAATTGAAAAGCATAAAGAAGACATATAATTATTGTGTTTTAATTAATTTTTAAGTTTTTATAAAATTAATACGTCAACTGGTATCTGGATCAAAAAATTACACGTCAACTGCCATCCTTAAGAAGAAATTAGATTATTGACTAATATATATTTAAAATTTTCTCATTTGACTTCATAGTACATAGTACAATATATACCCTGTTTACGTTTCAATATATAAACACTGGTTTATTAAAAATACACGTGAAAAACACTTCAAAATGTTAATTGTGGACAGGTGGTTTAGATCCATATAGTTTCATTGCTCTTTAAACAAGTTTAACTTATTTATTGAGAAATAATAGTTCATTTCATCAAAATAATAATAATAATAATTATTATTATTAAGCTAAGTTCTTATTACTTTCTTTTGTTAAAAAAAAAAAAGTGTTTCCGTTATATAATATTCTCTTTGGAATTTTGGCTGTATATATTAGTATGGGACTTGTAAATACGAGCACTTTAAAATACATTATTTTATCCCATTACCTTATTTTTATTAAACTTTATAATTATTACTTTTTTCTTGAGATAATTATTAAACTTTTAATTATTACTTTTTAAAACTTTTTAATTTTTAAAAAAAATAAAATATACATCATGCAATAAACAAAACATATCTCTAGGTGGGACAATTTATTTGCAATTCAAAATTATTTTCATAAAGATGAAGTATGTAGGTCCACCACAATTAATATGATGGTATCCTTCTCAGTTTTCTTTATAGAGTTTATTGGACATTAACTCATTTTATGCACAATTTTGGAATAGTAGTAAAAGCATGAACGTAGATGTACAAAAAGTTGTGGTGATTTTATTTATTTATTTTATAAAATAGTACAGGATTGTTTACATTAAACACTCAAGAGAATGAAGGCATTCAAGGGTTGTATCATAAAGAATGATGACATTCAAGAATTCATGAGTATTCACAACTCACTCAAATATTTGAGTATTATCCGATCAATTTTAGAAAAAAAATTTGTATGTAAAACTGTCTCACATAGACATATTCATTATAAAATATTCACGTTTTGTATGAATTTTTGACTTGGTCATTATCTTTCAAAAGAATTTCAAACATCAATTCTTTAATATAGTTCGAATATGCTTTATCAAGATAAAAAATAAAACGCAATCAACACTCTATAACTTTATATTAACCTTTTGTTTTATTTGAATAGATTTTTTTTTTAAAAGTGTCTTTTAACATATGGTTCACATTTATGCTGGTTTGGCTCAAAAATTGAAGACACATATATGTTTCCCAATTTTTTTAACTTCGGAGTAAAATGATGTTTTATTGTATTATATGATTCTATTAAATAATTATTATTTAGATAAAGACACAAACTGAACAAGTTAAAGAATGCAAATAAAAAATATTTATAATAATTGAAATGTTATAATATAAAAATATAATTCAAATGAAATATTGTATCTTTACTTTTACAAGCATATATAAGTTCAAAAATATTTTATACACAGAAAATTTAGAAAAAAATAACTAAAATTAAGTAATAAAGAGTCTTGTTTAATTTACATTCGACATCAGGCACCAGGCGCAAGCAAGCACTCAAGTGACGCCTCCAAATTTTAGAATATTTCAGATAAATATATAAAATATATTATTTAAGAAAAAAAAAGGTTGATGTACCCATAGTCTAGTGATAAGTACATCATTCATCTAATTATAGCTGCTATTCGAGTTCTTTCCAAATCGGATATTTTATACCAAAATCTTTGTCCACTCGTGTATCATATCAAAATTACGTAGTATTGAATAAATATTTTTTTCTCAACAAAACAATTAATTGTAATGTGAGTTTTGGATGTGGTACATGGTAGGATAGGGATACACAAGATGTGAATTGGAATTCACCACTCCCAATTGCAGACTGGATCTTTTGTACTAAAATTTGTGTCTCACTTTATATGCCACATCAAAATTACATAGTTTTGATAATGATTTTTTTCTTTTACATTATAACTACTTTATTTTAAAATTAATATAATTAATTTTGGGATATGATATATGCGTGGTATAGGAATATTTCACATAGAGATATCATTTCCCCCAATTATAACTTCAATTTGCTGTATTCAATTTATGAAATTTTAAAATCTCAACCTCCCCACATTTAAGCCATTAATTGCGTTTGTACAACTTACAGTGTTAACTGATGACTTACCCTACAGAATTAGCTTTAACATTTTTTATTGATTTATTTGTCCAACTAAATTACTGTTTTCTTTTTCCTAAAATAAATCACATAATTTATTAGGATATTACATTAATAAATAAGCTAATTAAGTAAATTGAAAACGATGTGCTAATAATTATTTGAGTGGAGTAATATTATTCTACATTTAATTTCAATTTAATATTCAAAAGAAACGTTCAATTTAAATTTCCAGTTCCCACAGTTGTCAACCCTACTATTTTATGTGACATTCATTGAAATTTCCTGCAAAATCAATTAAATGTTTGTTTTTAAAGCAACCCCATCTGTAATTAATTTTTTTGTTACATTTTCCTATGAGGGCTTTTAATGCCTCATTAATTATAAACAGCATATGAATTATTTTTAAGATTTTCCAGATCTCCCTGGATCCATAGTACATATACTTGTATACTTTTATTTAATTGGGTAATAAAGTTGGAGATTATTCTATAATAATTTAAACATTACTTGCAGTATTTGTTTAAATCAATTACTCTAATTAATTATATAAGTAAAAGATAATGTAATTGAATATATCGATGTGATTTTGATTTTATAAATGAAGCACACGGTATTGTTTTTCCACTTATTTATTGCGACTTTATTCAAAAAAATTTAATCTCATTATTGATCAAATTGCGGCTATACATGTTCATAAAAGTTTGTACTCCATTATATATATATATATATATATATAATCACATTTGTGACATTTTAAGCGAGCTCTAATAAAATATATGATACCCCTATTTAATATATTCTGTATTTTGATTAATGATTTTTCCATTCATCATGAACACGTGTTTACGTGTCAAGCTCATATAAAAAAGTAAATTCTCTTATCTAAAATCCACGAACAAGTTTATAACAATTAACTATGGGTATATTAAAATGATTTACTCAATTATCAGCAAACATGATTTTTGAAATAGGCGGATGCTTCCTCTTTTTCCTTATCACAATTCACAAGTTTTTACTATGTTAAGATTTTAACAAGGTTTTAAAGCCCACTATATATGGAATGGGCCTCAAAATGAAATTATAGGCTTGGACTTGGGCTTGAGCCCATCAACAATGCATCACGGAGCCCACATAATACAAAACTAAATCTACTAAACACAAACACAAATGCTTATGCTTTTGTTGCCTTGTAAACAAACAAACGACCACATATGAGTAATCCTCAAGAACAAAGATGGTTTGCACAAAGCACAAAGTTTCAAGACTATAAAGATATGAAAGTCTTCATACTTAACTTTTGTTTTCTTGATGATTCTTCAAGCAACAGGAAACATTAGAAAAATCAGTGAAGTCATTCTTTGAACTGCCACTCTCTACGACACATGGGGCAATGTGCTTGAGGAGTTTGTGAATTCACCCACTTCAAGATGCAGTGAAGATGGAAAGCATGGTTGCAAGACCCCCACACTGCATTCATGATGAGTTATGCATCATTGAAGAATATCAGTTAATTCGTATTAGTAAACAAGGCGAAAAACAAAAACAAAAAAGAAGAAGAAAATACTTAGGGGGCAGTCATCTCCTGGTAGTTTACAGTCAGGGCAACAACCATCAAAAGCCATCCTACAAATGCCACAAGTTTCGTCATGGGCGTCCCATGTCCAAGAAGCAACAGCATGCCACCTACAAGTTACGAGATAACATGTTTAGCTACTTGAGTCAGTAAATGGTAATGCTCAGAGGATAGTAGATGCATACTCTGTTAATCAGGCCAGGTTGAATTCACAAATCATCAAGTCAAGTAAAAACTGTTGTTAGAGACCCAAAAGGTAGCAAGAATCAGGAAACGTTTCCCAACTCTATTATTATTTGATCAAGTGAGAAATATGCAACAACATAACCTGTTTACTCAGTTCATTAAATTAAAGTCCCCATTTAGGAGAATGAGGAATGTCAATGTTATAGAACAATGAAAAGTTAATCCAGCTAATGAAATTATATCACTGATTATCACATAACAGTGTCCATGTGGGTGCAGATGTTTGGAAACAAGACCAAACCCATAATTCGGTTCCCAGCAGATACAATTTCAAGTACAGATTCATAAGAAGGATACGTAAAATCTTGACTTTCATTGTCTCGTGCCCTGCAAGGTCACTGACACATGAATAGAATAATGAGTTCATGTCTAATAAGATATGAAATTGCCATCACTTTCCACTGATAATCAACAAGATTATAAGAATCCCCCCACCTTTCATGGTGATGACATTTATTCAAGGCTATTATACATCCATTAATATAACAGTGATCCATATAAAGACTTACTGGAAACAGCAGACACTTGATAAGTTTGCAAATACGTTGAGAACTCAATAAGCTCAGTTACAGAAAACCAGGGCAGCAATTTCGATTACTCTTAACGAATAAATTATCCACATTCACTCATTTTCTTAAACAATGTTCTTCAACAAAGCTTTCCCAAATCAATTATCAATCACGAACTATTTGCAGACAAATATGTATAAAACAATTCATCTGGTGCCCAACAATTAAACTCGAAAAAGGCATAGACTTAACAAGACCTTATAAATAAATCCATGAGACTCAGATTCAAGATCGGAAAATACTACCTTCACAGAGAAAAGTTGCTTCAGTCGCTGTGGAAAGTGAGAGACAGAGGTGGGGGGAATAAGCGTAAAAGGGCGGGAATTAGGTTTATTTGTAGTGTAATTGTATTTTTGTATACTAGTTTTTCCTGTGCTTTGGTTTTTTCTTTTTAAATGTAATTATAGTATATTGAAATAATACAACTCATACATATTTTAAATATGTGAATTAAAAATTACAATAAATAAATTTAATAATAAGTAAACTATAAATTATTTTAGTTACATCATTAGTGTTGGAAATCTTCACTTCATATTCTATTGATATTTATAAATTAAGAAACATATATCAAATAAATAAAATAAACAAAACACTATTCTTTTTCCTGCAGCCAGAAATGTATCTATATTCAAATTTTCATGTTTTAGCTCGACACGTTTGCAAAACAATAACAATGGAAATATGCGCTCAATCATTTAATAAAGGCAGGAATTTATCTATGAAACTATCTTATAAAGTGCAAGATATTTGACATTTTGTAAAGAAAATAATAGGAAAACTCAAATATTAATATGAACCAAAATATTAAAATAAATAGGCCAAATAGCCAAAAAAATCTAAACATTTTTTGAATGTTTGTTATTTTAGTCAATTCTTTTAAAGTTAGCTAGTAAATTATTGCAATTTTAATCAAAACTAAATCATATATATGCTATATGACGAACACATGCATAAAGAAATCATTTACACCTCATCAAAAATGAAAAAAAAAAATATATATCTCATCAATTATTTTTTATTTTACTTTCCACAACAATCGCGTCCAATTCTCTTTATTTTCTTTAATATATAAATTCAAGATAATGTGTGCTAATTTTTTAGTTTATTGCAATACACTGAAGGTATGTGGACATAGAGGCTGAGATATGGCAATACTGCCTTAGTGTCTCTTGGTCAAATAATTCTGGGTTTTTTTTCCAATATGTTAGTCTGGACCCTGCTACTTTTAACAACATCGATATTAACCATATTGCTAGATGTCATTTGTGCGACTGTATGTTTTGATTCATACAAGGATTTTGGCACATTATACATATACTTGTTTATTTACAATCCTTAGATTTTCTGTAACTTGTAATGTGTTGTCCATAAAAAATTAATCATATGTCAATGTTATTATGGGTTCTGCAAATAATATCATACCAAATCTTGAGATGAAAATTACAGTTATAACTGATGTTGCTGTTTGCTTGGACCGACCGAATAACATAAGAAGCAAATGAACAATACATGAGAAACAGTAAGAATTATAGCAACACAAGAAAAAGGCATTTCTTGGTTTCTCACACATTTTGTCCTAAAACTAACCAAACAATTACAAGAGATTTTTGAAGTAGAAAATAATATGATTCTCCTGAGTAAGTTGTCATCAATCTTTAACCCTTTTCACAAGAGTTGCTTGCATTCAACCTATGGCAGATTACACAGCACAACTTACAATAAACCAGAAACTTAAAGCTAGATTCACTACAAATAAGTAAAGATAATCAACTTCAATCAAACAAGTTTCAAACAAAATCTTGCACTATAAAACGACAATCAATCAGCTGATCAACAACACGGTCACCCGTGACCTATATGGAACCAAGCAATTAAAGAAAGGTGAGGAAACATGTTGGCATCAATGCAGAAACAATAGAATGTCCTCCAAGCAAGAACGACACTAAATAGACAACAATGATAGGATAATTAATAGCTATACCCAAACAGAAACTAAATATTATAACGCTAAAAACTTTTTAACAAAATAAATACTAGTCTCAAATTTAGTAAAATACTTAGTTGTAAAAAACTCATCAAAACTGGATGTAATCCGAGTCAAATACCATCCAAACCAACATAGGAAACCAAAATTAAGCTTCGTATCTTCAGTATCTCCTAGCACCGCCGCGGCCGTAGTTCAATGGCGGCGCAGAGGTGATTGGGCCCTGGTCCTCTCTGAGAACAACTCCGGGAAGATCCTTCATGCCAAGCGACTCCAACAAATCTACAGTCTCCTGATCAACCTCAATGCGGTCAACCTTAATAGCGGACTCATCAGGAACGAAATCCATGCGACGTTCTCGTTCTTCCTCCTGCAGCTTCAGTGAGATGCCACGAACGGGTCCTTTCTGGATCCGCTTCATCAAATGGGTCGAGAATCCGGCGATCTTGTTGCGGAGGCGCTTCGATGGGATAATGGCGACCTCTTCCAGAATCTTCTTGTTGGTGTGGAAATCCAACGTCATTTTGGAGTAATACCTCTCAATTACCTGGCGGGAGGATTTTTTCACCGTTTTTGTGCGAACACGACCCATTTCTGGTGGTTCCTCTGAGCGGCGACGCTGGTTGCGGTGGAGTAGTAGAGAAAGGGGGTTGCGCTAGGGTTTTGGAATTAAAGTGTAGAGAAGAATTGTGGATTTATACTTGTTATGAAATATAACTAGGGCTTGATAATCCGAAAAGGCCCACCAGTTAATTAAATATGTAGCAGCCCAATTACAAATTTTATTTTGGGCTTGGGCCTAAATTTGGAAAGGACAATTGAAATGAAAAATTGCACCTCAAATCAAAGTCACTGAATAAATAATCTTCTTTTATGTCAACAAGACGTCATGACCAATGTTCTTATTGCGAAGGAAACTAATTAGAAGATTGAAACATAACATGAGCAGACCAACAAGAAAACTAATTGGCTTAGGGTTTACAGGAAATTAATTGGTGTACAATATTTGTGATCACCTTTTGGCCATGATTGATGCAGCAAGAAAACTTTATCTCCGGTGGAAATTTATGTTTGTGACGAATTGATTTGAGAGAGATAAGTAAATCTTTTGTGATGTGTAGATCTAATTATTTTCTGCAATATTATATAATGAAATAATTGGTGTGTGACAATAGGTGACTGAATTCGATTTGGGGGTCACATTTTCAATTCAGAAGGGCTGCTTAATTAATTTTATTTGATTCATAAATATAATGATACAAACAATGATAGAATGAATTACAGCTATAATCTAAAGTGTTGGAGAGTTAGATAAAATATTGGTTCATCTAGAGTATCTTGTAAGTGTTATAAAATATTTTAAGTGTGTGGTCATTGTTTTTACAAAGTATAAAATTCCAAAAAAGAGTAGAAATTACTTATCCTATAGATTAAATAAACACTTTAAATTTAAGTTAAATATGTTAACAAATTATTATGTTATCTAATCTAAATAATTAAATGAAGTAGGAAAACAAAAAATATCTATCATCTATATCTATCAAAAGCAAAATAGGGGAACAAATTGAATCAACAATTTGACAACTTGAAAGGTTGACGGCTACAGATTCCCTCCTCCAGACATCACTTTTGCTTTATTAATTCAAATTGAATTTTCTATTTTAAGTAAGTCATTTATTTAATACTCCCTCCGTCCCGCGTCACTTTGCACACTAAATTGAGCACACTTTTTAAGAAAAAGTAGATATTTGTTTTTTGGTTGGGGGTATAATGGTGAAATTAGACACAACTTTTAAGAAAAAGTTTGAATATTAAATGGTATTGTGTGAGAAAAAGTAATGGCATTCTTTGTAAATAAATGTGTATTGTGAGGGTGTTGATTATGTTAAAATTTGTCATTTTTGGGTGTGCAAAGTATTTGGGGACAAATTAAAAAGGAAAGTGTGCAAAGTGTTAAGGGACGGATTTTATTGTTTTTAATTCATATCATATGTAAATTATTTTTTTACGCTGAAATCAAGTATTTTGTTTGCCATTAATCTATCATGGTAGATTAATATATAGTAGAAATTTATAACTCCATCCATATTTATACTTGTAATAAAAAGTGAAAATATTGAATAACATTCACACGATCAAGATGAACCAAAAACGCTCTTAATAACATTACTGTAACTCTGATTGGTGGTGCTGTAACCTCCATCCACCACCAGATTTAATCCACTCACGAATTTGGATTCATCGCAGCTTAAATACAGCGCCGCCTCCGCCACGTCCTCCGCCGTGGGGACCACCCCTTTCAAGGTGGCAGAGGAGCAGATAATATCCTCCACCACCGGCTTAGCCACCCCCATCGACGCCGTCAGCAGCGGCGTCGCCACGGCGCACGGCGAGATGGAATTCACCCTTATTCCATACTGTCCCAGCTCCACGCACAAGTTCTTCATCAGCCCCACCACTGCATGCTTCGACGCCGTGTAGGAATGCGGTGATTCGCCGGAGATCACCGAGCAGATACTCGATGTGAACAATATCACCCCTTTTCTCGCTGGAATCATGACTCTGGCGGCGTGTTTGGCTCCCAGGAACGAGCCGAAGACGTTCACCTCGAAAACCCTCTTGAAATTCTGGTTGTCGGCGTCGACAATGGTGAAGTCGAGGTTTCCGGGGATGCCGGCATTGTTGAACATGATATGGAGGCCGCCGTACTTGGCGACAGCGAAATCGACGGCGTTCTTCACGTCGGCGTCGCTGGTGACGTCGCAATGGACGTACGAGATTTGTTCGGGGAGATCAAGGTCTCGGCAAAGAGATTGGCCCTTGTCGTCTTGCACGTCAGCGATAACCACGTTGGCGCCGTGGCGAGCGAAAAGCCGCGCCGTGCTCTCGCCGAAGCCGCTCGCGCCGCCGGTGATGATGGCGACCTTGCCTTCTAATCTACAATTGGAAAATATTATTATATGTGAATATGCAAAATGTATATTATTATATATGAGAATTGTTTTTATTAATGAAAAAAATTGACGAAATTGGAATAAGGCGACTATAGGCTTACAAAATACCTTCTGAGAAAGTGATTTCCATTGGAGGTACCATTCATTTTTATTACCTTTTGGTAAAATGAAATTTAATAGCGAATATCAATGATTTATGAAACACAATTTATAGAGTAGACACTAGACAAGCATGAAATGTGACAATGTGCCGGGCCCTTCATCATTATGAGTTAGATGACATTTTAATTTTTTTATAGTTTAAAAAAATTAATCTAAAGCTAATTTACATAAAATATATATTTTCTCATAACAATTATTAGCTTCTTGTGTCCAAGAAGGAGCACAATTCTAACTGGGCAACTACTTTTAGATTAGACGTGTGTGAGTGAGTTTTCGAATTTTGTATGTATCATTTATTTGTTACTACATAAGAGAATATCAAGGACTATCAAATTATAAATCGTTTTCTTATTAATTAAATATAGGAAGAAACGTCTCCTAGCTAATCATACTTAAATTGATGAAGAATTCTTAGTTAGACAAATAATATGAGATAAAAAAGAAAAAAACTAAAGAGAAGTTTAAAACTAAATAATAAATAAGAGGCTTTTTTCCAGAAATAAATAAATAAGGATTAAGAGCCCATTAATGTGAATTGGCCCAACCACCTACCACGTGCATGTGGATCGCAAGAATATTATCCACATGATAAAATTATTAAATTCGAAAGCGAGACATGTGCCTTTCGAATTGATACGTTTACATCAACTTGCTTCGAATTTGATCTCTTCTGTAGAATTCATAGACAGGGTGAATTATTGCTTACATGTTTATCTTAAAAAATTAGTAATTGGATATTTGCTTTTATTTATTAATTCCTGGCTTTCCTCGAGGGAGATTCAATTCTCCATTCGATCTTTTAGAATTTGAATTCTATTCGAATACCTCTTTTTTAAGCTATTTCCTTTTTATTTTTTGTGTATATTTTAAAATTAAAATAAAAACAAATTATACCATATTTGATATTTAAGAAAGAAAATTAATTAATGTTAATTAGAAGATAGGTGGTGAATGCTAAATTGGTGATGTACCAAAGTGCTCATCTTATTGTGAAATTCCAAATGTGGCCTCTATAATTAATCTATATCCCTCCGCGACGCGTGCATTTTCTTGGACTAATCCCACTTGAAAACAATAAAAGTAAATGTGAAACATAGTTCTTGCTCCTCAATTCAACCATTTAGTCAATACAATAATGTGTTGCCCAAATTTTCAATGTTACGCATATTATATCGAGCAGTTATTATAAGGTAATTCAGGACTTTGGTTATTATTATTAGTAGAATTAGTATTAGTATTCCACTCTTGTGTTGCGTTGTTTGATATTTTTATTTTCATGTAATATAAACTTAATTAGGAACACCACAATTAAATGGTTTGTAAATTGAAAACAATATTGAATATCTCAAATGTTCGTTATTAATTAGATGTATTAAATTGTGTCATATCTAACAAATTAAATATAATTTATGTAAGTTAAAAAAATTACAAAAAGTCTTGCATTAATCCAGAATAATTAATATAGATTTATCTAAGGCTACATTTGGATGAAAGGATTTGAGAAGAATTTGAAATTTTTAGCTGTAAATTCATCGGTGATGTGGATTTTAAATCTGTGACTTTCATTTTCAACTAATTTTTGAATGAATTTTGAATACACTCCAATTTAAGTGAATTTAATACTCATTTCATTTCAAATTCTAAAATACAAACCACTGTATTCAAATTGAACTCTAACTTCTTGCTTCCACAAAGATATATAAACTCATGAACGCCTCTTTAAGTAGTGATAACAAAATCAAATACAAAATAACCGAATATTATTGAAAATACGTAGTAGCCTCTGAAAGCCAAACATGTTACACCCAAAAATAGCAAATCAAAACATATATGTATATATATATATATACACACACTATACCCTAGTACACCCTTTTCGAGCCATGATAAGAGATGGATTAACAACACTAAAGGCACCATCGACCACAAGATTCATTCCACTGACATAAGAAGCATCATCACTAGCCAAGTAAAGAGCTGCGTTTGCTATATCCTCAGCCTCTAGAAATCTGCCCTTCAAATTGGCAGCTTGACCCATTATCTTCTCAAACATGCCCTTCTTTATTTCATACTCAACCCCACCATTATCAATACCCGTGAGCACCCCAAACGGGGACACGCAGTTAACCCTAATCCCATGAACCCCCATCTCCATCGCCAAGCTCTTCATCAGCCCCACAATCCCGTGTTTCGACGCCGCATAGGAATGGGAAGCAAGCCCAGCAATCTGTGTACAAGCACTTGCAGTGAATATGATGCAGCCTTTCTTGTTGGGAATCATGGCTCTTGCGGCGTGTTTGGCCGCCATGAAAGAGCCCACCAAGTTGATGCTGAGAATGCGTTCAAGCGAGCTCTTCTGCATGTCCAGAATGCTTCCCTCCGAACTGCCTAGGATGCCTGCGTTGCTGTACATTATGTCCAGCTGTCCGAACTTGGCTATGGTGGCGTCGATAAGCTCACTCATGTGATCCTCGTTTGATACATCGCAGTGGATGTAGCAAACGGTGTCGCCTAGCTTGGCGGCTAGGGCTTGGCCTTGGGAGTCTTGGATGTCTCCGATCACGACCTTGGCGCCGTGCTCCGAGAAGAGCTCCACTGCGCTGGCTCCGATGCCGCTTGCTCCGCCGGTCACGATCGCCACCTTCCCTTCCAGCCTGCAGAGATATATTGTTAATTATATTTTGTGTAAATATATGATTATTAAGTAAAGAGATTGCATCTCACCTTCTTCTAGACACTGTGATGCTACCCATGCTGATGATGATATCGGAAGAAAAGTGGTGAGTGTGTGGTTATGTTATGGGGCAAAGGCAAACTTAGCTTCTTACTCTAGTTTTATAGGACGATTAATTTTGTAAAAAATTCTCTATGTTGAAATGTATTCGGTCCTATATTTCAATTTCACCTTATGCTTTATATGTAATGACATTTCAAACAAAGAATATAATAAAAAATGGTGAAAATAGGTGGAGAGCAATATTATATGTGAGTGCGTCATATTGGGTAAATTAGAGATATATAGAATCATAATTGCAGAGAATTCCAAAAAGGATGAAATCATGGTCAAGCGGCGCAAGCGCAACAACTCTCTCTCGAAATGGGTACAAAAATTATTGAATTTAATTCTCATCATTAATGGAACTGGCTATTTGCAATTTCAATTTCATTTAATTTGGATTACACGTGCTTTAAATTTTTATTTGAATACTTCACGTCTTTTCGTTGGGACCTATTTGAATACTATAACTGCAGCCCTGACATCATGACATAAACAAATTTATTTTCTTATTTTCTCAACTGAGTACGTACAAATGAACTGTTCCAAGTTCCAACTTCCAAACAGTATGTTCTTGATTAAAGTTTTTTTTTTCCTTCTAAAAGAACCTGCATAATGGAAGAAAAAAATTCATGAAAAATGGAAATTGAATAACCCTCTAATTGAAGAAGCAATCGCGTGATATTCCTTTCGGACTAATTTTCATTGAAATCAACTTTTTTCCTGTCGATTTATGTCACGGACGTCATATTTCTATGTCCCACGAATAATGATCGGAAAATTAAAGTATTTTTTGGTTTCTAACAAAAATTCCACAAGTAATTCTAAAAAAACAAAGAAAACGAAAAAAAGTTAACGAAAATGGTCAAAATGAAGACAACGCGTATCTTTGTGGACCAACCCATATATATATATATATATATATATATCAAGATAATTAATAAATAAATATTTTGAACTCAACTCATAAATTATGATATTATCAAGGAAATTATCGCAACCAATTACCTCATACAAGAGCAACCTATAAGCAAGGACAAAAATATTGATGTTTGCAGATATATTGATATCTTGATTTTACGAATATATCGATGGATATATCGATATCGGTGGAAATATCCGTAATTTTGAGAAAAAAATAAAAAAATTGATTTTTTTTAAAAAAAAATGTATGTAGCACTTTACATAATAGTATAATGAATATTAATATATATTGAAGTTAAATTTCAAACAAAAAGATATATTTACAACCAATATTAAGAGATAAACTATTTTATATATATATATATATGTTGTCTCATATTGGTTTACATGCCAAATTATCATTGACAATTAATACATAACCTAGTAATAACTTGAACTCCTATGAGGTTCAAATGTATAAGATGACATGTCATCTTGAGATAACTTTCATATGTTTACTATTGACCGATTTAGGTGTACTATTGACCGATAAGGATATATCTCCGATATATCGACGAATTATTTTGTTAACTCATATCGATATCCATCAGCTGTTTTTCGGGATATATCGACGATATATCGCTGATATATCCCGACATTTTCGTCCCAGCCTATAAGTGTTAAGTGGACAATGCTAAAAGAAAATAATATTAAGTTGAACTACTAAATGTAAACACATGCAATGCTTAGGGGAGAATAAATGGGCCATAAAATTGTCAAATTTTATGAGCTACAACAGCTGCAACATATTTGTCTTGTTGGTTGGAGTTAATTATTTATCTTGATCTAATTATGTCTAGATTCAAATATGATGTCTCTTTTGTGGAAAGTGGGATTTGTGGGTTACTTTAATTTCTGTGGCCGTAAAGCACAAGCAAAGAAATTTTGGATCTTCCAGAAGTAGTTGATCCATTTCCAATCCTTTATTTTAACTGATTGGATATTTTTTGGGGACGTGATTAACACACTAGTAAACTATGATTATTTTTATATTACTTTGAGTGTATCTGCACAATTTTTAATATAAGATTTAATAATTATAATTATATAATATGCAAATTGTAGATAAATTAAACAAATCAATTTGAAAGCCGACATCTGAAATATGAGATAGATAAGAGTGATCAATTTGATCAAATTTATATTCATTAAGTACTTAAAAAATCACATGAATTGAATTTTATATCAAAAAGAAGTGTCATAATATAATACGATAACTGAAATATAAAAAAAGTCCCTAATAATATGTTGTGTGTATTGAAGAATATATACCTTTAATATAGCACTGAAATTAACAAATTTTATCTTTTATTAGTATTCATAAATATAAATACATATATTTTTATGAAATTTCTGATTCCAATCAACACAAATAATTAAATTGTTCTAAATCCAATAAAAAAATATAACTATGAGAATACCCTAAAATCTATTGCTATTTATTTGGATAAAATTAATCAAAACTTGGATTTAATCAAGTATTAAATCAACTTGAACTAAGATAAATGAAGCAAGCTACTATAACCAAAAGTTTGTTTGTAATTTTTGTTTTGAAATAATCTAAATTTTCTGATTTTTTAATTTTTTTAATTAAATATTAAGGGTAACAACCCAAAATACTACAATAGATATAACCATTACCCTTTTCTACCACATTTATATAATTTATATAAGTAACCATTTTCTACCACTTTTTTTGACTATTGTTGATGTGAATAGTAGATAGGAACCATATTTGATTGATGATTTGTACTTGATTTATTGATGACCAAACTGACAATTGAATAATGTATGTTTTTTTGGTCTATTTAACCACTATAATACATGGTAATTTTCTTCATTTCCATTTTCATTTTCATTTTTTTAAAATTACCCGTTTACCCCCTTAAATTGTCATTTACCCTTAAAACGGCAATTTTAGGCAGAATTTCACCGTTTTAGGAGTAAACGACATTTTAAGGGGTAAACGATAATTTTGGTATGATGAGACAGTAAAAGCCAAAACAATGGGTAGTGTGGGAATCAATTCTGACGAAAAGATGCTTACACACATCAATTTCATTCAATCAGTGGCCCTATTTGACTTAAAAGTGTACTTTATGGTAGAAAATAGATAAATTATATATTTTGTGGTAGAAAAAAATAAAACGTATATCTTTTGTGGTATAATGGACCATTTCCTCTAAATATTATCATTTATACTTCATATTTGTCGTTTTGTTAGGGAGAAAATATCATTTTTAGTATGTAAGTTAGGCATAATCCAATCTTTGTCAGTAATTATGTATTTTTCAATTTTAGTCTTTTAATTATTAATTTTTTTTCAATTTTAATCCTATTTTCACTGGAATTTTTTTTGGGCTTAACGTGGCCATCGGAATACTTATTAGACACCCAATTTGTGAAATCCCCAAATTATGAAAGGAAAATTAATCCTACTTATCAATTGTTTATGTCACATAAGTAAATATTTATAAAAATTGAAATTGAAAAAAATTAAAATATATAAGATCAAAATTGAAAAATCAATATCTACTTGTTAAAAAATATAAAGTATCTTACATGCAAGATCAAAGTTGAAATTATCCCTAAAAAATTCATAAAATACATTAAAATTTAAATATTATATTTGATAAATTGCTACGTAAAAGTCAAATAAGAATCAAATATTTCAAAAAATGAAGTGATAATCGTCCACGTTCCATGCTTAATGCAGTCAGACTTGACTTAATTTGAACTTGATATAAAATATTAAAAATTAAATAGACGAGACAACCTTGTTGAATATTCATCAACCACATCGATAATGTACCCATAGATTTTCAATTACGTTGCGAGCGGTATATCTATTTATTCACCAAATCGGAACCATCCAAACATTAACTGTCCCATTTTATAATCTCTATGTATATATATATATATATATATATATATATATAATCATAGAGTTTTATTTTTATGAGTATGTAGTATTAAAATTTATGTCGTATCGTTAATAATCAAATTTTCTGGGAAATATATATGTTTAATTTATTTGCATGTATTATTTCTTTTTTATAATTCAAATACATTAATTTTATATTTAATATTTAAATCAACACGTTTCACTTCAAATACAACCTAAATCTCAGAAAGCACCTAGCACTATATTAGGTTGAAAATTCCCACTTAATAAATTAATATAAACACAATTCTTTGATATAGAAGAGAAGACTGAAAACTGATACAGACAAATAAAAAATTGATTAATATCAAGGTGTGTATTCCATCAAAACTGCTATTTTTCTATTATCAAGTGTTTTTTTAATGCCACTTTGCGAGAGTAGTTACGATTAATCAGGTGTGAAATGTTTGTCATATATAAATATTTGATTAAATCAGAAATTTCGTTATAGAACCAAGTATATTTTATATGACAATTAATTTTATATAAAATTAATAAAATTGATATATAACTTCACAAAATATATACAGAACTGCTAATATGAAAAAAAAAGAAAGAAGAAGAAACGCACTGAATTTCATAAATCGAAGGTTATTTATTTGTAATCCAATGTTCAGGGCCATGGTTCCATTCCCCTTATTATGTATTTGTAAAAATATTCATTTTTAAGATTTAAATATTGTTTTTATATGATTTAGCCCTCAAAAATTAATTAACCCCCGCGTTAATATTGTCTAGCTAGCTACCTCCGCCCTGCCAATATTCCAATGTTATGGCTATTAGACTAGTTAGAGAGCTTAATTTGTTATTAATTAATTAGACAAATACTTAGCTCTAATTAATACCTAGCTAAATGCCCAACACTCTAGTACCTATACTTTAAATTTTTCATAAGTTATAATATATGTTATTAATTACACAAGAAATTTAATAAATAATATAATTTAACATATTATTTTGAAGTTTTTTTACCTCTATTGTTATGAGATTAAAAGGATACATATGTGATATTGATCAATTTTTTTTATTATATATTTTTAAATTTTTGGAAAGAAGTTGTTTGATATTTTCTTTCGTATTAATGTTTGTTTAAATTGTATTTTATATATATTTTCTCTTCGTCACTCATATTAATCAATTTATGAAAATTCAACCATCCGTACAAGCCCATAAAGGCTGATTTGCAAAATCTCTTTTTACTACAGAAATAAATGAATAAACCGGTTCAGGTAATATGAGAATTTAAGGCCCGTCCACTTGTCCATTGACATATGAGTTGGGCCTGGCCTGTTATTACTGAGCCCAAATCTACACCATTACAAGTTTTACTCCGTTTATGTTTTTGTATTAAATTTGAAATTTTCGTTTTTATCTTGCAGCTCTCTAGGCTAATAGTAATGGGTTCTCTCCTGCTCTTCGGAGTCGTTGATTGACTTCTTCTTCTTTGTTTATCCCTTCCTCTTTCTTTATTAGAAGAGGAATGACCATGGTGGAAGTGAATTAAATTAGGGTTTGTTGAATTAAGAGAGACAATTATTGAGAGTAATAAGAAACGCAGTTTAGAAAATGATAAATTAGGAATAGAGAAAGTCATGAAGATATATAGATAGATTCCTCTTGAATTCATGTCATCTCTAATTAAGATCAAAAGGTTGAAACAAATACATAAAATGATCAGACACTAGCAAGAGTCAAGACTCTTGATTAAACAACGTTTTAATAGCAGAATTGACGATGGTAAAACCCCCATCAATGCACAAATTGAGGCCACTCACATACTTAGCCTCATCACTTGCAAGAAAAAGTGCTGCATTTGCAACATCTTCAACCTTGAGAGTTGCCCCTTTTAAGTTTCCAATAGAGTCTATCATATTCTCAATAGTTTCTTCATCAACCCCAAAATGTTTAGTGGCCATATTTGTAGCAATTGCAAAGGGGGACAAACAATTAACCCTTATACCAAATTGTCCCAATTCAACTGCCAAATTCTTAGTAAGTCCATCCACAGCATGCTTGGAGCAAGCATAAGCATGTGTGCTCAGTCCTCCGACTCGCGAGGCAGAACTCGCCATGGATATGATAGAGCCACTGCGCGCAGGGACCATGACACGAGCGGCATGTTTCATACCTAGAAAAACACCGGTTATATTCACGTTTAGTACACGTTCAAAGTCTGCTTTCTCGTTGTCCATGATTAGGGGCTTGGGATCTTCGACAATGGCAGCATTGTTGAACATGATGTCCAGTTTGCCGTAGGTGGAAACTGCTTTGTCCACTGCATTTTTGATGTCATCTTCATTGGTAACATCACAATGGATGTAAGTTGAGTTTGAGTGGCCAATGTTTTCAATGACAGAGTGACCTAATTCATCTTCAATATCAGCAACCACTACTTTAGCACCGTGTTTGGACAACAGTTTGGCTGTGCATTCTCCAATCCCTCTGCTTCCGCCTGTTATAAGGGCTACTTTTCCTTCTAACCTGCACATAGCCCACTCATATTTGTTCAACTTTTATCTACTAAACCAATTAAATTGACCAACAATTCTCAGTTGATCCAGTTTCAAAGAACATCCATTGGGAAGAATCAAAACTACTCCATCTTCATTATTACAAAATAAAAGGGAAGAATGAATTGTTTTGGTTGTAGTAAACTTACCCTCTAGCAAGTGCAGCAACAAGTGAAGCGCCTGCCATTGCACTGCGATATGAAGAAAATTGAACAACTCAAGGTTTTATTAATTATATACAACATTTCTAATATATTAAAATTGTTCCTTTGTGGAAAACGAATCTAAATAAAATCTTATGTCTACCAAGAACAAGTGCAATTAACGATATTCTAATGGGAATCTTACCAATCGACATTAACATTAATGGAGGGTGGGTTCTATGTAAGAAAGAATTGTGTGAGCCCACCAATGAGGCGCACGTGGTAGTTAGGCTGATACAGGAGACTGTGAGCTGGGCCAGCTGGCGATCCCCCTCTTTTTTTTTAGCCATTTTTCTTACGATTTTTTGTTTCTTATTTTTCCTTCAATTAATATCTTATTTATTTTTTTCTTGGCATTCCATTTTACTGATGAAAATATTTAAAATATATATTATATTTATATTATCCATGTGTTGGATTTTTTTTTAATTACAAAGTTATATTAAATGATTTAGGAGATTGAAATAATTAAAACATTAAAATTAAATAATTTTATTGATGATGTAAATTAAAATTATCTTTGGGAGATTAATTATATTTATTTGATGTTAAATAAATGTATTTTTTATATTAAATGATCTTTAATATTTATTTCCTATTTTACTGTTAAAGTATGAGTTTGAGATATCTTTCAATACAAATTTTGATATAACTAGTGCACGAATTCTAGATCCGTACAACATATTTGATCTGATCTATGCATCGCTTCACGCATTATCCACGTGCTCAAATTCACCCAAATTCATACTCAAATATTATACATTTATATTATGTTAGTCATACCTTTAGAACCTTTACGTTATATTAGTTATACCTTTTAATTATGTTAGTTGTACCTTTATATATTACATAAAAGTGTAACTAATATTAGTTAAAAATATGATTAATACTACATAAAAGTATGTATGTACAAATTATGATTTTTTTACGATTTTTTTTGATAAAATTAAAGTATTACATAAATGTATATTTAACATACAACATAAAAGTTAAGGAAAAAAAAGAAAAATACGCGGATTCGGGTCGAAGTCAACCCGACCTAACCCCACACATATGGATCTAAGATCCATATATAAGTTACATACAAATCCAACTCATCATTACGTACAAGTATTAAAAAAAAAAAAATCTCTCCACAAATATGAGTTTATAATTTTTATTTGGTGTTTTCATTCAACCTAATTTTTATTCCAAATGTATAAAACAATAATGAAAGTTTCAAGAATTTTTAAATCTCTCAAATATGCCCAGTACAAATGCGTCGTCCAAATTTTAATAGACGACAGCCAGTTTTCGAAACTTTCAATTCAATTCTTCAGTGCTTCATTATTGATCACAACTATTACCAAATTTCCCATATTTTATTTAATATTCACAACGATTCTAATATTCTCAATGGAAGGATGTTGGTGTTATATGCTAAATATTGTTCATCTCATCATTGTGGACATATCATAAAATGTTTACTATTAATGTATAAAGGTCACATTTTTTAAAATATTATAATTTGAATTCAATGATTATATTGAATTTTTAACCCAAATATTAACATGTGTCTATAATAATAGTTTTGATTATGTCATATAACATCTTTTTGTTAATTATATTCAAATAAAATCTTCTGTCCCATAAGTTATCGTCTCAGTAAACTGAAAGACACATTTGAACCTGCTGTGATATGTCAGAATTGAAAATTAATATACTTGTATCAAATTTTAATTAACTCTAGTAACATTAATTAAATATATCCACTCAAATACTGGTGCAAGTTAATCATTTTTATATAAATAGAGACAAAATACTTTGTAAGATTTTTGACCTACAAGTTTGGTACTCCCAACAAATATGATTTAATTAAAGAGTTCTATTACAATCCTTTCCGAAATCACAATATATATATCCCAACTAAAATAGAGATGAAATTATAAGTAGTTATGAAAAGAACTATTTTTTTGGTAATAGTTATGAATGAACTATTTTTTTTTTGCCAAAAGTTTGAAACTATTTTTTTTCAATTAAGAGAATACTTTTTTGACTATTATATTTTTAATGGAATTAATCTTGTATCAGAAGGTATCATCATATTACATTTCAAATATTAGGAGGGTATATTGAACAAAAATTATTTATCCTAAAAAATAATAAAATTAAATATCCTAAAAAAAAATATTTATAAATATTGTTGGTTAAGATGGTGGTTTCAACACTAAAAATAAGATTTTTCAGATGAATTTCTTTCCTTTCTAACTCCCTTTCTACCCTTTATGGGTGGGTGGGTTGCTTGTGACCTAATTAAAATTAGATAAAAGCCTAGCTTCTTAAAACTTATTTAGTCCACACAATATAGCCACAAAGCAACATCCCGATATCACTCTGGAGTCTGGCCCATAATTTCTTATGATTTTAACAACCCAATGTAACTGGACCCTAGCCCAACATTGATTCTGAGATTTGATTCATGTAATCAATTTTGGGAAATGACCCTATTGGGCCTGGCCTTGTTACATCAATTTTATGAGTTTATAACACTCTTTATATTTAATTAATATTGAATATTCATTTTCAGTGAAAAGAAAAATGCATCTTTAAGTTGCTAGTATTAATTTAAGTTAAGAGTGGAAGCCAACAAGGGTTAAATAAGACAGCGATTGGATGTATGTTTGGATGTCCTCGTATGATCCAATGAAATGACGTCCAAATCAATCCTACCAGTCCTCAACCCTTGATTGGCAGCTTCGAAAATGGAGTGGTTTTTCCGATTCTTTTGCTTCTCTCTAATAGCGCTTCTTTCAGCCTGCTCATCGCCATGGGCTCTGCAAACTGAGTCGCTGACTCGGGAGCTCTTGGAATCGGCGAGGGATCCCGAGTTCTTTGGCTGGTTGAAAAGGGTTCGAAGGAGAATTCACGAGTACCCAGAATTAGCATTTGAAGAGCATCGAACGAGTCAACTCATTCGGAGCGAGCTTGACTCACTGGGGATTGAGTATGAGTGGCCTGTGGCTCAAACAGGGCTTGTCGCCACTATTGGCTCGGGGGTTCAACCCTGGTTCGCTCTTAGAGCTGACATGGACGCCCTCCCTATTCAGGTACCCCCTGATATGTTCTTGTTCTCACAATGATCTAATGAATCCGATGTTAACTATACAAACATGAAGATGATGCAATTTGATTTCTTTTAGGCTTGGTTTAAGATTGTACTAAAACGTTGACCATACAACTTTGATGGCTACTAATGGTTTGGTCTTTTGCTCATCGTATATTTTCAATTATCTGTTTAGATTCTGTTTTACTTTGTAAATGGCGCAAATTTGTTTAGCAGAAAAATCACTCAGCACTTGAGCACCTTATAAAGCTTGCTTAATTGTAATTTGTAGGAGTTAGTGGAATGGGAACATAAGAGCAAAGTTGATGGCAAAATGCATGCCTGTGGTCACGATGCTCATGTTACCATGTTGCTTGGAGCTGCTAAATTGTTGCAAAAAAACCGTGATAAGTTGAAGGTATACAATAATATGCTCAATTTTATACATATATCATTTGGTATACTCATTTGTTGTATTTTGATCTGTAAGGGCTCTGTTAAACTGGTGTTCCAACCTGGGGAAGAAGGTCATGCTGGTGCCTATTACATGATACAGCAAGGCGCTCTCGATGGAGTTCAATCCATTTTTGCCTTACATGTGAACCCATTGATTCCTACTGCTACTCTCAGTTCCAAGCCTGGCCCAATGCTTGCTGGATCGGGCCGGTTTTCTGTGATCATCAAAGGAAAGGGGGGACATGCAGCAAGCCCCCATAAGACCAGAGATCCTATGCCAGCTCTTTCAATGGCCATTCTTGCACTCCAACATATTGTTTCAAGAGAAACTGATCCTCTACTGTCCACAGTACTATTCTTCTTTTCTTGATTCCATTACATAATCTCTTCTTACTATTCTGACGGTTGCAACGAAACCAGGTAGTCTCAATTGGATACGTACGAGGTGGTGAAGCCTTCAATGTCATCCCTGAGGCTGTTGAGTTTGGTGGGACATTCCGGTTCATGGATTCCGAAAGCTATGCCTACCTTAAGCAGAGGATTAAAGAGGTGATAGAAAGTCAAGCAGGAGTGCATCAATGTTCTGCTGTGGTGGACTTCATGGAGGATAAACTGAGACCATATCCACCAACCATCAATCATCCGACTTCGTACGAGCATGCTAAAAGGGTGGGAGAAAGCTTGCTTGGAAAGGGGAGTGTGAAGCTGGATCCAATGACCATGGGGGCTGAAGACTTCAGCTTCTATGCTGAGAAAATGCCGGCAGCCTTCTTCATGATCGGAGCAAGAAATGAGACGATGAAATCCGGCAAAGGGTTGCATTCAACCCACATGATTATTGATGAAGATGTGCTGCCTATTGGAGCTTCCATCCATGCTGCTGTTGCACTAACATACTTGGATGATTATGTCCAGAATCATTAGGTATATATACATTTCATTTTCAGACACAACAGGCCTCTCCATTTCAAGATTGAATTAGAGAGGTGGCAACAGAATTTTTAGGAAAAAACTGGAGATTGATTGATCTGATTTTGCATTTTTTGTGTTTCAATTTTTGTCTATACATATTAGGGTTGCATTGGGTGGATAAAGAAGGGTTGGAATCATTTTTCACAACTTTAAACTTATCAAAATTAAAGGGTTGAATTTATTTTTTCTATTCTTTGCAAGAAGAATTTAGTTTATTTTTGAAATAATATTTAATTGTGATAAATTCCTTCTAACTTCATTACATTAATTATGAATTAGTTGCTGGAAACATCTTAAAAGCCTATTATTCATTTAATACTTCACAATTAAATTTCAAATAAAATCTAAGCATTAAACTTACTCTAAAGCAATGTTTTAAATCTATGAAAATTATTGAAATATACATTAAATAGAAAAACTTATGCAAGATTGTTTCATGGCTATAAATTTATAATTTTGTGAGATGGAATATTCGTGAGAATATTGAAATTTTGATTGAATTCTCAATTTAAAACAAAATTTCATTTTTTTTATTTGTATTTATGGATTTATTTATATTTCAATATGTATTCATATTTTGGATAAATTAAGATAAGTTAATGTATTTTAAAAACAATTTTCATCCGACTTATTTTTATTTATATCAAGAAAAAAAATTAATACAATTCATAAAATATAATTTATATTAAACTGATTAATATTAAAATCGTTTATACTTTTATTTATAAAATTAAGAAAATAAAGAAATATTAATTTATTGAATTGCATTTACTATATATATATATATAAATTAATATAGGTCGGATGAAGATCGTTTCTAAATTACACGAACTTGTCTTAATTTATCTAAACTATATATACATATTAAAATATAAATAAATTATAAATATAAATATAAATATAAATAAAAAGAAAATGAAAATAAAATTTTGTTTTGAATTGAAAATTTAATCTAATTATCAAATCTTAAATTGAGAAAAAATGTAAAATTGAGTAACTTATTGAGAAACTTTAAAATTTGGATTTAGAGTTGAGAATTAATTTATAAATTGAGTCTTTATTATGAAATTTATCCAAATAAAAAGTTGTTTTATTAAATATTATTTCATTGGTTAGAAGATATATGTTTCAAACAAAGAAATGAGAGAAAAAAAAGAAATTCAAATAAACAAGAAATGTCGATAGCATTGAAAGAAGTATTCAAATTTAAAAAAATATAGCAACTATAATAATGTTAAAGGTGTTTCTTTTTCACCTTTTCTTTTCCTTTATTTCTCTTCCTTAATTAGGGCTCACAATCCCTTCCATACATCGGGCCTCATGGCCCGAGCTCAGCCCGCCTCGAGAACCACATTTAACACCCATTGCAAGTCACTCACCGACCTCGTAAGCACATTTAAATGCACTGAAAGCTTGCTTCGATTTTTATTACTGTGATGCTGAAAGCTTCGATCTTTGTTTAAAGGTACCTTAATTCAATTCTTTATCAATTATCATGATATATTTGATTATTGCTAGTGTTAGTTTGGTTTTTGCATGATTTTTCCGTATGTTTTACTTGGTTTTCTTGTCTGTGAGATTGTTGGCAAACATTATAGCTCTTTACTTGAGAATGCTGGGATTTTCATGATGTAATAATTCTTTGACAAGTGACGGAAGTATCGCTTTGAAAAATTAGGGTCATTTTGAAGATTCAATGTTGTCAACCCTAAATCTGTAAATGAGGTAAGAAGTTTAGTAAAACGTTATAAGCACCTTTTAGAGCTTAAAAAATTTCATCTTTGCAGTAATTATTGCAACGCTTGAGAAGTTAATTTGAAGATGCCCTAGTCTTGATTTTTATCTGTTTATTATACTTATGCTATTGATGAGATTGATTTCTTGTTGATTGTTTGTATACTATTCTTCTAGTACATATTCATCTTGCTCTTTCAGAGAATGCTGTAGGAATTGGTTTCAATTTTGTTGTTCTAATTTGTTGATTCCCTGGAAGTGCCCTGCTGTGAGGTATTTGATTCTGGTTGAATTTTTTCAAATGTGGGACTTAATTTGAGGGAAGATAATGATCTTTTACTAGTTTTCTTACTTGTTTGTTTGTATGACTTTGCTATTGTTCACTTCATTTAGCTCAAGATGTACTAGAAGAATCATCGAAGATTAACTTTTTTTAAGATCGTGCAGTTCTTATGCTACCCATTGGACTATCAGATACTGGTGTATGTGTAAAAGATATGATTGTAGGTTGTGCTGGTTATCATGCGGTCTTGTTTGAAGCCTTCCCCTTCATCAACAAACTATCTTTCCACCCCTGCTTCACAGGGTAAGCTTCTGGAATGATTTTTTAGTGAAAGATGTTTTAGAATTTGATTATGTAAAAGTAACTCAGCTCATTGTGCAGCAGATAATACACCAACATCAAGTGTTCAGCTCTCTCCCACTGTCAATCTTTCTCGAGAGTATGCCCTTGCTCTTAAAACTATTTCATATAGTGAGATTCGACGAATATTTGTTGAAGACCAAAGCGTAGCAATAGGGCATTTGGATTTCTTTGAGGGATCTCAGCTGTTAGAGAGGGTCCTTCAACCAAGCCGTGAGCGTGTTCAAGAGGCACTTTCATTCATTGGACCCAGCTCTCTTACTTATCTTGCCACCACCTACTTTGAACATAGTGAGGATAGCTCTCGTCTATATCTCCTTCTCTACCAAAGTCTCCACCATGCCCACTCTCTCTACACCCCTATATACAACCTTCTCGATGACCTCCATATGGAGTTTGATACCCTCTCTCATTCCCAATGTGAGTTGGCAATTAGTGTCTTTGTCCAATTTGACTGCATTGCAAACCCCTTTCTCCCCCCTAATTCAGACAACTTCAATGATACGCGCCATTCCGTCTCCCAGCTGAGACAGCAGCTTGACCATCATCTCCAGAAATCACGGTCAAAGGTTCATCTAATACGCTGCTACTCAATGGGGTCTGCTTTGTGCTTGATTACTGCTGCCATTGGAGTGGCCATATCAGCTGTGGTCATAGCTACGCATGCCCTCGTTGCCCTTATTGCCATCCCCATGTGCCCTGCTATTCTTCCTTCAACTATGAGTAAGAAAGAAATGGTCCATCTAGCTCGGCTTGATGCGGCAGCAAAGGGGGCTTATGTGGTTAATAAAGATCTGGATACCATTGATCGCCTGGTGGCCCGTTTGCATGCATCGGTCGAGAATGACAGGCTACTTATTCGCCTTGGATTGGAAAGGGGCATGGACAGGTTCAACATACAAGAGATACTGAAGCAGCTTGGAAGAAACCGTCCTAGTTTTGACCAACAGATTGTGGATCTTGAGGAGCATTTATTCCTATGTTTTGCTGCAATAAATCGGGCCCGATCGCTTCTTTTTCAAGAGATTCAAATGCACCAAAATCCAGCCTGATTTCCACCAAACTAAGTAAGCTGTACATTGTTTGCAAAATCTGTTGACATGCTTATAGAATATAAAATATATATTATGCTCAAGATCCATGCTTGCAATCTAATCATATACGTATTTTCTCTAGTTTTTCAAGAATCGAGTCTTGGTTTTCTACGTCGATCTGTAGCGCCGATTTTCCTGGAATAATTAGCTGAGTGATTGAAGAAAAGGATGACTAATTTTCATAGGTAGGTATTATATAATATGATGAGTAATGATTCATGGGTGACTATTGTTATCCTACAAAGCTTTACTTTGGTGGATGATGATGATTATTACCATTCTGCACTCCTTGTGAGACATGATATGAATGAAAAAAGATGTGCTTTTTCAAAAGGTTAAGGTAGTGCCTCTCATGTTTAGTCAATTTTGGATTGGGAACTCTTATCTGCAACTTTGAAACTGTATGAAGATTGAAGAGATAGATTACATGAAAAAGATGATTGTATGAAGACATATAATTGCTTTATACTTGATCACCACTTTTTCTAGGATTAGCTGTCTTGTATCTATAAGGACATTTGTAGTAAATCTCACATGAAACCTTCTCTACTTTTTGTAATTTTTTCTGAAATTTTTATATATTTTGCCTTCTATGCTTTCATTTTTTCCTCAATTAATTTCTGTACTTAAAAAAAAACAAAAAAAAAGTGCATGGGGAAAAGTTAAAGAAAATTAAGCAAAAGGAGAAAAAATGCATATCGAATCACAACTCATAAGGATTGATGTGAAGTGTTCAGACAAAAATCATATTTGAATAGCAGTAGAGCAAACAATCAAACAATCAAAAGAGTGAACGCCACAATATTTTTGCTTCTTGTTAAATTGTAGCCTCCAGTTGATAGAAAATTTCTTTCAAGTTTTGAATTGTCAGCCAATTTATCTTTGGCATTCTCAAACAATTAAAACTTTGAATTATAAAAAAATTATTTATGATTAATTCACACATAATGACAGATTAATTCGACTGAAACAACAAAAAAAAGAAACCCATCAAGTGGTTAATTGGTCAATGTGCTGAGTTGCTGACCACATGACTATACAAAAATATGCATAGCCGTCATTTATTTATCATTAAAAACTAGTAAAAAAATAATATTATTTACAGACAGATAAGATTTAGACAAATCCAACAAAGTTAAATTCGAAGAAGACATTCTGTTAACCTGTACGCACAACCCACTTATTACCCACCATGTTCTTCTTCCTTTCTTCCTCCCCCTTCGTCTACTTGTACCCTACGCTCAATCAGAAGTACCTACATTCCATAGTTCCAATCAAATTCAAAGTCAAGATTCACTGTTCAAGAATCATTTCAAATCAAAACATATCGAGAGAATCCCATCATTTTCCCCGCACATTCTCCCTCGTTGATCTCTCTTTCCTCCATTTTCAATTTTTCCAACAGATTTGCACTGCCATTTTTAGCTGTAAAGAATCTGTAAAAACAAAACCCACTTTCCGCCCACTAAAGTTTTTCACTCCATATTTAAGTTTGATGAGAATGGAAAGATTACTAGGAGACTTGCTTTGATAATTTTGTGAGATCTTGAAATGGCTTTCCTTTTTCCTTTGATTCTTTGATAATTTAATCATTAATGTGCTTGATTGTGTATTTGTCGTGATATATAGTTTCTCAAAATTCCAAGTTAAAATCATTGTGATGATGGAGGGCCTAATGGCAACGAAGATTCGGAAAAGGGGATGTTCACCTTCTTCTACTCCATCATCAAGAGTTTGCAGTTACAGACTGAACAAACGGGCCATTTTGGTGGGAAAGAATCGGGCAGGGCTAGGCGGGTCTAGATCCAGCACTCCTGTGCCTACGTGGAGAACCACCCCTTTGAGAAGCGGAATTGACTCTCCCAAGTATTGCCAGAGTGGGAAGCCGACCCGGCCCGTCTCGGCCCGGAGGCTTGCTGCCACTCTGTGGCAAATGAATGAGATGCCTTCACCCAAAATGAGTGAGGGCAATTCGGAGGTGTTGAAGCAGCGACAGCAGAAGAGGAATGGAAGCAAGCTGGGCTTTAAGGGGGAGAACATGCGGGTTCGGGCAGGATTGGGGCTGCATTCGGGTTCGGGCCCTTTGCCACCGCAGCTGTTGGATCCACCTCACAGCCCGGCTGTGTCAGAGGTGGGATTGAAGATGCTTCCTTTTTATGTTTCTGTTTCAAAGATGAGCTTGATGTTAGATTTTTCACTTGAATGATTAGATTTTAGATGCTGGCCAGAATTGTGTATTGTGATTTTTTAAAGCATTTTTTACCTACTCATAAAACTATGGCCTTTTTGTCCTTGGTTGAATGTATACTGACCTGCAACTGAAACTTGCTTTCTGGGATTTGTAGAAAATGGATCGATCCGGTACTGGTAGTCATCGGAGACGGGCACCCTCTATTTCTCGGAGGCTTATCTCCGCAGACCAAAATGTTGCCATTATTGATTCTATTAGCAATGCTAGTTATATGGAGGTAAAAAGAACTTATGCCTTTATTCCCCAATACATGTGTTAGATGTCTTTGAAATGCCATACAAGCACATAAACAAATCTCTTTGCATGTATATGAAGTGCAGATTGAGACTCGGTCCCGTCCCCAGACTTCAAGTGGTTCGGTTGTTGGTTATAAGAGCCGTCTGAAGGACATAAGCAGTGCACTGACTACGTCCAAAGAGCTGCTCAAAATCATCAACCGGATTTGGGCTCATGCTGATCAACAATCGTCTAGCATGTCTCTTATCTCAGCATTGCATACTGAGCTTGAGAGAGCTCGATTGCAGGTCAATCATCTGATCCAAGAACAACGGTCTGAGAATAATGAGATAAACTATCTCATCAAGTGTTTTGCTGAAGAAAAGGCATCGTGGAAAAGTAAAGAACAGCAAGCTGTTGAGGCTGCAATCGGGTCCGTTGCTGGTGAACTGGAGGTGGAGCGGAAGTTAAGAAGGCGGCTTGAGAGCTTGAACGCAAAACTTGGGAAAGAAATGGCGGAGATAAAGTCGTCGTTCATGAAGGCTGTTAAGGAATTAGAAAGTGAAAAACGAGCTAGAGAGATAACGGAACAGATATGTGAAGAGTTAGCCCAGAATATTGATGAAGATAGAGCTGAAGTGGAGAAGCTAAAGAGGGAGTCTGTTAAAGTCCATGAAGAGGTGGAAAAGGAAAGGGAGATGCTCGAATTAGCTGACAAGATACGCGAGGAGAGAGTCCAGATGAAACTGTGTGAGGCGAAGCATCAATTTGAGGAGAAGAATTCTACGATTAGCAAGCTGAGGAAACAGCTAGAAGGTTTTCTTGGTATGAAAGACGAGGATGAGCACTCTGCAGAGAGTGATCTTCATTCGATTGAACTGGACATCAATGTCAATAATGAAATGAAAGCAAGAAACTCCATCCCAGGACAAGCTTCTCGAAGAAGCATAAATTCTCTTCAAAGGAGTGTCTCAGATGAGATAGAGAAAGAAGGTCCAAGAAGTGGTTATTTGGAAGAAATGGTGAGAGTGAAATCTGTGAAAGGTGTGAAGAATCAGTTCGTACCACCGAGTTCTAGGTTAGGGTTGGCTCGAGAGAAGAAAGAGCAATCGCGGCCGTCTAGGGATCCATGTGGGAAAGTACAAGAAAGGTCTTGTGTTTCGAAATCAAGAACAGAACTCAACAGGAAATCTAAATGGTGATATAGCCACTTTCTCAGTGGAAGTTTGAATACAGAGTAGTTTATGTTGTTGAATTTTGAGTGAAATGATGTTTGTTGTACATAAGTATATGACGTAAACAAGTCTAAACTTGAATGAAGCTTCACAATTATGCTTATCTAATTTCCTTCATAATTTCCTCGTCTTCTGATTAGGGCAAATTACAAAGAAAAGAGTTTTACTCTGAAATATTCTACATTTTGAGGTACAAGATGAGCCATCAACACAGAAAATTATGCAACAAATAAATGTCAAAGATTGTTTTTATAGTGTATGATAGACAAGATAATTTTATTAACGTATCAATCAATTATTACATACAACATAACCATACATGTACTTTAGTATATCATATTATTATTATTGTTGTTGCTGCATTTAATTTGTAACAACACTTACAGATACACTGTTTTCACTTCAACATCTTGAATGTTTTTATATTTCATTATAATCTCATATTTAGTTTCATAAATAACATGTTCTCAATATATATCGATGGCTTTGCTACCATACTCACATGTTAATATGTATTCACGATTGATGTGTCAAAAATCTACTAAATCTATTAATTTCACTTTTATATAATGAGGGGATGATGAGATCACTACACGTCATCGATGGGCATACTAAGAGTTGTTCACGGTGGATAGTTTAGCATTTCCTACATACTAATGTATTGGTAAAACGAAATACAAATACTGTCTTTCCTTGTGGAAGAGTTGTATAACTATTTTTGGAAACTGACCGTCGAAATACTGTTTTTCCTTTGTTAGCTTATAAAACTTATTTTACAATTGAAAATAAAAATTTATGGAATCTTGGCCAACAAGAAGTTGCCCACATCTCTTACAAATACATTATGACAAAAATAGGGATAAAAAAACTTGGATTTATGAGTATGGCTTTGCTAAGAGATTGAGAGCAATTTAGACTGGATAGATGATTTTTCACACCTGAAATAATCATAAATTCTTTGAAACTCAATTCAGATTGAGCATTCATTATGATGTTCTGTTAGTTAATTATTGAATGCACATATAGACTGAACCTAGAGTTTAAATTTTGGTTGTATGTGTATATATATTGGGATTAAAGACAAAGAAGAATCATTCATGTATGAAGTTGTAAATTGAACGTTGGAATTAATGACACAGCTTTCAAACTTGCCAATAATTTGTCATTTTACTTTTGTTTCTATAGACTAGAGACAATGCTAGCTCATTATTATAGTAATTATTTTTTTTTTTTTTTTTGAAAATCAATAATAATTTATATTATTCAACCTTGGTGGCCTAGCTTTGGTCATACCAATTAACATCATTTCTTTATCAATCTTTGCAGTAGCACCAACTAAAGTTATCCAAGTTAGTGTACCTAAAATCCCTATTAATTCTCAACCTCTACTATGACCAACTCACAGTCACAGTGTCTCTCAAGAAGATTGGGCATGGCAATATGGGTGCTCCTCCTACTCCTACTGTCATATTTTCCTGTATATACAATATCTGCCAAGATCAGGCCTGGATTCCCTAGTTCAATGATTGAAAGCAGTACTGATCATCATGAGCTTTATGAAGAGAAGTTTTTCACTCAAATTCTTGATCACTTCAACTACCATCCACAGAGTTATGAGACATTCCAGGAAAGGTATTTGATAAACAACAAATACTGGGGTGGCCCTAAAAACAACTCTCCCATCTTCGTCTACACTGGAAACGAAGGCGACATAGAATGGTTTGCTCAAAACACAGGCTTCATGTTCGACACTGCTCCCCATTTCCATGCCCTGCTAGTTTTCATCGAGGTCTGCTCTCTCTCTCTCTCTCTCTCTCTCTCTCTCTCTCTCCTCTTTCTCTGTTCTCTCTCTAAAAGTAAACTAGTTATTTGGGTTGATGCAGCATAGGTATTATGGGAAATCAGTGCCATTTGGTGGGAGCAAAGAGATAGCATATTCAAATACTTCAACACTTGGATACTTAAGCTCCACACAAGCATTGGCAGATTATGCAACTCTCATTCTTGATCTCAAAAACAATTTGACAGCCAATGAATCCCCCGTGGTTGTTTTCGGAGGTTCTTATGGTGGAAGTAGGGATTTTTAATACTCCTTTTTCAATTATATATATATATATATATAGGAGATGATGAATTAATAATGAATCTGTTGATAAATCTGCAGTGTTGGCAGCATGGTTTAGATTGAAGTATCCGCATGTTGCAATAGGGGCATTGTCGTCATCTGCTCCAATTCTGAATTTTGACAACATTATTTCTCCATATAGTTTTGACAATATTATCACCCAAGATTTCAGGGTCAGACTTCTTTTCTTCATTTCATTTCTCACCACAATATTAATTATGACATGATATTTACCATAATTCCTCTTTTTTCCACAATAATAGATTCCAAATTTAATTATGAAGCAAAATAGGGAAATCTGATAATCAAGTTATGCTCACCTGTGATACAATTCAATATTGAATTCTCTTATATATATATTCTCAGTTTGGGGATAGCAGGCCCCCAACAGAAAGGCTGACAATAGGCACTTTTAAAGCAGTATAATTATATCAAAATACCTATCATGCAATATACATAGAATATGGAGACATGTCTATTCAAGATTCTCTTCTCCCATGTGCTTTGTGGCCATCGACAATGATATTGCCCCACTATTGAAATCTTACTTATATATTCAACATTAACTTTTTCCAAATTGCTCATAGAGTGAGAGTGAGAATTGCTACAAAGTGATCAAAAGATCATGGCAAGAAATACAAGACACAGCAGCAAAACCTGGTGGATTAGAGATTCTCAGAAAGGCATTCAGGATATGCAAGTAAGAACATTTAATTTATTCATTGTATTATTATTATTATTCAAAATACAACAAGTCTTTAATTACTGTGTTATAAAAAATATTGATATTGATAGTGTTATATTTACAGGAATTACATAAGTGGAGAACGTATTGAAGGTTGGCTTAGTACAGCTTATACTTATACAGCAATGACAGACTATCCAACTCCCTCCAATTTCCTTAATCCCTTACCCCCTTATCCTGTCAAACAGGTACCTAATTCATTTCTTTTTATTTATTATAATTTCTCTTTGAGTAATACCTAAGTTTTTGGTTTAAGAGACAACAAATCTTTCTCGAATGCCAAATTTATTACATTATATATATGTTGAGAAATTTTCCACTACTTCTTGTCAACTTGTCATTATTTAAATTTTTAAAAAGAAAAAAAAAACTTTCTTAATATTAATGGGCTTTGCCCAATGTCTCCAAAATTAATTCCATTATCACATATGTTAAATTGTTTTTTATTGTAAATTTATGGTTTTTATTTTACTTCGTATATAATTGTAAGTTTAATTTACTAGTACGTGCATATAATGAAATATCATTTAATATTATATCTCAATTATTTTTTTAATAATGTTATCACATAATAATAGTTTTAATCCGGTTTGAGTTGACTATTGGAATTAAATTTTATTTTTATTTTATTCAAGAAAGATACTCACAAATTTCAATCTATTTTTAATGCAGATGTGCAAAGCAATAGACGATCCAAGCACGGGGAACAACACGTTCGAGAAATTATATGGTGCGGCGAACATCTACTACAACTATAGTGGTGACGCCACGTGTTTCAATCTCATTGACAATTCTGATCCCCACGGCCTCGGTGGATGGACGTGGCAGGCATGTACTGAAATGGTTCTATTGACTGACGGGGACACAGAAGATAGCATATTCCCAGCCTCCAACTCCAGCTACAATAATCGGTTACAATATTGCAAATCTAAGTACGGCGTTGAGCCCAGGCCCACTTGGATTCCCACTGAGTTTGGAGCCCATGTAAGTATCATTTTTCTTGGCCCAGCCCACAATTTCGTTTTTGTTGATGGCCCATTCTAAACATTTGCCTTCTTTTGTTCAGCATATACGTAGAGTTCTCAAACACTTTGGAAGCAATATCATCTTCTTTAATGGGCTCAGGGATCCATGGAGTGGTGGAGGGTATCAATTTTCCGATTCTATATTATATTATGCATATTTTAATGTTATTATTATTATTATTATTATTATTGTTATTATTATTATTATTATCATCCCACATCGTATCATTTTTACTGATCGTTTTTAATGGCAGGGTACTAAAAGATATATCCAAGAGTATAGTTGCCATTGTTGCCAAAGAAGGTTAGTTAATGATGTTTAAATTCAATATACAATGTAAAGATTTCACATATAATATTAACTCACTATATTAGTAATTTACATTACACAATAAGGGTATATATATGATTAATTTTCCATAGACATAGCTCATTAACCCAATTCATCCAATTAAGTTGTCAATTTTAGAAAATCGATAATAAGAACACCAGGAAATTTGAAATAAGTACTTACCTAAGCATAGAGAAAGTGTATTATTGATTTTGTATCGGTGTAATTATCTTAATATATATATACCATGACAGGTGCGCACCACGTGGACCTTAGATATTCAACAAGTGAAGATCCAGAGTGGCTCAAGGATGTGAGGAAAAGAGAAGTCAATATCATATCCAAGTGGCTATCTCAATATTATCATACTTTGGCTGATTCTTCCAATTATTAGAATTATGAACTCATTATCTCCACATCTAATTCCAAATGTCATCATAAATCTATCATCCTAGTAACACTTTAAAAACAATTACGAGGAAAAATATTTTGAGAATTTGTGTTTTATCTTTTCTTTTTTTTTTCCTTGACTACCGAAAAATTTGAGATGATGGTATTCAAATAGAATATAAAACAAAACTTTGAAATAAAGAATCTCACATTATATTTATTGGCTCTATATTTATAATGTATTTGAAGGGAACGTTTCACCTACTCAACTGGGCATTTCTACCAACAAATTTATTGTTATGCAAATTAATTTTTAAAACAAGTACTTATTGTGATGTTTAAACTTCACATATATTTCGAAAAGTATTCATATCCTAACACTTGGAAATATTGTAGATACACATATATACAAATACATTAACTCGTGTATAATAGCATACATAGAATACATAAATGCAGATGGTGGAACAAAAAAGTCTTATACTTAATACATAAAAAAGTGGGCATCTTTAAAATATTTTCTTGTAAAGTTAGGCCTAGAATATGACAGGCCGACCAAATTTTTCAAATGATATGAACAAAATTAATAGAGGGTCCAAAATATATGGACCTAATTTTACAGTTGACAATTCAGAACTTGCTATTTTATTTATACCACAAAGTTATCACGTGTTATTTTATTATTTTACATAAATTAATTATCTTTATAATAATACCATTCATACGTGTTTTAATGTTATAAAAACTTAATTTTGTAAGATGAAGTTGTACTATTCACAATTATATTTAGTTAAAAGCACAAAACTATCTTTATTTTTGTATTATAAACTATGGTATGAAATTAGATATCTAAGACAATTACACAATATTCATACTCATTTAATTATATATATTAAACTAGGAAGCACGTGAATTTATAGTCCATCAGTTTGTGTCTGTAATTGTCACGCAATATATATGTGGGGCTACCAAAAGATTTAGCTAAGAGGGATATGTGATACTTGCAATGGATTAAATTAAAAATTAAAACAAGAAAATAAATATAAGCAAAACTTGATGTAATGGGTTTGTGTTCTCTTTTGATTAATTGAGAAGAATATCATTATGTTTTCTTTTAAAAGAGTTTTAACGAATATTTTTGTTTTTACTTCTTTTGAAATTATTATAACTTCCAAAGTTCCCTCATCTTTATTATCCATACATTTCAATAGTTTATTTCTTGAAAATTCATAAATTTTACCGGATTTGAAATTGCAAATTGAGATTAAGAAATTAACCATTTTGAATATAAGTTAAAGAATATAAAAAATATAGAAATTATGAGATATTTTTAATCACTTTATTTCAGTGGAGAACACCCTCTAAGTCACCATATATGTTAC
Source organism: Scutellaria barbata (assembly GCA_028654395.1). NCBI lineage: Eukaryota > Viridiplantae > Streptophyta > Magnoliopsida > Lamiales > Lamiaceae > Scutellaria > Scutellaria barbata. The sequence goes on along the minus strand of CM053655.1, from coordinate 258,082 downwards.
AAAATCTGATCAATTGATAATTGAATGCCTTTTTAGTTTATATTTAATAATTTATGATATGTCTAAAGATTGATAAGTACGTAGAGTTTGTTGTGCTATTATAATTCTAAGACCAGCTCTTAATATAAAATACACTTTTAATAGGTGAACTTGACTCTAATTTATTAATTTTGAGATGGATTGAAAAGAAAACAAATCTATATATCTTGGAGGACACAAGAGTATTAAAATACAAAAAAAGGCCCCCTTTATGCTGCAACTAATTTGGGTATGGGTCTAGTTGGTGGGCCCTAGTTGAGAAGAGTCCACTCCCAACTTCTGGTCCCGTAACGGATCGGGGTCCAATTTTAAGGACCATTTCAGCCCTGTAAGAAAATGGATTATTTGAGACGTGGCATTTTTTCTTTTTCTTGTTTTTTTTGGACTACATTTCTCAATTTTAAAGATGAGATATTATGCAGCAGATGATGGGTGCAAATGTGCAATTAGTGTTTAACAATTAACAATTTTTTATTCAATAATAATTGCAGATTTGGAGGAGTTATTATTTCTTGTTATGAAGTAAGATCGATTTAAAAAATGAAAGAAAGAAGAAGAAAGAAGATGATAAAGTAAGAAGATCAAAGTGAATTGATGGTGGCCTTATAATCTTTTGGACTTACTCGAAACTTGTTTTCTCCAAATACAAATTGAAATAAAAGTGTGTGACGGTTCAAATTAACACTTTTTAGAATCTTATGACCAAAACTTGGGTTGAGTTTGATGAATTATATTTTGGCTAGACAAATTATAAATATTTATGAGATAAGTCTTATAAAACAGGGCCTGATATGCCTTGTAATTAATGATGCAATAAACAATTTACACATCTAACTAACATAATTATCTATAATTAAAAGAATTGAGATGCGTATCGAGCTTTGGATTATGATACATTGGTTTTGGTCCTCACTATACATACAAATGTTTGTTACATTGCACTGCTACACCCTGAATTGCAATGTCCCAATTAATAATTAATTAAAGTACAATCTGATTAATTATTGCATTAAATAATTTGTGCCGAACTTGGTCCTCCTACTTTCACGTGTACAACCTTTATTTTATTATTTAATACATTAACGGATGTGAAATGTATGGTGAAGTAGACATTTTTACAGGGCTAGTATTAATTAATATATATATGATCTGTCCAATCTTTCTTCTGATAATAAATTATTAAGTATTTCTTTTATTTGGATTGAAATATGGTCGGGTTAACAATTGAAAACATCTCCAAATAATTAGATGATGATATAAATAAAATGATATCCAGGTTTATGTTCTTAATTAATCTAAATTCAGTTTTTATTGAAATTAACTATATTACACATAAATTCAATTCAAGTCTCTCCTTTTAATTATAAAATTTAATAAAACTCATTCCACAGTGGATATATTTTTATTATTCTAAAAAAAGAAATGAAAACGGAAGTGTATATTTGCTCATGAAAAGAAACTGTAGTAATGAATAATAATAGAAAATGTGATTAAATCAAATAAAAATATTTGGCTATAACTAGTAAAAAATATGAATGATATTATGAGGAGTTAGGTAATTAATATAGTAATAGCGAATATTATGTTATGTGGTCGTGATTTGGAGGCAGAATGAGTTGAGCATATTTTCTGACTTTTTTGCACATTGAACGTAACCACCGATGATTGTGATGAATAGCATGCTGCATGTGACAACTATTATATATATATATAAATTCAATTAAACGAGAGAGAGAGAGAGAGAGAGAGAGAGAGAGAGGATACATAGAGCTTGGTCATTCTCTGGGTGCCCAACAAATGTATTACGTACGTTTGTTTGCTTGCTCTTGTATCTATCTACATATATAAAAGTATAAGAAATTAAGTAAGGCCAAACCAGAAAGCTAAGTCCAACATGTCTGAATCCACCTGGAATTTTAGGTTGGATTTTGTCTCAATCTCTTAGCAAACACATAGATTAGAACATATACTCCCACCGTCCTAAAATTAACACAACAGTAATCGATATAATGATTTATTTAGCTAGAAGCCTGATAGAATTAGAGATGTCTAATAATAATAATAAATAATAAAGATTTATTTAACCCAGAAGTGGTTGGTAATAAATATATAGGACCAATATGTCAAAATTTCAAATGAAATTGTGAGGAGATGATTCAAACACGAAACAAATATATATCACAAGTCAGTATCCCCTCTCATTATCTCTAATTACACATACTGCCCTTACCTAATTACCTTATCCCATCTTATTAATTAATACTATATTATATTGTTAGTTTCTGAGGATGTCTAGAATTTGTTTTTCTTCTTTACTTTTTATTAAATTATTTTCATCAATTAGGAAAGGAGCGCTCAGATTGAGCTTTTTAATTTATTACATGTTGTTGTCATCTATGACATATTTATTATATGATTCCCAGCTATAAGAATTTAAGTCTTTTATTGATTTTAGTTTGGAGGATTTTATATTATTCCAGCTGTTTTTCTGTCAATTTTCGAGCTGTACGTTTTGGTCTTTTATTTTGCGTTTTTTTTTTCGTTAATATGTGCATATAGATATACATATTTGATGAGCTATAAGTTCAAATTTGACCCACAAATGTATATATATGTGTGTGTAATAACGCATGATGAGTTTGAGACCAAAATGAGCACAGTTCATACTAAATAAGGCGATAGTTTCATCCCTTGGAGATAAGGTTGACAATCAAAAATATTTTGCATTTTAATTTATAAAAAGGTTCTCACAATTAATGGATCAATACAAATAAATAATAAATATATGTATATATAAATGATATTGAATATTTAAAATATAAGATGAAAGTGTGAAAAATGGAATGGGCAGTCACAAGTAAAATAATAGTGGATAATAAAAGAAGCAATACTTTTAAATGTGAATTGACATAGAGGTCCCCCACCACGAACTACAGCAGCGTGATGCTTCAAGTCGTCTTAACATTTATTTGAACACCCACATATATAAATAAATAATATGCTTATTTGTACGTATATTCATTTGTAAAGTGCAAATACATAATATATATATTTACACACATGTATTATTTATTTCTAAATCCCGTATATTCATTTATTTGTACGTATATTCAAGTCCCATATATAATTGCACTTTACATAACGGATCTTAGAAGTCGCATAATTATTTTCACAGATGCACATTTTTTTGTCAAAATACTTTTTTGTTATACAATATGATCAATTAATAATTGATCAATAGTTTTTTTAATTTGTATGTTTTAAGTATTAATCGTAATTATTAGTACTTCAACTAAGATCGCCATAAATGTTTAAACCAATTTGTATTAATAATGGACCTTATTTCAGACATTAAAATAAAACATATTAATCATTCAACATATGTAAGTCCTAGACACACACAAATCTTGTATAACTAATTAATAATATGTCTACCGGCGCGCACACACTATTCCATTTAATCGCACAACCAACGTAGTTCAAAGCATCGATTGCTTTTAAATATATTTAATTTTTTTATAATTATTGTAGCACCAGATCAATTTAAAATGACTGTTGCTTTGAAAGGGAGATTCTGTATCAATTATCTATTTTTTTTTTCATTACCAAAAGAGCTGGTCAATATCTTTTTTGTACCAAACTTTATTTTACATTATTAAATATTATAATCTTCACCTTTTATTTATAAATTTTTGTTTTTTGAAATTGAAATTGAAAGATAAATAAGTAAATAAAGAGTGAGGCCCGGGGGGTGGACCCCACCACTTGATCTGTTAGCCAACACAGTAACATGGCAAGTGCTTAAATTTTGTGAAGACATTCAGTAGTAGTTACTCAAGTTTCATTTATAACAATAATTTAAAAAAAAAACAAAAATCATGTTAGAAATTAGAAGGACAATAAAATTAAAAGGAAAAGACCTAATTTCCGTGTTGCATTGAAAAGTTATGCAGTGGATTGCACTGATTTTAATGATTGATTTTTCCACTCTCTCACGCAACCACAACAACTACCTTAAAAATTCTTCCTTTTTCTTTTTCACTTAATTTTATGTCTCTATATTTACTACACAATCTTTGTTACACATTCCAAAAATAAACAGATTATGCACTCGTCTAGTCTTCATTTATATTATGTTGTAGTGTTTGAAAATCGAATGGAAAGATATAACATGTTATTAACACGGCTGGCTGTGTGAAGGCGGGGCCCACTCTTGATTATATTATATAGGCTTTCTCTCTCTCTCGCCCCACAGCCTCAAATCAAATGTCAATAAACCACTTCTCTTCAGACCTTCCAGAAGCCCACTGGTGGTCACACTACTTGATGCTTTCATCTTCTTCCTCTTCTCCTCCTCCTCCTCCTCCTCCTCCTCATAACCCTCCTATTACTTCCTCCTCCCTCTCTCCTCATACATTCTGGCTCTCCCCCGCCGCCGCTCCACCCATGTTCAACTCCGCCGTCCCCTTCGACCTCAACAACGACGACGATGACGATCAATTTCTCGATGAACAACTCCCCGCCGACAATCTCCACCACGACCTCCAAATCCCTAAGGAACGCCTCTTCGAGAAGCCATTGACGCCCAGCGACGTCGGCAAGCTCAACCGCCTCGTCATACCCAAGCAACACGCTGAGAAGCATTTCCCCTTGAACGCCGCCGCTGACTCCGGCGAGAATGGCCTCCTTCTAGGCTTCGAAGATGAGCTCGGAAAATCATGGAGATTTCGCTACTCCTATTGGAATAGCAGCCAGAGCTACGTCCTCACCAAAGGCTGGAGCCGCTTCGTCAAGGAGAAACGCCTCGACGCCGGCGATGTCGTCGTCTTCGCTCGCCACCGTGCCGATGCCGGCCGTCTCTTCATCGGCTGGCGGCGGAGGAATTCACTGGATGGCGGCGGTACTCAGGCGGCTGCTAACGGCGGAGGTTGGAGCAGGGTGGTGTATTCCGGCCATCCTAATTACCAAATCCAGCAACAGGGACAAGGAGCGGTATCGACTTCTCTCTCCTACCAACCTGAGAATGTTCATGCAGGTATAAGCATTTCTTACAAACCCTACCTGCTCCTTCTCTTTACTCCATTTTTGATATCACGCATTTCCATGTCTTAAAATACGTGTTTCTTACACGCATTTAATGTGCGTGGTTCACACTTGACCTTAAATTAACCTCAAAAGAATTCTCGATCCAGAAATTCATTAACATCGATCAGTTTCTGCAATTCCAAATAGGATTAATGCGTATATATTGTGTTGGTTAATACAGGTGTACAAAACCAAACAACAACATCAGTAAATGGGAATTCGAAGAGGCTAAGGTTGTTCGGGGTGAACATGGAGTGCCAGACAGCAGATGATTCGGAGCCATCAACGCCAGTGGGTTCGCCAATGTCGAGCCAGCAGCACCAGCACCAGCACCACCCATATTACCAACAACAATATTACACCTCAAATCATCACATGGTAAGCAAAATATTAAATTAAATTAAATTAATTTAAGGAATAGGGATTAGATGTGACTGGTCCAATTTCCCAGTTTGATTTAGCTGTTTCCCTAAATGAAACAGATGCATGAGCTACAGTCATCTCCTAACATCACTGTTGAATTAATAAGAAATTTAATCTCTGCCCAACACTTGACATATATAATTATTATTTAATTACTACACCATACCCTCCTAACTTGTCTGCTAACCCAAAGATGATACTTCAAAATCACTAATAAAACATGTACAAGAATATACTGCTATCTTGCAGTTTCTTTTTTCAAATAAGTTGATGTTCTTGTTGAAATTCGAGAATAGAACATTTAATAAGTCCCATTTCAAGATTTGTTGATATATATGTATCATTAAAAACAGATGATGTGCAGTGTAGTGTAGTGTAGTGTAGTGTGTATATTTGAAAGGGAGGATGTCGTGTACCGAAATAGGTGTAGGGCCCATGGGGTAAGAAATATCTTGAAAAGTGAGGAATCGTGTGAAATGGGGATACTATGTGAGAATGCATTTATATGTGATTGCTAAATATGCCACGGTTTCAAGATTGTGTGTATTTTCATATCAAACCTGTGGAAATGTCTTACTTGTTTGGTCTGTGGTCCACCCTAAGAAATTAGGCTCTACTTTGAAAATACTGTTTACATTTTCAGATTCCAGGTGGGGTGGGGTGGGATGGGGTGGGGACTTCAACAAATCTGCCAATGTATATAATTATGTCAGCAGATTTATTTGAACTTAAAGTTGGTTTTAGTAATTATTTTTAGTAGAAAGAGCCAATTCTTTACTTTTTTATATTGTTAATTGGTGTTTAATCTTGATGAGGTTTTGGAATGAGGAAGGAAATTAACATGATGTAGTCTTAGTGAGTTAGGTGGGAGCTGACACGGAATTGAGTAGGATTTTGTACACTTAAAGCTACATCAATCTTCCTCAAATTTAGTTTGACTCAGGGCTCTCCATTTCTTTTTTGATATATTTTATTCAAGATATATTCCATTATTATTGAACCTATATTTGTCAATAAAAATGGTCATTACTTTATATAATAAATAAATGACATGACATGCACTAATTTCAATATAGGTTAGTGATGCTAATGTAGCTGTGAGAGTATGAAATAAGACTTGTACTACTCAACCATATGTTGAAGTAATCACACAAAAACACACACATACACATACATAATAATAATAATAAGTGACGTAGGGGGGGCCCCACCATAAGTATGGAGATGAATGTGAGGAATTGCATGCTTATCAAAGACTATCATGTCACAGCTAGCTCTTTCTAGCTTTAGCCCTATTCTAATAATAATTAAATACACTTTATGGATGGAACAGGATATCAGTTTCTCAGGGGCAGCAGCAGATGTTTATCGGCAAGGATAAGATCTTGGAGATGTGACATTCAATATTTGACCTTCACTACTAATATCATTATTTCTTATTATATAAAAGCATTAAAATCCCAGATTTTCTGGGTAAGTTTCTCTCTCTAGGAGAGTGCCCTCGTAAGACTTGCGGGATAACCAGAGAGAGAGAGAGAGTAAAGATGGAAAGTGACTAGAGAGATGGGGGGTGTGGAGTAGTGGGTCACAAACAATATATATATATATATATATATATATATATAATGGAGAGAGAGAGAGAGAGAGATGGTTGCAATCAAGAATCTCAACATTGTACAAATGAAGTGGAATTTGGCTACTGTAGTGATTCTGCCTGGAGATTTTTCACTAGGGCTCATCATAACCATAATTGCAATATACATTATAAGATGGGTATCTCCGAGCTTCAACATGCATTTACACTTTTACTTCTTTTCATCCCATTTTCCAATTACTCCTAATACTATTTTTTTTTTTTTTTGGTTAGAATATAATGTACCTTTATTCCAAAATTGTATCCAACCTTTTTCTTATCAAGAGTGGCTTCTCAACTTATCATTATTCATTTTTTCAGGTATATGTATTGTATTCATATAATAAAATATGAAATAAACCATATGATTTAAAAATGAAACAGAAATGCTCTTTCGAATCGAATTTAAGTTGCAAAAGAACGAATATTTCTTGAATTTGTCTCCGTTTACACTTATGCAAATGCTAATTAGCATTCTATTAAATAAATGACTAGATGGGTCATTCATACATTGAAGCAACTGGTTAAACTTGATCATCACCTCTCAGTGGTGTGGAATTAAATAGAGATCTTGTAATGTAGAGATGGCAATTTGAGGCAATCTCAAGAAAACTAGGCTCACATAAAAATATGGTATAGGTTTGTGTTGGGGCCAACAAAGATCTGATTAAGCCAGGTTGTGTATTTGCCACTGTGTCCAAGTATTCTATTTTGGTCCCTACACAGGATCCATCTAGAATTCAATTTCATTTTGTGCCTACTTTACAATGTCAAGTAGGATCAATAGAATAAGACAATGGGAACAACAGGTAGGTGCAGTAGCTGATGAATAGTCAGTCAAAATGTAAAGTAATAATCTGGACCCAGAAAGATTAAGACAAGAAGATGTCCACTGAACTTGAGTTTTCAGTGGTAACTAATGTTTGGTGCTTCTGCAAGTGGGAGGGTCCCAAGATGCAAGCCATTACACTACTCAAGAGTCTCTCACAGAGTATCATCACTCAAATAGGGTCTACACGTAATTTGAACCCCGATATGCCTTTGGATTTTACAGCTTTCCCCAATAGCATACCAGCATATGCCTTGAAAGATAAAGCACAGAGAGGAGAGATGTAAGTCGGGCCGAAAGTTTGCATAATCCTCAAGGTAGCGATAATAGAATAGAATGTGTTTTTCTTGGGATAACGAACAAATTATCCTGCTCATTCTATTGTCATGTTCGTTCATGTTCCTTGGAATTGTGGTAACACACTTCAGTTACACATACTAAGATTTCAGCTGAAAGGGTTTCATGAGAGAGCCTTAGGCTGCAGGATTCAAATTTGCTCAAAATATGGAACTATAGAATGGAATTGTTTTACCATTTTAGTCCAACTAATTCAACAGTGGAGTAGATCATTGTTTACCAATTGATTTGTTGAAGAAAAACTCACCAAATCACTCTCTTTATGTAAATCAAGTTGATCTTTTAGGAGTGTCGGATCCTTCCTGAGATTTGGAATCTTCCTTCTTCTCCATGACTTGCTGTATACCTTCTTGATAACCTTCAATGAAACTTCTTAGAGCATCTCTGTAAGCAGAAGCTCTAGTCATGTAGACTCGCTGCAGAGCAGGCCTTAAGGTCTCCATTCCCCCACGTGCAGCCACAGCTGTTGCACTCAAAATCACATAAGGAAACTCAATACCATACATACAGAAAGCATAAATTGAAAATGTAATGGAAAAGATTTGTGTTTATAATGTGAATTTTTGGAAGATACAAAATCAAGTGCAAATAAAAAAAGTCATAAAATATTCTGCATCAAATTCTATAAAACTCATTGTAACAATGCAAATTTTACCACCAGACTTAATTTTCCACTTATTTTTTGAACATCACAGTCTTCCAATTTGAACCAAGAGGAGGATAAATGGCATATTCGCATAAGCAAGATTATTGCATATGATTAAATACATATTTCCAAAAACACCGTATGTGTGTAGGCACTATGGTTGTTTCAACTTTCAAGTTTCCCTTGAACTCAATCGACTACATTGCTTGACTGGGTCTTTATAACATCAATACTACCAAAGAATTCTATATGTACCTAAAAATATAATGAAGCGGAATCAAACTACTTGAAGTCAATACAATATCATTAGCTAAAGAACACAAAATAATAATGAAGTCTAACATAAATTTAAAGAGATAAGGAGATGCAAACATGCATGTGACCTGGCACGGTGCCTCAATCCTCTTTAATGTACTAGTCAATATATCTTAGAAAATCAGAACTAATTGTTTAACAATGAAGCAGAATCAAGTTACAGGTTATATTTCTAGACTTCTCATGTGCAAATTCATCTACATTATTCTTCCAAAAGCGAATTTTTCTGAAAACAATAGTGTGAAAATCTGCATTACAACTATGCATAGAACTATTAAAACATGGAGCACCTCATGATTATTCAGGTTTGTTGTTAGCCACTCTCCTGTAAATAATATGCAATATTTCTTACCAAGATCCTCTAGAGTTGATGGCTCCTTCTCTTTCGTTTCACCTTTTTCTCCGTTGGGTTTATCATCACCCTCTGCATTCTTTTTGTAATCATTTGGCCTGAGTTCAGGACCTATATCCCTAACCCAACTTGCAGCATAGAGTCTAGAGGCTTCTTTCAACACCTATTAAAGATTATACATGCCATGGATTAGCATCTATATATAATTGGACTTCACTCCATTGCAAGACCACCACAAGAATATGAGAATTAACAAAGCAAAACTCATGAGGAGAACTAACAAGGTATCGCTCTTTCCACGTAAGTTTATTACGCCTTTTGATGTGGGGAGGATCAGGCAGCGACGAAGGAAATGCTATTTCCTTAAGATCGTATCGAACATAATCGTAAAGTTTCCTGCACACCACTCTCAGCTTCATTCTAGCTCTTCAATTATAGCACCGCCTCAGAACTGGTCCTGCTACAAAAAAAAAAAACAAAAATCAAGAAAAGTACAAACTTTGTCGAGCGATGCTCTTGACTATGCATCACTAGTAGGAAATTTTACATAGGGCAGACTGATAATGGGTCAAGTGCAGCAACTTTTCCTATTTCGTTAAGGCAATCCCTCGAACATGTGGTGGGCATAAAAAGCTGAATAAAACATTGAATATATCTCAACTTGCATATGGCGAAGATTGAAATCGGGTTACTCCATGAATATGTCGGCATCTATAACATGAGATGACGCAGGAAAAAAGACAGTAAAATCTGGAGCTTTGTAGATCATACTTTACCTTTCGTTCTTGTCTTAGGTTAGATGGGCTTAAGCTCTCTTCCACACTATCAAATCATTCCTTCAACTAATATATTTATTTATATATTACAATATATATTTAAATTTTAAAATATACCACAATCAATATAAATTCAACATATTATTTGGTGCTAAATTTAAAGTATGAGGATTCAGCTTAAAATAATAAAATTACTAAGCAGTAAAAAAACCTGAGGATTATTATTTTTTGAGAAAATAAGATTGAGTCATCAAACATGTAAAAGCCAATTTGTAGTTGCTATGAATTACGAGATTAGTCATGTCTGATCAAGTTTAAGTGAGCTTAAAATATATATTTTAATTTATAAATAATTTTGTTTAGCAATTCTTAAAAAGATTATGCATTCAAAAATTATACAACATATTAACTAATTTTATTCCCATAAATAAGTTTAATTAGATATTTCTACATATTTTTTCGGAATTTTATCCAATTGAACTTCGAGTGACATGAAATGTTTGATTTGTTTAGACTTTGGTTCTTGCTCTTAAGAGAGAGAGAGAGAGAGCATCAGATGTGAAACACATGACCAAATTATATTTCGCTTGAAAGTCTTAGTCAAAGGATAAGAAAGACATGTATGTATGATATAGCCTTATAAAAAAATAATAATACATCCCAAACTGCTGTTCTAGTAATAATCAATTCCCCACAAAAAAATTTACATAGAACAGAGATCCTGCTGCTGTCAAAAGGATCCATCGCCATTCCCATCGATGCTAGACCCTCCAATAACAACTCAAAGCTCACAACACTACATTACACAAATTGCTATTCAGGATATTGATTTGCAAATAAACAATCTTAAAGCATCAACACTACTATGCACTCAAATCAACAACTGTCGAGAAATCCAAAACAAGAATAATGTTGTAAGCAGTTCAACTCCAGATGACCGTTATGTGGTTAAAGAAAAAGACAATTGTGGGTGAAGACCCTTATGCATTCAAAGCTAGAGCATCTGCGTATAAAAATTCATACTAACCACAAGTTGTAACAGATACACTAAAACTTACATCATTACTCTCAACAGATTTTATCATCAACACATTTCATGGTTTCATGGGCAGTGCTGATGGACTCCAGAGTTACTCAATAATCTGATCTGGCAGCAGTAAAGGACGAAAGGAGTCCAGCAGCTTGAGCGGGTAATATATCTCCAAACCTTCCAACTTGCCCATCTGTCAGCATTGATCCTAACCTTAGTGTGCTCTCACCAAATCTGCTACCTACCTGAAATTATTCGGCAAAGTTCATCATCTAGAAAATTTAAAAAAGAAAAAAAAAAAGACTCAATTTATGTTATTACAAAATAAACCAAGAAAATTAACATGTTAAACACCTCTCAGATCAAATCAGTTTCTATACAAATGAAGTCAAATGCCAGAGGCTCATAAAAAGGTTGGTATTCCATAGAACTACAGAACTTCATATAGATTAGTTGGAAAAGTCATGAGATATTTCCATAATCAGTTTCAATTGTAACATAGATTCAGTGAATCGGAGTTTGGAAAATGTAATGTCAGGTACACATTGCGAGCATGATATAAAATGCTGGCTTAAGTTTACAGCACATAAAACGTGTTTGATGTGGTAATTTTTTAGAGAAGTTTGGACAAACACAATATCCTATATTGTACATAAAATGTGTTCAATGTGGTAATGTTTGAGAGAAGTTGGGACAAACATAATATCCACAGGGAATTAACATATCATAGCACTCCCTTGTCAAGATCATATAGGCCATCTTGAAAAAGACCCGTGTACTTCTTAATTTCCAAAGTGGCTCGGTGTTATAATTTCATTGTTTGTTATAATTTATAATGTCCAAATTACCTCAAATATAACTAATTATAAAACTGAAAATCTGCTTCAGAGCTTTAAGACATAATTTCAACTTTTCATGGGGAATGTTGCCATGACACACCATCCTACAATGAAGATGCACCAACGGCAGACACTAAAGAATATAAAGTATTATTATACCTGCATGAAGGACTTCAAAAATGGCGCAGCCACCCCCAAACTAGTGTCTTCTTCAACATCGCTTTTTCGGGATATATCATCATTTGTGTAACTTTTCCAGGAATTTCTTGAGTAAACATCATCCATAGATGTCGATACAGATGTTCTGGCAGCATTCCTTGCAGACAATGCTGGAGCACTGATTAACAATACCAAGCATAAAACATTCAGAACAACACTTAGCACATGCAGCAGGAAATCAAAACTCAAAAGCAACAAGAGGATATTATGGCAAAAAAAATATAAAATTGCCAATGTGAATGCATAAATAAAGGATGTGTGGACGAGTAAAATTTTCTCTTAAAGGATAATAGTGATAACCTGATAGGAAGATATTTGAAACGAGGAACTACAGAGCAGCGCATAATATTTGATTCGGAATTAGTAGGGAGCTTCTGCGCAGCATCCATATGCATCCTATTAAGTTGCACAAAGAATCCAAAAAGAACAGCATGTCTGAGGTATGCCTGTCTCTCATTCTCCCATAGATATGGCTCGTACCTTAAATGCATAAAAAATATCTGGTAAGATGACAGCATAGAAAATAATAAAACTAACATGAAAAACTTCAAGCCTTAGATAAATAAACCAATGTAATTCTGGTCCAAAGAAATAATAAAGTAGCTCATTTAACTCATCATAGAAAAGTCCAGAGTTGGAGAGTAATGTTTAGTAGTTCACTATCTTCCTGCAGAACTGCCTGCCTAACTTTATAGTTTTGATTGTCTATGATCTAATATATTTCACTTCCTCTTTTTTCTTTTAATTTTCAATATTATTTTCACAGTTGATCATGTAACAACTAAGTTCAAGCTTTTTAAGGAGTCAAAACAAACAACAAAAAACCACAAGTCCAGATACAATAATTAATTTGACAAAACAGAACTATGTCACTAGAAATATAATAATACTATGATGTGAGTGTTTCTATTATTTACTAAGAGAAGACCAGATTCTTCTGCCATCTATTTCCCAATGGCATAGATTGTTAATGCTTATACTATATAGAAATAGTACGTCTTTCAATTTAGCATTTCAGAGTAAATATTGATTCTTAAAAAAACCAAAAACTCCTAAAAGAGCAAAAAATCTTAGTTCCAACAACTTACGTGAGCCAGTCTATGGGATCCAATCTTTGAGAAAGACGATTTACCAACTGGTTAGTATGTTCTCCTATGACAGACTTGGGTTGTTGTGCTTTCTGCTTCCTTCTATAAGGAGATCTCACATTTGGACTTTCAGGTAACTCCTCATTTGCATGAGATTTACTGCCAGACAAAATATCAGTGGCAAATTTGAAATCAAATAAAACTTGCAGAACACCTTTCTCTGAAACTTGAGACCCACGAACTTCTTCAGTTGACAAGAAATCTTCATATATTTTAACAACCTATGCAAGCATAATGGAAGTTATAACCATGTAAATCACAAAAAATAAAAATAAAAAAAAACAAAAAAAAAAACACCACTAACTAGTCATCAAATAAAAAGGAAACTGTGTCGGTTAGTTGGATAACACAAAAACCACTTGAGCTCGTGGCTTCAACAAAATATGTATATACTGTTCCTTACAGATATTACAAAACCATTCTTTTTCTGAGAACAAAAAATATGGCTATACATAAGACAAGTAGAAGGAAATACAGCTATTAGTTAGCCTACCAAATAGAGCTCAATATAACTTTAGAGAGAAAGGTAACCAGTTTTCACATAGATAGGATGAATTATGCAAATAGTGCTTAAGGTGTATTTTGTTACTAGTGAACTCGAAATATAACCTAACAAGGTCACCACATACCTTATTCAAAAGGCTTGCTGCAAAGTTTCGCAGAATTGGTTTATCCAGTACATGGCCACCAACACGATGAATCTCCTCACATGCATAAAATAAGAATGATGTGATGTACAAAGAAGGCATAGAAGGAAGAGATATCTTCATCTCAGGCTGGCTTTCACTCGACTGTTCTTCCTGCTTGACTACACTCTCCTCCCAACCCTGCCCAGTTATTGAAATAATTTAGAGACAACAAATTACTTGTGTGTTGGATCTGTGAAAGCAAGAAATGACTTTGGTTCAGAATTTTCAAGACATTTAAACAGTTTTATGTAATTTTCAGGAACAAATAAGATCCACAAGTACAACCAAAAGAGATGGAACTGCTGTAGGGCACAAAATGGAGTTCTTTCAGACTACTATGCAGTTGCCACCATATCTGATAACCTAAATATCTCTTAAATAAATGGCACGGGCTGGCACACAAACAAAAAAAAAGGTCTCCATTAAAAAATCACTTACTCTGACTGGAGCAGTTGATGACAAGGCATCATCCCCTTTAAGATTTCTGGAGAATATATCTGAAAGTTCATCAGAAACCCATGATATCCACAGATTGTATGCTCTGACACATAGATCTTGATTTGTCTTTCTTAATTCCTCAAGTTGTGGGCTCAACCTGTCATCTGATCCAAATAGAGCTGAAGTCACTACAGGAGTCTGTTTCCTGTTGGAATCAAGTATTCTTTTCCCAGGACTATCAATCACTTCTGAGTCAGAGGCCACCCTTGTATGTTTCAATCCAATAGAGGATGGACCAGTGGCAGCAGTCATAACTTCACCCACCCATGACCTAGGTGAACCAAGTATCACAGGTATATGTCTAGCGTGCTTCTGAAATGCAAAGAGAAGTCTCCCGATAAACAACGATCTCTCAACAAGTATAGCTGGAGACAGTGTGGAAGCATCATCTTTGTTTTTATTTTCAAGGTCACTATATAGGTGGTCAAGCTCATTCTTAAGTTGTATTAATATGGTTGAAAGACTTTCATAACACTTGTTCTGGACATACGGTGTCAAATCCCTTAATCTACGTGGTGCATTCGGAGACTCAAGGAAACTTAAGAGATCCTGAAGAACCTTCTGGCAGCAATTATCCACGGCTTCTTTAATCCGGCTGACTTCAGGGCCAAAATAAGTGCTGAGGCAACTGAGAAAATCATTTTCTTGGGGCTGGTGTGTTCTTGAGCCAGGAACAGAGCCTAACTTTTTACCATTGGGCATCATGAACCAAACCCCGCCACCATTTTGGAATCTACTCAAGTAATCTTCAGACTCAATATGATCACCAGGAGATTTCAAAATTGAACGAACTGACTCCACCACATCAACAACTCCACTTAATGCATTAAATCGCAAGTCTATAATTGCTTTCATCCTCTGAACAAAAGCATATTCAAAAATATCGTCCCATACATCCGAGTCTTCGCCTAAGACAAGCTCACGTGTCCTTTTCCACGGTAACTCAATCTCAGAACCAAAAACACTCTTCAGCCATTCCAGACTACCTTCCAAAACCTGTTTACTATCCATGGTCTCTCTTATCAGCTTCTCAGCCAAAGAAAGCTCATACCCAGTGGCAATTGCATCAATCAAGTACCTTCCATTAATCCTGCTCGTGATCTCCTTCCCACAATTCCGCAGCCAATCAGAACAGGTGCTGGAAATAAAATCTCTGTCTAACAATACCATATCAGACTCCAACTTCTCCTTGAACAAATTCCACAGTTTCACTTCCTCATCGGGGTTCGGTATACCCCCAAACAACTGAGAAGCGGGTGGGGTGTCCATAATGGTTTTATAGAACAAAGGCATGTCGTTTAATACTTGCAAGAACAATTCCCCAACTTGACATATAGTGATCTGAATTATCTTTAGAATATAACAGAAGACAGAAATTACTTCAGAACTATCAGCATTGGCATCACGACAACATGCACTAAGCTTCTGTGACATAATTGATTTTCTTGAATCGATGAACAGAGTCAAAACCTGATTTGGTTCAAGTTCGTCTATGATAGCAATAGCTGCCATTGCATCTGCATAGGCTCTGATTCCAAGATTACTGGTTTGATCCAACAATCTCTCACGGCTCCTCTGTGAGATCTGAACCTTGAAACCTTCTACTATTTGCCATTGATGTTGCAACAAAGGGAAATTGGAGAGCACGCTCTTGTTGTCCTTGCAATTGAGCAAGTTGAAATGCACATGCTTTGCGCGGATGTAACGCGCAGAGGATTCGAGGAACATGGATTCATCAAGGCAGCCCCAAATGTTCTCCGGGGTGTCCACCAGATACTTGACACGGCAGGCAATTCCATAATCCTGGGCCCCCACAGGATTAGAAGAGATGTGAGGGGACCTTGGGACATCAGAGGTAGAGAGAGAGTAGAGAATGGCATGGTGGATTGCAGAAATATTAGCATCGATGGACTCACATGAAGACTTCATAATGACAATGGAATCAGCAGAATCAATTAAATCACGGTAGCGGTTTCCAACCAACTGGCGGAGCTCCTCGCTCTTCTCCTGGATCTGCTTCCTAGTGGTTGCCTCTACATTTCTGATTTCTGAGATGGGTTTCATGCGGAATAAAGACTCAGCATCCTGATTCCAAGGGACACCACCAGTGCCGATACGGGTTTGGTTTGGGGTGATCGACATTGTTGCCTAGAACAGAGTAGAACTTATACCTGACATCGCAATTTGTACATGAAACTCCATAAGGTTTCAGGAAGCTTTATCACATGTACTTAAATTGGAAGTAAAGAAAAGGAAAGAGAGAATTAGAGGGGAGCAGATTGAGAGAGTTGGAGAGAGTTTGGTTGGGGGAGAGGGAGGGAAGTGAGAGAGGGTTAGGGTTTTTTTTCTTTATTTCTTCCAAAGGGTTAAATTGGAATTAATTGGGACTATATTGCAGTGAAAAGGGGGTGTTATTGGAAAAACGGGTACATCATTTATTGCAGTATTAACATATATGCAATTGCAAAAACATAGCTAAATATAGGGGGGAAAAATTAACAGAATAAAATGAAAGTAAATAAGCCAGTGATATAAATTAATGATACTTTACATCTAATCCACAATTAAATAACTATGGCAGAAGAACATACTCAATGATATACAAAAATCACTCAAAAGGATATATATTTGGAAAGCATAGTTGTAAATCACAAGCAATTCTCTTCTGTTATCTTCTCAGGAGACCACGCGAGTTAGTAATAAAGGGATTTGCTTTAAAAACATAGTAATTAGACAAAAGAACACCTACATAATCCTAAATCAAAACGCAAAAAGAGTGGAGAAGGCGCGGCGTTTATAGAATACGAAGGAAATTAACAATGTCCTGGAAATTCTCATACCTATATAATATAGGATTCCGCTTCTTACAGAAAATCTCAATCAGGAATCATGAGATCGGCAATGGTGCCTTGGATCGAGGTTTGTAGCATATTCACACCGTTGATGAGTGAGAAAGGGCGTTATTTTCTTTAAGCATTCAGAAGCTTTTCTTCTGTACAAATTTTAGATTGACTCAGGAAACAGATATTGATTTGCGTTTAATTTATGAACTAGTAAAGGGTGGGTCTGTTGTACACACCCCACCCATTCCTAAATACATCCCATATAAACTATATGAAAATTAAATATATACTAAAAGACCTTATTATCCTTACTAATAAAAGATTTCTCTTATAAATATTCCTTCTTCAACTTCCAAACCTCCATTACAGGCAGCTTCAAACTTTAAACCTCTGTTACATCCATCTTCAAAATTCCAAACTTTCTTCTTTGTAACTCATAGATAAATTATTATAAAAAAAGGAGAGGTTGATATACTAATCAAGAAAAAAACGAAATACATAAATTTGAAAAAAAAAAAAATTGGAAGAATGTGAAAGATGAGTGTTCGACCATTCATGGTCGTTCATACAACACCCAAGTCTGACATCTCTCCATTGAGTTCGACCAAAAGTGGTTGAACCGAAAACAATGGAATCGGCGAACCAAGGCCAAACACAACCTTATTCCGAATTTCTCATATCCATTATCATATGAATTTCTCTCATATTTCTTGCATAGGTGGGTATTTTTTTTTGGAAGTCAAAGCAAAAAAGTGAAGGAAGAAGAGATATGGTTGGAGGCAGAGAAAAGATTGAAAGCGAGGATTTAGAATTTTTTTTCTTTTTTTCTTTTCTTTTGAATTTTTTTAATAAAAAGGTAAAATTGAGATATATTGGGATTTCCAAATTTTTTAACTTATAATTATTTTAGTTGAGTGTAATTAAGTAACGTGGTGTGGTTAGAAAATAATGGAGTGTGGATAGCCCTATTAGTATATGACAGTAATAATTTTTCCAATATATATATATATATATATATATATATATATATTAGAAAATAATGTCGATGTTTTTGCTTAATATATATCTTTTTCTGTAACTTCTTCAAAATTCTGTCCTATTTAAAACATTTAATTGAGAATCAGCTGTTTATTCGTAATAATTGCCCCAACAAAATTAGAAAATCTGGTGAACCAATCTTAAGTTTGGGTTTCTTTTTTTAAATATTAGTGTTGTTATTTTTACTATTTTTAAAATTAAGACTCGATACTTATTATTATTTTTGGTTTCAAAAAGAAAAGTTTTAGAATGAAATACTTAAAAAAAACAAAAACAAACAAAAAACTACTAGATTGAGTAAAACTCTTGCCACAACTTCTCACGTGATATCTGATTTTACGTAGGAATAAACCCAACAAATAGAAGAAAAAAAAAAAAAAAAAAAAATATATATATATATATATATTGTGGCTACATTTGAATTTTATTCGAAAGAGAATGAAGAAACGTCGGGTTCTACGAACAGTCGGTAAATTCTTGTAGTGTAATGGGAAACAAGTATATTGAGATTGACAATTTCAGCAATATCCATGTTCTTTAGTATAATAAATATCCCTGAAACCATTAATATATTTGCTCTCTTAGCTCAGCTCAGCTTGATCGCAGTAAAGTAGCAGAAACAAACTACCACATAAAGTTGGAGTGGAATAATTTACAAGATAGCTAAATAAAACATATGGGTAGATTGAGAAATGCCTCAGTTTTGGGACCTATGAAACAACCATGAGGAAGGTAATCCGGCCAATTCCATGAGACAGCAGCCGTTGGTGCCTGTACAACGAGCTGTTAGCAATGAGATCTGTGATACGGTTGATCTGAAGATGTTGAATATGGAGATGAGAAGATCTCTTGAGAGCCTTCTCGTGGGACTAACTAATCCTCAGCATTTTCACTCGCGCTTACTTCTTCTTCCTCCATTTCCTTTACTTTCTCCAGCTGCCTCAGTAGATTTAACCTTTCAGGTCCATACGTGGAAGGTATCTGCAAGGGAACAAACGAACTTGTCTCAGAACGTTTGTGTTGGTGTGTGTTCTTTTACTAAAATGGGATTGGAGAAGGGTAGGTATCACCCCACCTAGCATGTGTGTGAGAATGTGTCTAAACTATGAAGAAGTAAGGATTCAGTTTTACAAACCAATGAAGGCACGTATCGTTGAATTGCAGCCAACATAGCAGCATGGCCAACTGCAGTAACCTGCATGATATGCACATCAAATTAGCATCAGTTAATGGGAGAAAAGAATAAAGACGTGCTGCTACAGATAAGGTTTTGTAACAAACTTTCGTCAAAGAACAAAATGCTGCAACAATTGGTTTATTTACAACTGCCTCAATTGAAATGTAACAGATGATTTTGTTAGACTTGCAATCTTGCATGCTCAGAACTTTGCGGCTATCTTTGTTCCAAATAATAGAATATGTTATTTATCTGTTGTAACAAAAAGTTTCATGGAATACAAATTTCCTTTTTTTACTTTCAGAAGACATTCAGGTGGTTAATAAGAAGAACAAATAAGAATGAGGCACTACAGCATATTCTTTAGCACAGACTGCAGAGAAGACACAATGCAGCAAGTATAAAATTTATGGGCATGGTAACTTCCTACTGATAAAACCACCCTTCAATTCACCTAGACAATTCAGGTCATGACTGAATAAAAAATAGGCAACAGAGGCACTGAACAGACTTGGTTCTAAATACGGTCCTCATTTCTTACCGGAAGGAGCATGAGAAAGCCAATAGGGACCACCGATGCCAAATCCGTCAATGTTCTCTTGAGAGCCTGTTTCTCCTTTTCCGTTAATTCATCCCCTGTTAGCACCCTCGTAAGTAGTCCCATAGCAGCAGCAGTATCAATGGCTAGAAGCTGAGTTCCTTGCAAAACATCCTGCTCATAAACATAGAATTTTAAAACATTGGAAATAATAAGAAAGTCAATGAATCTCATTTGTTTTCTCCATCAACAAATGTGAGTTTCGCATCATTGACCACAATGATGATAGTATATCTATTTTCATTAACCAACCTGATATTCAGTTATGTTTCTCGTCACACACGACTAGTTCAGATTACATCAAATAAAGCCACAGTTGAAATACTAGAGTTCTTACCTTCAGACATGTTTTCATAAAACATGACCTACATCAAATTAAAGACATTTTATAAAGATGACCATTAGCTAGACTCAAACTCATGTTAAATGATAATTAAAGTTTTTTGAGAACAGAAAAGGTACGGAAAACAAAACAAAAACAAAAAAAAGGAAGAGATTGACCTATAAATTGGTCAAATAGAACCAAGGTAAATGTAACTTTTTTTAAAAGCTGGAGTTAATACTTGGTTTTGGCCTAAAACCTATGCAGGAATCCTTTAACTTGGACGACATATCTATATGATACAGCATCAAGCTCCTGAATTAATATCAGAAACATATTTTAAAATGCAATCCTCAGATCTAGAGGTTGTTCGGTGATCCAAATTTAGAAGATTTTATAATTTACATCATATATAAAATATCATTTATAAGACATTAGATCTTATTTTGAAAAGATAAATTGTTGAAGTGTTTGGATAAAGTAAGATAGAACGAACTTATCAAGATGTTAGTAGTTGTAATTTTGTAACTAAGTTATCGAATACTAAGGAGTCAGTTAAAAGATCTTATTATCAAAACAAATAATGGTGTCTTTACTTTTCAAAAACAGCTCCGAAGACCCTATCATCTTATTTGGAGAGATTATATGATCTTTCTTTTAAAAATTACCTAACACTTAAAACATCTTATAAACTTTCGAACTTCTTGTAGGCTTAGGCTGCTTGAAAGAGCTTATATGCTCAGCCAACACACCCCATAATGATTTCAGCAAGTACTATCTAACAAATAGCCCTGCAGCCTCAAATCTCACATCTACCAATTCGAAACCACAAGCATAAAATTCTTGGTGCATGAAAAATAGTATATTCAGATAAACTTATGTTTTGTCAATCTCAAGATATGGAAGACACAGTTCTGTTTGCAACTGAATTCAATGTCTAGAGATGTGAAAACTACGCCACTTGAGCTCATAACTGTAACAGAAAACACGTAAAGTCTAATTGTCCAATAAAGAGGGATAAGATGTTCATACTGTGCTTGTTTCTTTCAGCTTATCCAGTGATTTCTCAATAATACTATCTTTCTTCTGAACCTGAACCAACTCAGTGCCTTTAGCATCAATAGCATCAGTGAATGCAGCATCTTTCACCTGGATTTCCACCTGCAAGAAAGCATTGCATCAATCTCATCAAATACAAGTAGCAATCTAACCTCAGATGAGCAGAAAAATTATTCAACTATCTGGCCTTGGCTCAGGCAAGAAATAAAATACACAGGATATAGGAAATAAAGGGTTCATCAAAACGAATTACTGCAACTTGAAAATTTGGGGGCACAAGGAAGCCCATTTCTTTTCCTGCAAAGTACTCCCAGAAGGAATTGCTAGTAATCATCAGACAACCATACAGCGGTGAATTCGTTCCAGGGCCTTGTACACACCGCCCGTCACACTACAAACCATTTTCTTGCTTAACAATAATTGTAGTTTTGCCAATATTCGTGGGTTGCTTAATTTTTTTTTCTTCAACATAGGGGAAATAGAGTAATTCGCTGGTATACAATATGTATTTCTATATTAGAACTTCTTCTAACGACTTATGCATTCTGCTATCATTTTTAATCCCTAATAAAACAAATTTTTTTAGGAATGAGTTGAAAGATACTTCAAGTCCACTTTGATAGTCGAGGATGAACAAAGTAAAAGATTGTGGGAGAAATATTTTTGTGGAGATTGAGGGAGGAATATTATTGCAAATTGTTTTTTATTGACTTCAACTTGATTGACTAGGAGCACTCGCTTTTCCAGTTTCTATAGTTTTTCTCTCTTCCATTTTCTGAGGCTAAATTCAGTCAAATGAAACTAATAAACTCTCTAAGCTTATGTTATAGCTTCACGATAGCTTCTTTCTACTTTTATGTTTTCATCTTCATTAAAAACCCATCCTCAACAACCTTTGGATATATCACAGAGTCAAGCACCAGTCTAAACTTCCTGTCATAGCTAATGTTCCATTACTGTTTCAGTAACTCTAGCTGTTCAACTAAAGAAAACCAAGAAAAAGCTAATCCCTGTCTAGATGAATGAGACAGAAAGCAGCTTACCCATCTCTACAACCATGTGAAGGATATGTCCTCTTTCTATTAAACGTGTTATCTTAAATACAGGATAATAGATATTGAAGTCTGCGTGATTTCACTTCAAGCCAGGAAGGTCATGTTTTAAATTGGTTTCAATCAAGTTGATTACAATCAAGGTAGAATGGGATCAAAATGTATAGCATTTCTTGCAATCAAAGCAATCTTCACTATTATTCTTCAATACCAAACCAAGTTTAATTCAAAGGGCACCCAGTCTGTAGGTTTCAATTGCACCAAGTAGGATGGAATAAGTATGCCATAAAATAATCATAACTTCAAAAGGTAGTAAAATTCAGGAAAGAGGACCTATATTTCTAGACATAGACATGGATGAGTCTCAGCCATGCAAGAAAGACATTATTACCTCTTCATTTTCACATCGGTCTGCACTTTTTTGAACTCGTTTCTCAAGTTCCATTAGTTCACTCCTTAGAAGTTCGAACCGCTGAACTTCATTTGATTCTGAGTCAGCTATTTTTTTGCTTGCAGTTTCTTGCTCAGATAACCTATCATTCTGCCCAAAAAGACAAATATCATCAATTGTGTTGGAATAGGACATGAAATTCATGGACAAAAAAGATGTATATCAATAAACTTCACATAAAGCTAGTTGTCTCTCAAAAAAAGCAAAAGTTACTTGTCTGGATGTTGCTATCCTTCTACATCACAGGTCCAGTAGCATACAAAAACTAGTTCATATTTCATACCAATTAGTTAATAGTTATTCCATTCTGAATTTGACAGATTAACATGCAATTAGTCCAGTATATAAAACACAGTTAACAATCTCCAAACTGAAATGGTGATGGTTTCCATCCTGAATTTGACTGAGTGACTTGCAATTTAAAAAGTGTGAACTTATAAGTAATGGATGTTCTGTAAGGAAATCAGTATATGAAAATATCCACAGGGAGCCTCGGAAATATTCATGTATTCCTAAAAGGTAAACCAAGTCCTAATAGGCACCAAGTGATTGGAGTAGCATGTGTCTGCTAGAATGAATGGTCGTGCAATATTAAGGAGTCAAGGCATTGACGCCAGGCACTGCCATATTGCACAGTAACTGAGACATTAAATGGGTAACTCGTGAACTAAGGTACTCAGCATTGTAAACAACAATCTTGAGTGTTCAGAACTGAACAGTTCGCAAAAGACAGAACAAAAGGCAGGTTTGAATCAATAAAGGCATACATTATCATCGACAATTGAAGAGCTCACACCAGAGGATTTGCTAGGGCGGGGTACTAAGAAGCTCCATAATCCACGAGGTCTGCTGACCCAAAAAGGAAAAGATTAATCAGCAAGGAAAATAATCAGATCCAGAGCATTATGTGATCTTAACAGTCCTGCACCTGCTGCGGTCATCTGTTTTCATAACAGAACTTTTCCCAACTTCTCCTCTGGAATACTGCCGTTGCTTACTAACTGGAGTTCTAGAGCCACTGGCATCTCCCTATTAGATTAGACAAAAGCCAAGAAAATTCATAATTTGGGAGATTGACTCTACTAAGTACAGCAAAATAGAGTAGAGCACAAAATAATTTTATTGCATTCCGACCACTAGTTTGTAACAATAAAATTGAATTCTTAGGCCAAGAGCTCAAAACATTTTCTAGTCCATCCCAAAAAAAAAGTCCAGGCTTCCAACATCCATGTGATCAGAGAAAAGCAACAATGAGACTGAGAATAAGGATACACAAAGAAGCTTGATTATATTAGAATTTAACAGAGTAATAGAATCACTACCTCGAGAACATTCCAGTAAAGGTGACAATTAGGGCTTTGGTAATCGCAAAGACAGAAGAAATTGCAATCATAATTTACACATAGCACATGGTGTGGGTCAACTAAAGCTGCAGATTACATCAAAAAATAAGAAGCAATGCCATTAATGCAGGAGAATTTCAGCATATACCTGCTGAATAGAAGCGGCCTTGGCTCCGAATGATGCCTCAAGAAATTCAGCCTCTTTTTTCAGTCTTCGTATCCTTTCAAGGTCTGAACAGGCAGCTTTCAAATGTTCCTTTCCAGAACTAGAGCTTGATACATGCAACTCCTGAAGCAGTTCTTCAAGCCTTATAAGAGCTCCTTCAACACTCTCCAATGCCTAACAGAAAATATTTAATCCAGCATCATAGGGAGGCCTTTCTTGCACAAGGGGGTTCATATACTCTAATTCAATTTAATGATCAATAAGCTGCACGCTTCCAGTGAGCAATTAATCTATTTATGTAAATGATAAAACAATCAGAAGCTAAGTTCAAGAGTTAGAGCCTTTTCTATTTTAAATGCATAAGCGCTGATATATAACAGAAAGAAGGTAGATAATCCAAAGAAAAACAACTCAACTTTGAAAAATGATGACCAGAATATAATATAATCAACTATGGAAATTTGCATTCAGTAGAAAGTTTCAGTAATGCACGGGGACTTCAAAACAGTGTGATGAATCGATGATACTCTTTCACTAATATCATTGGACATTCTGCCTGATGCAGAGGGGAAGAATTGGTTAAAAGAAAAGATTTTCATCTTTAGGAATTCACCTCCCAGACAAAGTAAATAGTGACAGTAAAATTACCAATGCTTGAGTGGAAAGAAAAAATAACATATTTACAATTAGCTTTACACAGTAAAGATAAAAAATACCTTATCAAATGATTGTGACTCTTTATCAACTGGTGAATGACCCCTGTCAACAAGTCTTTGGGCATTAACTCAAATAGTTTACACAAAAAAGTTATAATAACAATCTTGTCATTAATAGAACATCTATTGGAGGAAAAATAACGAGCAGGTCATGAATCACAACCAATTAATTACCAAGTAGAAAACCATCAAATCTTATCATTTCACAACCATACTAGTGAGTAATACATGCTCAACTCGGTTATATGCCTATTTTATAGGTCTAATTGAATTGATACACTAGTCAATCTATGTAACTATAGTACCGAACAAAGCCCAAAAGAGTTTCCAAAAATGATGATTGATGTACAAGGAAAATAAAGGTCAAGCATCAGTCAAGGCAATATCAAGTTCAACAATTTATGAAACTGGTTTTAAGAGAAGAGTAGTTGACCTCTGAAATATAGAGAATGCCTTACTTTCAACAGTTATTGTAAGTTAACCAAAGCACAAGAAGGTTCTTCCTACTCTTACTGGTTCTGCCAGATTCTTCGAGACTCATTTATAAAAGAATTTGAAATGGAATGAAATAGAAAAGTACATTAGAAAATTGGGGTACCACAGAAAGGTTTATAAAGACCTCCAACAAAGGAAAACTTTGAATTCCAGTTTTATTGATAAATGAAAAGAAGCAACAGTGTGAAACCAAATCATGACTGTCCAAGTCCGTGGTCACAGACTATAACATGAAAGTGCAACGAACTTCTAATAAACTGCAGTTTAACTAATGGAAAGCGTCAAACTATCAATTCAAGGTTTCCATGACTGTTTAAAAAAAAAAACAACAACAACAAAATTAAGCCAACACCCTTTATCATTCCAGTGAAAGATATCTCGTAAAAAGCATCTCTCAAGGCACATGTTTGAAGCATCCTAATAGTCTGATCTTTACCAGTTCTCCATGAGCAAACTTGTAATTTTACATGAGACAACTCTTGACACTTTCTATTGGTATAATAATTGCACTTTAAACAATATTGACAGTTCAGGGTAAAGCTTTAAGGATCTGCATGAAGAGTCTAGTAGAAAAATTAAAGTAACAAAATTTCTCCTGTTTCAAGTGCACAAGGAGGGACACATGTGCTCTCAGAGAGACACAGACAAACACACACACACATATACACACACAGAAGAGGACTAGCATCACCCCTTCAACTTACGTTTGCATTCCCATCTCTTCCATGCATGCTTTCAATTTGTCATGACTGAAATGTGGAAGCAAAACAGTTTAGTTATGTTACAATTTTGAAATTCAGTATACTTGGATAGTCAGTATAGAGACTTTGAAATTCTAAAAGTTGGATACCCCTTGAATAGAAATCTAGCTGCCTTGACATTAGATGGATTCTCCAGCCATTTACTGTACTTTATAAAGCTCTCAATCCAGTGAGAGCACACCTCTAATACCAGGGGAATAGCTTCAGTATTTGGGGGACCTTCTATATGCTTGTGTCCGAATGTGCGTTTGGAATTACCGCTGATGCCTGGATAAAAAGGAAGCCAATCCAGCTCTTCACAGACAACCTGTTACATCAACAAATTTTAGATTTCTTCCAATAAGTAGATTCTTCTTATTGGTTATTTATTCTTCAGGCTAACCTCCACATACAGTTGATAAGAACTTATTCCCGACAACTGAGGATAATAGAGCACACTGCCACCAATTAAATACCTGCTTTGCGAAGATAGTAAGGCAAAGAGTAAGTACGGAAAAAAAGTGAGCATTTCTAACTTAGAAGCAGTACCTTATAAATCCTTCAATTGGGCCATCCATGGTTTCAAAGCCATTAGCAAATAGAAAGCACTGTGTACTTCTTCCCAGGGCTATGAAAAACCCAAATATAGCCAAATCCCTCTCCAAAACCTACATTTCATTAGAAGGAGAGAAAATAATCAGCAATTGAGCAACAAAAGCAAGAAGGAAATCAAACAGCTTTTATATTTTGCAAACAAAATAGAAACCTAAATACCATTGAGTAAATACTCCTTAAACAATCATAATTACACAGTAAAATAATGGTAAAGTAACAATCATAATACTCCTTAAATCTATTTTATAGCCCTTGATATCATAATGCCATGCACCTACTATTATAGCACATCCGGATACTTACCAACTTGAGAGCATAACTTTAGCACTATACACCATCAGCTTAATCCTGTGTTAAAACATTGTATCGAAAATTTCGACTCAAAATCAAACTCCAAGGTGAAATGTGCAAAAGCTAAACACACTCCAAAGGTCATAATTGGTTTCTAAACCAATTTCAGCACTAAGACACTGTCATGGACTACTCAACTAAAAAAGTAGGGAAGTGGAATTGTCAAACAAGATTGCATGCAATCATATCATATGAATAAATAACTTAGCTGTTTGGCATCATATAATAGCGAACAAAAGAGGATCACTTCAGCTCAGGAAATACTGCTCAATCTTGAATATGCAAATAATTATGTAAAATTATGCCAGAAGCTAAAACTTGATAAATAATTTTGTTTTGGCTTAAAAAAAATTTGTTTTCAGTTTCTTCTCCTTTCAATTTCCAAAACATGGCATCATATTTCAAGAGATGAGTTATCTGATCATCAAAACATGCACAAACACAACTAGAAGCTTCTTCCGGACTAACCTCAATACTTTCACTGGTAGTGAGCCTGGACCATATTCTCTCACGATCTATAGCTCGCTGCAGTTGCTTTTGTATTAAACCCACCCAAAAGACAATCTCTTCAGCACCCAACTCATTTTCCATCCTACATGCAGCAGCTCTAGGACCAAAATGAACAAGAAATTCTCTACGCAAGTCAATTTCCTTCATAGAATGGTAAGCTTGGCGAACAGGAACAAATTCAACCAGCATATCCATCAATCTACCAGTTATTTCAGGAATGATGGAAAAGAATTGAGCACAAGAAACTTTTGTTGGCCCAAGTTTCATGATTGCTGCAATGCAACTAAGGGCTAGCATGAGAAGGGATATGTCACTTGAATTGCCTGAAACTGAAGACAACCCTTTTCTGTATCTGTAAAACAAATAAAACCCAGAGAAATAGCATTGATCTCATATAAATATATGTGGATGTTCATGTAAGCATATGGTAATAACACTTGAAAATGAAATTATTATCTTACACTTCATTAGCTGGGGCAAAACGCTGCTCCTTCTCAAAATAATCCACAAAACTAGTCACCCCTGCTGGGATTTGCTCAGACCAAAACCAGTCATAAGCTTGAGGCTGTTTGGCCAACAACTTATCTCTAATTACACTCTCTAACGGAGCACATTGCTTTGATAGGCTACACCAATGCAGGTCAGAAGTGTTATAGAAGTTTTCCAAATATATCAGGACTGAAAACTGGGGATTCACAAGGACACACAAAATTTCAGGAAGAATTATAAAGACTAAGTTAAAATCGCAGAAAAGGTGAGAAGCAGATAAGACAACCAAGCTCTTGTAGCTCATATATGTAACATGTAAGATCCCTAATAAACAATATAAAAGAACAAAGCACTGGTACAGGAGACTAAATATAAGAGTTTGGCTTATTCCTATATCTAAATCAAACAATTGCTATAAGCAAATCAGAAGTCACGTGACCAGAATGGATCCTTACCTCCTATGCACAAATAAATTGATATCTCTATCTCTTCCATCCCCTCGAGATGAAATCTCAATTGCTGATTGCAGAAGAGAGTACACAGATGCCTGAGAGAATTACAATCTTTAGACAACCTATACAGGTGATAAATGAAAGTCAACCAGGTAAAACCAAGGTTTCCAATTTTAAGTGAAAGTCAATTGATGATGTAGGCATAACACTAGCAAAACCAAAACTGAACATGACTTGAATGTTACTATAATTGGGAATTAATCAAGATTGGATTCTACATCAAATTGATGTTAGAAATGTGTTTCTCAATGGAGACCAAGAACAAGAGGTATATGTCGACATTCATGTAAAATTTGAGATAATATAGTAGATCAACGAAGTTTGCATAACTAACAAAAATAAGTGCCAACTTGATAAGTCTCTATTAAATTGTAATGCCAACCTGATAGGCAAGTGCCTTGGCCCAAGCACTTTTGTCCACTCCAAGCCAGGCAGTTGAGAACCAGGATATTTTTGACGATGAGCTTTGTTCTTTAATTGCTAACTCAAACAACCTTGCAGCATCATGCAATAATTGAACCAGGCCTGTATTATAGTCTTCGTCTTGCAAAGACCGATTTAATTTATACCTCATTTCGTCAACATCAGTACTGGTTCTTGGTTGTGCACTTCCATTCAGTGTCACACCATCATCAGCAGAAGCAAAACACAGAAGACGATCCCTCCTCCTTAATTTGCAAAAGGTAATGGACTGTTTTCTTAAATCTGATAATCTGCAACTAAAATGAAATTCACCGTTTTCCAAATGGGATATCCTTACACGACCTTTCTTCCTTTTATAATAATGATTAAATACCAGGCGATCTAGGCCAACAATTTTTCCATTCAAGACATAAGCTCTGACTGGTTTAACTGGAAGCCATGGATTTGAGGAGCTGCAATCAAGAACTAAAAGGATAAGACATATGCACAAAGAAATTAAAAATAGCACATGTTTTACCATGATGCTTCCGTGAAAAGATTAGTGGACACCCTTAACCTATTAACTCATAAGTAAGAACTTAGAACCACAACAACCAGCTAGAATCATTTCCTTTTCTCTGAGCAGGTAAAACGACTCTCAAAAACTTAAAAAGTAAATGAAACAATGGATTAGTGAAATACGAATGACAGGTCACGGAAACCAAAACTTACTTCAAATTGCACAGAATTACACAAAAATCAATGAAAAACATTCAAACAACGAAAAAAATTACCTGGAAGAGACGAGATTCTGGTGGCGCACGTTGAAAGTCATTAACAGTAACAAAATTTAGCAGCGAAGATTTTGGCGCACAAATACCGTAGTGATAACGGCTTCAGCAGTAAAGGCACAAGTATAACAGTAAAATGGTGGGAAATTTGGGGAAGAAGAACACAGAAATTTTCTTTTTTAATTTTATTTTTATTTTTATTTTTATTTTTTGGGGTTAAGAAAAAATCTATGGTTCCTGAGGTGGACTCCAGAAATCGCCAGTCTTTATCCGTATACGTGGTGAGGCGATCCATCACATGTAAACTGGGCCGTAACGAATATGGGCTAAAAACTCGGCCCATTATCATACTATAATGACAGATTTTATCGATCAACTACACTTTAAAGATTCAGATTATTTAAAATATATAAGTTTGGTCTATGAAATGTTGGACTCTATACTTGTGACACATATCACGTGAGGAAGTTGCAAATGTCTATTGGTATTTGGTAACATTTATTTTTTAAGGAGAGTTATATATATATATATATATATATATATATATATATATATATATATATATATATATATATATACACACATGCTATTACCAAAACCAGAAGCTCAACGTTAAATAAAAAATCATATTTATTTGAACTGATTTTATTGATTAATAGGATTTACCTGGTTGCTTTCATCTTTTGATTTTGTCTCATTAATGTCTATTAGAATCAAATGATACTCCAACTTCATTGTTCTAAAATCTTAATCGGAATCTTATCTCATAGTTTTTATTTCATGAAATCCAGTATTGTTATCAACATATGAAATCATGACAAGAATAATACCACATAGGGGGTACTATATATAGAAAGAAAATATGTGATGACAGCTATACATGATATCACTTGTTAGGTTTACATATTACTCATGAAATAGAAGGAGGTGTCTAAGGTTTTAATGATTCTTCTACTGTTGTCGCGTTGCTCATTTAATTCATACATGCTTAGTTCATTTAATGAAGGTAACCCTTTTTTTTTTTTGGGAACTTTATTGGCCGTCTTTTAAATTTTAATCCTAAATTATTTTTATTGAGATGCACAGAATTGTGTGATATTCTAAACCGGATAATTCACATTGTGAGAACAACATGGTATTAATAATAATAATTAATTATAGAGACTATCATGTAGAATTTCATTTTCAAGACAAACTATATGATTGTTATTAATAGCTAGAGGATCCATTAATACCGATCGAGTGAAATCTATTACATCAGAAAAAAAAAAATTGATGCATTGCATGACACATGTTTCTTAGTTTAATTCTTCCAACTTCCACCAACCATTTTTGGCTCATTTTTAATTGTTATTTAACAAAAAAAGAAAAAATATGATCCTGTCATCTGACTTATTATTCACAGTCACATAAATCTCGCGTGACCTATTCTCATTCACATCTTCCATTTACTAGTTAATTAACACATCCTAAACCGTGTTAATTTCTTCTTCTTCTTGTTATTATTTTAATTTATTTTATTTTGTTAAGTGTGAGAAACCAAACAACTTAAACCGTGCTCGAGTCAAACAATAGTACATACAACACTTTTCAGATTGTAATGTGTAAATAAGAGAAAATTAAAATCCTGCCCATCTAGAACATTTTTGTGTAGAATATATATAGTCCTGATGGATTTTATAATAGAGGATCCATTAGTATAACTTTGGAAGCTACTATATTGACAGATGCAACTTGCATTAATGCATTGGTGCCAGTCACGACACGTGTTTCATATTTTAATTATTTCAACTTCCACCAATATTCATTTTTTATTGTTATTCAGAAAAAGGGAAAAACCAAAAAAGAATAAAACGTTTCAAATAAAACACAATGCTCTCGTCTGACTAATTATTCATGTAGGGTATAATTCAAAGTGAGAAAGCATATAAATTTTTTATCATGATATAAAGTCATCTCAATCGAATGTTCATATAGAAATTTCATGAAATATGTAGAAAGGGAAAGAAAAGGCCCATACAGATACCCTACTTCTTTGTTTAATGTAATTAAAATAAACCCAATTTCAGAGTAATTTTTGCTTCTTTTTTTTTTAAAGACCGAAATCTATTTCTTTTTTAATATATGTTAAATTATATGTTTCTTTTCCGACAATTTATTACAATTATATGATCTGTATCATATGAAGCACATCAACTATATCAAACAATTTTAATAACATATTTATTGTCGAAAATGGTAATAAACACATTAAGTTATGACTATAGGGTCAATTATTTCAAAGTCAAAATTTAAATTATACTGATTGTCAAGGAAAAAAAAAGAGTAATGTAAGAGGATTTGGTACATTTATTTGTCATCTTGCTCAAAATAATTGTTTGGCCATTTTCACATTTGAATTAGCAAAACTAGAACTTTTTGTCTCTTTTTAGCCACTTAAGATGACCTTAAAAAAAAAAAGAATGAAAGAAAGAGGAAGGAGAAGAAGTAGAAGAAAATGATACACTGAGAATTGGCACACTTTTCTATGACTGCAACTCAGTATTTAAAATTACAATATTTTTCAATAATTATAATTTTGATATGAATTTTGGGATTTGGCAACCATTAAATGATATAGATAATGTAAAATACTTTCTATATATTTACAATGATTTACTATTAAATAACCCCATCCCCACCCCAAAAAAAAAAAACATTGCAAATGTAAACTCTTCACCAACATTATTTTAATTTTCATCTTTAATTACATTGCTGTCATAACTAAGGAATTCTTTTGAGTTGAATTTTAGTAAGGGAATTATGGGGGAAAAACGTAGGCACTAATTTTTTATATTTTTTAAGTGGGCTATGTTTTGGACAAATATATCATACATTTCATCTTATATTAAAAATAATCATCATAAACTAAATGTATTTAATGATATTTTTAAAATAATAATACGAGGTGAAACACCAAATGTAACATAATATTACATAAACATTTTATGAAAGAAAAAACAAAAGAATTAATAATATCATTTTAAATATATTCAAAAAAGTATTTATCATGAAGAGCATGATATACAAATATATATGAAATTTATATGAGATGATCTCACATATATAATTATATAAGACGTATTTTATAATCCATCATTTAAATTCATTTTCAAGTCAATTTTTATTTTATAGGTTATAGATTTTGCGTTTTATTAATGTCACAAAATTAAATTGAATCTCGTACTCATGCATTAAGAGCTTAAATTTTTTACATATGTGATCGATTCCAATTATAATTCAATAAGACCAGTTTTCAAAGAAGCAAAAAATTTTAATTACTATGGTTGTGTTATCACTATCATCATTTGGAGGGGCAAAAGGATGAGGCAGGAGTTTCAACTCCCACGATTTGATTTATCACAATGAAGTCCCAATCAAAACCCAAATAAACCGTAATTCAATCTAAGAATAATGAATGCACGAATTTTGCAGTCTAATTGATTGATTTAACTTTATTTATCAAGAGCCTATATATGATGATGCATGCAGAAAATGACATTATCATGGCCTGTTTGCTTAATTCTTCTCCTAAATCTTTTCATTTATATATAAAGATAGAAAAAAATAGTCCAACATAAATCATACGTGCATCTTATTAAATTAAATCAAAATAAAAAATATGTTGGAACACAGTATATATGATGATGGATAATGTTATCCTTATCAGCTTCAAACAAATTAAGTATCAAGGTATTTGGCATGTTATTTATACATATGTATATATAAGTGATCAAATTCTAGATTAAGACAGATTAATTAAATATTTGAAAAAAATCATTTATTTAATTGGTAAGGTTAGCGTTAAATTGCCGGTAATTCAAATTGTAATGGTGGGTCCCTTTAGAAGAAATAAAAAATATGGAAGGCCTTGTAGAACGCAACGCAATCTAGAGTAGACCATATCTAGGTCGTTGAAATTGGCCTTAAACCCTGTACGAATAGCCGAGCCGACAATTGATTTTACAGATCTAACCAAATTTACTGGGGAATTGGATGATATTACGTGAGGGTAGTTCTGGAAACATACATTTCATACTGCTATATAAACAACTCAGTACAAAACAGAGAATGAGATATGCACATACATCAAGATATGCCTGCGTCGACGGGATTTTCCGACCTGCATCCAGATATCATCATATCCCACCTTCTGACCCGGTTGGACGGGCCAGCTCTGGGCTCCGCCGCCTGCTGCTCCGCCACTCTCCGCCACCTTTCCTCCGAGGATGACCTCTGGTCCAACATATGCCACTCCACCTGGCCGTCCACCACCTCCTCACGTCTGAGCCACCTCATCTCCACCTTCCCCGACGGCGGCCCTCGCAGATTTTTCTCACAGGCCTACCCTCTCTCCACAGAACGCAACTCCTTAACTACGGCGAATCCACCGCCGGAGTTAATCTCAGCCGTGGATATACACTACAAGAGCAAGCTGGTATTCACGAAGATTCTAGAAACAGAAACCGTCAGCGGGTGGTTCCGGTGCTCGCCGTTGAGGATTGACCTTCTGGAGCCCAAGGACGTGGTCCCCACGCCGATCAAGCATCCTGAGGGAGACGAGAGTTGCACGGAGATGATCGACGGCATGGTGTTGAGCTGGATTCTAATCGACCCTAGCAGACGGCGGGCGGTGAACCTGTCATCGCAGAAGCCGGTGGCGGTGCAACGGCACTGGTTGACCGGAGAAGTGCAGGTCCGGTATGCTTCAATCCTGGGCGGCGATCATGGTCAGGTGCAGTGCGGGATAGTGGTCACGTGCGGAGGGTCGGAGAGTGGGGAGATGCATGTGAGGGAAGTGAGCTTAGAAATGGAGGACATGGATGGAATGCACTTGAACGGGAAGGACAGTTTGGTCTTTTTGCAAGGGGCGTTGGAGGGCAAAAAGGGAACTGGGAAGAACAGAGTATTAGAGGGGCAACAGAGGTATAATGAGTATGTCCAAATGAAGAGAGAGAGAAGAGAGAGAAAGTTGAGGACTGAGGGGGCATTAGATACCTTCTGTGTGGCTTTTGGGGTATCTATTTTTGTCGCATTTTGCTGTTTTCTTTTCTGCAGATAATTATAATTTTAATTAGTAATTATACCAAGTTTGAAAAGAATGTATAGATTAATTATTTATTTAAAGTTAGTCAACTTACTGGGACAGTTCAGAATTAGGTGAAAGGATTTTTACTAAATAAAATAATCTTAATTAATTTATAAAGATTATCAATTATAAGAATACAAGATTTCTTTTATAAAGCTCGGTGGATAACCATGATTATCAATGGAAAATCATTTAATACAAAATATAAGAAATTAACTTGAGCCTGTATGTCTATTCTGGTAATCAATTTCCTTGTAAATAAATACAAGCATTGGTGCATGTAAACTAGTTGAAGACTTGAAGTTGGTAAAGTAAAGAATCATAGACGAAAATTAATTCACAAGTTTGGCATGACACCAAATTCATGCGAATTCACAAGTTTTCCAAGTGCTCTTTGGAACGAATCCATTACTACATATGGATGACTAATAAAAATAGTTTACACTATATACGTATGTAGATTTATTTAATTGTTTATTTAAAAAAAGTGGACAGAAACAATCTCATTTATTATTTTATTGTTTAGCCGTTTCGGACAAAATCCATTGCTATCAAGTATCAATCCATTTCGGACGTTCAATTTATGATTTCTAATTTCAATTTTCCATTTTTTAATATTGTGATTTATATAAGTTATGTATATGGTTTTTCAATAATTCTTTATCTTTCAAGTGTTTCTGCTACAAACTATATATGATAAATCATATCATCGGTAACTTTAATTAACATTTTGCATGTATTGAACACAATAAAATATATGATAAGAGTAACACAATGTAATAGATGTTCTTGATTGAACTGAATACTAATATTGTAATACCTTAGAGAGATATTTTAGTAGTTTCAAAAGTTAATAAAAACCTTTTTATAAATAAATCAAACTGTGGAGAATAGCTTTTCCATCTATATGGTGACTTCAACACACGGTTGATGTAAGAAAATGAGGAGCTTTCGCGGTAATTACTTTGTGACTGCATTTGATGAATTTAGGTTACCATATGAATGATGAAGAAATCAAGCATCTTGGACTGCTTCAGGGGGTCCTCTAGCTATTGGCATTGAGCTTCTCGAACCGGATCTTGGCTTTGCATAGTCGACAAAAACAACACGTCCGTTGAGTTGCTGCATCAAACAGGACTTGTGCTAAAATATTTAAGTGCCTAAACTAAAAAAGAAAGAAGAAAAAAGAGGGCACCTTTCCGTCCATGTCTGCTATAGCTTTCTCAGCTTCATCTTCAGATGCATAAGTGACAAATCCGAAGCCCTTTGATCTGTCTGATACTCTATCCATCACGATTTTAGCTGCCAAAGTGAATGTAATCAAACTGAAGAGGGATTGGATTATTCACTATGGAACAGGCTAAATGAATGATGGTAGAAAATGCACCTTCAATAACTTCACCATATTGAGAAAATGCCTCAGTTAATCCCTGTTCGTTTGTGTAAAATGAAATTCCTGCAAACAAATCATTAAAATATATGTACCTATTATTTTATCAATTATGCAAAATCATCTTGCATATCAATCTGAAGATACACTATCTACCAAAACATAGCCCCAAACTTTTAATAGATGTGAGATCATAATACATGCTTAACACAAAATCTACATATACCACAGTAAGTAGAAATATCATATTTTCACAAGTAGGAAAATTACAGTCTAATTTAAGGAATTTACTCTATAATAACTACAATCACAATGAACACACACGGTTTAATTGGAGAACCAATGAAAAAATACAATTGTCTGTGTGTGTGTGTGAAGGAATTAAAATTCTCTCGAACCATTGTCTTCAGAAATTTGTGTGTCTATTTCTCTGTTTATGTTTATGTTTTCTTCTCTTATTTTCCAAGTCTAAAACTTCTTAAATGTCCTGTAGTTGATGCTGACCTTTCCTTTATACAAATAATTGGGCTTCCTAACACCTACATGAATATTTCATTCGTTTGTTTTGTTTCACCATTCACCAACATTACCCAACACAAAAGACGAGCATAGCAAGCTCAGTAAACTCCCTCGTATCATCACTAGAGTACTAGAATGAAACTGGAATGCAGATGCAAATACAGGAAGCAATTATAACCCATAGTTTAGAGAATGTCATTGGTCTAATCTTTGCCTAGACAAGAGAGAGAATTAGTCAGCCAGCATGGCCAATTCAAGTGGGTTGAGGATTTATTATTGTCAGTAATAAATAACTACATCTTCAATGGTACCAAGCAGTTTTCTCATGGAGCAAGTGATGCTTCAAAATGCCAGAAATTTGGCCAAGTTCTAGGCATCTGAAAACCAATTGTTAGTGAGTAGAAAAGCCAAAATATATAGCTAATTGATACATTGATTTTGGAGAGTAATTTGCTTTCCAGAACCAAAACCCATGACTCTGTAAGGGAGGGGGGAGACACATAAATTTAGTCAGCTTTCACTTTCTTGTAAGGAACTCGATAGGCTTCAACTCAAGCTCGTTTCTGATGCATACAATTCAAGCTCAAGTACTAGAATACAAGTTCATATCAGCTTCTGACTTGTTTGCACCCTTTGCTCCAGAGGATAACCAAGATAACTACTTTAGAAACTTACAAACACTCTCTGTGTGTATGTATTTCATGTAATCCAATCCCCGAAAGAAAAGGTATTAAAAAGTGCCTAAACGTTGAACTACTCCAAGCTCTGCATGCACATGAAATAGATTGAAGGTTTAGATGACCAACTCCCATTATAGCCTGCAAGTTAACTCGGAAAACAGAGCTTTTTTTTTTTACCACATTTAGTTTTAAGAATAATTTATTGCCACGAGATTAATTAATCCATAGAAATAATAAATGGTACCATAGCAGATGCAAGAAAAGTTTTTTTTTACATATAGCTTAGTCTAAAACCCCTAGCCCCTTCTCAGAAACATTGGGAATGTCATATCAGATAGCAAGCAATGAACCAATCCTTTCTCGAATAAGATTTTACTGGCAATGGACGAGCCCTCAGTGAATATCCAGGCAAGATTACTGCTCAGAAATATCAAACCATAACAAGAATTCATTTTTAAGAAACCATCATAAACCTTCATAAACCCCAGGCAAAGGAAATGGTTAAGACAGAGACGACGAAGTAATAAGTTAATATGCAAATTATTACAGAATCGCTGAATTGCACAATAGGAAGAAATTCATCAAAAAAATCCAAATATCTAGGAGTTCAGAGGTAACTACCTCCGACGAAGAGCTTGGAGGCTATGCCTCTGCAAGAAATGAGAAGCACCGGGAAAACAGAGGACGATGAAAGATTACTTGAGCTGGGTTTTGGGAGATGAAAGGAAAACATGATGTTCTTTGATAGTTTTCTAATGGCCGCCATGGTTTCGTGTGTAGAAAGCTCAAACTCACTCTGCCAAAATAGTGTTGTATGTTTTCTAGGGTCCTTTACCTAAGCTTAATATGTTTATACTTTACCTCTAATATATACACTTTTTTTCTTTACACTAACTTTTATATTTATATTTTCATTAACGATTATGCTCTGCTCCAATAACAAATATCAAAGTACAATATTTAGTAAAATATAAACTCTCACTTATATCTCTTTATTTATTAATTAAGTTTATTCATTGATAATTTGATAGCTCGTTGTAATTAATGTTACAAAGGTATTACGAAACTTTTTAATTAAAATATAATTTTGACTTTTTAAACAAAAAAAAAAACTTTTAACTTTTGACTTTTTTTTATAAGATGAAGGGAGTAAGACTTAAATACAAATAATGATATATAGTATTGTAGAAATGGTTGAAGGGAGTTAGAATCATCCCTCTACCCATACTTTTTAGGGTGAGGCTATCCACACACCAGGGGTTTTTAATCACATCCCATGATTTTTCCACACTACTTATTTTATTTATGAAAGTACTATTTCCAGGTCAAAATTGCTATTTCCAATCCCAATTTAACAATACATACTTATTAAATCAAATTTAACCATTCGGGTATATCGGCTGAAATACTGTCAAATGTCCCCTTCAATACACTTCGGTATAGGGAAACCTGACTGCTAACAACGCCACGTACCGGTTAAACTTTGAGAATTGTGAAAAATAGAGTTTTTTCCATGGTTTGTATTTAGTTAGATCCGATGCGCAGAAATGGTATCAGAGCCTGTAAAAAGCCCCGAGCCTCTCGCGTGTGATCTGACACGAAGCATGACTCTCCGTAGGGGATAACTCATGGCTCTGAAAAGAGTTTTTGGGTTGACAAACTGATAGGTACCATTTCTGGTGTCGCCCTGTAATTGATCAAGGCGATCCCTCAACCCATTGGCAGAACCTTCGGGCTCTGAGTTGGGGTACTGACAGAAATGGTATCAGAGCCTTGTTTTATTGAAAAAATAAATTAAATTATGTTGTACAATATTATTTTCTTGTGCCTAATGGAGGAGAAAATCAAGAAAATGTATCCGAAAATATTTCGAGATAACACAAGTGCAGGATATCTATAATGACATCCAGCAAAGATTGGAACATAATTGTTCCAGACACATCTAAGGTCACTCAAGACCTTAGGGAGATCCAAAAGACCATCATTTATTATGGTGGACAAATGGAGAAGATAGTCCGATCTCTATCCGAGATCCAAAGAGAAGTTTCAGATCTAAAACAAGAAATTATAGATCTGAAAAGAAGATCATCCAAAGGAACTGGAAGATCCATGAACGAGCGTATGAAAACTTCGTTCGGTGAGATTCCAATCATTTCCAAAGGAAAGGCTACGGAGGTTTCGAAGCCAAAAAGCAATGACGAACTCCTACTTGATATCATAAGACAAGTCGGATGGAAGTCTCAAGAGTAGATCTTGCAGAGTTAACCGAATCCCTTTCCAATCTCGGAATTGTGGATCTGGTAAACCTCCGGATGAACGAGTCGATTCCGCCAATTCCTCCGATTCCAAAGAAGGAAGAGGAAAGCACAAGTACGCAAGTACCTGAAGTACCGGTTCCTCCCGAACCCAGGTGGTGGCAGGACGGGGTTGAGTATGAAGAATACATAGCTCGACAAGCCAAAACCCGACCGGGAAGGTTTAAAGGAGTATCCAAAAGCCCTTGGGCAAAAACGATGCTTGAACCAACCCATCCGTTTGGAGTGATGCTCACAACAGACATCATCGATTTCAGAAATATGGAAGTTTTGATCGATGAGTGGATGTCATCCATGAAAGTTGCTTCATCAACACTGGATGTTGATAACGATCATTTTTGCCAGATACTGGTAAATAGTTTGCAAGGTTCGGCCAAGAAGGCATGGGACATGACCGAAGCTTCTCTCAAAAAAGAGATCTTATCCAACGATAATGTTATAACAATTGTCGAAAGGATGGGTCATCTACTCAAAATATGTTTCCTCGGGGATGGATATTTTGAGGAAAGAAAAGACGAGAAGAAGAGAGAGTATACGCAAGCTCTGTTTGCTCTCGAACTAAGAAATATATGTTATGCGAATGAATATATATATTGGTTCCACAAATATTATTTCCAAGCAGATGTACCATGGAATGTGGCAACAGATTTATTTTTTACAAAAATCTGCAGTCCATGAAGGAAGATGCTTACGCAAACCTACAAGGTACCTACAGGCCGAGTCGATTCAGTGGCCAGAAGGATATCCTTTTTTAAGGACAATATACGAGAATGGTGTTAACAAGCGACACTACAAAGGAACAAGAAGAAACTAAGAGGAATGGTGAAGAAGACCCCTCTTTGTTGCGACAATAATGATTTTCCGAGTATTATCGGAGAACCACAACGCGAAAGACACGAAAAGAGAAAGAAACACTTCAAAGGAAGGTTTCAATCTAAGTCCGGAGGATCATACAGGAGACCTTCCAAACAAGGAAGATCATGGTGGTCCAAATCAAAGGCTAGATCTTATAAATCTGGTCAAAGGACTGGTCTTTCCAGGTTTTCTTCACAAGGATCTAGATCTACAGGGAAGCCAGCAGGAGGAACAACCAGAAAACGAACTTTCAAACGAGCTCATACTCGTACAAATGAAAGTTTCAAGGATTGCAACTGTTGGACGTGCGGCGCGAGAGGCCATATTTCGTCCGATTGCCCACAAAAGCAAAAAGATGTGCGCCAGTTCGAGTACACAGACGACATCCGAGATGCTGTCTTCTATGGTGATTTGGTGCCAGTTTACAAGTTCGAGGATATCTCTTCAGATGAAAGCATTTATGAAGAAGAGTTTGAATCTAATTCAGAAGGATCCGATGGATCATCTACAGAATCAGACGAGTAGCTCCGGCGAACAGGAAGATAGACTCCAGACGACGGATAGTCTATCAGGATTCTTTTCAAAAATGACAATATCAAACAAAACAATGGAAAGAATCATGCAACAAGATTCAGCTTTAAGTCCGTATGACGGATTTAAGATTGGAAGTCTTAATCGATTTTGTGACAAAATCGGAATAAGACAGCGCAAGCATCACATCATCTACCGGGTGAACTCAGGTGAGTTCTCTATTCCAATAGGATTAACCGGTAATAACATTGAGATGCAACTTATTCCAAAAGAAGAAATTCTTGAGGAATTGAGTCGTATCAAAAAAGAAGTAGCGGTCACAATGAAATGGATTCATATTGGAACCATTGAAATAGTGATTAAAGCTACCTTCAAAGAATGAATTGATTCTGAGTTACATCTATCTGTGATGGATAAAAGAATCAATAATTTAAGCGAAAGTTGTCTTGGTACAATGGTAGGTAATTTATATGCTGGCAAACTTATGTTTGACATACATCCTAGGATTGCATATAACCTAGCAGACCAAGATTTTAGTAGAGTCTTAACCCTTCATCAAGATTTTAAAAGACCTGATCTTATGAAAGAAGGAAATAGACCATATTCTATCACGTATAGAATTGCATATGCTCTTTCCAATAC
The DNA here is from genome assembly GCA_028654395.1 of Scutellaria barbata. NCBI lineage: Eukaryota > Viridiplantae > Streptophyta > Magnoliopsida > Lamiales > Lamiaceae > Scutellaria > Scutellaria barbata. The sequence continues at coordinate 215,474 of CM053655.1, read as the reverse complement.
ACATCATTCGGATATGTTTCTTAGGAAGGAGTATATAGAAATTCCTAGAATTTTCAAGGAATTCGCCAAAGTTATGACACCTGACTCAATCAAAATACCAAGGTTAGGAGGTGTCAATTTGCTAATCAAAGATCAACCTATTCTAAACAGTAGATCATTAAGGTTTGATTCTGAAATTAGTAACAGATTGTCCTTTTCCGAGGGTAGGATTCTAAGCCTAAAAGGAAAAGAACCAGGAGAGGATTTATATCCACAAAAGATTAGGGTAAGAAATGTAAAAATCAAATACCCTAATAATGAATGGAAAGAAATCCATATTGTTTTTGATATATCTAAAACTGATAATTTGTTTCCTTGTGAGGAGATATATCATTTACAACAACCAAGTATTAATAGATATGAAAGCATGTTAGAAATAGCAGGCTATCATGTATCTGTTACAGGAAGTGCAGGCATAACCAAATGAGTTATGACCCTAGGGTTAAGTTTTCTTGAGGAACATAAGCCCTGGAGAAGAGATGAAAAATAGATGGAGTTCGACCTTGATGGACATACAATCAGGGTAGAATAAAACCATTATGCCAGGAATCACGTTAGATAAAGAGATTATTGATCTCACGATACAAAGAGACCAGACGATAACTTTGTTAAGATCTTTGCGAGAGCAAAATCTACCAGAACAAAGAAGTATCTAAGAAGTCATAAGGATATAAGAGGCTGCGTTAAAAATAAATCAAATAAACACACGAATAGACATGCTAGAACGCTGGAGGAGAAGGATTTATCCAAACAATCCAAACAGGTTCTAAATTATGCCAGGAAGGTGTATTGATGAAGAGATCCAGGATCTCAGAAAAGAGAAAGATAAGTTGACGGAACGCATTAGAGAAATGCGGGATAATGGACAAACTCATCAAGTAAGGTTTTCAGAGTAGATCCGTGAGCATAATGTTAGAAGCTCAAGGATAAACTTGTTAGAATCTTGGAAAAGAGGAATCTATCCAAACGATTCTGAATGACAAGTATTTTCTCTATATATATATATCTGTAGGGATATTATATGACCAATATAAGACGGAATATTTTGCAGCTTATATTGACTCAGGTTCAGGCATTTGCACAGCAAAGCCAGGAGTTTTTCCAGCGAAGCAGTGGAAAAATTACCTCTTATTGCAGGAAGAGACTTCTCACAGAAGATCCTTATACTCAATAAAGGTATTCGAGAAACGCGAATAATGATCGGAGGCGCATTCGATACCCCTTGGTATAAAGTAAGAATGCCACCAATCTATATTCATGATACAGGTGCTGATATTTTGTTTGGTAACAATTTTATCCAAACTTTTGCAAAATATGAGCAGGATAATCACAAGAACCTGTTAACCTTTACTACTAACTGTGGTAGTATGATACAGGTTTTGCGGCGAGAAAAGGCTTTTAATAGGATCATGCCTATTAATTTTCGCAGCAAACGTGGTGATAATGAAGCCAAGTTAACTCATCCAAAAATGCAGGATAAGAGGAAATTTGGTGAAGCTCTTTTGTCATATAGACAAGAGGGAATGGAGGAGGCACATGAAGAAGCTATTCAGTTTCTAAAGAATGCCTTACAAGAAGGACCACCCCAGATTGACATTAATGAGGAAAGTCTACTTTCTCTCGAAAATGTTAAAAGGCTAATTCAGAGGAACTATAATGAAAATCATTTAGCCTGGTGGGACAAAAACCAGATCGAAGCAACGTTGAAGGTAAAAGAACAACACAGATACGAGTTGGTTCGATACAAGCCGATACAGATGAATCTTGAAGATCGAAAGGATATGCAAAAGATTATCAAAGAGCATATCGATCTCAAGCTGATCGAAGCAGGTATTTCTCCTTATAGTAGCCCAGGGTTTTTGGTAAGAAACCATGGAGAAATAAAGAGAGGAAAAGCAAGGTTAGTAATTAACTATCAAGGTATTAATAAGATTACCGAATTTGATGGTTATTACATTCCAAGTAGAGAACACTTAATTGATTGTATTAAAGGGTCAAAAGTGTTTTCAAAGTTTGATTGCAAGTCTGGATTTTACCAGATTAAGTTAGAAAAAGAGTCTAAAAAATTAACTGCTTTTTCTACACCACAAGGTCAGTATATCTGGAACGTAATGCCTATGGGTCTTGCGAATGCACCACAGATATACCAACGAAAGATGGATAATCTTTTTAAAGATTATTTTGAGTTTATGTTTGTTTACATAGACGATATCTTAATTGCCTCTAAAAATATGAAAGATCATCTAAAGCATCTTGAAATATTTTCAGAAGCATGTCATAAAGAAGGATTAGTGCTCTCTGAAAAGAAGGCGATAATCGCGGTTAATAGAATCGAATTTCTCGGTGTTATTATTGACCATGCAGGAATGGAACTACAGGAACATATTGTGGAGAAAATCTGCAATTTTCCAGATGTTCTTAGAGATAAGAAGCACCTTCAAAGCTTCTTAGGAGTGATTAATTTTGCAGGTTCTTTCATTAAGGACTTGGCAAAATATCGAAAGGATTTTCGTCCTTTATTACAGAAGGATGAGAAGACCAAATGGAAATGGGAAGATATTCATTCCCAAAGAGTTCGTGAGTTAAAACAGGTTTGTCGTAACTTGCCAAAACTCGCGATTCCTCAAGATGAGGATCAGTTAGTCGTCTACACAGACGCTAATGATTTCAGATGGGCAGCAGTGCTCATGCGAAAGACATCTACGGGTGAAGAACCATGTAGATACACGGGAGGGTTGTTTACAGAACAACAAGCCAGAGTTTGGCATATTAACGAGAAAGAATTCTTTGCTGTTTGGAAGGCTTTTAAAAAATGGCCTTTATTTTTATTAGCTAAAGAATTTATATTAAAAGTTGATAATACTAACGTTAAAGCTTTTTTGAAAAATAAACTTGAATCAAAGATCGAAAAAGCACGTATTATCAGATGGCAAGCAGAATGCCAATATTATCTTTTTGATATTGTCATAGTGAAATCTAATGAGAATATTCTTGCAGATTTCTTAACAAGAGATGGATATCCTTGAAGCTGATTCCATCACAATACGAGCAAGACACATTAGGGAGAACCTTGAGATGCATTACAAGGCCTTCGAGGAACTAAGGGTAAGAGCCGAAGCGGCATCTTATGTCCAGAAAGCCGATTTGGACAAAGTCCAAATGACTCTACGTGCAGCCATAACTTCAAATAATGATTTGTGGAATGCATTAGTAGATCCTGTAAACAAGGCATGTTCACCATCGGTGATGCAGAAAGAATTATACGAGAAGAGTTCATCATCGATGAACAAACAGGGTACTTTTATACCCGAAGCAGAACATCCTGCTGATAAAAGTTTTTCATCAGACATCGGTGAAAAGGCTGATAAGGCCGAATCAAGTGTTTTATCGGATTCCGATAAAATTATTAATTCAGAAGGTTAGGAAGCAATTCCAGACAACCCGAGTCAACCCAGCACCTCTGGGGTAAAAGAGAGAGAGGTTAACCTAAGGCCACAGACTGGCCCTAGACAGGTTAACACTAATCAAGTTATTTCTCCTCTGCAGGTCTACCAAAAAACATGGGAGAAATTGGTGACAAGAAATGGGATCAATCCAAATAGAATTACTGCGGATTGGTCTGGCAAGTATCCAAGACTTTGGATGCTCCCGGGGGTAAACCCTCATGATGTGCGGGAATGGTTCGATTTTGGAGCAATTGCTTCAGTTTTTACTACCGCACCCAGCTTTCCGGAGATTTCCAAATTACCGAATTGGATATCTACTGCTGTGCACGATTCATGGCAGAACAACCCATACTTGGGTCGAGGAGATATACTGGAGCTAAAAATTATCTCTGCTGCTCCAGAAATCACAGGAAAAGGGTCTCATCCAGTTTTTCAATTCATAAAACTACAGAGACCTGAGATGGGGGCAATAAACCGAGCTAAAACACCCCCAGAAAATAGCCCTTTGGTAGTCACCTTGGCTGAAAATGATATATCAACTAGGCGAGCATGGGGCCTTTGGGTCTGTCTCACCGAGATGGACAAAGTGAAGTATCCATTCAAAATATTTCATAACTCTGTGAATGGATCATTCCTATTAAATTCCATGACAGAAACAACTACCGGATTTGCTGAAAACCTCTTTGAAAATAAGAGAAAGTTAATCTGGGAAAATAAGGTTTCAGCCACGGAACAGACAAGGAAGAAGATATGTAATATGATACATATCGGGAGATGGGGAGAGCGGATATGCTCTTACTGTCAAACACAAGAGAAACCGCTGTTTGGACAGGGTTTCAAAATAAAAAAGGACAAACCCGACTACCCAAAGAAAAAGGGAAAAGAGAAGGGGTTTTAGAAAATAAAAACCGAAAATGTAATAAGAGGAAACGGGTCTAATTAGACTCGATTGTAAACAAGCTGTATTGTATTCCAAACAATGTAATAGTATAGGAATACAGTATTATCAAGCATGGGATGCCAATTCAGACATGGGATAGTGGCAGGACCCGCCATCTTTGAAGAATCAGCATCTAGACAAAAGTGGAGGACCCCTCTACTTATAAAGAGATTCGTTGCCGACGCAAAAAGACAACGAAGGAAGGTAGATGCACTTACCAAACGGTAGGTGAGAATTAAAGAAGGTTGGCCCATTCCCACTAACCAAGTGGAATGCAAGCTGGCAAGGCAATAATGGATCCACACAGGAGCACATTGAGGCCTATAAAAGGAGGCATTAAGCCTCAGAAGAAGATCATCGAAAATACACAACACTTCTCTCTTCATAAGCTTTTCGAAATCTTCTCTCTAGTTTTATAATAGTAAAGCTTTAAGCTTTCCTGTTTATGGGGGTTTCCCCTTCTCGAGTCTTAGCCATGATTGGCTAAAACAAGTTTCTCTTCCAATGGCGGAGAATAGTAATATTGTAAAATAGTTTAATTTATTTTTTTCAATAAAAAGGCTTTTTGCTCCAACACTTTATGTTCATTTATAATTCTGAGTATTGAATCATCCAGTAGTGAGTCTCCCCTAAAATCTCGTGTCAAGTTGAAAGGGTGAAGAGGGTTCTCAAAAGGTGCTATCGATTTTGAACCATAGACTGCGGGCAAGTGGTTGGATCATAGATCCGTAAAACCAAAATCGAGAAAAACTAGAAGGAGATCTTGAGACAAAGACGAGGTATGATAATTTACTCAGTTTTATTTATGTTTACGGAAGCATGTTGGGCCTGATTATCGATCAGAAATTGTGAATACCGGATCTAAATGGATACAATATGGAAAAATGAAAAATTGCTATTGACAGGTTGGTTTTTTGGAAATAATAAGGAAAAGGCAAGGGCAAAATAGTACATATGAGGGAGGTAGTTGAAAAGTCAACATTCTTGGGGTGTACTAAGAAATTGATGGGGTGTGGATAGTGCAACTCTACTTTTTATTTGTAGAAATGGTTGAAGTTTTTCTTTAATAAATATATTGTATTCTCTTTTCAAAAAAATATACAATTCCTAAGTATTAAAATTAATCTGCAAAAATACATAACAAATTAAGTATGATAGTAAAAAAAAACTCTGGTAAACAAAATAAGCATTAATATATTGAATTCAGATTTACACTTGAAAATAATGAAAAAGCAATTTACAGTTGATATAGCGTTTCTATGTTGAACCAATAAATGAAGAATAAGTTGAAAAAAAAAAAAGAAGAAAAATAAAAGGGAAATGGAATGAATACTAATGGTTCCTGAGGGCGAGAGCGGAGAGGACGAGCAGGAATAGGAGAAGCGTGGCCGTAATGAAGGAGGCGACGACGGCTCCGCTGGATCTCCGGCAGAAATCGTCGAACTGCTGGCATATCGCCACCCAGTTCGCGTCTGCGTTTCCGTTGTGAGCCAGGTACACCATCGCCGCCGACGATGCCGCCGCTGATGCGGCCAACGTCATCGTAAACTGCACAATTAATATTTAAAGGAAATTAATTGAGGAATTAAAACATGGCTGATATCGATATCGATATCGAGTCTTCTTACAGTGTCGGAGATAATTAAGAGAAGCCTTGGGCCTAGGAAGAGCGGTTGGGCAATGCAAATGACGGAGAATGGCACCGACAGAACCAGGTATCCTGTAACTATCGACATTGCTATAACGAAGAATCTGGATCAAAGCAATCAATATATATTAGATCATGAGTTAATTCAGAATCATGAAATTGAAGAAGAAGAAGAAAAAACATACGTGAAGGTTGGGATATCATCGTAGCTGGCATGGAACTGGAAGAACTCCGTGAAGAAGGGAAGAGTTTGCTCGGTGGTTCCCATGATGATGGTGGCCGCAAGAGAGGCGGCCGCGGCAATTACTCGGAGGATGAGGTCGAACATGGCCACTGCTCTTTTGTATCCGGTAGCGGCAGCGGCGGCGGCGGCTCTGGCATCTCCGAGAAGAGGCGCTTCCCCCATTCTTTCTCTTCTGCTTGTTTCTGCAGCAACATCATCAATGTTGCTCTCCATTACTGTTTGATTGTCTGAATCACAAGAGATCAGCTCAGCTTATATACACCCACACAAAATGATATATAATGGAGCAAGAAGAGTTGTTGCTAAAGTCATTCCATCATTATAAACCCAATCTTCATATTCAATTGCACATCTATTTTATCCCTTTTTTTTAATACATTCTACTTTAGTATTTATGATGTTATTATATAGGGTAACTTACAATTTTGATATCCAAAGTATATTTCAATTTCACTTTTAATATTTCTGTTTCCACAAGTTACAATATTAGTACCTAATGTTTCAAAATATTGCAATTTTGGTATCTTCCGTTAATGTTCCTTTCGAAATGGGAGAGAACTTAATTAACCCTAATTTTTTAGGAGGTAAAATCGACTTATTTTCCCACAAATTGATTCTGCAGTTCAACCTTGCCCTAATCGCTCTTCAATCTCTCTTCAATCTTCTGCAAGATTCTCACATTTGAATTCTATTCAAGAAATTTTCATTTCCTTCTTCAATATCACAACCATAAGAAGGAATTATTGTCAATCTCCAAACTCCAACTTTTCTTATATAATGAGAACATTAACTCATGACTTCATATGTTGATACCCTTTATAAATTATGGAATCATATGAGATTGCTACTTTGTTGTCTTATCGTTTTGATTGTTAAATACTCAAATTGATGTACTTCATTTCAAGTTATACCACATAGGAGAGATATTAGAAATGAGCTAAAAACTATGAAACATGTTCCCGTAATCATCTGTTGCAAGTAAGTTGTTTGTTTTTTCTACAGTGGCTGAGTGGATTTTCTGAAAACTTCATGTTTATTGACTACAATATAAGCTATATACCATGTTGGTGTTTACCATGTGAGGTGACTACTGAATTCTTTAACAAAAAAATGATTACTTTATATTTGTACATCTCAAGAAGGGAGATTCACTTCTGAATGTATAAACTTGCACCCACCATCTCAATTTCCAATCTCTAAACTTGACAAGAGATTCAATTGTATGTACTAACAAATAACCATGACCATCATTATCTTATCCAACAAGAATTTCGTGCTACAATTTGATGAATCATGTAGAATCCCTGTTGATCTTGGCAAGGTCTGGCCGTGTCAAGCTACCACACTATTATTGCTGCAGTGGGATCAAACTAAATCCTGAAGAGAATAATGATTAAAATTGTTCTTCTACTAGGATCTGCAGATTCTTTGTGGCATGATCCAAGTGGAAAAAGGTGAGCATGTTTCAGCAATGCAGAGAAGTGGTTGCATTGAGCACACATTCTTGCATAAATTGGTGTTGTCTTTTATCAGTTTGAGAGCCAAATGTCTTTTTATAACTTTTGGTTCTAATTATGTAATAGTAGACGGTTCTGAAGTTATTAATTAGATATCGAGATCCTCTTAAATAACTTTTTTTTTTTTTACATTGTGGTTACTGACTGCTAAGATTGAAGAGTGATTAGAGTAAGGTTGAACTGTAGAATCAAATTGGAAGAAAATAAGTTGATTTTGCCTCCAAAAAATTAAGGTTAGTTAAGTTCCGTCCATTTTGGATGGAATACTGACAAAAGGTATCAAAATTACAATATTTTAAAACATTAAGTACCGATATTGCAACTCGCAAAAACAAGGATATCGAAAGTAAAATTAAAGTATACTTTGGATATCAAAAATATAATTTACCCTCATTATATATGTCAAATAGCTAGGTTATATATGTATGTATCTTTAGTTTCTGATAATAACATATAGATCAAATATAATATACCAGCCTAAATTTTAGTTATAAGAGTACGTATTATCTCTTTTCTTATTTTCAATTCTTTTTTTTTTTTATTTTCTAAATGCAGTCAAAAGTACTCATACATCAATTAAAAAAAATGTTTTTATTTAGGATCAAGTATTACTTAAACTTGTCAAAAAAATTTTTAAGGAAAATGGGTTGGAACTTAATAAGTCAAAACAGAATTATTCCCATGATTACACATTTAGTCAACTAATCCACTGAAATAACATTATTAACGGGCATGGGGCAAATGAGACGCTTTATTCATTTTCCGCTATTACTTTGCAAAACCAAATCCACGCTTTTTACCTTTTTCAATCAATAGTACCCACTTCATTTCCTATTTTAAATTTTGTTAACAAGTGTGCTAGAACCGGCAGTATCACCATTATTATTGCACAATTATACGTTGCTTAAATTTAAAAATCTTAGAAAAAAGTATTTGCAAAACACAAAAACTTTTATGTAGCTGGTGCATGGGACCTGACCCACGCACCCTACACACATGCGCACGCATCTGAGTGTGTGCGCTCTAATCCACCCAAATTCGCATTATGTTAAGCATATTTTTATGGTTTTTTGTTATATTAAGTATACTTTTAGAATTTTTACGTTATGTGCATACATTTACGTTATATTAAGCATACTTTTATATAACATTAAACATACATTTTTGTTATGTTAAACATACATTTATGATTTTATGTTATGTTAAGTATGTCTTTAGTGTTTTTATGTTATATTAAACATATTTTTATGTTATGTTAGTCGTACATTTTAATTATGTTAGTTATCATATATGTATTATATAAAAGTATGACTAATATTACTTAAAGATGTGTGTAATATTTATATAAAAGTATATATATATATATATACAAATTAGGGCTTTTTGTGTTGAAATTAGAGTTTTTTCATTATTGAAATTAAGGTTTTTTTTTTTGGTGCCAAAATTAGGTTTTTTTTAAAATTAAAATATTATATAAAAGTATGCTTAACATAATATAAAGGTATGATTAACACAATATAAAAATTAGGGTAAAAAAAATGCACGGCTACAACAGTTGCACACAAGTACAACTCTATGTAAAATGTGTAGATTCAATTGATTAGGGTTGGAATTTCACTCAAGTTTTTTAGTTTTTATTGTTTTAATATCTCCAATCCGTTGACTCATTATAAATCAATTTAATTGTTGGCTACATATTAGCAATTGATTTTATTTTTAAATAATATTTGAGAGTATAAATTGGGCGAAAGTTAAAAATATGAATCAAAATTGAATAATGATAATTTTTTTCAGTAAAGGCATTCACTTTTGACTTAGATGTGAGGAAAGAAGTTGATTATATTATGTAAAATTTGGGATAGTAATAATAATAAGAGAAGAAATACATGTATTGAAAATTTGAAATAGGTCTTTTGGGCTTGTGTAAAATATTGGAGAATAGACCAAAGTGACCTATTTCAATACTCACAGACTCTGGAATGTCGTTGAGAGAGCGGAGAGAGGCTGTCGCCAACGCCGACGGAGGCCCGCCGGAGGTCACTCTGGAAACTTCCATGGGTCCCTTCACAGTTGAGATGTATTACCACCACGCGCCCAGAACTTGCGAGAATTTCATCAAGCTTGCTCGCAAGGGCTACTACAACAACGTCAAATTCCACAGAATCATTAAGGTCGATTTCTTCCCTTTTTCCTTCCTGATGTTTGGAGATGGTTCTATACTTTGCGTTTCTCGGCTGTTACAGTGTATCTTGTGGTTTTTTTGCAGGATTTTATAGTGCAGGGAGGTGACCCCACCGGAACCGGCAGGGGTGGTGAATCCATCTACGGGTATTTAATTGAGCTCTCTTTCGCATTATAATATGCTAACTTCTCAATTCATTTGTCAGATAGAACATGAATATCTATTATTGATATTTCAAGATTTATGTTTCTTTTCTCCGAGGAATTTTACTTTTGTGCTACCTATTTGGATGATGATTGAGTAGAGTTGTCTAGCTTTTTTTCTTTGATCTCGATTCAGTTTTTCTTTTTCCAGGTTTATTTTATATGTTGATTGTTTTCATAGCAACTCATTCTCTTTATGTGGCTTAGGTTTATGATTTGCACTCAACTATTTCCAAGTTTTTGGACAACTGTTTTCTGATTAGTGTCTAGATGAGTGGCATGATACTTTGGTTTAAAATTGACTTCTTTATGTTCTGTTAACTATTTTCCTGCAGTAAGCACTTTGATGACGAGATACATAGGGAGTTGAAGCATACGGGAGCTGGTATCTTATCCATGGCGAATGCTGGTCCGAATACGAATGGAAGCCAGTTTTTTATAACTTTGGCACCTGCGCCCTCTCTGGATGGTAATCATATTAGTTCAGAAATTTTGCATTGTTGCATCAAATATTCAAACCACTGTCACTTTTGGTTACATGGATATGAAGGATAATCTGATAATGTCATATATAATGGCGTTGTTCAACTATCAAATTGATAAATTTGACAATGATGTGTGATATGACAGATGCATCTGATTTAGAACTATCCATGTTGATATTGTGAAAATATCATTGTCTGCAATTTCATTGTTTTATAGCTTTTAACATGCCAATTTTTTGTCTTTTACAGGGAAACATACTATATTTGGAAGAGTGTGCAAAGGAATGGAAATTGTTAAGAGACTTGGCAGTGTTCAAACTGATAACACCGACAGGTATGCCCATCTAATTGTCAGTCTTTCCTATATAACATGTCTTCATGATGAAACTGTAACATACCAAATAGGTAGCAGCTGTATAAAGACAACTCAGTTGGTTTGCAAGACTTGAAGTGGAATAAGACATGGTGCAAATTCTGATGGAAAATTTTACAATAGCATAAACTCTAGCTTAAACAAATATTGACATCAATGATCATGAAAGCATAATTCCATCTCTACATCGTTGTTAGGATTCTAGGAATGTCTTTCTTCAAAATTTTGTGCTCTTCATTTAATGGGTTAGATTTTGGTCAGTATATTTATTTTCATCACCACTTCGTTGTTATTCAGCCTTGAGGTTTCACAAGACTTTTCATTTCCACTTATTTACTTATATTTTCATCAACTGTATGATGTCCCTGAGCTTGGGAACTGACTTTTGATTGGATACTCGGTTAATGCAGGCCTATACATGATGTGAAGATACTTCGAACGATAGTTAAAGACTAGCTCTTTACTGCATCAAGTTTAAGGGATCAGCTTCTGAAGCCCTGGAATGACTTATTACCGGTTGATGTCAATTGAAGTTCATTTTAGACGAAGCATATAAAAGTTGCATGGCAATGTAGTTTTGAAGCCTTGAGTTCTTGGTTTTGGCCATTTCGATATTTATGTTGTCATTGTCACATTGGAAACTCTGCAGTCGATAACCTCCTGTGAAAACCTTATTAGGTAAACTAGATTAATTTTACTCATAGATGTTATCAGATTGAAACACAGTGAGTTTGCAGTGGTAGATTCCCAGCATCTGTCTGCTTTGTAATAGTTTGCTTGTGATGCGAGATGAGAAATCTATCTCGTCTCTTGGATTTGTTTTATTGCTAAATCAGTTTTACAACTAACAATGCTATCAATTCCAAAATAATCCACCCTTATGTTCCAGACTTGAAGGTATATTGTGTTCGTTGCTTTTCTACCAGAGATACAATCGTTTATGTCTATTATCTTTAAATAAATGATCAGATCAGATACTTGATGCATTTTAATTTTATGAATGTAAAAAAATATAATGAATAGCAACAAAAGAAATAATTATAATGTTGCTTTTTTTTCCCTGAAATTAAACGTTAATGACTTTCATACACACATGGCTTTCTCTGAAAAAATAATAAGTCAACATTCATAGTTCTAATAAATTGTCTTGCCTTTTTGACATGTTACTTATAAGATTGCCAATTGAATAATCATTTCAAACAAAAATTCTGTAGGCTTCCTATTTTACACATAATTCAGTTTTATATAAGACGATATTTCAGTTAATTATGAAGCAAGGTCCAGTAGATGTGATTTCTGAGACTAATAGAGACTAAAGTGATCCTAAATACAAATATTAAAAAAGAAAAATTGTTGCAGCGTCTGTGGTGTCATGGTTTAGTGAACGTTCTATTCTTCAACTTAATTTTAATTTTATGAGATGGGGCACTTGGGGTTGCACCCGAGCTGCCAACCACATTGGCTTTGAGTGATTCCTTGGCAGATGAAGCGGCACCCACTATATCTTGTCCAGGCCCCATCTGCGTCTGCATCTGTGTTTGCATCTCCGTCTCCACTCTGGTTGGTTGAGGCTTATCAACGATACTAGGGACAATTTTAGGTTTTTCAGCAAGAAGTTTTGCCATTTCCTTCTCTTTTCGCTTCTTTTCCTTCTTTCGACGCTTATGTTCCATGCGCTCTGGATCGTCATTGTGGCCCTTCTTTTTGCGCTTCTTCTCTCTGTCTTTTTTCTTCTCCTTTTCTTTACCATCCGTTAGTGGCTCTTTATCAGCTTTCATTGTGCTGGCAGTTAAGTGATCATCAGGTGGTGGTGGCAAAGAAACTTTGCTTGAATCTGCAGTACACTGTAGTTCCTTCACAAGATCATCACCATCACCTGTGGGTTTAGCACTGCCTATACTGGCTGTTACTCTAGAGCCAACATCTTGGCATGAATTTGCATCCTCAAAGTTCTGATTACCAGTGCTCACAGTCTCTGCAAAATTTCTTTGCGGAGGAGCATCAACAGAGACTGAGCTACTTGCTCCACGATCAGCATCATTATACCCATCTTGAGTATTTAAGACTCTGGCCGCGTTAGGATCCTCTGCCCTACTAGATGCTTTATCAGGAGCTTCTGCTCGATTAGCTACACCAGATTTCTTGACTTTTATCTTCAGCTTTGGCTTCTTTAGTTCACGACTGTTGGAAACAGTATCAGGTTCGTTGTTAGCTTCTCCAGTGACCAAACTATAATGCACAAGGCCAGACACAGGTCCCACTTCTTGATTACTGGTAAACAAAGTGTCAGCTTTTCTGGAAGCCTCAGTATCCAGCAAAGCATCTCCTAAAGAGCTGGTCACTTGCTCGATTGTTTGATGACCTTCAGTAGGCATCTGCAATTTAGGCATCATTACCAATTCATCTTCAGGAAGTTGCAACCCTGAGTTCCTTAGGTCGGGAGCATCAGAAGGAGCATCTGCTATCTTTTGAGTGGCTGGAATCAATGATGTATCATCAGGTGCAGGACTTGTCATTTCCTTGGTTGATTCATGATTTCCCAGAAAAGTTTCCACTTCTGTATGGCCTTCTAGAACCATATCTGGAATATCAGGTGCACAAGCAGCCTCTGGAGTCTTGGATTGCTTAATGAGAGCAGCGAAAATGTTTTTAAGTTCACTACACGTTTTCGTATGTCCCATCCTCAAAGTCTCATCTCTTGGAACACCATAAAGTGTTGGAGACCTACAGATGAAATGTTATAAGGTTCGAAAAAACCTGCCAACTGACTACTAACCCATTATCAAATAACTAAAGTTTGTTTTGTAGCCACACAAGACACAGAATATTGAAGTAGAGTCAGAGAGTGTAAGAAAACAGTAGTACCTTATGCATAGAGATTTAATTTCTTAGCTGCACTCATTTATATCACTAAATAGCATAAAATACATTTAGCCACCCGAGCTATCGAGCTTTTTACACTTCCACTCCTTCCATGACACTTAACCATAAACGCTCTATACTTAGTTTAGTGAAAATAAAACATGATAATTTGAAAGAAGAAGAATCACCACAAAAAAAAAAGAGAGGTAATGTGTCATGATAGTTATGATGGTGTGTCACAAGAACAAGTTTACGAGGAGGTAAAGTGTCAAAAGAAACACGATAATGTGAATGGTAAAATGTAACCCCAAAAGAAAAGGTCTAGGAGGTAAAAGTGTTAAAACACGATATTTCAATGAACGAATGTTGTTTCCTCCATTAAAGGGCTCAGGAGAACCTAAAGCAAAATACATCAGAACAGAGAGGATTAATATTGCCACATTTCGCAGGTTCAACGTCATTCAAAACTATCTTTAATCCAATATAGTTGATTATAAGATTTTGTTTTAAGTTATCCCATTTTAAATCAGGAAGAACTTCTTTAAGCAACCTTCCCTTTTTAAGCACTTTTCGCAACTTCAAATTTCGTTTATGCTCTTGTCAGTTTCTCGTACATTATTTTCCTTAATGTGATGTGTTTTGAAGCTCTTAAAACTGGTTGTATAGCTGGTTCTGAAACTCCCCAAGAAATGTTGAAGAAATCAACTGAGAACCCTTTGGTGCAGCAAAATGGTTGTGAAACTACTTTCGAAGAAAATAAAAAACTGAACTAACAAGAACTAACACGTAAACAGCTGTAAAAATTTCATAATTAATGCAACTATGTAATTATCTTATCTAAATAGATGCAAGTAGTTAGCAAGTATCAAGCAAGACCACTTTATCCCATCAGCAATAGCCAATAAATAAAAAAACTTTTCCAAGACACTGTATTTACTTGAATAAAGTTATAATAATATGCAGCCAACAAAAAGTTAATGCATAATTATCATGGGAATGCAAGTAATCGCACCTTCTGGCAAGAACTTGCAAAATGCAGAAGATGTAGTGACGAAGAATAACATTGTTAAATGCCAGAGGGCTCTCAAGCAAGCGCAGGAGTACAACAACTGTGTCACTCTTTACATCATTGTCACAATCGGACCTACTAGTCATCTGTGATATGCGCAAAGCACATACAGCCAATTTGGTTTGCCCTATAAGGAAAAATAGAGCAGCAGCTTCAGAATGCATAGAATGCTAAGCTGGGTAAGCTTACAAAAATAGGCAACATTAAGTCATGTCATTATTACAACATGAAGACAACTAATCTATTCAGCCACATAAGGAAAGGAATGGAATAGAAATGCAAGTAACAAGAGAATGGCAGGGCAAATAGCAAAGTACATCGAAAATAAAAAAACCTCGCAGAGATGTCTCGTCGTTAAGGTATTTGATGAACAGTGTGAGTGCTGCATCGATTCCTTTACTATGAAATTCAAGTTCAAGAAGGGCCCTGCTTGCAGCAACCCGAATTTGCCATGTCTTTGAAACCCGATATGGTTTAATAAGTTCAATGACATGATCCTGGATATGTGAGGTGAGCAGATAACATTCAGCAAGATCTCAGTTAAGCACACATTAAAAAGTGGCAAAGAACTTACAAGAGGAATGAATTCTGATAATTTAAGAGTCATTTGAGTCAGTGATTGGATACAGCAGATTGTCAAAATCCCATTGTGGCTAGGCATCAACCTGTCATTCAGAATTTAGAAACAACTAGTTTAAAAGAGGCATACACTTTTTACAGCTAAATAACTAGTGGTAACAGTCAGATTTCAATTGGCATTTTCACAATTTTAGAAGAAAAAAAAAAAGATTTCACACAAACAGTTTATTTTGCAGCCAACAATAAATATCGTACCTATCAAATTGCAAAAGACGATCAAGACGCTTCAGCAGGGAGGGTAAGAAAACGACACTCTGCCACAAGATCAACAAGCAGCAGAAAGTTAAGCTACAAAGCCAAATAACTTCTGTGAAACATGCTAAATAATCATAACTGCAGACAACACCAATGTTTGTGACCATATATTCTTCTACAAAGGGTATGAAAGGCAAAGATCGCCCATCATAGGGAAAACATGTTCACATTCTTTTATAGGAGAAAAGAAGAACGAGGAGAGAGAAATTAGAGAGTAGTAGCATCAACAGCAAGCAACATTGTCGAAATAAACCAAATCATATATACCTGCTGCCCAAATTCAAGTTCACCAACGGCCTGGACCAATGCAGCTACCCAGAAAACATCTGAGTATGTATTCCCACTGTTATCATTGTACTACAAGCATGAAACAACCAGAATAAGAAAAGAGAAATGCAGTCTAGTAGAGTGGAACAACCAGCAACAATGTCGGTCACCCAATATGAGAACAACCAAATAGCATACAAGGTTCTGCACTTTCATTTAGAAACCAACAAGAACACTAAAAACTTTACAAGTAATGCTATATAGCATTTCCTCAAAATTTGTACTAAAAATAGTAATCCATCTATCACAAGCACACATGCATAGACACTTAAAAGTGAGAAGAAAACTACACCTAATTCACAGCCTCACAGGCACTCACCAACTATTATCATGGTTCAAATGATGATCCAAAAAAAACGCAACTCTTTTTGAAAAATGAAAAAAGAAATAAAATAAAGCTCTGTCCACCATCCATTTACATAACCAAATAGTGTTTCCTGCACCAGTGTTCTACATAGGCCTCCTACATCTTATAGCTTCAGAAGCAGTACAATTGAAGAAGAAAAAAATTAACATGATATGATGGACCATTGCTAGAAATAAACATCAGTTGGTATACCTAAAAACTCAAAATGCCATCAAACATTAACTCTCTGTGACCACTAATCAAGAAATGCATACCTTCAAAAGTTGCAAAATAAACTCAACAGCTTCTCTAGGGCTTTTCTTGTCTGATGATCTGACCATAGCAATGGCATGTGGTATTGCCTGAACATTTAAAAGTAATAAAAAGTTCAGTTTGATTGGAGTATTTGACAAATAATATCTCCGCTGCAATATTTATATCAGCATGCAAGTCATTTAATATAGTTTTTCTTCATTCATCATGTGATAATGTTCATTTCAACAGAATTGCAATTTCAATAGTTATTTTGCAAAATAAAATCATTCTGATATGGAACCAGAGAACAGGCAACTTAGGTTCTCAAAGGAGAGCATTATGTTTAAGGCTCAACTACAAATAAAATCTTGAATTTTAAGGTTTTTGTGAGTTTAACAAAGCTCTTTTTAAAAATAACAAAGCAAGAATTTGCAATATTTGTGCTTTTGTTTGCTAAAATTGAAAGGTTTTGTTAAAAAGCCACAAACCTACAGGTCTTGATTTTATGTGCAATAAAACCTTATGTAATTATGTCAATAGGCAAAACCAGATTTATCATGCAAGACCAAGGCACTTCAATTTTATCTTGTGAAATCTTGTAAATAATATTTTTTTCTGTACACAAACAGGCTGTATATAAATTGCACATAGAGAGGGGGATGCGTTTGTAAGTCATTTTTTATTGACCCTTCTATAAAAGAAAATAAAAAATGCAGCATTGATGCAGTATCATGAGGAGCATCGTGGGTAACCAAGAGTGGGGGCGCTATTAAACACAGGGAAGAGAAATTCAACAGTCATTCAACTCCAAGACAAACAATACATCTCATACAAAATCACATCAAGAAAGATAAGAGTGTAGTTGCGGGGAAAGACAGTAGCAGTTAGCTCGCCAGTTGGAGCTATCTTGTTATAAACTAGACTTCTACACGATGATTCTCAATATGTGGCAGTGTATAGTAGGGGAGGTAAAGCACTTTGTGAGAAGCATATAAACTAATAGTGACTGGCACAAAAAGGTCAAGAAGACAAAATTCAAATGCTATTGTATCTCAAAAATATTACATCCTACCTCAGTGCATTACCTCAAGTACAAAGTATTCCTGGAAATCATGAAAGTCATTTGGCCTATTAATGGAGAAGAATGTACAGTCAACAAGTTGACATGATGATTCCACGGTTTATTTTAAATGCCTAATCATATTTAAAGAATCTACCTGGGAAGAGCGATTTTTGGATCAAATCTCCGACTTTTATAAAAGTTGATCAAATGGATTAAGCCAGTCCAATCAGTTTCCTGATAAGACAGTGAAGCAACATATTAAAATACAAGCTGATGATCAGCACAACAATATAAACTGTGAAGAGATTTGCTTAAAAGCCCAGAAAAGAATGACAGCGACATCATTTAATATGGTATCACCAAAAAAAAAGACAAAATAATCACTTAGAAAAGGAAAAGTTGACTTTATGGGCCGCTCCTTACATCATAGAGCAAAGAAAGTTCGTTTTTGTTTTTTTATTTTTTTTATTTATAAGAAACACAAATTTAGTACTGGATTAAAACAGAGTACAAGGGATGAGGAATCCCCAATTCATATATACAAAGCAGTTATATGGTGTAAGCCTAGCTCCTAACTAGATCTGTCGTATGAAAATATTTAAAACTTTTATGACATGCCAACCAAAAAGCCCCTCTAAACTTTATTCTATCCCAAACCTCTTCTAAAGATTCACTGCTATTCTCAAAGAAAGTTGGCTCTGCATATATAACAAATCAGCTTCACTAAACACCCACATAGCCAAGTCCACAAACATGATATGCATAACCACAACACATGCAAAGGAAACTTCAATCATTCATTTCAAAACCATAGTCATGTTCTCAACTTTATGGTAAAGAAAGATTCCATAACCATCTAAACTTAAGAAGACGAAATACAATCAAACCTTGCACCAAGTGCATTATGGGTACACTAATTCATCAAATTTTCATGAAACAATTAAAAATTTGAAATAGAAGGAGCTCTATATATACCTCACATGTGGTAGTAGCCAGCGCATATGCAGCCTGTATGCGAACTCTCCAGAAAGCCTGAATAATCAAAGTGGAAACACAAAGTTCAGTGGAAACAAGGAGATATGGTAGAATAAATACAGCCACATATTAAAAAGGATGGAAAAGGACCTTAGAGTCACCAAGAAAATTATACAGAGCATTAATAACAGAAAATGAAAGTTGCGGCAGTGCTTCTATTACTTCTATAGCTTGTGCCTGGGCAACAACATCCTTGTCCTTCTCCAACTGATTTATCTACAATAGCAAAAACAATAGCATTCAGGGTCTGGAATTGGAGAACATCAACCGAATGAAAATGACTCATTCTAATTTTATATTGCTAATGAATCACCTACAATCAGTTCAGTTAATATATTTTTGATCATTTGTCACTATCAATTTCATCTGGTTCTCATTTTTTCACACTTGGGTTTTTGTATCTGACAAAGACAGAAACATTAAACAAGATACCACAATTGGAGATAGCATGGCACTTATACTTGCATTTTAAAAAAACGTAACATAATTTTACAGAAAAAAAAAAATCACATCAGTGTAGAGCAAATCGCATCGGATAATTATTTTTATGTAATTTAAAATTTACTTGTTTTATTTCATTACCCTTTTAAATTGTGTTTATAGCCAATGTATAGAGTGGCTCGCTTCATTTAGAGACCTTGGTTGATGTATTTTAATTGACCAACAAGATACAGTAGTTGGATGGAAGATATTGAGATAATTACTTAGATTTCCTTCTATCAATATATATCCATTAATAAGAACTCATCAATATGATTGATTCATAAATAGTTTAGCATGATACTAATATTATAAATTAAGAAATCTTTATGTAGTTGTACTGCAACTTTCTTTTACAATTTTCTTCTTTTATTTTTTTCTATAAGGTACAGTTGTGACCTAAGTTTCATTCTTCCCCACACTTTCTGTAGTTCACTGAGTTTTTTCTATAATGTACAGAAGTGACCTTGTGACTATTGCTCCATTATCCAATTAAGAAAATTTTCTGTAGGTAATATAACCTTCCTTTGTAATTTTCCATATTTTTCCACAAAGTATAGTTGTGATCTGAGTTCTACACTTACCCACATTTGCACAGGTTGGTTAAAATGTACTTCAGCAAGATACTCCATTTCCGGATCCGCGCGGATCCACAATAGAGGGGATTCAGAACTGCAGTATCCATATTGATACAATATTAGCAAGAAGTCCAGACTTAGTAAAGCTGGGTTAGAAGGAAGGCATGCATGAAAGCATGCCATAAAAAAGCACATACTTTAATCTCACATCCGTCGAGACTACAGCATCACCATTGTCATCAGAACCATCAGCCTTTGCACCCTTCTTGGTTTTCTGGAAGCGCTTTGCAGCAAGTTTTGAATGACACTGAAATTCCAACAATTGCCATGGTTCACCAGCCATTGGCAGAATGGGATGATCATACATGCCATCAAGCTCATGCACCCTTATACTCATCATCCCAGGCCACCCCACACCGCCTTCACGATTTTCAGAATCAGGATTGATATTATCAATACCTACCCACGACTCAGGTCTAGATGTACATCCACGCAGTACAGCTAATTCGACCATATTTTTTCTTTTATTATAGGAGAATCCCATCCTAATTTTAATCAAGGTAAGTCAAAAACAAAAGGGGTATCAGTAAGAATAGTTGACAGCCAAAAGAAAATCTAAAATGGCAAATACCCAGAAAGGGTCATACTTCAGCACTGGACAACCACAAGATCCAACCCAACGAGGAAAAAACTCTTTAAGAAATGGGCGCTCAAGATTTCCAATTTTATTAGCAAAGTGTCGGAACTGTCAGCAAACAAATTAGAACAAAATGTGGTTAATAAAGGATAACTGAATCAAAAACATGGTTCATCTATGAATGAAATTAAGAAACAGTAAAACAGGAGACAGAAAATTTATTAAATCAGGGAAAAAAATATTAAGAGAGAGAGAGAGAGAGAGAGAGAGAAAAGCATTTTTAAGCAACTGTCATCTCTTTTCTCTATCCAACAATCAACTACAAACTAAGCCTTTATCCTACTATGTGGATCGGCTATATGAATCATATCTCGCCAAAGTGTTCGGTCAAGGCACATGCTCTCATTAATATTTAACCATACTAACATAGTGTGTTTATTTTATAGTTTCTTTCCAAATCTTTTTAGGCCTTCTTAGTCCCCCCTTTTGCCACTTCATGCCTACTGGAGGAACTAATAAGAATATGCTAGATAAAGTTTGTAACATACAGGCCATCTTCCTCAGAAAATAAGTTCTGATTTTAACTTTTAGGTGATTTTTCAAATTTAACAATTTTCTCCACCATCACCAGGAAATTAAGTAACTTGAGCCTATACATGATTAAGATAGTGCCAACTTAAATTGGTCCTTTTAAGTTTAAAGTTTTTAGTTGTACTCCCTCAGACATGCAACCAAATTAGAATTAGGATAGATCTGACGGCACATACAAGGTGTAAAGAAAAATTGAAAGGTTAAGGTCCAGTTTGATGAAGGATTGAAGGTTGCACTTAAGGGATTAAAATCAATTACTGAAAAGATGACAGAGCAAAAGATGTCTGATTCCTTATTAACCATGTGATAACTATATTTATTTCCGACAGTTACTTGCATGATGTTAGTTATCATTAACTAATGTAAAAACTTAGCCGCAACATATCAGAAGCCTATTCAGTGATTTTCAAAATTAAATACAAACAATTTGAATGGCCTATAATTAAGGAGACTTGGACGAATAGCTTCATCCAATCTCAGAAGTTGTTCACAAATAGCTTCATCCAATTTGGACAAAGAGGAGTCTGTAGAGTTACCTCTTTGGTGCTCAGATTTCTCAAAGAACGATTACCATCTCGAGCCCTCAAAACAATGCTTTGTAAAATCTGTAAATGGAGGAGATTATCTATCATCATATATTCAAATATACAGAAAAGACCAGATATCTGATAAATGACAACAAAGCAATAAATAGCATAACACACCATTATGAAGACTTGAATAGGGGATTTTGATGCAAGAATATCACATCTACCCCCCAAGAACGGAAGAATACATACACATGGAAAAACATTTTTACACAAGACTCGTTCTTAACAATGAAATCAACCAACATTAGTAATAAACAATTTTATATAATTGAGATCGAGCTCTGAGGTTCTTACTTTACGGAAAGGCTCAGGACCCATCTGCTTTTCCAACATTTGAAGGACAGCAACCTATAAAAAAAAAAAACAAGTTTTTAGCAAAAACAGAAAGGTCCACACATGAAATCAATTTTAACCAAGAAATATAGAACATACAGATTTCCATGATCTTATTTTTCCATAAAAACCAATACACTGGGTTCCATACAAATCCCTAGAAGCAGGACCGTAGCTTAAGGCAGTTGCACCACTATCGTCTGCTTGGCAAACAGCACAGTTAGCCTGCAATAAATGCCAAAATGGGAAGAAAGGTTACAGGAATTGATTTTCTTCTCTGGCAAATTGTCTGACCCACAATATACATACATGCACTTTCCGAAGTGTGTACAAAATGTAGTGTGTGCTTAACAACATATGTATGCAAACTATCATCATGCTACTGACAGTTACTCTATTCATATCACGGAACACATAAGGTTATCTTTGGACAATGATTCACTTGAGATTAAGTTCGAATTTTGTATTTACCATTTTTTCATTGGAATGAATACTGAAAGAATCATCCCTAAGGCCATGTTTAGTTCCCTTTCACTTGGATGGATTTTGGATATCAAAATGCACAGTTCTTGTTTGTTTTGAAGATACTTTCAAATACTGTTTGCCATTAGAAAATAACTATTTGTGGAATTGTTAGAAAAAAGATGGGAAATGCAAAGAAACAATTTATTAGTAGAAATTTAATATCAAATGAAAGTACAATCCCAAATCATAAACACCAAATATAGTAAAGGGCCGATGAGGTACATGACAAGTATCAGCTTGGGAAGAAATGCGAGCCAGATTCTCATAGAAAAATGATGTGGGCGAATTAAAACCAATTAATGGTATTTGATTGCGCCTTAGGTCTTTGCAAGCAACCACTTGAGTCTGTTCAATGTATAATCACTCTAATGTTAAAGGTTGTCTGAGCGTTCACTAGGAGTATGACATGGATTACTTCAATGGTGTAGTACTGGTGCTCGAACATTGGCTAGAGGAATCTTTTACCAGGTATCTCGTAATATCACCAATAGTAAACAATGAATTGTAAGCAATTACTTGACAAGTAAAGATATTCAAACATGTTTTTCATTGAATAGATTTCAAAGAAGAAGTAAAAACAAAGCAACGAAGATTTCAGTGTTTCATTACATCTAGAGTGACTAATCCACATCACAGCAACATATTATAAGCCAATAAGAAGTCATATTGCATCTAACAAGGAAATATAACAAACTCTCTCATTATTTATGAGGTGTTGAAATAAACAATACCTTGTATCTTCTATAGCGTGCTTCATTGTTTCCCAGGAACCTCTTAATAAAAGAATCAGTAAGAAACCCAGCAAGACCATCCACCAACCACTCTGCCAGAGAGTATTAGAGCAACAATATCAGATAAAGATTTTTCCACAATAACTAGTTCAAACATAAATATCATTATAATTCATCGAATGTCCCCAAAGGCATAACATAAAGATTAAAGTATTACCATCATTTGGAGTTTCAGGAGTAATGTATACTCCAAACCACTGTCTCGCAAGGGCATAGGCAAGTTTGATCCTTGTCTTTATAGTCTGTGCAGTCAATCAGTCACCAAACACAACAATAATGAAAGTAAGAATGTGTTCTAAGCTAAAAAGTCTTAACACTAAATTTTTTTCAAAAAGGAAAGGTCTAACATGAAATCAGAACAGGAAAACTGAAGGATATATAAGCAAACCTGGTCAATGAGCTTCTCATCAAACAGCAGATGAGAACTAAAGATGCTCATAGAAGCTGCCGAACTGCATGAGGATACTGTCATCTCAGGAGCAATAAACACTTGTGTATATGATCCAAATGGAAATGATGCAGAGAGGTAATCCTCATAGTGGCTGTTAAGAAGTGCACAGGACATCAGTAGTTGATCCGATAAAATTGAGTGAAATTCCAAGCACTTTATACACTAATATTGATACTGATAATAGCAATCAAACTCTGACCAGGTAGACGAGTTCTCAAAAATATCAGTTATAGTTGAGGGGTCACAACCAAGACAGGGAAAGATAAATATTAGTTGATACCTGAAAGCATTGTAGAAAAATACCACCGTGTTCCGCAGCTTTGACAAGTTAGAAGGTAGGCAAAAGTGTGATAGCAAACCACGATGACGATCAGGAAGAATTTCAAATGGCGCAACTGCCAAAGATATCCATTGAGCAGAAATAGGAACATCTAATTTATAAATGTATGTCTTCCGCGGTGGATCATCCTTGGTCAAAACCTACTAGAGGATGAATTCTTTAGTGCATTTCAGAAAATGACATAATGCCTTTAGAAAGTACATCTCTATAGAAGTGTTCTCACTTAAGGAATGTGGAAGAATCACTTTAGCATCACACACTACCAGTATATCTCGATATGACTTACCAATCATATACCTAGGCAATGCCATCTGGAATAAATATAAATATATATATATATATATATATATATATTGATTAAAGCACAACATCTACAAACATTAAGTTCAAAGTAGTGGGTTTTTTATGCAAGAGACAAGTATTTTTCCTATTTCCAGTTTTCCAAAAATTTCAAGACCTGAGTAATATCTCAAATTTTGCATGCAGAAGAAAATCATTAAACAACCTCTAAGGTGTCTACCCATCTTTGTAAAATTGTATAGCAAAAGAGACATCTCTCTGGCAAGAAGCAACCCCTATTACAAAGAGTTGAGGAGGTATTCGCATTTCTTTCGGAAAAGGAAAATCAAAAGCTGAGCAGGGAGGATGATACAGATTTCTCATGGGAAAAGGAGGAGATATCTCCTGCTTTCAGTAAGCAGTTCAATTTTATTTAATTTTCAATTGCTACTAGCTCACTTGAGAACCCTAGATATGTAGCCTTTTGTTTCAATTGACGTGTTCTCAAGAAACTTGTGCCTAAATAATGTTAGCTGCGTTAATAACCCCACACACCAAAAAATAACCTTTATTTACCTGATGAACTAAGGTGCCGGAGCTAACTGCAACGAGATTACTGGCCACAGTAAATTCCAGGTCATAACTGAACAAAATACAGAATAATCTACCATGAGCATAAGAATACAATGCCATTAAATAATTCAAGCTATTTGGCATTGCAAATACCAGCAACACTGCAAATTGTCATCCAAACAAGGAAACCAGCATCGTGCACGCCTCAACTGGTTATCCGTATGTAGGACATTGCCGTTAAAGTGAATTCCTGTCTCTGCCTTCTCTACCCAATATTCAATACGCACATGTTTCACATTCTGCACACACCTACATAAAAAATAAGAGACAACTAAAGCTCATAACCCCGTTAGAAGAAGACATGTAATTGTGGTTCACAAACTCTAACACCAACCTGCACAAAGTGGTTATATAAAAAGACTATTATTTCTCATAAGGTTTCAGAATTCGGAGACATTGTTATGGTGACGAAAGGTTAAACAATAACGACATGGCATTTCTAGTAAATCAAATTGTTCTGATAAAAAAAAAAAACAAATAAATGCAACTACTTGAGGTATGACAAATTGAGTTCTCTAGAATAATACACTAAAACATTGATTGGTCTAACATAACCATGCCATTAAGCATCTATCAGAGACCAAGTTTCTTCAACATATATCATAAAAAGAGTAATACATATATATCTAAGATTTTTACGACCCAAGATTTACGATGAAAGCCTCACATTCTTGCTTTTTCTACAGTAGAGAAAGAAAAACCAAAAGAAATTGACAATGATGGTATTTAGGACTCATACTTATTTAGTTAAAGGCTCTTTCTGGTTTCAACAAAGAGACTGAACTAACATAACTTGATGTGAATCCACTGGTTAAGAAGAAAAAATTTGTGTTGTTAGACATTTCCTCTTTTTTTTTTTAACTTGTAAAATGAACTTATAATAAGTCAAGAATACTCCTCTCTTCTCAGCCTGACTTTGGTATAGGGGAAAGGAAGGAAACAGAACATAAATGACAAATAATATTACTTTCTTAAATAATGGGAACATAAAAAATTCTTGTCATTTCATTTTTTTCTAGTATTTCAAATTATTTCTAAATTATTAAGTCTTTAAGTAATCTCTAAAGACCAAGAGGATTTGATAACAGCTAAACACTAATCCAAACATGGAACTGAAATTTGGGTCTCATTGATTATTTCACCCCAAAAAAAGTATTTATGAAGATGCAACATGGATAAATTTAGATCTCGTTGCAGGAATATGCTAGGAATTTTTTATATAAGATACAATTTTTTTTTTTATTAGAATAAAAAGAGATGCAGGAGATAAGAAGTTCCACACAACCTAAGCAGCGGATAAGTAACCATTTAAATACCTGCTAGCATCAGCAGATGCTGATTCCCCATTGTCCATGGGCATATATTCTTCTTGAATGATATCAGTTTTAGTGGTCTTGCTACACATTATCAGCAAATTCGGAAGTAATTCAATCTCAAGAGATGACAAATACACAGACCCAGAAGCGTCAGCAGCTGAAGTGGCTGATGAAACCACGCACCATCTGTCCTTAGGGTCCAGATGCTGATAATGAGGGAAAACTTCGAATTCTGCTGGCTCCCCATCGACTGTAACCTTCTCAATTGCCAGATTATCCGCATGCAAACCCACAATTCCATTGTCCGGTATTGCTATCTGCAATTCTGTATACCTGAAATTGGCGTAATTCATTAAGTAGAGTTGCATTCAACAAATTTTATTACATTTTAGTTCAGATTTAACAGCTTCATAAAGTAAAAGTAAAAAAGAAGAAGAAATGGGTGGAGGTGGGGGGCTAGCAACCCAAAATATTGTGAACACAACCAAATAAACATTTCAACTCTAAACCCCAGCATTCAAATGCTAAAAACATACGGCCTTCATACTTGGCTAACTAAAAGATATCAAAATGGAAATATCACTGTTCTGTTTCTTTTAAATTTCTTGTAGCATATATTTCATTAGATATACTGAGCTAAACGTGAGCTGGATGTCTGAAAATTCAGTGCAGAGCAAAGGCAATACCATTACTAAAACTTAAATCACCCGGTATAGTATGACATATACATATACAAACATTATTTCAATTCTGAAATAACAAAGAAGTGGGTAAGGAGTTGAAATCAAGAATGATACCCGTAGATTCGGCGGTTGTCCATGTCAATGGATAGACAGAGCTTCTGATGCTTGACAACTGCCTCCGAATTACTATTATCTCCATCTCTTTGCTCTTCATTCTTTGCTTTTTTAGCTTTAGCCATCTCAACATCTGCAGATAAGATGTATGTATATGTTACTTCTATTTCCTATCAAAAGGTTGCATATGAGCTGTTTAACGAACTTGGATCAAATTAAAGCTTGCCAAGCTGAACCATTTTGTGCTCAAGCTGGCACTGCACCGGTTCAGCTGGTTCTGTATCAAGCTCAAGCTCAAGCCAAGGTGGTTAAACGCGTAAAGCACCCTCGAGGATAAAAGTCCTACAGCGCTTTAGACACAAAGAGCAAAAATAGTGCGTGCACCATCCAAGTATGCGCACCATTCTAAAAACATTATTCACTACACTCCATTAAAATTGGAAACAATATAGAGGCAAATTTTCGTAAAATTACTGTCTTTGGTATAATTAAGCAACATTTCTTCACGGAGGAATTATGTTTGTTCTACTGAATCAAGCAGAGCAGTCTTAATCATACGGGTCAAAGAGAAACTTTCAAAATTCAAATATCATTAAAACAAAAAAATAAAAAATAAAAAGTAGTCGGTTTTCACGACGCACTCCACCGGAAAGCTAGCTTCTGGCAGCCGGGAATCGAAAACAAGAAACACGTGCAAATAAATAAAGTAAAAAAAAGCACAAAAACTTACCTTCTTCAAGTTCGTTCGCTCGCTGTTCAGTGTTGGTTCATGCCCCTGATTTAATTGGGACACCCTTGCCCTAATTTCCGTGTAGTAATTGAGACGGTGGATGGGCATGCATATATACAAATTTGGGCAAAACCCTTTATTAATTAAAAGAAAAAAGACCGAAAATATATGGTAATTAGATTTAATTAGTTGAGTTAATAATTTTCAAAATGAAAATTATTAATGACTTTTGAATTCTACAATTGCGTTACTTTTTGATATATCATATCATTGCTATCACGAGTTTAAAATTATTTTAGTGGTACCATCGAAAATGTTTATTTAAGTGGCTTTTAAATTTCAATTGTCTAACTTAGTTCGGTGTTAATTATTTAATTTGGACTTTTGCAGGATTCATTTGGTTATTTTCACATTTATATAATAATTTAGATTTTGACTGTATAATTTTTGTTTGTCTTAGTTTTCATATTTTATTCAAAACATTTTCAATAATATCGTTCAATTACTTTAAATATGTACAATTTTTTTTTTAATTAAAAAGACTAAAGTATAGAACTTTCTAAGACTACTCTTATTGGTGACACCCATCCAACCCAACCCAACAATAAAATATTAATTTCTCTCTCTTCCACCTACACAATCCACAACCCAACCTAATTTCAACATTTTCATAGTTTATTAGTGACACCAACCTAACCCAACTCAATTTTTTTTCTCATATTTAATAATT
Organism: Scutellaria barbata; assembly: GCA_028654395.1. Taxonomy (NCBI): domain Eukaryota; kingdom Viridiplantae; phylum Streptophyta; class Magnoliopsida; order Lamiales; family Lamiaceae; genus Scutellaria; species Scutellaria barbata. Next base: position 186,745 of record CM053655.1, on the reverse strand, counting down.
ATATATTATTTTGTGAGCATATTTTTTATTATATTTCACAATAAATTAAATCGAAATTACAATAATTAAAATACGAAATAGAAATTACAATAATTGAAATACGAAATAGAAATTACGATAATTAAAATACGAAATCAAAATTACAATAATCAAACTACAAATTATATATTTAATTATCAATACCAAATTTGTTCAAAATATGCTCAACCAAGTCGTTTTTAAGAGCATTATGAGTTTCTCAATATTGAACTCTATTTATAGAGAATTTTTTTTTTATGAATTTTGATATTTTTTTAATTTTTTTAAATAAAATTTATTTTCAATATTAATACTTTAAATTATATCCGAAAAAAATTAATCGAGACCAATAGAAAAATGACACGTGTATAAACTGTATACAAAATGAGTGTCATGACATTGGTCACCATTGTCATGACATTTTCCTTATCTCTCCTATTAAACAATTAATATATGTGGTGACATTTGGTTGTGACATCCACCAAATGTCACAAATAAGAGTAGACTAATAATTTGGCATTTCGAGGTTGGTAAATAATCGTTCATATGGACGCCAGCATAATACCACTTAAATTTTGATCAAATTATAAATATGATACGTATGAGAAATTTATGTTTTTTATGCAAAATAAATAAATAATGTGCTACACTTGATAAAATTTGTCAAGTGTGTGACTGATTTTTTCTTTCAACCGTATAAACTAGGAATATTTGTATTCATATCCAATAAATTTCTTTGTATAGTTGTACTACGTTTAGATATACGTCCATTTTTTTTTTTTATGACCACGACTATTAATTTCCGCAGTGACTATATAACTACCTTCACCACTCTTCGTCATTCATTTACTAGTTAAATTTAAATTCTTTCAATAAAATTTGGTTGTTGCTTAGAGTGTGATAATTAGGCAAACATGGATAACCATCAGTTTTTGTAAGACAGTTGTGAAGCTAACAATATATTATCACTTAAAATAATTCAAATTTCAATATATTGATCATGTTTGGTTTAAATTCTAAATAGTGGAGTAAAACAGTTATTTTATGACGTCTTACAATAGTAGTTGTATATATATATAGATTAAAAAATCAAAAATTAAAATTGAAATAAAATAATTGCAGATTTTAAGAACAAAATGAAGAATTTAGAAACATATGGTTGTATTTGGATAAAAACACGTATCAATCAATTAAGGGTAGAACAAAAATAAAAATAAAAATCCATTTTTTTAACATATTCTAAGTAAAAAAAATCCAAAACTTTTGTATCCTAATAAAAATCCTATTATTCTTTAGTTTTAGTAGCAAGTGTACTGTACACCTACTATTGCACCTTATACAAATTCTACTAAACTGAATAAATCTTGTAAAAAACAAAAAACAGCGATGGATTATTGATACCAAACCACAAGAGTCTATATGATGTGAATAAATTTTCTTTAAGTATTTATTATAACAAGGACTATTATTTTTTTACGGCTAAAACTTATATGCACCAGGGGCATGAATTCTAGATCTGTACCCCCAATCCGAATCGATACGTGGGCCGCTTTTAAGTACACATCCACGCGTCCCTATGCTCGGCGCACATCCACGCGTCCCTATGCGCGGCCACACCATAGCTTGTGCGCCGCGCACCATCTGAATTTTATACTTTAAGATATCACTCATTTACTCTTAAAGTATCACACATTTATTCTTAAGGTATCACACTGTTTACCCTTCAGGTATTAATGTAAAAACAGCGCTGCGTTCTTCTTTTTCCTTTCTTTTTTTTTCTTCTCCCTCCTTCTTCTTAATCTATTTTCTTATCAATTTGTTATTCTTCTTATTTGTTTCGTACATTATTTTTCTTCTCTATCTTCTTACTCTTATTCTTCTTCTCTATATTCTTATTCTTATTCTTCATCAAATCTTCATAAAGTCATTTATGAAGTTTTTTCTACTTCCTCTTCTCTTTTACTCATTTTCATAGATTTAGATAATTGATTTCAAATCACAATTTATTACAATAATTTTAAAATATTGAAAATCAATTATTTCAAATAATATGAAATCATGATTTGTTGATTTTGAGGAATATTTTTAAATTTTAAGATTTTTCAATGAAAATATTAGTTGTATGCTCTTAAGGTATTACACATATTCATTTCAGGTATTACATAAATATCTTACATGTATTACACATGTTCTTTCAAGTATTAAAAAATACCTTACGGGTATTACACATGTTCTTTTCAAGTATTACACTTACCTTATAAGTATTACACGTGTAATTTTATAATATTATATATCTAGTACTTATAGATCATATCAGTAATACTTTTAAGCAATCATATATCAATGTTTTAGGGTAATTATGATTTATAAAATCATGAACAATCAGAATTTTTGTAATATCTGTAGAACATATATATGTAATACCTATAGAATAAACCAATAATACCCCATACTTTTTTTTTCATAATATCTTGAAGGTTTTACTTACATATAATTCAATCATGTAATTTTATAATATCTGAAAAGTATATATGTAGTATTTATAGATCATATCAGTATTGTGGGATAATTCTGATACCAGAATTTTAAATACAAGATTTTCATCATCTTCTTCCACAAAATTTATTCAAAATCATATTACTCAATTAATAACCAACTATTATATTACTAAATTAATAACCAACTATGGTGTTTGTTGCATTAATTATCTCGTATGTTGCTATAAATTGGATCAAGATAGAAAGAGTTTCAAGTTATAAGAAACTAAAAACTCTAGATATTTATACACATTAAGAAGAAAAAAACTTGTTGGAGTATTAGAAAAATAAGAACCCTAAACGTGTAGCAATCATGTGAAGAAATTAAGAAGGAAGAAAGAAAAAAAAAAGGAATAATAGGGAAGAGGTAAGGAAAAAAAAAGAAAAAATGAGTATTTATGTAGGAGAGAGAAAAACAAAATAAAAAAATAAAAAAAGAGTGGAACGGATACAGCATAAGAGAGAGATAAAAAAAAAGGAAAAAAAAACAAAAAACAAAAAAAAAAAGAAGCGGGTCGGGGCACACAAGTGTCTCTTTTTTTACGGTAGCATTCAACCACATACATTATTCCTCATATCCAACAACTACCAATATTTAAATACTTAAACCAGAAACTACAAAATATTTGTCACTTCACAAATAAATTTCATTTAATACTTATCATTAGAAAAAAAAAAACTTAGTAATTTATATATTTATCTTATAATATTATTCAACGTCTGATATTTTTTTTTTTGAGTGTATCATGATTAAAAAAGATTTTACAATTAAGATATTAAAACATCAACTTTTTTTACTGTGATAATTTGTGTGTAAAATAATTTTTTGTCTTCTGAGTTGTGGGTTGTGGTCTTGTGAAATGCATTGAGTCTCTTTATTGGCCTCTTTACAATATTCAAATACATATAAACCATGTCAATAATATGTTTGGTCTTGTGAAATGTATTGGGTCTCTTTACAAAATTGAAATATATATAGATCATTTCAATGATATATTTTGCTATATACATTTGATTTTACTTAAATCACATCACATCAACAGTTTTTATATTTAATTTTATTATGTATAATTAATTAATTCAAATTTAATATTTAATATTTAATCTAAAACGTGTATATTTTTTATAGATTGAAGCAATTATTTCTTATTGTTAATCGTGTATTAAGGCATCACATCATGAGATGAGATCGATTGTGGCATTGTGTTGGATAACAATCGAAACAATGATAGTTAGAGATATGTATATATTTAAGATTTTTTATTTGATCGTATCAAATCCAAATCTAAAAACGTGTTGAGATACCAAAAACCATCTAAATCGAAGTCATATATTTTTGACATATGAAAATTCATCCAAATCGATTACGTATAAATTATGAAATACTTAAATATATCAAAATCAAATCTAATATACATACCGTAACTATATCTTATATAATGGATGAAGATATATCAAAATCGGACTTGTATCCATGCTGGTGGAAGAAAACCAGCACCATATGCTGGGCTAAATATGCCACCGTTTTAATCAATTCATTCATTTTATTTTATTTTCCATTCCTTAATTTCTCTCATATTTTCCATTTCATTTATATTATTTATTATTATTTTATTAATATCTCTCATCATGCTATCTAGAGGATTTGTAATTTTTTTATTAATTTTTCTCTCTTTATATATGTTTTAGAGAATATCAAATTTCAACAAAATATCAATAATCATGTATTAGGATTTGGACAATAAAAAGTTATTCAATCTCTCAAAACATTTCTTCTCGATCAACTAACTTTTTTTTAGAGTTTGTCGATATTAATGACTCAATATTTAACTTTTTTATAACTTATCGATATTAACCATATACATCATATATATTACTGAAATATCTATATATTAATATTTAACTTTTTTAGAACTTATCGATATTAAAGACATTAATCATATCAAAATCCTAATATTTAGAAAACCAGCCGAGAATTTAAGTCCATCAAAATTCTAATGTTTATAATTAAAAAATTGTGGTGTTACTAATAAATCATATCAAATCCAATAAATTTAAGATATAACTGATATTTGATTAATTAACATGCAATAAATATCCGATTAAATAATATATATAACCACTATCAATGAAATATGATATATCGATGCATAAACCAGAAGAATCAGTGGGCTCATCGATTATTCTGAAAGTCTTCTCCGTATTTAGTTGTCTGCAGCCATACTCATTTTCACCCGCCGCCGTCCGCCGCCCAGCAGAAAGCAGCACCCTAACGGCGTAGTTTTGAACCCTAGTCTGGAAACTCCAAAATGATCAATACGGTAATTGCAAAACATGGTATTGATTGATTGATGTTGTAAATCTGAAAGCTGCGATTCCGTACTGTAATCAGTTTAATTGGTCTGTTTATTATGTAATTGTAAAATTAAGATGATCGTGTTCAGCAGGGAAGTGGATCAGGGCCGGTGGTTCAAAGCCCTCGATCTCCATTGTCGCAATCTCCGTATTTAACGGTATCAGTATCGGATCCAGCTAAAATGGGAAATGGAGTTCAGGCTTATATCTCCTACAAGGTTATCACCAAGGTAGTACTTAATCGGTTTTTGCATGTGTAAATTGTGTGCTCGGCGCTGTATAATCGTCAGTCTACTGCATTAGTGATTTGTGTTTTGCTGTTAGTTGGGTGTTTCAATTGCACCCAGCTGTGATTATGAGCTAGTAGTTGGTTCAGAGTAGAAGTATATTACATGCAATTATTCACCCATTTGAGTTTCTAAACAATGAAATTCATATAAATGCTGCGTATATTTGTTGGTTCCTCTCTAAAAGTAATTGGCTAAGTATCTGTATTAGTACTTTCACTGAATGTCATTCAGTGTCCATGAGAATGCAAAGTTAGGTTGAATATCGGATTCTGTTAGCCCATAGGATTTTGTAGCTTTTATGAGCTCAGGCCTGACCTTACTTTATTTTTGGTACTGGTATCAAACTCATAGCTAGTTGGGTTTTATAACTTTTAGGTCAACTACACATCTGTATGTGTGAATTAATAGAGAGGGGAATGAGGGGGGTGGGAGTGGGAGTGGTCTGGGGGTGTGGTGGCTTCGTCAGGTGGTTGGGGGTTGCCCTTGTATACCTAGGGATACCTTTGCTCTCTGTGCATCAAGATAAGTAAATTATTCTGCATCAGGTATCAAAATAGAGAAGAAACAAAATAACTTAACAAACTCAAGTTGAGTTTTCATTGGCCTAAGATGACTAGAATTAATGTGAAAGCAACTCATGGAGATATATTATATTGAATTGCTTTTGTGTGATGATACTGAAGTTGTTCAAAAAAAAAAAAAAAAAGAGTTCAATTTCTGCTTTTGATTAACTACCAAATATTTCTCTACTTGTTCAGTGACTTATATATATATATATTTATTTATATATACTTGACTATTTGTTAAATCAGCTTGCTTTTACAAAAAAACAAAACTAAATATTCTTATTTATGTTTTGGATCCTTCGACGCTATCTTCTCATCATTTATGAGTCCATTACTTGTATCTTGCACCTGAAATGAATTTTTTATCGGCTCTTCATCATCTATTTTCCCCTGGCTTGTTTATTATTCCAAGTTTAATGTTCTTATTTAATACTAGATTGGTGATATAACAAACTTTAGGATTTGTGTGCAGACAAATTTTCCTGAATTCGATGGCCCTGAGAAAATTGTTATCCGACGATATAGTGATTTTGTTTGGTTAAGAGACCGCCTTTTTGAAAAGTACAAGGGTGTCTTCATCCCTCCACTTCCAGAGAAGAGTACTGTAGGTAATAAGTTGAAGATGTGTTTTCCTTTTCTCATGAGCAGTTGCAGATCTTTGTTATTTTATCCAGCTTGAAGATATATATATATATATATATATATATATATATATATGTACTGTATATATATATTTTTTGGTCACATTGAAATCAAAGGATGTGTTATTTGATTAAATCAACTATTTGTCCTGGAAACATCTTTTTGGATCATTGGTGAATCTTCTTTTTTTTTTTGTAAAATTCAAGCAGATCAAACTTAATATTTGCAAAAAGTTTGTATTGGTCAAAGCAGCACAATTATCCCTGTGGCCTCTGTTTTGTACTTCAGGATAGATGATACTTTTGGCTAACATGTATTTAAACTAAATCCTCTTTTACTAGAATGAGATAGACATGGTGAATGGCTTCTGTGTTAGATTTTGCAATAAATTTGCACTGGTACCTCTGTCTCGAGGTCAAGCCTCTTCTGTTCCCATGACTTGGAACAAGTCAAGTGTTGTTATTACACTCTGGCCAAGTGGACACATTTTCCTCCGCCAAATTTGATTTCCTGTCTCCATAGGACAAGAAAACAGAGATAGGATCTTGCATTTTGGATTCAAAGCCATGGATTAGTTCTATTATTGTTTCCATCCATGAGATTCTAGCTTAGAATGATTCTTTGCATCTCCCTAACTCCGGAGATATTAATATTACTATTCACTAGTTTATGATTTTTTTCCACAAGCTTATATAGCGTAAAACTAATTAGTGGTGGATGACATGGTATTACATTTCTGCAAGATTTTTGAACTAATAGAGCGTAACATTGGCTTCTGGCACAGAGAAGTTCAGATTTAGTGCTGAGTTCATTGAAATGAGGCGTCAAGCTCTGGATGTGTTTGTCAACCGTATAGCTTCACATCATGAGCTTCAACAGAGTGAAGATCTAAGAATATTTTTGCAGGCTGATGAGCAGGTAATTCAATAATCTTTTTGTGGTATCTTTTTTAGAAACAAAGAACCATACATTAGATGGAGGAAGACACTAGGAAAATGTATGTGAGCATGAATTTACACTAAACAGGGGTTGTGTCCAACGAATTCAATTAATCCACAGTATTTGGATTTAAAAATCTTATTCCCTTGAGGAAGTCCCCATATTGTAATGCAGAATGTATTGGAACTAAAAAGCGTGATGGTTTTAGAGTTTCCATAATACTGATTCGATTGATGTTATGCAAAGAGCAATTAGGATTTGATTATATAGTTTGCTACTTCCAGCCAATTCTTTTACTTGTTACTTTGCACATTCATAGTTGTCTGTCTTACCTAGATGTTTTTACTTCTAAAAGTGTAAATCAGTTGAGAAAGGGAATCATTTAACATTTTAACAAAATGTACATGATCATTAACTTCCATGCTTTGGAGCATGGCTGCAAGATATCTTGATTGACCATGCATCACAAATTTGAAAAAGAAAGGCTATGCTGTTTTTTACCTTTTCCACTTTTGCTGTAGACAATGGAAAGAGCAAGATCCCAGGACATTGGTATCTTCAAGAAGAAACCAGCAGACTTGATGCAAATTTTCAAGGTATCACACCTCTGCAGGATTAGACACTATCATAGTTGAGCAAATAATCTGTAAAGAATGCTATTTTTATCAACTCCTATCATAGAGCTTCAACATATCATTGTTCACACTGAAGGAGGATATCAACTGCTTGAACTGCTCCTCCATTGTGTGCTTTTATTTAGATGACCCCAGTATATTGTATGTCATTTCTGTTGGGCAAGGGGTCAAAGCATTTCATATATGACAGTGGTATCCTTTTAATGTTGACAGGACGTACAATCTAAAGTGAGTGATGTTGTTCTTGGAAAGGAGAAACCAATTGAAGAATCAAATCCGGAATATGAGAAGCTGAAGAACTATGTTTTTCAGCTCGAAGATCACCTTGCTGAAGCCCAGAAGCATGCTTACCGTCTTGTAAAGAGACACAGGGGTATATGCAAATGTTAAATGCTTTTCGTTTGTGTGCGCTGTGTGGAAATTTTGGACTCTTTTGTATTTTCCTCCCCAACTGCTAGTCATTAGCAAGAATTAATGGTTGTAACATATCTGATTTTGTAACTGCCATTTCATGTCTATTCCACCTTAACCTTGCTTTTTTTTTTTTTTTTGTTCTCTTTTTCTTCCCTAACACATATTGACATTTAGTCCACATGATTGGAAACCTTTGTACATTATTACAGAGTTGGGACAATCTTTGTCGGACTTTGGTAAGGCAGTCAAGCTACTAGGTGACTGCGAAGGTAATGCTCTTGGAAAGGCATTTTCAGAGCTTGGTGCTAAATCAGAGACTTTGTCAATTAAACTTCAGAGAGAGGTATGATTTGATATGTTGTAAAGGGTTCTTTAGTTTGGATGGTTTTTAAACCTTTCCTTGCCTTTTATTAGGCTCAGAACCTCTTGATGAATTTTGAAGAACCTTTGAAAGATTATGTTCGAGCAGTGCAGTCTATTAAGGTTAGTTCATTTCCTTGATTTGTTGAAGTATAGCTTTATTTTAGACACTGCTGTAGATAACATTGTTTTCTGAAAATCTGGGATATGTGCTGTATCTTAAGTATGTATGAGCAAATTAGAATAAGGAAGATACAGATGATTGGATTTTGAGGAAAAAAATTTGACATGTCAATGCTGTTTGTAGTGTGTGCTTGAACTAACATCCATCATGCCACTTTTAAGACTATATTTTTTATCCATGTTTATGCATTACTTTGCCTTTGTTAAGAAAATTGATCGTGCTTTCTGTTACTTATGGGACAGGTGACAATAGGAGACAGAGCAAATGCATTCAGGCACCATTATGAACTGGCTGAAGCAATCAAGTTTAAGGAAATAGACATGTATGATCCCTGAGTCCAAACTCTTTGCTTCTCTGTGAACAGTGGTGAACCCCTTGATTATATAACATTATGCTAAATGGAAACTTTGCTTCAGTGATTGCTTTTGGATATTTACTGAACTTGTTCAATTTGATTGCTTTTCTTCCTTCCAAGCTAGTATGTCTTTAATTTTGTATGGTATCTGTAAGATTGTTTATTTGCAAAATCCAAGTGAACAGAGTTGGAAAATTGTTCTTCTTTATAAGTACCACATATAGCCATAGTTATTATCTGACTTATGTGTTGGTGTTAAAAGATATTGTTCTTTGCTTTATAAGTACCACATATAGCCATAGTTATTATCTGACTTATGTGTTGGTGTTAAAAGATCTGCTGGTTCTCCTAAAAAAAAAAAAAGGATCTTCTAGATTCATTTGCTGGGTATATATATTTTTTTTCAGGAACAAGCTCAGGTTAACGCGCTCAGAGAAACTGGTTGAAGCTGAGCAAGAATATGAGGAGGTTGTCAATAATTTCATGAAATTTTCTTGTTTACATTCTGGAATCTTCATTAGGTGGTTGATGATAATTTTTCTGATGCAGCTAAAAGCTGATGGTGCGGAGGCGGCAAGAAGATTTGAGAAAATTGTGAAGCTAATGAACGAAGAGATAGTTCGATTTCAAGAAGAAAAAACATTAGATCTGGGCCTGGCTTTTCATGAATTTGCCAAGGGTCAGGCACACCTGGCAAACAGTATAGCTGATGCCTGGCGAAGCCTTCTTCCCAAGATTGAAGCTTGTTCTTCCTCCTAATCATTTCACCTTTGTATAACTGTACAGACTGAAACCTAAATTTCATCTTTACTTGTAACTTATAAACATCGTAATTTTCTCTTTGTTATTTTTAATTTGATGAGATTTTTATTGAGTTTGATGTAATTTTGATTGAAACTCTCTTGATGGCTCAGTACTTACACATCCTTTTATTTTCACAACTTAGCTTGTAATGTTTCAGGTTTTTGCCTTTTGTGAATAAAAAAATATGTTGGCTGTCTTATTAGGGGTAAATAGTACGTCAGCTGAATCAATAAAAAAATCGAATTGCGTCAATTTTGTTGTGTTGTTGACTAAAAATTAATTTAGCAAATAAAATATGAAACAGAAGCAAAAATGAGAGATTGTGGACCACATGGTTGTGGTTGATATTGAATGTGAAAATCTATCCACTTTCTCAGCACCGCATAAGCTGCTCAACCTGCAGTGCACCCACCCTAAATCGAGAAAGCTACACTGGTAAACAAAGAAGCAACAATGGCTTCCATGGCCTTTAGACAAGTTGTTAACATAATACATGCATCCCATGTAAAATCTTCAACATCTAACCTTTTCAAACCTAAGTCACCTATATTCATCACCACGACCACCAACATTGGACAGTTCCTTAATCCTGTCGAATTCTCAAGAAAAAGCAATCCAGTTGCAGTGTCTAAGGCATCCTCAGCGCCTGTAAATGGCGATGAAGAGGGAGTTTCTCTAGGGACCATGAAACTGCCCCTCGACACTGACGTTGCTAGATTTGAAACATTGCTGTTTCAGGTAATGTACAATATATATGCTTTTTAAATTGCTATTTCTTGTTTCAGTTTCACCTCTCTAACTGGCATAAAAAGAAAAAAGGCTTTGGATTATACTTATCATTAGTAGTATTTGCATTGGATTTCTTGTTGATGACAGAGATAATTTAGTCTAATGACATTGAATTAATGGAAATAGAATTATTATATCAGAACAAGACAATTTCCTTGGCTACTTAACTATGTGGAATGGTGACAGGCCTTATGATTCATGCTTTGTACTTTTGCATCCAATCAAAAGTTGTTAACTTCATTGAAAAGATTAATTTCTTTGGTGTTGGACGACCATATTTTATTGATGAGACAAGCACAATACAAAATTCAAGCATGACCGGACAATGAGTAAGCCATGAAATATGACAATGATGGTAGTTTTGTTTATGTAATACTAATTCTGAGTTTACAGTGGGGGAATAGCCTATGTCAAGGTGCTAATCTACCACTTCCAATGCCACTCAAGGTTGGTACTAAAAAATGCTTTGCAAATGCAATTCCTAAGCGAGTAAATATTTGCTTTGCTTAGTTAAATTTGATTTTGTCTATCTTTGCAGGTAGACAAAATCCCTGGTGGAGCTAGACTGGGTTTCATTAGTGTTGGAGATGGAACAACCCAAGTGCTTGTGTACATAGATTGCTTGGTAACTCCAGCTACTGATAATTCTGCTCCACTGTTTCGGGCTATAAGAAATGGGCCCTCCAAAGATCAACCACCTCCTGGAGAACCAAGAATCATGAGAAGCATGTTAGATGCCTTAAACAAGTGTGTTGAAATAGCAAGACTTTAACTTCTTTAATGTTATCTTTTAACTTCTCTCAATTCATATACAAACATTGTGTAGATTTTACACAAGTTCTCATCATATTAATGAACAAACACACTATGCAACTTAAATGATCGATCAAAACAAACAGAAATCTGCACAGATAATGAACTTACAACTTCTAACATGTGTCTGATACAAATGCAACACATATTTCAACAATTAAATAATATATTAATCACACTATATTATTATATTTAAAGTTGAATTAGACGATGTGTATTGTACAGAATATCATACACATTTTTCCTAATTTTATTAAGTTTGATTAAATGCTTTTTAATTCCTGTGTATCAGACGAACCCTGCACTAGTATATAATATAGAAAAGAAAAACCAAGTTGTAGAATTCTCTATTCTTGGTCATCGGTAGTACCTGAATATCTATTACCTATATAAAAGTGTGATATTTCTTACAAAATATGGATTGCCAAATATATCTTTATCAAAGATTATTATTTAAGATCATAATAGTCATTTAGAATTTTCATAATTAAATAACTTTATATTAAAATCATAATTCAAAATTTTATAGAATCTCATTATAATTAAAACTCTAATTAATATAAAAGTGTCATATATAAGATATTTATATTATTTCTTTTCTTTATTTGAATTGATCTTCACGTGCTTAGCACGATGATCTAAAACTCGTTATATATTAAAAAAGCAGGAAAATCATTGTCATGGAGCACATAACTAAGCAAGATCAAAGTTGTCCGTTGCGCAGACACTGAATCCTATAAAAAAATGTCATTAGAATCTGATGAGATTCATTCCCGATGGAGAAACACAACTCAGAGGATTTCTGGAATACAGGAGATGATGATGGCTATGATGCTGTAGTAGTTGGCTCAGGATATGGAGGCTCTGTTGCTGCTTGTCGAATGTCAATGGCAGGTTTGAAGGTGTGTTTGTTGGAGAAAGGACGTAAGTGGGAAGCTCAGGATTTTCCAACTGACAGTTTCAAGATCATGTCTACTGTCAGGATTGAAAACACTAACTTAGGGATCAACATTGGTCCAAACGATGCTCTCTTCCAGGTTTGCTTTGTACGTATAAGCTCTATGATCTTGAATCTTGATACTAACAGAATCAATGTTGTCCCCATCTACAGGTGCATATACAGGATGATTCTCTAGCAGCATCTGCCTGTGGCTTAGGTGGCGGTTCACTAATAAATGCAGGAGTGATGTTCCCCACAACAGTTGCTGCAAGAAGGAATCCTAAATGGCCCGAGGCTTGGGAAAAAGACTGGGAGAGATATGAGGCCTCTGCTTCAGACATGCTAGGGCTACATACTTTTCCTATCAAGTTTCAGAATTCCCAGATTATGCAGCAAGTCATCGACAAAGAGTATGATAACAACATCCACATCCCACTGAAACTAAGCTTGAATATTGATATGGAAGAAACGAGCAAGTCCCGACAGCCTGGAAACTGTCTAGCATGTGGGAATTGTCTTTCCGGTTGTCCATACAATGCTAAAAATTCTACTGATAAAACTTACTTGGTCTCAGCTATTCAAGTATGTTTTCTCTTACATTTTTAAGTCTTTAGAAGCATATTTTTAGTTACAAGACATTTTCCTGTCCCAGGCTATCATAAGCTCTACGGTTCAACTCTTGGACTGATTGATGTCATAAAAAAAAAAAAGGATCATAAATTTGAACTAACTTATTTTCTGGTCACAGGCAGGATGTACCATTAAAACGGAATGTGAGGTTCAGTACGTGGTAAGAAATGATGAGGATTACTACAAAGCGGAGGGAGGATTCAAGGGAAGAAGACAACGACGGTGGCTTGTATTTCTCAATGAATTTGACTATGTGGCATCAGATATAGTTATACTTTCAGGTAAGTTCATCCAGAAGATAATAACTTTATTCTTTCTTAGCAAAACATAAGTTACATCATTTTTTCTGTAGCCGGAGTATTTGGTACAGCAAAAATACTATTTCAATCACGATTGAGAGGATTGTCAGTATCACAGAAGCTTGGCTCAGGATTGAGTTGCAATGGAAACAATGTTGCTTATCTTGCTGGCAGCTCAGCCCCGTTAAACGCATCTGGACTAAACAGGAAACAGTTTTCTGGTATCCCTTTTCAAGAAAGACCTGGTCCATCAATTTCTTCATCATATACTTCATCACTGGGGTTCACCATTCAGGTTTTTTTTTTCTTTTTCTTGAACATGCCTAATTATCCAACAGTTTATACTAAGCAGCCTTATTTTAGCAGCATAATGTATTAAACGTGACTGTTTTGCTGCAGAGTGCCGTAATTCCAACAGCATATCCATGCTTCTTGTTCAAAGGAATAACAACATATGGATGTAAATCTGGTAACTGGTTCTTACGTGAGATGATAGACAGGCTAAAGCATGTCTTAGGTTTGAAGTGTAGCCAAGATATGGTTCTGAATGTTATAGGACATGATGACAGCAATGGGAAACTTACTTTTGAAAAAGATTCAAACAGGATCTTGTTTGAGGCTCCACATGATCCTTTACTTCCACGAAAAGTTGAAGCTTTACAGAAGCTGGCAAAGAAACTAGGAGGAATCCTGTTAATGTCCCGATATAGGAGCACTTCAGTACATCTCTTGGGAGGTTGTGTTGCATCATCAGATGTTTCCTCAGGCGTGTGTAATCCTGATGGTCAAGTTTATGATAACACATCTCCAACTGGGGTCCACACTGGACTTTATACTTGTGATGCCTCCATAATACCTTGTTCAGTTGGAATCAATCCTACTCTAACTATTGCAGCAGCAGCTGAGCATGTAAGCAGAAACCTTGTACAGAATGCTGTCAATTATGTTGGAAACTCTGTCAACAGAGGTTGTAATAAGAAAGAGGGATTAATCTCTAAGTTTAAGACAAAGAAGAGCTGCAACGAAGAAGTTGGGGTGAAAGAAACCATGAGAGGGCAAGTTGGTGGAATGCCTTGTACAGCTTACCTCAAGTTGAGGTTCAAAGCTACTCGAGTTTCTGAGAAAACAGAAAAGGATATTGGGAGATCACATTCCCTTCTTCAAGGCAAAGTCGGTGGACACATCCTATGTAAGGGTATAGAAATGGACAAGATGTATGTCATACATGGAGAGGTTGATTTATGCAAGACAAATATCAAAACACCTTATACACAGTATATGCATTACCATCTCCTCCTTGCAGCTTCATCTGGTTCAAGGTTGGTCTAGATTTAGATTTCCTGTTTTCCAATAGTTTTTTCCCAGACTAATGAAAGGGCATTTGATGCAGATATGTTGTTGAAGGGAAAAAGATAATGAATCCTTATCTAATAGCTCTGTATGCATGGAGAGAATCCACGACATTGAATGTGACATTAACAAAAATAACTAAGAACACTAGAGAAAAAGCGATGAAACTAAAAGGGAAGCTTCATATATCTCCGCTAGAGCTTCTGAAAAGCATGTGTAGTCTTGAGGGCGATAGCACTAGCAGGATTAAGTTTATATTTCTTCTAATGCAATCACTTCTGAGGACATACGTCCTGCAAGTACCACGAAGTAGGCACATCAGCATTACCATCCGTTCAGAATTGGCTAGTGAACCTTATCCAAATAGCACAACTCATGAGATTATAACAGGTGATTACTTACATGAGTGAACCATTATTTGAACACTTTTCAACTTGAGAAGCTTCTTTCAGTCCTAAGTTTAAGTTGGGATAATGTGAAATATGCAGAAGATGAATGTATAATCAGTTTCCAGCAGTGGAAGAGTCCAGAAGAGAAAAAAGTATACCCAGTGCTGCTACTCAATGGTTATTCAACTGAAAGCTATTGCTTACCAACGGAGCCAAATGATCTGGTTAGAACTTTACTAAAAGATGGGCGCGACGTACTGCTATTGCAAACAAGACTGCACCCATTGAATTCTCCAGAGTGCTCCTCTATTCAAGATATCGGCACAATAGACATTCCAGCCGGTAAACTAACATACATGCACCAACTCCATTTGCACTCATTAATAACAATCTCTGTCTGTCTCTGCAGCAATCAATACGATCTTGGAGTTGTACGGAGAAGCCATAAAAGTACACATAGTTGCCCATTGTGTTGGAGGTCTAGCCATTCATATCTCACTCATGGGAGGCTATGTATCAGCAGAGCATATAGCTTCCATATCTTGTACCAACTCTTCCATGTTTTTTAAGCTTACACCTTCCTCATCACTCAAGATGTGGCTTCCCCTTGTTCCAGTAAGCACCATCTTTTAACTTATAGATCATGTCATCAATCCAATGATTTAACATATGCAACCAACTATCAGATATCGATGGCAATAATGGGCAAGAAGAAGACACTAGCTCTTCTTGTGGGATCAAGCAGAAGCAGTTTCAGACACCGGCTCCTGAAATCAGTAGCGCGTGTGATGCCTCGCAGTGAAAGATGCAGCTGTGACGAGTGTGAGGTGTTCTCGGGTATATTTGGAAATCCGTTTTGGCACGAAAAGGTGAGCGAGAGAATGCATGAGTGGATGAACAAAGAGAATCAGGCAAGGCTTCCAATGGCAGCATTCCCTCACCTGAGAAGTATCTGTAATGCTGGTTTCATAGTTGACAGCAAAGGAAGCAATGCATATCTGATTCACCCTGAGAGAATGGCACTGCCAACGCTGTATATATCCGGGGGACGACCCCTCCTCGTCACGCCTGAGACATCTTTTCTTGCTAATGAATACATGAAGCTGCACCAGCCTGGTTACAGGCATGAAAGAGTGGTGGTGGATGGCTTTGGTCACTCTGATCTTTTGATTGGAGAGGATTCGCATATCAAGGTTTTTCCATACATTCTAAAACATATTGGCTTGGCTGAAGAGGAGACGACAGGTTGTGCAAGAGAGTACAAGTACAACGTAGCATGGACTGCTCAAGATCCATATCAAGAACAAGGGACAAGATTTGGGACCTGCACTATTTTCCTGTTCATCTTTATTTTATTACCTGTGCTGTTTATGTGGACAAGATGAAACGACGTCGTTTTATGACAACTGCAATTAGTTAGCTTAAGATGGGTGACCCAATCAATAGACCTCACTGTAAATTACAATCGTGGCGATTCTCAAATTCTTATTTGTTTCTTTCAATCTTTCTTCGATTTTTTTCGAGTATGTCAAAAGGTCCGATGAGAGCGGGTGTTGGCCTCCTCCTGAACAGGCTCTTCAACCACCGATCATTTCAGAATCTAGCATTTGAAGAGATTGAATCGGTGCCGGGGAAACCTCATCAATTCACGGCTTTCGTACTCCACGGCCTGCTCGGCTCCGGTCGAAACTGGCGTTCCTTCTCTCGCTCCCTCGCTTCCCACCTCTCCCCCGCCCGTACGTCATTTGCTTTTGTTAATTTTCATGTTTTGTTTTTATAGCTTTTTCATGTGTTGTTTAAATTATGTGATTCAAATCCAGTAGAGATGTTTGGATGTAGAAATTGAATTGGCTCAAGCATAAAAGTTGTAAAATGCCCGATCCCTCCTTAAGCTTGTTGCCTACATTTTCTTTTCATTGAGTTTGTAATTGTTGATACGATGTTTTAGGTTGGTGGAATTTGTAAAACAGAAAGCTCTTTTAAGTGCTCTGTAAGTAACATGAAACCATACTTATTATACATGCAGAGTGGAGGATGGTTCTTGTTGATTTGAGGAATCATGGGAAATCTGCTGAGATACAAGGACTAGTGCCCCCTCATAACCTGGAAAATGCTGCCAAAGATGTGGCGGATTTGGTGGTAGCAAAAGGCTGGGATTGGCCTGATGTTGTTATAGGCCACTCCATGGGTGGAAAGGTTGCTTTGCAGTTTGCGCAAAGTTGTGCTAGTGGGCATTATGGGGATAATGTTAGGTTGCCCAAACAGGTATTCTTTTTCTTCCCTTGTATGAATTAATCCACCATGTTGGAAGATATGATTTTGTGTGCAAAATACTGTTGCAGAACAGGTATGGGTACTGGACTCTGTTCCTGGAAAAGTGATTCAAGAGAAGAGTGATGGAGAAGTTGAGAAAGTTTTGGAGACCTTGCAGAGTCTACCTTCAAGTATACCTTCTAGGAAGTAATTCCCTTTGTCCTTCATTATTCTAAAGTCGGTTTAGTTGTTGTTTAAAGTAAAAATTAATGAGGCATTGAATGGTATAGGTGGCTGATGGATCATATGCAGAAGCTTGGGTTTTCTAAGTCTTTAACGCATTGGATAGGAAGCAATCTCAAGAAATCAGGAGAAGGAGAGACTTGGGCCTTTAATCTAGATGGCGCTGTAGAGATGTTCGAATCTTATAGGTAATGAATGATTTTAGGTGAAGATGTGATAAGTATGTTTGAGTTGAGATCCTTGATTGTATGTATGTAGGGAGATGGACTATGTGCCCCTGTTGGAGCAGACACCTCAAGGCATGGAGATAGAGATTGTTCGAGCTGAGAAGAGCGACAGATGGAAGACAGACGTGATAGAGCAACTCCAACGCCTTGATCAAAGTGACGGTCCCGTCTCCCTTCACCTCCTTCCCAATGCTGGCCACTGGGTTCACGTAGACAATCCTAAAGGACTTCTCCACATTCTAGCTCCCAAACTTGCCTCTATACCTTAGACTAGGACACCACCACTGCATCTCTCTTTCTTTCAATAACATCATCAACACTTCATTCTTATTATGTATATCTTCATGTTTCCAGTTTTAATTAAGTCCTACTACTCTTTTCATTATTACTTTTTTTCTTTTTATTTTTACTTACTCTGTTTAATTCAAGTATTACATTCAAATCATTTTCAAGCATAACTGGATGTCATATATACAAGATCTTGTCACAATTATATAAGTGTTCACTAGTCTTATAAATGACTTGTAATGATTTCAAATTTAATTTTATATTTGATTTTAGTTTAAGATTTGCATACAACTCTCACAATTAAATAAAAGTTACTAAGAAGCCTGAAATAGATTTTGTATAAAGAGGACTTTTTTTTTTTTGAGAGTGGAAACAAATATTATATAAAGTGAAAAACCTTCTTATTGTTAAAGAATACTTTATATATTTTCTGAATTTATTAAATAAAATTTAAAATATATTAATTCTTAACATGAACAAAAAAATAGTAATGTTTGTTAACTCATAATTACAGATTATTTGAAAAAAAAAGCTTAGTTTTAGATTGAATAATGTAATAACACATATCGAACAATCTTTAAATAAGTTTGAGACTACGATAAACATAAATTTTTAAATCTTAATATTTAATTTTATTGATTTTTAACATAGAAAAAACACACAAATATTTAAAATTATTTATTTACATTAGCATAAAATATATAATTGGAGTCTGCAAGGACTAGGTCTAATTATTTCGATAAAGCCCAATTTAATTGTTAACTGAATAGGCCCATAACCAAGTTTTTGGGTCTGCAATCTGCATCGGGTTGTAAACCTAGCTATAAATTTAGGGCTTCCTCGTATACCCAGGCAATTAGGGTTTTGCACACTACAGAAGCAGCTAGCGGTGGTGCCTCTTTTCGTCAGCAGTCGCAACCGAAACCATGGTATTTTCCTTTCAGCACATCCATATCCACTTACATTCTAGCTTGTAATTTTGCTCTGTTTCATTTTTTGATTAGTTTTAATGTTGTTTTTGGTTGAGCTTTTGCGCTATATTTTTATTTATTTAATTATCTAAATGTTTTTGTAAACTGGTAGTTAAAATCTGATTGAAATGGATTGCTGTAGAGCTCAAGCAATGGATGGTTGTGGTTGTTAATTTTCTCTGATGATTATTCGTTTAAAATCATGATGAGGGATTTGAAGCATATTTTTTGATTGGTAAATGTAAATTTTCTGCATTATTTCTTGCTTTCTAATCAACTTACTAATGAAATTACTCATGTGGATTACCATTTCCGTATACAAGTATTGCTATTTTTCTTGCTTGTCTAACATGTGAATGTTGTTTTTTTGTAAATTTTTGATTTATATCAGCTATCTTTAACATGTATAAATAAATTGATATATATATCTCTTGATTCTTAACATCTGGTATGTTATCTGTGATGTTAAATTGTTGTTGGTATGTATTGCTGTAGCATTCTCTTTCTAATGTGCACAATCTTACTTTGTCTGTACTAGTCGAGGAGAAAGACTAGGGAACCCAAGGAAGAGAACGTTACTCTTGGACCTGCCACCAGGGATGGTGAACTTGTGTTTGGTGTCGCTCACATCTTTGCTTCATTTAATGACACCTTCATTGTGTGTTTCTATCTCTCAGTCTACTTGACTCCTATTAAAGTAGATTTTTTTTGTCAATTTGTGTTTTATTAACTAAATTTGCATTTTCGTTGCAGCATGTGACTGATTTATCTGGAAGGGAAACATTGGTCCGTATTACAGGTATGCTATACTGTTTCAATTAGGTTTGTTTGCTAGTTTTTGAGTCGCTTCTATTTGTTTTTTTAATGTTTTTGGTGTATCTGATACCTGTATTGCGAATATCAATTAGATTATGGCCACTCATTATTCATGAACATTACATAAAATGATGTAGTGTAAAAGTGTTTGTCAGATATCACTTGGCACCTGCTTGACCTGTGTGTTTTGGGAAAATTGGGTCTTTCAGAAATTGGAATTTTTTTTTAGGGATTTGCAAAGCTTCATACATACTTAAAAGTTTCTTGAGATTAACCTGTGGATTTAAGCTCTGTTAAATGCTGAATTTATAAACATCTATTAAAAGTCATTTCTGACCCAATATTATTTATGATACTTATTTATCTCCAGTTATAAGGTGTTGTGTACTTGTGATCTCAAATTCATTACTAGATTTGCAGGGCAAAGGATGAATCCCATTTGAAATGGGTTATGTGTCTGAATCCTTTTACTGATGCTATTTCACCTTGGAGAACTGATGCCCTGTGTCTCTCTACCTTGTTCTTTTTTGGTTGTGATATTAGACTCAAAATCTGTAGGGACTTTACTATTCACAGGTGTTTCATATACAATTTTCTTGTTTTATGAACTATAATATATTTCTCAGTCATAATTACTGTAATGTTGGAAATACATGATTTTGTATATAATGGCTAAGAGCTGTGTTACTCTTAGGTGCCTGTTTTGTCTTGTTGTGTTCATTATATTGTGGTAGGAAGCCCAATATGACTGAAGCCTTTTGTTTATCTGCCTATAATGTGATTTATGACTTTTGCTTGGATTTAGGTGGTATGAAGGTCAAAGCTGATAGGGATGAATCCTCTCCATATGCAGCTATGCTTGCAGCACAAGATGTTTCTCAGAGATGCAAGGTTTTAAAAAAGTCTTGTTTTTAAAGCCTTTTGAGTTGAGATATTAGTTATTTAACTAACTAGGGTTTTCCAGGAATTGGGACTTAATGCTCTGCATATCAAGCTCCGCGCCACTGGTGGTAATAAGACTAAGACCCCTGGACCTGGTGCTCAGTCTGCACTCAGAGCCCTTGCACGTTCTGGCATGAAGATTGGTCGGATAGGTAATAAATTTTGTATTCTATCATCTTCTGACCATTAGGGGATCGTAACTGCACTTTATTGTTAACTAAAATGTTGTGTTTATTACTACAGAGGATGTGACTCCTATCCCAACAGACAGCACTCGGAGAAAGGGTGGGAGAAGGGGAAGGAGGCTGTAATTTGTGGTTTATTGTCAAGAATACTTGCACCTATGGTTGGGGATGTTCTCCTGAAGTTGAAAATTTTGTTATTTAGTATTGGTACAATTTTTACTTAAATCTCGAAAACTTGTGATGTTTGATCATCTCAATATCTTCAATGGTTAGTTAACCTCTTACATTGGAATTTAATATGAGTTGGATGTTGTTGCTGCTTATTTGTTTGTTTTGTCCTCATGGCTAAATTCTTATTATTTTTGGGTTTTTCCTGTTGGGAATTTAATTGATACCTCTGTTGCCAAAAATGCAGAAAGATGTATTTAATGTTCGCTATCTAATAAGATACCATTCATTACAGTTGATTTTCATGAATGGCATATGATTTCTTTAATGATACATTTTGATAAAATGAATCAAATATGGATTTGAATGAATACCACCCTATGTAACCAAAGGATAAAAATATCTGGAAATATTTTTAATATATTTTTGATATTTTCATTTTTTCACATAACCGATTTCGGTATAAAAATCTGGAAATATTTTCAATATATTTTTGATATTTTCATTTTTTCACGTAACCGATTAAAAAAAAAGAAATTTTATTAAAATATTTTTCATATATTTTTATTTTTTCACGTAACCGATTAAAAAAAAGAGAAATTTTATCAAAATATTTTTCATTTTTTCACATATATCAACCCCATGGTATAAATGACAGAAATATCGGGAAATATGGAAATTTTATCAAAATATTTTTCATTTTTTCATGTATATCAGTCCCATTGTATAAATGACAGAAATATCGGGAAATATTGAGAAAATATCGATAAATATCAGTAAAGATTTGGTATAAATGATATAAATATTGGGAAATATCGATAAATATTAGTAAAGATTACAATATCGATGGTTTTATCATAGAAATTATAGGAAAATTTATGAAATATTAAAACATATGAATAAATATTGAGGGAATATAGGAGAAATATCTATTGTACTGATATTTCCATCAATATCGATATTTTCGTAAAATTGAGATATCGATATTTTCATCGAAACCGATATTAATGGAGATGTGAATTTTTATTTATATATAAATTAATTTTTTTGGATATGATGAGGAAATCACAATTCTGGGGCAAACTAATCTCGCTGATCTCTTTTATTTTGACTAGACTAGAATTTTGAGTTGGGTGAGATTTCGTTTTATATAATGAGATCCATCAGAAGATTTCACTTAAAAGTGTGTTTCTTATTAAATAATTGGTCAGAAATTTTTTAGTCAATTTAGAGACTGTACTGGAGATTTAAAACTAGAAAAAAAAAGCTATATGTTGAAAGAATTAAATTGTCTATAAAATTTATTTATTTTTAAATTCCAGCGGTAGTGTGAGATGAATGTACCCGCAATAGTGATTACCCAAAGTAGAAAATTGAATTTGAAGGACATGAAGATGAGATTGCTGTGATATATATATATATAATTTTCAATGGGTATACATTGGGTCGAGATACTTCTTAAGATTAAAGAAACTCTCTCAGAAGTACATGTTACTAATCTCTAGATTGACATATATTGTAATTCAAATCTTGTCTTATGTACCACATTTCAAATACATGTTATATAAATTGTATTTAAAATTACGTAATTTTGATGTGATATATAAATGAGATAAAAAACTTGATATAAAGAATCATATATTGGATACAATATATGTGGAATGTGACCGTTGTTATAAAAGAGGTGGCATAAAATGCATGAGCAAAAAAATAAAGTAAGGTGGACTTTCTAAATTGAGAATGATCACAACCGAAACTTTTTCAAGCAGGATGTTACAAGATTGACTTCCTTTTCTTTTCCTCATTCAAAAAGAGGATTAAAAAAGAAAAGAAAATTAAACTAGTTAACATTATTAGAAAATAGAAGATAACTAAAGACAAAAAGATGTGTGTATGTGTGAGGTGGCTTGGCTAGTGAAGAAGAAATAGAAAGAAGGAAATTCCCCAAAATACATATGGGAATTCACTTTCACAAAAATAAGAATGATTTCTTTCCTCTTTATGTGGTTGTCTTTATCATAATATGTGTATTGCGGATCGTGGCACATAAAATAAAAGTACCATTTTGCCACATTTACTGAGTGAGTTTGGCATTTATTTTTAAAGTAATAAATTCAAATTTTCAGTCCAACGACCTCGTGTTTGCATTTCAAATATGTCGACATGAAATATGAATTGCGAAATTCCACATAGTTCAAATAACAAATTACTCGAAAAAAATAAAACATTCAAATTATTGTAATTATATGTGGCTCACACCAATCAAATATGTTACAACATTTTAGAGTGTTACAATTACAAAGTTATAGACATCTATCAGTGCCATAATTCATAATATGCATATTGTTTGTTAAAATTAATATGATTTACAAATTTAGAATTCCGTTTCATAAAATTATATTTGTAAGATGATCTAGTCTCTTTTAAAGTGGAATAGGAAGCTGCTAGAGGAATAATTTTGGTGGACTCATCACTTACAATCGTGGTGATAGAGTGGTCCCCCACCCATGGTTTTGTTGCATAAAATTTTCAATACATTTGAAGTATGTTCATATACGCGCAATGCCGACATCGTATTAATTACACATATATGCACATCATAATAAATATACAAAAAGTTAGATATCCATTTCCTATGTCAGGTTTTTCTGTCGTTCTATTTGTCCAAAAAATGTGTTAAAATTTGAGTTCCGAAAATAATTGAATTTTTTTTTGAAAATAATTACTAGTGATCAATTTTTTTTTGAGTTTCGACTCCCATTAAATAAAAGTGCAATAATTCAAGTATTAAATTGATATTAACATTATAAAAAATTGAAATATTTTTACGTACTATATGGACTTGTATTTTATGTATAATATTAAATGTATAAATACTTAAATAGCTCTTTTTTTTGTTCGAACAATGCTTGACGTATTAATGAGATTGCATCAAATGTTGAATTAACATGAAAAAATAATGGGGTTATTTGTCAGTTGGTTGAACTTATTAATATATATATATATATATATAAACAGGATACCATATATATTTTTATATGCATACATAAGTGAAATACAATTACTAGGACGATTTTTTTATATTTTTTACAAATATGACTAATTAATTACAAAATGAAGCAAGATATATATCCAAACAAATAAATTCAAAATAAGTAGGACACATGTACACATAGTTCTACACTTATATGCTACATCATACATGACATGGGTAGCTTAAAAAGTTTCCCAAGTGACAACTCTTGTTCAAATTTAAGAATTTACACTTACTAACAACTTATATACAATGAATGTTCTTATTATTGTTTTTTTAATGGTAATGTAATAGTTTTTTAATTAATATATATAGATGCGATCTATAATGTAAAGATAAAGTACTGTAAAAGTGTAGAACAAATATACATTATTAAACAGTGATGCATACACACTTAGACTTTTATTTTTGGATATGTATGTTACTTTAATTTAGATATTCTTCTAATTATGTTTGTTAAATTGTTAGTTATTTGGAATTTATGGGTTTCATCTATATTAACTGTATTTATTAAATTACATCTATAGGTATACATAGTGAGTCACACACAAATACCAAAACAAATCCA
This sequence comes from Scutellaria barbata, assembly GCA_028654395.1. Classification (NCBI taxonomy): domain Eukaryota; kingdom Viridiplantae; phylum Streptophyta; class Magnoliopsida; order Lamiales; family Lamiaceae; genus Scutellaria; species Scutellaria barbata. The sequence continues at coordinate 161,741 of CM053655.1, read as the reverse complement.
TAATATAGATCTACTTATATCTGAACAAAACCGATCATATATATCATGCATCTTACGAAAATTCTTTAGCTTGAAGACAAAATCCAAGTTTATATAAAAATATTACCACTATTGACTTGTATGGATCATTAAATAGTGAGATAGTCCCATAAGTTTTTCTAATTTTTGTTTTCTAAACACAATGCATATTATTTAAAAGTATGTTTTTGGCAAGTTGTAGCATGGAAGACAATACTTCAAACAAATTGCAACCATACTGATGTGGTCCATTTAGATGAAGAGATTTGATGAGATAAAATGATATTTCTAATAGTAAATTCATGTTGTTTAGACATATATGAATTTTAAATCCATCATTTTTACTTTGGATTAATTTTTTTTTAACAGTATTAATAGATTTTGAATGTACTATACTATGAGTAGATTTAAAATCTACCTTTTTAGTGTTTTAATTTGTGGGAGTTGTGTACTGATTGAAATCCTAATCTTAGAGTTGTTTGACTTGATGCCATCCAGTGGTGGGATCTTGAGTTCATGTACGTCATTTACGAGTTATGACTTTGAAATATTACTGTAATTAATAAAATATATTCAATTATTATTTAAAATCCATCCTAATTTTTCTATCTTCCATTTCCCCAAATTGCAATCATATATGCATGATTTCGTCAAATATTTTACTATATCCACATGCAATTATATTTGGATGACACAACACTAAATACTTCCCCTTTATTCTCCAATATATGATATATCATTTACTACTTATATTTCGAAAACTAAAAGGATTAAATTTTGAATATATATACATCAGTAAATATTATCGTATATAGAAAGTGGATTTTATGAAAATATAGCATTAAATATAAAAAAGAAAAGAAAATAATGGTGTGAAGAATATTTCTACAATCCACAAAATTTGAAAGAGAAAAACAAGGAACGGTTGACTAGAAAGAGCAGATAAATTAAGAGGAAAAATATCTAAATTAATTTCCATACACTATTCTTATCCATCATATATCAATCAACAAATCTCTCCCCACCGCCCCCACCGCCATCAATCTTGGTTGTCTATAAATACACACACTCTCTTCCATGACTACTGCACATTTTCTTTTTTGTTGATAATAATAATTTTGTAAACCATTAATGTATGTATATTATTAATGGAGTTTTCAAAGAGTATTGTTTGGGCTTTGCCGGTTTTGTTATTGTTTTATTTAGCATTCTTCGACATTAATGGCGTCGAAGCATCCCATGAGGTTTTCATGCATTTGCAGTCTCTTCCTGCCCTTCATGTTAAGGAAGAACACAGAACTGGATATCATTTCCAACCCACCAAACATTGGATTAATGGTACTCTCTCTCTCTCTCTCTCTCTCTCTCTCTCTCTACATACATACACTACACATATAAATATTGTTAATTTCTATGTGAATTAATAACTTTAAACTAGGGCATAGGTTCTGAGATTGGTTTGCCAATCAGATCATAAGTCAAAACTTGTAATAATAATTTTGGCTTTTCTTGTTTCTATTGCATATTTTATTAATTAGCTTTGGATGGGGACAAAATCGACGCCGTTTCAACGTTAATCTATTTAATTTAATGGAACCAAAGACCACTTTGTCCCATGCAGTAGCCAAAATATCCATCACAGAATCAATTAATTCATATATTGCTGCAGTTCATTATACAATTATTAAAGACACCTTGCAGATTCATTCAATGTACTTTTTATCTTGGCAAAAATATATTTTTGCCCTTTTATTCTAACCGCAACCACATATATGAAATGATATCATGACAAATGGATATATAATAGTGCACGTATTGATGGTGCCATGATTTTAAGTTGTGTGAACCACATGTTTGGATCTTTTTTTATACATTATAGGAGGATAGCATTGCATGACCTAATCAGTGGCTTTAATGCAATTAAAGATATATATCTCAGTCCTTCCTAGATATATACTAATCCACACAATATATAATCTGCAAAAATTTATAACATTTTTAACTCTTGTTAAATGTCAATTTCGAAATTATTGTGTTGGTTGCTGACTCTTGTTAAATGTTGTCGTTTCATGTGGTGATGATACGATGAATTGAATCAACATCTCAGATCCAAATGGTGAGTAGTGATATATGAAGGTAGCTAGCTCTTTGTTTGTTTCCAAAGCTAGGTAATTAATAAAACTGGATCTAGTGCAGGACCAATGTACTACAATGGAGTATACCACCTGTTCTATCAGTACAATCCAAAAGGTGCGGTTTGGGGCAATATAGTTTGGGCTCATTCAGTGTCAAAGGACTTGATAAACTGGAAAAGAGTAGAGCACGCAATAAATCCATCAAAGCCATTTGATAAGTATGGTTGTTGGTCAGGGTCTGCCACAATCCTGCCTGGAAACAAGCCAATTATCCTCTACACTGGAGTAGTTGATGAGAATGGCACCCAAGTCCAAAACTATGCCATCCCTGCAGACCTATCCGACCCCTATCTTCGCACGTGGATCAAGCCCGACAACAATCCCTTGATCACTGCCGATGAGTTTGTCAACAAGACCGCGTTCCGTGACCCAACCACAGCTTGGTTTGGGCGGGATGGGCACTGGAGGATCACCATAGGTGGTAGGAGGAAGCACAGAGGGATGTCTTTCTTGTATAGGAGTAGGGATTTCATGCACTGGACCAAGGCCAAGCACCCCTTGCATTCTTCTAATGGCACTGGCAACTGGGAATGCCCCGATTTCTTCCCCGTTTCCCTTTCCACCAGAAATGGTTTGGACGCTTCTGTCATGGGCCCAAATGTGAAGCATGTGTTCAAGGTCAGCCTTGATGCTACTAGGTTCGAGTATTACACCCTGGGAACATATGACCTTGTCAAGGATAGGTACATTCCTGATAAGGATATGATTGACGGAGTGAATGGATTGAGGTATGACTATGGCAACTTCTATGCATCCAAGTCCTTCTTTGATCCAAGCAAGAACCGGAGGATTGTGTGGGGATGGGCTAATGAGTCTGACACCACAGATTATGATATCAAGAAAGGTTGGGCTGGTATCCAGCTGATTCCTCGTACAATCGAGCTTGATCCCAGTGGGAAGCAGCTGCTGCAGTGGCCCGTGGAGGAAGTGGAAACTCTGAGGAGCAAGAAGGTGGGATTAAGCAAGATGGAGGTGTCCAAGGGAGAGAAGGTGGAGATCAAAGGAATAACAGCTGCACAGGCCGATGTGGATGTAACCTTCTCGTTCGAGAGCTTGGACAAGGCTGAGGCCTTTGATCCAAGGTGGGATAGATATGATGCTGAAAAGCTGTGTGGACAAAAGGGGTCGAGGGTGGAAGGTGGATTAGGGCCATTCGGCCTCCTAACCTTGGCTTCACAAAACCTGGAGGAGTACACACCTGTGTTTTTTAGAGTATTCAAGGATCAGCAACAGGACAAGCATCTGGTTCTCTTCTGCTCTGATGCAACCTGGTCCACCTTGAAGGATGGGAAGTCCAAGATGAACGATGGCAAGGATGCATACAGACCCTCCTTTGGAGGTTTCGTAGACGTAGAATTCAAGGATAAGAAGATGATGCAGCTCTCCCTCAGGAGTTTGATTGACAATTCTGTTGTCGAGAGCTTTGCAGAGAAAGGAAAGACTTGCATTACATCTCGGGTTTACCCAGTTCTAGCATTACGTGCCAATGCACGTTTGTATGCGTTCAACAATGGCACTCAAACCATCAAAATTGAGACCTTGAACGCATGGACTATGAGAAAACCATTGTTGATGAATCAGTGACTAGATTACTTTTTAGGATTTTCTTGAGATAATCTAAGTAGCTATTTATTTTGCTTGTCGTTTTACTAACCTTTTTCTTTTAAGGTAAGGTTAGGAATCTGTTAATAAACTTTTATTTCTCTCATCTTCTTCTATATGGGTGGCACGGCACCCTCTTATCGTAAGTTGTCTCTTCAAAATGAAAACACATATAAATAACTGATCCAATTTTCATTACTCCATCGTTTTCACAAAAGTAGCCTTTGAATATACAATTATATATGTGCTCACTTAAAATGTTGGTTAATATATCTTTTCATCACGTAATTCACAAAATCAGGAGCTACTCCATACATTTACTTTAGCGTTTATACATACATATCCATTACTATTCTTGATAAAACAACACAAACACCAATCAGGGATTAATGTGCCTAAAAACATTTTGGACCTAAAATTTTGAACTAACATATATGCCTGTAAGCCAAACTATATAATAATAACGGATTCACATATTTCTTCTGGTATGCGTAAGCGACACATGAGAAGTAGATATACAAAAAGTCAGCAAACAACATTGCAGTTGCTAGTTGATCTGGGAAAGTGGGTCACGAGGAGTTTCGTAAATCTCTGCTTCCTTGGCAATAAATGATTCATACAAATGGTTTTCTCGAAATTCTTCTTGAAGTGAGTCCATGGGCATGGTGCAAAGCGATTTAATGGCCACCTTGCTGGGAATATGTGGTTCATACCTAATAGGTGTGGACCCTGTTGCTTCATAATCCTACCATTTAGAAAGGAAAAATGTGTAATGCAAGCACTGGAAACAAACTAGACGATCATAAAAATTACCTCATCCACAAACACATAATTATACTCTAAAGATCCTAAATGTATCTTGTTTGTCTAAGGCGTATACATGAAAACAATTATTTTCATATATCACAATACACAAAAATACTAATTTTGCTTGATCAAGAACAGGCATAGTTAAAACCCAAAATTTGCCAGTGCCATGCAACACAAAAGAATTCAACAACTGATGGAAAGAAATCTACTATTTTATGTAACTTGGGACGTACCATATATTTTTTCCTGAAAGTATCATTTGTACGTTGTTCAATACAGGCAGCCTGCTCGGAGTGATCACTTTTAAGCTTCTCAATTGTTTCTGAATGAGCTCTAGAAGTTACCAATATTTCAGAAACATATTTTCTCTCTTGCTCAGACAAGCCTGAAATTAATAGATTAAGAAATGCAACACATTCAATCTTATCCCATACTACATATAGTAGAAAACACTATATCACTCAAAATATACACTTGGGTAACACAAGCGAAAGAAACAGCACGTTAAAATCAATCTCATAAAAAAATCATTAATGAAAATTTGACTCTTAGCTCAAGTTTTTAGCAGAGACCATATAATAACAAATAATAGTTCAAATATTTGTACATCAATCTGTAACATGTAGTAATAATTAATTATGCTACAGTGTTAAAAGATGAGAAATTCCCTGAAAAGTCTTTAAATTTTACAATGCGGTATAAGTTGTTCAAAGAAGACAAATTGTTCCTTTAGTTCTTTAGTCTTTCATAAGACAAACACGTACATTTGTTGAGCACATTTCCCACAACAATATCAAGTGAATACACATAAGAGATTTCTAATGTAATTCTTTAAGTGATTGAGGGTTCATTAAGCTCTTAAAACATTTACTGAGTGTGTTTTACATGAAACAATCAACTTTGACAATATTCTAAAGAATAAAAAACAAGTCTAGAAAATCGAACCATCAAAGCAGCGAGTGATGTCTTCGCCACTCTTCTGGGTATCTTTCTCAACTGTAGCTCTCACAGATTCAATCTCAACATCGTGTTGCTCATTACTCTCACACATGCTCCTGAAACATAAGTAAATGTCATATTGAACTAAGTTCTTCTCAAACAGACATCTTCAGAGGATAGTTTACGTATGTGGCATTTGATTGTCACATGTGTACACTGTCCAGCTCAAGATTTTTGTCAGATTCATGGAATTGAATGTCAAACCGTGTATACAGAAAACATTATATGCAAAAAAAAAAAAAAAAAAAGGACATGAAACCTACACAAGGCTTCCTTAGTAAATCAACAAGCCTAAAATGTGAAGCTATTCTCATGGCATGCTGACTTTCCATATCAGTCAATGATTGTTGGGTTCTCTGCCACCGCTTCGAAGCTGTATCACCAGCCTTTACACTGAAGCGATATCAAGAGTAAACAAAGGACGATAAATCAAAGGCTAAGGATCAATTGGTGTGAAGAAGAGGAAACTAATTTAGAAAGAGATGGTGCTAGAATATTAGTACTGCAGTCACGTATTTCTCACCATTTCTGCAAAAATAACTCCATACGACAATGCTTAGCTGCAATGAAGTCAGCATTGTCCTTGAAATTACTTTCTGCTTGTGTAAAGCAGTCCTGCCATTTTCTTTTTAAATCTGAAGAAATGCTGTCTATTATTGAAACATGTCCATCCAAAAACATCTTGTTCCCGGTTACACACTCATTTAGATCATCAAGTCTTGCATCCACCTGTCAAAACCGAAGATTAAATACCTAAGGAAAAAAAATGTAAAACCATAATAAATGATGAACCAAATAGACAAACCATCACTTTCTGATGATGCATGCAGTCAGAAATCAAAGTGCTCATATCAGCAATCAGTTTCTTAGCATCTGAGTTGGACTGTTCCTGCAGATATCAAGCATAATATAAGGTAAAATAAACAGAGTCACGCTTTGGTATTAACAATCAATCTCAAACTCATCAAAACCTCATAAGCTTTCCGAAATTCAGCAATGCACTTGGTCTGAACATCATCAACTTTAGTTGCATGATTTTCAAGCCGTTTTGATTCTTCCAAAAGTTTATCGACAAATCCTTGAAGGGATCCTGAGGTATTCGCCAAATGCTCCATGCTAGTGTTAAATCTCTGAAAAAATATCTAGTTTAGGAAGATATAAAGTACAATGCTTGGTGGTGGAACAACAATCTTTTAAAGGGGACTCAGAAAGGAATAACTGAAGTGGATATGCAAACCTGTCTAAGCTCCCTTGCAAAGTTGGCCATTTCGCCTTGATGAGTTGATAGGGTTTGTTGAAGATCATCAAAAAATGAATTCATTTCAATAGCCTCTTCAGCTAATAACTACATGATTCAAACATGGGTAAGATTAGACTAGGCATTAAGGCATAGTTAGGAAAATAAAAAAAGAATGAGAAATGTTAAAACAGTTTCTCACTTCTCCAATAAGTTGCGAGTTAGAAGAAGCCAAAGCTGATAGCTCATCCAAAACAGCATTACTACCTGCTTTGTGCAATCGAACAACATTTTGAACAGCATCAAAATGAGAGATACACAAAGCGCTTAAAGAAGTTACTTTCTTCTTTAATAGCACAGCAGCCTAGAAGTAAAATTTTAACATATTTCAATGGATCAAACAAATTGACCCAAAAAAAAAAAAGATGATATCTCCAGGGGGAACAATAAATGCTACGACAATATTCTTTAAACTCAGAAAGAATATAGATTTACAAGAAAGAAATATAAATTATGTAGGTGACATTCAGAATAAAAATGATTTTACAACCAACTGAATGGTTGAAAATTACTTGATCATGTACTTCAAGAAAGATACTACAGAGATTCTCAATATATTGGAGATATTCACTTTGCTGAGATGTAGATATTGCCAGCAACTTGCAAATTGCATCAAGCTGTTGCATAAGATCAGCTTTAAAATTGTTCACAGTTGATCTGTTGTCAGAATTCAGTTTGTCCTCTCTGGCTGCAAATTAATAGAAAATAAAAGCACTGACCCCCCATAGCAAATAAAATTATTGAACAGAAAAGGCAACAAAATGACATACCAATTTTAAGATACAGTGAGGCATTATCCTTCTGGGATTTTTCCAAATCAGCCCGCAATACACATGCCTGATGAGCCAGTGCATTCTCTAATAACATATTCAGAAACATTATTTAGACACTACGTGGACAAATAGCAACCATCTGACAAGGCCACAAAATACCAGATTTTTTTTGCTCAGATATAATAAAGTCCGGCTCCTTGAGGAAATATTGGCATCGTTTTAGATCATCCTTAGTGTTGGCCAACAGCTTGCTTGTTTGATTCAAGTCTTTCTGCAACGAACTCAATATAAGTCTCACAAACAGTTTAAAAAAATTATTAGGCTTAATGAATATAAATCTTACTTGAGTTGCATCAAGTTTCTTGCACAAATCAGTACATTGTTGAACCTGAACCTCATATTTGCCTTTCAATCCATCTAATTGCTGTGTATCAAACATTAAAACAATTCAGCATTCTGAAATATTGATAACTAAAGTATATGTCTCATATAAAGACCATCAAATAAACTGACCGTCTGGTAGTTTTCCATTGTCGCTCCCATTTGTTCAATCTGATCGGCCATTGCCTATAATTTAATATGTAATATAATATAATTAAAAGAAACAGAAAAACAGCGTGTTGGTTAGAGAAAAGAAATTTCAAGCTTGTAACCCAAATTATACATCACATCATCAGAAATATCTATCAACTCTTTCAACTAAATACACAGTTTTAGCCTCTCCAAGAAGTCAGATTGAAAAAATTCTCAGGGATTAACATAAGTGGAATAACATTAAAGACTGAAGCATCTAATATGTCTCACCTTCCTATCTCTCTGATCCAAATAGTATCTCTCCTTGGGGATATAGACGCCATTCTTTTCCCTTGCAGCATACACCTCTATTGAGAGAGAGAGAGAGAGAGGGAGGGAAAGATGTAAATTTTCACAGCTTGCTTTAAATAAAAGCATCAAAATGAGTAAATTAAAAGGTCTTACCACAGACCAAACAAATATACCTGCTTTTAGACGTTCTATTTCCCCATAGAGATCCTTAATAAGAGTTGATTTCATCATCTTTTGATTCACCTATAAGTTAAAGAAAAGATATTGGCTACCCCATTTGAAGGAAGCATAACTGTTATGGTAAGCACCTTGTTACCTTCTCATATTATATGTCAAAAAAATATAAAGGACCAAGAAATTATGCCGATGTCTATAAAACAAAATCATTACATCTATAAGTTAAGCCAATTTAAGCTTTATAAGATGTATCATTTGAGAAGTTTAAAAAAAAAAAAAACTTATTCCTCCTTTACAAAATTGCCAAACTAAAATAAGAGATTATATATTTCAAGAAACAAAAGCAGCTAGTGTGGCCTGTGTATAAGATTTAGCAGAAGATGATAGAAAGTTCAATCATATGTATTAAACATTGAAGATAAGCTTTACCTTAGAAGTTCACGAAAGCATAAGCTGCTATAAATTTTACTAGGATGAGAAGTAGCTCAAAAAAAAAAAAAAAAAAAATCTAAAACCTAACATCCCATGAGTTGGAGGATGCAAATGAGAAAGCGTGAGGATGCAAATGATATCACCATGCGATAATTCAAAAACAAACCTCGGGTTTATTCCTTATATGCTTTGCCCTGTGGGCATAATCTAATGTGCTAAGAGTTTCCTCGATACAGTGTACCGCAGGTGATACTGTAGCAATGATACAGGTTTTTGTTCTCCCACCCAATGAATCACGAAGTAAACGTGTCAGTTTACTGTCCCTGATAAAGAATTAGAACTTAAGGTTAAAAGTTAATCATGGAGAAAGCATTGAGAGAGAGAGAGAGAGAGAGAGAGAGAGATTTCAAATTATAAGTTGAGGTTAAACCTATAGGGAACATGTCCAAGATGCTCTACAAGAGCACTAATCACTCATGTTAGCAAACTTTTATTTATTTCCCCAGCTTCTCTTGCCCTCCCCTGGAAATATCAAAAAATGGACTCAATCAGAAGATGTAATGAAGAAAGCAATAAGACAGGTCTGTCAGGCGAAGACCAATAAACCACTTGAGCAGATGATCACCAAGTTACCTCCCGTGCACCAGAACGAGATATGTTCTCTGAACCAGCCAAATCAACTAAATTCAACTTGCCACATTTTATTAGTTCTTCGCCTTCAGGGGTCGCCTCCTTTATGTGAATTGTTATAGAAAAGAGAGAATGTGATCGACTGATGTCCAATAAGGAATCGGATTAAGCCTTACTTTTCAGAAAAGCGAAAGAACGACATAAACGCAAGCAGAAAGATAATAATAACCTTGATTGTTTGTTTAGTAGGGTTTCTGCAGTTCTTCGCTTAGCTGACCCCCTTTCAAGTAAAGAAAAAATCTCACTGGCAGTTGCCACAATTTCCTCTTCAAGTCCCCTGACAAGAACACCGCCTTTCCCATCTTCCATGAGTGGCAATTGCTTCTTCTGCTTGTCCTCCAGGGCAACTCGAGACAAATCTTCAGGGGCTAGCAAGTCAGTGATTTCTTCATTATGCAGCTCCAAGAAAGTGACTTTTACACTGTATTCTGCATTCTGACCCTCTAGCGTATCAAATATTTGCTTTACTGCTCTGGGTATTACTCCTGCTTCTGGCGGCAATTCTCCATTTGGCCTGACCTTTTAAGATAAGGAAAACAAAATCAATGGCAGATTTAAAATCAAAGATGGTGACTGAACACCTGTGAGCGTACAGTACCTTTGACCTTTTACATTCACCTTCCATTGTATAAGTTTTTCCAGTGCCAGTCTGTCCATAGGCAAATATTGTACAGTTAAACCCTTCCAAAACCTCATTCACAATCGGGGACAACTGCTTGCTCATAAAGTTCCTTTTGTTGGGAATTAGGTCCAAACACCTGAATATGGAAATTGAATTTTCAATCTTTTCTCAGACAAAATTGTTAATCCGGATGCAGTATAACTTTGAACTCAAAAGCGGCCAATTTCAGTGAGTTTTTTTATCCACACAATCTGCAGGAGCTCTAACAAACTAGGTGTAATACTCTTGCAATTGCTAACTTTCCGTGGCATCAATTTCGAAACGCCGGAGAGAATTCGCACAAACACCAAAAGAAAGAAATTGACTGTGCTTGTGCATTATGCTAATAATTTGTCACAAAAAGTACCTTATCGAATGAAAAGACCCTATCAATATGCTTGCCAGCCATATTCTGCGAAACTGACACCTCTCTCTGGTACTCGTTGCACGATACGACCTGTGGCGCATTGTTTCGAAACTCATCGTCACTAAAAGGCCTGAAGATACCAGAGTCAAGCATATGCTTACAAATTTGAAGATTAAATCGGAAAAAAGGTAGAAAATCTTGAGAAAAGACACCAAGCAATATGGATTACCTGCAACGTAGGAGGACATGCACATTAACCCCCTTCTCTTTCTCCTGTCGAATCGACATATTAGGGCATATTCCCTGTGAATTTTGTTGTTGAGGGTACAATTATTAGTATCGGATCTCTCTCCCCCTCAGGCTCAGTATGTGTGTGTGAAACAGAAAAGCTGAGCGGGAGGGATGAAGGAACTGAGAATTTAAATGAGGAGCCTCTCACATTCGGAACTAACGCTGCATCTTGGGCTTTGAATGTTTTGGGCCTTCACCATACCTGTTGTTGGGCCCTCTAACCAATAGGTAATAATCTGTCGGCCCTACTCTTTTTTCTTAAGTCATATTTCAAAATTCAGTTTTGTTTAATTGAAATTTACATGCAATAAATTCGAGAAATTTAATGAAGGCATGTGTGAAATTTATCGAAATATTTTATTGGCTCTAATTAACATTAGACTGGAATAAGCCTATTCAAATAATAAGTATTACATATTCAAATTTATCAAAAATGTAGTTTTGAATCCTTTAATATAATAATATTTAGAACCTAACTAAAAATATTATATGTCGTGAGAAATACTAATTAAGATAATAAATATTATGCATTAAAGTTAAATATTTTCTTTTAAACTAAGTAAGTGGGGACTGAGGAGTGTCAATTCGAGTTAATTGGAGGGGATATTTAATTGAGAATAGTTTGGTTATTCTTATTATTGTGTGAGTGGTGTTGGTATTATTAGGTTTTGCTTCACACAAAATATAATTGGAATTGCAATTCATTTAATTTTTAGGTGATTGTCACTTTAAATTTTTACGGATTATTCATCTTACTAATGTACGATTAATTTTATTTTATAAATCAAATATTGCAATCACCTTAAAAATTTATGAATCATTCATTTTATTGATGTACGATCATTCATCTTATTAAGTTTATTTTTTTACAACTATTTTACTATATACAAAGTTGTATATCACGATACATATTTTGATAAATATACATGTTAAATACATTGAAATATAATTTGTTCAAAAAAGTAAAATAAACAAGAATAACTTGTCATAAATTGTGTATATATGTTTTTGATGTAATAAACATCAAATTAAAATTGTAATTTACATTAAGAAAAGATGGCATTACAGCATTACTAGAATTATAAATAAATAGTCATAGTTGCCACTTCTAAAACCCTACTAAAAGCTGCGGCGGAGTGTTGAGTTCGTTCTAAAACCCTAGAAGCTGCGGCGGAGCTTTTGGTTGTGCGCTGCGACGGAGCTTTGATTGTTTGGAAGCAACGATGCTTCTTCTGTTTGAAACGCCGGCAGGCTTTGCCCTTTTTAAGGTGTTGGATGAAGGAAAGCTTTCAAAAGTCGAGGTAAATTTCTACGTAATTCTGTTTTATTCTCATTCATTCTGCACTCTCGCTTCTCTATTTCATAGCTTGTTTCTATTTCTTTCTCTTTGCAGGACTTGGGAAAGGAATTCACCACTGCTGATTCTGCTAGACAGGTTCTGATTCTGATTTCCTGTCTTTTTTTGAAATTACTGTACATATTTGTGTTGAACGTTGCAAGCATTTTCTTGTCTTAGCAGTTGAACAATCTGTACTCCAGGAAATGGGCTAAGCTTATAATAAAAATGTAAAGCTAAAGGGATTGACAAAGTAATGCAAGTTCAGTTATTTTCTTGGAAACCACTTCCAGTTTATGAATTTTTTAGGCATACAGTCCTTGCTTATTTCATTTTATCTCGGAATAGTCATGTTCTCTGTTAACTAAAAATTTAAAAAATGAAAAAAAATTGCACTTGATAAAAATTGAATATGTTATATGCTGAAAATGTCAGCCCAATACAGCACCTTTTGACTGTCCTTATGAAAGTTGCAACAACACAGCGCTAGTGATGCAAATTAAATAATTTATTTGGTTTTGAGTTATTGAAAGTGGTTAATTTGAGATGAGGGTTAAGCCGAATGAATATACTTATTGTACATGCTTTGAAAAATATGTAATCTTTATTTAGTTATTACCTACGCCATATTGTTTAAAGATTGATGTACGGCTTTTTACTCATCTTTTTTTGAGTAGTTGTTGTATTTGAAATGATAGGTTTAATTAACCTTTTGTTTTTCTTTTGTCTCAACTTTAGGTTGTTAAGCTAAAAGCTTTCTCGAAGTTTGAGAATACATCTGAGGCTTTATCAGCTGCCACCTTACTGATAGATAGCAAACCCAGCAAAGGTCTCCGCAAATTCTTGCGCAGTCATTGCGATGGTGACATTTTAGCGGTAGCTGATTCCAAACTTGGTAATACAATCAAAGAGAAGCTGGTGAGTTAGTTCAATGGTCTAAAGGATGATCAATAGTAATTTAGTTGCAACAAATCTGTATTCCATAATATCTTATAGGGTGATTGTTTATACCTCACAGCAAATTGAATGTGTCCATAACAATGCTGTTATGGAGTTGATGAGAGGGGTAAGAAGTCAGTTGACTGAACTCATATCTGGTCTAGCTTCACAGGATTTGGCTCCAATGAGTCTTGGTTTATCTCACAGTTTGTCCAGATACAAATTGAAATTCAGCCCTGACAAGGTGAGTTGCTTTGTAGTTTATGTTTAGCACTTTTCTGTTCATTCCTCTCATGGAACTCGTCATCTTCTTCCGTGCTGGCATATAGAGGGTACTAAATTCATGAAAATGGCCAAATATAACTTTATTAGTGATGAAGCTGATAGAAAAATGTGATCCTGAAGATATTGACATCGAATTTCGTATGATGCTTTTAATTTGTAAATTTGAGACTTTGTAAGAATAAGGATTGTAATCCATGCAATAATAATTGTGCGAATAAGTTTGGGTTCATGTACGTTAGTTTCTAAAAATGCATATCTGACTTGACAAATGGGAAAAAATAAAAAAAATCAAGCAATTCACTCCTCTCTGTTTTGCATCTATAGTATTTCTGGTTTTGTAAAAATATAATGTATATAGTATGACTACATTACTTTTATGTAAGCTTAGATGCTATATTGTATGTTGTTGCAGTTTTGATTATGTTGGAAATATTAAAGAAGTAATACTGATTACAGGAGTGAGGTTGGCAGCTATTCTGTGTACTGTCACTCTAGAAGTTTTCAAGATATTCAGTTAATACAGAAAACATGAGAACAGAATCAAAGATGAACAAAATGCTTTCATTCTTGGAATATTTCTCCATATGGTCATATTGAAGAACATTTGTCTGCAATGATAAGTCTGGAAGTGCTGTGGCACTTGTATATGAAATCAACTTCCTTAAATCTGATTTTTAATGATATCTCAAATTTATTGTCTCTTTTCCTTGTTGATGATTTTTTTTTCTGCTTTATAGTGGCATCAACTACAGTACCGATAAAGTTTATTCTGATATTCATGTATTCTTATTTGTAATTGTGGATGCTAATGGTTGTTATTCTTAGGTTGATACGATGATAATACAAGCCATTAGCTTATTGGATGACCTTGACAAAGAGCTGAATACGTATGCAATGAGGGTCAGGGAATGGTATGGCTGGCATTTTCCAGAACTTGCAAAGATTGTTCAAGATAATATCCTTTACGCTAAGGCAGTGAAGTTGATGGGTTACCGGTCAAATGCTGCCAAGCTTGATTTCTCTGAGGTATCTGTTTTCTTTTGTCCACCCTTTTCAACTATAATATAAATAATGTGATTATGAACCAGTAAGAATAAATACCTGTAAATAAATACTTAGCTTGTATTTTCCTTTGACCCATTGTTGAAAGAATAAAATATGAGATCATAACAATTATAACAAAACAATAGAAGTTATTACTAATGAATAAAGATACGGATGAAGCAATAGACTATGAATGCTTTTAATGCTATGTAGACAAATCTTGTCTTAAAGACTTAACAAGACTTGTTTTGTGCTGCTCACTTTCTTGTTGCATCATTTGCAAATTCAAGTTGAGAGTTTGTGTTTCTGTCTGACAGATTAGATATTGGTTTACTACATAATGAATGAGTAAAGCTTTAGTTGGTATATGACATCATAGTTGTTTCACCGTTCCCAGGTTTAGAAGGAAATGCTAAAGTTCTGGCCTTGGTTTCCCCATTTCCAGGACTAATGAATATGATTGGTATAGAAAAATGTTCTTCTATACTGCAGTGAGACCTGTAACACACCTGGACATATAGAATTTTTTTTTTCCTTCAAGCTTCTTTATCTCATGATGTTTGATAATGTCAGGGACTTTGTATTGTTTTTATTGTTTCTTACACATGCTTTCAATTGTTTCAGATACTTCCAGAGGAGGTCGAGGCAGAACTGAAAGAGGCAGCTGTGATTTCCATGGGAACTGAAGTCAGTGACCTGGATTTGGAGAACATCAAAGATCTGTGCAACCAAGTTCTCTCCCTTTCTGAATACAGAGCTCAATTGTATGACTATCTAAAGAGCAGGATGAACACCATTGCCCCAAATCTTACTGCTCTTGTTGGAGAACTTGTTGGTGCTCGCTTGATTGCCCATGGAGGAAGCTTGTTAAATCTGGCAAAGCAACCGGGAAGTACAGTTCAGATACTTGGTGCAGAGAAGGCTCTCTTTAGAGCACTGAAGACTAAGCACGCAACTCCGAAGTATGGACTAATATATCATGCATCTTTAATTGGTCAAGCAGCACCAAAGCACAAGGGTAAAATTTCACGGTCTCTTGCTGCAAAAGCTGCTTTGGCAATTCGTTGTGATGCTCTCGGAGATGGTGAGGATAATACTATGGGATTGGAGAATAGAGCCAAGGTACTTTGGACTAGTTATTTTGAAAATTAGCTAGCAATCCCATTTTGACTCCTTTCTGTATATTGACTTGTTTGTTATTATTTTTTATTCTTACAGCTAGAAGCTCGGCTAAGGAATTTAGAAGGCAAGGAACTAGGCCGTTCTGCTGGATCTGTAAAAGGAAAACCTAAAATTGAATTTTATGACAAGGATCGGAAGAAAGGATCAGGAGGGATGACTACTCCAGCCAAGGTCTGATTCATCGAAAGCCAATTCCAATAGTTATATGCTATTCAACATTTTTCTACCTTATTTTATCTAAAACCATTCCCTTTCTTGTTTTGCAGACCTACAATCCAGCTGCTGATTCAATTCTTTCGCTGACGGAATCACTGTCCAAGAAAGACAACGGTGAAGAACAGGAAGGTGGTGGTATTGATGAGGAGCAAAAACAAAAGAAAAAGAAGAGGAGCGAGGCAGGAGATGGAGTTGATACTGCAGAACCAGAAACCGAAGTTGTTAAGAAGAAAAAGAGAAAACATGGTGACAAAGCAAATGAAGAGGATGATTCAGCTGAGAAGAAGAAGAAAAAGAAGAGGAAACATGTTGAAGAAGGAGGCGGCGATGAAGAAACTCCCAAAAAGAAAGAGAAAAAGAAAAAGAAGAAAAGTGAAGAGTCGGCGCATGTGGAAGGAGAAGCTGATGAAGAAACTCCGAAGAAGAAAGATAAAAAGAAGAAGAAGAAGAAGAAAAGTGAAGACTGAGACATGCATGAGCGACAGGTCTGACATTTTTGTTTCTTGATCGAGATATGATGTGCTTGTAAAATTAGGTCTTCTTGTTTCCTATAATGTTGAACATGATGAACTCCCTATTTTCGTTACTCTATGATTAGTCGAACATTAATTATGTGTTTGATAAAATATCTAGCTCTCAACTTCATCACTGAGTTTGTGCTAATGACAAGATTTTGCATATATGACAAATATTTCATTTTAATCATTGAAAACGAAAGAAAAGACGCAGAAACATGACTCTACATTGTTATCTCTTCGAGTTGGAGTGTGCTTAATTGTGTATTGCAGTCCAGGGAACAACTGTTGACTCCCCAGCTTATAGTTGATTTCGGTTTTTACTATTAATTAAAACTCGAAGCATGGCGTTAGGTAACTATCAAACTAACTATTGCTGCATGATGATACTGTTGAAAATACGTACTGTTTATTAAAATCCACTGTAAGAATAATAATTTGCATTAAAAAAAGTATTACAAAGGCAAGACATGTATGTGAAATAATCGAGATCCGCATAAGGTGTATAAATTAATAAAATGTATTATTTAGTTGAAGATTGTGGATCATTAGCAAGCTTGAGTTGCTCTTCAAACTTGGCATTCAACCTGTCGTCTATCCAGTTCTGGATGTCGGAAAAGACCATGTCCTGATTGTCGGGGAATTCACCGTAGGACAAGGAATGCCACATTCCTGGGTACAACTTGATGGTCTTGTCGGCGGAGAGGGCGGAGTCGTACAGTGTTTTGCTCACCAATGGATCGGTCACCTTATCATCCTGTCCGTGCACAACGATGAAAGGCAACGAAACCTCTCCAAGTCTTTGTTCCAAATCCGTGCTCACTTTATACAATTGGTACCCAGTTTGTAGACGAGGTCGCCCTTTGTATGTGTATGGATTCGATCTAACCTCCTTTCTAACTTGTGGGTCCCGGAAGGCAATGTCGATGATATCTGGAGTTGGGGTAAGTTTCCATGTTGGAATCACTCGAGACAAAGCTATCAAAATATTGATAACCAACTGGTTTGGTTTCAGCTCATCAACAATCTGCATTTTCATTTTCATTTATTTATTTATACAACCCCAGTCCAAGATCTGAGAGACAGAGAGAAATTAAAGTACATTATTAATACCTTACACATGGGCGCAACGAGGACCGCAGCATCCCAGAAGTCAGGTTTTTTCATATGCAAACGCAGCACCATTGCTCCTCCCATCGATTCTCCCATTAATATCCTCATTTTCTTCCGATTCTCACTCCTTTCTTCATTTATCCAAATTACAATGGTTGATGTTATTTGATTGAAAGAGACAACCAGACTCTAATTATATATGAAATTACCAGAAATATTGGCGAAATGTTCGGAGAGATCATCAACAAGATCATCGAAGCTGGGGATCAATCCAAGCAATCCAGACGACTTTCCATGGCCCTCGCAATCGATGCCATGAACTTCATATCCTGCTTTCACCAGTCGACTCGCACAACCTGTTCCACCAATCAATAATTAATATTAATCAACTAATTAATTAATTAATAATTCTATCATACATACATACCTCTCATGGAGATGCTGCACTCCATGGCGTATCCATGGCACAAGAATATCAAAGCTTTTGCTTCTCTCATTACAGGCGTCCATCTGCAACTGAATAGCTTTACTCCACGCGAATTCACTATGTATTCCTGCCAATTTTTATCACGTTTCAGATTCCAGTCTCTTTTCATCTCGAAATCTAAACTATTTTATTTACCTCTTCATATTTGATACTGCTGCTCATCTCTGCCTCCTGCGAAAAAAATGTATAGTTGGATTTAATTGGATATGGTGAATAGAAAGGAAAAAAAAAAAAGCATCATAGATTTGTAGATACCATGAGTATTTGAAATTGGAAGAATATTTGACTTGTACTCAAGATTTAAAATATAAAAATATTAGAGTTGAGGATAAAAGGGAAGGGATTTTATAGCGGACCCAAACACGGTTTCCCTTCAGACGTCCAACTCGTTTTTTTTTTTTTTTTTTCATATTTTTCTTTTTTTCTTTCGTTTATTGGTTCTGCTGATTATGGAAATTCGTGACCTAATCATCTCAATAATAAATTATATATATTGTATAATGATAGTTTAAAAGTTATACTGCTCATCACTCATGGTAATATAAATAATTGTCAGATGAGTTGTAATTAGCGTCAGACATATCATTATCTTAATATCAATTAGTTGCTTAGTCTTGATTCCCGTTGCAATACATAATTAAAGTTGTATTTTATATTTTTACAAAATCTCAAAAAATTGGTTACAATTAAAGCAACTGTGATGATTTTATTTGCAATTAGGCCTATGTAAAGTTATAATTATTTTTTTTTTGAAGAAATTTAAAGTTATAACATAAAGTTTTAGATTGATGGAATATTATAAGTGATTGAATTTTGTTATTCGTACTACTTGCATATGATTAACACAGTTACGTACACATTGCTAACGTGTTACTATACATAGAACATTAAATGAAAAGATAATGTGCGAGCAATTTTTTTCCTTTGTAGGTTTTATTTATATTAATTTAGAAGGATATGCACGGTTGAATTCACACCTCTATTTATTGCAAATCGATTGCTTTCCAACTTGAATATATTTTATTGATGCAATTAATTTGATAGGCAAGTATGGTCAAATTCACTATCCACGTATGATTTCAAGAAAATGGAGTGACACTCAATCACACAAAATTATATTCCAAGATTATCTTATATAAATTTTTGTCAATTTATGGGTTTTGACTTTTTGAGAGTATAGATTCAAATAGTTTTGATAAGAAATTAGAAGATGAGAATATATTAACTTGAATCTTTGTTTAATTTATAACCATTTGTAATCACGATTGATAACTAATTCGAACTTAAAAAAATAAAATTGATTCCGTTTCGATCTAGAACCACGTATCATGTTTTCCTGTCACATAATGGGGTTTCGTTAAATAAAAAAAATAAAAAACGAATGTCGTCAAAAAAAAAAAGAGTAATAATTATATTTATTATTTTAAAAGATTATCGTTAGAGCTACTGCTTTTTTTGTTGGGCTTTTGATAAATCTAAGAATCAAATCAAATTAATCAAGTTCAGCGCCGGAAATTTTCGTAAACAATTACATAATCGAATCCATTGAAATCATATCATCAAATAAGAAATCTGGTATTTTGATTAAAATTTCAACTTATGTTGTGAAATGACAAAAAACCTAAGAGACTAAACTTTCTGCTAAACCATATAATACATTTTATGTTTGGAGCATCAACATATACTTATATTTAACAAAAGTATACTAATTCTAAAATAAAAAAAAAAAAATATTAATGATCATTAGAATTATGAAATGGTAAAATAATTGAATGA
This sequence comes from Scutellaria barbata, assembly GCA_028654395.1. NCBI lineage: Eukaryota > Viridiplantae > Streptophyta > Magnoliopsida > Lamiales > Lamiaceae > Scutellaria > Scutellaria barbata. The sequence goes on along the minus strand of CM053655.1, from coordinate 141,711 downwards.
ATTTACTTTAAGAGGCAAGAGAAACGCAGGTCGGAAGAGGGGTGGGGCCCACACTGGATAAGACTTTGTATGAATCCACGTTTTAAAAATTCATGGTCACGTTGAACATGACTTGATGACTGATGAATTGATACCCCCTCCATTCTAGAATTGATGTATCTTACCGGCCAATTATATAAAGGAGTCGACTATAATATAATATAATATAAGGGTGAGCGACCCAAATTATCCAAATTGAAATAGTTGACACTATTAATATCCAAATCAATTTAAATTATAATATATTTATTCAATGTGAAATAGTTATTACCCAAAATACCCAATTTTTATCTAATTCACCCCCACCCCCTGACAGCTCAGCAGGAAAAGTCAATTGTGCCCTAATAACTAGTTTGTCGCCGCCGCCCAATTCAAACTTCAGCTTACACGAAACGGACTCCTCGTCCTTCTTCTTCAGCCCTACACGAAATTACAGCAGCGGGGTGAATCTTCTCGGCCGGCAACGCTTACACGAAATAATGGCCATGAACTTGTCTTCAGAAGAGGTTAGTCCCCTGTTCAAGCCTTACACGAATTCGATAGCATTGAGTTAATTGTGTTTCGAATTCAGTCGCCTATTTCGTTGAATGCCTCGGTTTATTGCTTTCGAAACATAGGATTTAGATGTGCCTTGAGAATTCTGCCCTACACGAAACTAGTTGTATGTCTTCGGTTTGAAATAGGCTTACACGAAATAGCGGTGAATATAGGTTTACACGAAATAGCGGTCAGTGTAGGCTTACACGAAATAGCACTCAATATAGGCTTACACGAAATAGCAGTCAATACAGGCTTACACGAAATAGCACTCAATATAGGCTTACACGAAATAGCATAAATTGAAGGCCTACACGAAATAGCACAAATTAAACCTTACACGAAATATTATGATATTGCCTGTAATTCTGTTTTGGCTTATGCTTACATGAATTTATGCGGAACTCAGTTTTTTTTTTTTGCACATATTGTTTTTGGTTAATTCATAATGCAGGCTGGTTTTTTTTTTTTTTTGATATACATTGTTGTTTCTGCTTTATTTAATATATACAGTGAAAATTGAAATTTGTTGTGATTTGTTTCGAATATTGAAATTGATTTTTTATGTGTGTTACAGCTGTCGTTGGAGTGGCCTTGGGTACGTCCGAGATGCCAAGGTCGGATGGCATATATCAACGGATATACTCGGCTAAGCATAATAGACGACTTACGTGACGACCTGAAACATCGGAGTTCAGAGTGTAAGTATCGGATGAACTCGTCTTCACTAGGCCATTTCTTGAGGTGGGCAACGGTGCCGGAGACGTGTAAGCAATTTCTACACGTCCTCCTTTCTCATGAGGTGCGACACAGGACAAATACGCACGCTCATGAGAAATGGTTTCGTATAGGAGATCGACTTTGCCGGTTTTCGAGGAGGGAGTTCGCTGTGGTCACAGGGCTACGATTTGGCGACTCCGATTTCAACCCATCAAGAGTGCATCATCCGCCGGAAGGTGGGATTTTCCAGAGGCTATTTTCAGATGGTAGGAAGGTCACCATTACGGCTCTCCATAATTGGTTTGTCGAAGGCCAGTTTCACGATAGCGACGACGATACTATCAAGATTGCGAAGATCTTGATAGTATATTGTATTGTGTTTGGAGTGGACGCAGGCAAGATCGAAGTCGATCCTTGGGTTTGGACTTTGATCGAGGATGAGGAGCGATGAGAGAGCTTCCCATGGGGTAAATTCTCCTATCTGACCTTACTGAAGCATATGGAGAAGCTGCCGGAGTCTATTCCTCCTACTCAAGGAAGTCGGGCATATACTTATCATTTTTACGGGTTCTCGGTCGCCCTAATGGTGAGTTATAATCTTTTAAGTATGTCTTTTAATTTTTTGAATCTTCGATATAGTTTTTACATTTTTTTTGAATGATTCTAACAACTTGTAAATTCGGCGCTGCAGGTATGGGCTTACGAGGCCATTCCTGTGACGAGCACCTTCGCCGGTCGTCGTTTAGAGCTGCCGTATCACTTGCCTCGATGCTTGAAGTGGTCGACCATGAGATCAGAAAATGACGTGACCTACGCGTTACGTGAGCAGGTATTCTCAAACATTTCCATTTTCTATTACGACTGTCATGAAATTTGTGTTGTAATGCTCTGTCATGCTTATTATGTTTATAGGTGCCTTGCTTCGAGACATTGGTATGGAGTTTCGAGGAGGAGGGTCAGTCATATTTTCGGGATTTAGATATGGACCTTGATACCAGTGTTCAGCTTCCTGGTAGACGCCCTCGAAGCCGCGCCCGAAGAGTCGCCGCCACTTCCACACGTCCACGTTCGGTTTCGTCAGGGCCGGCCACCACTAGAGCGTGAGTGCCGTCCAGATCCCGTTCTCGTACTGCTACCCGACCACGTAGTCCGATGGTGACCTCCCCGAGCAGTCCTCCGGCTGATATTACAGGCGATCCTATCTCGCCGATGGCTCAGCAAGATACTGGATTCCACTCGCCATACGGAGGCACATACGAGCATTGGTCACCTGGATCTCCACCCGCCGAGGATCCCATTCATGCTACTCCACTGAGGCGCCGATGGGGTCGTAGAGTGTCTTCATCTTCCCCCGATACACACGCACCACCGCAGTCGGGTCCATATGCGCAGTCCGGATATGACGAAGCGATAGCATCGATGCAGAATTACATGGGGACCCAGTTCGATCGCATGGAGAATCTCATACACGATGAGTCAGATCGTCTTGAGAGACAGATCCCCAGTCTGATCCAGGAGCAGCTTAGAGCCTTCTTCGGTGATATTCCACATGTCCATCCTTATGCGCCCGCGTCCACACAGGGTTGGGAACCATGGCCTGCTGCAAGTGCGAAGTACGATAGATACATTCCGACGGAGGATCATGACACACCCGCTGCTCATGTACCTTCACGATCCGATCCTCCGTCGGCTATTCCATTTGATTTGGCCGGTACATCCGATCATCCAGCAGCTGCCCAGGGGCATGCAGCGACGCCGACCACGACCGGAGCTGCTTCTGGAGTATCCCCTGCTGCTAGAGAGTCGGATGTGTTGAGCTCTTCTCCAGAGGTGGCCATCCCTTCGACTAGTGCCGGCATTCGACTTGTGAGACAGCGAGTACCTTCGAGGCTCCTTAGATCTCCATTTACCCGCAATGAACGTCGAAGAAATGAGGTCACCATGGAAGACATGGTTTTGTGGCTGGAGCTTGGAGAGTCAGCCGATCAGTAAGTAGCATTCAATTTTAAATATTTGGAATTATATTTTTGGAAGTACTAATATATGAATTTATTGTTTTTACAGGCGTAATGTAGGGGTTGGATTTTCGGTGGGGCCAGCCTTTTTTAAGCAGCTCATAGACCCTGCAGAAGAAGTGCATTGGGAGGTACGAAGTTGGATATGTTGAGTGTTTTACTTTTGGAATTTTCATTGTAACTATACTAACATGGCGTGTGTTGCATACTTAATTGTAGGCTATTAATGCTTATCTGGGCATTCTTCAGACCAAACCCAAATTTGCGGGTATCAGAGTGGACTGGCAGTTGAAGCCGCAGGTTCAGATCGTGGACGTGTTCTTCTTTGTAAGTGTTGTTTGTTTTTGGTCATTCATTGTCGGCGATATCCAAATTGATACTTATACCACCTGATTAATGTGCAGGAAATCTGTAAGGAGATATTTTACAAGAAGCATGGGAAGACACCTTCAGCCAGACCTCTTCCATTCCCTACTTTAGAGGAGTTCCCTGCCGAGGACCTGGATCGGCTTGTTCCGTACGTCGCTTGAGAACTGCCTGCTTGGGGGAAAATGAAGCCCTGGTGGGAAGGAGTTCGATCGGTGAGTCAACTCACTTCTTCCGTCCACGTTCGACTATAATATTTTTTCACCTGCATGTTAGTAATTAGCATTTTCCATTATTTATGGAATTTTCACGTATGCAGATCCTTACGGTTTTGAACCTCGATGGCACACACTGGGTTGGAGCAGAGATACATATCCCCACGATGCGACTGATCATCTTTGACAGTTTGCAAGCCTATTGGGATGAGGATATGGCCAGACTCCGGTTCGAGCAGACCCGACCGCTGCGTAGAGTATTCACTGCCTTGTTGCTGCGGGCCGGGTATTATGACCGACTACAGCACTATCATTGGTAAGGACTGGAGCTTGAGCTAGCATCTGCGAAGGAGTCGAGGTGTTACAGGCAGGACAATAGCGTGTCATGCGGTATATTCGTCCTCAAGTCCGTCGAGAGCAGTTTATGTGCCATGTGGCCTACACCGGGCATGGATGCGGGTATTTACGAGATACGACGACAGATTGGCTTGACCATTTACCGCTACTCCACGGACGCCGACACTATCACAGAAGATGCATTAGGCTGAGTTTGTTTTCCTGTTTCATTGGACAGACATTGTATTCTTAGTGCACGATTTGTTATTCAAACAAAACTGAAGTACATTTTTTTGATTATCGTTGATATGATTTTTAGTATATTCAACTGCTTAGACAGATCAACTGAGGTATTGTTTGTGCGATCGGTTTTTTGTTAGTATGTTTCTTTATCACCGACTCACTTTTAAATAATTAAATCGTACAGTCTTTACGGGTTCGTAGAAGAATAAATTTTAAAATTGTACACACATATTTTTTCTTCGTTTAACATTAATATCATTCAGTATAAACATACTATTAAACTCTAACGCCTTATTCTTCACCTACATTTTCATTGTTATGGAAGAAAGGACACTTTCTCTTTGTATGACCTTCAGACTTGCAAATTGAACATTTTTTCTTTCTACGTCTACTCTGCTCGGCCGTATATAGATTTGCATGTCCCTCGACGTCCTGGAAAACACTGGGTTCATGGTCTGACCGGAGCAGGTCGCACTGAGATTGGTTGTGGCTGGTGCTTCCATACCTGGTGCACCGAACTCGGTGTCGATGCGCACTGTTCGAGACCTCCCCTGATCTCGGGATACGTTTGCCTCGGGGCCTGCCTGCCTGTCTCGGGTTATCAGGTGCAAGACAAAAATCATCCGTTGCAGTCCATTCGTTCGGGTCTGGTACAGGGAGGACTTCACCAGCCCACATCCCTTTCAAGGACTCAGTGGTGTAGTAATCTGTAATGTACTTGGTCGGCGAGTCCTTTGAATAACTGTAACAATATTGACAATAACAATGTGTCAGCATGCACACTGTGACTCAGAAACCGATATTTAACGTTTACAATGAAGTACAAGATATGAACCTGATTGCCGAACATGCATGGGAACATGGTATCAAATCACTTTGGAATACCTGACACGTGCAAGAAGATTCACTGAGATCTACGAGATAGTTGACGCTTGAATCGATCACCTTGTATTTGTGTTGCCCGAGTTTAGCTACCTGCATTCGCCGGCCGAGAGTGATGGCCTCAACTAGTCTATCATGTACCGATTTTGTGAGATTGTTATCTCTCTCATATGCGGCTGTTCTCCTCTCGTAGAACCATTTTTCAATTATTCGTCTAGCACATTCAAGAAAAGAACACACTGGGAGTTTTCTGGCCCAAAGTAGTCGAGTATTCCAGGTCTCTGCTGCATTCGACGTCATGAAATTATATCTTCGTACAGGGCATTTCACACGGGCCCACCTTTCAACTTTTGCTTTTTCTAACGCATCCAATGCACCTTTTGCTCCGGTTTCCTGAAGCTTCGTCATGTACCTACAGTAAAATCACTTGAAAAGATAAAACATGTGATGGTAAAACGAAAAAGCGTCTAAATGTAATTGAATTTATCTATCATGAATGAGAAACATACCTTTCGAAATCCATGCTATGATAACAGTAGGCCGCTTTTTTGAAAACCCCAACTAAGTGTGAGCCGTACTTAGCCAAATTTTGTTGTAAGTGGTAGCAACATAGCCCGTGCGCGGCATCTGAAAACACTTTTCCGATCGTATTACTAATACTTACGTGTTGATCTGAAACAACCAGTAGTTGATCTGGACAGCCAAATGCATAACACACATGGGTCAAAAACCAACTCCATGACTCATCATTTTCAATATCGTCTATGCCCACGGCAAGTGGGAAAATTTGGTCGTTGCCATCTTTCGTGACAGCAACAAACCCGATACCTTTATATTGCCCTTTCAGGTGACAACCGTCAACCACAATCACGGGCCGTGAATATCCCTGAAATCCATTAATAGATGCCCACAGGGCAAAAAAAGCGAATTTGAATTTACCGTCGCTGTGGGTATCCAGAACGGTATAGGTACCTGGATTAGCTTGTTTCAAGGCCACAAAGTAAGATGGCAACATTGAAAATGACATTGCGGGATCTCCGTAAGCAATCCGAAAAGCATGACGTTTTGCACTAAGTGCAACCCGATAACTGACTTCTAGGCCATGTCGTTGATTCATTTCTTGAATGATGGCCTTCGGGTAGAGATTGGAGTTCTCTCTACGGAGTGTGTCAGCGTAATACTCACCCAACACTGCAGATGGAATTCGCCTAGGAGCACTGCGGTTCAAATCAAGCTCACATGTATGTGGGAGCACAACTGAAGTGATTTTCCAAATCCCGTATTTCTCATATGCATTGAGTACGAAATCACAAGATGATTTTCGGCTACAAACTACTCCCCATCTGTGCTTGTCTGAATGATCTACACGGTATTCTACCTTATTATCTAAGTGGTATAATCCAACGGCCTTCTGCAAATCCTGCTTACTATGAAAAGTTGATCCTTTTTGCAATCTTTGACGATCCATATCATTGTAGTTAAACTCGTACGATTGGGGCTCGTCAAATGCTGGAATCTCGGGAATGAACCACTCAGGACTAAATTTTGGCATTGGATAACACTGTGAGGTGTGCGACTGAGTCTGACTATCTCCTGGAAAATCACCCTGTCCAGCCATATCATCGGAAGTTACTTCTGTATTATGAAAAATGTACTCTTAAAATTGTTGAAAGGCGTCACGCTGCTCGTTATCCAAAACCTGTAAATCCTCATCATCCAACTCAAAATCGTCATTTACCTCCATACCTTCTTCGGTTTCATCTTCATCATATTGACCATCTGCAAAAGGTTATACATGATTAAACAAAAATGCATGAACCAATTGAAGTATTACTATGCAATTCACAATTACTGAAAACATACCTGATCGATCATGATAAGCCCGTGCGTGTAGTTCTTCTCCCTCTATTTCCTGATTTTCTTTATAGGGTGCAGGAGACATATTTAAGTCAATGTAATCGAGTCCCCAATCGCCTCCACAGTCAACACGCCCGGTGGATGAAGGCCAAGGCTCCCACGGCTCGTTCGTCGACATTGACGCCTCTCTCCTAATTGTTTCATTTTCTTTTGGAATACCCCATTTTTTCAAAAAATCATCATCATTTTGCATTCCAATAGGAACATTCGAACCAGATGATAAAGGTTGCCAAAATTGATCACCTCGAGAAACATCTTCATTATATGTAGTTATTCCAACATTAAACATTGTTGTCGACCCACTGCCACAACTTGTATTTGTATTTGCTCCTACGCTTCCAAATACTCCAACATCTATCTTTTTCAGGGTAACAAACACAACAAGCACATCATCAATCATAGACATAACATTTTCCAAATCAGTATCATTCTTTATTTTCACTCTTCTCACTCTTCCATTTGTGTCAACGAGTGAATGGAACACATATGCCCAACAATTTGGATCGGCACACACAATTCCATGAATTGCAAATAATAAATCCTGATATGTTGCCAATCTCCGTAGGTGCAGTAGCTCTTTAACCCCATTTTTGTACTCTAAACCGTCCCAGTAACCTCCAAACCAAATAAGTACAGACATAATACTCAAATGCGGATATACTATCTGAAAAATAAAGTAAGTAATACACAAATATGAGATCATCATTTTCGATAAATTAATTCTAACAAATAAGATATAGAGTTCGAACATTAACAATTTCAACCATAACAACCAAGATGATTCATCTATATTTATATTCAAATATACAATATACAAAACCATTTAACATACCATGTATTAATTAAGTAACTTAATGCCATAACAAACTGAATATATTCACACAAAACCAAATGGTAATATGAATAAACTTGCTTTCAAGAACATAAAACTACATTAACTATTATAATTACTACACGAAATAATCATATGTTGAAGGCTACACGAAAATGTAAAGGAATCTTACACGAAATTTGGCCTAATTTTATTGTAATAAGTGTCACGCAACAAAATTGGAATCTGTAAGTTGAAATAGGCCTACACGAAATTAGTAGGAATTTCGTGTAAGGCTATTCCTAGACCTATTTCGTGTAAGCATAAGTATGAGCTAATTTCGTGTAAGCCTCAATGTGAGCCAATTTCGTGTAAGCCTAAATGTGAGCCAACTTCGTGTAAGCTCATTCCTGATCCAATTTCGTGTAAGCCTATTCATGATCACTATTTCGTGTAAGCCAAGAAATGTGCCCATTTCGTGTAAGCCTATTCAACAGCCCTATTTCGTGTAAGCTTATTCTTTTCGTAAGAGACTATTCCTGTCCGTATTTCGTGTAAGCTGACATTACTATATAAAATGTAATAATATTTACACGAATTTAAACACAATACATACCTGCAGAAGAGACGATTTCGTGTATGGTGAATTTCTCCCCCTTTTAAAGTGGCAATTTGTGTGTGAAACGATTTACACGAATTCGGACATTATATAGGCATATATTACTGTGACTCATGTGAACTGACATGCTATCCAAATCACTGACATATCACTGTGAATTCGTTGACTATCATATGTACTTTTGGGTATATTGGGCAAAAATATAGTGACTTGGGTAATTTGGTGGGTAATTTAATAGTAATTGAGCATTTTGGTTCCAATTTATATATTTTTGGGTATGTTGGGGCATTTGCTCTATAATATATATATATATATATATATATATATATATATATATGATTTCGTCAATCCCAATTTCCATTAAAATTAATAGCTATTAGTTTCGTTTGGTCATCATGATCGAACGTATTCAATGTATTTGATATAATAGTAAAATGTACTTCAACATATTTGATTCTGGTAGCCTAACATATTTCTACTTGTTTGGCTAACCAGAGCCGAACAAAACTAGTTCGGTTTGATCAATTTTTTGCATTTTTTGTATGATTTTTATAGGATTTTCGTATATTTAATTAATTCGTGATATATTCGTCATTATGTTGGCATTCTATTTCTTAAAAAATTAAAAGAAATAGCATAAAAGAATCAAGAAAAATGAAAGAAGAAAAGAGAGGTTAGGGTTTCAATTTGTAAATTTAAATTTTTTTAACTAAAAACTTATTTATAGGATATTTAATATGGGGTTTGCTTAGTGGTGTCTTTAATCCCACCCAAATTTAAATCTATTTTGAATTCATAAAAAGAAATAGTTTTTTTTTTAAGTGGAAAAACTCTAATCTGAGACTTTGTTCAATATGAGTGATGTACATGCTCGATAATTTTATGGATACCATAAAAGGAAATAGTTAATAGAATATTTCCTTATATTTCATAATTATGTATTGAGATTTATGTTACCTTAGAATTTTTTCATTACTGCTGCGCTTGTTATCTTTTTTTCTTTGAATAGATTTTATGTGAGACGATTTTACGTGAGATTTTATGTAAAATGAAATTCATATTGATTAAATGGTTAATATCAATATCAAATAAAATCATAAAAAACTTTATTTCACATAAAATTTGATATGAAACGGTTATATGTGAGTTTTGTGTATTTGGTTTCGAACCAATATAAAACGTAATCTCTTTTTATTAGACTAATTACAAACTCCATTTATTTTATATTTTCTTATCTTTTGTTTTATTAAAATATATATTGCATTCAATTATAATATGATTTGTATATATATCACACACATTAGGGAAATAAAATCTAAATGATACTGTCATAAAGCAATATAATCATGAAATTAACATATAATTACACATATTTAATAAACTGGTCGAGTAATATTTTTTAAGTAAAACTCTTTAAAATTGTCTTATTAATCTAAATTCACGAGATAAGTCACAATTTCTAAATGAGTTAGAGAATACGAGACATGTGGATAATAAAACATTGTCTCATAAATTATATGTATAAGGTTATGTAATTTTGTGATATATAAATGGATGAGGTCAAATTAAACCATAAAGGCCATAAATGTCAAAGTAAGCATGCTATAACATTTATTAAAAGATATCCACTTGTCCCAATTGTCTATAACATTTATTAAAAGATATCCACTTGTCCCAATTGAGCTAGTCGCCCAACGAAGTTAGGTTAAACTCAATGATTATTATAAAAAAAAGTTGCAATTTGATGATGCTATTGGGAATTCCCATAGTCGTTAGAAATGGATTTCTTTATTCAGGTTTATGTAGGAAATATTCAACGAACATTGCTGATATTCATAATGGAGTTCCTAAGTATGACGTGGGAAATGAGGGAAACTACCAACAGCCTTTTGACTATTTCACTTCTTTCATTTATTTCCTCTATATCTAATCAACTTGGAATGCTAGGGTTGGAAATATCTAAATCGAGCTTCTACACGTCAAATTAAAGGAATAATAATACTCCATACCACAAAATCAAATAATTTATAATTTTTCAATAACAATAAATTAAAGATAATTTTTTATTACGTTTCTTCCCCAAATAATGAAAATGAACAATCACGAACCTTATAATTCAAGTGGTATTTCATATTTTTTAAAGGTGCAATTTAAGTTTGAACCCAAACACAAGTTTTTTAGTTTTTACATCCTCCTCTCTTCCACTCCCCCAAACTCATTGAAAAAATAAAAATGAACAAAAATTACTCTTATGATAAAAGTTGAAAATCACTACACACCAAGTGACTTACACGATTTTTGCGTAACATTTCATAAGGTGACATGAATTTGAATTTATTTTCGTGTATCCTATTTCAGGATTACACGAAATTCGTGTATTTACCTTATGATATTCAAGTGTTACATGTTACTGTGACTTCTTTTACTTTCTATAAGAAGGGTAATTTTGTCAATTTTTTTAATTTATGGTATAGAAGTAACCAAATTATTTTTTATGGTAAAAAAATAATCTTTTATGTTAATTATGGTATTATGGTCATCAGATCCTTAAATAAAATGTGTGTAATTATCAACCATAAGAATACCCAATTAAAGTGATCCATTAGTAAAGATAACAATCATGTCGGATTTCAGGTTAAATGATTGGATTGGAACACAATAGTAATGGTGACTCAAAAGACATCAATTTTATAAGAGAATCTCAGAAAGTTAATATAATAGATGTGTAGTTCTTCCCAAGTTACAGTGAATTTCACATCAAATCTTGAAGTTCCGTGCATAATCGACTGTAATGGAGAATTATTGGTGGAGATTTCTTTCTTAGAGAAGCATGTGAATAGACAAAGACACAGAGAAGAAATAAGCATAAGAATCGACACACCATACGAAACTATGGGTGTAACATTGTCAAATTGCTTGCAAATTGGGTTGTAACACGATTCAGTGTATAGTTGGGTTGAACCAATTCGTTTATTATGGGTTTTCTTTTTCCCCTTTCATCTAGCACATGTTTAATGTAGCTTTTTTTAATTTATAGGAAAATGGTCCAAATTACCCATTTTTTTAAACTTTGATCCCATTTTACCCATTGATATAGTAATACATCTCTAAATAACCTTAAATATAGATTTTGAGCCTAAAATACCAATTTTTCCCCAAGTCAATTGATAATTGTGGGGCCATGTCAGACTGAGCATTGACATTGTCATTTTGGTGACTTTAATGTTCGAATACACTGTTTTTAATTATTTATGAATTTTGACATTTGATCACTGTTTTCAAATACAGTATTATTAATTAATTATTAATTTATTCATAGTTTGTTATTAATTTTCGAAGATTATGTGTTATACTAATCTTCGAAAACTATGATTTAATGTTCGAAAATCTGGACACAAGAATAGTAATAATATTTTATTATTTTCGAAAACACTATTATTAATTAATTAATGATTTTCGAACATATATACGACTGTGACACTATTACAATATTAATAAAATATTTTAATTATTTTCGAAAATAAATTTATTAACTATATATTATAATATTATAATTTTCGAACATGAATTGTAAATATTATAATAGTGTCATAATTTTCGAAAACTAGTTTTCGAACATTATATTTTATTAATATTATAATAATAGTGTCATATATATGAATTAATAATAGTGTCATATATATTAATTAATATATAATTTTCGAACATTATATATTGTTATATAATAGTGTTTTCGAACATTAATATAATTTTTGCAAACATTAATTAATTTATTTTTGAAAATGACACGATAGATTAATCTTCCAAAACTTTACACAGTTAATGTTAGAAAATTTGGACATGAATTTTTAATAATATTTTATTCATGTTAAAGTGACAGCTATTATTAATTAATTAATTATTTATTAATTAATTTAGGCAACAATTGCATAGTTTATTTTCGAAAATAACATGTCAGAATAATCTTCGAAAACTTTACACGTAATGTTCGAAAATTTGGACATGCACTTTTAATAATATTTTATTCATTGACACCTATTATTAATTAATTAATTTAGGCATGATTTATTTTCGAAAATTAGTGCACTTGACTTAATGTTCGAAAACTCTATTTTGTTAATATTCGAAAACTATGTCATGCACTTTTAATAATATTTTATTCATTGACACCTATTATTAATTAATTATTTATTTATTAATTAATTTAGGCATGAAATTGCATGACTTATTTTCAAAAATTAGTAGTTAGAATTAATCTTCGAAAATTGATATTTGTTATTCTTCGAAAATTCTATTTTTTTAATGTTCGAAAACTATGTCATGCACTTTTAATAATATTTTATTCATTGACTCGTATTATTAATTAATTATTTATTTATTTATCAATTAATTTAGGCTGGATTTATTTTCGAAAATTAGTGCAATGACTTAATCTTCGAAAATTAGTGAATTGACATAATTTTCGAAATCTTTAATTTGTTAATCTTCAAAAATAAAGATATGCACTTTTAATAATATTTTATTCATTGCCTCCTATTATTAATTAATTAATTAATTTAGACATGAAATTGCATGACTTATTTTCGAAAATTAGTAGTTAGAATTAATTTTGGAAAATTGACATTTGTTATTCTTCGAAAATTCTATTTTGTTAATGTTCAAAAACTATGTCATGCACTTTTAATAATATTTTATTTATTGACTCCTATTATTAATTAATTATTTATTCATTTATTTATTAATTTAGGCTGCACTAATTTTTTTATTTGTTAATGTCATATGCCCTTGATGTTGATTTATTTTCACCTTCTTCTCTTTTACTTTTTTTGATAATTCTAAAATCTTAATATATTATATAAAATAGATTTAAAAAAATTCAGATCGTAGACGGTTAAATACTAGTGTCAAATTAAAGTGATCCACTATTAAGAGTAGCAATCAACTTAGTTTTGGATTAAAGTGTCAAGTTGGGACACAAATGTAACAGTTTCGACAAGAATTTTTTGTACTGAAATTTTTACGGGTCAACACGACCTGACCCGTTTGCCATGAAAAATAAAATATAAATTTATTTTTCTAATTTTCAAAATGTAATAACATCTTTAATTAAAAGATCATTTTAAATTAGTAACGAATGAGTTCAAAAAATCATAATTCACTAACTAATAGCCTTCAATCAATTACGTAATCAATTGAAAGCATAATGTAGTGTACGAATTTAACCTTCAATATGCTATATGACATTAAAACATAAAAAATAAACAAGTGTTATTATAATAAAATAAATGAAACTTATTATTATAAATTAGTTTTGTGGTCTCCAAAAATTAGTATTCTCGTTACATATTCTCTGTATGAAAGAGTGAAGAAGGGTGAAACTGATAGTTTGGTAAATATATTCTTCCACTTTTACGATTAATGTTCTTTATTTTGGTTAATCATTGTAGAGATATTAATTTGAGTATTTGTGTTGAAGCATGTTTATATGTGATTAAAGTTTATTGACGTCAAAATTTATACGGAACAAATTGGGTCAAACACCAAATTAAATGGATGTAAATCAAATAAAATAGAGCAAGAAAACAAGTAAATCAAATCTTGCTTAGCTATTCTGATGGGTCATAACGATTTTATATATTTTTTGAGAAATAAATACGAGATATTCCTTTGTTACAATGAATTTTGGATCATTTTGAATGAGGTTTGTGACTTTATTTATAGATGACAAAAATTTATATATCTTCGGTGTATGTATTTCAAAAGGTATTCATAAGGTATTACTTATATAACTGAAATATATGTTTTAGTGAAACAGGTTGTATATTTATAAGGTATTAATTGTTTACTTATAAAGTATTTACTTATAACTGAAATATATGATTTTGTGAAAAATATTACTTAATATATTACTTGTTACATGTAAATGTATTAGTTGTATTATTTAGAGGTATTAGAGTTGAGGTTTGAGACACATCATACCACATGACACACAAATCATACTCTTTATAGATTAAACGTAAGATTACACAATTTAGGAGATAAAATAGGACCCTCATTTTTAGGGATCACAATAAGGAAAAATTGGATTTGATCCTATTTAAATTGGGTATGATTTGATCTCGAATTTGTGTCCTTATTTGGCTTTCAAGTTTTGTTTTTAATTAAGATTCTCCCAAGTAATCCCAACTAATTTAAGATATCGATTGTCTTCACATTAGATTCTTTAGAGACTATGGGTCTCTGACCGGTTAGGTCACTTCAACTCGCCCATGCCAAAATCGGTCGGCTCGGTCTGATGGATCTCTCCTAATCAACCACGTGTCCGGTAGAGCTGAGGTCGGATTGGAGGTACAACAAAATTTAAATTCCTAACAAAAACATCTTGTTATGTCTATGGATATAATTGTTGTGGTTGACTGTTGAAGCTTGAAATAAATATTCTTTGCTTATGTTCAAACTTAATTATTGCTAAACCTTAAATATTTTGGTAATTCTCTGTTCGAATTTTTAAAACGTGATTGTCATAGTATATAACATTTTTCAACACCAAATAGGTTCCGTTAAAAGGTTAAAAAAAAAAAAAAACGTGAAATCTTTTCGTGTAGCCGACAATTTTAAGGGTGCCAATCTTTGTATTTATATTTTGTTCATGTTTTATTATTTTATATTTACGTAATCCATTTACGTTACTGTTGAAATGGTATAAGAATCTGTCTGTTTCATTATAGGCCTTCTCCAACATATATAATCTTGAAAAATAAGATAATAATTATGTACGGCCATTCGGATATATGATATATTAGAGACAAGTATATTAACACATGTACATTATGAATACAAGATTGTTTCGTATATATAGAAATATAAACAATTCAAAATTGTTTTTTAACTTAAATCTGAGGCACCCTAGTGGTAATCAGCCAATCAAGATCAAAGGTCCTCCCTAAGTCCCATCTATTAGTTTTTTCTTACTCAAAAATGAAAAAAACAAAGGCGGTAATACAAATTAATTAGTAATGTTCTGCTTGATACAATACTTGAAACTAGCATGGGAAATAGAGATCGAAATTTGTAAAAACGTTTCATAAATCTAGTGTTTTTTTAAGTAATGATTGTTAATTTATAAATAATATAATTTCATATAATTTTTTGAATGGAAATAACATTACTTGTATATTACACTATACAAAAAATTAAAAATGAAATTTATATGCAACGGTATGCATTGTATATTACACTACACAAAAATTAGATATTAATTTAAATTACACCGATGTAATTTGTTCTCATCAAAAGATATCACTAAAAATATTCTAAATTTTTATGAAATAAGAAAATAGCTAGCTCAATGCTATTAAAGAATCATTCTATCACAAAAATCGAAATCAAGATATCTGTGATAGCTAATAAGTAACATGAGCAAAGAAAATAATAGAAAAAAAATTCAAATTGTAATTTTGCACCAAACATCTTGTAGATTGAAATTGTAGCTAGTATTGCGTTTGTCTCACTTTGGATTCAATGTAGCATAAATTTGTATTTTCCTTTGAATCCATTAGTTTGTCTTGACCCACTCCGCACTAACAGAATATTTAAGGACCTATTTACAAATAAGAAAAGACAGGAGGGGTTTTCCCAAAATTAACAGCCCTCATTCGAATTTCTGACCGTTGCCCCATCAGACAGAGAGTAACGGTTTTCTCATGCCTTCAAAAACCTAACACATATCGAAAAAATTAACTCGAATCAAATGGGTTGTGTCTCATCAAAATTGGTAGCGAAAGAAATTAAGCAGGAAAAATTAGATGGAAATGGAGATTACAGTCACCATGTCCATGTGGTGTCTCTGACTTCAAGCACCTACGGCGTTCTAAAACTGGACAAGGAAAAAGAGGAAGTGGAAGTGAAGCAGAGCACCAAAGAATGCGTGGTAGAATTGAAGAAATCATCATCGACGCCGTCTCGTGAGGGTGAGGAAGAGCCTTCTGAGATCATTAACGCTTGGGAGCTCATGGAGGGTCTTGAAGAGGAAGCGTCTATGGTCGTTCAATCCAAAAGAAGCCCAAGATCCAGGATTTTTGATGCTAAGAGCCCCCTAAAGTTCTTGAATCAAATGGGCTCTCCGAGGAAGGTGAAGAAAGTTGGAGGCAAGGAAAATAATGGTGGTCGGATATCGCGGTCATTGGAGAACAGCCCCAAGACAGTTTTGAAAGAGTGTAATCATAATTTGAAGAAACCATCTCCAAGATTGTGGGCTTCGATCAAGGGAAGTCCAAATAAGAGATGTGATGATTGGAGGGGGAGGGGGAGGAGGAGGAGCTTAGAAGAAGATATGAAGAATTGCCGCCATGACGATTCTGATGCTGCAGCAGCAGCTATTCTTGAATCATACAAGGAGAAATGCCCCCCGGGAGGTGAGAATGCACTAGTGTTTTACACCACCACATTGAGAGGTATCAGGAAGACCTTCGAGGAGTGTAATGTTGCGAGATCCATAATCGAATCCCAGAATGTGCAGATGTTTGAGCGCGACATCTCAATGCATTCCGCCTACAAGGATGAATTGAGAGCACTGATGAGCAGCAGCAGTAAGGAGGTGAGAGTTCCCCAAGTGTTTGTGAAAGGGAGATTGATTGGTGGAGCAGATGAGATGGTGAAGTTGGATGAGGGGGGTAAATTGGGTATTCTGTTCAGAGGGATTCCCAAGGCCGCGGCCGGGGGTTGCGCAGCCTGTGGGGGGATCAGATTTGTCATGTGTATGGACTGTAATGGCAGCTCTAAACTTGTGGGTCACGATGGCAAGAAGACTGTCAAATGTAACAAGTGCAATGAAAATGGCTTAATCCACTGCCCAATATGTTCTTCTTCTTCTTCTTCTTCTTCTTTAACCATGTAATCTAATTTAACTATGGTATTACAAAATGTTATGTGTCTGTTTCATCTTCTTCTCCCTTGTCCAATCTTGTTTAAGTTGACAAATTTGAATGTTGATTTTTAAGGTTGTGCTCCATTTTCTGCACCCTTAACATGCACATTGGTTTTCTATTTTCCATTCCTTTATGCGCGCATAAGCACAGCAGATGAGTGAACATTGTGCACAAGTTGAACCAAGTCACAAAGTCCCATAAAACTCAACACAATGTTTTAGTCCCACTACCGGAAACTTATAATTTTATAGGAGAGTTGATGTTTGTTTCGCGGAAATGAGGACTCTGCTAATTTTATTCTATCACCCACTCCAAAGGTATCTTTCTTTTACTCCTTTTTAGTCTACTATTAATACAGCCCTATGCTGTTAAGATCCTTCCCTTCTTCTTCTTCTGTTCGACAATCAAGTTCCCAATGTTAAGTGTTTTTTTCGTACACTATTGCTGTTTGAGGAAGGATGAATAATTAAATATCAAGTATAATAAGTGAAGCTCTTTTTTTTTTTTTTTTTTACTTTTTCTAGCCAACACATATGATGTCTGATTCGTTATTTTGGAGCACAGAGCAAGTATACATTGATGATATTTGAGGAGGCACGCTCTCTTGGTATATCTACCCTTAGTTTCACCTATTAGCTTGATACTTTTCCACAAACCTTGAGTGTCTGAACTTTTATAATGAATGGTTTGAGATGGTCTCACTCTATTCAACAATTTTCTGTATGTAAGACGAAATATTCTTGGCGACTACTACTCAAACAAAAAATGTTCTCAACGACATTTTTAAAATAAGGTCACATGATACACCATTGTGTGGTTGTATGCAACATTTTGTACCTTCCCCTTGATATCCGTATTAATTTCAGGTCATCAGAAAGGGCATTACAGTGGCAGATGATCGAGACCTAATAGAGGTACAAGGAACTAAACAAATATTTTCATCTTCTTTCTTTCCCTTGTGAATATGCTGTGTTATTGGTGATCATACACGATTGCAACTCCAAGTCAAGTGCATGGATCAAGTATACTTGTGTAGTGTGCCAATAAAATCAACCAAAAACTATTATTTTATTTTAGGTTTCACAAAAATCATATTCTAAATTGAATCACTATTAATAAAAAGGAATTACCAATTTGATTCGATTGACACGTGGTGGAAACTTATTGGTGAGGTTATTAAGGAGGGTAAAGAGGCCAGCCCACCGTCACACAGGAATCGGACACACGTGTTAGTTTCGGTAGCTATCTCCCACGCTCTGACGCAGCAATCATTCCACCCCTTTCCTTGTTCACAACCCTCTCCTCCTCCTCCTCTTTTCCCCCCCTCTCTCTCTCTCTCTCTCTCTCACACACACACACACACACTCACTGAAATAAAATACAACATTCCATCTCGTGAAATTTCATCTGGGCTGTCCCAATTATGGCTGGAAGAAGAAGAAAAAAGATGAAATTGTAAGCTTTTTCGCTTTCGGAATTCAGGGGTTTTTGTTTCAATTGGTGCTTTTGATTTTGCTTTTTTGAATGAAAAAATCAATTTCAATTTTATAATCTGGGAGTTTCAGGTACTTGAGGAGAATAGCTATGTCATGCGCTAGCTAGCTTTACCCTAATTGAATCTAATTGAGTCTTTTTAACTGACGAATGTTGTTTAATTGGTTCAATCTTTCTTATTCTTCTGGTGTGCGGTCAGATTTGAGTGTCTGAAGAGAGTGAGATTGGATGATTATATAATTCATCAAATTTTGACATTGCTCATGTTTGTTGTTATTGAATCCACTTGAAGACCTAAGTAGGGTTCTTGATTGTATCTCTGATTTATCATATTGTTCTTGTAAAAATAAAAATAAAAATCTCGGTGTATATCACATAGTAATGTGTCCAAGTTCGTTTAGATTCCGTCATATGACTTCTCTTTAAGCCCATGACAGTTTGGGTCTTCTCAAGTTCAATTCAAAAACATATATCAGGTTTCATAGCAAATTTTATTATATATCTCACTCATTGGATAAATAGGAACTTCGATTTGAACTGAAAGGAAGATGAAGCATCACTGTATAGGTCTTTCGTGATATAGACGTGACGAACAATACTTCAGCTGAAGTTATACTTATTCGGGCTCATTCTCCTGTTTTACATCTTGATTATCAGGACTCTAGCTTTGTTTCATAGGAAAAGGGCTATCAAGATTTTTTTGTTTTTGTTTTGTATGTTCTATTTCGTGGATATAAATTTCTCTAGCTTTCCCCAATCTGGTTTGGCCAATGAATTCTCTTCTTGTACTTAAATATGTGGATATCGGCTTTTAAAATGTAAAAGCAACAGCTGTTTCTGTTGTGTTGGTGGGTGGGGCGATTGTCAGTTGGTCTAGTCTAAAGTTTGCAGCCCTGATTTAGGATACGTGTCCAGAGCAGATTGCTCTTAGCCGTTCCCAGATAAATGAATTGACGTTGTTTGCATGTCTCTGGGGTAATGTTGGAACTAGAATTTATCTTTTGGAAACTAAATAAATGCATCCATCATCCATCATCCCCCCATACTACACGATATGGATCATGGTAGACTAAATAAATGCAAACTTTCAAAATCATGATCCAATGTGGTTGTTTTAATGGTGATTATTTTTCGAAGACACCTATGAACTTATATGTCAGCCATCTCGTGTTCCTAGAGGCAACAAAATGAGAATTATCTAGCTGCATTTTCAAACTACTCCCAGTTGGTGATCTTCCAGATCAGCATATTGATGTTTTTTTTTTTAAGTTGTCACATAACGTACTCTTCTTCGTTTGTTTAGTAGCAATGTGAGTATATCAATCCTTTGGTTGTAACTTATGCAATTTCATGATTGTAGATTGGCTGAAACCATGATAGACAATAGAAAAGTTTCAAAGGGACAGCCGGATGAGCAACAAACACAATCTGAGCTTCCAACAGAGCTATTGGAACTAATTCTTTCTCAGTTAAGCTTAAGAGATAATATTCGTGCTTCTGCTGTTTGTAAAGGATGGCTAGCTGTGGCAATCTCTGTCAGAATGGCTAATAAGCCTCCATGGCTTATGTTTTTCCCAAAGTTTGGTGACTTGTATGAATTCTATGACCCTTCTCGGCGCAAAACATATTGGCTAGAGTTGCCAGAGCTACATGGCTCGAGGATTTGTTATGCCAAGGATGGTTGGTTGCTCTTATACAAGCCTAGAACTCAGTCTGTATTCTTCTTTTGCCCTTATACTCGAGAATTGATCGACTTGCCTAGTCTAGAACTAACTTATCAGATAGTTGCCTTTTCTGCTGCCCCGACGTCTGCTAGTTGTATCCTTTTTACAGTAAGGCATGTTAGCCCCACGATTGTAGCAGTTAGCACGTGTCGTCCCGGGGCAACTGAATGGGCTACCGTCAATTACCAAAATCGTTTGCCATTTGTTAGCAGCATCTGGAACAAACTAGTTTTCTGTCAGGGTCTTTTCTATTGTTTGAGTCTTACCGGTTGGCTGGGGGTATATGACCCTGAAAAAAGTACTTGGGCTGTTCATTCTGTGCCTCCACCTAAATGCCCTGAAAATTTCTTTGTCAAAAATTGGTGGAAAGGTAAATTCATGGCGGAGCATAATGGAGACATTTTCGTCATATACACTTGCTCAGCTGTGAACCCTGTCATATATATGTTGGACCAGGCAAATAAAGTGTGGGTGGAAATGGAGACTTTGGGAGGCATGACACTCTTTGCAAACTTTTTGTCTTCACATGCTAGGACAGATCTGCTTGGATCTATGAGAAACAATGTCTACTTCTCCAAGGTTCGATTTTATGGGAAACGATGTGTTTCGTACTCTCTTGACAATGGCAGATACTATCCCCGAAAACAGTGTTATGATTGGGGGGAACAAGATCCCTTTGAGAGCGTGTGGATTGAACCTCCTGAAGACCTTTCAACTTTCCTATAGAGGTAGCAGTTACAATGATGAAAAAATTCTAGTGATGTTGGCTTTCCTTGTTACTGTTTCAAGTTCGTCCACAATCAATAGCCATCCCTAATGTCGTTTATTGTCGTCTAAATTTCTTGATCTAGTCCGTATGTGTAAACTAGAGCTAGAGTTGGTAACAATATTGTAATAAAAAAGATGGTGCCATTAGGAAATCTCACCATTTCCCCTTGTTTTTCAAAATCCTACTCCTTTATTTCTACTGAATCATCGTCATTGTCATCAAATCACACTTGTTCACTTTTATTTTATTGCATAAAGTCGACTATATCTGTGAAGGTTTACACACCTGCTTTCAGCTTGCAGTAGACTGGTTTGTTTGTCAGGGGATGTTCTAGACCAGAAAACGTGTATGGGACATGGTTGGTTTTCATCAGAAGCATGCATGTAATGAGGATAATAGGAGTCGGTAGTTAGTTACACACACATTCATTCAGGAAGGAAGATGATGAATCGTCGTCCTTTGTTGCACATACTTCACCAATTATAGTACAAGCAGAGCTATAAAGATCGGCAGTTAACTCCATCTGGACCCCCCTACAAAGCTGTACATTTGAGTTGAATAAAATCCCAATGCTCTTGGCTCGCTCATATTGTCAGCTCAATTATTAACATTTGGAGGATGTTACAGACTGGAAACCAATTTAAGCTCCAACACAGTTTTCCTATCCTAAGCTACCGAACATGACATTCATGTCGGATTGATTATGTGACCTGATTTGGCAAGTAAATGATGATTTGGTGTAATATAGGAAATGTTCAGAATGACAGCCCAGGTATTTTACTACTTTTGTGTGTCTAGATTAGGTAGTTTCCTTCCACTGTAAATTTCTCTCATGGATTGCTGATTATAGAGTGCTTCTTCTGGTTATTCCTTTAACCAAGTATAGTTGCATTTGTTGCCCTCTTTACCAGTTGCGTTGTTGCACTCAATATAGAGTGATTCAAGACTTTTTTCTTGGATCAAATTGAAAAAGGATCATGGATACTATTTTTCCAAACGCAATACACCAACAATTATATATCACCGCATTTTATCAGCCCTGTGAAACTATCATGGACGAAATATTAACATATGTGGCAGTAAGCTATAAGCAAAAGCTTTGGGAGCATAATGCTTCTTATCATCTTGATCATAGATGCGATACAAAATTGTCATTATGAGAGATTTAAAGGCAAACCTCTAGTGACCGACTTCCCCATGCCATTTTTTAGTGTCATCGGAATTTTATATAAAATAAAATTGGTAATTTCAGCCCTATAAGAATGACACAAGGTATTGCAAGAAATAAGCTTCTGTTAGCTTGCCCGAAATATTCTCGAGCAGACCATTTACTCACTTTGTAATAAGGTTAGGCAAGGAAGGGCAGGAAAATGCTGGCCCAAAGACAGCTCGGGCTGGCCCCAACAACCCGATTTGCCGCATGTAATCTTGAGAGTAGTCTATCACGTTTGTATTGGTCAAATTTGATCAACAAGCAAGACGATTAAAATAGAACACATGGTCATATCAACAGGAACAAAAACCACCAAGAGAGGCTAAAAAGGATTCCAAGTGTTGCAGAGAAGATAATAATAATTCAGACCATATGCTCCAATCCCCCTTAAGCAAAAGTAAGCTCTATAGGAGACTCACAAATTCAAGATTTTGCAAGTGACAGTGAGAGATTCAATCATTACATATAAACCAACAAACATCACCACAAGAAGCAGATTGGTGAATGAAGGATGCACTTCCCAGATGCAGAGAGCCACTACTAAGATATCTAATCAGATGAACATGTGTTTGAAATCCCCATTTGCAAGTTGACAAACATTATTGTAGCATGAAGTATCTGCAAAGAGAAGTGAATGATGTGTAAGCCATTTTCAAACATAACAGCATGGTAGTTTCAATTATAAGTACACATCTTGGAGGCTCCCAAAATACAAATAACTTGCCAAGCAATTAATACTGAAAGTACAATCTTCCATTATAAACTTTTGATACAAGGCTATGCAATGAACAATAACAGCAGACAACCACGATCATCATCCTACAATTGTTGTGTTTTCCTATAGTAAGCACCAATATGTTGACAAAGGATGAATTTCCAACTTTGAGCGAATAAAATACATAAAGATATAATCAACATCAAAAGGTCACAACAAGTACTCTGGTATTGCACATCACCCTAACTTTCAATGTAGATACTAGTAAAAGGTTACTCGGTGTGGACTGTAGAGGGGGAGTAGCCATCATTATTCACAAGCATCAGTTCTCAATACCTTCTTAGCAAGTATGGAAAAGTAAACATGGAGCATGGAATCACCAACATAAACCATCAGACAGAAACATAACTTGTTTACTCCTTTTTATCTCCCTGAATTATTTATGTCTCTTTTACTAACAAAGCCATTACCTTGAGTATAGAGGGTAGAAGTAGAACAACGAAACAGTCAGATATCATATGTTCAAATCAGGAATCACTCGGCATAAATAAGCAAAACCAACTTATATATGAAAAAAAAAAAAAAAAAAACGACCAACATTCCCATAAAACTAAACTAGTTGCCAAATAAACAGAGTAGCAAGTAACAAAAAAGGGCCAATTAATATAACAAAGGAAAATGAAATCTCCATAAAAGAGGAGTGTTGGGATTTTAATATACCAAGATTATCACCGAAATTGGTCCAAATTTCGGCCATAATAGATTGGTTAGTGTCAGCAATGCCAATAACCTCGACGAAAGTGGAAAGAGGAGCAGGAGGATGTCCTTTGATAACCAGTTGTTGCTCATCCGATGATTTTCCAATAACGGAGCCCCCCTCCGATCTGAGCACCTGAATCACTGCACGAACCCTTCGACCTATGTGCATCCGCAGCAGCTCCGCATTCACAAATACAGCCGGATTCGAAGTATCCATTTTCCTTTATATTTGAAGCAAGCGCAGAAATTATACGTGTGCAGTTGAGAGAGATGGGAAAAACCCTATATATGGATTCCTTCCTCAAATTATTATTCCCAAAAGGAAAATGGCAAAGAGAGAGGAAAATGATGGCGGCAAATGATCCCGCCTTTTATTATTCTTTTAATCTGATTTTTTTTATAAAAGGATTTCTTTAAATTTGTTATTAGAAAAGAGGTTGGGGGATTTAGCAAAATATTGCAAATTAAATAAATAATTGTGAAAATATGGTGTTTTTAAGGTTATTAGCAAAATATTGTAAATGACGGTTCACTGTAAAAATGTAACAATGGAGTCGTATCTGAAAATTGCGATTTCTAATTTACGGATTTTTTTTAAATTTAATTAGAAGCCGCGGTTGATAACCACGACTTTAATTTCGAATTATTTTTTTAATGGGAGTCGCACCAAAGAACAGCGACTCCTGTTATTTTCCCTCACCCACTTTTCCTTCTTCTTCCCCCTCATCACATATCAGCAACATTTCGTTTTCTTTCTCAACGATACTTCCCCTTCTTTCTTCCACCTTTATTTGTATATATTTTATTTTAACATTCACCTTCAACTATTGTAATTTTGTCGATGATTGCGTAGTACTGGTAAGTTTTGTTCCTTCATTATTTTAATTATCTTCATAATTTATGCACATTTTATGAATATTTTTATGTAGAGTTGGAATACAAAATATAATTTTATTGTTAATATTAAACATACATACAAACAACTCAATGATTTAACTACCTTATATTTATATAATTTTAATTTTGTTTTAATCACTTTTTTTATAGTTCTTCAAATTTGACTATCATTATTTAAATCTTTAATTTAGTCATTTATTTGTGCTGCACTATTTGAATTTGTATATGATAGAATAATTTATGACAAATGACACTCATATATTGTTTAGAGGTATAAAAAATAAAAAAAATGATTGTTAAAAGAGGAGTATTATATTGTATTTAATAGCTCATGATTAGTTTATTTTTGTAATTATATTGATGAACTCATAATTTATTTATATATTTTGGAATGTGAAGATATGACACCTAAGAGGAATGTTACAGTATTGGTGTATTTTGGAGGTCATGTATCACAGGATAAGTGGTCGATGACGTACGATCGTGATCCTGTGACGTTTTTCAGAATTAAGCATAACACATCATTTTCTAAGTTGGTTTTGAAACTATATGAGTATACCCACATCGACAGTAATCAGTACCAATTAAATGTTTCATGTAAATGGGCTCGAATGTACTTGAATCAGGTAATGGAGTCTATAGTACAAATAACAAATGATGAACAACTTCAGCTATTTTTGGATCCAGATGAAGGAAATGATGAAATGCACATTTATGTTGAAACAGACCAAAATAATGACAATATTGTTTCCCACATACGATGTTGCAAGTGAAATGTGTGTGTCTCGGGTCACGATCTCTCAATTAAACTAGTTATCAAATGACAATCATACTTAAGTCGACCACATTGCAAAACACCCAAAAAGCCCATATGATGTAATTTTTATATAACTGTATGGTGAAATCCCTCATTCATATAAAGTTCTCAAATTGGATTATGTCCCCGTTTGACAGATAATTTGTCATCTATATTCCCATCCTATATATGTTGTGATCTATGTTTTTCCTGATTATATAACAATCTATCATTGTGTGGGCCGTAATAAAATTGGAAGTCCATCCTAAAACATAAGATATTAGAATTCAATTTATTAAAAAAATCAATTGAAAATCTCCAAAAAAAAAACACAAGAAATAAAGTCATTAATACAAGCAATTATAATTATGAACAAACACAATTCACTTAAAGTACAATTAATGTAGAGTACGAAGTTAGTATGAAATTATTATGAACATACTAGGTAATGCCTACAATATTATTATTATTATATTTTAGGAATCCGTCAAATAATTATTATTCAGACAGAAAATCAAGAATTGAGAGATACAAATATGAAATTATTTTATAACCATTGATTCATATATCATATAAGTATAATTTAAATGAAATATTAAATTTTTATTTATCCTGCTTACATAAATTCGAAACAGAAACAAAACAATATAGGAATTTAAAAATATTTTTTAAAATTAAAAAAAAAACTAAAATAACAAGAAATTATATTTAATTTCTACTCGGTACCTAGACACTAATCAAGTGTCCGATTAACACTTAAGAGAATCTTAAAACATTGCTTCATACACATTCCAATATTTGGGCTTATGTATTAATTAATTAATGATGTATATCACTCCTAATATATTTTAGCAGTATCAACAAAACCATTAACATCACGCAAGGACTTTGTTATCTAAAACTGAATAATTAAATTCCTCTTTTGGGCTTAATCATATGCCTCACTGTCTATGAAGGCTGCAATCCTGCATAATTTAAATATTAATCAACAGAAAATAAGAGCTTTGGTTTTGGCCAAACAAATTTGGATATATTATTAAAATATCATAAGTTGCCTAATTAACTGTGTACTTTGTATCTTACATTATTATTATTCGTTTCTATGTTCGAGAGCACATTTGCTGAATAATCAGTAATGTTGAGCACAACAAACAACATCATGAGGATAAGGACTTTGTTATCTAAAAATGACAATATATTTTAGCAGTATCAACAAAATCATTAACATCACGCAAGGAATTTGTTATCTAAAACATGCATTAACATCAAACATCTACAATAATTGAATAAATATCACCAAACATCTCTAACACTTGAACTATTATAAACAAAAAATTAATTATAAATTAGTTGTTTATTACTTGATGGATTCTAGCAGCAGATCGAAGTAGCAAAGGTGATGGCGACAACAATGGTGATAACGTCGGTTGAAACTGTTCTTCACAATTTTACAAAGCAAGAATTCTACAATGGTTGGGGAAGAAGATAATGGTTAGGGGTGAATTCATTTTTTACAGTGAGTTGGTTGAATGTTGGGAAGGTTAATTATTTGGGTAGTTGAATGCTTTTACTTTGCTGCATGGTTGAATGCTTTTACTTTGCTGCAGAGATTCTTCCCTAGAGTCGCAGTTTCCAAGTACGACTCCCATTAAAAAAATAATTTGAAATTAAAGTCACGATTGCCAACCGCGACTTTTAATTAAATTTAAAAAAAATCCGTAAATTGGAAATTACAATTCCCAGGCGACTCCATTATTGCATTTTCAGTCGCGGTTCTCAATCGTGATTTACAATATTTTGCTAATAACCTTAAAAACACCATATTTTCACAATTATTTATTTAATTAGCAATAATTTGTTAAATCACCCAAAAGAGTTTGTAACAAAAGCATTATAAAATCAACGTTTATCTTTAAAAATATGATTTCTTGAAATGGCTAAAATAATATTTTACTAAATTCTTCTAACATATTCAACGGATTAAATCATATCTTGTTTGAATTGGTTTCGTTAATACACCGTCAATTAGTGATGATCAAATGGTTTCAAAAATCAAAACTTAGTCGGGTCAAACAGCCGGTCAATGATTGAGAAAACCGTTGACCCGATTTTGGTTTTAAATCATGATTTGTGATCCCTCGATTCGATTTCAGTTTGGTAATTTTCAAACTGTAAATCGACAGTTTGAACGGTCGATTTTCTGATTTTTTTATTCTCATTTATTTTCAGGATGTGACATGTGGACAACTTAAATGAGTCAACCATTGATAATCAATGATTTCGATGATTTGACAGTTATAAACTGCTAGTTGGAATCAAACTGAAACTGACGGTTTGAACTGATTGATTAATTTTTTTTAAAGGACACGTGTAGGGTCATGATGACTTAAAAAAATCGAACAAACCAATGGTTCGAACTGTCTGTTTCGGTTCAACCACTGGTTTCAAATCGGAATCCCCATGGTTTGGTTCAGATTTGTCTATATCCGATTTATCGAACTATCGATTTGGAATCGAAACCGATGATTTGAATCGTTTGATCATCACTACCGTCAATAATGATTGACAACTTATGTATTTCACCCAAATATAATTAACCCTTTTATAATAGAAGTGATGATATCCTACACCTTTTATAATAGAAGTGATGTTATCCTACACATTTCATATAACAATAACTAACGTGACATTTGTCTCCCTCCAACTGAAGGTGACTTGGGCCTTCGACTGCTTGACGATCTTTCTCAAGCCTTTGGCCTCAAACTTTGGTGGAAATTTCGTGCATAGGAATCTCCATAGACTCGGTTCATGTGGGCTAAATATGGTCCTCTTTTTCCTACTCGTATAAGGATGTCGTGGTTTGCAAGCCATCCTTGGCGTAGACTTGTAAAGGTTGGCTCCCTTACACAACAACACATTTTTTAGGCTCTCGATTCGGGCGAATGCAGTTTTTGGAATGATATTTGGTTGGGAAACAACCCTCTTTCGGCTTTGTTTTCGGATAGACAGTTAGATCATCAGTGTGTAAGTTTTTTCTGGCAGGGTCGACATTGGGACTTAGATTGGTGGAGACAGATCATGTATCAGAATATGGGGCTCTCTGATGAGTCTATTGAGGAGATGAGTCATGTGCCGATTAGGCCTGAGGGTGAAGATATTATGAGGTGGCGGCTGACTTTTCACGGTGATTTCTCATTGGCCTCTGCTTGGGAGATTGTCCGAGCGAGACGACCAATTCGAGCCCTTTATGGAGTTATCTGGTCTAACCTCCTTAACTCCACCATTTCGATCTTTCCTTGACGTCTCCTTCGTAATAGATTACCTCTTGATTCTAAGCTTCAATCCCGCGGTGTTCATCTCGCTTCGAGTGTCATTGTTGCCCTCCCTCCTCATTTCTCTCTGAATCTATCCCTCATCTTTTTCTTTTAAGTGATGCCGTGCGATCTGTTTGGATCTTTTTTACCTCTTGGTTTCTCTGCACACTATCTGACACCACTAACATCACACAGGTCTTGAGCTTCTGGAGACGTGCAGTTCCATAAGCACACACGTCACATATCTGCTTTATTATTCCTTGTTTGATTCTATGGTTTACTTGGTATCGTCACAAGTATCGTGGTGTTCCTTTTCACCCCTCTCATGTTATTTGGCAGGTTACTCATCATCTTTTTTTGCTTGTGACGGTCCGGAGGCTCCTTCCTATTCATTGGAGAGGCTCTCATTCGACGGTTGATTTCATGTCGGTATCGATGCCCGTTTCCCGTCCAATTACTCCCCAGCTGGTCCGATGGTTGCCGAGAAATACATCAAGCCATACAAGTTATGATATTTTACTAAAATAATGAATGACCATTGGTAGTAATTTGTACCCTCATATATATATATATATAGAGAAAATGACCCAATTTACCATTTTTCCCTATTTTTACGCTCTATATACCATTAAATATAGATTTTAGTCCCCAATTACCATTTCCTTTATAATTTGAGCCCCAAATGCCCTTTTTTTGACCTGGCCCACCCTTAGTCAAATGCAACCCTGACAAGTAGTTGACAAATCAGCGACAACTTCTGAAAAGAAATCCCACATTCTGAAAAGTGTGCCCACCTTTGTTGCAAATTCGTGTTAGACATGACTCCAAATGAAAACCCAATTTCGCTTTGAATGCAGTAACCCAAAAAATTGTCTTTCAATTTTCGTGTAGGCATACATTTGTAAAGGGCGATTAACTGGCAAATTGGGAGGGAGAGCGAGTTCGATTTGCTAAAGTTCGTTGATGGTTGACGTAAGTGCTACATGAATTATCATGACTGCAAGACAAGTAAGTATTTTCTATTTCATGTACGGCCTGATTTGAATTGAAGTGATTATATGCTTACACGATTTTGTTTTATAATCGATTCAATGTATTTTTGTTCAAGTTGATTTTCTGTCTTATTTTGTGTGGATTTAAATTGACGAATTTTGCCCAATTTGACTTGCGTATTTGCTTACACGAATTAGGGCTTGAAATTTTGGGATTTCTGAATTAAGTCTTCTCTTACACGAATTTAGGTAGGGCGGAATAAAAGAGATTCTTACACGTATTAGGGCCAGAATGATACGATAGATCCTTACACGAATTTTCTCCAGAATAGACCTTACACAAAATGTGGGCAAAACAGACCTTACACGAATTTTGGGTAAAATAGACCTTACACGAAAATTGTTGCAAATTCTACCTTACACGATTTTTCATAGAATTCAGTTTATATCAAGCTTACACGAAATTTTTGCAAAATAAACCTCACACAAAATATCGGCAAAATAGACCTTACACGAATTTCCGGTGAAATAGACGTTACACGAATTTTTTTGCTAATTCAACCTTACATGAAATTTAGGCGAAATAAACCTTACATGAAATTTTTGCCCAAGTAAACCTTACACGAAATTTTGCTCTACGTACCCTACACGAATTTCCATAAATACCAAGGGTAAAAATACTAAGTAAACCTTACACGAAAATTGAAAATCAAAGATATCTACATATCAGCTGCAAAACAAATTTTGAAAAAAATGGGTACTACATAAATACTAAAGTGTATGAATCAAAAATGTTATGCATAACTATTGCAAATCGAATATACATTTAGATATTAAGATTGGAAAATTTTTGGTAGTGCACTGAAATAGAAGAAACGTCATGTTATGTTGATTTTTTTAATTTGCACGAATTTTCTATATTTGGAGACTTTTTGTGTAGGTAGTTGTGTGAATTGAAAATAAGTAATTAATCATGTATAAAGATTTTTTTGTCCTTAATTTAGTTAAAAAAAACTCTTTACATGAATGATTAATTAATCATTAATGATTAATTTTTATTAATTAACGATTAATTTTTAATAATTAACGATTAATGAATCCTTATTCATTCTGTAATTTATTATAGTTGGATCGTGTATGGGTTCGTCCTACTTGTCAAAGGCGGTTAGCTTACATAAATGGATATATGCTCCTGAGTATATTTGATGACGTTCGGAACGAGCTGTAAGCTATAGGTAGGGACACCATCACACGCTTCAGATAGTCTTGTTTCGGCCATTTTTCGTTATGAGCCACCGATATGGAGACTTGTAAGAGTTTTTTGCACGTTTTGATGTCCCGTGAGGTGATATGGACTCAAAACGATGATGAGTACGAGCGGTGGTTCCGCATTGGATGAGACCAGTTATGTCGGTTCTCGAGGAGAAAGTTTACACTCGTGATGGGGCTACGCTTTGGGGAGTTAGATTTCGACCCTTCTAACCGATACCATCCACCTATTGGTGGTGTTTTTACATGAGTTGTTGCAGAGTGGCCACGAGCGATGGTTACAGACTTGCGCACACGATTTGTTGCTGAAGATTTTCGTTAAAACCCAGATGATGCAATAAAAATTATAAAAATCCTCATCCTATACTGCATTTTGTTTGAGATCGATATCGGGATGACCAAAATAGAGAAATGGGTGTGGGTTTTGGTGGAGCTAGAAGAGAGATGAGAGAGCTTCCCATGGGGGAAGTTCTTACTTGACTCTACTACGACACATGGACAGACTCCCTCTGGAGATTCTAGCAGTGCAGGGGAATCGGGCCTACACATACCATTTCTATGGGTTTTCTGTCGCACTACTGGTGAGTAATTTCATTAATTTAGTATAATTCGCATTTTTTGGCCTATTATTTTTCTATTAGTAACATCCGTCATTACATTTATGTGTAGATATGAGCTTATGAGGCTATTCCTATGATTGTTGCGTTTGTCGGTTGTTGTTTGAAAGTCCCCTACCGAGTCTCTAGATGTCTTAAGTGGTCGACTATGAGGTCTACTGACAACGTTACATACGTACTAGATGGCCAGGTATGTTCATTTCGTTTCAAGTGTTATTTGTCAATTGTGTTTCTTAGGCACTGTTCTGAAATGTTTGATTTTTCAATCTTTTCGACTAGGTTGACAGCTTCCAGACACTTGTTCATTCTTTTGAGGAAGAGTATCAGTTGTTTTGGAGGCATCTAGATATGGACTTGAGCGTTGGCGTCCAGTCCCGACGTGCACGAAGGTCTACTACAGATGTCGGCCCATCGAGATGTAGAGTCGAGCAACCTGTCATTCATTATCCGAAAACTCGAGTGTCCTAAGCGCCAAACAGTCCACCCGTACTTCACGAAGACTGGTGGATGAAGCTGACATTGGCCCTGAGGTTGAGGTTGAGCAGTCTACTACTTTGGGACGGGATGACATTTACGAGGGTGTTCATATAGACGTTGTTGATTTTGATCGTGATGCATTCTACGGTCATCCGAATGCTAGAGTCGATGAGTCAGATATGGTACCGACAGACGTGGCCCACCCACAACATGCCTCTCCCAATCGTGTATTGGTGCAGCCTGTTGCAGTCCAGGACTTCTTCCCAGTACATAGTGTTCAAGATGAGGATGAAAGTCCTATCCGAGCGACTCTTGTATCATGAGAACGGGCTTCACGCAGACAAGCGTGTGTACTATCCTCGTCAGATCATTTAGATCTCCATCTTGCAGTTCTGCCTTCTAATCAGTATGATGGCCCGTCTGATTTTTACGATCGATTCTTGACAGATCTAGAGGCTCGTTTTAGTGGGTTGCATACCTACTTCGATCAGAGATTTGATCGTATGGAGGGCTTCGTACGGGAGGAGCATTCTCACCTCAAGCGGAGTATCCCATCGATTGTCTGTGATCAGATGCTCAGTTTTTTTGGACTCCAGGGAGTATGGGCTATGGTGCCCAATATGGTTCTCGTTCGGAGGATCAATTTGCCCGTCCGACCGCTTATCACGCTGACTCTCGCCAGTGGCAGCCTAATCTCCCGGTTACTAGTCAGTGGCCCCCCTGGCCAGAGGTAGAGAATGTACAGGCTTCAGATGTCTGCAGTTCTGTAGTAGATCCCCTCTCGGCTGTCGTGCTCTTCCAACCTATACAGCCATATACGTCGACATTAAACCCATCTCAGTAGGATTTCGTAGGCCCGAACACTTTCACACTGCCAACCCAATTTTCCACACCTCACAGAGATGATAGTCCCAACTCCGGGTCGGAGACTGTTACGCCTGATATTCCTAAGACAAGTGCTAGATTAGGCAGGTTCATCGATGGGTGAGGTCTCGGTTCCTGAAGACTCCATTCCAACCCATTTTTCCTAGACGTGCAGATCATTTGATGGATAATTTCCTTTTGTGGACGGAGCTCGATGATGCGGCAGATATGTAAGAACTAATTTTTCATTTATGTCTTGTTTTCTCTTTTAATAATTTTAAAATTAAACGATCTTCCTTAATTAATTACGTTTCAATTTTGACACTTAGGCGGAACGTCGGTGTTGGCTATCCAGTGGGCTCATCTTTCTTCACATCGATAATAGACCCCCACAGTGAGCTGGATTAAAAGGTGAGTACTAAAACTATCGCTACGCAAAATTGAGTATGCACATTATTTCATTTGTCGTCGTTGGTTTATCCCTAATCATATTATTTAGTTTTTTTTATTGCAGCTTCTTGACGCATATCTTGCATTGCTGTAGAGCCACCCAAAAGTTGTGGATGTGGAGATCGATCACGACTTGCGAGGCTTGACACAGATCCTCGATTGCTGCTTCAATGTAAGCCTTCATTAATCAGACCGTTCTTTCCTTCTGTGTTTGGTATTAGATACCATTTGGATATTGATGAAATTGTTTCGATTCTTTGAAGGAGACATATAAGGACATATGGCGTAAAAAGTATACGAACGATCATGGGATGATTCGAGTAACAGAGGGTGAAGAAGAGGACTTTTCTGCGGAGGAACTTGATAGACTGGTATCGTACGCTTGGGTGAAAGGCCCAAGTGAAAGCATACAAGACCCTGGTGGAATCGCACATTGAGGGTAGAAAATTCTTCTTTGTCATCTGTTGTACATATATTCTTACTATTTCATAACGAATGCATACGTAGAATTTTTTGATTCCTTAATATCAGTACATGGATTATTTGAATTTATTCATTTTTGGTAATTGTAAATTTATCTTATACTGAATTTGGACAGACATTGGGTAGCGATTGAGGTGAATCTGCACATGTACACGCTGACCTTGTTCAATAGTCTTTGTCATACATGGACGAAGGACATTGAGAGGCTTCGGATATTCTAGACGATTCCTATCAGGCGAATCTGGTCGAAGCTGTTGAAGCATGCCGGGTACTATATCAGGTTAGATCGGTCATCGTATTATCCAGACTACCTGACTCTGAAGACAACCGAGGCTTGACTATGCTATAGACAGGACGATCATATGGGATGCGGCATCTACGTGTTAAATACGATTGAGAGCTGTTTGAGTTGCATTTTTTCCAAACCCGACATCATTGACGGTGTCTTCGAGATGCGCCGCCGCATTGCATACACCTTGTATAAGTTTTCCACCGATGGAGATACGGTTGCGACAGATGATTTGATATTTTGATGTATTATTCACTTTGACGGTTTTTTTGATGTATTATTCACTTTGAGGGTTTTTGTACGGACATATATTTGTGACTTCAACGGGTTTATTGCATTGCATGACTGACCTTGTTATGATGTTTTCCAAATGGCACAAAACACAACAAATGAAACAATATGACAATTATAATACAATGCGTGACCAAAAAAGATTTTCTAACACACATTAATCTCATGTTTGTACATCACTCATTCGCATACGAGGTGGATGATAAAGAAATTGGACACTTTCTTTTCGTATGATCTTCCTTTTTATAAATTGAGCATTTTTTCTTTTTTCGCAAGACAGAATTTGCATGCTGGCCAGCCACGTCATTATCGTCCGAATTGGGGTCCAATGGTTGAGAATCGCAATGTGTTTGTTCAGAACAATGTGCCCTATTGTGGCCTGTGCACCCACAACGACTACAGGTTCCCGAATGACGTGCAGCTCCGGATCTGATGCCTATTACGGGAATCCTCTTTGATCAGGTTGACCAGCCTGTCTAGGTTTGTCAGGTGCGAGGCGAACGTTGTTTTTTACTTCTTCAGACATAACCCAATCACGCGGACTTGGTACAGACATCACCTCATGACCCCATAATTCTTTCAACCAATCTGTGGTGTAGTATGTCATGATGTATGAACTCACTTACTCCCTTGCAAAGCTGTTCAATCAGGCAATAACATGTCATGAAACAGATGCCACACATGAGTTGGTGCTTTCAAACAAAATAAAATTTATGCTCTATAGTTTTCGTCGTACCTGATCACCGCACATGCATGAGAACACGGGATCAACTCACTTTGAAAGAAATGACACTCGCACGTCCTCACTTACAGGTCAACGATGTATAATTTACCTCTGTCTAAAACCTTGAATTTCATGCGTGTAAGTCTATCTACGGTCATTCATCATCCGTATTTCACTTTCTCTATTAATCTATCATGCGTTGACTTTGTTAGAAAATATTCCCTTTCCTCGGCAGCATTCCTCCTTCCATAAAACCACTTTTCCATTACCCATCGAGCACACTCCAAAAAAGAACACACAGGCAGCTTTCGAGCCCACATAAGACGATTATTCCACACCTCAGCAGCATTTGAGGTCATGAATGTGAATCTTCGAACAGGGCATTTAACACAAGACCACTTTTCTTTCTTCGCATTTTGTAAGGTGTCGAGTGCCCCTTGTTTATTTGTATCTGAAAGGGACAACATGTACCTAGCTATGAAAAAAATTGTTAAAGATAATCATTAACAGCTTAAACAAAGGCATAGGTAAATATAAACGTGTAGAATATAACCTTTCAAAGTCAGTAGTTGTGTAACAATATGCTGCTTTTTGAAACACTCTAACGAAATGTGATTCATGTTTGGTTAAATTTTGCTGCAAATGAAAACAACATAGACCGTGGGTTGCATCAGGGTACACTTCAATGATGACGTTGTTGATGCTCTTGTGTTGATCAGACACGATAAATAGATGTTCTGGGCAGTCATACGTATTTCGAACATTCTTTAAAAACCAGGTCCATGATTCATCATTTTCCACGTTTTCTATCCCTATAGCTAGTGAAAAAATCTGATCATTTCCATCTTTCGTAACAACAACAAATCCAATACCCTTATATTGGCCTTCAAATGACAAACATCCACCACTATGACGGGCCGTGCATAATGTTGAAATCCATGTATGGATGCGGTCAAAGCATAGAACACGTATTTGAATTTTCCATTATTTAGTGTCCCCAAAGTTGTGTATAAACCCAGATTAACAATCTTTAAGACTTCCAAATACGATGACAACATTGAAAATGATAATTTTGGGTCTCCATACCAAGTTTCATTGCATGTCGCTTTGCCCGAGATGCAACCTTGTAACTGACATGTACCCCATGTTCTTGGTTCATTTCGCGCATAATGTTTTTAACAGCCAATTGAGAATCTTCTTTACGAAGAACATCAGCATAATATTCACCGATCAATGAAGATGTAAGTCGATGAGAAATATTGGGTTCGTTCAAATCATAGTACATTCATGGGGCATAACAGACTTTAAGATTTTCAAAATCCCATATTTTTCGGATGCGTGAAGCATGAAAGAATAATTTTTTTGTTCGCATCTGACATTCTATCTATGTTTGTCCGATTTGTCAACACGATATTCCACATGGTTCTCCAAATGGTAAAACCCGACTCTATTTTTCAGCTCTATTTTTGATGCAAAAGTCGCACCTTTCTGTAAGTTATATTCATTCGGCTCGATCTAAAAAAAATTGGAATTGTCCTCCTACTCCGTTCCTGACATCTCTGGAATCAACCAGTCGGATCTTTTAATATATGTCAAAAACTCCTCGTACGCAATTCGTTGCTTCTCGTCCAGTGTAGTTTCATCGTCTTCATCTAACTGAAAGTCATCGTTCGTATCATATGCCAGATCCGCTTCAGCTTCATCATGCGGTGTGCCTGGAACAATGTACACAAACATATTAAATTCATATCCAGGTCAAGGTCACTCAAATATATGCCAGACAAAGTGCTTAAATGAAATTACCACACATATTTGTATTTCCCTCTAGATGGCCTCTATAATGGGTCTGATATATAAAATCGTCATGTTGTGCTTCCTTCACATCTCCATATGCTTGCGGGGACATATTCAAGTCAATGTAGTCGACATCCAAATTCAAACCGAAATCAACACGTCCACTTGATGTTGGCCAAGGTGTCCACCGATTATTTGAGGATGTACCTACTTGCGATGATTTCACCTCATGAGGGACACCTCACTTTGTATAAAATGTTTCGTCATTTTGTAAACAAAAAGGAACATTACTATAATCCCAACTTTGATTGCATATGTCATGCCACTGTGGTACGTCTGCGTCCCATCTGGTATGATGAAACCTTTCAGCTCTCATTCGTAGTTGGACCCTAGATTAACACTGCAACCTCCAAGACTGCTATTCTGACATTCTAGGGACAACGTACTAGTAGATCAGTAATTTCAGCGAAACAAAAACAACAAGAACATCTGATATCAGGGACAATAATCGTTCCAAATAAAAATCATTCTTTATTTTTTTCTTTTTAAGTCTTTCATTTCTATCAACTACTGCATTATAAAATCACATATCCCCAAGAGTTCATTTCGTTACATACAAGTCCATGGATAGACATGAATAAATTGTAGAAAGTGATTCTCTCAAGTTGAACCTCCTCTCTACGTCCGTTTTTATATTCCAATCCTTCCCAATAACCTCTGTACTAAACCACCACAAGCACGAAACTCATATTTTGTACACTGGATAAAAAATAAACATGTGTACAGTTCTAATTAGTACATCATTTAAATACAATTGCATAATCTACGTATTCAATCCCAAATGAAAGAATTGTTTTGCACATCATTTCAGCTTACGTTCGAAAAATTTAAACCATCATAATAAACTGCACATAATTAGGTTTTACACGAAATGTCATAAATTTCAATTTATCTAATTTGCTTTTATATTTTAATAATAGAACTAAATCATTTTCCATAAATGCATGTTAACAGTTATTACATTCTCTCCATTTCGTGTAAACTCTTTCTAAACCATTAGAGATAGTCACCTACTAGAATCAGTCTACCTACGCTACATTGTAGAGAGACGTTTGACTCCACGTGTCTGCTAAACAGTTTTCCGAAGTAGCAAGACGAGTGAATGAAGGTGCTGTAAGCAGTAGTGAATACTTTTTCCATGGAGACAAACCCTTCCGGCAGAAGCGTTCCCTAGACTGAACTCGCTGTGAACCTTTTCGATTATTAGTAGCGGCTCGTGAAGTAGCCCTCTTTCTTTCGTGTAAACCTATAATTTCAAATTTCGTGTAAGCTTGAAAATGCAGAATTTCGTGTAAGGCCAAAAATGCAGAAATTCGTGTAAGCCTCAAAATGCAGAATTTCGTGTACGTATAAAATGCACAATTTCGTGAAAGCCTCATTTTCGCATCATTTTTCCCATATTCATTTACAAAGATTTCGTGTATGAGGCACCATATTTAAAGTTCATTTTTTCTTGTAAATGCAATACAACAGAAACCAATAAAATAACATTTATACAGGTATTATTCATAAGAAATGATTGCTACTTATAGTAATAACTATGCCTCATCCTACAATAAATAATAAATCACAAAATTTTAAAAAAATTAATAAATCCCTACACGAACATACTGAATAAACTATGGAATCATTGGCTACTAACATACCTTTGAATACTGCCTCGGAATGTAAGATGGTTAGTATTACAAAAAGAGTTTTCTTATGAAATATACTGTATTTTTTTTCTCATCTCATATTCTATGAGTTATTGCCATATGCGTATATATAGACGATTTACTTAGATAGACTGTGTACATGTGACTCCTATTTTGTTTTACTCTAGTTTTGTCACCCATTTTTTACTCCATGTGGATGGGGCCAAAATATTTTCATTTTTCTTACACAGACGACATCATTGTTTGTGTTTGTATTATGTTCCTATTGTATTATTTAATATTTCAGTAAATAAAAATAATTGAAGGTTTGTGATCGAATTTCGTGTACGACTTTCCACTGACAAAAAAATTATTTTAATAATGTTCAACGAAATTTATTAAATTTCATGTAAGGGACAACAATATTGAATGACTAATGATCACATTGCATTGCATTATTTTTCGTGTATACAAAAAGAAAATAATATATTACTTTTTGGTAGTTTCCAAAATTTTCGTGTAAGACGTGATAGTTCCTTACACGATTTTTCTATTGTTAATTAATTGATTTAATAAGTCTTACCTTACATGAAAATTTTAGAAATTAGATTAGTCAGTCTAACCTTACACGAAAATTTCATCTAGTACATTACATGACATGAATTTCGTGTATGCAAATTCATTCTAAATTCAAATATTGCCCACAACAAAATTTCGTGTAGCATTTCCTTATTTTCTAATATAAACAAAACAAAAAAATTATTTTGTTTCTTGTTTTCGTGTAAGGCGTGATAGTGCATTGAGAAATTTTTTCTGATTAATTAATTCAGTCAATCGGTCTAACCTTACACGAAAATTTCATCCACTAAATTACATTACATGAATTTCGTGTATGGAAATTAATTTTAAAATCATATATTGCCAACAACAAAAATTCG
The DNA here is from genome assembly GCA_028654395.1 of Scutellaria barbata. Lineage (NCBI taxonomy): Eukaryota > Viridiplantae > Streptophyta > Magnoliopsida > Lamiales > Lamiaceae > Scutellaria > Scutellaria barbata. Next base: position 101,521 of record CM053655.1, on the reverse strand, counting down.
TGTAGCATTTCATTACTTTTCCTAATACAAACAAAATCGTTAATTTAATATATGATTACTTCATTTCTTCTCCTTCATGTAAGGCTTCATTATGCAAAGCCTAACTTTTCTCCATTATGTAATTCAGTCAAATCAATCATGCCTTACACGAATTTGCAACAAAGGTGGGCGCATTTCTCAAAATGTGGGGTTCCTTTTCAAAAGTTGTCGCTGATTTGTCAACTACTTGTCAAGGTTGCATTTGACTAAGGGTGAGCCAGGTAAAAAAAAGGACATTTGAGGCTCAAATTATAAAAGAAAGGGTAATTGGGGACTAAAATCTATATTTAATGGTGTATGGAGAGTAAAAATAGGAAAAAATGGTACCATTTTTCTCTATAAAGAAAATGAACACGTGCGTTGCAAGTGGAGATCTTAATTTAAAAGAAAATAATATAAATACATTATATATAACAATATTATATTAGAATTCTAATTATAATGAGATTCTATAAGACTTTAAATTAGCTAGGATTCTAATATAAAATTATTTAAATATGAAAATCTTAAATTCCTATTATAATCTTAAATAATAATCTTTGATAGGGATATATTTGACAATCTATATTTTATAAGAAATATCCACATTTTTATATAGATAATAGATATAAACATACTAGTCAACATGTGGGAGGGAAATGAAATGTTAGGACCTGTATTCAATCAAAGAATATCTACCACATAGATAACAGCTAATATGAATGACAAAAGATGTTATTAATAAACTACGAGTGATGTTGCAACACCAGTTGCGTCTAGTGAGCCATGAGAATTGTGGGCACCCAAAAGAGCAGAATGAGTCATCTGCTTGAGATTCCCATCATTTAACATGAAAATTCTTTCCGCCATCAAAACAGTTTCCAACCTATGAGCAATCACCAATACCTGCACATCATTCATTATACACCGATTGATTTAATTTGAAGCAAGGTTTCAATGAAAAATACTTGAGAGTACATGTCAACTCAACCAAACAAGAATCACGCCACTCATGGATGGACATGGTAGATAATTACAGACAGCACGCCAATTAAGAAAGATCTAGGAAAATCTCTCATATCAGGTCACACTTCAGTTGAAATCTTCTTACCTATCCCAAGCTTCTTTCTTATAGAATACATCATATTTAATCAACAAATACTTCAAAAGTTTCATTGCACGACACAGGACTTTGAAATGTTCTTAAAGAAACTTAGCAAAACTCTCTAAGTTGTATCTTATCTCAATAGCGAAGCCACAATTTATTATATCAACTTGTTTCTGCAATGAGATCAAGATAATAGCGTCAGTTCTATCACAAGATGAGGAACCTCCTGGATCATGATATACGCTACAGAGAATAGGCTCAACCACCACCAAATAGATAAGATGTATATAAATACCAGTTAAAAGGACAACCACACTTATGTTTACCGTTCGATTTTGCATTAGGCATTGAAGAGCTTGTCTCACCAATAGCTCAGACCTGCTGTCTAGTGCCGAAGTTGCTTCATCTAAAATAAGAATGGATGGATTCTGGTAGAGTGCTCGGGCAATAGCTAACCTGAGGTATAAATAAATGCAGGCAGGTATGGAAAGGTCATTTTGACAGTATAAAAATGTAAACCAACTATAAAGGTAGGCAAATCCCTTGCCTTTGCCTTTGGCCTCCACTAAGATTTGAGCCCTTGGGTCCAACATTAGCTTGATACTGATCGGGAAGACATTTGATGAACTCATCTGCATTTGCTGTTTGAGCTGCAAATTTTACTCTGTCCATATCAATACCAGTTATTAGATCCCTGTACCCAATGTTCTCAGCAATAGTCCCAGAAAAAAGTACCTGAAAATGACCGTTCCAGACTTCTTTTATATTATGACAAACATAAGGATTAGAAAATTAATGCTTTGTAAGCATCTATCTGTTCATTTTATTCTCAATTTTACTATACATATATGTGTATATTATCTGATGAAACAACTATTACAAATAAAAACTAACATAGGAGATGGCCAGATCATCTATGATTCCCTTGAATTTTATTTTTCTAAACCCTGCTGAGATAGTTTACACATTTTCAAATAAGAACGTAGAAGCTGCAAGCCCCTTACCGAATCTTGAGAGACCAGACCAACTTGTCTCCTTAAGCTCTGTAATTGAATATTTTGAATGTCACAGCCATCTATCAATATCGAACCTGCCAGTGTAGAAATAGCAAAATCAGAAGAAGAGTCCCAAGACAAATGAGACAATAGTAGTGGTCCAATCACGGAGAAGCAGGAGCAAGCTTCTGCAATGACACCAAATACTCACCAGAAAGAGGTTCGTATAGACGAAGCAGAAGTTTTACAAGAGTTGTCTTGCCTCCTCCTGATGGGCCAACAAGAGCAATTGTCTCTCCAGCTTTGATATGGAGATCCAGCCCATCCAATACAGGAGCCATACCAGCTCCATATGAGAAGGATAGCCCACAGATTTTCACTTCTCCAGTAACAGAGGTCAACTCAACTGCATCTGGCTTCTCAATCACCTGCACATGTCATTGTAAACAGCAGTAAACTATGTTGAAGATCGTGTTTGCTCTCCATCTACCACTTCAGCTAAAAAAACAACAACAAATGAATCAGCAAGTGCTCATAGTATTAGTTTTCTAGCTGATTCAATCCAGCCTTGGATTCATTACATCAGCAGATGTGTCGCATAGTGAAGAATATTCCCACCTGTCCTTGTCTGATGTTTTGTTGTACTAACTTCTGTGTTTCAAATCATTGATGAACAAGTGTCCCTAGTCAAGAGTTTTCTATTCCATTGTATATATGCAACATTGTACAGCCGATAGCATTGTTTCGTTCATTTTAAACTCGCAAAGTAATATAGAAAATGCCTCTCCATTTGAGCTGTTGTTCTTTTCATTTAATGTTCTTAGATAAAAACAAACAGCTAGGATTTGTAAACACTTCACAAGCTTTACTAATCCATTTAATTGAAGGAGACATTTTTAGATTTTGATTTTTACATGTGATTAATTAGAATAGTCTAGTAAGCCTCATACTTTATATGTTCCTCACGAACCATACAAATTGACTGCACTCAACAGAAAATTTGAAAAACCTTCCTTTGAAGCAATAAAGAAAGCTGTAAAACACAGAAATGAACAGTTAAGTAAATTCCAGAAGCAGATCTACTTAATTTCTGACAGACAGCCAGACCTCATTACAGGCAATATTCAGATCTGTCATGCAGAACTGAATGGAAAATGAGAACTCATCTACTGAACAGTGCCTTAGTAATGAGATAACTGATAATAAAGAAAATTCAATCCGAACCATAAAACCTACCTGAGATTTGAACAAGGTCAAATTAAATAACCGCTCAATTGCTGGTTCTCCTTGTTTTAACTCGTTGTATGCTTTTCCAACACCCTGAGTGATTAAATAAGTTAATATTATTAGAGAGTGCACAGCAGAAAAACCATAACTACGGATAACTATTTATTGGAAAACTACACAGAGAAATCACATGAGATCAACAGCGTGCCAAATTGAAAAGGAATTCTATATTTCTGTGACTGCAACAGATATTTTGTTTTGAGCAATGAACTAAACACAACGACAAAAGATATATGGCATCACAAGTTTATGAATCAGAAGAAAAGATTCAATAGTCCTGAAGGCTAAATATATCAGAACTGCAAGAAATCATAAAGAGGGAATTGCTTATATGAGAGAGATAATAGTCAAATCTGGTACATAGAAATTGACATACCATAAAGCAAAAAGAAACACTAGTGAAGGAACATGAATGATATGGTACAGAATTATCAAAAAGAAAGGCCACGCACAAATGAGATGTCACTAGATAAACCAGGTATGCAGGAAAAGTTTGAGGGAAAAGATTGAAATGGTCCCAAAGATTTGAAAGAAAGGCACTCATAGGAGCCAAGCTTTATAGATGCTGATAAGAGTTTTGATCCAATCATGCTTTAATCCCTGAACATCTAACCAATTATCAATATTTGAAAGCTGAGACTGGAGAAATTGTGGAAATTTTATATGGAATGGAATAATCTTACAGATTTTTTGTTTCTGTGAAAATGATCCTCCAAGTTCCAACTACAATAATATCATGTTTTAAATTGAAAATATCATTTACATACAATTACAGAAAATTCCCACAAACATGATTATAGAAGCTAAAAGAAAGAGGATCAGTCAAGCATTAAATTTGCAAGAGATCATCATACAAGAAAAACTAAGAAATTAGTTCAAGGAAAAATAATAAAAAATTATTCGTACCACAATTGGATCAATCAACAGAACCAATGATGTCATGAATGAGACCATGACAGAACAACTTAACGAGCCTCTTGAAACTGAAAGCGAGCTGACACCCAACATGAGTAAAACACCAAAAAACATGATTTCTACTATCTGAGGTATTAAAATCTTCATTTGCTTCTTTCTCAAACATGCGGAAAGGTCAGCAGATGTAAGAGACTGGAATCTAATAAGCTCATTGGATTCTGCATTGTTCGCCTTAACAAAAACAATTGAAGGAAAGACCTACAATGAAAGAAAAAATGCACATGCTGTCAAACTTCCCTGCAAGAGCTACAGCTATTCATGGAACTGCTCTATCAAAATTAAGAGCACAAGTCCACTAAAATTTTGCACAGACAAAAAGAACAGATCTAATTCAATCATATGCATGCCAAAAAGAAAAGGAACTTAGTAGACATGAACTTGCTTTAATAGATAAGGAGAGAACTGATAAAGATGACTAAACAGAATGATTCCATACAAAGATATACAATTATGCGCATAAATAACAAATTGAGAAGAGAGTTGCCATCCAATTAACACATAGATAAGTCACCAGGACAAGAGCTTCATACAAAAAGGCTCTTATACGGTTTACTGTTTATGTTTGTTTTCTTCCATCATTTTGTTGTTTTCTTTTTTTTCTGTCTCTTCCTTTTTTTTTGGAGTGAGCTGGGGTATTAAGGAAATAGAAGTGCACAAATAACAAATGCATGATTGGAATGTTGTGGAAATGTTATCTAATAGGAGAAAGAAGATAAGAACAGATATAGAGACTTGAAGAAAAATAAAAGGAAAAGGAAAAATAATAAATCAACTGAGAAGCAGAAATTAATAATGATCAGATTAAAGAAACTCTACAAATATAAGAGACAAACAAGTGCAAATTCATGAATCCAAATAGGTCCATTTTGAGTTTCAACAGTAGACACCGAAAGACCCAATAACCGAAAATATATGTATGTGTGCCTGAAAAGCAAGGACCAAAACACAAAAAAGTGGCAGCAAATGTCTTAACGCTAGAATTCAGACCACCTCATTTAGATAGGCTGAGAGAGAGGCTGTACTACGATTTGCCTTATTGGACATCACACGAAGCTTTTCTCCAAGGCATCCAACTGTTAGAGCCATCAATGGAATCACCTAAAAGTATCACCAAAAAATTGGCTCATGAATTTTACTCAAAATATTAATATTAATAATAATAAACAAACTGAATCCAGTTATAGAAATAAAAAAGTAAAATACTATCACTTACCAGAGCAGAGATTAGTGATAGTGCAGGGCTTATGATCAACATCTGAGTTGCCATTGCTGATAATTGCAAAGTGCAGGGTACAATTGTCTGTTGATAAACAATGAGAATTGAGAAGCAAAGTAAGTAACATAACTGAAAAAATGATCACATCTATGACTTGAGAAGTTGTATTTCGATACAATCGTAGCACAAGAATGTATAACCAATTAAGCATCCCCACCCCAGACTAAAGCCTTTTCACTTAATTCCGGTCAACAGCTGAACTTCATATAAACTAATCCATGGCCATACCAAATAAAGTAACAATAATCACCAAACAGTCCTCACATTTAAAAGAGAATATACAGTGTCAGCTACATCCTCTGCCTCTGCAGTGATCCGGTAAGCGACATCCCCAGGTAAAATTCCTTTTTCGCTCTCAAAGAATCCCATATCCCTCTGCAAGACCCTACTGAAGACATAAACTCTAATCTTGTACACAGAATTCAATGCGGCTTCCCACAAAGAAGTCTGCTGCAAATAATTCGCCACGATTCGAACCAAAACAAGAGCGCCCAATATCATACCCTCGTTTCTTAGGATCACCAAATCTACCGAGGCTACCTGAGAAGAGAGCCTCCCCGCCAAAGGAACGATTTTGGAGAGTGAATAGACTGAAATTGCGCTGCAGAGCCAACCACAGAGGATCGGCCGCCATTCGGATTGGAGGTAGGGGATGAGCGATGTAAGGGAGGCGAATTTGATCGAGGGAGATGCACGGCTGCAACGATCGGCGTTTATCTTAAGTGCAGAGAATGTTTTGACAGAAAAGGAGGCCTTGCAGCTGTTGGTGATTGTATTCGTCCGATAGCGAGTCGGGATTGAGAGATTGAGTTGAAGGCGGGAATAGCATGGAAATTGAGGCGAAATTTGAAGAAACTGGGCCATTAATTCTTGTTCGGAATCCAAATCCTTGACATATATTTAAATTGGGTGGGACTATCCGCACCCCACTCTTTTTTAAGTACACCTCATAATTAATTAAATGAAAAGTAATTATTTATAAAATGTTTAAAATGTTCTTGTGTATTAATATTAAGATATATATCTCTAAGCACACCCCGTAATTTCTAAACACACCCCATTTGAATATTTTACCCCCACTGAACTCCCATCTCCATTTCTCTTCCATTTCCAAAGCTTGAAAGAAAAAAATTTGGTGGAGCAAGCAGATTTTGCCATAGAAAATGTCAATGAAATGTGAAGACACTTGCGAAGTGAGCAATGTAAGTGGATAAGTTCATTTTTTTTTACAGTTTTTAGCGTTTTTAAAAAAAATTCGAACTTTAGGATTAAGCTTGAAAATTCCCGCTGGAAGTCGCGTTCGACCGATTCAGGCCGAACAAAACAAAGAGTGTTCGACCTGAAGCAGCCGAACCAATGTCTATCCGTTCGACTCTATTGTTCGAACACCGCATGAAATGTTCGACCGATTCGATTAAACGCAGCACTTTATGTTCGACCATGTCGGTTGAACGAATCCTGTAGTGTTCTTTTGTTTTGGTCGAACGGGGCATGCTTTGCATAGTCGTTTTGGTCGAACTCAATATGATATGTTCAGAGTATTTGTGATGTATAATTTAACATTTGACATTTTACTTGTTCATTGATTAATAGGAAAATGGTTCGAAATCGACGGAATTGAGTGTGGTAAATGCCGGAGAGGAATACGTTCATGATGTGGATGTGATGGATCCACTATATGAACAAGTTGATTATACGGAGGAGTTTACGACAGATTTAGTTTTTGAGAATCGAACGACTGTGGTAGATTGGGCAAAAGGAGTCGGACATAGACTTAATATGGTGGTGTTGGTGAAGCGATCTGACGGGGTGACTAGTGGTAGGCGGCCTAGAGTTTATCTATGTTGTGAAAGGAGTGGGACATACCGCCCAACTAAGCCAAAGACAAAAAGACCAAATTTGGGTGTCGAAGGTGAGGGCGTGCCTATAAAGAGCTCTAGAGGGAGAGTTACTGGTACGAAGAAATGTGATTGTCTTTTTTTGTTGAAGGGCATCCAAATCAATGATGTTGGTGAATGGTGTTTAACCGTTGTATGTGGATCTCATAATCACCCGATGGGGGTATATTTGGTGGGACACTCGTAAGTCGGTCGATTGACAGATTTGAAAGATCGTTATGTGTACGACTTGACGAAGAATAACACAAAGCCCAAGGATATCTTGAGCAGTTTGAAAGAAACATTTGTTGATAATGAGTTGACGCTGAAGACCATATATAATGCCCGTCACAAGCACCGTGTAGTTGAGTATGGAGGTCGTTCGCAGATGCAATATCTGTTGGAGAAATTGAGCCATCATAAGTACTATTATCTCGACAAGCGATGCGAGCACACCGACCGGGTTCAAAATTTGTTTTATGCTCACCCTAGCAGTGTCGAGTTGTTGCGTGCATTTTCGAACGTCATCTTTATGGACTGCACGTATAAGACCAATCGGTATAAGATGCCTCTTTTGGAGATTGTTGGTATCACATCCACCGATATCACCTTCTCGATTGCTTGTGTATATTTGGAGTATGAACGACAGGAGCACTATATTTGGGCGCTCACAATTCTGAAGGGTTTAATGGATCAATCAATACTACTGAGTATGATTGTCACTGATCGGGAGATCGCACTGATGAATGCCATCGAAGTTACCTTTCCCAACGCCAAGCATTTGTTGTGCCGATAGCATATCAGCAAGAATATTCTGGCGAAGTGTAAACCAATGTTGGGCCCGAAGAAAGAGAAGTGAGATTCATTTAACAACTCATTCCACTCGTTGATGGTTGCTGAGGATTTGCCTAAATTCAACGAGTTGTTACGGAGGTTGAGGGATGATTATACGGACTATCCAGAGGCCGTCAAGTACGTTGTTGATAATTGGATTACACCTTACAAGGAAAAGTTTGTTTCATGCTGGACCAACAACATTATGCATTTCGATAACACCACAAGTAGTCGGTACGTGTATAATTGTATTAAATTGTCATTACATTTTATTTATGTCATTTCTATGGTGAAATTAACTTATCCAAAATTTCTCTGTCTTTGTTTGGTAGGGCAGAAAGTGCTCATTCAAAATTGAAGAAACAACTGGAACCAGCCAATCAAATTTCGAAATCTCCTGGGAGAGGATTCACGGACTTTTGATTGTGTGACACAACACAATCAAAGCATCATTCGAGAAGAGTTTGACTATCACCCATCATCGATACAAGTCCCCTCTCTTCAAGATAATTTAAGGATTGGTGTCACATGCTGCGTTGCACAAGATTTTCGAGGAGCTTGAAGGAGTTAACACATGCGGCGTGGATTCCCTGTTGTGTGGGTGTATTTTGAGAAGAACCTGTGGGTTGCCATGTGCACATGAGCTGGCAGAATTGACTCGAATCGGGGCACCCATCACGCTGGACATGGTTCACAACTTTTGGAGAAAGCTTGACTGTGAGCCCTCGAAGTGTGATGTCAATATTGGTGAAGAGCTTGGTAGTCGGTGGCAAGAGACAGTGGGCTGCATTAACAACATGTTCGAGTTCTTGACAGAATCCCAACACTTATTTTTGCTGAAATGACTCCGAGAGATCTCTTTACCATCCACTTCCTCGTTACTAAAACCCAAGGTGAAGATGCGTGTTCGGGGCAGGCCCAGCAAGGCAAAAATTCATACCCTTAAATCAACCAAGCGTGACAAGAGTGCATTTGAGTATGTCGAGTCGATCATCGACAGTTGTTCGCCAGTTGACCAAAACACTGAAGTTTCTGATCCACCCTCGGTTGGGCATTCCTCTACGAAGTCGAAACGACAAAAGCAACCGATACAACGAAGATCAGCCCGTTCTACATCTGACACCCTGATTGAACTCATCCCCATCTTCTAGAGACCTTACATCAGTGGCACAACAAATGTGAAAGACGACGACCATTGCGGGTTTCGATGTGTCGTCGATGCACTTGGGTTGGGTGAACATTCATGGCCGAAGATGCGCAATGACTTGATTCGAGAGTTTGAAGAATTCTCATCTTTGTATGCTAGTGTTTGGCTCGACCAATCAAGAGTTGAGCAGATGTTGGTGATGTTGAGATGTTTTAAAGATGAGGTGTACGACTGTAAATATTGGTTTGTCTACCCCGAGACGTACAATTTAGCAGCATCAATGTACAATATGACTTTCGTGCATATCTCGCCGCAACAGTGCCTCACCTTTCTTTCGCTAAGGACGGTCGTCGCGATGAATCCTCAGATCGTATGCATGGCACTTGTAGGAAATAATCACTTCATTAGGGTAATTAACTCCAAACGCGTGTTTACATCTATCCTTTATAGTGATTACATTTTAACATCTGTTATATTTGTGGATGCAGGTGAAGTTGGTAGATGGTGCACCACTACCACCTATAAGCACAATATGATACGGTTACCACTACTCTTGTGCTGAGGGTTGGGCGGTTCTTCATCAACAACAACTAGCGACCTACCATAATCTGACAGCACATGACTCTACAAATTCCCGGGTCGCAAGTATTATACTTGACGATGCTTGACTCGAGGAGCCTCTTTTATTTGTACGCATGCAAAACGGACATTGAGCTTAAATTTTGTAGAAACTTATTTGTATTTTATTTTCGATGCTACTACATGTACCTTTATTTTGAAACGTAATGTCATGTTGATTAGTTAATACGAAAGTTCATATTAGTGTTGGGTACACTTTCCTTATGTAAAAGGATAGGATTATGAACTGTCGTATATGGCAATCGCCACTGTTCAAACAGATTGGTTGCGCAATTCAAGGACCGTTCGACCATGATAGCCGAACGACCTAACAAGTGTTCGACCCATCCAGCCGAACGGGTCATACTTTGTTCGAAGATGAGGGTCGAGAAGCACATCATGTGTTCGACCCTTAAGGTCGAACTTGGCTCCATTTGTTCGACCTTTGAGGTCGAACGTGTAGTCACCACTTCACCCCTCAAAGTCGAACATTTCGCAGGGTGTTCGATTCACTAGCCACCTCGGATCAAGTGTGTTCGACCCAGCTGTTCGAACAGGCCTCAGTGTGTTCGGCCTTCAGGTTCGAACAGTGTCAAACCGGAGAAACGGGGTTACCCCAATCCAAAAATATCCTATCGGCATAACAGTACGACATAAATCAAATGAAAAGACAAATATAAACACATTCACAACTCAAGATAATGCCACTTGATGGAATTATGAAATCCAAGCAAAATGCTTTCAATAGCCCACACAAGAATAGCTTGAAAGAAAAAAAAAACTAGCAAATCGTCTGAACGAATGTGCATAAAGAAGACATCATAATCCTGCATACATAATTGTTTTGAAAATAGGTTGTAAGTACAATTAACTCAAGCAACTACGGCCTACGGTCTCTGCGACACTTAACTCGTGCTCGTCTGGATGGTTCTGGCTCGGCGGGCCCGTTCAGTGTCAGGGCTTCATATGCTTGCTGGACCAATAGCATTTCGACCAACGGGTTGATATGAGCGCGTGCCATATGAATCATCTCCCAAGGTTGAGCACCTTGGGCTGTGCTGGAGGCATGGACACGTACTCGAGAAGCAAAAGCTGGGTTCTGAACCCTCGAATGTGAGTGAGTGGTAAACCAGTCCATGTAGTCGTGTGAGCACTCCCAGGCAGGATGAGCATTTTGGCCGAGATGCTCAATAGACAACAAATGACTACTCCACTGTCAGAAGTAGTTCCCCAATACGTGAAACGCAAGTCTGTATTGTGCACCCGTACTACCTCTTCTTACTCTGCTTGGGATGCGAGGGTTTTCAGGAATAGTCTGAACAAACCCAAACTGTCGTGAAACCCGATGAGGATGGTAAGGCTCGACTACGTCGAAGGCACGAATGCAACCGACGTAGAACGCGACATCTTCTCGGGGGTAATCATCTCGTATTCCAGCATAAGGAGTTCATACGACCTGCAAGACGTCGATATAATCGCAATTTGAACGGTATCAAGTAGACTCTCGTAAATTTGAAATACAATTATCAAAAAACTTACATTACTTACCGAATAATCATCCAATATCTTCCTCCAGGCGACTATACGGTCGATGGATGGCCCCGATGAGGTTTGTTGGGCCCATCTGCCGGCCAAACACATTCCTATACCAAAAGCGATGTTGTGAGTTGGCCTCATCATCGGGAAGTACTCGTATATCCATGCCTGCATCAGAAAAAGCAATTGTCAAAACGAATGAACAACTAACAAACGTTTAAAGAGCAAAATGTGTTTCAAATATACCTCCAACAATGTCAAGTACCCAGCCATCTACCTCACCCCATAACACGAAACCAGGCCCAACTGCCGATATAGATACGCAAGTGCAGCGGCGCCCCAAGCATAAGTGTGCACTCGACGCACATTTCCCAACAATCTCAAAATATTCGTCGAGACTTTGGAGCCGCTCTTATCAGAGAAGATAGTGCAACCAAGCACATACCACAAATATGCTCTTGCTGCGCATCTTCTTGTCGCCTCGTCATCTGAAGTGACATCTCCACTGAACCATGATCGGAGCCACTCAAGCCTGACTGAAGAACCTCTTGAACCATCCAATGCCCTCTCAGCGTCTCCATCTATACGAAGGAATGTGTATATCAACATTGGGGTGGGAACTGGTGGCTCATCAGGCAACACAACATGATGCCTCATCACCGAAAGACCCGTTATTTGGGAAATGTTATCTAGGGTGATAGTCATCTTCCCAAACGGCATGTGGAAACTGTTGGTCTCTGGATGCCAACGCTCCACGAAGGCACATAGCAGGTTCTTATTGGGGTTCTTGTAGGATATGAATCGTAAGTCGTAGATCTTCGAGCGGTTCATCCATCTCAACCAATCATCCGGTTCAACTTCCAACTTCCACGACCCCAGTTTTGTCATGTGGTACCAAAACTTTAGCATGTTGCGTTCTTCATTAAACCAAATTTTCGAAGCCACATGGCATTTGAAACTCGAGATCAAGATTAGGTTAACGGGCCCCCTAGGAAATGGCCCAGTCAAAATCTCCTCATCTTCTGGCTCTGCAACCTCCTCATCTACATCCCCTTCCATCACATTAGGGCCGACTGGTTCATCTCTAGGCAACTCAACAAGTTCCAATTGATGGCTCGGTGCCTCTTTCATATTCGCCTCAAATTGTTGCTCTTGCAGTGGTTCCGAGGCCTGTGCAATCCAAGGATTTGATGGCATCTCAGAAGATTGTCCTTCTTCAGCCCGTCGCTTTCTTTCTGAGGCCGTTGGTCGTCTCCTGTATATCTTACCTGCATCCAAACGACGAAAATACATCAAATGAGTAAACTATGAAAAACACTATTATGCATGCTTAGAATATAAACACTTCGACCTATGGATGGTTCTGCAAATTAACTCAAGAAATCGACTCAAAACAACCATCGTTCAACCAATACGTCCGAACGAATCCTACTATGTTCTACCATAGAATTCAAAAAAACTACAGCCGTAAAACTATATCCGTTTGACCCGAGAAGTGCAAACAATCTCATTCCGTTCGACGCAACAAAGTCGAACACAACCTCCTCCGTTCGACCCGAAGAGCCGAACATTAGACATCTCGTTCGACGCGTATAGTCGAACAAGACATGGGCTGTTCGACACGCATTAGCCGAACAAGACTTGGGTCGTTCGATCATCACAGCCGACCACGTCTTATCCCGTTCGACCCTAATTACCGAATGGGCTACACAAATCGCGCACAACCAGTGTTGAACGGGCTCGGTCGGAAAACTCAAAATTCAGTCCACATAATTCGATTCTAACCTCGATTTTTCGCACTTACGACATAGCACATACATATATACATACACAAATGAACATAGCACCCCATTTTGCACAAAAAAATTGCAAGTAATGTCAAATCTAAGCAAACAAGTGGGGTGGATTTTTACTAACTACAACAACACTAACTTAGGGAGTCCATGGAGCTTGTTCGACTAGGGCTTACGAAGCTTGCACTAAGTGTTCGATTCTCGTGGCCGAAGATGTGGGGATGACTCCTCTTCTTCTCCTTCTCCAATCGGTTGGGTGTGGGGGAAGTGTTGGGGTGTGCTTGGAAAATTTGTTAAAAGTGGGAGGTGTGTGTAATGGGGTATGAGTTAGAGTGGGGTGTGTGTTGTATTTTAGGGTAAAGGGTAATTTTGGAATTAGGTGGGGTGTGTTTAGTGATTTATCAAAATTATATTTCATTACATGGGGTGTTGTTAGAAATCGAGGTGTGCTTAAAAAAGAATGGGGTGCGGATAGTCCCACCCATTTAAATTTTGCACTGCAGACCTACCACCCGTGTCTATGTATTAATAAACAAAAAAAATCCTGAATCCTAAACCTTAAATCAATCAAAGTTTTCTTGTTATGTTTCACTCCTTCCACTCCCTAACCCAATATATATAATGATTTTCAATTTCAAACTTCCATCTAATTTGACGATAAATATAATCAGTTCTCATGTCAGCTCATTCATGGACTTAGATCGAGAAAAATGAATTTTGATCTGAAAAAAAAAATTATCACAGATTTTGTTCAATAAAGTATATTTTTATTATTTTATGTATGAATTTAAATTCATAATAATTCATATAAATGAGTCGTATGATGAGTTTTAGATACTTGTCATATGATGGGGTTGATGTGAGTTCTCATTGTGAATTATATTGCAAGATTATTGTTGACGATTATTGTTGATGTGGATAACAAATTGAAATCACAACAATTACATAAATTACACTCTTATTAAACACAACACCTTACACGCATTTTTAGACAATATGCCACTCTCTGTGAGGTATTTGATCTCTTCTTTAATTGTTCTTCAACACACTTGTATTAAAAAAACTCTTGATCCTTTCTTCTACTGACTTGAATGTCAGAATACTTACCTTGAATTGAAGCCCTCTCAAGCATATGCTTATAGGTATTTTGGAGTTCATTATTGCTATTGAAGTATATGTTACAGTTTCATATATCTAATTAAGCACAAAACATATAAATAATAAAATCATACTTTCAACATGGATCATAAAATTTTGGGTGGGACTATCCACACCCCATACTTTTCTTAACACACCCCAATTCTTTTAGTTTTTAATTAAAAAAACAATAATAAAAATATTTTCATAATACCCTTTAAAAAAAACCCTCCCCCTTCCCCTCCCGTCAACTGTTCATGCTTTATTATAATAATAATAATTATTATTTTTCATTTTCTTCTTGAATTATTAGGAAATAACACATCAATACAATATAAATCATTTCATAATCTAACTAAATACATAAACAGAAAGTAAAAATCTTGTAAGAAAACACAAATTTTTTTTTTTTGATAAAACGAAACAGTTCTGTTTGACCCTGATAGACCGAACACATAGAAGTGTGTTTGGCCACTAGGATCGAATGGAACTGTTCTGAATCAATAAAATGAAAAAAAATTGTTCGATCTTGGTAGACCGAACACACCTCTATGTGTTAGGTCTACTAGAATCGAACGAAATTGTTTCATTTTATTGATTTTTTTTATGTTTTTTCATTTGATTTTTTGCACGATTTCACAAAATATTTACATATTTAGGTAGTCCATGAAATAATTTCATAGGTATTATTGATTTATTCTCAAAAAATCAAGAAAGAAGAAGGGAAAAAAAGGTGAGGCGCAGACGAGAGGAAGAGGTAAATGAGGATTTTCAATTTTTTTTAAGGGTAATGTTGAAATTAATATATATATATATATATTAATTAAAAAATTAAAAAATTGGGGTGTGTAAAGAAATGGGTGGGGTGTGGATAATGTCACTCAAAATAAAAATCATTTAGTGATTTAAAGATATTTTAGATTTTTAATATCTATTTATTTTTGTTTTATTTAAATATGGGGTATGTTTAGAAACAGTTGAGGCGTGGATAGTTCCATCCTAAAATTTTATGAACATCACATTCCAATTACATAAAGTGACCATAATTAAAACACTAACCTTGAATATCCTTATCTTAATAAGTTGATTTGATGACGATGACGATGAAGAAAAGAAATAATTTTCTCCCTAGTGACTGGCCTTTCTTTTGATCACATAAAGTGAAACAATATTTAATGTTTAATATGCTGGAAACATTACTTCAGAAACCATAATAGGATAAAAAAACATTATAAAGAAGAGCTTCAAATGGAAAACTCTTAATATTGGCTTCATTTAGTTAGTGATACTATGAACGAATTTTAATCGTGGAGTAAAGGATAACGACATGGAAAAACAAGAAAATTTGATGATTTCCAATAATCAACCACGAAGGTATGCGCATTATACTAGAAAAAAACTTAATAGGTTGTTTAAAAAATTACATGTTAATTAACTACATATATAGGACCATTTAGTGATGAGACTACTAGCTTCCACCTAATTTTCAAAAATCCTTCCTTAATTTCCATGGAGATATATAGAGCGAGGGTGTAGCTCGATCATTTCTCTCGGAGTTTCTTGGTTATGGCGAATACTGCACCTGCAACTGCCACAACGATCCCTGAAACGATGATGGCAGTTTTAAAACTCTGAAGGGAATCCTTGTATTCATCTTCTTTCCTTGCTGCAGCTTCATATTCATCCTTCTGCGCGCCCACACAGATATATAGTTATAATAAATATTTTGGTAGATTTGAAAGTTGTTATAAATAATGAAATTACTTACATACCTTGACCTGCTTAGATGTTTCAACATCAGAAGAAATGGGATCCACCTGGAAATCCTTGTTGAGGCCTGGATTCAACTCATTCTCTACATCCGCAGCTGGAAATCCTTCTGGACTTGTCATGTTTTCTTGATAGATGGCACGATCACAACACAACACAACACAACAAAACAATATTATTTTTGTATGTATTTTTTGTTTTTCCTGATAAATCTAACGTTTATGCTACTTTAATTTGTTACATATAATTTTTTGTATGGATTTGTTACTTTAATATGTCAGTGAATCCTGGAAATATGCTTCCACGAATAAGGCTGGGATCTCATACTACTTTCCATTCTTTGCTTGCCTTTCGCCTCCCCGAGAAATTCGTTAACTAAATATGTTGACCATATGCATATATCCTTCTTTATTGCCTAAATTAAGCTTAATCAATTTGATTTCTTTACGTACTTCATTATGATGATGATAAAAACAATAATATTCACTAAAGTTATGTTTTGAAATCTAGGATTTGAAATAATTGAATTTTGAATCCACTAAATTTAGGGTGGATTTGAAATCCATCAAAATGACTCCAAAATTAATTGAAAATGAAAGTGATGGATTTGAAATCCACGTCCATCCAAACATCATAATTTGCTATCATGGATTTCAAATTCCTCCTCAAATTCACCCATCTAAATGAACAATAAACATATTTTTCTCCAAATTTATTACCCAACTTGCCTAGTAAATCAGATGGTCTGATAATTTAGGATTTTTAATTTTGGGACTCGTCAATTTCAATTTGAATTGCTCAATTGAGCCGAATTCACACGTGAATATTATTGCATCAACGCAGTCAATATTGCTTGTCAAATTATAAGTTTGAGGCTTGTCAAATTATAAGTTTTCAAAAGAATTGCATACTATGAAATAACAATATTAATTGTCATTAATATTGCCAAGTTACAATTTATTGAACTAATTATGAATTTGGAGTGTCCGAACCAAATATATTACTCGACACCTCATAAAATTATTACTTGATAAATATTACATTATCTTTCTTTTCTGTTTTATACTTATTCTACACACTGCATGCTGAATGAATAAATTATTATTTCAACAATGAGCACAAAACATCACACTACTAATATATCTAATATTAATACTTCTCTACATTTAAAGACTTTATATATTGCCTCACAATTCTGCGATAAAAAAAAGGTTACATTGAATTAAAAAAAAGAATGGAACTTAAATTACAGTAAATAGTGGACACCATGTATAATCTCCACAGGTTCCATGGTTAAGATCCATCCCAACGTGGCCAATGTTGAGAAGGAGAAACAAGGATAGACCTCTTGTAATAAAAAGTCTTAAAACAGCTTTTTCAGCAATTTGTCATCGCTATCAGTATTTAGCGAGTTCGTGTCTACAAGATAAAGGGCAAACCTGGTCAGAGTGGTAGCGGCCACCGTCTCCAGTACTCCTCTCATCATCATCATCATCATCATCATCATCATTTTCTTCTTCCTCCCCAAGAAGATCAAACATATTTCGAGAAGGAGCGGAAGAGATGGGGTTTCAGAATCATCATCACTGTCGAGCTGCTGCTGCTGTTGCAGCACAGCCGCTTGTTCGGCCAGAACCCTTTTCATCAATCGAGCTGACATTCTGCTACGTTTGAAAATCTGCTCTTTTTAACAAGATCTAATGTAGCAATAGCTTCCGAGTACCAAATCACTAAGTAGATATATAAAACATATAAGAGGGTAAAGACATGAGTCCGAAATTAACAGAAGTTTGAGCATCAAAGAGGGCTCTGACCTTGAGCAGAAGCAAACTGAATTGATCTAAAGGCAATTGAATCAATCATTCGCCAACGACTATTTGCAGATGCAGAAAGTGATTGGGCCGGGGTAGATGAGTCCACAAATATATGCTCTGCTGCGGATCCTGAGTCCAGCTTCAAACTAATTCATTGGCCCACACTTTTGCTTCTACTTTTAAATTTTATCATTTTAGAAGATAATCTCCTAACTATTGGGCCTTATCACATATTTCGCTCAAGTTAATCCTTTTTATTTAATTTTTGTTTTAATTCTTAATTTCAATTAATTCACTTAATATTTTTAATTTATTATAAGGAATTAAAATTTAAATAGATAAACTTATGTTAAGCATAAATAATGTAAGGAATTAATTGAAAATTAAAAATCTATAGACACATACATAAATAATAAATGAAAAATAAAATCCATAGATATACACACAAAGAATATATAATACATTTATTCATGAAATCTCCACAATCAGTATGTATTCTTCTTAAAAATATATTCATTTTACTTATTATTTTGTATTATTGATATTAATCATGAGAACACTGAGACGGGCATGCACTACATGTAGAGGAGAAACTCCTAATTCTCACGACAAGGAAGCCAATAAATCTATCAACACTCAAAATAAAAGCAAAGGAGTTAATGCCCATCAATGAGTAATACAGATGATCTTAATATGAAGATGAAGCAATTGTTTCTCTCACACAAAAATTCTTGCTCTCCTGATTCATGATGTCTAGGAAGTAAGTAGCAAACAGTTCCATATGCTTACAATTAGTACATCAATAATCATAGTGGCCTTCTAGCATGAAGAAGAGCTCTCTCTGTCACTTGATGGGTTACTGTACAATCCTTGCCATATGTGTTTTGTATTGGGTGTTTGCAAAAAACGCCTATATCTTAAAGGTTTAACAATCTCAGTAAATTTCTTCAGTTACTCAAACATACATAGTTTTTTCCTCCTTTTTTTTGATCTTGGTAGATTCCTTTCGACACAGTTTCTGCAGTATGGAAAAATTTGCTCTTATTTGACTTGACCTTTTATGTTTTGTGTGTGTGTGCTTTTTATTAAGGTAAAGAACAAAAGATCTTGAATATCATTTAATTACACAACATAAAATTAAGATCATTTGCATTATTCCCTTTTGCCCTTTTGTTTTAAAGCAAAATAGAAAAAATAAAAGATCAGGTATTCAAAACAAAAATGGTTGGATTCTAAATGGTTTGCATACGAGGGAAGTGAAATTTCCATTAAGTACCAGCACCACTGTGGCCTGCAACACTGCTTATTTTCATGGTTCATGACACTTACAAATCCTTCGTTACCAAAACTAAGTTTTTCTTTTCTTTTTTTTTTGGGTGATGAGCATCAAACCCAAACTTCACCTATAAAAATGGGTGGGCAACACCATGAGCTACAAGGCTCATAAGCTAAGTAAACAAAGTGATAAGGGACAATGAAGGTTGTCAACAATATCCCAGAGAATACCATTATCACCTTTTGCTGTGCATATCTTTACATCGTAGTCAGCATTTTTTTTTTCCTGTTTTAACTTTACTTAAGACACCAATTATTTGTAAATGCTAATCATATTTAGGATGAAATATGATATTTGAAGTCAAAACCTGTGTCAAGGGAAACACAAGCATAACGATTCAGCTGCTTTTCTAAACTCAGGGCACGTGTTTCAGCATTTTGTTTGTACGTAGACACATAGAAGTCCAGGCATCAGCATAAATCATTATTCATTATATTTGAATGGAGAAAGTATGAGAAAATGCTGGTGAACAGTTATTATAAGAATTAGCCTACTTTCCTTTCAAAAGTAACAACCAATATCTTGTCTCAGTTTCAAAGATAAGCATGATAGATAAGATAAAAGAGAAATTCAAACTGTGTCAAAACACAAAATTTTCATCTATTCTTAATCATCTTTAATTTAAACATATCTTATGGATAAAACCAAATCAAGAAGAAATTTAATTACAGAAAGTTCAAGCAGAGAAAAAGGCATTTACATAGTAGAGAGAGAGAGAGAGAGAGGCAAAAAGCATCCAAAGGCATACCTTTTTGACAAAATTTCAAACAGTTGTCCATATTGATCATTTACATCATAAGGCACATACTAAGGATCTTCTTTCACAAGCAAGCTTCTATACTGCTCAGAATGTATATATTTAACTGCTGAAACTTCAGATTCCTAAAAACAACAAATATCCAATATGAGATTTCAGCATGTGTAGCAGAGTAGTAAAAGAAAAATTATCATAGATGAACTTAAAGAGGAGCTAGAAAATTGTAAACCGTAATCACTTCTAACAATAAAACGATAACACCATCATCATATTTATAAAAACCAATTTCTTTAACCAGAAGACAAACTTAACCAAGGTGTTACAGAGGATTTAAGAAACCACTCTGAAAAGTATAGATGCATGCTTGAGAATGGACAAAATTAAAAGAAACTGAACAGGGTAAATGTGTGTACAAGCTCAGAAGAGATTATTATACTCTATTCAGCAGAAATATCATGACCCATTATTTTAAAGCAATTTCTGTAATTGAGCAATTGAGAAGCAAAATGCAGGTTATGGCTCTTGGATTATGCAGTAATTCTGGTATGCTTCTAATTAGCATGAGAATAAGTGTTAACTGCATCATTCAGGATAGTGGTGCTTAATTGTGAATGATTACCAACTTGAAAGGATATCTTCATATGTATACTCACAACAAATACGAAATTCCCGCAGGTAATTTGTACTATGTTCCAGCATAATCAAATTCTAATGTCCTCTTAAAATCTTCAATGCAGAATCACTGTTTCATTGAGTAATTATAGATGCATCAACTTTATAATTAGTAACAACTGTCAATGTAATAGGTAAAGTTAGTAAAATTAACAATTCTCTGGAAGTAAACTTCTAAATAGAGGTCCAACTTCATAAAGACTGTTAATGATTCTAAACAGTGACCACAAACAGGATGAAAAATCTAACAAAAACTAAAACTGCAATTTCATTGACCAACCACTCTTCGAGGAAAAAAAATAGCAGCTCAAATGCATCCTTTGGAAGTGTAATACCAAGCTCTTCATGAAGCTCCCTCCTGTAAGCATACAAATTTTATTTCAGGCATAAGAATCTTAACTGCAGGAAACGACACTTAATTTGGAGACGTGTGATGTGTGATGTGTACAAGAATCATATGTTATCATGATAATAGAAACAAAAAAAAAGAGTTTCAGGTTTAACCTACACTAGAACAGTATAACATTGATAGGTAGGCATATCTGAGTATTAGCATTTTCCATGCACAGACAAAAAAAAGGAAACTCACTGATAAAGGTTCAATCTCACAATATTACAAGGTAGTTTATCAGGTACATTTCACATGGAATAGCATCTGCTCTTCATGGAAAGATGCATGATATTTTTACCATTCTAGAAATCAGGTTATTCATCAAAAACAATAATGATGGTTATACATAGAAAAATAAAAAGGAAACAGATGAAAAGAATGCTTAAGCAATCTAATCAGTATACCCATCCATATACCAAGACAGAAATAAGGGCCTATAATAGAAAAGTTCACTAATCAAGTAGCTGTGTGTTCCAGCATTAATTTAATATTTAAGTTTTCAAAGCTGTTGGTACCTTATATTACATGTATCATACACACACATTGCACTATACAAGTTATAGATGTTGAATCTATCAAAGCTTAATGTCTGTACCAATTTGTGATGTATACAGACAATTTTCTTGTCATTTATCACATTGATCTGTTTCTTTCAACCATGATAAAGTAGAAGACATTTTGATAGAGAACTAAGAGAAGGCATATCCCATGGCCAGAAATCGTGGATTGTTTATAGGCGCAGGCTTAATACAAAGGATCCGAACAGATTTGATAATAAAAGTGGCTAAACTGACGGATCTGAATAACATGTAATTAGCATACCTTTTCCAGTCTCTTAATGTGATTATAAATAAAGTCCCTGAGGAGATAGGAGGGCACCAGAAATCTTTATTCCAATCGTAGTTCCTGTTGGGGAAATCATTTTCTGTAATTGTTCTTAGTCTACTTTAGTTAATAAAGTCTATTTCTTGGTTCTTTCTGTTACACATTTGGCATCTGAATTAAATAGGAAGCCACTGACAAAAGAGGGAGAAAAGAAATATGGAGGAGCCATACAAGAATTTTGCTGATTCAAAATTTTTGCTATTCTAAACCATTGTTATCCTGTGAAATATTTCTAGTTACTCAGGCATCCATTCGAAGACTGTAATTGTAGCTAAAGATGTATTGTAGAATAGATAGGATCATTGCCTTTTCTAGAGATTAAAAAGTTCGAACTTCAGATTAACATTCATAATATTCAATTCGTATTCAATGATGTCAAGTAAATCACTCAAAATAATTAAGGATATGGCCCAAGGAAATGCTAACTGCTATGATCATTTGGTATCAATGAAAATGATGCTTGATGATAAATTTCTCCAATAAGTGCAATATAGAAATATTGAACTTGAAGCATTAATAAGGGGTAATCCATGTTGAGACTACGCATATAAGAAAGATTTCACAGACCAGTACCCAAATGATAATAAAAACGACGACAGTAAGAAACAAAGATTCAGAAGTTGGACACTTTTGCATCCATGATTTTCAGCAATAAACTCAATCAGTTACTATGTAGACAACACCTTGCTGAGACGAGCGATGAATCTCCGGCAGAGATATGACCAGCACTATAAATGTCCCAATACCCAGGCCAGGAATCTTTGCATTCAGCACGTCGTGAAGAAGGAGTTCTTGTGTACTCTCAGCATATATCCACACATGAACAGCTCGATAATAATCACCATTTCTATGAACATCACTCCTGTAAAAGCAAACAGCACATATGTAAGACTACACATACAACATGATTGGTGATGTAGTTAGCACTCCATTCAATTTTAATTCTCACACTTAATAACACATGCTGTTCTCTACCAATAAATCGACAGAAACTAAAAAATTGAACTATCCATTTCAACTGCTAAAGCCGAATGCAGATAGAGGAAGCATTCTCCACTCGAAAACATCCTGAATATAGACATGCCTCAGAATCATTATGCCAATTAATTTAAAAACAGTAAATGTAAATCCCACTGCTTGTACAGCTCGTTTAAACATCCACGAAAATCAATTTGCTTTAATGCGAAAACATCAAAGAAAAGGAAAACCATAAGCCCATATCATGATCAGTGAATCAATCACCTGGGTCTAGAGATACCGGTTTTCTGTCCAGTTTTGGTGAGAACGTTGAGATGCTCTTCTTCAATAACTTGCTCAGCCATTGATTCGTGCACTAGCGATGAACTAAGTGTTTGATGTATAAAGGTCAAAAGGTAGAAATGAACATGTTTGGAAACAATGTTTGACTCAAAATAGTAGGTTTTTTGTTTGTTTGTTTGTTTCATAACTAATATCAATGCATGAAAACTTGCCAGTTTCTCAGAAATTTGAGCTGATTCCAATTATAGACAAATTCAAGGACAGGTGGTTTGAGATGTTAATAAATCTTAGGCAAATGCAACTCAGACATACACTTTTCTTTTTACAATCACACCAAATAACAAACGAAATGTGAAATCAATGTGATGAAGAAAACGAGCGATGATGATGATGATGATGATGATGATGATGAGGAGGAGGACGATGATGTCTACTCTCATGCTCATCAGATCCGCTAGAGGAACTTGAATGATGATGATGATGCTTGTAGTGTCTGGTTCTCCTTTTCTGATGCCTACTGCTATCTAAGCTTTCCGACGAATTTGACTCGGAATGCTTTCGTTTCTTTCTCTTGAGTCTCTGTTTTACTTTCCTTCTACTGCTCCTATCATCACCACAAGATGACCCACTTCCTCGATCATCTCTTATTTCAATACTAGCTGAAGGAGACCACCTCCTGTGCTTACTCTTAATCGACCTTTTCTTCTTCTTCTTCTTCTTCTTGGTATTAGAAAAGTTAGTTAGCAAGTCAGGTATGTTGGCTTCACCTAGGAATCCTGCACATAATATCACCATCATTAGAGTTCACATTCTTAATAAACATAAAAATACTGAAGCAGTGATTTTTCATTTAAGGATCATAGCTTTCACCTCCATACTCATCAAATATGTCCTCAGCAACTATCTGCTGATTGGGGTCATCAAGGTCGAAACCTCCACGAGGAGGACTAATTCCGGGCTTCTGTTTCAGCTCCCATTTCAAAGGCTGCAGGAGAGACGATAGATGCCCAATAAAAGTTAAAGAGTATAGCCAGGAAAATTCTCATCCGCATACCACAGTTCGAAATAATTCCATTTTTCCATGAGTTGAATCACATAAAACAAAATAAAGGACCAAGGATGGACAAACATCTTAGTGTGCATTTGTTTTCATCTTCACTTAAAGTTTTTAGCCTTATTATATGTCAAGTTTGGAACTCATTATGTTTTTCTAGGTTTTGCATACTCACTCCCAACTCCAAAGTATGATGATATATTCAATTGAGATAAGATCATCACCAGATTGGATTAGGAACTCATCAAGGCATGGCACCTTGAGCATACAAAAATGACGACTTCAAGGTAGAATACCCAACAAACAGATCCCTTTTTGCACCTTAACCCATCTTTCCACCACCATTAATATCTACAACCTCCACCTTGAAGAAAAAGAAAAAATTTCATTCTCTGTTACTATACATTATGCTACCTCCTTTGACGGCTGTTAGTACTAATGGTTCATCAAAAAGAGAAGAATATGCCATAGTTCCCTTTTACTCTTGTCCCTACAGCCATATCATTCATGCAAAACAGAGTACAACCTCAAAGGACTCTATTTGTAGTTGGCAGTTTCCTCCACAAATCGAGCCATACATTCCAATATTTACGAAAAAGCTTGAATTCCACATGTTTTGTCACAGCCTTACAATATCCACATGTTCTGTTTAATTAATGACTTGCATGCCAATTTAGCATTTATAACTATCAAATTCCAGGAACTATTTTATATGGATATAAAATGTCTAACAACACCATTTCAAGCTCTAGCAAAGGGTAATTCCAATCAACAGGGCTATACAAATTATTACCTCACTAGGATCTGTTTGAGCCAGAATAGCTGTTAAAGGGTCATCCCGTTTCAATCGACTCTCCTCATTAGGCATTATAGCATTTTTTAAAGGACATTCACGATCACCACTTTGGTGGCCAAAGTTCCCACATCTAAGACATTTCACATTACGAATCTCAACTCCAAAAGGTTTTGCCCTGCCAGCAACACCAGTCTCTAACCTGAAATAGAAGCAAAATCATGTTATTTAACATATACATAGAACCATAGAGTGAGAACCTTCTCCCATTCCCCAGGAACACCCCACCCTAGTACAAAACCCAAAGATAAGGAAGAAAAGATCCGTCCTTTTCCTCTGAAAAGAAGCTTAAAATTTTTCCTCGAAACAGTTAATACACAAAAACTGGAACATTTTTACAGAACTGTCATCCAATAGCAATCTCCAATGAAAAAAAATATTCACTAAAACCTTGGAGCATTTTTGAGGACTTCAAACTGCTCTTCTGTTGGTAAAGCACGACCAAAAGCATCTTTAGGCCTTGGTTTCTTTTTCTCCTCCACAGAAGGCCGACTTTCCATGTTCCTGGAAAAACACCAGATAACATATTAGTTGACAACCGCAACAGGACATATTGATAAAAACATTTGAGATGATATTTAACTGGATATCTCATGGACCACCATAAATTATAAAAAATACACATTAAGTAAAACAATTACTTTGATGATGAAGTCCCATCAAGAGATTGCTCCTGCAGATTTTTCTCATTGGCCTGCTTTTTTTCCTCATCGGCAATCTCAGCATCTTTAGCACTATCCGCATTGTAGCCAGGAGGTTTCACATACATAAAGCTTACAGCTTTCATCATTTCCAACTGAACATGAAAATGGAAGTCCAGTCAATTCACACAAGAATGCGCTTTTGAACATAAAAATGACCATCTAAATTCTTGCATAAAGAGAATCACAGAGGAGACAAAGTATGTGGCAAACAATAACATATACCATGTTCCATTGTGCAATGGCATAGTTAATGCTACATTGTCCCTCGAAACAAGATATATCATGTATGTATATGTGCATCATCCCAACTGTTAGAAATCATGATTAAGGTAATAATTCCACAAAATTCAAGAATTACCTTTTCTTTTTCTTTCTTTGAAAGAAGTGCAGCCTGCCGAAGATACTCCTGCTCCTGTGCATACTGTAAAAAACGCAGGGGGAGAGAGAGAGAGATAGATGAGGAAAAAAAAAAATCATTAACAATTAAAAGAAATGAACTTCGCAAGTAAAAGAGAGCATAATTCACAGCAATTGCATATACCAAATTTACCAAATCGAAAACCCAAACTTTTGTATATCCAATTTACCAAGTCAAAAACCCCAATTTCAGGTTGCATACCCAAATTCCAATAATTCAGCATGTTGGATTTATTAACAAAAAAAACATTAAAGAAATTGTAGAGAGAGAATGAATGGATAAGCTACGAATACCTCACGAGCAACCTCGTCAGCTCGGCGCTGCTTCTGGGCATCGGTCTGCTCAGCGATCCACTTGCGGCGCTGGTTGGGGTAAGAGAGAGGGTGCCATGGCTTCTGGTTGAGGAACGAGTGTGACCACGCCGTGCCCGCCTTCGTCTTGTAATCCACTTCTCCACTGCCTTTCTCCGACGATTTCTTCCCCGCTCGGAATCCTCCTCCCCCTTCCGCCTCATCCATGATTAAATCTATTTAGGTCTTACTTTACGCTTTTGCCCTTTTTCTCCTTGCCAGTTGCAGCTAAATCAATGCTTCAACTCATTTCTTTGCTTTGTTTGCCTTATGTTGGCAGTTGGTTCTGGCCGCCTGTTTGGCCTTTTTTATGTCCTTTATTTTTTTATGTTTTTTTATCGGGTAAAATGTGCGAAACTCCTTTGTAATTTGGAAATCTTGTGTCGGTCCTTCCTTTATTAAAAGAATGGCAACATTTACACGTGTGATATGATAAAATATGCACACTCTCCATTTTTCTTAACTGTAGTTAACGGTGTTAATTTTTAACGTGAATGCCCCGTTATGCCCTTATTGTAAAATGAGGAATTACTAACAGTCAAACTTATTTCACCACACGTGAGGGAGGGGGGGAAATTAGGGTTCATTCCAAATTAGGGCTTATCCAAAATTAGGGCAAAAATTTATCATTTTCCAAACAAAATCGACTGAAAGTACAGAAATTCAGTGACGAATTGCTGGGTTTAAGGTCTTTCAGAGGTCGCGAGTGAGCCAGAGTGAGAAATTTTAGGTTTTAGGGTTCGTGGGCGGTGGCGCAGTTTAAGTGTTCGCGATTGTTCATAATTATTCGGTAAGTTTGATTCTCATCTTATCCAACAATGTTGTTCGATTTTCAGGCAAAAAATGTTGAAGTCATGCTTTTAAACAGTCTGTGGTGCTAGAACTCTTTGTTTGTTGGATTTACTGTTAACTTAGATACGCTTTGAATGTTGGGGTGTTTGTAATTTCTATTAGAGCAGCTTTGGTCTCGCCAGATGAAATACTAAGATGCTAACTTGCTATACATTCACTGCATATTAGTGTAGAAGCATCTTTTTAACTCACTTTTGGTCCATGCTAACTGAAAATTAGAAATGAGCATCATTTTGTACAGCCACACTATATAGATAAATAAGTAATGAAATCCTCATTTGGATGCCACTTTTTTGACAAATGAATCATTCTCCATGGGCAAAAGGAATTATTATCACATAATTATCAATCTGATTTATTATGCCAAAAATTACTCCATATCTCCATATTGTTGTCACTGTATATCAATGAAAAGGTTTTAGAGTTGGGAAGATCATTTGAAATCTACCAGATTTAGTCACCTATATTAGGTATATAAGTTACTATAGCACAAGCTCGAACTTGATAATTGAACTTATCCAAGATCTCTAGGCAAATTGAGTAGACAACTACTGTAAAAGAAAGTGTGTGCGTGTGTGTGAATTGCTGGGGTGTTTGAATGTTGGGGTGTTTGCAATTTCTATGACGAATGAAACATATCATTTTTGTTTGTTGGATTTATATTCATTGGAATTTGGTTATTTCTTGTTGGATGGTTCTGTTTTACAGTTACTGCAGTAAAAATTAATTCAGTCGATTTTGTTGTGTTGGATGGTTTTGTTAGTTTTTTTTTGTTTTTTCACACTCGATGAATTACATGTGTTGTGTTGAGTCCATAGATGATTTGCAAAATTTAGTGTCATTATTCTGTCCATTTAAGTTGATTTTTAATTTGGATTTTGTCCTTTATAATTTCAGATTATGGATGATGATGAAGCTTTCATATTTGATGCATGGGTGGGGGGTAACTTTAGGTTCTTCCCTAACTTAAAATATGTGGGTGGATGGAGGGTATATATACCACCTGTAGAAATTGATAGGTTCTGTTTTCATGATGTACTTAATATCTACAAACAAGCAAATGGGAAATCATGTAATGTAGATGTCTACTCTTGCACACCTAGGGTTGAACTTGATAAGGGGTTGAAATTAATCAGTAATGATAATGATTTGGTGACTCTGTTTAATGAATACAAAGGAATGCCAGTAATTCCTTTGTATTTTGAGGATATTTCTGGTCCTATTCTTGCTGTGGATAGTGAGGAAAATGTCATTTCCACACAGGAATCAATCCCATCTATTTGTTATGAAAAAGAAGTAGCAGATAAGATGTGACAGGGGTTGGACAGGGTGATTTAGGGGGAAATGAGGCTGCTGTTGAGGATGTAGGAGAGGGTTGGGCAGAGGGGGTTGGAGAGGCTGCTGCAGAGGGTGATAGAGATGCTGCTGCAGCCTGGGGTGTTGGGGAGGGTGCTGCAGAGGCTGTTGAGGAGGGTGCTGCAGAGGGTGTGGCTGAGGGTTTGGCAGAGGGTGGGGCTGAGGGTGTTGGGATGGGTAGTGAAGGAGGAGTTAGAGTGGATGGAGAAGAGACTAGTCTTGATGATGAATCAGATGAGTCGTATATGCTTGGTAGTGATGTTGATTCAGAGTCTTCATGTCCCTCTTGGATGATAGAGGATTTAGAGGGTCCAGATGATGATGACATATTTGCAAACTACTCTCCAAATCATGCTAGAAGTGTGATGAGACAATGCAGAGAAGAAATTAGGGAAAAAAGAAAGAAAATGAGGGTTGAAGAACAAGCTGAAGAACAGGCTGAATTGGGAAGAGATGGGGAAGGGTGGTATAGTGATGTTGAAGGGGAGGGTAATCCATTAGGGGGGAAAATGATGAGTGGGCAGAAGGGGCCAATATGGGGGGATTTGAATTGAGGGTTGGGATGAAATTTCCCAATAGACAAGTCTTTAAAGAGGTGTTACAGGATTGGTCAATTAGAAAGGGTTTTGAGCTGAAGTTCATAAAAAATGAGAGTAGAGTGGTCACTGCAACATGTAAGGGTGGGTGTGAGTGGAAGCTGAGGGCCTCAGTAGTTCAAAAGACTACTACTTTTCAGGTGAAGACTTTAAAAGGTACTCATACATGCGCTTATAGGACTGAAAATAATCAAGCCGACTACAAATATCTAGCCAAGAGAATCCTAGAGACTGTGAAAGATAATCCAAATGAATCAATTCATGGCTTAAAAAATAAAATTAAAAGAGACTGTGGCATTGAGTGTAGCTTGCATAAGGTGTATAGGGCCAAGAGACATGCATTGACTATGTTAACAGTGGATATAGCTGAACAATTTAATAGGCTTTATGACTATTGTGCCACAGTAGTTAAGCATAATCCTGGTAGTTCTCTAGTGGTGAAAGTTAACAGGACCTTAACCCCCCCTAAGTTTTAAAGAATGTACTGTTGCTTGTGTCCAATTAAGGAGGGGTTTGTGGCTGGGTGTAGACCTATAATTGGGCTAGATGGGTGTTTCTTAAAAGGCTTGTATAGTGGTCAGTTGCTGTCAGCTGTAGGGAGAGATGGAAATGACAACATGTACCCAATTGCCATTGCTTATGTGGAGGTTGAGAAGCAAGAAAGTTGAGAATGGTTTTTAGAGCTGTTATTGAAGGACATTGGATCAGCTGAGGAAATGAACTGGACTTTTGTCAGTGACAGACAAAAGGGGCTGATAGAGGCTGTGAATGAGCTAGCACCTAACAATGAACACAGGTTAGTTTTCAGTTTTTTTCAATTCTGTTTTTTCAATTTTGTTTTTTTCATTTCTGTAATGCATTTCTGTTTAAATCATGTTGGTTTAAAATTGTGTTCAGTTCTGATTGTGATATGAATAAACTTGATGCTTAATTTTAGGTTTTGTTTGAAGCATATGTACAATAACTTCAAGGTGAAATTCAGGGGTTTGGAGTTGAAGAAACTGTTCTGGAAAGCTGCAAGTACTTATAATGTGAATGCTCATCATAGGATTATGAAAGAGATTGAAAGGTTAGCTCCTAAGGTAGGAAATGAGATAACTGCATATGAGTGGTTGAGAGGGGTATACTCAAAACATTGGGCTAGGTGTTTCTTTTCCACTGTACCTAAATGTGATGTCATAGTGAACAATATTTCAGAGTCATTTAACAGCTTCATATTACCAGCTAGAGATCTTCCTGTTATTGACATGTTTGAGTGGATTAGGAAAAGATGCATGACAAGAATACAAGTTAAGAGGGAAGGAATGATGAATTATAGGGAGAGTATATGTCCAAACATTGTTAAGAAAATAGAACAACAAAGGACATATAGTAGGAATTGTTTTGCAAGTTGGGAAGGGGATGACAAGTATGAGGTGATGCATTACCTAGACAATCACATAGTGAGGTTGAAGGAAGGGTACTGCAGTTGTGGGTTTTTTCAGTTGTGTGGGTTCCCTTGTTGTCATGCTATGTCCTGCATCGGCTATCATAGACTAGAAATTGGTGAGTACGTGCATGATTTCTTCAAAAAGGACATGTATATGAAAGTGTACAGCTTCATGATCAACCCTGATCCTGGGATGCATGAGTTCGAAGAGACCACATCCAGTCCGGTGGCACCCCCGGATGTCAGATTGAGAAGAGGTAGGCCAAAGAAAATGAGGAGGCCAGATGAAAATGATCAAGGTGGTCTAGGAAAAGCATCAAGAAAAGGACTCACTCACACTTGTGGGATTTGCAAGCAATTGGGCCACAACAAAAGAAGCTGCCCAAGTAAACAAAGGGAATGAAATGAACAGGTTTTACACCAAACTCATTTTCATTTTTTTGAACCTGTACATCTTTGCATTTTACAGTTTCTGAATGTATAATTAGGGTGGTGAGCAGGGTAAAGGAGAACAGGAACAAGGAGAAGAGAATCAAGCTAAGCAGGGTGAAGGAGAGCCACAAGAGTTCATTGAGCAATTTGGTTGGGCTCTACATGAAGATCAAGTACCCCTACTCTCATTCATCATTTGTATTTGTTTGCAATCTGTAAGACATATATCAATTAACTGATTATCTAACTCTTTTTTTGTAGCCACCATCTCACCTCACTCAACAAACTACTCAAGCATCTTGTGTCCAAAATCCTACACAACAATCTACGAATGAAGCTGCAGCAGCAGCAGGCCCCCCAAGAAAGAGACCAGAAAACAAAAGATGCCAACTCAAAGAGCAAGAAGAGGTTGATAGTTGTATGTCTTTTTCTTCCCTAGCTGGTTGGGTAGATATTTTGTTAGGATGTACATGAAGAATTAGGTTGTGAATTCAGATGAAAGTTTGTAGGTTTTAAAGACTTTTGTGCAGTGCTGAAACATCAATTTTTGCTAGATGGGGTACATGATGTAGGAGTGGAAATTTTATTTGTTGATCAGTCATGTTGTAGGATCAAACAATTACTTTTGCTATATGGAAGTCCATTATTTCTGCTACTTGAGATTTTATCTTTTGTATTCAATCTATAGTTTGATGATTGTTTTGTAGTGTGTAAATAGTATGTTTGAATGTAATGTATGGACATGTTATTGTAATGTGAAAATGGAGATAATTGAAGCATAATATGATTGGCTACCATAGTTTACAACATAAAGTGCAGGTTGCAAATAGCTACAAAATATTACACAAACAGTTCTACTTGAGCATTACAATAATGAGAAGGACCAACATAACAAGAGTGAACAATTTGAGCTGAGCTTGATTTTTGTTGAGCTTTTCCATCTTCAATGATAGATCATTGTATTTCGAGAGCATCAATGTAGTATTATTGTCTCCTACAGCAGACGAGTCAACTTCTTCTTCCAAATTTGGCATTTGCATTTCACTCGTACAGTTTTTCCATGCAACCGATGTGGGTTCCAGCCATGCAAAGTATTCACAATTATGTAGACGACAAGTGCAAAATAATTTGCCCACTGTCGCCTTCGATGGACCGACAACTTTAATCTCAGCATTTTTCCGACAGTAGCACTTCAAGATACTATACCGTAAATCTAAATTTTCTTCATTTTCCGTCATTGATTTCTTAAATGAAGAAGACATTTCCCTATACAAATTATCATAAAATGAGCACAATGTATATAAAATAATGAGCACAATAAATAAATAAGGTTTTAATATAAACAATATTATACAAATAAAATATTACACACAACCTAGCATGCAAATAAAACAATTAACTATTTTTATTAATTAAATTAATTACACAGGAAAAAAAAATTTGGAGGACTTACAGTTGATAAGAGTGGAGTAGCTGCTGCTTCACTATAATTCACAAACATATCAAATGCATTTGCTTTTACCCCTTTTATATATATTGGAAGGGTATAAATGTCAAAACACAACTGAAAAAGGAAGAAAACGCAACAACAATTCGCACAAACAGCGAGTGAACCATACTCTCGTCAAGTAAGACGGAATTGGGGGTTTTGCGCATATTTTATCATATCACACGTGTAAATGTTGCCATTCTTTTAACAGAGGGGGGACCGATGCAAGATTTCTAAATCACAAGGGGGTTTCGCGCATTTTACCCGTTTTTTTATATTTGACGATGTATATATTTTTATTAGTTTATGTATAGGTTGGGGGTCTGTCTAAACCCCTCACCCCGTAAAGTGTTTTTATAAAAGAAAAAAAAAGTTACAAGATTGTTGCAATAAAAAGAAATTCTCTCCATGAACTCCCATTAAGGTGGTTTTTTCACTAAGGATTCTGCATTTATCAATCGGAAAACAATAAAAATGAATACTTTAAATAAATAGACGAAACATATCGATCTACCAAAATCAGTAATAATTCCATACTTCGAAAATTATAATATGCTACACCACCTATATACCATATAATATTTGTATGAACCTTTGTTATCTCTTAGAAACTTGGTCAAGAGTTTTGAAAACTCACGATTTTATTTACTATGATATTACAACCATATGACTTACGAGATTGTTTAAAGATGATCTTTCTTACTAAACTATGGATTTAGAAGTTCAAACAGTTTTGATGCAAGTTGCAATCCAATAAGAATGATGGATGTTGCATTGCATAATTATTTTAATGTTGGTTCTCTCCAGGGATATTTAGGTTAATCTAGGTATTCTTAGGGGTTCTTTTAGTTTTATAGGTTTTTTTATGGAATTCTCTATGGTTATTTAGCATCATGCAGGATTATTTTTGCATGTAGGGCTATTTTAAAATTGTTTTAGGTGTTAGTTTAGGGTTTAGGGTTTAGGGGTTTAGAGTTTCACATTTTTAGGTTTAGGATTTAGGGTTCATAAGGGTTTAGGATTTTTTTTTTACCAAAAAAACACCCTACGGGGTGGGGGGTTTAAGCAGACCCCCAACCTGTATATAAACTAACCAGAATGTATACATCATAAAGCAAAAAAGAAAGAAAAAACATAAGTCCAAAGAAGACCAAAACAGGAGGCCAGAAACAACTGCCAACATACGGCAGGATAAAGACAAAGAAAAAACCTAAGGGTATGTTTGGAACGGATTTTAGTAGGTTTGGGGAAATCCTGACTTTGAAATCTGGATTTTGTAGTAAAGGTAAATAGTAAAAATGTATGTTTGTTTGAGAATTTAGTAGAGTAGGATTATATTGTAGATGTCAAATCAATGCTGGAAAAGGTGGGTTGATATAATATTTTATTGTGAAAAAGTGGGTTGATGTGATATATTTTTATGAAAAGGTATATTTGATAATGATTGATGATTGTAATATAGGTAGTAATGATTATGTTCGAATTTTGTAATTCAAATTTAAATACAGAAACAAACATGCATTGGGATTTTGAAGTCCAAAATCCTTCCATGCCAAATCCCTTCCAAACATAGCCTAAGGAAAAAACAAGGAAAAACAAGAAACAGGTGCATCAAAGGAAATCACTACCACGATCAACCTAAAAAGACGGTCATCCCAACTGATCAAATCTGGACAGTACCTGGACCCATCGAGGTAAAGCATTTGGGGGAAATCCTCCAACTAACTCAATCTGACACCCTAAGTTAGCCAGATAATCAGCCACCGCATTCCCCTCTCGAAGAATGTGAGACACTCGGAACTCCAATGAAGAAAGAAAATTCCGGATGGAAGTAAGGGACTCCTGGAACCGCCAATGACCTGTATCCGAATGTGACAGAAGCTGAACAACCAAGATGGCGTTAAGCTCAATCCACACTCGGGGAAAACCAAGCCTCATAACATAGAAGAGGCCTCTCTGAAGCGCCGAAAGCTCCACTGCTACACTCTCACTCGTCGATCCTCACTCATGGAAAGTAAAAATGACCTCACCTCCATGATCTCAAATCACTCCACCAATCCCAAAAATCGCCGAAGCCATCCTAAATGCTCTATCAGTGTTCAGCTTCACCCAACCGAGATCAGGTGGTCGCTAAACAATCGGAGGAGTGGGAGGTCAGGGGGGTCTGGAACGATAAAAAAGGCCTAATGACGCCACAATATGAAGAACACCCCCCAGCTCTCCCTGTTGAGGAGCCTGCTATGATGGAGAATACGAACCTATCTTATAACACGAAAGATGATCGAGTCTGCACGAACTGGTAACTGTCGGTGCTTGCCATCATTTCTTGCAGTCCAGAGGAACGACAATATCAAGTAAGGTTTAGGGTTTGGGGTTTAGGATTTTAGGGTTTTTATTTTTATTTTATAAAAACACCCTACGGGGTGAGAGGTTCAGGCAGACCCCCAACCTGTAAATAAACCAACCAAAAAGTATACAAAGTCAAGAACAGAAAAATAAAGAAAGTAAAGCAGAGAAAATAAACGGCCAAAACAGACGGCCAAACACACTGCCAACATAAGGTAGGAAAACAGAAAGTCTAGAAACAAAAAACCTAAGAAAAAAGAACCAAACTAAACCGATGCATCAAGGACGGGCACCACCAAGATCAACTCGAAATGACGACCATCCCAACTGATCAAATCTAACCAACACCTGGACCCGTCGAGGTAGAACATCTGGGGGGAATCCACCAGCTAACTCAGTCTGACACCCTAAGTTAGCCAGGTAATCGGCCACTGCGTTTCCCTCTCGTAAGATATGAGACACCCGAAACTCCAAAAAAGAAAGAAAATTTCGGATGCAAGTAAGGGACTCCTGGAAACGCCAATGACCTGTATCCGAATGCGAAAGAAGCTGAACAACTAAGATAGCATCCAACTCAATCCACACTCGGAGAAATCCAAGCCTCCTAACATGGAAGAGGCCTCGTTGAAGCGCCGAAAGCTCCGCTGCCAAACTCACACTCGCTGATCCCCACTCATAGAAAGCAAAAATGACCTCACCTCTATGATCGCGAATCACTTCACAAATCCCAGAAACTACCGAAGACGCCCGAAACGCCCCATCAGTGTTCAGCTTCACCCAACCGAGGTCAGGTGGTGGCCAAACAATCGGAGGAATGACAGGCCGGGAGGGTCTGGAACGATAGAAAAGGCTTAAGGAGGCCGCAACATGAAGAACTCCCCCCAGCTCTCCCTGCTGAGAAGCCTGCTATGGTGGTGTAACACCCTATACCCCTATGACGTATATATCATATTAAAATATTCATCATATAGGCAAATCATGCCGACGTGTCATTTATCCATATAAGTATAAAAATATTATTTAAAAACTAAAATCATATAGGATTAAAACACACAACTCATATCCCAGCATAATTCATATTAAATACAACTTATGACACACGTGTTCAAAATGCAAAATGCAGAGGAGGAGAAGGTTGCCCGAAGCATCAGCCGACCGACCTGATATAGAGCGATGTATATACACAACCCACGACAAAAAGCTATCGAACCTAAAAAAAACAAATATGCGATTTTTATGAGTCGCAACTCAGTGAATATAAACCATTACTTTATTAAATAACAAGCAAATAACAATCCACTTTACGATAATCAACAATATAATCATATATGTGCAAATGCCACTATGTCCAATTTATTATTCTGTGAACTGCTCAAGCTAGGATCTGTCCCGGGATTTCCAATATGCCATTATGTATATAGACCCGTAGGTCTCCAATATGATCATGACCCGTAGGTCTCCAATATGATTATGACCCGAAGGTCTCCACTGTGTATATAGACCCGTAGGTCTCCAATATGAATTTGATCCGAAGGTCTCCACTTTGTATACAGATCCATCGCAAGACAGTCACAGGCCTTTTAATTTCATGTCGTATGTAATGCAACATATCAATCATCCGAACATATGATCACGTATACATTTGCCAATATAT
The DNA here is from genome assembly GCA_028654395.1 of Scutellaria barbata. Taxonomy (NCBI): domain Eukaryota; kingdom Viridiplantae; phylum Streptophyta; class Magnoliopsida; order Lamiales; family Lamiaceae; genus Scutellaria; species Scutellaria barbata. Next base: position 64,502 of record CM053655.1, on the reverse strand, counting down.
CATTTGATCCAATGATAAATTCATATAAATACACATCTTTATATAACTCACATAACAAACATTGCATATAAATTGCATCCCATTGCGTATAAATCACATAACATATAAGTCACATATAAGGTTTATACTCACCCGACTAGGATAAACGATTTGTTCGTCACTCTGCTTCCTCCTCTCGTTCTACAGCCCGTGCTCCTATACGATTCAATGCAATTTAGCCTAATCGTCCCCTTAATATATTTATTTCCATTATGCAATGAAATGCAATGCATGTATGTTTAATTTCATTTATTTCATATATGCATATGATATAAGATTCTAACAGCCTTTATTCTTTCGACGTATTCAACTATGTTCAGAATTCCTCTTATAACTTGAATTATAAAATTCCGAGTCGAGCAAGGCAAAATTCTGTAGAAACTTAACATATAACTCTACAACTTTCATGTTTAACACTTTTCCTAATTCACTCTCCAACCTGTATAAAATTAGACTACAAACACAGCATAATTGACCGTTTTCGAACCGAATCATTATAAAACAAGCCCTACAATTTTGATATTATCTTACTCAATATTTAACCGAGTCATCCACGGTTTGCTCCTGAGTTTAGCTAAGAGATAGGGCTATAAATTTCATGTTCTAAGTTTTTCCTAATTTGTCTTACCAAACTACCAAAACATCCGATAAATTATAATAACTAGAGACATATATAATTTACTAATTTCTTTGTACCTTTCGTGAAAAATTTTGAAAATTCACTCCAATCAAATCGAAGAGCACGTCCCCACGAGCTCCCCCTCAAGTTTTGAAGAAAATCGGTGAAGAAGTGAAATCAAAATCACAAACCCTTCTCTGTTTTTATTTTCTTCTCCCCTGCTCTCTTTCTTTTCCTCAACTCTCTATTTTTTTTTCGACTGCAGCTTCTGTCTGTTTACCTTCTTATTTATTTGTTTATTTACTTCACCGCCTCACCCAAAGTTTGCTAAACTTATATTATTATAATTGTAGTCTGCATGCATAACTTATATATATATATTATAATATTATACTTCATATTGCATACTTATACATATGCTACTTACTTATATATATTATAATATTATCTAGTTTAACTTATATATATAATATGCATGCGTTACTTATTATGTACATATATAATATATATAGTACATATGTTATATATATATATATACAATTTAAATTTATTTTCTTTGCAAAATTCAACATAATCTATATCATCATTAATCAAATGATTTATATTATGTACTCGAAGGTTACTTGAGTCTCAATCAATTATAATAGGGGTTTCTCAACATTAATTACTTATGAGCATATAAATAATATGAAATGCTTATGATGCATGAAATGAATGCCTAATGACGTGTATGTTTTGGTCGGGAATGTTACAATTCTCCCCCTCTATAAGAATTTTGTCCTCAAAATTTGTTATTCCTCTATGCAATGTATTAATAAGAAGATCAGTTACCAGTGAATAAATGCGGATACAACTTTTTCATCTTTTCTTCTGTCTCCCAGGTTGCTTCCTCTACCCCATGGTTTCTCCAAATAACTTTAACCATTGGAATTTCTCTATTCCGCAATTGTTTGATTTTGAAATCTGCTATCGAGACCGGTTCCTCTATATAGCTTAAGTTTTCTGCAATCTGTACCTCTGAATCCCGCAATACATATGAAGGATCAGATTGATATCGTCGCAGCATGCTAACATGAAAAACATTATGAATTTGAGCCAATTCTGGAGGTAACGCTAACTCATATGCCAATGGTCCCACTTTTCCGATGATATCATATGACCCGATATATCGAGGACTTAACTTTCCTTTATTACCGAATCTCATAACACCTTTCCAAGGAGAAACTCGTAAAAATACTTTATCACCAACCTGGTATTCTATCTCCTTTCTATGTTGATCAAAGTAGCTCTTTTGTCGGTCTTGTGCAGCCTTCAATTTGCTTTTGATGACATCGACTTTGTCAATTGTGTTCTGAACAATTTCTGGCCCTTCTAAAATTTCTATACCCTCTTTATCCCAATACAGTGGACTTCGGCACTTTCTTCCATATAACGCCTCATACGGTGCCATTCCAATGCTACTGTGAAACTGGTTATTATAAGCAAATTCCATTAATGGAATATATTTATCCCACGAACCTTGAAACTCAATAACGCAAGCACGTAGCATCTCTTCTAACGTCTGTATAGTCCTTTCTGATTGACCATCTGTTTGAGGGTGAAAAGCTGTACTAAAGTGTAATTTGGTCCCCATAGCTGTTTGAAAACTCTCCCAAAATCGAGAAGTAAATCTCGGATCTCTATTTGAAACAATAGACACTGGTATACCATGGAGTCGTACAATTTCTCTGACGTACTTCTCTGCCAATTGATCTAATGAACAACCCCAACGTAAAGGTAAGAAATGTGCCGATTTGGTCAATCTATCCACAATTACCCAAATAGCATTATTCCCTTATTGTGTTCTCGGTAATCCCAAAACAAAGTCCATCGTAATCCGCTCCCATTTCCAAATCGGAATAGATAAGGGTTTTAGTGTACCTGCAGGTGCTTGATGTTCTGCTTTAACTTGCTGACAAGTAAGACATTTGGAAATAAATTCAGCAACATCTTTCTTCATTTTTGGCCACCAGTAATGTTGCCTTAATGTGTGGTACATCTTTGTTGTACCTGGATGCATTGCGTACGGTGCATTGTGTGCCTCGTCTAAAATTTCTCGTCGTAAATCATCAACGTCAGGTACACACAACCTGGTGCCAAACATTAATGTACCATCTTGGAAATCAAATGGTGTGTCTTTACCCTGTTGCACCTGTTCAATAATTTCTATCAATTTTTCATCCTTAGTCTGTGCATCTTGTATTCGTTGTTTCAATATCGGATGAATCTCCAAGGTAGCAATCAACTCTCCACTTGTATCTAACTGTAGTCTTGTGTTCAAACTTCGTAAAGTAATTAAATCTGAAAGTGGAGCTAAATGTATATGTGCCATTGTACCATCGGACTTCCGACTTAACGCATCAGCTACAACGTTAGCCTTTCCCGGATGATACTCTATCGTGCAATCATAATCTTTCAATAGTTCCATCCAACGTCTTTGTCGCATGTTCAGTTCCCTCTGACTCATCAAATACTTCAAGCTTTTATGATCTGTAAATATCTGGAACGTCTCCCCATAAAGATAATGTCGCCATATTTTTAAAGCAAATACCACTGCCGCCAATTCTAAATCATGAACCGGATAGGAAACTTCATGTGGTCGTAATTGTCGTGATGCATAAGCAATTACTTTCCCATTCTGCATCAGGACACAACCAAGTCCTTGATGTGAAGCGTCACTGTAAACGACAAATCCCCCAGTGCCTGTAGGAATTGTGAGTATCGGTGCTGTAGTTAAACGGTGCTTTAATTCATCGCTCTGTTGGCATCTGTCATTCCATTGAAATGTAACATTCTTTCGTAGCAGTTTTGTGAGTGGCGCTGCTATAATGGAAAATCCTTCGACAAACCGTCGGTAGTATCCAGCCATACCCAAAAAGCTTCGAACCTCTGAAACTGTTGTTGGTACTTCCCAATTTATCACTGCCTCAATCTTTTTAGAATCGACTTCTATGCCCTGTCCAGATACTATGTGTCCCAAAAATACCACATGGTCCAACCAAAATTCACATTTACTTAACTTTGGGTATAATTGTTTTTCTCGCAAGATTTGTAATACTATTCGTAAATGATCCGCGTGCTCCTCTTTACTTTGTGAATATACCAGTATATCATCAATGAAGACAATGACAAATCTATCAAGGAAAGGTTGGAACACTTTATTCATTAAAGCCATAAATGCTGCTGGTGCATTGGTCAACCCGAATGGCATCACCAAAAATTCATAATGCCCATATCGAGTTCTAAATGCTGTCTTCGGAATATCATCTTTGGCTATTTTTAGCTGATGGTACCCAGATCGAAGATCTATCTTGGAAAATACTTGCGCACCTTGTAGTTGATCAAATAAATCATCTATCCGTGGTAATGGGTATTTGTTCTTTACCGTCACTTGATTCAGCTTTCGATAATCTATGCACAATCGTAGTGTACCATCTTTCTTTTTCACGAAAAGCACTGGCGCACCCCAAGGTGATACACTAGCCCGTATATACCCTTTGTCCAACAGCTCCTGGAGGAATAGAGATTGGTGCGGTGCCCGGTATCAACTCTATGATAAACTCCGTCTCTCTATCTGGCGGTAATCCTGGTAACCCCTCTGGGAAAACATCAGAAAAATCTTTAACAATTAAAATATCTCTGATCTCATCATGTGTAGTTGTACGATCTACAACATGGGCCAGATATGCCTCACATCCATTTCTGATCATACGGAAAGCTGTTGTTGCTGAAATCAAACATGTCGGTACAATCCGTCGATCACCATAGAAAATTACTTTAGTCTATCCAGGAGAATCTATCACCACTTCTTTAGTATAACAATCCACTTTAGCACGATGTCTCGATAACCAGTTCATACCCAAAATAACATCAAACTCACGCAGAAATAACAGGATCAAATCAGCTGGTAACTCTACTGTATCAATCCGCATTATACAATTTCGATATACTGTATGCACCATTATAACTTCACCCAATGGAGTATGTACTCCTAAGTTGTAATCTAGTGGTTCGGGTTCTTTATGCAAATGCGATACTATGGTGGATGATATGAATGAATGAGTGGATCTTGGATCTATCAATACATGTATTTCAAAATCATTTAAATAGAGTTTACCGGTAATGACCTCAGGTGCTGTAGCTGCCTCCCGCTGTGACATAGCAAAAACTCGTGTCTGACCCTGTGATCGTGTTCCTGGTGCCTCCGATCTTCCTCTACTAGCAGTAGAGCTTAAAGTCTGACCTCTACTACGACCTCTACCAACACTTGCCATTGATGCTGCTGGTCGAATATTTTGCACTGTCGGTTCTGATACTGCTCTACCAATGTTTGATCTATCAGATCTAGCTGGGCACTCCCTATAAAAATGTCCTTGTTATCCACAGTAATAACAACCTCCAGTAAGCAATCGACACTCTCCTGTATGATACCGACCACAGTGTTGACACATAAGTTGTGTCTGTATTGTTGGGCTAGGTCCTCGGCCACCTCCACGACTAAAAGATTGTACACGTCCACCTCTCTGACTGAATGGACCACCTCTGCTAAATGTCGGTGCTGAAGAGGAAAAACTCTGACGTTTATTTGGCTTTTCACTTGACTCACCAATATGAGTCATTGACTCTCTCTTTTACCTTTGAAAATATGTTTGTCGTTCCTTTAACAAAGTCTTGGCCCTAACTGCTGCAGTACGCAAATCTGTGTATGTACGAAGATCCCAAGGGGTAATCTTGCTTCGAATATCATATGAGAGTCCCTCCTCAAAACGTCTGCATCTCTCTCGCTCAGTAGCAACCATCGCAGCCGCATAATGTGATAATTGAGTAAATTTAACTTCATACTCGGCAACTGACATATTTTCTTATTTAAGAGATAAAAATTCCCTTTGTTTGTTATCTCGGTATACCTCTGGCATATATCTGTCTCTGAACACGGTGAGAAAATCACCCCAAGTCAAGATTGGCGGTTGTGTTGTAGCATGGGGAACTGTCTCCCATCAATCATATGCATCCCCTTGTAACAGTGACACTACAAAGTCAAACCGTTCTTCTACCGTGCATCTCATCATGCAAAAAACTCTCTCTATTCTTTTGAGCCACGTCTCAGCTTCAGCAGGATCAATAGTCCCATAAAAGTCAACTGCTCCTAATTTACGGAGCTCTTTGAAATTTCTACTTCTAGAACCCATACTTGGCCCCTGTACCTCTTCTTCTGCCCGTCTAGGTGAATGTTGTGCATGCTCATGTGATGCATGTAATGTATGAGATGCCTCTATCGATTGATGTGGCACGGCTGATCCTTCTCTCCTCAATGATTCATGCTCATGAATGTCCATGTTTCCTATTTAATATAATTTCAATATCAATTATACATCACATATAATACTAATGAATACATACTGACACCGAGGAATCATATCCCCGCTTTGATACCAAACCAAACTGTAACACCCTATACCCCTATGACGTATATATCATATTAAAATATTCATCATATAGGCAAATCATGCCGACGTGTCATTTATCCATATAAGTATAAAAACATTATTTAAAAACTAAAATCATATAAGATTAAAACACGCAACTCATATCCCAGCATAATTCATATTAAATACAACTTATGACACACGTGTTCAAAATGCAAAATGCAGAGGAGGAGAAGGTTGCCCGAAGCATCAGCCGGCCGACCTGATATAGAGCGATGTATATACACAACCCACGACAAAAAGCTATCGAACCTAAAAAAAACAAATATGCGATTTTTATGAGTCGCAACTCAGTGAATATAAACCATTACTTCATTAAATAACAAGCAAATAACAATCCACTTTACGATAATCAACAATATAATCATATATGTGCAAATGCCACTATGTCCAATTTATTATTCTGTGAACTGCTCAAGCTAGGATCTGTCCCGAGATTTCCAATATGCCATTATGTATATAGACCCGTAGGTCTCCAATATGATCATGACCCGTAGGTCTCCAATATGATTATGACCCGAAGGTCTCCACTGTGTATATAGACCCGTAGGTCTCCAATATGAATTTGATCCGAAGGTCTCCACTTTATATACAGATCCATCGCAAGACAGTCACAGGCCTTTTAATTTCATGCCGTATGTAATGCAACATATCAATCATCCGAACATATGATCACGTATACATTTACCAATATATCATTTGATCCAATGATAAATTCATATAAATACACATCTTTATATAACTCACATAACAAACATTGCATATAAATTGCATCCCATTGCGTATAAATCACATAACATATAAGTCACATATAAGGTTTATACTCACCCGACTAGGATAAACGATTTGTTCGTCACTCTACTTCCTCCTCTCGTTCTACAGCCCGTGCTCCTATACGATTCAATGCAATTTAGCCTAATCGTCCCCTTAATATATTTATTTCCATTATGCAATAAAATGCAATGCATGTATGTTTAATTTCATTTATTTCATATATGCATATGATATAAGATTCTAACAGCCTTTATTCTTTCGACGTATTCAATTATGTTCAGAATTCCTCTTATAACTTGAATTATAAAATTCCGAGTCGAGCAAGGCAAAATTCTGTAGAAACTTAACATATAACTCTACAACTTTCATGTTTAACACTTTTCCTAATTCACTCTCCAACCTGTATAAAATTAGACTACAAACACAGCATAATTAACCGTTTTCGAACCGAATCATTATAAAACAAGCCCTACAATTTTGATATTATCTTACTCAATATTTAACCGAGTCATCCACGGTTTGCTCCTGAGTTTAGCTAAGAGATAGGGCTATAAATTTCATGTTCTAAGTTTTTCCTAATTTGTCTTACCAAACTACCAAAACATCCGATAAATTATAATAACTAGAGACATATATAATTTACTAATTTCTTTGTACCTTTCGTGAAAAATTTTGAAAATTCACTCCAATCAAATCGAAGAGCACGTCCCCACGAGCTCCCCCTCAAGCTTTGAAGAAAATCGGTGAAGAAGTGAAATCAAAATCACAAACCCTTCTCTGTTTTTATTTTCTTCTCCCCTGCTCTCTTTCTTTTCCTCAACTCTCTGTTTTTTTTTCGACTGCAGCTTCTGTCTGTTTACCTTCTTATTTATTTGTTTATTTATTTAACTTATATATATAATATGCATGCGTTATTTATTATGTACATATATAATATATATAGTACATATGTTATATATATATATACAATTTAAATTTATTTTCTTTGCAAAATTCAACATAATCTATATCATCATTAATCAAATGATTTATATTATGTACTCGAAGGTTACTTGAGTCTCAATCAATTATAATAGGGGTTTCTCAACACTAATTACTTATGAGCATATAAATAATATGAAATGCTTATGATGCATGAAATGAATGCCTAATGACGTGTATGTTTTGGTCGGGGATGTTACAGGTGGAGAACACGAACCTGTCTCAGGACCCAAAAAATGATCGTGTCTGCATGAATTGGTAACCGTCGGTGCTTGCCATCATTTCTTGCGGTCCAAAGAAACCACAAGATCAAGCAAGGGATCACTGTCGTGATGTGTGTGCAATGTGTGTGCATTCCAGAGGAAAAATGCCTCCAGTAATGCAAGTTATGGTAGACATGCACAGTGTGTGGAGGTGCCAAACCAAACATTGCGTAGAAATGCTCCCAAACTCTCCTCGCAGTGGGACTCAAAAAGAATGTGACTAATCGATTCAGTAGCAGAAAACCCCCTGGAAGACTGACTCGGAAGAGAAAGATCTGGACAACAAAGACACTTCGAAGCTAAAGAAGTGCCACGAGCCTGAAGCTTACAATCAACCGGGAGACGATCAAGGACAAGCCGCCACAAGAAAATAGATATGGTAGGGGTAAGGCAAGGGGACCAAACCATACTAAGAGTAGGACTAGGAGGAAACTGAGGTCTGATCGATGCCCAAACCGACGTGAAAGAGAACTTCCCATCGGAAGAGCCCTTTCATCGAATAAGATCCGAAGAGGAAACACGAATAGGAACCAAGCAAATCCGATCCGCCACCTTAGAGGGAACCACACGAAGAAGCCTCTCCCTGTCCCAAGCTCCGTCACTCCAGAACCAGTGAACCAAAGCACCAGAGAGCCGAGAAACCTCCACCTCATCAGCCAAAGGCCCACCCCCCATCCAATGATCGTACCAAAAACTCATCTCTCCAGAACCCAGTCGCCAGAAGATTTGAGATTGAACCCCGAGACGGTTTGAGCACATCCTCTTCCAAAACGTGCTGGAATGAGATGACACACCCATACTACCAGGAAACTGATGCCGATAATACTTCTACAACAGAAACCTAGCCCAAAGAGAGCCCTGCTCCCGAAATCTGAACCACAGCTTATACGAGAAAGACTCAACGACGTCCGAAAGCCGCCGCAAGCCCAACCCACCCTCAGCTGTAGGCCGACAAATCCTCTCCCACGAAATCCAATGTGTGTGTCTCTACCGGCCATAAGAACCCCAAAAGAACCTAGCCAAGCACTGCTCAATCCACCGGATCATGTATTGCGGTGGCTGGATGACTTGAACCAAGTGGAGAGCCATCGAAGAAAGGGTACTCTTAATCAGCGCAAGACGACCCCCAAAAGAAAATACAGTCCGAGCTCAGCCTGCAATCCCATCAGAGATCCTATCCACCAAGGACTGGAATAAAATACCTCTCATATTCCCTTTATACAAAGGAGCACCCAAATAAACAATCGGCAAAAACTGCCGTGCATATCCCAAAATCTGCCCAATCCGGCCCACAACCACCTCAGGACACCTCGAACCCACAATAAAGGTGCTCTTAGAAGCACTCACCATCTGACCCGAAGTCTGACGGTACTCCTCCAAAAACCCCTTCAAGTGCCGCAGACCCTGAGTGTAAGCAGTCGTGAAGATCATAATATCATCCGCATAAGCCAGATGAGAAGCAGAAATGCCTCATCTGGTACCGTACTTCATCATCAGGTACCTATCGAACAATGCATCCAATTCTTGAGAAAGATAATCCATAGCCAGCACAAACAGGGTCGGAGATAATGGATCCCCCAGTCGAAGACCACGAGAAGACTCAAAGAAGCCAGAAAGCTGCCCATTCACGAGAACTGAAAACTGGCAAAAACTGACACGTCTCCTAATCAAGGCCACCAAAGCCAGAGGAAAGCCCCGAAGCTCCAAAACGCGAAACAGAAAGCTCCACTGAACCCGATCATAAGCCTTCGCCATATCCAGCTTCAAAATAAGGTTTGGATGCCTTTCCTGGGTCCCAATCTCGTGAACCATCTCCTGAGCAAGCAGGATGTTGTCACTAATCAGGCGACCCATAACAAACCCACTCTGAGAGGGCGCAAGCAGTCGAGGCACAAAAGAGGCCAATCTACTAGTGATCACCTTCGATATGATTTTATTCGTCACATTGCACAGACTAATCGGCCGAAACTGACTTCAAGCCTCCAACAATGCAACCTTCGGAATAAGAACAATCGTAGTAACGGTGAACGAAGCCATCATCGGACGACCTTCAAAAAAGTCCCAAACTGCCTCACACACATCCGAACCCACCACCTCCCAGCAAAACTGAAAGAAGTGAGCAGAAAAACCATCCGGGCCCGAGACACTATCACTGGAAATACTGAAGACCGCCTCCTTAATCTCGTCACTACCTGGCTTCTCACACACTGATGAGAAATCCAATTGTGACGGAGGACAGAAAGCAGGGTCCACCTGGCTAAGCACAAGACCCTCATCCGAAAACAGCTGCTGGAAGAAACCCGAAGCAGAATCCCGAATCTCTTGAGGAGCTGTGAGAACCATCCCATCCTAAGTAATAGAATGAATACGATTCACACACCTCATTCGCTTCATCAGGGAGTGGAAAAAATGAGTATTCCTCTCTACCATCGGCTCCAGAACCACAAGCAGCCACACCTAATGCTGCCGATATAGAAAATACAAGTGTGTCTGTGTGGGTGGGTTCCCAACACCCCTTACATTCCAAACTAAGAACTGATATATCAAAGCAGACGGCACGGGCTTACAGACCCATCCGCTGAGCACCTGGTCACCGCAAGTCGGGCACTCCTCCAAGGTCGGGATCTTCCTCTCTCCTCCTGAATCTCAATGATAGCATCAGGCCTAATCTCAAGGGTTTAGGGTTTAGGGTTTAGGGTTTTTTTTATGAAAACACCCTACGGGGTGAGGGGTTCAGGCAGACCCCCAACCTGTATATAAACCAACCAAAAAGAATGTATACATAAGAAATCCAAAGAAAGCAAGAAAAAACATAAGTCTAAAGAAGGCCAAAACAGGCGGCCTGGAACATCTGCCAACATACGACAGGAAAAAAAGATAGAAAAAACAAAGGAACAAAACAGAAGAAAAAACAAATAAAAAGAGTGCCTCAAGAAACAACACCATCGCGATCAACCCGAAAAGACGGCCAGCCTAACTGATCAAATCTGGACAACACCTGAACCCATCGTGGTAAAGTATCCGGGGGAAAATCGCCAGCTAACTCAGTCTGACAACCTAAGTTAGCCAAGAAATCAGCCACCGCATTCCCCTCACGGAGAATATGAGACACCCGGAACTCCAAGGAAGAGAGGAAATTCCGGATGGAAGTAAGAGACTCCTGGAAACGCCAATGACCTGTCTCCGAGTGTAAAAGAAGCTGCACAACTGAAATAGCATCCAGCTCAATCCACACCCGAGGAAAACCCAGCCTCCTAATATGAAAGAGGCCTCTCTGAAGCACCGAAAGCTCCGCAACCAAACTATCACTAGCCGATCCTCGCTCATGGAAAGCAAAAATGATCTCCCCTCCATGATCTCGGATCACTCCACCAATCCCAGAAATCGCCGAAGTTGCCCGAAAAGCCCCATCAGTGTTCAGCTTCACCCAACCAAGGTCAGGTGGTCGCCAAACAATCGGAGGAATGAGAGGCTGGGGGGGTCTGGAACGATAATATAGGCCCAAGACGGCCGCAACATGGAGAACACCCCCCCAACTCCCTCTGCTGAGGAGCCTGCTATGGTGGAGAACACGAACCTGCCTCAAGACCCGAAAAATAATCGAGTCTGCACGAACTGGTAACCGCCGGTGCTTGCTATCATTTCTTACAGTCCAGATGAACCACAAGATCAAGCACAATTTTTACCGTTGTCGTAGGCAGGGTTGCAAAAAAATTTTCGCACAACGACAATGCACCAAAAAGCGTTGTCGTATCTAGATGAACCACAAGATCAAGCACAATTTTTACCGTTGTCGTAGGCAGGGTTGCAAAAAAATTTTCGCACAACGACAACGCTTTTTGGTGCGTTGCAAAAAAGGGTTGTCTTTTCCGCCATTTTTGAATTTTTTAAGTGACACATCATCAGCATATTTTGGACACATCATTGCCACATCATCTTCCACATCATCAAATTTTGACACATCATTGCCACATCATGAGAAATAAATGTGCGTTGTCTAGGATTCGAACTCGTGACCTTTGTAAAACCTTGAACCACTAGGCTACTAGTGCTTTTATGTTTATATTATATATGTATTTCTTTTATTAACTAATTATATATATACATATATAATTAATGACTAATTAATATATAATTGGAAGATTAATGAATAATTAATATGTTTAATAATATTTAATCTAATTTCATATTAAGACAATTATAAAGTATACTAGTGTATATTTTTAATATATGTTATAAACATACTAATTTTTTAAAATTTTGAGTTTGTTCATATATATAAGATAATATTAATGCAAATAATATAAAATAACATCATAAAATAATTAAAATTTTCAACTTTAATTTAATTAAAATAATATATAAATTTTGTATTATTATATAAAAAAATTGTATTGACCAATTAATATATGTATGTTTTTTTATTTTGAAAAATAGTTTATCGTTCAATTACACATATTTAATTTTTTTTTTCATATTATTCTTTTAATTAATCATTTTTATATCTTTTTTTTATTTTATAAAATAATTTTTTCAAATAATTTATGTTTTTGGTATTAATTTTAAAACCAAACTAATTTATATTTATTTTCTAATATAATAATATATAATTTTTATATTATTATGTAATACAAATTTTTTTATTTTTCAAATTAATATATGTATTGTTTTTTTTGTTGTAAAATAATTTTTGGTTCAAATTAAAACCAAACTCATTTTATCTTTATTTTCTAAAATAATAATATATAATTTTTATATTATTATGTAATACAAATTTTTTTTATTTTTCAAATTAATATATGTATTGTTTTTTTTGTTGTAAAATAATTTTTGGTTCAAATTAAAACCAAACTCATTTTATCTTTATTTTCTAAAATAATAATATATAATTTTTATATTATTATGTAATACAAATTTTTTTATTTTTCAAATTAATATATGTATTGTTTTTTTTGTTGTAAAATAATTTTTGGTTCAAATTAAAACCAAACTCATTTTATCTTTATTTTCTAAAATAATAATATATAATTTTTATATTATTATGTAATACAAATTTTTATATTTTTCAAATTAATATATGTATTGTTTTTTTTTTGTTGTAAAATAATTTTTGGTTCAAATTAAAACCAAACTCATTTTATCTTTATTTTCTAAAATATTAATATATAATTTTTATATTATTATGTAATACAAATTTTTATATTTTTCAAATTAATATATGTATTGTTTTTTTTTGTTGTAAAATAATTTTTGGTTCAAATTAAAACCAAACTCATTTTATCTTTATTTTCTAAAATAATAATATATAATTTTTATATTATTATGTAATACAAATTTTTTTATTTTTCAAACTAATATATGTATTGTTTTTTTTTGTTGTAAAATAATTTTTGGTTCAAATTAAAACCAAACTCATTTTATCTTTATTTTCTAAAATTATAATATATAATTTTTATATTATTATGTAATACAAATTTTTATATTTTTCAAATTAATATATGTATTGTTTTTTTTTTTTTGTAAAATAATTTTTGGTTCAAATTAAAACCAAACTCATTTTATCTTTATTTTCTAAAATAATAATATATACTCCCTCCGTCCTTTAACACTTTGCACACTTTCCTTTTTAGTTTATCCCCAAACACTTTGCACACCCAAAAATGGCAAATTTTAACATAATCAACACCCTCACAATACACATTTATTTACAAAGAATGCCATTACTTTTTCTCACACAATACCATTTAATATTCAAACTTTTTCTTAAAAGTTGTGCCTAATTTGACCACTATACCCTCAACCAAAAAGCAAATATCTACTTTTTCTTAAAAAGTGTGCCCAATTTAGTGTGCAAAGTGATGCGGGACGGAGGGAGTAATTTTTATATTATTATGTAATACAAATTTTTTTATTTTTCAAATTAATATATGTATTGTTTTTTTTTGTTGTAAAATAATTTTTGGTTCAAATTAAAACCAAACTCATTTTATCTTTATTTTCTAAAATAATAATATATAATTTTTATATTATTATGTAATACAAATTTTTTTATTTTTCAAATAAATAAATGTATATTTTTTTTATCCTTGTATAATTAAATTTTTTATATATTCTTAATTAATTGATATATATATGTATCTTTTTTTTATGTTTTTTGTATTAATTTTAAAACACAATAATTTTATCTTTATTTTTTTTTACAAAAAACATTCATAATTTATGAATTATGAATTATAAAATACAATTTTCGAATCATGTTTTAAAATAATATTCAAATTTTGTATTATTATATAATAGGATGAGAGTAATACTTAATTAGGTGTAATTAATTTGTTAATTAATTCAAAATAGTATTTTATAAAAATACTATTTTCTAAAATAATGAATTTGTTCATATAAGATAATATTAATGTAAATAATGTAATATAAGATAACATTATAACTTAATTAAATGTATTAAATTTAAGTTAATTAAAAAATAATTATATTACAAAACAATTATTGCATAATGGGTTGTAAAATAAAAAAAAATGTTTTAAGAAAAGACAACGCTCAAAAGCGTTGCAAAAAAGGGTTGTCGTATAGCCAAAAAAATGCCATTTAACAACCCTACTTAAAAAGGGTTGCATAATGGGTTGTAAAAAAAAAAATTCTAAGAAAAGACAACGCTCAAAAGCGTTGCGAAAAAGGGTTGTCGTATAGCGAAAAAAACGTCATTTAACAACCCTTCTTAAAAAGCGTTGTCGTTTCATTTTTGACCGTTGTCGTATGGCGAATTTTTGAAAAAAAGACAACGCTTTTCTGAAAAAGGGTTGTAAAAACCCAAAAGACAACACAAATTCATTAAAAGGGTTGTTAAAGAGGGGTTGTTAAAGACAAAAATTCTTGTAGTGAAGGGATCACTGTCGTGATGTGTGTGCTATGTGTGTGCATTCCAGAGGAAAAATGCCTCCAGTAATGCATTATATGGTGAGCGTGCACAGTGTGTGGAGGTGCCAAACCACACATGGTGTAGAAATGCTCCCACACTCTCCTCGTAGTGGGACTCAAGAAGAAAATACGACTAATCGACTCCGTGTGAGGAAACCCCCCAGACGACTAACTCCGAATAGAAAGATCTGGACAGCAAAGACACTTCGAAGCTAATGAAATGCCACGATCCTGAAGCTTACAGTCAACCGGGAGACAATCGAGGACAAGCCGCCACAAGAAAATGGATATGGTAGGGGTAAGGCAAGGGGACCAAACCAGACTAAGAATAGGACTAGAAGGAAACTGAGGTCTGATCGACGCCCAAACTGACGTGAAAGAGAACTTCCCATCGGAAGAACCCTTCCACCGAATAAGATCCAAAGAGGAAACACAAATAGGAACCAAGCAAATCCGATCCGCCACCTCAGAGGGAACCACACGAAGAAGCTTCTCCCTATCCCAAACTCCATCACTCCAGAACCAGTGAACCGGCGCACCAGGAAGCCGAGAAACCTCCATCTCATCCGCCAGAGGACCACCCCCCATCCAATGATCGTACCAAAAGCTCATCTCTTCAGAGCCCAGCCGCCAGAAGATCTGAGGCTGAACCCCGAGGCGAACTGAGCACATCCGCTTCCAAACCGTGCTGGAATGAGGTGACACGCCCACACTACCAGGAAACTGATGCCGACAATACTTCTGCAACAGAAACCTAGCCCAAAGGGAGCCCTGCTCTCGAAATCTGTACCACAGCTTATATGAGAAAGACTCAACAACATCGGAAAGACGCCGCAAGCCCAGCCCACCCTCAGCCGTCGGCCGACAAATCCTCTCCCAAGAAATCCAATGTGTGTGCCTTTGTCGTCCGTAAGAGCCCCAGAAGAACCTAGCCAAGCACTACTCAATCCGCCTAATCATGTACAACGGCGGCTGGACAACCTGAACCAAATGGAGAGCCATCGAAGACAAAGTGCTCCTAATCAGCGCGAGACGACCCCCAAAAGAAAGCACAGTCCGAGCCCAGCCTGCAATCCTATCAGTGATCCTATCTACCAAAGACTGAAAAAGACTACCTCTCATATTCCCCTTATACAAAGGGGCACCCAAATAAATAATCGGCAGATACTGACGCGCATACCCCAAAATCTGCCCAATCCGACCAACAACCACCTCAGGGCACCTCGAACCCACCACAAAGGTGCTCTTGGAAGCACTCACCATCTGACCCGAAGTCTGACAGTACTCCTCCAGAAACCCCTTCAAGCGCTGTAAACCCTGAGTGTAGGCCGTCGTGAAAATCATAATATCATCCGCATAAGCCAGATGAGAAGCAGGAATCCCTCTTCTGGTACCGTACTTCATCACCGGGTACCTATCAAACAAAGCATCCAAACCCCGAGATAGATAATCCGCTGCAAGCACAAACAGGGTTGGAGACAACGGATCCCCCTGTTGAAGACCACGAGAAGACTCAAAGAAGCCAGAAAGCTGTCCGTTCACGAGAATCGAGAACCGGCAGAAACTGACACATCTCCTAATCAAATCAAGCAAGGCCGGAGGACACCTCCGAAGCTCCAAAACATGGAAAAGAAAGCTCCACTGAACCCGATCATACGCCTTTGCCATATCCAGCTTCAAGATAAGGTTCGGATGCCTCTCCTGGGTCCCTATCTCATGAACCATCTCCTGAGCAAGCAAGATGTTGTCACTAATCAGGCGACCCCTAACAAACCCACTCTGAGAGGGCACAAGCAGTTGAGGCACGAACGATGCCAATCTGCTAGTAATCACCTTCGATATGATCTTATTCGTCACATTGCACAGACTAATGGGTCGAAACTGACTCCAAGCCTCCGGCGACGCGACCTTCGGAATAAGAACAATCTTAGTAGCGGTGAATGAAGCCGGCATCGGACGACCTTCAAAGAAGTCCCAAACCGCCTCACAAACATCCGAACCCACGACATCCCAGCAAAACTGAAAGAAGTGAGCAGAGAAACCATCTGGGCCCGAGACACTGTCTCTAGAAATACTGAACACCGCCTCCCTAATCTCAGCACTACTCGGCTTCTCACACACAGATGAGAAATCTAATTGCGACGGAGGACGGAAAGTAGGATCCACCTGACTAAGCACAAGACCCTCATTTGAGAAGAGCTGCTGGAAGAAACCCAAAGCAGAATCACGAATCTCCTGAGGAGCTGTGAGAACCGTCCCATCCTGAGAAATAGAATGGATACGATTCGCACACCTCCTTCTCTTCACCAGGGAGTGGAAAAACCGAGTATTCCTCTCCCCCTTAGAAGTCCAACGACAGGCCGACTTCTGTCTCCAGAAATCCTCCTCCATATGAAGCAATAAAGTCAACTCAGCCGTAACCTTTCGCAAGGCCATCCGAGTCAACTCCATCGGCCCCTCATCATGGGCCTTCTCCGCCTCAAGAACGGCCTGCTCAGCCTCACTCTTTCTCCGAAAAACATCTCCAAAGACATTTCAGTTCCACCATCTAAGCCGCTGCTTCAAACGACGTAACTTAGTCTACAGCTTGAGCATCCCAGTCTCACGACAAGGGAACCCCCAGACCTACGCCACAGTCCGACTAAAGTTAGCGTGTCGGACCCACATACTCTGGAATCAGAACGAGGAAGGCGCTCGCTCCAATTGAGAGTCAACGGAGACCAACATAGGAGCATGATCAGACCAAGTCCTCGAAAGGTGCAACACCTTCGTCATAGGAAAAATATCCAACCACCGATGGGAATACAACATCCGATCAAGACGCTCCCGAAGATCCCCTCTCTGCCAAGTAAACTGCGAGCCACTGAACCCGGCATCCACCAGACCACAGTCCGAGATTGCATCACCAAACTCCTCCATATCCAAGCGGCGATTAGCAACACCACCAGTTCTCTCGTGCTCATGCAGAATACAGTTGAAATCACCCCCAACCAACCAAGGAGCATCCCCAACTGCTTCCGCAATATCCCGAAGAGCATCCCAAAGATCCCTCCTCTCCCCCCTAGAACACTTTGCATAGACCGAAGTCAACACAAAGGGCCTAGGAAACAAACCAGAGGAAACCTGAATATGAAGTAACTGGTCCAAATCCTGAACCATCTCAACCTTCAGCGCATCAGACCACACGACCCAGATCTTACCACTCTGATTGGCCAAAGTATGACTAAAACCCAACCGACGACAGAAATAAGCGGAATCCAACTCCACCATCGGCTCCAAAACCACAAGCAGCTGCACCCGATGCTGCCGATAGGGTTTAGGGTTTAGGGTTTAGGGTTTTTTTTTGGAAAA
Source organism: Scutellaria barbata (assembly GCA_028654395.1). Taxonomy (NCBI): domain Eukaryota; kingdom Viridiplantae; phylum Streptophyta; class Magnoliopsida; order Lamiales; family Lamiaceae; genus Scutellaria; species Scutellaria barbata. The sequence goes on along the minus strand of CM053655.1, from coordinate 46,020 downwards.
ACACCCTACGGGGTGGGGGGTTCAAGCAGACCCCCAACCTGTAGATAAACCAACCATAAAAAATACATCGTAAAAAAACATAAGAAAATAATAAAGAATAGAAAAATAAAGTAAAAAACGGCCAAAACAGACGGCCAGAAAAACACCGCTAAAACAAAGCAGGAAAAAAGCCTAAGTCTAGAAAGCACCTAAGAAAAAGAGAGATCCTGAGTCTACGGATGTGGTTCCTTATGTGGATCCTGATCCGAGACCTGTCAGTTTTGTGTCTTCCTCCGAGTTGGCTATTAAGGAGGAGGAAGATGAGTTGCAGCCTGATGCTTTCATGGAGTCTCAGGAGGAGATAGGGAGGTCACGACCTCGGAGGAGTGCCCGGCTTGCGGCGGCTGGACGTTCTGTTGATGGGGATGTGGTTCCGCACCTTCTTTTATGATGTCTCAATTCTTGGTTTGGAATGCAAGGGGTATTGGGAACCTGCCCACTCAGACACACTTGCATTTCTTATGTAGGCAGCATCGGGTGCAGCTGCTGGTGATTTTGAAGCCGATGGTGGATTTAGATTCGGCTTTTTTCTGTCGTCGGTTGGGTTTTCGTCATGCTTTGGCTAATCAGAGTAACAAGATTTGGATCTTGTGGTCTGATGTGCTAAAGATTGACTTGGTTCAGGATTTGGATCAGCTGCTTCATGTTCAGGTCTCCTCTGGGTTGTTTCCTAGATCCTTTGCCCTGACCTCGGTCTATGCGAAGTGTTCTAGGGTGGAAAGGAGGGACCTTTGGGATGAGCTTAGGGATATTGCGGAGATGGTTGGGGAAACTCCTTGGCTTGTGGGGGGTGACTTCAACTGCATTTTGCATGAGCACGAGAGGATTGGGGGTGTGTCTGATCGTCGTTTGGATATGGAGGAGTTTGGAGATGCGATCTCTGACTGTGGTCTTGCTGACGCCGAGTTCAGTGGGTCTCAATTTACCTGGCAGAGAGGAGAGTTTCTGGAGCGTCTTGATCGGATGTTGTTTTCTGATCGATGGTTGGACCTCTTTCCTATGACAAAGATGTTGCACCTTTCGAGGACTTGGTCTGATCATGCTCCTATGTTGATCTCTGTTGCCACCCAGTTGGAGCGTGATCCGTCTTCATTCCGGTTTCAGAGCATGTGGTCTCGTCATGTGGACTTTCGTCGGACAGTGGCTCAGGTTTGGGGGTTTCCATGTCGTGAGACTGGGATGCTCAAGCTTCAGACTAAGCTTCGGCGTATGAAGTAGCGCCTCAGATGGTGGAACTGGAACGTCTTTGGTGATGTGTTTCGGAAGAAAAGTGAGGTGGAACGGGCCGTTTTGGAGGTTGAGAAGGCTCATGATGAGGGTCCGACAGAGTTGACTCGGACGGCTTTGCGAAAGGCGTCTGTTGAGTTGACTTTGTTGCTCCACATGAAGGAGGATTTCTAGAGACTCGATTATTTTTCGGGTCCTGAGGTAGGTTCGTGTTCTCCACCATAGCAGGCTCCTCAGCAGAGGGAGTTGGGGGGGTGTTCTTCATGTGGCGGCATCTCTTGGCCTATTTTATCGTTCCAGGCCCCCTCGACCTCCTATACCTCCGATAGTTTGGCGTCCACCTGACCTTGGTTGGGTGAAGCTGAACACTGATGGAGCCTTCCGAGCTTCTACAGCGGTTTCCGGGATCGGTGGCGTGATTCGCGATCATGCAGGCGAGATCATTTTTGCCTTCCATGAGCGGGGATCAGCGATCGAGAGTTTGGCAGCGGAGTTTTCAGCACTTCAGAGAGGCCTCTTCCACATTACGAGGCTTGGATTGTCCCGAGTATGGATTGAGCTGGATGCTATTCTAGTCGTTCAGCTTCTTTCACATTCGGATACAGGTCATTGGCGTTTCCAGGATTCCCTTACGTGCATTCGAAATTTCCTTTCATCCTTGGAGTTTCGGGTGTCTCATATCTTACGAGAGGGGAACGCAGTGGCTGATTATTTGGCTAACTTAGGGTGTCAGACTGAGTTAGCCGGTGTATTTCCTCCAGATGTTTGTCCTCGATGGGTCCAGGTGTTGGCTAGATTTGATCAGATGGGATGGCCGTCGTTTCGAGTTGACCGTAGTGGTGCTCATCTATGATGCACCGGTTTTTTTGTATGTTTTTATTGCCTTAGGTTCTTTTCTTAGGCTCTTTTTAGACTTGGTTTTACTCCTGCCTTGTTTTGGCAGTGTCTTTTTGGCCGCCTGTTTTGACCTTTTGTTCTTATTTTTTTCTGACTTTTTTCTTTACTTATGTTTTTCGACGATGTATCTTTTATGGTTGGTTTATATACAGGTTGGGGGTCCGCCTGAACCCCTTACCCCGTAGGGTGTTTTCATAAAAAAAAAACCCTAAACCCTAAACCCTAAACCCTAAAACCCTAAACCCTAAACCCTAAACCCTAAAACCCTAAACCCTAAACCCTAAACCCTTGTGAACCCTACACCCTAAACCCTAAAACCCTAAACCCTAAACCCTAAACCCTAAACCTGCTCCTATGTTGATCTCGGTTGCCACCTAGTTGGAGCGTGAGCCGTCTTCGTTCCGGTTTCAGAGCATGTGGATTCGTCATGTGGACTTTCGTCGGACTGTGGCTCAGGTTTGGGGGTTTCCTTGTCGTGAGACAGGGATGCTCAAGCTTCAGACTAAGCTTCGGCGTATGAAGCAGCGCCTCAGGTGGTGGAACTGGAACGTCTTTGGTGATGTGCTCCGGAAGAAGAGTGAGGCGGAGCGGGCCGTTTTGGAGGCTGAGAAGGCGCACGATGAGGGTCCGACAGAGTTGACTCGGACGGCTTTGCGAAAGGCGTCTGCTGAGTTGACTTTGTTGCTCCACATGGAGGAGGATTTCTAGAGACAGAAGTCGGCTTGTCGTTGGGCTTCCGAGGGAGAAAGGAATACTCGGTTTTTCTATTCTCTTGTGAAGAGGAGGAGGTGTGCTAATCGTATTCATTCTATTTCTCAGGGTGGGACGGTTCTCACAACTCCTCAGGAGATTCATGATTCGGCTTCGGGTTTTTTTCAGCAGCTCTTTTCGGATGAGGACCTGGTGCTCAGCCAGGTGGATCCGGATTTTTGTCCGCCTTCGCAGTTAGATTTCTCATCGGTTTGTGAGAAGCCGAGTTGTGAAGAGATTAAGAAGGCTATTTTCAGCATCTCGAGAGATAGTGTTTCGGGCCCGGATGGTTTCTCTGCTTTGTTCTTTCAGCATTGTTGGGAGATTGTGGGTTCGGATGTGTGTGAGGCGGTCTGAGACTTCTTTGAAGGTCGTCCGATGCTGGCTTCGTTCACCGCTACTACAATTGTTCTTATTCCGAAGGTTGCATCATCGGAGGCTTGGGGCCAGTTTCGGCCGATTAGTCTGTGCAATGTAACGAATAAGATCATTTCGAAGGTGATTACCAGCAGGTTGGCCTTTTTTGTGCCTCAGCTGCTTGCTTCCTCTCAGAGTGGGTTTTTCAGGGTCGTCTTATTAGTGACAATATCCTGCTTGCTCAGGAGATGGTTCATGAGATTGGGACCCAGAGAAGACATCCGAATCTTATTTTAAAGCTGGACATGGCGAAAGCCTATGATCGGGTTCAGTGGAGATTCCTGTTTCGAGTTTTGGAGTTGCGGGGTTTTCCTCCGATTCTGGTTGACTTGATCAGGAGATGTGTCAGTTGTTGTCGATTCTTCGTCTTGGTGAATGGGCAGCTGTCTGGCTTCTTTCCGTCTTCTCGTGGGCTTCGGCAGGGGGATCCCTTATCTCCTACGCTTTTTGTGCTTGCTGCTGACTACCTTTCCCGCGGCTTAGATGCACTTTTTGATAGGTACCCGGTGATGAAGTACGGTACCAGAGGGGGTTTTTCGATGTCTCATCTGGCGTATGCAGATGATATTATGATTTTCACGACTGCCTACACACAGGGTCTTCGCCATTTGAGGGGTTTTTTGGAGGATTACTGTCGGACTTCGGGTCAGATGGTGAGTGCCTCTAAGAGTACCTTCGTTGTGGGTTCGAGGTGTCCTGAGGTGGTTGTGGGCCGGATTGGCCGGATTTTGGGGTACGTGAGGCAGTTCTTGCCGATCACTTATTTGGGGGCTCCTCTGTATAAGGGGAATATGAGGGGTGCTCTCTTTCAGTCATTGGTGGATAGGATCACGGAGAGGGTTGCAGGCTGGGCTAGGACTGCGCTTTCCTTTGGGGGCCGGCTTGTGCTTATCAGGAGTACTCTTTCTTCGATGGCTCTTCATTTGGTCCAGGTGGTCCAGCCTCCGCTTTACATGGTTCAGCGGATTGAGCAGTGCTTGGCTCGTTTTTTCTGGGGTTCTTATGGCCGGCAGAGACACACACATTGGGTTTCTTGGGAGACGATTTGCCGGCCGACAGCTGAGGGTGGGTTGGGCTTACGGCGTCTCTTGGATGTTGTTGAGTCTTTCTCGTATAAGCTGTGGTTTAGATTTCGGGAGCAGGGATCTCTTTGGGCTAGGTTTTTGTTGCAGAAGTATTGTCGGCATCAGTTTCCTGGTAGTGTGGGGGTCTCTCCTCATTTCAGTACAGTTTGGAAGAGGATGTGCTCGGTTCGTCTTGCGGTTCAGTCTCAGATTTTTTGGCGTTTGGGTTCTGGAGAGGTGAGCTTTTGGCGTGATCATTGGATGGGGGATGGGCCTCTGTCAGATGTCGTGGAGGTTTCTCGTCACTCTGGTGCCTTGGTCCACTGGTTCTGGAGTGATGGTGGTTGGGACAGGGTGAAGCTTCTTCGTGTGGTCTCCTCTGAGGTGGCGGATCGGATATGCTTGATCCCCATTCGGGCTTGTTCTTTGGACCTTATTCGATGGAAGGGTTCTTCCGATGGGAGGTTCTCTTTTTCGTCGGTTTGGGAGTCGATCAGACCTCAGTTTCCTCTTAGACCTATTCTTAGTGCCATTTGGTCCCCTTGCCTTACCCCTTCCATCTCTATATTTCTGTGGCGGCTTGTCCTTGATCGTCTTCCGGTTGATTGTAAGCTTCAGGCTCGTGGCACTTCTTTAGCTTCGAAGTGTCTTTGTTGTCCGGATCTTTCTCTTTCGAGTCAGTCTTCTGGGGGGTCTTCTGATATTGAGTCGTCTAGTCACATCTTCTTCTCGAGTCCCACAACGAGGAGAGTGTGGGAGTATTTCTACACCATGTTTGGTTTGGCACCTCCACACACTGTGCATGCTCACCATATATTGCATTACTGGAGGCATTTTTCCTCTGGAATGCACACACATAGCACACACATCACGACAGTGATCCCTTGCTTGATCTTGTGGTTCCTCTGGACTGTAAGAAATGATAGCAAGCACCGGCGGTTACCAGTTCGTGCAGACTCGATTATTTTTCGGGTCCTGAGGCAGGTTCGTGTTCTCCACCATAGCAGGCTCCTCAGCAGAGGGAGTTGGGGGGGTGTTCTTCATGTGGCGGCATCTCTTGGCCTATTTTATCGTTTCAGGCCCCCTCGACCTCCTATACCTCCGATAGTTTGGCGTCCACCTGACCTTGGTTGGATGAAGCTGAACACTGATGGAGCCTTTCGAGCTTCTACAGCGGTTTCCAGGATCGGTGGCATCATTCGCGATCATGCAGGCGAGATCATTTTTACCTTCCATGAGCGGGGATCAGCAATCGAGAGTTTAGCAGCGGAGCTTTCAGCACTTCAGAGAGGTCTCTTCCACATTACGAGGCTTGGTTTTTCCCGAGAATGGATTGAGCTGGATGCTATTCTAGTCGTTCAGCTTCTTTCACATTCGGATACAGGTCATTGGCGTTTCCAGGAGTCCCTTACGTGCATCCGAAATTTTCTTTCATTCTTGGAGTTTCAGGTGTCCCATATCTTACGAGAGGGGAACGCAGTGGCAGATTATTTGGCTAACTTAGGGTGTCAGACTGAGTTAGCCGGTGTATTTCCTCCAGATGTTTGTCCTCGACGGGTCCAGGTGTTGGCTAGATTTGATCAGATGGGATGGCCGTCGTTTCGAGTCGACCGTAGCGGTGCTCATCCTTGATGCACTGATTTGTTCGTCTGTTTTTATTTTCTTAGGTTCTTTGCTTAGGATTTTTGTAGACTTGGTTTTATTCCTGCCTTGTTTTGGCAGTGTCTTTTTAGCCGCCTGTTTTGGCCTTTTGTTCTTATTTTTTCTAGCATTTTCTTTACTTATGTTTTTTGACGATGTTTCTTTTATGGTTGGTTTATATACAGGTTGGGGGTTTGCCTGAACCCCCCACCCCGTAGGGTGTTTTCATAAAAAAAAAACCCTAAACCCTAAACCCTAAATTCTAAACCCTAAACCCTAAACCCTATACACATAATTCAGAATTTTGAAACTCCAAGGTCTCCTCTAAAAGTGTCGGCCTCTAGTGTCCCGAAACCACCTCTCTCGGCCATCACACATAATTCCTCGTGCCATTCTGAAAATTTTTCAACAGATCCTAATATTCTCCCATTTAATGACAATGTGTCGGAAAAAAATCGAATTGGCTCGGCTACTTTTCCCAAAGTGTCGAGAAATGATTCCTCCTCCCATGCTCTCTCGGCCAACCCCTTTGTTTCGGAGGATTTTTCTCCCGTTCCCTCGGCTCAAACTCATGATTTTATATATCATGAGGATGTGTCGGACAAAAATCAGATTTCCTTGGCTATTTTTCCTACAGTGTCGAGAGATGCTTCTTCCTCCCATATACCTTCGGCCAACCCCTTTATTTCTGAGGATTTTTCTCCCGCTCCCTTAGCTTAATCTCATGATTTGGCATGTGCTACTAATGTGTCGAAACAGATTCTGAATGGCTCGGGCAAAAATTCAAAAGTGTCGAGTGCCTTGTCATCCTTCACTCACGTCTCGGCCAACCCCATGTTTAATTCTGATTTTTCTCCCGTTGCTCCGGCACACACTCATAATTCTTCCCCTTCTACATATTTGTCGGACCGAATTCCAAAAATATTGGCTCCTTCTCCAGAAGGACCGAGGCCTATTGCTCCACCGGGTACTAGTGCCGGTACTTCTCTTCTTTCCTCGGCCATTCCTTCTGGCTTGACGGGAGATATCCCTAAGCATGTATCCTTTGCTGAGGCTGTTCGTGGTAAGTCACATATACCATCTGATCGACCCCCAAACCAGCGTGAGAGGTTCATTTCTGAGGAGGAGCTTCACACTCGGTTTGGTGTTTTGAGTGAGCATGATGGGGATCCTGTGATTTCTATCTCCCGTCCGGAGATGGATTGCATGGTTGCTCCATTCCAGTTCTCTATTGTGGGGAAGTTTTCGAAAGAGATTCCCCATGCTAAGATAGTAGCTCAGTTCTTGTTGGATCTGAAGCTGGTGGGAGGGTTCAAGCTTCACAAGCTGAACTTTCGTCATATTCTGATTAAGCTGGAGCAGGAAGAGGATTTCCTGAGACTTTGGACGAAGGGGGTTTGGCAGTTGGACTCTCATGTGATGAGAGTCTTCAAGTGGACCCCAGAGTTTGACTTGAGGAATGAGTCCTCTGTTGTGCTTGTTTGGGTGAACATTCCGGCTCCTCCGATTCATTTTACCTGTAGGGAGATGTTGCTTTCGATTGGCCAGGCGATAGGTCGTCCGATTCAGTTTGATAATCTGACAGCTAGGCAGTCGAAGTTTACTGAGGTCTGCATGTGTGTGGAGGTTGACTTGCTCAAGCCTCGGGTGTAGAGGGTTTTTGTTCATGATGGTTTGACTCGATACGAGCTGAAGGTGAACTATGAGTTCATCCCACATTTTTGCACTGCCTGCTCTTTGGTGGGTCACACGGTGGATAGATGTTATAGGAGTGGAAATGCTCCTAGACCTCCTCCCAGGAAGCGCCCTGATTTGGCTCCGAAAGAGCCTAAGAGGCCTGTTTCTACAGGTGCTTGGGTTCGGAAGAAGGGCAAGAAAGTGGTGCTGGAGGAGGGACAGTCATCTGGGGTCAGCCAGGATATGCCAGTTCAGATGGAGGATAGAGCTTTGGTGTTGTATTCGGCTGAGGATGTGCCTGTTGGGTTTCATCAGCAGGATAGGGATGAGGCTGCTGGTATGGGTTCGAACCCATTTAGTGTTCTCTCAGAGAAGGATGAGGAGTCAGATGAGGATGGGGAGCAGCCTAGAGAGGAGGCACTGATTTTGCAGCCTGCTAAGGATGATCAGTTGCCCGGTTATCAGGATACCCGAGATCCTGAGTCTACGGATGTGGTTCCCTATGTGGATCCTGATCCGAGACCTGTGAGTGTTATTTCTTCCTCGGAGTTAGCTATTAAGGAGGAGGATGAGTTTATACCTGATGCTTTCAAGGAGACTCAGGAGGAGATAGGGAGGTCACGTCTTCGGAGGAGTGCCCGGCTTGCGGCGGCTGGACGTTCCGTGGATGGAGATGTGACTCCGCACCTTCTTTTATGATGTCTCAGTTCTTAGTTTGGAATGCAAGGGGTGTTGGGAACCCGCCCACACAGACACACTTGCATTTCTTATGTAGGCAGCATCGGGTGCAGCTGCTGGTGATTTTGGAGCCTATGGTGGATTTGGATTCATCCTTTTTCTATCGTCGGTTGGGTTTTCGTCATGCTTTGGCTAATCAAAGTAACAAGATTTGGATCTTGTGGTCTGATGCGCTAAAGATTGATCTGGTTCATGACTTGGATCAGTTGCTTCATGTGCAGGTCTCTTCTGGGTTGTTTTCTAGATCCTTTGCTCTGACCTCGGTCTACGCAAAATGTTTTAGGGTGGAAAGGAGGGATCTTTGGGATGAGCTTAGGGATATTGCAGAGGTGGTGGGGGACACTCCTTGGCTTGTGGGGGGTGACTTCAACTACATTTTGCATGAGCATGAGAGAGTTGGTGGTTCGTCTGATCGCCGTTTGGATATGGAGGAGTTTGGTGATACGGTTTCTGATTGCAGTCTGGCTGATGCCGGGTTCAGTGGGTCCCAGTTTACCTGGCAGAGAGGAGATCTTCTGGAGCGTCTTGATCGGATGTTATATTCTGATCGATGGTTGGATCTCTTTCCTATGACGAAGGTGTTGCATCTTTCGAGGACTTGGACTGATCATGCTCCTATGTTGATCTCTGTTGCCACTCAGTTGGAGCGGGAGCCGTCTTCGTTTCGGTTTCAGAGCATGTGGATTAATCATGTTGATTTTCATCGGACTGTGGCTCAAGTTTGGGGGTTTCCATGCCGTGAGACTGGGATGCTCAAGCTTCAGACTAAGCTTCGGCGTATGAAGCAGCGCCTCAGGTGGTGGAACTGGAACGTCTTTGGTGATGTGTTTCGGAAGAAAAGTGAGGTGGAGCGAGCCGTTTTGGAGGCTGAGAAGGCTCACGATGAGGGTCCGACAGAGTTGACTCGGACGGTTTTACGAAAGGCATCTACTGAGTTGACTTTGTTGCTCCACATGGAGGAGGATTTCTGGAGATAGAAGTCGGCCTGTCGTTGGGCTTCCGAGGGAGAAAGGAATACTCGGTTTTTCCATTCTCTTATCAAGAGGAGGAGGTGTGCTAATCGTATTCATTCTATTTCTCAGAATGGGACGGTTCTTAAAACTCCTCAGGAGATTCGTGATTCGGCTTCGGGTTTTTTCCAGCAGCTGTTCTCTGATGAGGGTCTTGTGCTTAGCCAGGTGGACCCCACTTTCTGTCCTCCGTTGCAGTTGGATTTTTCCTCTGTTTGTGAAAAGCCGAGTAGTGATGAGATTAAGGAGGCTGTGTTCAGTATTTCCAGAGATAGTGTCTTTGGCCCGGATGGGTTCTTTGCTCACTTTTTTCAGTCTTGCTGGGATGTGGTGGGTTCGGATGTATGTGAGGCGGTTTGGGGCTTCTTTGAAGGTCGTTCGATGCCGGCTTCTTTCACCGCTACTATGATTGTTCTTATTCCGAAGGTCACATCGCCGGAGGCTTGAAGTCAGTTTCAACCCATTAGTCTGTGCAATGTGACGAATAAGATCATATCGAAGGTGATTACTAGTAGATT